>CM056819.1:7605358-8909644 GCA_029852735.1 Persea americana
TTGGGCCAGTGTGTGCCGGTATTACCTTAAAGGTAAAATTTTGTTTTTTTTTATAGGGGTGTTCTACTGGCATACAAGAAATCTCCCTTACCACATAAAGATTTAAGAAAAAAAAGACCCTAAATAATTACATTTTTGCCCACCCTCCCCCCTTCTCTCCCCCCATTCCTTCCGGCGTTGGCCTGCACCGGTGGCGGCCGGGCCGACAGCAGATCCGTCTCCTCTAATACTAGTTATGTTGGGTTGGGATCCCTATTATAATAAAAAAAATTTGATTCTAAAATATGATATCAAACCAATATACCAATATCTGCCTCTCAAGAAAAAAAGGAGAACCATATCTTGTTTGATTCTCAAAGGCAATAGCCAATAAAACCACTAACAACATGGTCACTGGCTTTCTGCCACAGACTTTAAAAAGTAAAAGAAGGAAAAAAAAAAAAAAAACAAATAGTGACAATCCAGTTGGAGAAATAGCGTCTGTAATTGTGATGACAACTGGCCCAGATAGAAATGGACCGGGCTTCGCCCCACGCAACAATGTCCATATCATGTAAATATCCACGTGTCAAAGGCTCTAGAAACTAGAAAGGCTCGGATTCATGGAAACCGCGATCTCGGTGCAAGCATACTCAAACTGACCGTCGCTTCATGCCACGTGGCCTACCTACCCGAGTCCTTCCCTTCCCCTGTGAAATCTCCCCTCCCGAGTCCCATCCCTATTTATACCCACTCAATCTCCTCTTCCTTCTTCCCATTCATATCTCATCTCATCTCTCTCTTATATCAAATATCAATATCAATCTCACCTTAGCCGATACTTTTAAACCCTTTTCTCTGATATCGTTGTATTAGATCGTTCCATCTATTGATTGTGAAGAAAATCAAATGGACAAGATCTATACTCTTTCCGGTGTTCTGAAGAAGGCCGCCGGAGAATTCCCCACCCGGCGAGCCCTATCGGTTTCCGGCAAATACGATATCACGCACGCCCGTTTGCAAGAGCTTATCCAAGATGCTGCCACCCGCCTCGCCCTCTCCGGGGTCCGTCCCGGCGACGTCGTTGCGCTCACCTTCCCTACCACCGCTGAGGTATAAAAAAAATCTCAATCTCAATCTCAATCTCTCTCTCTATATATCTTTGTATTTGTGTGAAAGGGAGGTAGCTCGTGGAATACACGTGTGCCTACTGTGGATCCAACGGTTGTGGAACCGTTGGTCTGGTGCTCCTACGTTCTACGTTGTTTTATTTTCTCGGTAAAAGTGGGGGGCCATGACAGATACCTGACTTACTTAGGTTGGGTTGTTTCCCAAGTTTGGAATCATAGCTTTGAATTTTCCATCGATCACGGCGCCTGGGTCGTCAAGTGGGCCCCACTGATCACGTATTTTGCTGTTTTACTCGACGGCTGTGATCTTCTGAAAATCGATATTGAACTGTTTTTTAACGTGTTGTCGCAGATGGTGATTATGTTCTTGGCGGTGATTCGAGTCAGAGCCGTAGCCGCGCCACTCAACTCGGCGTACACACAGGACGAGTTCGAGTTCTACCTCTCCGACTCGGAGTCGAAGCTCCTCCTCACCTCGAAACAGGGCAGCGCTGCTGCTCAAGCCGCGGCTGCCAAGCTCAACATCCCTCACGCGACAGCCGAGCTCTCCGACCCGAACTCGCCCATCGAGCTCACATTGACTCAGTCCGACTCGGGGTGTGACTCGCTGGGGGAGAACGACCCGAACGACGTGGCGCTGTTTCTGCACACGTCCGGCACGACGAGCCGGCCCAAGGGCGTGCCGCTCACTCAGCTCAACCTAGCCGCGTCGGTTCATAACATCAAGTCCGCGTACAAGCTGACCGAGTCGGACTCGACCGTCATCGTGCTGCCTCTCTTCCACGTGCACGGTTTGATGACCGGGTTGCTGAGCTCGCTCGGCGCGGGAGCCGCCGTGACGCTGCCGGCAGCCGGGCGGTTCTCCGCTTCCACCTTCTGGAGCGACATGCGCGCCTACAAAGCCACGTGGTACACGGCGGTCCCCACAATCCACCAGATCCTCCTCGACCGCCACGTCAGCAAGCCCGAGCCGGAGTACCCGAGGCTGCGCTTCATCCGGAGCTGCAGCGCGTCGCTGGCGCCGGCTATAATGGAGCGGCTGGAGGAGGCTTTCGGCGCGCCGGTGCTGGAGGCTTACGCCATGACGGAGGCGGCCCACATGATGGCTACGAACCCGCTGCCCGAGGACGGGCCCCACAAGTCGGGTTCCGTGGGGAAGGCCGCGGGGCAGGAGCTGGCGGTGCTGGACGAGAACGGCGTTCCGCAGCCGGCCAACGCTAGCGGGGAGGTGTGCATACGTGGCCTAAACGTGACCAAGGGGTACCGAAACAACCCCGAGGCTAACAAGGCCGCTTTTGGGTTCGGTTGGTTCCACACTGGCGATGTTGGCTTCTTGGACGAAGACGGTTATCTTCATCTTGTTGGAAGGATCAAGGAGCTCATCAACAGGGGAGGTATAAATTTCCTCAATTTTCCTCTTTTCTCCTGTTTGTTTCCTTGTCTGTGAATTTCATTTGGAAACCCATTTCTCGGCTTGGTCACCAAAATTTTGAGGCTGTTTTGGCATGCTTGGAATCATGACGTGGAATTTATTGAAGTATTTTATAAGGATTCCTTGGAATCGAAACTTTGTTTTTGTTGCTTTCTAAAATTCGGTGGAGGACACCAGGATTCCAGCTTCCAAGCATCAGATGACCTCAGAAAAAGAGATGCGTGTGTAGTCGAACACACGCTTTTCATTGGGCACTGTGAGGTTTGAAGCTTGCTGCCAATGACCAATTACGTATAAATTGGGTTGAGTGGTTCTCTTTTTCTTCTCAGCACTGACCACGAGCCACTCTTACTTTTTATCGAAAGTTTTTCAAGAAATTGACTCCTACAAATATCTTAGATTTTCTTAACAAGCGGTGATTCTTTGTGGCCTTACATTAAAATTAAATACTAGTTGTATGAAGTTCAGTGGTGGGTCACACACACCATGTGATTAAAGTAGGGTAGTGGCTGACGATCAACTTGGCAAGTTGGTCTAACCTCCCACACAAGCATAAGCTTGTTCTTCGTTTTTTCTTCTTTGTTTCTGCAAAAGATGAAGTGGTCCTTACTCCTTAAGCAGGAATTTTGACGGGTGTTTGTTTGGGTAATTCACAGGTGAGAAGATTTCTCCAATAGAAGTTGACGCGCTTCTGTTGTCGCATCCAGATGTTGCCCAGGCAGTTGCTTTTGGCGTTCCTGACGACAAATATGGCGAAGAGGTAAGAAACTGTCAAACCCATATAGCCAATAAGAAACACCGTTACTTGCTCTATTGATTACTTTATTGCTCTACTGTTTACTTTATTACTGTGGACCGACTTTGAACCCTTCTAGTTGAGTTGGTCAAGACCATCTAACCAATAAAAGGCTGAGGTCAAACTAGTTTGATCTGGCCTTCTTGACCAATCTATCCACACACACAAAAAAAAAAACGTGAAGATTTCGGGGAAACGCTTTTGCATGTTATATTACTGTAAAATTTATTTTTTGCGCAGTGGAAAAGTACAAAAATGTACTAATTTTTTTTTTTTTTTTGATTATGTACAAAAGCTTCTCGTATAGGGCGTTTGGAAAATATTTTTCAATATACAAAATTAGTTTTTTTTCGTAGCACTGGTTTTCCATGGACTTGCACAAATTTGCCCCACTTGAGACGTCTGTCATTGGTGTGAAACATGATTTTTCTTCAATGAATGTTGCCTGTCCATCGTTTCTGTTTCTATTATTATATAGAGTAGTTTGGTAAATGAAGTCACCATCATTTTGAGGCCTAAATCATGGAGTTTGGTGCAATGAAAGCTATTACTTGTGCGTGAGAAATGACTTTGCGATGGGATTCCTTGTATCATGGCTCCATGGGTACTCCCTGGTGTCGCCATTTTGTCTGGAATCAACGGTCTTGATGTTTGAACAACCAAAACATCACTTGGAATATGCTTTATCACCATTTTGTCAGATGCCAACCTGAGTTAGTGTCCTTGTCACCATGTCATACGTGGTGGGACAAACCCATTACCATTATTTTTATAAGTTAGGTTCAGTTGGGTCCAAAGCCTTTGAGCTGTGTAATTTTCAACGCTTGCCTTTTCTTTTCAGAGTCTTTGAACTACTCAAGCTCTTTGTTCTACTTGTGCTTAATTGATGTAACCATCCATATTAAAAAAAGGGGTCTTGGTCTTTGTTGGTTTGTGATTTTGATTGTTCTCTTGTGCTTAGTCTATGTAACCATGCATACTAAAAAGGGGGTCTTGATCTTTGTTGGTTTGTGATTTTGATGACGACAGATTAACTGTGCGATCATACCAAGGGAAGATTGCAACATCGATGAGTCTGAAGTGGTGGCTTATTGCAAGAAGAATCTAGCTTCTTTCAAGGTCCCCAAGAGGGTCTTTATCACTGACTACCTTCCCAAGACTGCTACAGGAAAGATCCAACGAAGGATCGTCGCCGAGCACTTCCTGTCCCAGATCTCAGCCGCTAAAGTCCCCAAGTTTGGAGCTTAAGAGAATCAAGAAAGATTTCAATAAAATAGTTCTTCATCTAATCTTCTAAAGGACAAGTATTAGATATATAAATTTGAGTGCTCATGTGATATGTGGTAATGTGTACAAGAAAATGAAAAAGAAAAATGGAATTGAAATTATTCTTTTTCAGATTTTTGTAAAGTCGATTTGTTATTGTATTTGTGTTCATGTGGAACACATGGAATTGTCTATATGTAGTGCAGTCGCATGAAAAATCTAATATAAATTGAGTTTTTTTGTTTTTAGTATTGCGTTTTTATTTCATCCCTGACTTTACCAAAATGCTCCTTGGTCCTTTCTAGTAGAAGTCCTCGTCAGGATTTCATACAGCTATCAAATGTACAATTAGCTCATGAGCTACGTCCAATTTTTTTTGTTGTTGTACACAAATTTATAGTTTTGGGCTTTACGGGAAATGCTAGTCTCATATGTCCTAGCTCATAGCTCAGTTGGCTAGGGAGTGGGGACATGCCAAAACCCTCCCTTTGGTTGGCAGGAGTAGGGGTGTACAAAAAATCCGTCAATCCATCGATCTGGTTTGATTCGCGGATTTTGATCCGATCCGAAGGCCAACGGATTGGTGACGGATTGGAAATTGTGTAATCCGTTAGCAATGGATCCGTAGCGGATTTCACCCTTTAATTTGCGAATTCAATCCGATCCGATCCGTTGTCATTAAATATAAATTAAAAAATAAATAAATATATATATATATAAAATAAGAAAAAAAAATGTAAGGAGTCACTATCCTTATGAATAGAATATGCATATAGTTCTCAACTCATGCCTCTTTAATTCAGTGGCTTCAAAATTTATGGATTTTTTCTTCTTTCTTTTTCCATGTAATGTACAGTAACGGATTGAATGGATTAATCTGATCCGATTCGTACAGTAACGGATTGAACGGATTAATCCGATTCGATCCGCTTCTCCACGGAACGGATCAGATCGGATCGGATTTCAACAATAATGGATTGGTGACGGATTACAAATCCATCAATCCGTAGGCAACAGATTGGTGACGGATTTGGCTCAATCAGCACCAATCCGATCTGTGTACACCCTTAGGCAGGAGCATGTCAGTTCAGGTATTTCCAATGCAAAATGGTAAGTAGTAATTTTAAAATTTTAAAGTCTGTACCTGTGTTAAGGATGTTTGGTGTGAGTGGTTGTGTGAGTTCGAGTCCATCACCATTATCATCTAAGTTTTGTCCCAATTATGTTGGGGTCAATTACGTGAATTATGTTTTTTCATTTCGATTTATACAAAGCCAAACCTCAGATAAGTTGTGCGTTGTCAAATCTCTTTTTACCGTGTACATCTTGTTTGGCCTACCCCTTCTCTTCCCGTTGGTGAGCCATCAACTTGGGAAAGCTATAATTTAGAGTCAGCTGAGACATGCTCAGTGGCATACCCATGTTATTACCCAAGTGTTGAATGGGGCCCTGGCCCATGCCCTATTCATATGAAAACCATCACCTCACCATTATTTTCTTTCCTGGTGAAAAAGAAACCATGCCTCTAACCCAATATATATAATTTGGGGTCAATTCCATGCCTCTAACCCCTTCATCCGTGGCTCATAAATTTAATAACTTTATATTAAATGAGAGAATTTGACCTCAATCCAACGGTCTAATCCATTTGGATAGGTGAAAATTCAATGAGTCTGGTGTACTTAAAGGGGTTCCATGTGTGTGGATTGGTTGGATGTGCTATAAAGTCAACCATACTATGTTGTCCCTCACCATAATATGATGAGAAATGGATGCACATGAATATTTCTTATATATATATATATAATATTTTTTGCTTAGTTGAGCGTTTGCATGCATTTTGATTTGATTTTGACTTGTTTGTTTTTTCAGTCCTTGTTTTTTCTCTTTTCCATAAAGCACGCTTGTGGATTGTCTATGCGATACTTGTGTGATTCAACTCTTTGGAGCTTTATCATTTTTCTTGTAAAGGAAAGTAGACGATAACAAAATTATAGAAAAAAAAAGGGGGAAGGAGAGGCACCCTTAGGAGATAGCATTGAACTACTTATTTCTTCTTTCTTCTTTTTTAGAGATCTTTTCTTGGATCATAACATGATGTTTATGACTATGCTAACATTGTTCATTCACAAATATAAGTGATTGATTATACTTTGTTGTAGTTATGAGTTTCTTCTTTATTGTTGTGGCGCAGTTGCAAATTGATGTGCTAATTGTTTAAGGAATTGTTATTTGGATGTTGTAGTTCAAAATCTTATTTACTAGTATGATTTTCTACAAAAAGAAAAATAGTTAAAAATCATGTCTTTAACTTATGTTATAAATAAAGATTGTTGTTGGAGATGACTTTCTTGTAATTGATGTTTTCTTTGAATCAAATATGAGAAAATATTAAAAGATTAAACGCCCATCTATTGTCTCTAAATCTTGATAATAATAAAAATGATCAAATGTCAAGCTACTCATCTGCGGCGCCCCAATGAAAGTCTTAGGTCTGCCACTGAGCATGCTCGTGTCTTTTCTTAGAAAGATCGAGCAATCAGTGAAAAGCTTAGTACCTAAACTTAGTCATGGCCGAACTCAACATGTGTTTGAGACACCATTGAAATCTGGGCCGATTTGAGTCGGATTGAAAACTCGGCTGATACGTGAGAGCGTTAAGTGAAAACAGGGAAGTAATTCTAACATTTATGTGAAAACCGATTGGTCTCTGGTAGACATCACCACCATGGCAACATACAAGGCACCGGAAGAATCTAAGAATCCTCAGTATTCATGTGTTATTTTTTTCAAAGACCAAATACGACTTTTTAGATTTCCAATGGCCTTCTGTTTCTGATAACAGGCCAAAAGTTTCAAAATCTTACTATAAAAATAAGATGATATTACATGTGTTCAGTGTATAAAGTCCTGATAATGGAAAAGCCTCTCAGGGAGTCCGACTAAAGAGCACTTGGTGATGAAGAAACACATGATCAACACTTCAAATGATCCAACTTTTATTTGACTTTTCCACCTGAAAATAAAATTTCTTTTAAGTGCAGTCAATACACCAGTACATATTGGCAATATGACCAATAGGTATTGGTTTTCCGGGCAGCCCATACAGGATCGATATCGATATAGAACTAGAAATGCTTACTCCATGTGACATCACATGCATTGATGCAAACCCCCATATATGGCCTCTGGGTTAAAGCAGAATTGAGCTCATTTGGGAGCATTTGGTGAAAGTATCAATATTTTGAAGATTGACCATGTTTTACACAACTGGCGAACATGCTTGAAAAGGGAGCTCCTAAAAGAGAAAGAAAGAAACCTATTGGAGATTTAAAAGTTTAAGGCGGACGAAGCTGCTTGTGGTAAACTAGTCAAGACAGGTATTGGACGTGTGTTAAGAAATCACAAAGGGAATGTGTCGTTTATGTTTTCAAAACACATTGGGATTAAGGATTCGAGTGGAGACTTCTTTGGTTGCTTTAGAGGCTCTTTGGATCTTTAATAGATATTTCCATGATAATGTAATAGTGGAGAGCGACTCTTTTAATACTATTTATTGGATGCAATCTCTTAAGGTTCCTTGGAAGATGCAATTCTATTTCAATGAGATTTAGACTCATACATCAGGGGTGCAGCTTTCTTTTGTTTGTGTTAATAGATCTACTAATGGTACGGCGGATTCACTAGCTAAGCAAGGGATAGACCGTCCTTATAATTTCTGTGTCTGCTGCCTAGTTTGGCTTGGGTATCAGAATATATCTTTTATATCTCTTATGCCTGTGCATTTATGAACTTTGCTTCTTGTTGATGGCTGGTTGTGTTTTTCCTCTTTTTTTTTAATAGAAGTTCTTGTCACTGATAGGGGAAAAAAACACATACCCTAAGTGTCCAAAAGTTGTTATTGTTTTGGGGAACTGCTTTGGCCATGACCCATTTGTTCAGTGGCACAAAATATAAATGGCAAGAATACCAAAGAGGCTTTTAAATTCCTCAAAATTCACTGGCTAAATCTGAACCTCTGATCCACTAGGTTTGTGATTTTTGAGCCACATATCATTCTAAATGACAGTCACTGGAGCGTTGGAACGTTGATCCAATTCGACTTCAAGGAAGTCTTTATGACAAGGGAAAAGTGGCTTATCAAGTCAGTTTACGGTCCAAATGACAGCCAGAGCAGAAAAGAATTTTGGAATTAGCTGGATGTGGTTAAAGGGAGGTGGGATGGAGCGTGGTGGATTGGAGGAGGCTGGAACACAGTAAGATTCCCAAGTGAAAGGATGGGAGTAAGTAAGATGACAGGGGAGATGAAATCTGTTTCAGACTGGATAAACTCCCACTCTTTGGTGGACTCACTACTGAAAGGAGCCTCCTTTACTTGGTCAAACAATCAAACTGTAGCAAAGGCGTCGAGGCTGGACAGATTCTTGGTCTCTAACGATTGGATGGGCTTGTATCGAGAGGTGTGTCAGTTGGCTTTTCCCAAGCCAGCATCTGATCATTGCCCATTTTTGTTAGATTCTAATCTTGAGGGATGGGGTCCTGCTCCCTCTCTATTTGAATTAATGTGGCTGGAGGTAAATAAGTTTCCACAAATGATTAGGGAATGGTGGAAGGATTGAAGGTGGATGGTTGGGCTCGTTATAGACTGGCCACTAAACTAAAGCTACTGAAGGTAAAGATAAAAGAGTGGGCCAAGATGAACTTTGCAGACGTCAAGATGCAGAAGGCGCAACTACTTGAAGACATTTAAAACCTTGATAAGAAGGAACTTGGCAATCTAACTGATGGGGAAGTAGCAAGAAGAATGAGTCTAAAAGAGGAGTTTCAAAGAAAATTGAGGGAAGAAGAAATTATGTGGAGACAGAGATCGAGATGTAAATGGCTAAAAGAAGAGGATAAGAAAACAAAGTTCTTCCATGGATGGCTTCCTCTAGGAAAAGAAATAGAATATCCTCTCTGATGGATGGAGCTAGAAAATTGGAAAAGAAAGAGGAAATAATCTAACATATAGAGGAGTATTTTATCGCTCTTTATTCCAAAGACTAGTGGAAGAGACCCTCTTTAGATAAACTGGAGTTCGCGAAAATAGGGGAGGAGAAGATGCATTGGTTGGAGAGGCAGTTTGAAGAAGAGGAAGTTCGGGGGGCTATTTATGTTATGGCAGGTGACAAAGCCTTTATTTAGAGATTTTGGAGCATGTTAAAAGATGATATTCTTGACTTCATGAGGGAATTGCATTCCAGAGGAAAGCTGTCTCAAGGAATAGGGGCATCTTTCATCGCTCTAATTCCAAAAAAGGAGGGGGAGATTGGTATAAAAGATTTCAGACCCATAAGCTTGATTGGAAGTGTTTACAAGATTCTAGCTAAGGTGCTGGCAGGAAGGCTTCAGAGGATCTTACTTGAGATTATATCTAAACAACAAGAGGCTGTTGTCAAAGGTAGGCAAAACTTGTATGGAGTCTTTATAGCTAATGAATGTGTCCACTCAAGGGACAAGGAAAGGAGGCCAGGTCTAATTTATAAGCTAGATTTGGAACAAGGATACGGCAGAGTGGACTGGGAATTCTTGCAATACCTCCTCTACAGGATTGGATTTGGTGTCAAGTGGAGAAAGAGGATTAAGGAATGTTTGTCTTCATCCTATTTTTCCATCCTTATCAATGCCTCCCCAAAAGGATATTTCCAAGCTCAAAGAGGGTTGAGCCAAGGTGATCCCTTATCCTCGTTCCTCTTTGTAGTAGTAGCAGAAGCATTGAGTAGGATGGTGATGAAGGCAGAAAACCAGAACCTCATTGATGGATTCAGGGTGACAAGAACGGCTCCTTCTATCTCACTTGCAATTTGTTGATGACACTTTTATTTTCTGTGAAGCTAATGAAGATCGAGTAAAAAACGTCAAAGTCATCTTTTTTTGCATTGAAGCACTGTCGAGTTTAAAGATCAACTTCTTTAAAAGCGAGTTGATAGGGATAAGAGAAGAGGAGTCTCTCATGAGCCAATTGTGGAAATTCTTGGATGCAAAGTGGGATCCTTTGTGGTATCTAGGTCTTCCTTTGTGCAGGGGCAAACTAACAAAGTGGAATCCCGTGGTGGAAAAAGTGAAAAGGAAGTTGTCTACTTGGAAAGCTACCTACTTGTCTCTAGGAGGAAGGATAACTCTCATCAAAGCAGTGATGGGAAATCTTCCTATTTACTTCATGTCGATTCTAAAGTGCCCAATTTCTGTAATTAATATGATAGAGAAGTTGCAAAGGGACTTTCTGTGGCATGGAAAGAGTGCTGAAAAGAAGTTCCACTTAGTAGATTGGGCGTCAATGTGAACATCAAAACTAGAGGGAGGATTAGGTATCAGATCTCTAAGGAAAATGAATCAAGCTCTGCTAGGAAAATGGCTATGGAGGCTAGGAGAAGAGTCGGAAGGTCTATGGAGGCTGGTTGTGATGGAAAAATATGGAAATCAAAGGGATGGTTGGGAGGTTCATGGAGCTGCCTACAAGTACTTGGCAATATGGAAAGGAATAATCTCTAGCAAAGAAAAATTATGCAGAACATCAGATACCATGTCTGCTCAGGGAAGAAAATTCTTTTTTGGAAAGACACATGGATAGAAGAGGAGCCATTAGCGTCTAAATTTCCATCTCTCTTTAATTGTGCAAGAGACAAGCAAGCAAAGGTGGACAGCTACATTGATCGATCTGTGACGAGTGGACAGATCACCTGGAGCCTGACGTTCAGAAGGAATTTGAAGGAGAATGAGGAGATTCAATTCATGTCTCTCGTAGGCCTTTTAAGGGATATTCATATTTTTGAAGACGGGGAAGATACTAGGATTTGGAAAGTATAAAAAAATGGGTCCTTCTTTGTCCCTTCTTTCTATTTGGCTTTATCGGCAAGGGAGGGGAGCACAAGTAGATTGGCAAGCATATGGAGGTTCAAGGCTCCGCCCAGGGTAGTGGCTTTTGGATGGATTGCTCTCCGAAGAAGAATCTTAACTCTAGATAACATTAGGGAACGAGGAAAGATCGTCTTAAACGCTTGTCAAATGTGTTTGGAGGACAAGGAAAATGTAGATCATCTTCTTTTAGGGTGTGTTTGTGCGACTGCGTTTTCCACAAAAAAGGTCACCCGACAAGGTGCCGGAAATCCTGGCAACTTCTTCCTTTGTTCGGCACAGCGACGAAACTAAAGAGAATCTGTCATTTTGCACGCATTTTCATCACTGGAGCAAATTTGCGTTCCTATCTCCCTGGGTCGAAAACCTAGGTTTCCTCTTCCACGGCTCCGTACAAACATGCCCTTAAGGTGCAGGTATGTGGTGAAAATATGGAACTTTGTCATAAGCTGGTTCGGATGCAAATGGACTCTGCTGAAGATGTTTCAACAACTTTTCGAGGCATGGAAACCTCCTATAGGATCTACGAAAGGAAAGGAGTTGTGGAAGCTTACATTTCTATCAGTCAATGGCACATCTGGAAGGAGAGAAGCGCGATGTGTTTTGAAGGAAAAAAAAACCAAGGAAGAAATCTTATGTGATAAGATAAAATTCTCAGTAGAACAATGGGTGAAGATCAATCCTATTTTTACAGACTACCCCACTGATCAAATCATGTACAATTGGAAGGAAATAGCTTTCTCGTAATCAGGGGTCGGGGTGGCAGTCATAGTATTCTATTTCATTCCTGGCCTCTGTCTTTGAGTAGGTTGTTCTGTTTGGTGGTCTAAAGCTTTGTGCCACTGTTTATTTTTCTTGTTTATGCCCGGGTCAGTATAAACCTTTTGTACTGATTTTTTTTTTTGGTTTTAATGAAAGTTATCTTTAAAAATAAATAAATAAATAAAAAGTCTTTAGGACAAGGGATGTATGGGGGTTTCTTTCTCCTTTTTGGTTAGGGTACACAGGGACCTATTGCATCTATAAGATGCAAAAGGACTGGGAGCAAACTGGGTTCTTTGGGCAGTTGAGGACCAATTAACTAAAAGCCCTGATTCAAATCTCCCTGTATCTACAGATATATTATGAATATAAGAGGGCTAAAAAAACTCTCTTTTGCTGCCCAAATCAACAGAAACAAAAAAAAAAAAAAAAAAATGGTCAGGGCAAATTCCGAAAAGTACATAAAATAGGACAACTACTAGATTTTGACCATGCTCCAAAGCTTAGATGGGTTATATAGTTACATAGCTTGTTTGGTCTTGAAAATAGAATGCTTTTAAGACCACCCCAAATTCATAGGATATGGTCAAGATGATGATGATGACTTCAAAGAATCCCAAAGCACACCAAGATCAACATTACCTCCGGAAAGAATAATTCCAATGTTGGCACTGTCCTTTGTGACTGGATTTTTCCGAAATTCATCAGACAGAACTGCAGCGAGTCCGATGGCTCCACTGGGTTCGACAGCAACCTTCAAAATCTCATAGCACATCCTCATGGCTTCCACGATCTCCTTATCCTCCACAGTAATGATATCGTCCACCAAATCTCGCACGATTGGCCTACAACATGGATAAGTTGAAAATGGGTTGAGCATACAAAGCCTGAGTTTGGACCTGGATCTAGCTCAGGTCAATTTTTGAGATCTAGCAGCAGACCCAACTAAATGTGGATTATTTGTATCTGGATCTGTACCAAATTTTGTGTTTGGTCCGAATCCATACCAATTTTGAGTCTTCTACACTAAACCTATAAAAGACAATCACAAAAGCATAAGAAATTCCTTCAGGTGGTGTCTGCTCCACTCTATCCAGATCCAACCTGGTTAGTAATCTGACCCAATCCCAAGACCTGAATATGGTCCGATCACTTCATTTGATTCAAGAATTGGATCAGTGCCACCTCAGTGCACAACACTATCAAAGAAGATTGAAATGCAACTACTGAATGTAGCTAGTGAAATTATGGATCCAATAATGAAAATGCAGAGGCAACTGATCACATCTATTAATTGAATTTGAAGTCTAAAGATGATTACGGAGTATCCCAGAGTCAGAGAGAATCACTTGGCCATCCGAAAATCTTGAAACTAAAACAAGAGTAAGGCATTGAGAGTAGAAATAAGCCATTACCATGAGTCTGGGATGTAAATACATCTAGCAATGTAGAAAATAAAGCATTCATTCAAATAGTTGTTAACTGAAAATTGAAAGTTAGTCATCTTCAGTCCAAAAAATTAAGGAAAAATATGTGAAAGCTAAAATGAACAGCTTTTATAATTTGTATTTCAATATGACATCCATTTTTTCATCAAACACTCACCAGATTGCCATTCTAGATCTCAGGAGATGAAAAGCAATGAGGGGACCATGATTTGGAGCCGTCACTCTGATCTTAATGAGCAGTGTGCGAATTGGTCTGATCTGGCTCAAGATCTTTGGATGTATGTATAGTACTACCATAGTTCCTTTGTCATCATCACCATAGATCTCATGAATCAAATCCACTTTTTCCTTCGCAATTGGATAAAACACTCTGGATTGCCGACCTGATTCCTTTTGGAAGGTCTTACATGATTTTTTCTGTCATCAAGGCGTTGATATCACTTTATCCTTTTTCCTCTGATGTAACACCATCAGTCATGTCACCATTTTCCACATTTTCAGTCCCGAACTATCGCATGGAGCAGATACTCTAAGACTCTGTGGGTTCAACTTTCTTCTTTAGAATCTTTTGTACTTCCACAACCTTTTCATTGCATAGTGACATTTACCAAATATTGCCAACACCATGGTTAAAGGTAAATATATGAATTTAATTAGGTTAAAGGTAAATGTATGAATTTAATTAGTGTAAAACAGAACTCCTTTTACATGTATGGTGAGGATTCATGCAAAAGTCACAGCAAATGAAAATTTAACAATCCCAGTTGTGATCAATGACATGCTACATGCATATGCACGACTTTAGAATATAAATAATGGATGCACCTCATAAAATTCGTATATGAACAATAGATATTGGTATAATACGCCTAAGACTGCAAAACAGATATTGGTATAATATGCCTAAGAGTGTGCAAAATAGAATAACAAATGAGCAGTTCTATTATTTTATAAAATCAAGAACATGGTGTATCATTTTGTTTGGACTCTAAGGAAATTTATCACCTATTAGGAGAAATTATGTAATCATGTTTACCAAGTAAGATCTCCAAGGAAAGCTCGTAGCCCATCAGCAATAGTGTCAACTTTTTGTGGTTTTACAATCTCTCCTGCTGCTTTGGATTGTGCAGCATCATTAGCACCCCTTGGTTCAGCAGCTAAAACTTTAATGGCAGGATTAATGGCCTTGGCAGCCAATGCCACTCCAGATATTAAACCACCACCTATACTCATGGAATAAAAAAGGAAAACAAGTGCTACTATATCAGCAACAAAATATATAGACAGAAGTAGGAAGTAGCAGATAACAGGAGACACTCTGATTGAACAAACCACTGATTGGGGCAATAATAGTGTCTATTTCTGGGACTTGATCTAGCAGTTCTAATGATATTGTTCCCTGCCCACTGCCAAAACACAAATATAACGCAATTAGAGCAGTTAGAGAAAGCAGGGTTGATAGACACTCCACTACATTTATTATTTACCCTTGTAATCACATTTACTCTCATAAAATTCTTTACCAGCAGAGAGATTCAGATACATGCATCTTAAGAAGAACATCCAATAACTTCTGTCTGACAATTGGACTTCACATGTCTGATGACATTAAACTGGAATCTGTTCCATAACTTTTGAAAAGGTTCCATGTTTTTAAATATTTGATTATTTCCTTCATAACAAGCATGAAGATAAACCCACTCAGAGTGAAACCAATAAGAAACTTATGCAAAAGTGCAATTGCCATTTCAGAGAGAAAAAAATTCTCATGATTTTTAATAATTTACAATTGCCATTTTGGGGGGCAAAATGTTCATCCATTGGCCCTTCCCATCTAATCTGGACTTTAGATTCTTCTCATTCTCTTGATTTTTAATAATTTACAATTGCCATTTTGGGAGGCAAAAAATTCATCCATTGGCCCTTCCCATCTAATCTGGACTTTAGATTCTTCTCAGTAAGTTCCACATGAAATCAGAAAAGAACCTTCTCAACTTCCAAACCCGAAGATCTTCCAAAAGAATCACAAACTTGCTCCCTTCCAAACACTTGGTCAGAAGATCGATAATGGTTTGAAGGATCCAATTCATGCAAGCAATTGCCAGTTTGATTAGATAATTCAAGTTCTCAAGACCAGATGTTATTATTATTATTATTATTATTTTTTGTGGGGTTGGGGTGGGGGGAACTGGAGTGGTTAAGATGACATGTTGGTGTTGAAAACCAGATGCACATCTGAATTCAGCCATTTACCTTATGATGCGACCATCATTGAATGGATGGACCAGCACTGCACCAGTCTCTTGCTGCACCTTTGTAGCAACACTTTCCCTTGATTGCATTGTGGGTTCACTCCAAATAACCTGGCCACCATAACGCTTTACATTCTCAACCTTACACTGTGGAGCATTTTTCGGTATAATGATATAAGCAGGGATTCCACGTAGCTTTGCAGCCAAAGACACCGCAGCAGCATGGTTGCCACTGAATGCAACATATCATCAGTTTTTCTCTTTTTCCTCATAATTCAAGAGAGAGAAAGATTGCATAGATCAAAAGGAAAGGGCATACTTAGATCCTACTAAGGTCACTAAGAGCTAAGACAAACCTGCTGTGAGTAACAACCCCTTTGACAGCCTGATCATCCCCAAGTGAATATATAGCATTACAAGCACCTCTGAATTTAAAAGCTCCACTGTCAAGTGATACAAAGAAAGAAAAAAAAAAAAAAAAAAAAACTTTAATACCATACAATTATAAGATCCCAATCATAGGATTCTAGATTTTAAAGGTGCAAGCAACAACAATAGCATTGCTCTAAAAACAACCAGGCTTTGAAGATCCTCGTTCTCTAAAATTTGCCTTTATGTAACAGTATAAACTGTTTTTTATTTTTTAAACTTAATATTAGGTCATCTCCACTAAAGGGTTGGAATATGAAGGAAGATTGGAGGGGCTGGAGTCAACAAACAGTCAGTTTCACACTTCCAACCTTCCAAACTCACAAATATCATGTTGATCTTCTCCCCAGGTGTTGGCATTCTATGAGTCGTCCTCAATGATCACTGAATGATTTCACCACCTGCATGCCCTCCTTTATGGCCATAGTTTCTTCTTTTATTTATTTATTTATTTTTATTTTTATCGTTATGGCCATAGTTTCTGATCCAATTGAATCTCCAAAACCTACCAGCCCCTAGAACAATTGATCCATTCTCATCCTTAAATCACTCCTCGCATTCCCAATGGACCCATATTACCTAGTTAGTGCCTATTTCGGATTGTGGAGCTGCAAAATACTGCCTCTGTTTCTACCAGTACAAGATAATAACCAATTGGGGCTAATTCGATCTCATAGTTTGATCCAAATCAATCTACATCACGACTGTTGGCTTCAGAGTTTGTTATTGTAGCATTCCACTTTCATCATTAATAAAATCAGAGCTTCATTTTTATTGCTGTTGAGTCACTAAATCATCAAATCAACCCACCAAAACTTATCAAATCAAGGAGAAATGCAAGAAATAAACTCAACTCATTGTGAGGATTCAAACAATATGCTTCTGGACCCAATCATAAGAAACAGAAAGAATGTACTGGATATTAATGAAGATACTAACTGCTGAATATTGTAGGTGTATTTTCCATTCCTAGTAACTTTTAGATTGGGGCATCAGACCTTACTTTGTAATTTAAAAGTGACTTGAAACTTTCTTGTGCACAATTCTTATTTTTTTATAATCATTCAATGATACATAATTTCTAGGCACTGAAGGGACCGCTACACCCCCGTCTTAGTTATTATAGGAAAAAAGCATCAAATTCTAATATTCTCCAATATTCAGGATTTTTTTGGATATTTATCATAAAATTTTGACAACCTTTTTTATTCACACCGTTACACCACTATGTAGTGTTTTGGCCACCGGCCGCTACGCCCACCACAACCACTATTTTGATCCTTGATTGATGAGGCCACAATGGCATTTTTGTGACTATACAGTTTACCTTTATTGCTAGGTTTTCCCGAACAAAATGGATTTTCTTATTCAAAGTTGTTGTGTAACAAGAAACACATGAGGCATGGAGATTTGCTCATCCCATTTATCCCGTATCTTGGCTTCTCTCTCTAAATGAGAGATTCAGTTTCAAGACTTTCGTTTAGGAATTTTTTTCTTTGCTCTTGCCTATGTCAATGCCCTATCTATTTGCAGCAATGTGTATCAGACTGATGGTTTGGATCCCAAGTTCTCATTTTTTTCTTTTTTTTCTTTTTTTTTTTTTAATGATTGAATTACCAATCATTGAACCCATCTTGGACATAAAAAAGAGCAGATAGCAAATTACACAAGGAAAATACAATCATGTAATTATGAAACACATTGGGGAGAACCACATTCTACCATCATGCAATGCAAGAATACTAGACTTCTCACCCCTTCTGAAAACACTCGCCCTTAAAATGAAGTTTCCTCCCAGCAATTGAATTGAGGGATTCTGAAGAAAAAACTGGGGTTCTATGAATGTGCGGATTGATGCGGAGTTGTGCTTCTTTTATGGATGAAATATTGGCAGCATATTTCTCATTCTGTAATTTCTCTGTGTCCATCTACACCAGATAAGCATACACATGAGAAAAATGATGCTGTCAAAAATCCTATCACCCACTATCAAGACACAAGGGAAAAAGAACAAACAGGAGTTTCTAGTACCTTAATTAACCACAAGTGAATAAGAAAGACAAGGGATATGTTTGTCAAATTTTATGACCTGCCTCTTGCACATGAAGGTTAGGCTCAGCACATGAGATAACATAGAGACTCAATGTTTCTGTGGAAAATAGACTTCTCATGCATAAAGTTCTACTTGTAAAACTTAAAACCTTTTTTTATCTTATTGGAGACAACAGTCATGTCGTTTTTCTTTTTTTGGTAGAAACAGTTATGTAGTTTGAAGACATGTTATGGCCATATCATTCAGTACTTTGAAATCCTTGTGGTACAAAGTCCTGCAGCAACTGATAGTTAAGACATGTTACTTGCATATTTAAGGGTCTTTAGGAGCCCCTGGTAGTGTCTTAATACACAAAAAGACTTACCTCAACTTCACCAGAGTTACGTAATCTTGTTGAAAAACTTCTAGCAGTCAGATTTTCTCAAGATTCAATCACATTTACTATTTTTTCTATACAATTTATTCCGGGTTTTCAATTACATGACCATCAAGATACTCAAATCTTATAGTTGACTCAACGTGTTCACATTAAGATCCAGTTGAGTATTCAGGTTTTGAACATGTGTCCACAAGTATGCAAGCCTTTGATCCCCATAGTTCTAGCATACCTCATCTTTTACTTACATGTTACAAGGTAATGGGAAGAAAGAAGGATGCTCATCTGAAATTAGCTAGGAGACAAGAAACAAAATCGATTTACATATTTGGGAAAACACTTATTCAACAAACGATGAATATTGTACCAGTTCTGGAATGATACAACTTGGAGAGGCTCTTGTAAGCTTTGTTAGTGTATTTTGAGATGAATGCATACTCTCTTCATCCTATTTCTATATAATTGTGATCTGAGGTCTGTTTTACATTGATATTTCAGGACAGTTAACATTATTGGTCCCTGAAAATGAGATATTCAGATTTAGCAATTGGGCAAACAAATAATTAGATTAATAAGTATGGCAGTACCTTAAATCTTCTTTGGTGCATAATTTGTATGACTGGGAGCTATGATGCCCAAATATGGCATTGATATGACAAAGAAACACAGTGAAAATAGCAGGAACATGGACAGATACATAGCCTATTTCATGGTATCTGGGTATCATAGATTGGTAGGCAAAAATTAAAGCTTATACCATATTCTACTACAAGTTTCAGTATTTGGGTAGCAAAGAAAAACATTTTAGGGTCCCATTTGGCAACAGAAAATGGGTTCTCTAACTGGCTGAATACTTAAGATATTTGCAACTGGTGGGGTGGTGGGTGAGTGAGGAAAGATTGATATGTGCTTCTAAATCGTATTGCATATACCATGTAGGTGACCGAACAAGTTTACAAAATCCAAAAATAGATAACAGAATAAAAAAAAAAAGCAACATGAATTGAAAAACCAAATTGTAATCCAATCTCTTTATTGATTTTATTTCTAACATCAAAGAGAAGAAAAAGAAAGCTGTCTCATAGTGATTCAATTTCATGTTATAATTTTACAGATAAAAAAAATAGTGATTCAATTTCATGCATTGGGGGTGTTTGAAGAGGACTTACATTGAAAGACGACCCCTCTCTCTGTTTCTCTCTCTCTCTCTCTCTCAAACATAGTCCTCTGTAGGATAAAATAAATCACTTGGACTTGGAGTGGCCCACTGATTAAAGAGATGTGATCTAATTGGAGCTAATGGCAGATCTATCTTAGTTTTTTCAGTCTGAGTGATAGGCAGGTCTGCTTTTGGGTCCACAATTGGGTCGACTGGGTCTATGTTCGGATCCCACTGGGTCCATACCTGAATATTCATGTTTGAGTGTATGACGTTAGGATATATTAGATGTGGTAATACATAATTTATATCAATGCTATATTGGATTAAGTTGATTTTTGGCGACGGTGGGATTTGTGATGATAGAATGGGCCAGCTGTAGGGCCCACTTAGAAGCCTGATATCATCAATGTGAACTCTCGCATTCACTGTCCCACTTTTAAATTAGGCATTCATGATTCAACTGCTAAATTTGATCCTCACCCGAATTGTGTACAATTGCTAAGGAGAATTTGGCACTTGATTTTATCCAACGGTTGGGGTTTAGGCAAGTTTGAGCCCCTCAAAATTGTGCAGATGAAGATAGGTTTTGATAATGCAAACACAATATAAAGCAGCCATTATTTCATTGATTTGCTTTCAAATATAAAGTGTCAAAGCTGCCGATACATCCAGTGGTGGACCCAAGACTTTTATTTTGGTGGGACAGATGATCAATTGAAAAGGTCAAAATCAACACCAACTAGCAATAATCTTTGCTTTGCATGGTTTTTTATTTATATATATATATATATTTTTTTTTTGAAAAAATTGAATGTAAAGAACTCCTAGCATATTGCAGACACTCAATTCTACATAATCTTTTTAACTAAAATAGCAGTTTTTTCAAGAAAATCTTTTATTCAAATCAGTAGGATGAGAATTAAATTAGCAACAACACTACAATAATAATAAAGAAACTATAGAGAACTCAAAAGAAGTAAAATCATTATCATATACAAATAACACCTCTTTGATTATTTCCTTAAGGTCCAGAGAGTTCCTTTATCATAAACATCATATCATGAATTAAGAAGAAAAATAAATTCAAAATAACCTAAGAAGAAAGTAAAAGGAAAGTAGCTAAAATTCAATACACATCACATAAATCAAACAAGACCCAAGGCAGGATGTTTTGGAGGAAAATTGGAGTATTGGGTCATTGTCATTGAGAAAAGAAATAGTAAAATATAAATTACAAAAAAAAAAAAAAATGCAAAAATTAAAAAATACATCAATAATAAATCAAACCCCATTAACACAAACATCATATTAGTAAAAACTTAAAAGAAGAAAAAAGAGCAATAAGATTATATGAAGCAAATACTCTGATAAAAAGAATGAGCTATATAGCCAAAATGCAACGAAACTACCCAAACAACTTGCATATGAAAGATTTCAATGTATCTAGTATGCGTTTGTAAGAGATAACAACTTTGTTTATGTGTAAAAAGAGTGACATACATTCTCAAGAGAAAAAAAATATAAATTAGAGATTTAATTCATCGAATGCATTTGCAAGAAGGCATTTTGCCCATATTTATTTGATTTAAAGGTAAAAATCTCATCCCTAACTCTTATTTGTCTCTTATATGTATATAGAGAGTGGTGTTGTTGGTGAATCCATGTGAGGGAGGAAGAGTCGTGCCATTGTATAGAAGCCTAACTGCTTGAGCCTGAAGTGGAAGGAAAACAATTGAGTGGAGGTGTTGCGATGGAAACTATTAATTTTTCAAATTTGGGGTGGGCCATGACTTTATTAGAATGGGGCCCGAGCCAGATGGCCCATGCAAACTTTGGGCCCTTTCAGATTAGATTTGGGGCGACCGCCCTTACGACAAAGCCACTCAACCAAGCCATTGATTCAAGCAATTCCAAAAAAGCCGTCAATTGGCTGTCAAAATTCCAACGGTCATCCAACACCAACACTAACAAAGCATACTTGTTTTTAATTAGGACATGATGAGAGAGTCGCTCATTGACCTAAATTGTGTTGAAGGTCGTGGACTTCATTTGTTTTAAAGCTCGGTTTTTAAAGAGTTTTGAGTCCATAATGCCTATAGTCGTCTGTCAAGCTTGAAAACAAGCTTGTACACTTCGTCCTAGCAAGCTTTTGGAAAATTACCTTTTAGAGTGTTTTGTTCTTAGTTAGAAGTCCCGAAATCATGGTCCTCTAACAAAGTGCGATTGATATTCATATTAGATTGGACTCATAAAAAATGGGATTAATTCATAAAAGTGATTAACTTGGATTTTTAGTTGTTTGGCCAAACGAATGATGAATATTTAGCTTATAAAAACAATAAATTGAAATGGGTTCCTGCAAATGGGGATAAAAAATTATGACAATGGTGATAAAAGAAAAAAAATCCCCCCTAGAAGAAGAATGGCTTCCTACATATAGAAACTGGGATAATTATGATATTATCACGCTTTCAAATCAGTCCTATGAGCCCACTGCTCATATATCTAATCAATTTACCCACTCTCATGAATAATAGATCTGAAGATCACACATCCCTGGTATGTCCAATCAAATCAACAATCCAATTCACAATATCATGGTTTCCACCCACCTGAGCTTTGGTTCTTTGGTCAAGGCATGCGGTAGCAATCCTGAGGTCTTGGTATTGAATCTCTCCGGTTCAGTGCGGTGCGGTGTTTACTACTGCTCAGTGCATGTGGTGTTGGGCCATTACGTGTGCCCTTTGGACTTGAGTGTAATTCTGATCACAGGGCCAAAGGCTCCCATGCTAGGTTGGTGGGGGATACCAGTGTCATCAAAATAATAATAATAAAAAAATAATATCATGGTTTCCACTTATATAAAAATGTGTACTTCGAGGAATTGTATGAACTTTATGCTTGTTAGCATAAAGATTCACCTAATAGCGAACCACATACCATGCATATGTCGTCCAGATTTATGGGGCCCACTTGGTTCCACCTTGCATAAAGCACTACCCCACCTATCCCTCATTGAGTTACCACCGAGACCAATTTAACTCTAAGTAGGAGAACATTGCCCCACTTGCTAAAGGATCAATGGCAGTTTTCTTTAATATAGAGATAGTTAGGGCTTCCAAATGGATTGCATTGCAATAACCTCGTAATAAGTTGACTAAAAACAATTGCACCACCTTATGATGAACGTTACAAACATCTTTTAGAGAGAGAGAGAGAGAGAGAGAGAGAGAGAGAGAGAGAGAGGCCTCATATATATTTTTAAGGCACAATGTATTTGCATCTTAATTAAAGAAATACCAAGGGCAAACAAATGCATGTTATACTATCTTCTCGGAAAGGTTTAGGCATTAATCACTCATGTTATCGTAACCAACAAATTGAACTGAGCAAAGAGAGCTCAAGTTTAAGTTAAGGAAGATAGAAATGTGGACTTAGAGGGCTCGCCCCTTTACGATATCAAGGCTCATCTCACTAGGATCTGTTGCTTGTAACTCCACTTGAATGCCATCAAGTTCCCTCTTGAATCTGTCCTTGGAACTAGCATACACCATCTTGCTCCTCACCCTTGATGTATCAGGGCTCCTGCCCACATATCAAATATGAAATCCATGTGGTTAAAGGTCTATGAATCATAAGAGATCACTCACTGTTTTATCTTTACATCTACAGAAATGCACATATGATATTATTTGTTTCCAGCAACTTTCGGGTCTTATCTATACATTTAATTAGTTAGAACCTTTCATAAATGAGAGGGAAAATAATGTGAATCAGAAAGAGCTTTTGTGGCATTCAATGTGGACAATTTTGGATATTCATTTTCCCATTTATTTGCTAGTTAAATAAATGAATAATATTTCTTAAGCTTGACACTTGTCAAACCGACAAGATTTTTCTTTATTTATTGCAATTTGAGCCCCAGTTTGTCTCAACAAATAGAAATTGAGGATGAAGACTTTCATCAGTTTTCAGAAATCAGTTTTCAATAAAATGATGTTCGATCTATCTAACATTTCTCAACAATGTAAGATGAAAATTCAAGTGAATCATTTAGCCAAAAACAGCCCCCAACCTTACTACATGAACCAAATGGCTTCAGGCAAACTAAGAAGATGGTAATGTTGCTCAAGAGTTCATACACTATATGAGTAAAATGGGCCCACCAATTCAGGCAATAAACCTTTGGGTCTGAACCTGCCCCGGAACTAGTAATGGGGCTAAAAGTCAACAACTTTGGAGCCATTCTTCCTGTAATTGAACTATGCTTTTGGGAAAAAATTAACTCTATCAACCAGGGTTGCAAATGGTACAGCTTCTGGACGGAATCATATTGGACCCGGATCTAGATCCATTTCTGAAAAATGGTGTTAGTTTCGGAATTAATTCCGACTCAAAATTTATTTTGTTGGTTCCAGAACCAAATCCAACTAGAGGACCAAAATCTATTTCAAAAGGCAGTTCTAACTTCTTTCATTTTTAATTTTGTTCCTTAAAATAAAGATATCATTCAACTTATTACAGTGCACTAAGTCTATTATCTTCAAGATTAAATATAAAATTGTCCAACAAAAGTTGATTTTCAGCTGCCATTTACAACATTAAAGACTCATGCCAGGTCCCGGTCCACAGGTCAGAACCTGTATCGACCCAGAACCAAACTAATTTATCAATTGGAACCTAAATTTCGTTCTGGGCAGACCCATTTATTAATTGGAACCTAAAACAAAGTCTAAACCCTGTTTTTTTTACAGGTGAAACATCTTGATAATCAGATAATCGGATAACCGTTTTCATTCCTACTATGGATTAAAAGTGTGGGTTAATTCAATTGTGAATAACACTTTTTCTAATGTTTTTCAAAGTTATATATCACCTATCATGTCTATAAACTGAATTTCAAGAATTTGTCATGAGTAAAAGTGGGTCCTATATACATGGATTTGAGTCGACCATATCATAAGGTTGAGTGTATCTGATCAATATTTAGACATTACCAGGCAATGAAGAAGATCTTGCTCTTCTGACAATTCTCATCTGTAGTGAAGTCAAAATCGTAGACAGCATAGCGGCACTCATTGGCAGGTAAGGAAGCAGTGAAATCGTCGTAGCTATCTTCAGGCTGGCCAAGTTTCTCCACCTTAATTTTTTGTGCCACTTCCTCGATCTTGAACACAATGTATCGAAAGTTCCTCTTTGATTTCAATTCCAAGAACTTCAGCTTGCATTCATCATCTACAGCCATTCCAGATGCCGAATTCGCCTACACACACAAATAAAAGGAAGAATGCACCATACAATGCACCATAGAACGATTGAAAAGGATTTTACTAAACATGGAATTAACATGCAAAACTAGGGTATTATTATGATTGTGCAACAAGAGGTTTTTTTGGGATGAAGGGGAAAATTATTCTAATTTTTCGTGCATCTCTCACTCTTTTGTCACTTGTTGTGACACTTTTTTGACGTGGAAAAAAGAAGAAGAATAAATGAGTTCATTTTCCTTCATAGCAAGGATTTTGATTTTCTATTGCAAATGCAAGAATGGAGGAATTCTTTCTACCAAGGAAACCAAAACCCAGTTGTGAAAATACACCCCTAAGTTACATGTTTGATGCCAATTGATTTGGCACAATTGACTTTGACCTGAATAATTGTTCATTTTGGGGGCAAATCTCAGCAGATGTAAACTGTTGATCTCATGGGCCCACTTTGAACATGGGCAATACTTTTCAAGCCTCCTTTATTAAATCATCCTACCCGTTGATGAAAATGGATCCTTACTCAGGATATTTTTGGGCCACATTTGGCCTTTACATGGTAGAAGTGACCTTTACGTACGTTTTATGAAATTGGATTTAAGGAATTTAGGGCGAAAATGGAAAATAGTTATTGTTGTTTATTTCTAATAGGGTTGCAAATGAGTATTCAATTATTTGAGTATCCCCGTTTCCAAGTAAAGCAAGTATGACACTTGTTTTTGAATCCATGAGTGATTCGGATTTGGATTTGAATACGTGCATATAAGATACAAAATAGTTGGATTTGAAGCTGGATTTATGTATGTTCCAATGGGAGTATCTAGTCATATATTTAAAATATATATAGGTGCTAAGGGCCTGCATAGCTTGAGTTATATTTATATTTGAGATTCTATTTTGCATTAATCTAATATAATTAAATAGCCTTAATAACCCTGAGAGGTTGGCCGAGTGGTCAGGACCACGGTTCCTCCCTCTTCTGGAGCTAGATGTCTTTGTATCGAGGTTGACTCCACCAAAGGTTGAGTCCATCGGTGGTGCTCTCTCCTTAGGGCCACAGGGGATTTACTTGGCTTCCCTTTGGTCCCGGAGGGATTAATCGAGCTCAAAGAGCTAGGACACCTTCTATGAGCTAAAAAACGGAAAAAAAAAAAAAACCCTCAGTTGTATATATTAAAAAAATATTTTGAAGCTCTTTTATCTAATTATATTAATGCACATCACATCTTACTTTATATCCAAATCCAAAATTGGATACCCTTTTTTTTAAGTTGATGCTAGATCCGGATAAAATATATAGGTTCCATGTCAGATTAGAATCCGGATTTATAAAGACAGATCTAGGTACAAATACAACATGGTTCTGTCCTACATCCAACCCACTTGCGTTTTTAGTTTTCATACTCGAACCTTCACCACTTTGATCGAGCCTCATATCACTTTTTTTTCTTGTTGACAAGGGTATCCCCGCCCTACAGGACTAATCCCCTGGGGTATGCATGACCTTCAACACATGTGCACTAGATAAATTTAGGAGGTCCAAACACACAACATGGGAGAAACCCATGCCTTATGGCAATGAATCAACACCTGATAGGTCTTGAACCTCATATCATCAAGGACAAGGTCAGATTGATCAAGTGTAAAACATATGGCTAAAATAATTAAAAATAAAAAAGTAAAATCATGTGTTTTTACTAATGCCCAATCTAATGCTTGGGCCAACTTTGATTGGAGTGAATTTGGTGCAATTTTATTACCCAAGGGACAATAATATTGATTGGGTTGGATTCTGTAAATGGGCTCCATTGATGGATCTGTACGGCCAAGATCAGAGAATTAAGTAAAGTGATTTTTGAATCATGAAATTGTATATGAATCGAGATCCTCGGAAGATTTTGACCTACGGTGGCCGTGTGTGGACCAATTAATAAATGGGTTGGATTCTATAAATGGGCTCCATTTTATGGATTTGTATGGCCACAATCAGAGAATTAAGTAAAGTGATTTTTGAATCACGTGTATGGTGGGTTGCCCGTGGTGATGTGGCGGACCGCAATAGGTCCACTCACGATCACCACAGGGTAAAGCCTCACATGATCCCGACTCAATTCTGAACATATAGAATTCACCATATTCCTGTACACTGATGACCAGGACAATGATGGTGATTATGATGATGACTATTGAGATGATTAAGAGGATTTAATGGCTGCATGGTTTTCATAATGCCATGGAAATTATGGTTTGTATCAGGACGAACTGATCCAACGGTTCAGATCTATTGATCACATGGATGCATGTTACGAGCTTTCAAATTAACATGCGACTTTGATTCGAATGCCCTTATGTAACGCAAGAAATGGAATGTGCACCCAGAAATGTACGTCAAATAATGATACAATTTCGGAATACCATACGAGAGAGAGAGAGAGAGAGAGAGAGAGAGAGAGAGAGAGAGAGAGAGATGTGAACATACCATGTTTCCTTCCAATAAGAGAAGAAGGCTTGTGTTGTGAATGGGGGAAGGAAGAGAGAAAGGGAAGGGAAATGGAGGAATTTGTGCGGAAAAAAAGATGATTGATTATGGGCATTTGGGAGGGAGGGTTTCTGGAGGAGAAAAAGGTGGGAAGGAGAGATTTTGAGGGAGAAAATAAGGGTAGGAATTGGGTTTCTTTTCATGGTTGCCACGTTTTTTTTATTTATTTGGTCAACCTCTATTTTTCTCATTTATAGTATTTTGACCTCTTTTTCAACTAATTGTAGTATTTTTCAGGATCACACCGAGTCACCAACCATAACTTCGCGAGTTTGTTGAGATCTATTTTGGTTTAGAGATGGACAAACTAAAACCTCTAATTTAACTTAAAAAAATTCTAGGAATCCTGTGAGGCCCACTTGCCCCCTGTGAGAAATTTAAGCCTTTACAATAGGACTGACCCAAAATTGACATTTGCCCTCCCACACATGCATTCAAGTTATTTAGGCTGTTTAATTGATCATGCAGATTTTGACAGTCATTTATAATAATAATAATCACACGAGTACTCATGTCCAAAGAATGCATAGGATACGATGAACATTCTTTGGAGATTACTTTATAGGCAGATCTTATAGTTAGTTGACCACTTTCAAAGAAAGTCCAGGTTCTTCTATCATCATGTCTTTGCAAGGGGATGTAGTCTTCCCAGCATTTGGGCTGTCAGAAACATTTTTAATAACAGTTCATTCCATTTCCGATCATGGGAGTATATTGTTCCTATCAATCTTTATAGTTCAAATTGAGTAGAGCAACCACTTGAGGTCTTCTCTCATGTTGCAGATTTGAGAAGAACCTCAGCCCTCGAGCCTATTCAAAGGAGCTCTGTAGCCCGCTCTCCCCACTTAGCTTCATGTCCCGTTTGCCATTAATTAGCTACATTCTACCCTTCCTTTCCAAACAGGTTTGAAACACAAAAAAAAAAAAAAAAAAAAAAAAAAAAATATATATATATATATATATATAAAATCTAACCGTTGGTTAAGATTTCACTCCATCTCTACTTTACATCCAGAGAAACAAACAAGTTAGACTCCAAAAATGAAAATCATTGATTAACATTTGTTCCCCAAGACACATTTTAAACCAATTCAGCATAGTTGGAATTTTTGAAATGCTATCTAATCTCTATTTCAATTTTTGTTCTTTCTGGGAAGCTCACCTAATTGAAATTTTTTGTCAAAACTCAAAGGCCATATAGGGGAATCTAAATAACAAAAATGAAGTTTAACGGATGATGTTCGACCTCCAAAAATATTTTAGACCCGCTTATGACATTACTGAGATTTTTTGAATAGTTAAGTTCCAACTAGCTAACTTACCTATTTTATATTTCTCTCATCTTAGAGCATCTCCAAGAGACACTTCAAATATGAATATGCCTTTTTCAAAATAAAGGCTTATGTGGCAAAAAAGGCATATGTAAATTTGGTATCTCACTTGGGCAACTCCAAGAGAGATGTCAAATTATTATTTTATTCTTTTTTCATTTAATCCTCATTTGCTTTATTACATATATCTTACTTATATTTAATGGGATTTGGTACGATTTAATTGTTATTAAAGAAAAAAATTATTAACAAATAAAAAATGCACAAATTGTACTTGAAACTCATTTTTCATTGAAAAAGTAAAATCAAATTATATAATATTATAGTCAATCACAAGCTCCTTCATATTGACCTTGGAAATGCCACAAGTGCTCCACCAGATTGGCTTAGAGTTGAGAATGTATTTTCTTGTCGTGCATACGCAGGTGGTTTTAAACGAAATCCTGAAATTCTGCAGTGCATGTGGTCACGTGACACGGCAAGGTCATTACATTCACTCTCTCGTGCATTGTAATTGGTGGAAGACTTTTATCGCGTTCATCTTCGACAATCATATTATGCATTATGATGCATGCCTTCATTATATGCTGAAGTGTTTGACGATCCCAGAAATGAGCAAGCCCATGAACAATTGCAAAACGTGCATGTAGCACTCCAAACACATGCTCCACATCCTTCCTTGTGGACTCTTGAGCTGCAGCAAAATTGTAGCCTTTGGCCCCATTAGGACATGGAATTGTTTTGACAAATGTTGCCCACGATGGATATATGCCATCAGCAAGATAATAGCCAGTTGTATATTCATGACCATTGATTGAGTAGCTGGTGGAAGGAATTTGGCCTTTAGCGAGGTCGGTAAATATAGGAGATTGATCCAACACATTGATATCATTGTGCGATCCTAGTAGTAAAAAAAAAGCATGCCATATCCAAAGATCATACGATGCCACGACTTCAAGAACAAAAGAAGGCTCACGGTGGTCTCCACGAGCATACATGGCTTTCCACGCAACTGGATAGTTCTTCCACTTCCAGTGCATACAGTCTATGTTACCTAGCATCTCAGGAAACCCGTGTCTCTCACCTTCTGATGACAATCTACAAATGTCATCCTCATTCGATGTTCTCAAATATTCATTGCCAAAAACATCAATGATCATTTGAACAAACATTTTCAATGATTCTATAGAGGTACTTTCAGCGATCCTCACGTAATCGTCCACAGCATCCGCTGCAACTCCACAAGCAAGCATCCTCACTGTAACTGTGACCTTTTCAAAAGCTGATAAACCAAGACTGCCTGCACAGTTTCTTTTTTGTTGAAAGTATGGGTCATGAGCCTCCACAGCATTTACAATTCGAAGAAAAAGAGGTTTGTGCAATTGAAACCTCCTTCGAAATTGAGAGGGAGTGTAGACAGGGTTTTCACTGAAGTAGTCATTGTAAAGCCTATGATGTCCTGAGATTCGTTCTTTGTAGATGACTGCGTAACCTTGAATAGAACCACAATGCACTCTTGTTCTCCTTTGAAAGTTTTCTCTTTCTTCTTCCAGAGCAGCCCTACACAACATCTGCAACTTTTCATCCGAATTGGAATTTATGACGGTATGCCATAGCTCATTCGTCGTGTTAGAAGAGGAATCGGTATAATTTTGAGACATCTCCGAAGTGATGAACCGAAGATTTTCTTATTTTGAGATGAAGAGAAGTAAGAAGTTGGGGTGTAAGAATTTCTTTCCAGAGTGGTCGGCATATATGAAATATTCCAACGGCTAGTTTTCTCCAACGACTATAAAATGACTAGTTTTCTCCAACTGCTATGAAACGACTAGTTTTCTCCAATGGTTATAAAATGGCTAGTTTTCTCCAACGGCTATAAAATGGCTAGTGAAATGACAACTTTATAAAATTGAAGTACAATATTATATTTAAACAAACAATAATTTGTTAATTAAAATAAAAAATACATATTAATTCTAAAATAAAATACAATTCAGAAACCACCACTTAACCATCCTCTCGGAATTTCAAGTCTTTTTTTAGCATAGTATTGTTGTTGCTCCTCAGACATATTGGATGTATCCATATTGATGATCTCCATCTCTATATGTATTTTCTTTAATTGCACCTTCTTCTCGTCTTGCTCATTTTTTTGCTTAAGAAGCTCTATTTTTTTTTCATCTCTTTCCTTTTTGTCATCCATCATTTTTTGGATGAGATCTGCAATAGGTGTGGGCTCGTTGATAGTGGTTTGCTTCATCTTTCTTTTCTCAGCCTTTTTGCCTGGTGGTCATTGTTAATTGTCTCATCCTCCTCAATATTAATGGGAGTGCTTGGATTTAAAGATGATGAGTAGCCAGAAGTTGAAGATTTTGCTCTTTTTATGGATGTCTTCTCTAGTACTTGCTGAAGTTGTATCCACTTTGGTTGGTGCCGCAACAAGATCCAAGCATGGTCCAAGGTGAATCTTGATCCATATAGATGTTCGTAAACTTTTTTTTGCTTCTGCAATTTGAAAATTAAATGTAAGCTCAAATTAAGAATAAAAAAAAACCTTCACACACACACACATATATAATTTTACCTTATCTTGTTCATTCGTGCCACTTTGATTTCTGGAAATAATTGTGGCAAGACATCCACAAAATTTGTTGATAGAAAGCTTGAATCTTTTTCCATCGTTGTGACAACATTTTGTCCGTTCGATCATTGGGAAATTGCTTATTGTTGTGATAGTATTCTCCCATTCGTTCCCAAAAAGCCCCAAGTTTTTGCTCGTTTTCATGCACAACATCCAGACTGGTGTTCAACCACGAACCGATGAGAAGACGGTCTTCTTCTATACTAAAGCCGACACCTCGACCAACAACCTTTTTCTTTGGGGCATCATCAGTAGGGAGTTCGGATGCCTCACCGAAATATTGTGAATATTGGGTAGAAAAACTAGGAAATTGAGAGAATTGAGATTCCATAGTGTGAATGAGGAAAAAAAGGACTTCAAACACTCATAATTTATAAATATCCAAGCTCCAAAAGTTTCTCAAATTATCACAATTTATAGTTACCCATTAAAATTCAAAAAAGTCCAAAAATAAATAAATTACAACGGCTATAAATCTAGCCGTGTAACGTTCACTGACCAAGGTTCCATTAGCTACTGGTAGACACTTCAAATGCAACATCTCATTTAATGCAAAGTGATCACTATAGGTTCCATCCCGTTGAACCACAGATAATCATTGACCAAATATTCCATCCCACATAGTGATTTGCAACATACATCAGTATTATTATATTTAAAAAAATATTTGAAGGCTTACTTTTTGGTGTGCCAAATTTGGCATACCAACCCCTATGTTAATTGCCACGTGGTTATAGAGGTTCCGTTAGAGGCAAAATCACATGCCATTTGCTACTGTTACTCGCTGAGTAGGACAAATAGAGGAGCTGTTGGAGTTGCTCTCAGAGTCTTTTCAAGTGAAACCAAAGGGTTTGTTTCTCTATCTTACTGAGATTATTGACAAATTTTTTTTAGTGGAATAGGGATTTCTAAGTCAAGGAAAAATGTTCATGAAGTTTCAGCTAAAACTAGTTTCCAATTTGGGACTTCAATACTATATCAATAGGCTATTTTGCTCAACTTATAACTGTCTCTACATAATAGTTTTTCAAATGGCGTCCTAGCGGTTCTAATCTCCATATAACAAAGAGTAAATTTGGTTATTTCCATTGAATTTTTTCTTTTCTAAGTTAGAGAAAAACAATACAAATTCTCAGCTACAGCAGGTTCAACAAAACAAATAGCAGACCTTAGTAGTAAGCCATTTTATCCACTTGATATCTTAGTCATAAAAAATGATAATCAAGTGAAACCCAAGAGGGCTTAAAGTCTGTATAATAAAAATTAAATCTAATATTTCCCATAGCAAAAATAATTTTCTAAGTTGGGTTTTTAGGCATCACAAAATGACCTACAAATCAATTTGTGTTGTTTTTGGTATATTTGACCCCCCTTAGTAAATTGGGAGTAACTAGCTCCCATGTCTGGATTCATTTTCACACAGATTTTATACCATTTGAAAGCTGATTCAATTGCAAATGTTCGGAGGGTTGGGCCATCAAATGACATAACCATTTGTTTAGCAAAAATCCAGCACACAGTGGCCTTTTAGGAGCTGAGAATTTATATACCTTATCTAATCATATTACTTTCATTTTATCAGTCTAACCCCCTGAATTCACATGGTTCTCACTTCCTAGAGCTTAGATCATAATTTAAGCATATTATAATATAGCTCAATAATAATACACAAGTAAACTAGCATATAAAATACACACAACTACACATTCCATGAGTCCTTTCTAGATACGTGCTTAATACATTTAAACAACACTTCCAACTTCTGTTATTAGTTAATACATAAGTTAAATTATCTACAATCCATTTTAATGACCACAAAAGCTAAGTTAGTGTCACACCCCAAAACTTAGATTGGATCCTACCGCATCATTAGGGCATGAGAATTGGGGCCAATTGAAATCTTTCCCTTAAATACATTTGCGACCCCAATTCCGGGTGGATTGAAGTCCATAGTGAAGTTATGAGTGATGATCAGTCGCCATAAACAAAAACGGGAGCAACGATTTATAAAATCTACGCAGATGGTCACCAATATAACATACAATAATATCGGAGCTGATACAAGTAACAGAAATGTATTTAATTATATTTCAATTACAAAATGCATTAGAGTTTTTACGAATGTCTAAAACACCATAATGACATGTGCAAGAGGCACCTATGCTCATAGCCGGAATGTAAAATGAGGCTCTTAAGTACCAATCCAGCAACACCACAATGTTGCCACACTCCACTAGGGGTAATCCCTCAACTAGTGAATCTCGTAAGACTGCCACAACCACCTACACAATAGGCCCCACTACCTAAGCACCAAATGTGGCGACATCAGATATACTGGCAAGTAAATAGATATGAGTAACAGTGTAACATGTGCCAACCAAAACCAATATGTCGGAAAGTACATAAATAATGGATAAACAAAACATGACTAACCAACAAAATAAACAGACCATCATATGCTATCAGAATGAATGCACCCAGGCGAACCCGGTACCCAGATAACCTGGTCAAACAAATGCAACCCAGGCGAACTTGGTCAAACCCAGACAAGCTGTTATGGTGACTTACGTCAACTTCCCGATCTGCTGACGGTAAATACAAAACCATACGTGGACAAACACACATACAAACCCACATGTACACACACATATTCAAACCCACACATACACATACATACCCAAACCTACACATACGTACACACACAAACCCACCCACCCACACACTCTCCTAAACAAGAGGTCCGGTTAATCCTACATAGGGTGCTCCCATCACATTGTCAATAGAGCCACATGGCAGCACACCCCGCGAGCATATTAATAAAGGGTATTAGACCGAGTAACGGAATAGGTATATGCTCTTGTCTTGTAATATTTGGGAGGTCGTAAGCTAACCATATCCTATACAAATCCTATAGTCAAGGGCCAAGAGGAGTGGGCACTAACCAAAATAGGGCTAAGGCTATTCATCACATGTAGGGTCCATACCGTCTAACACGGTGGTTACGTAGGTCTGAAGTGCCTCTCATATTCATTTGGTGCTTCTGTAGCAGTTCGCACCTCGGGGTTCCACTACGCCGCCCACTTATCCCAAATGGGTCCCACATATACCTCACAGCCCACAAGGAGATGCTAGCCCACACACCTCCTTACTAGAGGTCCAATTTATATTCATAGGTCAAGTGGGGCCAAGGTCCAAGTTTCAAGGATAAATGTGTCCCAAATCCATTTAATTTAACATCATTTTAATGTCTAATAACAACTCCACTATTAATGCATTTTAAATCCACACCCACTAACCCAAACAATCCAATTTAACACTATTTTAAGACGCACTAATAGCTCCACCCTTAATGTATTTCAAGTCCACACTTACTAATCCAAACAGCCCAATTTGACAACATTTTAACACCCATTAATAGCTCCACCATTAGTGTATTTTAAATCCATACCCACCAACCCAACTATCATAAATGCACATGTTAGATATATGTAACACATTTATAGCATTAGTAGATATATTTAACGCATTTAAAGTATTCGTAGAGATATTTGACACATTTAAAGCAATTAGTAGAGTTATTAAACCAACAAATATATCATGTACATACTATTATTCATGTCTATGTGCTTGCCTTGGCTTGATTGCACAAAACCCCTCTTTCTTGGTGCTTTGGGTTTCCAAATCTTGATCTCCACCATAACCCACTCTAATCCAATGCTTAAAAGAACTTCCCTATATGCCAAATAAGAAAAAAAAAATAAAATAACATACATAAGACATGGATGCAAGGTTCTACAATGAATAGAAACAAATACATGGAGATTGAAAATGGGTATTCTTACCTAAAGGTGAAAATGGGGAAGGAGATGATGAGGATGAGGAAGATGATGCTCTAGGGAAGCTTGGGGAGCCTTGGCCTGGCCTTGGAAACTTGCACAATGGTGGGAAGGGGATGGAGGAAGAAGAAAGAATGGGAAGGGAGATGGGAGAGTAGAGAATAGAAGATGAAGTGTTGTGAATAAAATGAAATGAAGAAAAATGGAGGGGAAATGAAATGAGTGAAGGATTTTAGATTTGTAGAGATAGTTTGTGGGGATTTACTAATAAGGGCCTACCCATTTGTTAAGTGGGTTTTAGGAGATTAGAAGGGCTTATGGTCATTTTGAGGTGAGTTTCTAAATGAGTTCTAGGTGGGTTTTGGGCCAATAGTATGATGGGTCTAACACATGAATGCCATGTATGACGAAAGCTACTCAATGCACCTAATTATGTTACAAAACTAGATTAACCAACACTAACCTTAATTCATCATGCTAACCCCTAATTAAGGCCAAGAGCCTTACAGTTAGGCACGATTCTAGGTTGGGTTAGCTTAGTGATTTTCAATAAATTTTGATGGCAAGGAATGCATAAGAATTAACTGTGTTATAGCATGAGCTATGGGATAAGAGAGATTAAAAAAAGAAAAGAAAAGGATTCTTTAACCCTAAAAATCTATCTTCTTTAGTCTCATGACCTATGCCAAGAGCGTAAGAGAAGGAGGGAGAATAAAAGAAGGAAAGTGGGAGAGAAGGAGAATATGTGGGAGTAAAGAACAACTAGAGAGAGAGAGAGGAGTCTCTTAGAGCTTTTTAAACAAGATCTATTGAAGTAAACAAGATCTATTGACGAAAACTCTATTTGCTTATAAAGCTATATACCTAAGAGGCCCAAGTGGTATACCCCCACTCTAGGAAGAGAGGTCCTGACCTTGGCAGATTGGGTTTGTTATACAATCTGAGAGCGGTGAGGGCAGAATTAGAGTGGCATGTGTTAGGGATTCTGTGTGTTGCAATTTGATAATTACTTGATCATTTTTATCATCATTTGAGATTTAATGCATGCATTGATTTTGAAAAACTTGAAACCTTGAGTTTTCATTTGGTTTTATAACTTTCAAAAGTGATTTTTATGCATAGTTTGGATTTTAAACTTGAATGCATTTTTATTCAAAAGTTAATTTACCTGATTTGCAATCATGCATGCCCATGATTTCATAGTTAAATTATTTTAGGCATAAAGGTTCATGTTTCTAAAAACACTTTTGGATTGATTTAAACGTGAATCTAAGTATAATTTCCATGACCCAGAACTCCCACTAGCAAAATGCTTTGGATTAACACGTTGCTTAATCTTTTTGAAAAAGCATATTATTTTAAAATCGGCGCTAAAGTAATTTCTTTTAACCGAGCTCAGGTTGTCAGTTAACAGAACCTTTGCCGAACCCAATTTGGTTCAAGTTGATGGATGGTCAAATAATTGGGTTCAGAAGCAAATGTTTAGGATCCATATTGAGACCTGATCAAAGGGGTTATAAACTAACTATATTTTTTTTACACAAAAAGAAACCACGGTCATCTTTGAGCAATGATCCTTCTACCTTTCAAGTACAATGGGATCCTTCTTAATGAGACCATTTACCATGGAAAATTTACAAGAGTGATGTAGCCACCAATTTGCCAACCTCTTGATCAAACCAAATCGTATCCATCGATCAAGATCTCGTCTGTCATCATTGACTAGGCCAAGAAATATCCTTACTTTTTTACTCATATTTCTTGGGACCATCCAAGAATTTGATGCACCAACATCATGAATTGGACATTTATTGTTAGAAAAAAAAAATCTAAAAGGACATTTATTGTCTTAAGGTTATTAGAGAAAAAAATATTTTAGACGTTGCTTCGTATAAGATTTTTCCCAAGTGCTGTTGCCGGATGTCTCCACCACTCCTACCTTCATTCAAAATTAGTGCCCAAGTGTCTGCAGCTCAATTGCAACGTTTTCCACAGACTGGCGAAGTCTAGTCAAAACTTTCCAAAAATGTGTGAACACGAATGCACAGTGGTTGGCTTTTATCTTATTTGGGCATATGGTTGCAGGCCATTTCAAAAGAACAAGGGTTTGGCTTCAGTACAATGACGTGTTTCCTGATCAAGTTGTGCTAGCTCAATTCCACGTGGGTTTGAAAATGCCCCGTTTTTATCAGAATAGAAACTAATCATTTATTCTGAGCTGATGAAGAGTCACGATTGTTGATGATTGAGGGAAGGTCATAAATTGCTCAAGTAAAGAAGATTCCACGAAAGTGGCAGTGGTGGTCCATGAATGCGTGATTTTATTCAAAGTGCCAACTTCCTCCACAGGTCAGCTTTGGCTTCTTTTCCCTTTTTATCTTTGGGCGAGCCATTAACTCTTTCAACTTAGTCATTCCATGCGGGTTTGAAAATGCCCCATTTTTATCAAAAATTTAAATGTAAGACCATATTGTGTGATTGTGAACAATAGGCCTCACTTTTCATACTTATAGCATGGCACCGACTTTTATAAATTAGAATAAGGGCCAGCTCTTATAAGAATTATAACACTGGGTCCGCTTTTAGAAAATACAGTGCATTCTTTCTTGTGAAATTTAGAACAAGCAAATGTAGGATTATCATGCAATAAGAGAAGGAGGGAGAGAAGAAGAACGAAAGTGGGAGAGAATGGGAAAGTGTGGGAGAAAAGAACAACTAGAGCGAGAGGAGTCTCTTAGATCTTTTTAAACAAGATCTATTGAAGTAAATTAGATTTTATAAATTAAGAAAAGAAAAATCTATTTTACTTATAAAGCTATTTTATTTATTGAATTTAAAAATTCTTGTTCTCCTTCTTTTGGACTAGAAAAAGAAGAAGATTGGGTATTAAGTTCTAACTTAGAAATTCTTTGATCTATGATCACTAGATCTTGAAAAGTTTTTGATTGAAATCTTTTTCATTGTTGAATTTCTTCTTTCAACTGATTTACTTCCATTCTTAAATCAGATGAAGAGGCTAGTTTTAGATTTGTTTAATTATCAAGTCTATTGAAGACTTCTTTCAAAATATAATGATTAATAAGGATGATGGTCCCCTCTTTTTCATCTTTTTCATACATAGATATACATGTTTCAATTAATTATTTTCTGATTATAGGATCAGTAGATTGATCAATAAGATCCAGAAGAGATCGTTGTTGGTGGGTGTCAGGCCCCGACCCAGGTTTAGTATTTTTAATTATTGTTTTAACCGTGTTTAATCTCCAAGTGGGATCAGAGGGTAATTAGCTTAGATTTTTAGTCAGATTAGAACTTTGAATGGCTTTAGGGAATTTTGAGCGCGTTCTGGTTTGACTGGGCCCGGGGTGGCCCGTGTGACGCGTGTACAAGTGGGAATTTGGCTTTGATTTTTGAAAAATATTGATTTCTATATTTTTGAATTTTTTATTTTGATCCAAATGACTTTTCTATTTACTCCGTTCGCATTCGAACCCCGGAAATCGCGCTTTTCGAGAAAAAGGCGCAAATCTGACTTTTCACACCCCATCTGTGCAAAATTTTTTTTTCAAAATTTGAAAACCATGGGGAAAATATACTTTTTGAAAACTAGATTTTTCAATGATTATTTTTCTCTTCTTCGTCAACTTCATCCGGGACCCACAAACAGGAGTTTTAAAGCCCTAAAGTTTTATGGCTATTGGGACCCACATTTTGACTTGAACCCATTTATAAAAGAGACTTCCGTTGAACTTCTTCTTCATTCTCCGTTTCGTTTCCTGCAACAGCTGAACAAGGAGTTCTCTTTTCTTCTCATCTTCCTACCCTTGCATGTCCCACATGCTGCACCCCAATTGAAAAACAAATTACAACATTTTCTTCTTCATCTTCCAAGCTTTCTAAGGGTATCAGTTTTGGGGATTTTCAGCTGGGTTCACTACAAAAAAAGTCGGTTTTAGTGACACTTAAATAGTGACGGATTTAATTTCCCGCCGCTAAATAGCCTTATCAACGTCGGATGTTATAATCCGTTACAAAGGTGTAAATTCTTTAGTAGTATCAGCTGCGGATGATAATTTCCGCCGTTAAAAGGTTCAAACTTTTGTCGCTTTTTTAAAAGGTGGTCCAACTTTTTTATGTCCCACTTAGCTTGATGACTATCATCTGACATAAACTTTCACTTGAGCTTCGAATCGTTTGAAGACAAAAAGAGGAGGAAAGTTGAAGACAGAAAGAGCGATAAAGACAGAAACAAGATGAAATCTGTTGGCGGCTTTAGAGGGTTTTGGAGGAGTTAGGGTTTTTGAGCTTCGAATTCGATCCGTGGAGGAGATCTAAGCGGCTTTATTTTAGAGTTTGGTTTTGTTTTTTTCCAGATTCGATCTCAGATTGCGTTGATCCGTGGAGGAAATCTGAGCAGCTTCGTTGGTTGCTGATTCGGTTTCAGATTGCCGGAGGGAGATTTCTAGGGTTTTTGTGCTGCGAATGCGTGTTGTTGTTAGTTGATAAAATTGCGCGTGGAAGTCGTGAATGAGAGGTCGGTGTTGACAAATCTCACTGTTTTTCTTCCTCAAAGTTCTTCTTCTTCGAATCACCATATCTTGCATTAGGTAAAAATTGGTGATGTGAAAATCTTTTCTAGGGTTTTGGATGTGTTAGGTTTTATCAATCTTTGCCCTGATTTGTTTGAGAAAGGGGTTTGGATTTTTGGGAATATGTTTTGGATCTTGTTTTAGTAAATCCATGCCTTTCATCAACTGATGCGCTCATATCTTCCATTTTTCTATGTATCATCTATGTAGAACTTTTGGATTCATGTTTTGGATCTTGTTTTAGTAAATCTATGCCTCATTTCTTCCATTTTTCTTATTATCATCTATAAGTTACACCCTTGTTTTTGGATCTTAAAACAAGGCTTGGAGGTATTTCACTTCATTTTGGGTTTCTTAGTTTGTATCATTAGAAAATATACTTTCAACTAAGCAAGTCTTTAATCTACAAACGCTCCAAACATAGTACTTAATCCGTTTAGTAGTTTCATGAACTTCTCGTGCTGGTTGGTCTTAAACCTAATTCACTTATACACTTGCAATCTGAAAAAAACATGATTTATTGTTTATAGCTCTAAAGGTGCTAGGAAGGTAGATGAAGTGATGGAGTTTTGTAGAATAAACACCGCAGCCTTCATTATGACTCTGGCTATTTGACCTTATTAGCTCACTCCTCAGTCAAATTTATTTCCTTTTAGTTTAACAATCCAAACCCAATTTTGATCCATTGAAGCAGTAGCTTTCTACATGTAAAATTCTTGGAAACTGTGAATTGAATACACGATTGTGCATTTTGTATTATAAAATAGAGGAAAGGAAAGAGGTAGCCCACTGAAAGTGGTCTAACAACCAAAATCCTTTAACAAGTTACACCCTTGTTTTTGGATCTTAAAACAGGGCTTGGAGGTATTTCACTGCATTTTGGGTTTGTTAGTGATATTTAATTAAAACTCATTTTTTTAGTTTATTTTAGAAGATTCTTCTTCTCTGGTATAATATGCTTGCAAAAATCTGTTTTTGTGTTTCAAATATCCCTTTTTGATATGAGTCTTTCTTATAGTGTGTTATTTTTCTTATTAGTAATTCTTCCTTTATAGCTCAATGGAAATATTGAACTTTTTTTTCTTCTTGCTCTCCCCTTTATTCAGTGACTAGTCTTATGAGATACTACAATATATTAGTAATTATTCCATTTGGGTTTTGCTTACTGATTACAGTCCCTAAGTTTAGGAAATGAATATATCGACCTTTGTGGGAAGAGAACAACAGAACTCCACACAATTACCCATTTGGACATGAATCATTGTGCCTTATGAACTGATGGATCTGTTTGAGAAGAGATGTCTAAAGTTGGAAAAAAATATGGCCACAAAAATGGGCCCCTTCTTGGTTATGCACCATGTTTGAGTACAGATAGTGACCACACTCCCACAAACTGCCTACAGCATAATCATCATACTACCACCTATTAAGAACCAGCCACTGAGTGAAAGCAAATTACTACTGGCATATAATTATCATTATCAATTAAAGTGCATAGTCAAGTTTACCCATTTACTTACTGAATATACAATGGAGATAAGCTCAATATCAGGTCTTAGTCTCCAAGCACTTTGATCTTTTTCAACAAACAATGAGACTATTGCACATTGTACAGTCCCAAAGAAGCAATTAAAAGCAACTATGGTAATCTCTGCTGGATAAACTTTAACAGTTCCTGCCTACAATATCAAGTTGTAATGATTTCCATTTTATTTATTTTTGAGGAGAATTCTCATGAGTCAAAGAAAATATGCACTAAGTATAAGATTTGTTCCCATAAATTTGGCCGAATTAAGAAGGGATCAAGCAAATTTTTGTATGAAAGCTGAGTCATTCAGTTTGACATTGCCCGGCCGAGGTGAACATTCAGTACTATATGCTCTGTGTACTTCTTGGGCCTTGAATTTGTCCATGTGGGATAATCTTTTGTTGCCCCAGACCATTGATCTGATGGTCATAGCTCTATATGAACCATGCCTCAAAAGTGATCCTGATTGAAATTGCTACCTACACTTTGGATTCTTTCCCCCTCTTCCTATATGAAATTTGGTCTGTTACTTATTTTGAGTCAAGTCAGTGACAATGTTGACTTTAGACTTTAGTCCACTTGGCAGGTGGAAAAATTAGAGTAAGATATGACTCCATAAAGGTTAAGATAAAAAATTTCTTCAGTATGTTCTAGTAGAGCCTTGGTAACATTGATATTTTGGTGAGTACTGATTATAAGTGGAACTTGGTTATGTCCTGTTTCTCTCATTGGTGACCACCTATCACTGGTGCTCACTAAATTCTACTTCCATGAATAATCTCGTGGACATTTATATGCACTCTCTAGTTATGTAGCATGTTGGCCTTGTTACTTTTTTTTTCCTAATGCTTTATGCATCGGTTTGTGCAGGAGTTGAGACAAGCAAGAGAGGAAGGTGAACGAAGGAGAAGGGACAGGGATCGTGATCGGCGTCACCGACATAGGGATCGCTATAGGGAGAAATACGGAAGGGTACGTTATGTCCCCACTTTCTTGGGTCTCACACTGTGTTGGCATGTGTGGAAGGTGTTTGTGTTCTGTTTGTGTTCATTCATCTATTTTAGAGTTGTGGACTGAGTCTAGTTTTAGAGTTAGAGAAATGATCTGAGAAGGATGGAAACTAACAAATCTGATTTAGCTACACAAAGATCACTCTTAATTGGAACTAGCCCAAACTTCAATTAGAATTTTACACACCATTAGATTGATTTGATGTTTTTATAATCTATTTTTTTTCTCCATCATTCCCTTTGCTTTTATGATTCTGTTTAGCTTATTTATCATGAAGCTAATGAATGGGTATTTCTGGTTTTCTTTTCGAATTTGGAATGATGGATGTGATTATGAGAACAACTTAATCTTATTTTGTTGAATTATGTGAATTTTTGAGAAGCTGGTGTGTGATTGACTATGGAGCTTTTAATGGTGTAGTTTCTTTTTGGTCATGTGTCGGAGGTCATTCATGATCATTTGCATTGCATGTTCACAGGCTTATCTTTGGTTTCGACACAACTTGAATGAAACAAATTGGTGGACATGACCACTGATCTTGAGCAATGAATCTGCTGGTAATGTCTAGATCTGTCATGGTGATATAATTGAAACGGGTTGCAATATTCCCAATGTCCATTTAGTTGCATACTGTTTGTATGCATTTTGCAATTTAGTTGTGAATAATACTGCATTATTATTTTTCTATAATCAATACATTGATTACATTCTTTCTTTGATATAGATTGCTGAAATGATGGCAGCCTGCAGATGCTATAAGATGATAAATTGCATTTATTGGATGTTCCTAGCCATAGTTTGATGAACTTGGGTTAGATTTTTGCTAGAATTTAGTTGTGTTCCTAACTTGAGTTGCTGTTGTGTAGGTTACTGGCTGTCTTGATATTTGGATGTCTGCATTGGAGGATTGAGCTGTTGTGATGTGGGATATGGAACAACTGAATTGCAGTGGATGTTGGACCATTGTTGGCCAGATATGTTTAGCAAAATTCACCATCATTGTCGTCATCAAAGCTATATTTGAGGTTATTGTTTTTGGTACACTTTCACTCAAAAGCTACAATGTAAAAGCTTAAAGTGAAGGATTTATGTTGTTGTTTTTTTAATTCTAATTGATCTCTTGGCCAGCTGAACAAAGGCTTTTCCAAACTTGTGCATTCTAGTACTATTATTCCTGCCCAAATTCTTGAAGTTTCTGAAGTTGGATTTGGTGAATGGAGAATAGATCGGTATACCGATTACAGGTAAATTAGATTTACATGTGATCTAAATTTAGGTTTTTGCCTGGCTGATACTGCTCGTTTGTGGTTTACAAGTTACATGATGGAAGGTTGAAGCACAATTGGGCCCAATAGGGATGGCAATGTGCCGAGTTTAAATGTGTCTCCACATGACCTGCTCCTATGGGGCGGTTTGGTAGTGTATCTATTGGTGCAGGGCTGGTATGTATGGTTTGTTAAACTCCAACCTAAGTCGGATTCAAGTTTTGGTTGCAGCTACCGGATCTTGCCCTATGTATAATTAGCTTATATATTTCTTATGAATGAAAGTTCTGTAGCACAAGTGGCAGGGAACTTTATCTCAAGAGCATAAAGGTTGTTTGATCCAGCCACACCTCAAGTACTTGGCCAGGTTTGAAAAGGTACTAGTTCAGATCAGCCAAAATGATCTACTTGCATGGCTCAGTGATGGATTAGATCTAGTTGAATTTCCCTCTTGAATGAAAACAAGTTTTTAAAGCTATGGTCCATACTTGCTCTCTTTGAGCCTGCAGGTGCAGCAACAGGGATCCCCATCAAACTCCCCTTAAAATTAATGGGCTTCTCTCCGTCAAACTCCCCTTAAAATTCTGGAATTTTGCCAAAACTTTTCCCTATTCCAAATGATTTGAAAGAAGATCGGCCTTTCTCGAAGATGCCTAAGGATCAATCCCTGATTCATTAGATAGTAGTCTATATCAAAGAATCTTACACAGAGACAACAGCCACACATCATATACACTGAATAATAAAGCTAACTGAAGTTTGAGTATTCATTCAAATGACAGTCTCCACCTCAACCAATTGCGAAGGTATACTGTTCCGGATGACTAGCTTTTTTTAATTCGTTTATTTTATGATTTTTTTTTTTTTGCATTTTCTTTGATTTTCCGATTTTGATTGGGAATTGGTGACTATTTGGATATTCGTTTAAGGTCTGCTGGAAGTGAGGTTTTTGACAATTGATTTGGAATTGGTGACTATTTGGATTGTTGTAAAAATGGAGGACTTGGAGTGAACAGAGACGAACACCTGCTTGAATATATCTCTTCTGATATGAAAACAAAGCTATAAACAAACTCCAGCAGTGTCAGATTGATCAAATTTGAAAGCAATCTTTCGTCTGGGCACATCCCCTGCTAGAAATATAACTGGGGATATTGAGTTGAAGAATAATCTATGTTTTCCTTCAGTTTTCAAGACCGATAATCGAGTTTGGGTTCAAGTATAAGTTTCACAATCCATTCATCAAAAAGCTAAAAGAAACAAAGTCATTTTTGTAACTAAGAATGGTTCCAGCTTTAAACAAAAGGGCAAAAACTACGGAAGGCAATCTGGTCCCACTGATTCAAAGATCCAAAGGACCCTATCTCCTGCCAACAAAAATGGGTATGTGCTCCTTTTCCTTTTTTCCTTTTTTTTTTTATTCCCATAGCTGACAAGTGGGTCAAATCTGGCCCACATTTATGGACCCAATGGTATAGGACACAAGTTCAAGTCCACCATGGAACCATCTGATTTACATCCTTAATTTCACACCTATGGCTGCAGGCAGAATGGCACACTTTACGTTCACACGACCCCACCCCAAATGTTCAAACCACTAAACTTATGAGATAGAGACATCACCAGTAAACATGAAGCAAATGAAACAATAGAAATGCAGTAGTTGTCCAGTCACCAGTAGAATTTTGACGAGCCCTACGTAGCGCTTCAAATTTTTTTTTTAATAAAAAGAGTTTTTAGCGGCGGATTTAAATGTCCGCCGCTATTGGTTAGTGACACTTCTTTAAATCCGTTGCTAAAGGCATTAGCGACGCTGTGCTTTAGCAACGGACACAGTGGCGGACCTTTTTCCGCCACAATTACTTTTAGCGACGGTTTTTTCACTTTTAGCGGCGGAAAACGGCCGCCGCTAAAAGCATTTTTCCTTGTAGTGCGTTTTCCTTCTTCTCCAACCTTTCCTTCTTGTTTGAGCCACCTAAAGGTAAGTCATTGCTACCTTATTGATACCATGTGTTCTTTTAAGCCTATAGAAGCCTCTTAACATGCATGCAAGGTGTTCTTTTGGAGGACACTATTGGTTTTGAATTTTCACGGATTTTGAGCTAGCTTTCATGGGGCTTTTGGTGTAGGAGTGAAGGTTGGCTGTGTAGGAGTTATTTGGAGTGTTTTTGAGGCCCATTTCAGTAGAGGCAAGTGAATAATCATATATTGGAATGCATGCAATTAAATTTGTGTTCTTCTTCAAAGTTTCATGTGAAATTGCTATTTCTTTTGGTTCATTTTCTTGGGCTAAATAAGGCTGATTTCATAAAGGTTTTTGTGTTCAAATTAGGTTCAGATTTCTACATGTTTTTGTGTTGTTTTGTGCAGGTTTTTATGTTCAAATCATGTTCAGATTTCTGGAATATTAGTGTTCAAATCATGTTAAGATTCCTGCAATTTTAGTGTTCAAAACATGTTCAGATTTATGCAATTTTTGTATTCAGATCATGTTCAGATTTCTGTAATTTAGTGTTCAGCTGTGGTTAAAATTTCTACAGAGTTTTAGATCTTTTATAGCTGGGATAATTTTGGTTTTGATGACTTTATAAGAATGTAAAGTTGACTGTTGAAAAATCCTGCAATTCCTTTCATGTTGAGTTCTGATTTTTGTTGCTAATAATCTTGGGAATGAGGCTTGATTCTTGGTTGAAATGATGTGGTTTGGAGCTAAGAAGTAAATGGGAATGTTGTTGAATGGGGGTGGAAGTAGAAAATGAAGAAGACAGAAGGAAATGAAAGAATGAAGCAAGGGAACAGAAATCTGAACTCAAGTGATTATACCCGCAGAAGTCGGTCAGGCATCGGTTAACCGAAGTGGCGACCGAACACCAGTTCGGCTAGCCGACAGGTGACCGACCTTTATTCGGTCCAAAATCTAGAATCATGCATTTTGTCAAGAGGTCCGTCGGTCAGCAGTCGGTTAACCGACAGGTAACAGAAGGCCAATCGAGGGGTGACCGACCTCCAATTCGGTTCTAATTCCAGAATACATTCTTTTCCTGATTTTGGATCTGACCGGCGGCTAGCCGACATACCCTACCTCGGCTAGCCGAAAGGTGACAGAGAGCTGACCGAACTTGAAAAAATTGAATTTAAATTGTAGAATTTTTATGAGATTGAAAACCCATAACATTTTAGGAGTCTTCAACTTGATAATGTGTATTTAGGACCGGGAATGTCGTTCCACCTTTGGGACACCAACCTATGTACATATAATAAACTTCGACAATCTAGTTCAAAATCTACAAAGATCAAATGATGAAATCTTAGTATATGTATGGTGTATAGATTTGTGTGGTTTGCCACATTTGAAGTAATCGGAAAAGCTACTCATTTGATTTATCCGTATTTGTTCGTCTGTGCTTCGCTAAGAGTAGTTCTTTTATCGCTTCGAAATGAATTTAAGTGATTCACCGCATTTGAAAAACATTGATAAGGCTACTCATCTGATTTGTTCTAAATTTGTTCGATTGGTTTGATAAAGAGTAGTCCTTTCATCAGTATGAATTGTGCTATATGATTTAAATTGTATTACCTCGGTTTTGGATTGGCACCAATAAGCTTAGGCCACTTTGTCGGATTGATCACTCCGCTTAGGATCCTTAAATTATGATTTTCCAACTGCAGTTTGGACCTCTGTCTGTTTGTTCCGGCCTCCGCGTTTGGCAATGGATTCTGTCTGGCCATTTTGCATGGCATCTGTTCCGGCCATTTTATATGGCAATGGTTTTTGTCTGTTTGCTCTTGTTACTTCGGTAATAGGAGAATATAGCTATATGTGGGTTGCCGATATTCTGCTTATTTATCAGTCATTTTGGAATACTTTAAATGTGAGATTTCTTTGTACAAAAATGATTTATTTGGCTCATTCTTTACACATGCTTTGTTTTAAATGCACTTTATGAATTTATATATGATATTGATAAAGCTTGTATATCTTATCTGCTTTATTCACTTGCCAGACCGTCGTGTCTGATATTCTTTATGTTGGTGCCATAGGTGGCAGGACCTTAGTTCCAAATCGGAGTGCGTGCATATATGAGTATAGAATTCTGTTATCATGAGATATGTAATGGTATATGGGACGTCCCCAAGTCGAGTTGGGAATTTTGCCAAGTTGCCGAGGATAGGTGTTGATGGCAGTGTTTCGCGTAATAAGTCGTTGACAGACGTGTATACCAATCCATTATTTTATGATAATTAGAATATCTATGTTCATATAGTTTACTAATGAGTTTTAAATGGTTCAAAAATATATGAGATCCATAAGATTTCTAAGTTATTATGCTTAGTAGATTTTCGCATACTTCCAATGTGAAGAATTCAGAATTAATATAATACTCTAATATTCAAGAGCAATTAAATAAATGGAGGATTCCATTTGTGAAACCAAATACAATCTATAAGATTGGGATGTTTGATATTTACATAGTAGTATGGCCATAAAAACCATAGAACAATCTATGTGTATCGATGAAAATGATACAACATTACAACTTTTTAAGCCTGAAGATATTATTAGGCTAAAAAATGTTAAAAAAGCTAATCAATATAAATATTTACATATTGGATGCATACAGGTTGCATTTCAACCATTAACCCTTGTAGGGCTAAATACATCATTGATGGCTCAATTAAGGGATGCAAGATGTTTAGATTATAAACCATCTCTAATGGGAATTGTAGAAACCAGCTTTAGTCAAGGACCAGTTTTCTTTAATGCTTATCCTTCCCTATAAGCAATTTATTGCAATTATACTAACTAACTACTTAAAGCAAGTAAAGTGTGTAAAGTAAAGTAAATGGGTCACGGGCCGACCCGCAACCAAAATTATTACAACTTTGATAATAAATACCTAATACAACCAACTAAGAAAGAAAATAAATGTCTAAACTAGTCCTAAACTAGGAAAGCAATTAAAATCTTCAAGTTCTCCAATACACTTTTCCACTTTCCTTTGCTCCAAGTGATGAATTCTCTACAAAACAAAACACAAACAATGTGTAGAATCCACAAGGAAAATAAAGGAAAGATAAAAAGTACACTAAGCTAAAAATGAGTTCAACTCTATTGAATTCAAAGCTTTCCGATACCTCTCCCCGACAACGGCGCTTAGAACTTGATCGACACTTATATGTGCAATGCTTAACCGCAAGACTACGGTGTCGTCAAGTAGTAAAGGACTAAAGATTCTGGATTATCAATCCTACAAAGAGAGGATGAAACTAGCAATGAATTCAATTTATGTAGAATTGAACTAAGATTTAGCTAATATAGACAATTGAAGTGAACAATTAAAACTACCAAACCATGTGTGAAAAATGGAATTAAACTAATTGGAATGTGGAAAAAAACGAAAATAGCAATTAAACTACTCTCACTAACATTCTAAAATATGAAATTAATAAGATCTAATAAACTATACTAAACTAATGGATGAATAGTTGTGGAAATGGAAGATTTAAGGTGAAGATGTGGTGTGAAATGTGTAGGATTTTAAAACAGGTTCTATGAAGTATAGATCTAGCAATCTAGAAGTGAAAATAACAAATTAAAAAAATATTTAAATTAACAACAACAAAAATAAGAGATTAGGCAATCCAAAATCCACTAAGTATGTAATTAATTCACAGAATGCATGTTCTAATTCAACTCCCAAATCTACAATCCAAGTAGCAATCTCTTGCCTAATTGGATTGGATGATATATTAATGAAAATCAAAGTAAAGAAAATCAAAAGCCAAGATTATAGATCATAACCCAACTATCCTAACAATTAATCATCAAAATCAAGCTACAAAAGATCAAAGATAAGGGCTCTAGAGCATGCTGTGTGAGAGAACTTAATCCAACTATAAAGCATCAATTGAGATTATCCAAGCATCAAGTGTAGAGATAGAGCATGAGAAATGAGAGAGATTAGAAAAATTAGATCTAAAATCTACTAATAATCAAGGCACAAGTAAGGAATTTAAACTAAAACATGCATGTAATTGAACTAATCACATTACTTAGCTTCAAAAGGAGAGCCTAACCCAAGAGCTTTAGCCACTAAACATCAAGAAAGAGCTCCAAATCTTCATTAATGATCTTCAATTACACACTCTCTCTATATGAGTTATAAATAAGCTCCTAATTACAATCTAAAAGTATAGAGAATGTAAAATAAAATTGCTAAAAGACTAACTTCACCAAAAAGGCTCTCTACTTTCTACAAATACATCCCAATTTATAGAAACATTGAAGACATTTGATTGGCTTATTTCCTTGTGATTGGTTTCAACTTAGAGCTTTTGATTCTCATTTTCTTTCACATGGATTGCTTCTATTTGATTTGAAGGCTTTTCATTGGCTCTTTTGCTTTCACATGGATTGCTTCTATTTGATTGGTTGCAACAATTTTTTCTTCCAAAAAATAAAGGGATTTTTACCAAATAATTAAACTTAAAGTGTAATTAATCGGTTTTATGAAGAATAATAACAAAACTACCATTTAGTTGTTCGTACTTTTTTTGGACGAAATTACCCTAGTTGACGATATCGCCAACTAAGTTGGCGATATCGTCAACTTCTTATTTCTAAACCTACGATTTTTCTTCTTCTTCGTGAAACACTAGTCTACCATGTGCATGTCATAATTAGTCCCCTAACTCTCTTCAAAGCCCCAAGCTCTGCTCTAAACTTCCAATTAAATAGAACCCCCAAAAAACCCAACCTGTTCGCCAAAGAATGGACATAGAAGAAGAAAAATCGTGGGTTTAGATACAGGAAGTTGACGATATCGTCAACTTAGCTGGTGATATCGTCAACTTCCTGTATCTAAACCCACGATTTTTCTTCTTCTTCTTCCATTCTTTAGCGAACAGGTTGGGTTTTTTTTTTTCTTGTTCTATTTAACCGGAAGTTTAAAACGGAGCTTGGGGCTTTAAAGAGAGTTAAGGGACTGATTATGGCATGCGTAGGGTAGACTGGTGTTTTACGAAGAAGAAGAAGAAGAAAAATCGTGGGTTTAGATACAGGAAGTTGATGATATCGCCAACTTAGTTGGCGATATCATCAACTTCCTGTATCTAAACCCACGATTTTTCTTAGTTGGCGATATCATCAACTTCCTGTATCTAAACCCACGATTTTTCTTAGTTGGCGATATCATCAACTTCCTGTATCTAAACCCACGATTTTTCTTCTTCTTCTTCCATTCTTTGGCAAACAGGTTGGGTTTTGTCGGGGTTCCATTTAATTAGAAGTTTATAATGAAGCTTGGGGCTTTGAAGAGAGTTAGGGGACTGATTATGGCATGCACATGGTAGACTAGTGTTTCCCGAAGAAGAAGAAGAAGAAAAATTGTGGGTTTAGATACAGGAAGTTGACAATATCGCCAACTTAGTTGGCGACGTCAACTAGGGTAATTTCGTCAAAAAAAAGTACGAACAACTAAATGGTAGTTTTGTTATTATTCTTCATAAAACTGATTAATTACACTTTACGCTTAATTATTTGGTAAAAATCCCAAAACTAAAAGTGCATGTCCTTTTTACTTTTTGTGGTCCTTCATTTCATTTTGGAGGCTTTTGATTGGCTCATATCATTTCACATTGATTAGTAGAGAGGTTAGAGTTGGATAAAAAAATATTTTCTATGTAGAATAAAAACATGCAATAATTGTGGTTTGAATCCATAACCTCTTTCATGCCCACCAAAGCTCTAACCAATACACCAACCACTCCTTTGTGTTAAAAAATGACTTTTTTTGTCCTTAAAGTCTTCTCTTATTTTGGAATTCTTCAATTCTTTCTAAGATTTCTTCATGTAACTTCTTTTATTGAAATCTCAGCCTTGATGCCTTGGGACACTAGCAGGAAGGTTCGGGTAGTCACGGGGTCCACCTACACAAGGGAAATAAAAATACGCTATAAATAATCAGATTTATGCATGATAATCCGATAATCCGTTAATGTGATAGAATGGTAGAATCTCTGTGTAAAGTGAATGATATGCATATGAGATGCTAATAAAAATTTGACTAATGAGGGGTAAAATATGCAATACTTAACACTCATCGCTTATCCAAATTTGATACTGTCTCTTACTGATAGGAATCTATGTGAGGCAGTAACTCTTAGACTTCATACCCATGATATAATTTTCTTCGTGGATCTAAAACGGTAGCAATAATTTATAGAACCCATTATAAGGTCATGAATACCTTAGCTCCTAATGTTCACCAAATAAGTTCTCCAGGAAAAACTGTCCTTATAGAAACAAATATGCTGACTTCAAATATTGCAACCCCTAGAGTGATTTCTTGGGAAGCAGTTCAATTTCCAGAAAGCTGGAATATACAACAAGCTATTCCACCTAGACCAATGATTCATCATCATATTGATGAAATAATAGAAAATTCTGATGGAGATGTTTCCATTAGATTTAAGAGACAAATAAGATCTCTTTCATCCAATATTAACAGCACAAGAAATATTTCTCTTTACAGGGTATCTTCGCCTCCAACATCAAGGCATTCATTCTCTGCACCCCCTTCTGTTGCTCCTCCAATATCAGAGATTGGATCTACATCAGGAAATATACCAAAAACTATAATTCTTCCCCCGGTTCAACAAACAGAAAATACTGTTTTTGATAATTTACAGGGACTTCATATTTCTGAAAATCAAATTCTACATGGAATATACAGAAGGCAGTCAGTCTAATGGTCAAATTTCTCTAACTTCAAGTGAAGTAAATTTTAATCTATCTTAATGGATTTTCCATTTAATGTTGATAGAAAAGCAATAAATGCTGAATTTCAACAGCCAAAATATGAGGCTTTTAGAAAAATTTTTTTTTTTGCAAAATTTGATGCAAAACAAAAAGCATAATTTAAACATAATTTTTATCAATATGTAGAATCATGTAAAATTGTTATTCCCTTTGTTAAATGGTTTCATGCTGCTAGATATCCTTATTTGGATGGAGAAGCAAAAATAATGATGATTTCTAAATTTAAAAAGCCATGGAAAAAATTGGATGGAACAATAGTTAAATCTATTCATCCATCTCCAGAATCTTTGAGGATGGAATGAGCCAATTTGTCTGATCAATTTTTATCAATTTTAGAGGGAACTCCTTATCTAAACATAGATGATAATACTACTATTTCTAAAATGGTCAAACAACATAATTATACTAATTTAAATCTCCAGACAATAAGTCTGCAGTTAAATAGGATTGAAAATCAAATTCAATCCATCAATGAAAAAGAGTCAAGTAAAATTATTACTAAACCAACAATTGTGCAGGAAATTCCAATAAAACCTCCAATTTCAATAGAAGGTTTTGATGTCTCTAATAGGAAAGACAAAGATAATGAATTTATTACCCAATTGTTAGATAGAATGAAAGATCTTAAATTACAAGTATTATCTCAAGATTCTAATAATGAATCTGATATTGATTCTAATATCGAATTCCTTAATTCATCTGATCCTGATCACACTCAGGAACAAATTATGGAGATTGAAGCTTCATTACAAGCTTTACAAAATGAAATAAACAATATTAAATATACCCCTAGTCCTCAATATACTTGGGATAGGACTAGTAGATTTTACAATCCTCGTCCCACTCCTCAAGATATATTATATGAGGAAGATTGGTTACATTCCCAAAATGCATTTCACGGGAAAACCATTTATGAATGGAACATAGATGGTAGATCTGAATATCAGATTTTTGAAGTCATACATCAAATGATGATGTATAGTACTATTTGCAAACAAAATAATAATACTGATGCAAATATTTGCAAACTTATAACTACTGGTTTTACTGGCATATTAAAAGGCTGGTAGGATAATGTTCTCACTGAAAATTAACGTTTAGAAAGTTATAATGCTAGAAAAATAATTAAAAACGAAAATAGTCAATAGTAAGACATCACTGAAGATGCTATTTATACTTTAGTTCAAACTATTATTCTCCTTGGAGTTGTACTGCTTTTTATGTCAATAAAAATGATGACAAAATTCGAGGTGTTCTTAGATTAGTAATTAATTATAACCCTTTAAATGACTGCCTTAAATGGATAAGGTATCCAATTCCTAATAAAAAAGATTTATTAGATAGACTTCATTCTGCTCTAATATTTTTCAAATTTGATCTTAAATCTGGATATTGGCAGATTCAAATTCTTGAATTAGATAGATATAAAACTGCTTTTACTGTACCATTTGGACATCATGAATGGAATGTAATGCCATTTGGACTAAAAAATGCACCTTCTAAATTTCAGAATATCAGGAATGATATTTTCACTTCTTATACAGATTACATTATTGTCTATATAGATGACATTTTAGTTCTTTCAAAATCAATTGAACAACACATTAAACATCTTAGAATATTTAAAAATGTAATTAAAAGAAATGGTCTAGTAATTTCTGCACCTAAAATGAAATATTCCAGACATATGTCAAATTTCTAGGACATAATATTAATCAAGGAAAAATTATTCCTATTGACAGAAGTATTGAATTTGCATCTAAATTTCCAGATGAAATTCTTGATAAAACTCAACTTCAAAGATTTCTTGGAAGCCTAAATTATATTGCAAATTATTATCCAAATCTTGCCCAAGATGCTTCTATCTTGTATGATAGACTCCAGAAAAATCCTTCTCCTTTGACTGAGAATCACACTAAAGCAGTCCAACAAATAAAATTGAAAGTTAAACAATTACCTTGTTTAGCCATTGTTAATCCGCAATGGTACAAAATTGTTGAAACTAATGCTTCCAATAAAGGATATGGTGGCATTCTTTAACAGAGCAATCCTAATTCCAATAAGGAAGAATTAGTTCGTTTTACCTTTGGTATATGGAAAAGTGCTCAAATTAATTATTCTACAATTAAGAAAGAAATCCTTTGTATTGTCAAATGTGTATCTAAATTTCAAGATGATTTATTAAATCAAAACTTTCTTCTCAGAATTGATTGTAGTTCTGCTAAACATATTCTTAAAAAAGATATGAAAAATTTAGTTTCAAAAGAAATTTTTGCTGGTTGGTAGGCTAATCTTTCTGCATTCAATTTCCATATTGAAAATATAAAAGGAGAATCTAATTCTCTTCCTGATTTTCTAACTCGGGAATTTTTGCAGGGCTAATGACTAGTAGAGGCAGAGGCTGAGGCAATTCGGGTAAATCAACCCGGCCTCCTCCCGATGATCCAGACTTTTGGCATATTGTCCAAAATATTTCAAGAGCTAGGGTCAATAAAGGTCCTACTAATTCAGGAGTTAATCCTACTCTTGTTGAAGCTGCATCAGCAAAACCTGCTAAAGAGGTTCTAATAGAAGAACCACAATTTTTACAGAAACTAGTTTCTGAAACAATTCTAATCATCAATCAAGATGATATTCAATGGATGAATTATCCCTAGGAAATAAGGTGTAAATATTTGAATACCCAAAGTTATACTGCCCTGGATGGAAAATATAGGTACATATGTGAAGCCATGCTTCAAGAAACAGGATCTGCGGAAATCACTCATAATTTGCAAAATACAAAGAAAAAAGATATATAGCCTGATTGGCTATAGTAAATGCATAATAAAAAGGCTAATTAGTCCTAATGAATGGGGATTTGACTTGAATAAATCTCGTTGATTTACTACTAGACAATCCTATAATTATTGGGATTATATTTCTGCTTGGAAGAATACCTTCTACTATCAAAATCCCCAACATAAGCATTCTTGGTTCATTCGCTTATGCCCTGAGTTACTCAAATTTGGTTATCCTAATTGGTTTTTTGAATAGTGGGCGAAATTTGGCCCTACAGTTCAAATCCTCCCCGAGACCATTGAAAAATTATTTTCATCATGGCAACAGAATCATCCTCAATTAAAGGGAACTAAGAATTATCCTGAAGGATTTCCTTCTTTATTATTTTTTTTTCCAATATGGACTCCCATGGATTTGGAAATGGGATTTAATAACAACTTTTAATATTTATAATGTCCCAATTCTTCAAAGGACATTTTGGTTTAGATGGTGGAATAAATCTTTTGATATAGATGAGAAAATCCAAGAGATTCAAAAAACCATCGATCAATATCAACAACCAAAATTGTCAATCGGGTCAACACCTTCATCTAATCCTTTTGATCTAATTAAAGACCAGCTTAGATCACAATCCCCTCATATTTCGGATCAAGAGCTTGTAGTCAAAAGCATGGAGCTAATGAAGAGCTCTTTCCTGCAATCTTTTGAGCTTCCTAAAGATGACGCATCAATTACATCAGCTCATAGCACTCGCAGTGATGACAATAATGCCTTCAATTGTTTGGCTGGTGAATCAAAAGATCCAAATGAGGAGGTCTCTGTTGAAGATTTCTGGGATTCTCTTACGCATGCAATGTCAACAAAATATTCAAAGTAGGTGTACTTACCATCTACTCTCATCATCATGAGAAGACAATGATAATTGTCTCATGAATCTACAGTAATTGGCATCTATATGTATCATAATCCTTTGCTGACGCTAGCAAACAAATTTGCTAGCACATTTTCTCTGCCAGCGCTCCCTTTCCAGCGTGTTCTCCAGGATTTGAAGTAATCCACGGACTCCAAAAGAACTCAAGTCCATTTCTTTTTGTCTATAAAAGGGCATCCTCACCCTTGTTGATGGAAAGCATTAAGTGCAATATTTCCTCTATCTTCTCTTTTGTAATATATTTCCTTCTCTGGTAACTCCTAGCGAGCTGTAATAAGGTTATAATCCTTGAATAAAAGAGTAAGTTTTTTAGTCTCCTCCTTGTTTCCTTTCTTAATTTTAAATTGCTCAAGTAAAGAAGATTTCACGAAAGTGGCAGTGGTGGTTCATGAATGCATGATTTTATTCAAAGTGCCAACTTCCTCCACAGGTCAGCTTTGGCTTATTTTCCTTTTTATCTTTAGTGCTGTCAGATCCCGACCTAGGTTTAGTATTTTTAATAATTGTTTTAGCCTTGTTTAGTTTGTAAGTGGGATTAGAGGACGATTAGCTTGGGTTTCTAGCTAGAATAGCATTTTGAATAGCTTTGGGGAATTTTGAGAGCGTTGAGTCAGGTTTGACTGGGCCCAGGGTGGCCGTGTGATGCGTGTTCGTGTGGGAATCTGATTTTTTATTTTGAAAAAAATATCGATTTTGATCTTTTTGGATTTGTTATTTCGATTCCAATAACTTTGATGTTTGCTTTGTGCGTGTTTGGACCCCAGAAACCATGTTTTTCAACAAAAAGGGAAAAACGGTCTTTTTCACCTCAGAATCTGTGCATGAATTTCGATGTTTGCAAAATCATGTGAAAAATATATTTTTGGAAACGAGACATTTCGACGATCAATATTTTTCCCTCTTTCGTCGATCTCATCCGAGGACCGCAAAATGAATTTTTTTAAGCCCTTGAACTGTTATGGCTTGGTGGGCCCACACCCCACCCAACTTAAAAGAGAACGCACGTGTGTTTTCTCTTCGTCTTCTTCATTTCGTTTCATACCAGCTGAAAGCCAAATAGAGAACCAGCCATTCTTCACAACTTCTCTCCTCTTGCATGTTGGGTCTCCTTGATCAAAATAGAGTTTTGAGTGTGCCAAACTCATTCTCATCTCTCAAGCTTCCCATTGGTACCTTTTTCAAAGGATTTCAGCTGGGCTCATCTTCTCATTAAGATTGTTCTCCATTGTTAGAGTTTCAAAAGGTGAGCAATGGCTTCCTTTTTCCAACCATGGTTTTATTGAGCCCATTAGAGCTCAATCGTCATGCATGCAAGGCTTCCTAAGGAGGAACCCTTTCTTTTTCAAAATTTCTTGGATTTTTGAACTCTTTTCGTGGGGCTTCTTGTAGATTGGAGTTCAGCTGTAGAAAGGTGTGTTGGGAGACCCTCTTGAGTGCATTTTGAGCCAAGGCAAGTAATTGAATGGAATATGGTTGTGCATGCATTGTTTTGTGGAATTTTGAGCTTGATTCTTACTTTTAAATCTTCATTGGTTTAATCTTGTTTTGTTTTAATGTTTAGTTTACTAAACACATGTCTTAATGCTCATAGGCTGTCAATTATTTCGTTGAATTCTATTTTGGAATTGTTTCTCTCAAATTGGGATTTTTATGCTACAACTGTTAGGAATTGAAACTTGGAATTGTGTGAAGTTGATTTATGAATTTTGGAGTGTTTGAAGTGAATGGTTGATTGATGAAAAAAGGGGAGCATGTAGGCTCATTTTCGTGCAGGAAAGGAGGGGTGATAAGTAGAAGTGTTGGAGGAAAGAAATGACTGAAAATAGCTTTAGAAATGCATTCTCGCAGCTAGGCGGTCAACTGTCATTCAGGTGTCGGTCAGCCGACAGGTGATCGACAGGCGACCGAACCATCTCGGTTCCATTTCCAGAATGCTATATCTTCTCCAGATCTTGAGGTGTCAGTCAGCTGACAGGTGACCGAACCATTTCGTTCCCAATTCCAGAATGTTGTTTTCCCTGTCCTGATGGGGCGGTTGGCTCTCAGTCAGCACGGGGCTAACCGACCTGACCAGTGTCGGCTAGCCGACTGCCAACCGATAGGTGACCGACTTTACCCAGAAATTCTGAAATGAAGAGAAAAGTGGGATTTTCAATCCCAATCCCTTTTGGACCCTTCCTAGTCAATGTATACATATTGATATCTTAAATGTCGTTAAAAATTGGGCACCATCTAAATGAATGAACAACATGAGACCTCAAAGTTTATATTAACTCGACTGTAACGGTCCCAAGGAATTGATGAGGAATTGTGAAATGAACTTGTGATTTCTAAAACCTAAAACCTCATTTTATGATTCATTGCGTGAACCGTGTTTTTATACACATCGTGTCGGGACTACTATTCATGAATTCTCGTGAGTCAGTGTGTATCCTTGATGTAGTGTGAGTAGTTCCCGAATTCAAACATAGCAAGCATGGTTTTGAAAGTTAGTGTGTATATATGTTCTTGTCGGCACCACTCTGCTTGGACGACCTTGTCGGTCTGATCAATCGCCTTGGGTCCTTAAATACTTCGTGCCAACTACAGCTTGGGATATCGTGCGTGTTTATTTAGCCTGTTCCTCAGCGGGACTCGTGAGTGATGCCCAACTATACTGGGTCATGATCGTGTGTGCTCCATCCACCTTATGTGAAGGAGAATCTATATCGTGAGTGCTCTTGTTACCTTGTGTGACAGAGAATATAGCTTTGTGTGGTTGCCAAGGTTTATTTCAAATGTTCATCGTGTTTTATCATGTGATTTTATGAAGGATACTGTTTTGAATTACTCATTCTATTTAGTTTCTTTCCATCGTAATTGTTTTATAAATTGCAAATTATTTATTTATAGCATGATTATACTTGATTCAATTACGTGCCAGACCGTCGTGTCTGACCCTTCATTTTGGTGCTCAGATCTAGGTAACGTTGCCTCTAAGGAGAAGCATGAGGAGGTCGTAGTTGAGCAGCCCATTAGGCAAGAGTGGCAGACCAATGATGTCATATAGGCATCAGGTTGGGGCACGAGATGCGTATCATTTTGGAGGAACATCTAGCTTTTATTTTGGGACTTTGTTATTAGCCATTATTGGCCTTTTCTTTTGGGAAATATGTAAAAACTTTGTCTTTGATGTGATGTAAACTTTAACTTAAATCATATATGCTAGTGATGTTTCTCTCTCTAACTGACATGAGTCTATGAATACATATATATTCTATCTCTCTTGAAGGTGATTTAATCGTGTGTTTGCTACACGCTTCCGCACATCTATCCATTTGTGTGATTCGTGTGGAATCCTCACTGCGAAAACCTGTGGGAAACTAATTAGCGTGTGCGGGAAGGAATTTTCTGGCCCGTCGCGGTGGTCCTGGTCTGGGGTTGTGACAGGTGCAAGCATGGTTTAAAATCTCGGTTTCGGTCGCAGTCTCGGCCGGGCCGAAAAACCGATATGATATCGGTATTGGTGGCGGCTATCGTTCCGTCGCGGTCGTCGCGGTGTGAATTTTTTTTTAATCCAAAAAATTTCGCAAAAATATCCAAAAAATCCAGAATATTAGAAAATGTTGGAAAACAATATTTTTTTTCCATTAGTAACAACAATAAATCAAAATCTCGGTCACCTTAAGTTATGAGTCCTGTCTGTATTGCAGTTCACTGTCTTCTCCAGTATTTCATATAATGCAACCATTATTGATGCTCATGATCAATTTATTAGTGTAAAAATATAAGAAAATAAAGATAACATATCAATCATCATTTAATACTAACTCAATCAACAAATAAGTTAAGAAATTCAAGACCGTGAGTGTATGACAGATTGACAGATTGATAGCCTAATTCCAAGTGGTGTGTCGCCCAGGCTTGATATCATCATCATCATCATCATCATTTCTTCGGTATTGGTTAAAAAGATATGCTCCATACTGTTGCGCAGCACTATCGTACCCATGACCATATTCAGATTGTTCCTGATAAGATGATGAACTATGTTGATCCCCTGTAGATTGAGATGGCTGGTTGTAATCCAATGGCATGAAATAAAAATGAGGGGCATGAATAGGTCGTTAGGGAAGTCGTGGGGGAAGCCTTCCTTGCTCAATTAATATCTGTTCGATAGAAAGTATCGGTGTTGGTGAAGGGGGTACCCAATTAGGGTCATATGAATAATCCCCATACTGTCCATACATGGCACCTTGTTGGCCAACATAACCCTCATAATGACCATGAGTACCTTCCCCACTCCTTGTCCAGCAAGGCCCGCGCCACTACTACTCTCTGCCTCTGTCCCTCCAACATGTCTGACATAGCCACAACGAGGATCTAACTCGGTAGCACCAGGAAAATGCTCAACTGTCTCATAAGTGAGAGGCTCATCATCTCTATAATGATCCTTATCCCCGGGAGAGTCAGGTGGAATTCCTGCTGATGATGATGAAGTAGAAATACTTGACTCACTCTCCTCGTCCACCTCCTTTCCCCTTGGTTCACTTGTATCAGGTGCGCGCCCCTGTTGCATTGTCAAGTTTATTTCTTCCATACTTTCTGAGCCCCTTACTGGCTCAGGCCTATCCCCTGTCTCTTCAAACTCTGGGTCTTTATCTAACATTGGTTCTTCTTGTTCCTCCAACCACTCACCTAACACTATATCCTCTTCTGAAAAGATGTAGTCCAAATTAATTGGATAAAAATAATCCCGTTGATCCTCAAACTATCTTCTCTTTCTATTTTTACTCCAGAGCTTGAGGTTGTAGTGGATGTAGACCAATTTATTTAGCTTCTGCATTGTTAATCTATTTCTTGGTCTTGTGTGGATAAACGAGAAGGTGCTCCAGTTTCTTTCACAATTAGAAGACGATGTAGTTTGACTAAGGACTTTAATAGCAATCGTCCTTAGTGCAGGAGCACTCTCTCCATAATTCAACCACCATTCAGCTGAAAATAAAAATAGAAATGATATTAGAGTCAATAAAATAATAATTAGAGTCCTTGAATAATATAGAGATGACATTACAATCAATACCAGGATTGGTCTGTGTGATAGCTCTTCGCGTAGTCGTCGTTCCAAAGCTTCCAGCACGTACATTGTATATGTCAATCTGAAGACATTGAAGTAGAGAAATAAATTAGAGAACTTACATTCTTACAATGTCATATACTTTTTCGGTTTTTCCCTTAATTAGCCTACTGCTTACCTGATTAGTAGCCTAAATTGCTTCATCTGTATTCTCTGCTAGTCTTTCAATTACATTTTTTAGTCCCAAACGGATTTCATCAGATATGTGCCCATCCGTAAATTGTGGATTAAAGAAGTATCCTGTAAAAGTGTAAAAACCAGTGAATTTTAGTCAATGATAAATTAATATAATGAGAAGAATTGAATACAATAATTCAAGTATTAAAGGAAATATCCTTCACTTATCAGCAGAGTGTAAATCATGTTTCAATTGTCGTCCCCATTGATCGTCAATGATCTTCCAATACTTTTTATAATATCTACAATCTACTTGAATAGCCAACTTTGATCTCTCCATGGCCTCATGTAAAAAGCCCATTGTTGGCTTATCATCGCCATCAACCAATCGAAGAACCTTTATTAGGGGATAAAAAACATTCAAAACACCCTTCACATGAGGCCAAAATTTGTTGGACTCAATTGTTTTACATACTTCTTTTGTAATGGGACTTGACCTCCTTCCCCATTTTGAATTCATGAACTCTTGTGATTTTATCAATTGGAGAAGTCCATCTCTATACTTGTAAACACACTCGATGGCAATGAAGTGGGTGGCAAATCTAGTGATGCCAGGCCGCAGTAGTTCATGGTTGTCTGTATACGTCTTCATCATAGAAATGAGTCTATATGACTGATAAAAAAAATTGGTGATCTTCTTTATCTTACCAATCACTTGCACCATGAATTTTCCTTTTGCAATATCTTCAAACATTAAATCCAGGCAATGTGCTGCACATGGAGACCAGAAAATCCTTGGCCTTTGTTTCATAAGCAACATTCATGCAGCCTTCATGTTTGCAGCATTGTCAGTAACAACCTGAACTACACAATCTACCCCAATTTTTTCGATCACCTCATTCAATAACCTATTAATATATTTTGCATCTTGGATGTAATCAGTTGCGTCAACTAATTTGATAAACACTGTGCCCATAGATGAATAGACTAGAAAATTCAAGAGATGACAATGTGTGATGGTTGTCCGCCCATCACACATTAGTGTGCAACCTCTTTCCCTCCATGCCCATTTGAAAGTTTGCAACCAAATCTGCAATTCCTCATACTCTTTCTCAACACAGACATACCCAATCTCATAAGGGGTGGGTGCGTTTATACCTGAACCATGTTCTGCAGCCGCATCTAACATGGTGGTGAAATAAGGAGAAGATGCTTTGTTGGGTGGGATGCCTCCATGCAAAAAAATACTTCCCAGTAGCTCTCACTAGATGTTCTCTTGCTTTACCAAACTTGCCCCTTAGAGCTTTCATAATGCCGGGCTGCTTTGAAGCTGGTTTTCTATAAGCAAATGGGTCTGTTGGCCCCACCACATCTGACCTACGAGGTGGATGTGTAGCAGGTTCAACCTCCACAATGTCTGGATCTTCGCGGACACGGGGTTGTTTTTGACTAACTGCTTGACGCAAACTCGCTCCCCCCAGTCCAGATGACCCACCATTATGCTCATATTGGCTACCTCTAGCGGCTACTTCATATTGAATTCTTCTCCTCTTTTCCTCCTCCTGAAGTGACCTCACACTTTCTCTCCTAGCCCTCCTCATTTCCGGGTCTTCATTGTCATCATCAGAGGAACCAAATATTTCTTCTTTGCATGCATCAAGTTCCTCAGTTCTTCTTCTTGCTTGTACATCTTTTTTTTTTTTTTTTGCTGATGCATCAAGGAGCTCATGCATTTCAACCCTCACATTTGGTGGCACTTTATGACATTTTGCCACCTGTCCTGATACATGTGTCAAATGTTGTTTCAATCGGGTAATCCCCCCATTGATCACTGTCCACAATAATTACATTTTACTTTACTTTTGCTTCCGACTGCTTCACCATGGCTCCATGCTGGATCTAGGTCATGCACCATTGTTCCTAACTTCCTATAAAATAAGAAATTCATGTAATAGTAATACTCTAACAACAATTATTTTTAGAAAAAGTAGAAGATTTAATAAAATCATTTTAAAAATACTAAATATATAGATCTAGCATAAAAGTATGTAAATCAATCATTTATAAACCACACAATGATCATGAATCATTAAAACAACATATTTATGATGAAATCCCCAAAAAATGATATATTATAATTCAAATATTGAAAAATCCGAAAATAAATTAATTAGAATAAAAATCTAAATCATGTTTATGACTATGAGTAGATGTAGATCTATCATCTACACACTATTAATAAGCCTTTGGTATCATAAATACTCTAACAAGTAACAACAATTATTTTTAGAAGAATCAAGATTTAATAAAATCATTTTCAAAATACTAAATATATAGATCTAGCATAAAAGTATGTAAATCAATCATTTATAAACCACACAATGATCATGAATCATTAAAACAACATATTTATGATGAAATCCCCAAAAAATGATATATTATAATTCAAATATTGAAAAATCCGAAAATAAAATAATTAAAAAAACTTTCAAAATCATGTTTATGACTATGAGTAGATGTAGATCTATCATCTACACATTATTAATAAGCCTTTGGTATCATAAATACTCTAACAACTAACAAGTAACAACAATTATTTTTAGAAAAATCAAGATTTAATAAAATCATTTTCAAAATACTAAATATATAGATCTAGCATAAAAATATGTAAATCAATCATTTATAAACCACACAATGATCATGAATCATTAAAACAACATATTTATGATGAAACCCCCAAAAAATGATATATTGTAATTCAAATATTGAAAAATCCGAAAAAAAAATAATTAAAAAAAATTTCAAAATCATGTGTATGAGTAGATTTATCATGAAAGTATGTAGATCTAACTTCTAAGTGGAGAGCACAACCAAAGTGACAAACCAAATGATTTCTATGATGAATTAAAAAAAAAAAAAAACAAAAAACACATAATAAAATGGTGTAAGTTGATTTTCTCTTACCTTAAGGCTTGAATAATATTTTCTTTAAGAAATAAATGTGGGATTTGAAAAGATGGAAGAGGGATGTGTGGTTGCAGCCCCTAAGGAGTAAGGAGATGAGAGGAGAGGAGAAGAAGAGGAAGATGGGGGGATTTTTTTACAAAAGGTAGGTTTTTTTCAATATATATTATCTCGGCCGATATTTTGCAAAATATCGACCAAGATATCGGTTCTGCCGAGATATTCAAAATATCGTCCGATATTTTGGCGATATTTTGCCTACGATACCGAAACCGATATTGCAGGCAAAATATCGGTTCGGTATCGGCCGATACCAGTTCATATCGGCCAATATGAATCAGTATCGGCCGACATTTTATACCATGGGTGCAAGCCATTAACTCTTTCAACCTAGTCATTCCATGCAGGTTCGAAAATGCCCCATTTTTATCAGAGATTTAAATGTAAGACCATCTTGTGTAATTGTGAACAAGAGGCCTCACTTTTCATAATTATAGCATGGGACCGACTTTTATAAATTAGAATAAGGGCTCACTCTTATAAGAATTATAACATTAGGTCTGCTTTTAGAAAATACAATGCATTCCTTCCTGTGAAGATTATAACAAGCAAATGTAGGATTATCATGTAGTAAGAGAAGGAGGGAGAGAAGAAAAAAGAAAGTGGGAGAGAATGAGAAAATGTGGAAGAAAAGAACAACTAGAGAGAGAAGGAATCTCTTAGAGCTTTTTAAACAAGATCTATTGAAGTAAATTAGATTTTAAAAATTAAGAAAAGAAAAATCTATTTACTTATAAAGCTATATACCTAAGAGCCCCAAGTTGTATACCCCCACTCTGGGAAGAAAAGTCATGACCTTGACAGATTGGGTATGTTATCCAATCTGAGAGCGGCAAGGGGGCAATCAGAGTGGGCTGTGTTAGGGATTCAGTGTGTTGCAATTTGATGATTGCATGATCATTTTCATCATCATTTGAAATTTCATATATGCATTGATTTTGAAAAACTTGAAATCTTGAGTTTTCATTTGGTTTTATAACTTTCAAAAGTGATTTTTATGCATATTTTGGATTTTAAACTTGAATGCATTTTTATTGAAAAGTTGATTTACTTGATTTGCAATCATGCATGCCCTGATTTCATAGTTAAATTATTTTAGGCATAAAGGTTCATGTTTCGAAAAACACTTTTTGATTGATTTAAACGTAAATCTAAGTATGATTTCCATGACCCAGAACTCCCACTAACAAAATACTTTGGATTAACACTTTGCTTAATCTTTATAAAAAGACATATTATCTTAAGATTGGCGCTAAAGTAATTTCTTTTAACCAAGCTCAGGTTGTCGGTTAACCGAACCTTCACCGAACCCAATTCGGTTCAAAATGATGGATGGTCAAATAATTGGGTTCAGATGCAAATGTTTATGATCTATATTGAGGCCTGATCAAAGGGAATATAAACTAGCTAGATTTTTTTTTTACACAAAAAGAAACCACGGTCATCTTTGAGCAATGGTTCTTCTACCTTTGAAGTACAATTGGATCCTTCTTAATGAGACCACCAATTTGCCAACCTCTTGACCGGGCCAAGAAAGATCCTTATGTTTTTACTCCTATTTCTCAGGACCATCCAAGAATTTGCTACACCAACATTATGAATTGGACATTTATTGTTAGAAAAATAAATCCAAAAGGACATTTATTTCTTAAGATTGTTAGAGAAAAAAGTATTTTACGCATTGCTCCGTACAAGATTTTCCCCGAGTGTTGTTGTTGGACGTTGTTGTCGGACATCTCCACCACTCCTACCTTCATTCAAAATTAGTGCCCAAGTGTCCGCCGCTCAATTGCAATGTTTTCCACAGACTGACGAAGTCTAGTAAAAACTTTTCGAAAATGTGTGAACACGAATATGCAGTAGTTGGCTCTTATCTTATTTGGGCATATGATTGCAGGCCATTTCAAAAGAACAATGGTTTGGCTTCTGTATAACAATGTGTTTCTCTGATCAAGTTGTGCCAGCTCAATTCCACGTGGGTTTGAAAATGTCCCATTTTTATCATAATAGAAACTAATCATTTATGGCGAGTGGATGAAGAGTCACGATTGTTGACGATTGAGGGAGGGTCATAAATTGCTTAAGTAAAGAAGATACCACAAAAGTGGCAGTGGTGGTCCATGAATCCGTGATTTTATTCAAAGTGGCAACTTTTTCCACAGGTCAGCTTTGGCTTCTTTTCCCTTTTTATCTTTGGTGCAAGCCATTGACTCTTTCAACCTAGTCATTCCATGCGGGTTTGAAAATGCAAATTTTTATCAGAAATTTAAATGTAAGACCATCTTGTGTGATTGTGAACAAGAGGCCTCACTTTTAATAATTATAGCATTAGACTGACATTTATAAATTAAAATAAGGGCCCACTCTTATAAGAATTATAACATTGGGTCTGCTTTTAGAAAATACAATGCATTCTTTCCTGTGACAAATAGAACTTGCAAACGTAGGATTATCATGCAATAAGAGAAGGAGGGAGAGAAGAAGAAGAAAAGTGGGCGAGAATGAGAAAATGTGGGAGAAAAGAACAATTAGAGAGAGAGAGAGAAGGAGACTCTTAGAGCTTTTTAAACAAGATCTATTGAAGTAAATTAGATTTGATAAATTAAGAAAGAAAAATCTATTTACTTATAAAGCTATATACCTAAGAGTCTCAAGTTGTATACCCCACTCTGGGAAGAGAGGTCCTGACCTTGGCAAATTGGGTTTGTTATCCAATCTGGGAGCGGCGAGGGGGGAATAAGAGTGGCATGTGTTAGGGATTTTGTGTGTTCCAATTTGATGATTGCATGATCATTTTCATCATTATTTGAAATTTCATACATGCATTGATTTTAAAAAACTTGAAATCTTGAGTTTTCATATGGTTTTATAACTCACAAAAGTGAGTGATTTTTATGCATAGTTTGGATTTTAAACTTGAATGCATTTTTATTGAAAAGTTGATTTACTTGATTTGCAATCATGCATGCCATGATTTCATAGTTAAATTATTTTAGGCATAAAGGTTCATGTTTCGAAAAACACTTTTGGATTCATTTAAACGTGAATATAAGTATGATTTCCATGACCCATAACTCCCACTAGCAAAATACTCTGGATTAACACTTTGCTTAAACGTTTAGAAAAAAAATATTATTTTAAGATCGGCGCTAAAGTAATTTCTTTTAACCGAGCTTAGGTTGTCGATTAATCGAACCTTCACCAAAACCAATTCGGTTCAAGTTGATGGATGGTCAAATAATTGGGTTCAGATGCAAATGTTTATGATCCATATTGAGGCCTGATCAAAGGGATTATAAACTAGCTAGATTTTTTTTACACAAAAAGAAACCACGGTCATCTTTGAGCAATGATCTTTTTACCTTTCAAGTACAATTGGATCCTTCTTAATCAGACCATTTACCATAGCAAATTTACAAGAGTGATGCAGCCACCAATTTGCCAACCTCTTGATCAAACCAATCGTATCTATCGATAAAGATCTCGTCTGTCATCATTGATTGGGCCAAGAAAGATCCTTGCTTTTTCACTCATATTTCTCGGGACCATCCAATAATTTGATGCACCAACATTATGAATTGGACATTTATTGTTAGAAAAAAAAATCTAAAAGGACATTTATTGTCTTAAGATTATTAGAGAAAAAAATATTTTAGACGTTGCTCCGTACAAGATTTTTCCCGAGTGCTGTTGTCGGACATCTCCACCACTCCTACCTTCATTCAAAATTAGTGCCCAAGTGTCCGTAGATCAATTGCAACGTTTTCCATAGACTGAGGAATTCTAGTGAAAACTTTCCAAAAATGTGTGAACACAAATGCGCAGTGGTTGGCTCTTATCTTATTTGGGCATATGATTGCAGGCCATTTCAAAATAACAAGGGTTACAACGGCGTCTTTCTCTGATCAAGTTGTGCCACCTCAATTCCACATTGGTTTGAAAATGCCCCATTTTTATTAGAATAAAAACTAATAATTTACTGTGAGTGGATGAAGAGTCACGATTGTTGACGATTGAGGGAGGGTCATAAATTGCTCAAGTAAAGAAGATTTTTTGAAAGTGGTAGTGGTGGTCCATGAATGCATGATTTTATTCAAAGTTGCAACTTCCTCCACAGGTCAGCTTTGGCTTCTTTTCCCTTTTTATCTTTGGGCAAGCCATTAACTTTTTCTACCTAGTCATTCCATTGCGTTTGAAAATGCCCCATTTTTATCAGAAATTTAAATGTAAGACCATCTTGTGTGATTCTAAACAAGAGGCCTCACTTTTAAAAATTATAGCATGGAATGGAGTTTTATAAATTAGAATAAGGGCTCACTCTTATAAGAATTAGAACATTGGGTCCGCTTTTAGAAATTACAATGCATTCTTTCCTCTGAAAATTACAACAAGCAAATATAGGCTTATCATGCAGTAAGAGAAGGAGGGAGAGAAGAAGAAGGAAAGTTGGAGAGAATGAGAAAATGTGGGAGAAAAGAACGACTAGAGAAAGAGAGAGAGAGGAGTTTCTTAGAACTTTTTAAACAAGATCTATTGAAGTAAATTAGATTTTATAAATTAAGAATAGAAGAATCTATTTACTTATAAAGCTCTATACCTAAGAGTCCCAAGTTGTATATCCCCACTCTGGGAAGAGAGATCCTGACCTTGGCAGATTGGGTCTGTTATCCAATCTGGGAACGGCGAGGGGGGAATGAGAGTGGCATGCGTTAGGGATTTTGTGTGTTATAATTTGATGATTGCATGATCGTTTTCATCATCATTTGAAAATTCATACATGCATTGATTTTAAAAAACTTGAAATCTTGAGTTTTCATATGGTTTTACAACTTTCAAAAGTGAGTGATTTTTATGCATAGTTTGGATTTTAAACTTGAATGCATTTTTATTGAAAAGTTGATTTACTTGATTTGCAATCATGCATGCCCATGATTTCATAGTAAAATTATTTTAGGCGTAATGGTTCATGTTTCGAAAAACACTTTTGGATAGAGATGGAGGAATTGATTTAGAAAGAGAGTTTGTAAGGATTATAATCCTATTGTAATTAATATTGGTAAATTCATTGGGTATTGGACAAAACCTGGGTTTTATTTACAATTGTATTTTTAATGGGACTGCCCAAGGAAGATGATTGGAAGACACATAAGTTCTCAAGCTTCATGGGTGCACCGTGCATCACTGCCGTTCTCAGATCAAAGTATTCATATCAAAGCTTTATAGATGACATCACATTAAAAATTAATGACATCACATTAAAATTCTAGATACGGAATCACGTGGACCCCATCTCATCATCTGGGCACATGTTTTGTTTTAATGATGACTTGATGTGGGCAAGGTAGTTGCATGGCATGGAGAGTTTTGTGACGATGTCATGGAAAACAAAAGGTCAAAGAAAAAAGGCATAAGCATTTTCTCCAAGGCGTCTTTAGGTACAACATAGTATGAATGACAGTGCATGCCTTTGGTTTCATGCAACACTAAAGTCTCCATCAAGTTTTAGGTATGTTGCCATGGGTTTCGTGCAACACAAATGGATGATCGCTCGAGCCAACTTTGGTCGCTTGAGCGAACGACAGGCAATAACCCATCCGCTCGAGTGCACATTTATTCGCTTGAGCGGTTATGCGCAGAAAGTCCATTTAATTAGAGTAGGAAACTGCCTTCTAATTTGGTTCAATTTACTTCTTTAAGTCCTACTTGCCCTACAAGTATTGAGGCACGAATTAAAGCCTATATATTGCCTTCCTCTCTCAACTCTAGGGTACCACTCTCCCATCCAAAAATCTAGATATCTATTGAGAGATTATTTTCTACTCCAAAGGTTCAAGTTGCTGCGTTGAATTGGATTCATCTTGAAGAGGCATTCAAGGTGGTTGGTTCAAGCGTGGTGAAGGTGCATGGCGAATAGTCACCAAGATGAAAGTAGTCCTTAGGTTGAGTCAGCAACTGGGAAAGGGTTGTGAGTTTTCTTGTAACTTTTGATTTATAGTGCTTGGTTGTCTGTTGGCCTAGAAGATAAGGCCCGTGGTTTTTACCCGAGTAGGGTTTTCCACATATAAATCATGTGTCCTTCTCGTTGTGTGGATTGCTTATTTTTAATCGGATCTAGGATTAATAATTAGTCAAATCACCGTGATTGAAATTTACTAGAGATCTGTTTGTTGGGACCTGAGCCTTTGTTAAGGCCAAATTTTCAGAGTTATTAGAAAGAACGAGACTCTTCGGATTAATGAATTACCCTAACCAATTGGGGAGATGCCCACTGAGTCCATTGCCTTCCAAATTTAAGTCCTACAAAATACTCTTTCTGCATCCTTTAAAAGATTCTTTAAATCTATTTATTTCTCCATTGAGATTATTATTCCCCAAATTCAAGGTCTTTAGGTTACAAAGATTCCATAGGGCAGCTGGAATGGAAAATTGGTGATGATTGTAAGAAAGATCAAGCGACACCAATCTGCTTAAGTTAAACAACCAAGTAGAAATATGAGGAAGCCCGTTCCCATAAAGGTCAAGAGTTGAAAGGGATGTCAAATTCACATGAAGAAGAGACGTATAAATGTTAGGAAGCTGGCAATTGTCCAAATGTAGGTTTAAAATAGAAATAAGGATATTTATTGACAGTAGCCAATTTGTTGTGGTACTAAGGTACACCGGTCCCATGTTTAGGTACTCCAAAAAAGAGAGGCGAAAGAGCCAATCAAGTCTATCCACATACAAATCATGAACATGAACAAAGACAACATAAAGGCCGACATCCTTATTTACATTTACAGCAATGTCAACACAGAGGTCAAGATATCTTAAGGTAGAGAGATTTCCTAGCTTGTGAGGAACCCTTCCACCAAAGTCAAAGGTAGCAAGATTAAGGTATCTTAAATTATTGAATGAACTGAAGAATTTTGGGATGACTCTTCCTCCAAAGCAATTGGTGCTTAGGTCCAAGAGTTTTAAATATTTCAACTCAAGCAAAGTCGGATTTATCTCAACTGATATGCATGACCTCTCGAAATCTGATTAAAAAATTGGCTGAGCTTCTGATGGTGATGAAGACTGAATTTTTGATGGACCTTGGAAGATGAGCTTGACGACATGCCCTGTTTTGTTGTTGTAGTGAATGCCTGCTCACCTACAGCAATCGTCTCCCACCTAAGAAGAGAGTCGGTTGCTCGGGTCCTTGAGACCATGTTTCAAGCGGACAAGAGCTTTTTTCTCTCTTTCCAAACAACCAGTACTCATTGTTGTATCTTTAACATAGGAATTGAGTTTCAATGATCCAATGCATAGGATTAGAAGCCGAACCTAGAAATGAAGAAGAAATGGAATTGATTTTGAAAGGAACATGATTGATGATTGATTAGTACTCAGAACAAAAGAACCGCACCGATGTATGGGATGCTACGAGGATTTGGAGAAGCACGTATATATAGAGTGCAAGATAGATCAACAATGATCAAACATTGTTCTATATAAGATTTTTCCCAACCACCGAACTTTTTCTACACGTTGTCGGATGTCTCCCCCACGCCTGCTTTCATTCAAAATTAGTGCCCGTGTCGGTGGTACAATTGTGATGTGGTCCATAAACTGACGAAGCCTAGTCAAAGCTTTCCAAAAATGTGTAGACACAAATGTGCAATGGTTGGATTTTATCTTATTTGGGCATATGATTGTCGGCCATATCAAAAGAATAGGATTTGGCATCAGTACAATGACGTGTTCCTCTGATCAAGATGTGACAGTGAAGTATAAAATTCAGAACGGCCATTTCCTACTCTTATCAAAGAACGGTGACTTGACTTCACTAAAACTATTATTATTTATACAAAAAGAAACCACAGTCAACTTTGAGCTATGATCCTTCTACCTTTCAAGTATAATTGGATCCTTCTTATTGAGACAATTTACTATAGCAAATTTACAAGAGTGAAGCAGCCATCAATTTGCTAACCTCTTGATCAAACTAAATCGTATCCATCGATCAAGATCTTGTTTGTAATCATTGACTGGGCCAAGAAAGATCCTTACCTTTTTACTCATAGTTGTTGGGACCATCCAAGAATTTGATGCATCAACATTATGAAATGGACATTTATTGTTAGAAAAAAAAAATCCAAAAGGACATTTATTGTCTTAAGATTGTTAGAGAAAAGAATATTTTAGACGTTGCTCAGTACAAGATTTTCCCCAGTGCTATTGTCGGACGTTGTTGTCAGACGTCGCCACTACTCTTACCTTCATTCAAAATTAGTGCCCAAGTGTCCACAGTTCAATTGCAATGTTTTCCATAGACTGACAAAGTCTAGTCAAAACTTTCCAAAAATGTGTGAACACGAATGCGCAATGGTTGGCTCTTATCTTATTTGGGCATATGATTGCAGGCCATTTCAAAAGAACAAGGGTTACAACGGCGTCTTTCTCTGATCAAGTTGTGCCAGCTCAATTCCACGTGGGTTTGCAAATGCCCCATTTTTATTAGAATAAAAAACTAATAATTTACTGTGAGTGGATGAAGAGTCACGATTGTTGACGATTGAGGGAGGGTCATAAATTGCTCAAGTAAAGAAGATTTTTTGAAAGTGGTAGTGGTGGTCCATGAATGCATGATTTTATTCAAAGTTGCAACTTCCTCCACAGGTCAGCTTTGGCTTCGTTTCCCTTTTCATCTTTGGGGTGAGCCATTGGCTCTTTCAACCTAGCTAGTCATTCTATGCGGGTTTGAAAATGGCCCGTTTTTATCAGAAATTTAAATGTAAGACCATCTTGTGTGATTGTGAAGAAGAGGTCTCACTTTTAATAATTATAGCATTGGATTGACTTTTATAAATTAGAATAAGGGCCCTATAAGAATTATAACATTGGGTCTACTTTTAGAAAATACAATGTATTCTTTCCTGTGAACATTAGAACAAGCAAATGTAGGATTATCATGCAATGAGAGAAGGAGGGAGAGAAGAAGAAGGAAAGTGAACGAGAATGAGAAAATGTGGGAGAAAAGAATAACTAAAGAGAGAGGAAGAGAGAGAGAGAAGGGGTCTCTTAGAGCTTTTTAAACAAGATCTATTGAAGTAAATTCGATTTTATAAATTAAGAAAAGAAAAATCTATTTACTTATAAAGCTATATACCTAATGTTAGGGTTTCTGTGCTTTGCAATTTGATGGATGCATTATCATTTTAGCATCATTCGAATTTTCACATGAGCATTGAACTTGAAACTTGAAATCATGATTTTCATATGCACTATTTTAAAGCTTTTTGAACTTATGTTACATGCATGTTTTGGATTTTAAACTTGGATGCAATAAGCTTTGGAAAGAATATTTTTGAATCATGCAAGCTTTTGGACCTAGAGTTTTAAAATCATCTTAGGCATTGATGGGTTTATGTTTTGGAAAATATTTTTAGTTTGAAACATGAGTCCAAGCATGATTCCGTGACCCAGAACTCCCACTAGCAAATTACTTTGGTGTAGCTCTTTGCTTAATCTTTTTTAAAAGGAAAACCTTTTTTATGCTACAGTGATTTGCTACAGTAACTTTGCTACAGTGTTGTCGGTCAACCGAACTAAAGATGTCGGTTAACCGAACCCTGACCAAACCCACTTCGTTTCGCGTTCCAGAATGGTTAGAACTAGCTGTTTTTTACCGTTGGGAGTTCGGTTAACCGAACCTGAAGTCGGTTAACCGACAATCTAGCCATTGGGTAATTTTTTTGTATATAAAGAAATCATTCCTAGGCCAACTTTGAGGATCCAAGAGGCCCTCCTAGAGGTGTTTTGAGGCCAAACAAAGGGGAATGAGCTAAGCGAGGTTAGGGGGTCATTAAAGGAAGCTAAAGCTTGGAATCATGAGTTAATCATCTAAGTAAGCTTAGTTTTCCTTATCATATGTTTTCATGCTTTGTTTAAATATTTGAAAAATCTATTTTAGCATGCTAACTATGATGTGTTGAATCCATTACTTACATTTAATCTTTGATCTTAGTTGTATTGGATTCTTCACCAGGATTCAAACCAAGTTTGTTTTAAATTTCATAAATCATGCTTTGCTAAAATCTTTGATTTCTTTTATAGCATGAATCATTTACTTGGTTGAACCTACATATGTTGTTTTCAATCACATAAGAAGAATGGTTAACCTAGTTGGTTTTCGAAAACAACATTATACATGCATCACATGTTTAGTCTTAAATAGTTTCATACAACTTGTGATCCTTTGATTTTCATGTCATCAACAAGTTAGTATTTATACATGTGAGTGGCATTTCACTTCAATCAAATCTTTTTGTGCGCCTTAAACTTTTAAATGCTTTAAGCATATATTCATTGGGCTTAATGTTTAAACTTGATTGAAGTTTTCACACAAACACCATGAGCATTCATCTTTGCATTTCATAGAGTGTTGTGTGAGTTTGATTTTCAATTTCATATTAGCCTATGTTAGAGGCAAATGTATTGAGCTTTAATTGTATCTCTTAAAGTGTTTGTGTAGACACTTATTTGATAAATCATTTTGTATAGGTTATTGCTTAGCCTTAGAAAAGCATAAGTGTATGGTTAGTGGTGAACCATAAAACCCAATAGGTTATTGCTTAGCCTTGGAAAGCATGTCATACGGTTATTGCTTAGCCTTGAAAAGCATTTTGTAAAGGTTATTGCTTAGCCTATTGAAAAGCATAGATAGTGGAAATCCGGTGGGGTGTAGGATCACAAGCCGGTAGTGGATGTACTGATGTAGGCATTGAGTCCTAACCACTATAAATCTTTGTGTTGTGGTTGAGTTGTGGTGATTATTATTGATATCTTCCTCATTGTGTTTCATAATCATCATTAGTGACTAAGTTAATTCTAAGAAATTAAAATTTGTCATAATTGGCCACTAATTAGAAACTCACCCTATTCACCCCCACTCTAAGATTTGGATCCCGGACTTTCACCTAAGAGTCTCAAGTTGTATACCCCCACTCTGGGAAGAGAGATCCTGACCTTGGCAGATTGGGTCTGTTATCCAATTTGGGAGCGGCGAGGGGGGAATAAGAGTGGCATGCGTTAGGGATTTTGTGTGTTATAATTTGATGATTGCATGATCATTTTCATCATCATTTGAAATTTCATACATGCATTGATTTTAAAAAACTTGAAATCTTGAGTTTTCATATGGTTTTATAACTTTCAAAAGTGAGTGATTTTTATGCATAGTTTGGATTTTAAACTTGAATGCATTTTTATTGAAAAGTTGATTTACTTGATTTGCAATCATGCATGCCATGATTTCATAGTTAAATTATTTTAGGCATAAAGGTTAATGTTTTGAAAAACACTTTTGGATTGATTTAAACGTGAATCTTGAAAGTTCGCCTAGGGCCAATGTTCTCAACCTAGAGGGGGTGGTGAATAGGTTTATCAAAACTTTAAATCCATTTTTAACATATTAATTAAGATTTAAGAGAGATCAAGTGATATGTAGACTAAGTGTGATTATCTAGCAATGTTCAATGGTAAAGAAGGCATGTAAACTAGATCAAAACACTTAGACAAACAACATAAGTAAATGCACAGAGAATTATAGTGGTTCGGACCATATGTCCTACATCCACTCACAAGGTCCACACAGTCCCTTGGTTCCACTATGATGAATCAAAACTACACAAGTAATGATTCTACATCAATTTTGTTCACGAGGTTCGATCACAAAGATCTACTCCCCTTTACAATTTTTATAGTGGTTAAATCACAAAGAGATAAGCCACTCTTACAATGCTCTAATTTTAATGAAGTTAGGGAGAAGAACACTTGCCTCTTTTCACAAAATCTGGAGGTTGCCACTTACCCCTTTGATGAAGTCCAGAGGATGCTCTTCGAAGCTTGTCACCGTAGCTCCAAGCTTTTATGCCTCTTGCAATGCTTCCTTGATATTGATGATGATGCTCCAATGTTGTGCTCAATCAAGGGACAAGAGGTTGGGTTCTAGATTTTCCTAAATGTATATCATTTGAAAACAAACTAGAATCCTTTTTCCAAACACACTTTTCTAGAGACTAACATCTCTCATTCATTTTCTAGATTGGGTTAATAGTGTGTTTGGAAGATGGTTTAAAGGCTTAGGACAGATGGGAAGAAGCTAAGCTCTTCAAAAATCTACTCGCTACAGTGTAAAACGAGCTCCAGATATATATAGAGAAGTTCCCAATGGCTAGTTTTGGCGGCTAGCCTCTTGGTAGTTCGGCTAGCCTCATTTCAATTTCTCTGAGGTAACGGCTAGTTTTTCTAATTCGGTCAGCTCACGGTTAGCCGACAGTAGACATAGCGGCTAGCCGTGAGGTGACCGCATGGTGACCGAATCTGAACCTCAAAACCTGTAGCGTTCTGGAAAGCTAACCGAGGCATTTCGATTACATGGAGGTTAGCCGCCAGCCCATATGGCGGTTAGCCGAAAGGTAACCGCGAAGTGACCGAACTTCCACAACAGATGAGAAGTTTGTATTCTGGAAATGTAACCGTGAACCTCGGTTACCTGGCGGTTAGCCGCCAGTCCTCACTGCGGTTAGCCGAATGCTGACCCCAAGGTGGCCGAATTTCTTTTTGACAGAGAACAGCATTCTGGAAAAGTAACCGTGATATTTCGGTTACCTGGAGGTTAGCCGCTTTTTGCAAAGAGGCTAGCCGCCAGGTGACCGAAAGGTCACCGAACCCCGTATTTCTGGACAGAACATAATGGAGATAACATTAAATGAAACACTTAATATAGGCTAAGGTAAGCAAGGCTCCTAGGGTCCAGGTAGGTAATGATTTTGGGTCCAAAATACCTGAGATGATTTGCACACAAGTGGAGTCTTCTTTGACACATCCAGGTCTTCCAAAAGCTTGAACATATCCTTGAAGTAGATCATCCTTGAACCTCTTCGAGATGTAAGGTCTTCGGGACACAATGACACGGAATTGACAAACCAAAAATAGTGCTCACAGGAATGTGACACTAACAATCTCCCCCTTTGACAATTTCGTGGCAAAACACCTATTCTATATACTCTTACAATAAATGAACCCAATAACACTCAATATTACAAGAGAACGAAAACTTTACAAGGAAATGCAATAATTACAACTCAAATAATAACTCCCCCTAAAAATGTGCTTGAATCTGAATGAATTACCTGCATAGGACAAGAAGAAACACATTCTATGGAGGGATTGCAACTCCCCCTTAATCATTAGCCAAAAATAACATGTTCAAATGAGTTAGAAGCATTCTTTGAGACAAACACACATTCTTCCTTAGAATGTATCTGAAAATCTGAAATCCTGAGAATTCTCCCCCTTTTTGTCACAAATTGACAAGGGCAGGACCAAGCAATAAGAAAGATAACAATGCAATAGAACAAATATATCAGGAAGTCACAAAAGTAGATAGCAGGAATATGATATAAAAATCAGACATGAAGGTTCATACATCCCAAGTTAAAAGAAATTAGCATAAGTATGTTAAACACATAGGAAAGGACAGCCACTTGTCAACAGAACACCACCAAAAAGAGAACCAATTAAACAAATGTGGCTAAAAGACCCACTAATAACTAATCAGACGGAGGGGATGGAGAGGGAGGCATTGTTGAAATCATGTCCTCGACAGCCCTTGGACAAAGCCCCTAAGTATCGTAGAGTCTTTTTCAATAGTTTCTCTGTCTTGGACTGCCGTTGCTCTATTGCATCCAAACGATCTCCTACGCTCCGTGATGCACCAGAAGAAGTAGCCCCACGAACTTGCACAGGAGGCACTGATGGAGCTGGCTGCTGCGGAGCTTGATCATCTGCAAGAGGCGGAACTGGCCCAGCTTCGGCGTTAGGAAGAAGATTCATCTGAATGAGGTTTGCTCTACCAAAAGGAGCATGGTATAGAGGAGTATCAGTCGGCCGCGGAACACCATAAGAACGAGCCAGCTGAGTCATAAGAAATCCAAATGGGGCAGCAGTCTTTGTAGCATTTGAGAGGTGAAACCGTACGATGGTACGACAAATCAGCGAAGGAAGACATATGGGAACACCGGTAATGACTTTATGAAGGATATTGACCATATAAGAAGTTAATTCGGTCCTATTGCCTTTACGAGGATAGACATTAAATGTGAACAGATTGTGAAGGAGTCTATACTTGGGAATCAAAGAAGCTAGAGGAAGAAAATTCTTTTTACGATTCCACTCAGCATTAAATCTGCAGATACGAAGGGTAGCTTCAGTCTTTTCAGCCTCAGTGAGTGTGTCGGCAACCATAGTTAGGCCATTTTCACAAACAGGGATGTTCATAATAGAGGAAATACGATCGGGGTCAATTATGACTACTTGATTTCTAAATGCTACATTGAAAGAGCAAGAGTCAATAGTTGAAACAGCATCAGTAATAGACGCATACATGCTGTAAACAAGAGAAGGATAAGCCTTGTCCCCCCAATCCAGAATGTTACTCCAATTGATTTGAGCAAGAATAATGGCCGTTTCATGACCTTCAATAACTGCGCGGAGGGTGCGACGCTCAACCATAATCAACCTTTTTTTCATGTCGTTTAGCATTTGAGCATTTGGTTTGAGACTCATAGGCATAGATGTAGGAGGAAGAGAAGAAGAAGAAGGGGAACTAGAAGATGAATGTGAAGGTGAAGATGGGGGTGATGGAGGAGGTCTCTCTTGACGAGACGAGGAGCCTCCAGTAGAGCGTCCTCTTTTAAAGGGACGATTTACAACCGATTTCATTCTAGGAGGCATTGATGCAAACAGTTGGAGTGCCCACAGAAGTGAAAACAGCACACACAAGGGAAGGAAAACAAGAATAGCAAATGCACAATAACAAGAACAACAAATGCACAATAACAAGGAAAACAAGAAAATGCAAAGTAAAAGAAAGAGGGGAATAAGAAGAAAGGACCTTGAGGAGAGAAGAAACCGAACTCCAGACACAGCTATGATGGAAACGAAACAGATGAGAGGAGAAGAAACAACGAAATGAGAGAAAAACCTAGTTTTTAAAAACACGGGCCCGCCACGGTGGTTAGCCGCCGAGAGGGTCCACGGCTAGCCGAAATTCCCCCCCCCCCTTTTTTTTTTTTTTTTTTTAATTTTATCGAATAGCACAAACACCAAGGGATTTTCTCATATTTTCAAATTTTGAAACATCCAAGGGTTTTGTTAAAATGTTTGCTAATTGTTTCTCTGTAGATATATGCTCCAATACTATGACTCCTTCTTCAACCAATTCTCTAATGAAATGATGTCTATTGTCAATATGCTTAGTTCTGGGGTGTTGAACAGGATTTTTGGAGATATTGATAGCACTAGTGTTATCACAATACAAGTTCATGCTACACTGTTCAATGCCATAGTCTGTGAGCATTTGTTTCATCCAAAGCATTTGAGTACATCCACTACCAGCTGCTATATATTATGCTTCAGCTGTAGATAGAGAGATGGATGATTGTTTCTTGCTGTGCCAAGCAACTAAACAGTTTCCTAGATAAAAACATCCACTACTAGTAGATTTTCTATCATCTACATTTCCAGCCCAATCAGCGTCTGAGTATCCAGCAATACAAGTAGATGAATCATATGGATACCATAAACCATATCCTGAAGTTCCTGAAACATATCTAATGATTCTTTTAACTGCTTTCAAATGGATTTCTTTGGGATCAGATTGAAATCTGGCACAAGCTCCCACACTGAAAGCAATATTGGGTCTACTAGCTGTAAGATATAATAGGCTGCCTATCATGCTCCTATACAGACTGGGATCAACACTCTTACCACTCGATTCTCTAGACAATTTTAGAGTTGTGCTCATGGGAGTGTTCATGTGTTTGGCTGAATCTAATCCAAATCTTTTGATCAATTCTTTTGCATATTTGGTTTGGGAAATAAACATTCCATCAGTCAATTCTTTAACTTGTAATCCTAAAAAGAAATTAAGTTCACCAACCATGCTCATTTCAAATTCAGATTTCATTAGATTAGCAAATTCTTCTGTGAAGTTATTGCAAGTAGATCCAAACACAATATCATCAACATAAATTTGAGCAATCAAAATAGAATCATTGGTTTTTTGAATAAAGAGAGTTTTATCCACACTTCCCCTTTCAAAATTTTGATTAATTAAAAATTGTGTAAGCCTTTTATACCAAGCTCTAGGGGCTTGTTTGAGACCATAGAGGGCCTTTTTGAGATGATATACATGATTAGGCTTCTTTGCGTCTTCAAATCCTTTAGGTTGCTCCACATAAACTTCTTCTTCCAAAAGACCATTTAGAAAAGCACTTTTGACATCCATTTGGTATAATTTAAATTTTAAAGAGCACGCAATGGCAAGTAAGATTCTAATGGACTCAAGTCTAGCAATAGGAGCAAAGGTTTCTTCAAAATCTATTCCTTCAATTTGAGAATATCCTTGGGCAACCAGCCTGGCCTTGTTTCTAACAATAGTACCATTTTCATCAAGTTTATTTTTGTAGATCCATTTAGTACCTACAACATTTTTGTCATTTGGCCTAGGCACTAGATCCCACACTTCACTTCTAGCAAACTGGTTTAGCTCTTCTTGCATTGCATTTATCCAGTTATCATCAGTAAAAGCTTCATCCACATTTTTAGGTTCAAGAGTAGAAGTAAAGCATAGATAGCTAACAATATTTTCTAATTGTCTTCTAGTCTTGACACCAGCCAAAGGATCTCCCAGAATTTGGTCCATAGGGTGATGTTTCACATTCACCAAATCACTAGAGATTGGAGCCTTGTTGAGTTTTTCAGTTTGGACATCTATCTCATCAAAATTAGAGTTTTCTTGAAATCTGAAATCATTTTGTTTGTCATCAATGACAACATTTATAGATTCTTGTATGACTCCAGTGTTTTTGTTCAGCACTCTATATGCACGACTGTTTAGAGAATAGCCAATGAAAATGCCTTCATCACTTTTTGAATCAAATTTGCTCAAGTGTTCTCTATCCTTAAGTATATAGCATTTGCTACCAAAATTTTTAAAATAGCTAATGTTGGGCCTTTTACCATGCCATAACTCATAAGCAGTTTTATCCAAGCCAGTTCTCAAGTATACCCTGTTTATGATGTGACACGCTGTGCTAACTGCTTCAGCCCATAGATCTCTAGGAACATTCTTTCCATGAAGCATAACGGTGGCCATCTCTTGTAAGACACGATTCTTTCTCTCAGCAATACCATTTTGTTGAGGAGTTTTAGGGGCAGAAAATTCATGGTGAATTCCATATTTCTCACAAAATTTTTCAAACTTAATATTTTCAAATTCACCACCATGATCACTTCTTATCCGAGAAATTGCTCTTCCTTTTTCAACTTGGATTCTTTTTACGATCTTTTTAAATTCAACATATGCATCAGATTTTTCTCTTAGAAACGCAACCCAAGTGAATCTAGAGTAATCATCTACAATAACCAGGAAGTATTTTCTGCCACCCCTGCTTTCTTTCTTAGTTGGACCAACCAAGTCCATATGAAGAAGTTCTAAAGGTCTAGAGGTTTTTAGAGACTTGGATTTTTTGTGAGAATTTCTAATTTGTTTACCTTTTTGACATTCTCCACATATTGTTTTTGATTTCCTGCTGATTTTAGGAAGACCCTTTACATACTTGTCCAGTTTGGACAAGTCCCTAAAATTTACATGACCAAGTCTTTGATGCCATAGTTGAGCTTCATCAAGATGAGCAATGTAACAGGCTGAACTAGATGATTCTTTCTGGTTACCGATAACATAACAATTTTCTTTGGTTCTAAGGCCTCTTAGAATAATCTTTCCATTTTTGGAAATCTCACAACCAAAACTACTAAAGTTAACAACATGATCTTTATCACATATTTGAGAAATGCTTAGCAAGTTATGTTTCAAACCATCAACATATAAAACATCTTCAATAACAGGCATGTTCGGAACATTCAAAGTACCCTTACCAACTACTTTAGCAATATTTCCATCACCAAAGGTGACGGTTCCACCTTCATATTCAATTATTGTGGATAGGTATGCTCTATCCCCAGTCATGTGTCTAGAACATCCACTATCTAGGTACCACAAGGAATGATCAACTGCTTTAAAGGCCGTGTGAACCAACAAGCCTTTGTTCTTAGGAATCCAAATGTATCTTTGTGTGATAGGGGTTTTACCAAAACCTTGAGATTTAGCTTTGTTATGATTTTGTTGATGAAAATGTTTCTTAGAGTAGATTTCAGTTGATTTAATAGGTTTTGTGTGATTGTTGAGTTGTAACTTTAGACGACCAATTTGTTTCATCATCTCATTTAATTGTTGAGTGACAGAGTATTTGATTGTACTGTTATGAACAGTTTTTTTTGTTTGAGAATTGACATATGTCTTAGCGGTCTGTCTTTTAATTTGTTCAATTTTGCAATCATATATACTTGACATGTCCTTTGCTTCCACATGAATGACATGTAATTTCAAAAATGTTTTGACTACTAGAGGAAGTTTCTCCTTTCACAAACACAGTAGAGACATTAGGATTATGTTTGTCTATTTTGTTGTATCCTAATCCAGTTTTGTCTCTATGATATTTTCCCATTTTAAAAAGTCTTTCAAATTTTTCTTCTCCATGGGTAAATGAATACTCATACTTTTCTTTGAACCATTTCAGTTGAGTGACTTCATCTCTTAAAAGTACGTTTATTTTGCTTAGAGTTTCAGCTTCTTTTTCATAACTCTTGATCTTGTTGAATTCTTCACTAGCAATATGAAATTTAGAATTACTTTTATTTAGTTCACTTGCTAAGATATTCTTTTCATTAGTTAATGTTTCAATTTTGTCTTTTAAGATTTTGTTTTTGGATTTTTGTTTGTTCAAGACTTCAATCAATTTGCAACTCTCCTCATAGAGTCTATCATATGTTACTTGTGAATCTTCATCATCTTTTTCATTATCTGAGCTGTCATATTCAGATTCAGATTCACTCTCCAAGCTCTCAACATCATTTTCTTTAGAACTTTCCATTGTCTCAAGTAATGAATCACACACAGTTTTGGCCATCAATACAGTGTAATTTTCTGTCTCATCTTTGTGTGATTCATCTGAATCTGTTTCGGCTTCAGATGAGTCATCCCATGTAGCCACAAGGGTCTTTTTCTTCACTTTCCTTTCCATTGGACACTCAGTAGATATGTGTCCAAACTTTTGACAGTTATAGCATTTCACATTTCTAGATTGATACTTGGAGGAGGAGCTGACTTTGTTTTTACCTTTATCAAAAGGTTTCTCTTTCTCTTTTCTATTAAACTTTGAAGTCTTCTTCTTAAATTGTCTTAAGAATCTTTCAGTAAGCAATGCAACATCTTCAGCATCACTTTCATTCTCATTCCCTGATTCTTCTTTAGGCGGAGATGGTTGAGAGGCCTTTAAGGCTATTGATTTCTTATCTTTGGATTTGTTGGAAGCATTGTTCATCTTCATCTCAAAGGTTCTAATGTTACCCGTCAGTTCTTCTACTTTCATAGTTTCAGGGTCATTGTATTCTTCTATAGAAGTTACTTTGGGGTGAAATCTTTCAGGTAGGGACCTAAAGATTTTGCTACAAATTTTGCCTTCAGGGATTTGCTCACCAAGCGACCACATCTCATTAACGATAACCATTAGTTTTGTTCGAAACTCATCAAACATTTCATCTTCTCTCATTCTTAGAGATTCAAATTGAGAAGTTAACATCTGGAGCTTGGCTCTTTTAACAATGGTTGTTCCTTCATAATTTGTTTCCAAAAGCTCCCAAGCTTGCTTAGATGTCTTACATGTCATAATCTTTTTGTATTCTTCAGCATTCATGGCACAGGTTATGGCATTTAATGCCTTTGCATCATAGTCTCTCATAGCTTTTTGATTAGCTGTCCATCTGTCCTTTGGGAGAGGTTTGACAGTGCCATCATCAGCTGTGAAGGAAGGAGGAGTCCATCCATCCTCAACAGCATCCCATATTTCTCCACTAAGAGATTTTAGAAACACGGACATTCGGGCTTTCCAAAAGGCATAGTTAGTACCATCAAATAGTGGTGGTCGGTTTACAACACTACCTTCTGGATTAGACATTGGCACAAGAAAAGAATAGATCAACTCCGGGTTGTAAAGCCTAAAGGAGTAACCTGGCTCTGATACCAACTGAAAGTTCACCAAGGGCCAATGTTCTCAACCTAGAGGGGGGAGGGGGGGGGGGGGGGTGAATAGGTTTATCAAAACTTTAAATCCATTTTTAACATATTAATTAAGATTTAAGAGAGATCAAGTGATATGTAGACTAAGTGTGATTATCTAGCAATGTTCAATGGTAAAGAAGGCATGTAAACTAGATCAAAACACTTAGACAAACAACATAAGTAAATGCACAGAGAATTATAGTGGTCCAGAGGATGCTCTTCGAAGCTTGTCACCGTAGCTCCAAGCTTTTATGCCTCTTGCAATGCTTCCTTGATATTGATGATGATGCTCCAATGTTGTGCTCAATCAAGGGACAAGAGGTTGGGTTCTAGATTTTCCTAAATGTATATCATTTGAAAACAAACTAGAATCCTTTTTCCAAACACACTTTTCTAGAGACTAACATCTCTCATTCATTTTCTAGATTGGGTTAATAGTGTGTTTGGAAGATGGTTTAAAGGCTTAGGACAGATGGAAAGAAGGTAAGCTCTTCAAAAATCTACTCGCTACAGTGTAAAACGAGCTCCAGATATATATAGAGAAGTTCCCAACGGCTAGTTTTGTGGCTAGCCTCTTGGTAGTTCGGCTAGCCTCATTTCAATTTCTCTGAGGTAACGGCTAGTTTTTCTAATTCGGTCAGCTCACGGGTAGCCGACAGTAGACATAGCGGCTAGCCGTGAGGTGACCGCATGGTGACCGAATCTGAACCTCAAAAACCTGTAGCGTTCTGGAAAGCTAACCGAGGCATTTCGATTACATGGAGGTTAGCCGCCAGCCCATATGGCGGTTAGCCGAAAGGTAACCGTGAAGTGACCGAACTTCCACAATAGATGAGAAGTTTGTATTCTGGAAATGTAACCGTGAACCTCGGTTGCCTGGCGGTTAGCCGCCAGTCCTCACTGCGGTTAGCCGAATGCTGACCCCAAGGTGGCCGAATTACTTTTTGACAGAGAACAGCATTCTGGAAAAGTAACCGTGATATTTCGGTTACCTGGCGGTTAACCGCTTTTTGCAAAGAGGCTAGCCGCCAGGTGACCGAAAGGTCACCGAACCCCCTATTTCTGGACAGAACATAATGGAGATAACATTAAATGAAACACTTAATATAGGCTAAGGTAAGCAAGGCTCCTAGGGTCCAGGTAGGTAATGATTTTGGGTCCAAAATACCTGAGATGATTTGCACACAAGTGGAGTCTTCTTTGACACATCCAGGTCTTCCAAAAGCTTGAACATATCCTTGAAGTAGATCATCCTTGAACCTCTTCGAGATGTAAGGTCTTCGGGACACAATGACATGGAATTGACAAACCAAAAATAGTGCTCATAGGAATGTGACACTAACAAATCTAAGTATGATTTCCATGACCCAGAACTCCCACTAGCAAAATACTTTGGATTAAGACTTTGCTTAATCTTTTTGAAAAGGCATATTATTTTAAGATCGGCACTAAAGTAATTTCTTTTAACCAAGCTCAAGTCGTCGGTTAATCGAACCTTCACCGAAACCAGTTCGGTTCAAGTTGATGGATGGTCAAATAATTGGGTTCAGATGCAAATGTTTATGATCCATATTGAGGCCTGATCAAAGGGGTTACAAACTAACTAGATTTTTTTTTACGAAAAAAGAAACCACCGTCATCTTTGAGCTATGATCCTTCTACCTTTCAAGTACAATAGGATCCTTCTTAATGAGACAATTTACCATTGCAAATTTACAAGAGTGATGGAGCCACCAATTTGCCAACCTCTTGATCAAACCAAATTGTTTCCATCATTCAAGATCTCATCTGCCATCATTGACTGGGTCAAGAAAGGTCCTTACCTTTTCACTCATATTTCTCGGGACCATCCAAGAATTTGATGCACCAACATTATGAATTGGACATTTATTGTTAGAAAAAAAATAAAAAAGGACATTTATTGTCTTAAGATTGCTACAGAAAAAAATATTTTACGCATTGCTCCATACAAGATTTTCCTCGAGTGCGGTTGTCGGACGTCTCCACCACTGCTACCTTCATTCAAAATTAGTGCCCAAGTGTTCGCAGCTCAATTGCAATGTTTTCAATAGACTGACGAAGTCTAGTAAAAACTTTCCAAAAATGTGTGAACACGAATACGCAGTGGTTGGCTCTTATCTTATTTGGGCATATGATTGCAGGCCATTTCAGAAGAACAAGGGTTTGGCTTCAGTACACCGACATGTTTTTTTTATCAAGTTGTGCCAGCTCAATTCCACGTGGGTTTGAAAATGCCCCGTTTTTATCAGAATAGAAACTAATCATTTATTGCGAGTGGATGAAGAGTCACAATTGTTGACGATTGAGGGAGGGTCATAAATTGCTCAAGTAAAGAAGATAACACGAAAATGGGAGTGGTGGTCCATGAATGCATGATTTTATCTAAAGTGGCAACTTCCTCCACAGGTTAGCTTTGGCTTCTTTTCCCTTTTTATCTTTGGGCGAGCCATTAACTCTTTCAACCTAGTCATTCCATGCGGGTTTGAAAATGCCCCATTTTTATCAGAAATTTAAATGTAAGACCATCTTGTGTGATTGTGAATGAGAGACCTCACTTTTAATAATTATAGCATTGGATTGACTTTTATAAATTAGAATAAGGGCCCACTTGTATAAGAATTAGAACATTGGGTCTGCTTTTAGAGATTTTAATGCATTCTTTCCTATAAAAATTACAACAAGCAAATGTAGGATTATCATGTAGTAAGAGAAGGAGGGAGAGAAGAAGAAGGAAAGTGGGAGAGAAGGAGAAAATGTGAGTAAGAGATGGTGGGAGAGAAGACGAAGGAAAGTGGGAGAGAAGGAGAAAATGTGGGAGAAAAGAACAACCAGAGAGAAGGAGTTTCTTAGAACTTTTTAAACAAGATCTATTGAAGTAAATCAGATTTTATAAATTAAGAAAAGAAAAATTTATATACTTAAGAGTCCCTAGTTGTCGACCCCAACTCTGGGAAGCGAGGTCCTGACCTTCTTAGATTATGTTTGTTATCTAATCCGGAAGCCGCCGTGGGGGGGGGGGGGGGGGGGGGGATTAGAATGCCCTGTGTTAGGGATTTTGTGTGTTGCAATTTGATGGTCACATGATCTTTTTCATCATCATTTGAAATTTCATACATGCATTTATTTTGAAAATCTTGAAATTTTTAGTTTTCATTTGGTTTTATAAGTTTCAAAAGTGATTTTTATGCATAGTTTGGACTTTAAACTTGGACGCATTTTTATTGAAAAGTTGATTTACTTCATTTGCAGTCATGCATGCCCATGATTTCACAGTTAAATCATTTTAGGAATAAAGGTTTATGTTTTGAAAAATACTTTTGGATTGATTTAAACGTGAATCTAAGTATGATTTCTATGACCCAGAACTCCTACTATCAAAATCTTTGGATTAACACTTTGCTTAATCTTTTTGAAAAAAAAATATTTTTTTAAGATCAGTGCTACAGTGACTTTGGTTAACCGCGCTCAGGTTATCGGTTAACCAAACCTTCACCAAACCCAATTCGGTTCAAGCTGGTGGATGGTTAAAACTAGCCATTTTTTTTACCGTTGGGAGATCGGTTAACCAAACTGTGAAGGGGGTTAACCGACGACTAGCCGTTGAACAACTTTTTTATATAAGCCAGCTCCTACCAAGGCCAAAACTGAGGAACCAAGAGGGACTCCTAAGGTGTTTTGAGGCCAAACAAAGGTGAATGAGCCAAAGAAGGTTAGAGGGTCAAAATGGAAGCTAAAACTTGGAATCATGAGTTAAATCATCTAAGTAAGCTTTATTTTATTCATCATATGTTTCCATGCTTTCCTTAAATTATTAGTAAATCTATTTTAGTATGATTACTATGAATTGTTGTATCCTTAACATGAATATAAATATAAATTGAGTTATTATTTTAGACGCATCACCTTGATTCACGCCAAGTTGGACTCAAATTGGTATATCTAAGTGAATCATGTTTTGTAATCACCTTTAACATCACATGTAACATGATTCATATACTTGGTTGAATCTTTGCCTTTTGATTTCCATCACACGAAAATCACTTTCAATCTATCTTATGTTTTGGATTCAACAACACTCACAAATCACATGTATTGGGTTTTTAAAGTTTCACATAACTTGCTTAGCATTGATAGGCATATCATTTTCAAGTTGGCTTTTAAATTACATGTGATTTGTCTTTTCACTTTAATCAAATATCTTGTTTGTAATTTGCACTTTCAAATGCCTTAGGCACACATTTTTAAAATTGATTGAAGTCCTTATGTATCACATGTTTTATGATCATCTAAACAGTCATCATAATCATGTTTAGCAAAATTTTGGTCTCACACAACCAGAACTTTTAGTCTTTCTCTTTCAACTTTCTTTCAATCGAGAGTCCTCTAGTCAGTCCTCAGTGTAAATTGGTATCAGAGCCACACCAGTCTTCTCTCCCTGTGAGAAATTTTGTTATCAATGCACTATTGCTTTTAATGCTTTTCTAAAATTTCATGCATCTCATGTCCCTTTCTCTCTTTGTTTATTACTTTGTTGATTGCTCAGTTGAATCAAAACTATGTTCGTATGTTGCATTTCAGAATTTTGATATGTTAAGACTCGATAGAGTTAATGAATTGTTGTTGCTAAAAGGAGTGGTTTGGGTTCGAGGCCTCTTGTTGCGTAGCTTTTGTTGCCCATTAGCCAGGAAAGCGTTTAGGGCTTTTGTGACGTAAATTGTTGATAGGCCACCAATCATTCTGATTAGTGAAAATTATTAATTAACAACGTCTGGAACTTTTAGATCATTAAAAATAAATTCATCTTCTAACACTGTTTCTTCTTCTTCTTCTGCATCATCATTCTGTTGGGAATTTATACTAAAAGCATACTTTTATGTATTTGTCTTTGACCGATTTATTTATTAGTATATTTTTTCTTTTCATCTAACTGAGATTTTGTATGGGCAAATGGTTTCATTATTAATTATTATACATGTGTGTGTCTTTTATTCTATAAAGTAGACAAGTTGGTGTGTAGAGTTTTACTTATACACGGAAGACTTGTTTGTCGGTTCTTATATAATATAAGTTGTTGTTCACAATCTTGATGGATTTGGACACACCATTGGTACGATTGTAGCATGATGTTTCAGCAGGCTTGTCTTGACTGCGGGAAATGGAATAGTCTCGACTTATTATGCTAGTACGATTTGTGTGTATTGAACAGGACCGCTTTTAGGTTTATTGTCTTTATACTGACTATATAAGATGATTAACATCCAAATCATTATTATGAGTGCTTGTACTCTAAATCCCGACATAAATAATAGACACATACATTTAGTGTTTAGCATTATGATTTACAAAGGAATGAGATCTTTTATAGGTCAATAATCTCAGTAAATTGGATGACTACACTATGTGTATGGTGTATATTAGTTTATTGACGGAATCCACGTCCCGTAATAGGGACTGATGATATCCCCTTAATGAAGCTTTTAAGTTTTGATTACGTCAAACCCTGTAGGTGGACTTTGTGTCTGACATATCAAATAAGTTAAGTGTAAGGTCTCAAGGAATTATAAAGATATCGATTAAATATAGATGTCAGTAATTATTTAATCAATGGATATCTGAAATCTTAACATGGGGAGATTAATAAGCATTTAATAACAAGAAGCTCGAAATATTATTTTGAGAATAAGGACAGGAGTGCAATTATAACTCTCTAGTGGATTGAATTGTAATTTATGGATTTAGGATTATAATCTGGGTCGAATTAGGGTTTCCTGTTTCCATAAGAAGCCTATCCTTATTTCCTAATTAAGTTCTCTATTGTAGCCTATAAATATGTGCTATTGCTCTCTAGGTCAAGTAACAAGAGAAATCTCAATTTTAGAGAGCAAAGAGAATTCGCAGAAAAGGCCTACACCCTGGTGCGAGTTCGAGCATAGAGGAATACAGTAGAAGATCTTGAGACTTTTGGGTTGCTGTAAGACCGAGGTCAAATCAAAGAGATCTCGTAGGTATGGTTTTTTAATCATCTTCGTCTAAAGTTATTTCCGCAATGATCTGTTCGCAATAACTAGGGTTCCTTGCGGCTGCCCTTTTCTAACAATGGTATTAGAGACAATCTTGATACTATGTATGGATTAAAGAAAACATAGCAAGATTATTGGTTGCTGTAAAAAACATGTTTTGCCTTTGCTGTAACTAACTCTTGTTTTGTAGCGAACTATCTAACCTTTGTTTCATAACAATTGATCTGGTTATCATTGTCACCATGTGTGTATGTCATGTGAATGGATCCCATGAATCAAATTCGTGGTTACTATTTTACGTATTTTACAATTTTTCATGGTGATGTAATTATATTGACATAACATGTGAACTTTGTTCTTAAGGAGGCTTAGAATTCAATGTAATTTTTCATGGAGATGTAATTATATCGAGATAGTATGTGAACTCTGTTCTTCAGGAGGCTTAGGATTCAATGTAATTTCTTAAGAAGGGACAGAACTCAATCCCCGCCGGGGGATACCCCGGACCCCCTTAGCGAAGGGCATGTTTTAAAGTAGTGGCAATCATGAAGACAAAAGGATCCTACTTGCCATGATAGTTAGGACTCTTTTGCTAGTTGTCCTTCCTTTTTTGTGCTTGGATGTCTATTATTATCATAACTTGCTAAATATGATATTAAACTTGTTTAATTATGTTTGGAATGGTGTACTAGTAAAGATATGGTTACCTATTACTACTAGATTTTAAACCGGTCTTAATTAAATTGTTTTATAAGAACCCTTATTGTTAAATAACTAAGTGGGAGAGGGAACCTCTTAAGTTCCCACTGTCTCCTCATTGTTTTATAGGAGATGTAATTGATTTATGGAATCTCCAGTACAAACTCCCATCTGGATGATTTAGGGTAATTATTAGTATAGGTTACTTCTCCATTTGACGAGACCGAATACAAAATAATGGACCTTGAATTAAATGATGGTATACACTTAGCTATAAATAACAATATGCTCTCCATCTGAGTCACTTCTATTATTTATAGGACCAAAGTCATGGTAGCTCTTTGGTTTTACTTGGCACGGTTTATTGACTTGACAGTAAAACTAAAAGGTTATGTCCTATCTGAACAAAATAAGTATAGTGTCCTCACATCGAGGCATACTATGCATTGGTGTTTAAGATTGCCGTCGGATTCTTTTATTGATTGGCATAGAGAGCCATTTTCCTTTTATTTGAATTCAAAGTTTTATTTTTGCTCATCATAATTTGCTAATTATGTAAATCTCAGGATTTAAGATGGGTGTTTTCAATCCACTCGCTGTTATTCTCAAAGAACACAAACTCATTGGACCTAATTACATTGATTGGAAAAGAAATTTGGATATTATGCTAACTGCTAAAGAGTACAAATATGTGCTCACTGAGTTGTGCCCAGAGAAACCTGTGGATGGTTGTACCAATGAGGTAGCCATCCATGTATACAAAAAATGGATCAAGGTTGATGAGATGGTGCGATGTTACATGTTGGCATCCTTGTCAAATGTTTTGCAACATCAACATCAGTCTTGTCCTACTGTTTAACCTAATTCATAAACCACCTGATCCTAACCCTCCTCTTAGGATTTCAAGTCTTTTTTTAGCATAGTATTGTTGTTGCTCCTCAGACATATTGGACGTATCCATACTCATGATCTCCATCTCCATATGTATTTTCTTTAATTGCACCTTCTTCTCATCTCGCTCCATTTTTTGCTTAAGAAGCTCTATTTTTTTTCCATCTCTTTCCTTTTTGTCATCTATCATTTTTTGGATGAGATCTACAACAGGTGTGGGCTCGTTGATAGTGGTTTGCTTCATCTTTCTTTTCTCAGCCTTTCTGCTCGATGGTCATTGTTAATTGTCTCATCCTCCTCAATATTTATGGGAGTGCTTGGATTAGAAGATGATGAGTAGTTAGAAGTTGAAGATTTTGCTCTTTTTACGGATGTCTTCTCTAGTACTTGTTGCTGCAGTTGTATCCACTTTGGTTGGTGCCTCAACAAGATCCAAGCATGGTCCAAGGTGAATCTTGATCCATATAGATGTTCGTAAACTTTTTTTGCTTCTGCAATCTGAAAATTAAATGTAAGCTCAAATTAAGAATAAAAAAAAAACTTCACACACACACACACACATATAATTTTACCTTATCTTGTTCATTCATGCCACTTTGATTTCTGGAAATAATTGTGGCAAGACATCCACAAAATTTGTTGACAGAAGATTTGTAAGACCCCGCCCCGAGAGTTTCCTTTTAGTGTAAATGAAGACGCGTTTTAGCTATAAGTGAGATTAGTGGAAATGGGTTAAATCTGGATTAGAATAGTTTTTATAGCTTTGAATAATTCTGGGAACTCTTTTGATCTAGTGGGGCCCTTTGGGGGTCCCTTTTATTGTGTCTTGATTAGTTTTGGGATTTATTTAATAATTCTGAAAATCTGTAATTTGCTCCGCTTAATGTATTTTATTATTCCCGACAACTTTTGTATTTGCTCCATTTCCGTTCGAGACCTCTAAACCCTACTTTGCCATTGATAGGGGTAAAACAGTCTTTTTACACAAAATCTGGACACTATTTTCAATGTCCCCGAAACTCGTAAAATATATACTTTTTGGAAAGTAGAAATTTCGACGATCGATTCTTCCTTCTTCGTCGAATCCATCCGAAGCCCGTAGAGCGATGTTTTAGCCCAATTTGGACTTTTAAGTTGTGGGACCCATTGCCATTGTCTATATAAGGAGGAGCCCTTTTTCCTCTTTCTCTTCTTGCGACTTTCTTTGATCAAAGAGAAGTTCCAGCCCAGCCCTAGGGTTTTTCTTCTTGCTCCTTGCTTCTTGCTTCTCCCAATCTCTCTCAAATCTATTGCTAAAGGTAAAATGGAGGTGGTAATCTTCTTCCCCTCCATGAGAGCTTCATCTTGATATCATTTTTAGAGAGAGCCTTTCATTCCAAGCTACCTTTTGAGCAAACTCTTGCCATTAGAGGACCTTCCATGTAAGCTCTTCTTTTCATCTCTTGGTTGTGTGTTCTTCTAGCCATGGAGGTGCTTCACTTTGATTATTGGAAGCTATCTCCATCTATCTCTTGATTTTGACATTCTAGGGTTGTAATGAATGTATTTGGGGATTTTTTGTGTAGATTGTAGATTTTGAGCTTGATAGAGGGATTAGAGCTTGACTAGCATATTTGGAGATCAAGGCAAGTGAATGAATGGATTTGTTTTGAATGAGTTCTTGTTTTTTTGAAAATGTGGATTTTTACTATTCCTATTCCTTTAGTTTATTATGTTTCATAATGCTTTTGGAAATGTACTTATTGATATGATTTTTCTCTTAGCTAGTTTTATGAGAATGTATGCATTCATTCATTAAAGTTATTTTGGTCATTATGAACTTCTTAAATGATATTTGTACTTGCATTGAATGAGATTTGTATTGGTAGGAGAATTAATGCATTGATGGAATGGTGGTTGGTGGAAAGGATTAAATGTTAAATGAAAGGGAATAGGCCCATTTCATGTTAGGAACTGGTTGGAGTTGAGGTGAAAGGGTTTAGGAAAGAAAGAACTGAAATCTGCACCTAATGTGTAGTTCCCACAGCTGGGCGGTCAGCGGGCGGTCACCTTGGCGGCTAGCCGACAGGTGACCGGTGGCTAGCCGACCCAGATGCGGTTAGAAACACAGAATGCTGTGTTTTGACAGGCGAACCGCGGTTAGCCCCGCGGTCAGCTCGCGGCTAACCGCTAACCAAAAGCCATGTGACCGCCAGGTAACCGAGATGGGCGGTCAGAAACACAGAATGCTATATTTTAGCAGGGTGAACCGCGGTCAACCCCGCGGTCAGCCAGCGGCTAACCGCCGATCACCTCGGCGGCTAACCGCCAGCTAACCGACTAGTGACCGAATTTCACCCAGAATTCCTGAGTCTTTTCTATTGTTTTCAGATATGGTATTTAAAGGTTTGGATGGGTTGTTTTGATGCCCTACCACCTTGGAAAGACCCAGGGGATGACATAAGGAGATTGACTTAGAAAGAAACACCATTTCGGAAAGGTATTGGGACTTTTGGATTCATCAACTTGCATAAGGAAACTTGGTATGTCCTCTATCATTCGAGTACCATACTAAGGGTAATAATAGACATACAAGATCCTTATACATGTTGTTTGAATATGGATGCCCCAATATATAGTCCCTAATGGTATAAGGATTCATTGCATTGTTTTACTCAGATTATATGTATAATTACCCGATCCTACTGGTTTTATCTCAAATTCTAATTTATACACCTGATATGTCCTGCCAGCCCCGTTTATGCATGAACAGATAATGATACGAAATGCGTACTTACGAGCACCATGCCCCGCCTGCCCGAGTGTTTTATACTGATATAGTTTTGCATATGTTTTGATTTCTCATGTAACCTATGAGTCGGCACCACTAAGCTTGGACGTCCTTGTCAGTCTGATCAACTGACTTGGGTCTCCTCCTTGTGCTCCCGCCAGTTGCAACTTGGATCCTGTCCTGTCCTGTTACCCGGTTCCGCGGCCGTGGTCTTGCCTAGCTATATGTATATGTATATAATGTTGGTTCTCGTCACTTCGTGTGCTCGAGCCCAACGCACTGAATGTGCTCTCACCACATTAGTGATAGAGAGGATTTAGCTTTAGTGTGGTTGCCATTTAGTCAGTTCCGGTACCTTGAGTACCCTACATGATTTATATTGCATGTGTACTTTAAATGAACCCTGCATCCTGTTTTATGACAGTTATTGTTTTAACAAGATTTCGTTATGTTTAAGATGTACTTTGATTTCTTTCTTGGTATTATCTATTCATCCACCTGCCAGACCGTCGTGTCTGACCCATCTTTGTGGTACTCAGGTCCAGCCCCCGTTATTGCCTTTGAGGAGGAGCCAGAGGAGGCGGTCGATGAACCGCAACGATTAGTGGAGTGGCAAGCTGACAATGTCATGTAGACATTTGGTTTAGCTTTGAGCTGCGAACATTTTGGGGAGATTATAGAATGATACATGATTTATTCTTTTGGTTGTACTGGCCTTTGTTGGCCATTATTTTTGGGGAATGTTAATTTAACTTGATCTTTTGTTTAAACTCTAACTTCAAATTTTGGGAATGCTAATGAGATCATTGCTCACTCTGACATCATGTCATACTTGTATATTATCAGTCTCATATAATGAGAATGGATTAAGAGTTTGATTTGCTACACGCTTCCGCACCAATGTAAATATTCTATGAGTGTGAGTGGAATCCTCACTGCGGAAACCTGTGGGAAATTAAGGAAATGTATATTCATTGTTAAGGGTAGTTCATTACCCCATCCACACCACCGTCGCGGTCCCGGGTCCCGGTCCGGGGTCGCGACAAGATTGAATCTTTTGCCATCGTTGTGACAACGTTTTGTCTGTTCGATCACTGGGAAATTGCTTATTGTTGTGATAGTATTCTCCCACTCGTTCCCAAAAGCCCCAAGTTTTTGCTCGTTTCCATGCACAACATCCAGACTGGTGTTCAACCATGAACCGATGAGAAGACGGTCTTCTTCTATACTGAAGCCGGCACCTCGACCAACAACCTTTTTCTTTGGGGCATCAACAGTAGGGAGTTCAGATGCCTCACCGAAATATTTTGAATATTGGGTAGAAAAATTAGGAAATTGAGAGAATTGAGATTCCATAGTGTGAATGAGGAAAAAAAGCACTTCAAACACTCATAATTTATAGACATCCAAGCTCCAAAAGTTTCTCAAATTATCACAATTTATAATTACCCATTAAAATTAAAAAAAGTCAAAAAAAAATAAAATTACAATGGCTATAAATCTAGCCGTGTAATGTTCACTGACCAAGGTTCCGTTAGATAATGGTAGACACTTCAAATGCAATATCTCATCTGATGCAAAGTGATCACTATAGGTTCCATCCCGTTGAACCACAGACGATCATTGACCAAATGTTCCATCCCACATAGTGATTTGCAACATACATCAGTATTATTATATTTAAAAAAATATTTGAAGGCTTACCTTTTGGTATGCCAAATTTGGCATACCAACCCCTATGCCAATTGCCACGTGGTTATAGAGGTTCTGTTAGAGGCAAAATCACATGCCATTTACTACTGTTACTTGCTGAGTAAGACAAATAGAGGAGCTGTTGGAGTTGCTCTTAAAGTCTTTTCAAGTGAAACCAAAGGGGTTTGTTTCTCTATCTTACTGAGATTATTGACAAAAAAATTTTTAGTGGAATAGGGATTTCTAAGTCAAGGAAAGATGTTCATGAAGTTTCAGGTAAAACTAGTTTCCAATTTGGCACTTCAATACTATATCAACAGGCTATTTTACTCAACTTATAACTGTCTCTACATATTAGTTTTTCAAATGGCGTCCTAGAGGTTCTAATCTCCATATAACAAAGAGTAAATTTGGTTATTTCCATTGAATTTTCTCTTTTCTAAGTTAGAGAAAAACAATGCAAATTCTCATCTACAGCAGGTTCAACAAAACAAATAGCAGACCTTAGTAGTGAGCCATTTTGCCCACTTGATATCTTAGTTATAAAATATGATAATCAAGTGAAACCCAAGAGCGCTTAAAGTTTGTATAATAAAAATTAAATCTAATTTTTCCCATATCAAAAATAATTTTCTAAGTGGGGTTTTTAGGCGTCACAAAATGACCTAAAAATCAATTTGTGTTGTTTTTGGTATATTTGACCCTCCTTAGTAAATTGGGAGTAACTAGCTCCCATGTCTAGATTCATCTTCACACAGATTTTATACCATTTGAAAGCTGATTCAATTGCGGATGTTCGGAGGGTTGGCCCATCAAATGACATAACCATTTGTTCAGCAAAAATCTAGCACACAGTGGACTTTTAGGAGCTGAGAATTTATATACCTTATCTAATCACATTACTTTCATTTTACTAGTCTAACCCCCTGAATTCACATGGTTCTCACTTCCTGAAGCTTAGATCATAATTTAAGCATATTATAATATAGCTCAATAATAATACACAAGTAAACAAGCATATAAAATACACACAACTACACATTCCATGAGTCCTTTCTAGATATGTGCTTAATACATTTAAACAACACTTCCAACTTCTGTTATCAGATAATACATAACTTAAATTATCTACAATCCATTTTAATGACCATAAAAGCTATGTTAGTGTCAGGCCCCAAAACTTAGATTGGATCCTACCGCATCATTAGGGCATGAGAATTGGGGCCAAATAAAATCTTTCCCTTAAATACATTTGCGGCCCCAATTCCAGGTGGATTGAAGTCCATAGTCAAGTTATGAGTGATGATCAGTCACCATAAACAAAAATGGAAGCAACAATTAACAAAATCTACGCAGATGGTTACCAATATAACATACAATAACATCAGAGCTTATACAAATAACAGAAATGCATTAGAGTTTTAACGAATGTCTAAAACACCATAATGACATGTGCAAGAGGCACCTATGCTCATAGCCGGAATGTAAAATGAGGCTCTCAAGTACCAATCCAGCAACACCACACTGCTGGCACACTCCACTAGGGGTAATCCCTTAACTAGTGAATCTCGTAAGACCGCCACAACCACCTACACAATAGGCCCCACTACCTAAGCACCAAATGTGGCGACATCAGATATAATGGCAAGTAAATAGATATGAGTAACAGTGTAACATGCGCCAACTGAAACCAATATGTCAAAAAGTACATAAATAATGGATAAACAAAACATAACTAACAAACAAAATAAACAGATCATCATATGCTATCAGAATGAATGCACCTAGGCGAACCCAGTACTCAGACAAGCTGGTCAAACAAATGCAACCCAGGCGAACCCGGTCAAAGCCAGACAAGTTGGTATGGTGACATATGTCCACCTCCCTGTCCACTGACGGTAAATACAAAACCATACGCGGACAAGCACACACACAAACCCACATGTATGTTGGATGTTGGTAGAGTAAATGTGGACACACTGTTACACACATAAAGCAAACTGAAAGTGGAAGAGAATAAGCACAGTACGAATAGGAAATGGAACACTTTTTCATTCAATGGTTATATCTCACTTACACATACCACTTAAATAGTTAAAAGTAGCTAACAATAAAGGGAACAGGTGTCCCATGAACACCTACTCTGTAGAACTAACATGGACACGTTCATCTAAGACTTTGGAACAAACACACAACGTTCACTGACTTTGTCAAAGCAACTGACTTACTCAAAGAAGGACACATATAGCATTTGAAATTAATTTAATATTTCAACACTCCCCCTTAATTCAAATCCCTTCAACACCAAGCATTCTTCGAAATTTGAAAAACTTCTCTTGAGAGAGTCTTTGTGAAAATATCAACAACTTGTTCCTCTAAGCTGCAGTACTCCAGCTTTATCTCTTTCTTGGCCACAAGCTCGGGAATGAAATGGTGTTGGACTTCTATGTGCTTTGTTCTTCCATGGAAGACTGGATTTTTTGTCAATTCAATTGCTCACTTGTTGTCACAAAATAAAATTGTAGCTTCTTCTTGCTTTTGCTTCAGGTCACTTAGAATCCTCCTCACCCATACAGTTTGACAAGCTGCACTTGTTGCCACCATATATTCAGGATCAGCTGTAGAAAGTGCAGTAGTTTGTTGTTTTTTTGAAGCCCATGATATTAATGCAGACCCAAGACTAAGCCCATAGCCTGTAGTACTTTTCCTGTCATCTACACAACCAGCCCAATCACTGTCAGTGTAAGAGACAAGTTTACAAGTATTTGATTTTTTATAGCTGAGTCCGAGATCCAATGTTCCATGAATATATCGTAGAACTCTCTTGGCTGCACCCATGTGAGCTTTACTTGGACTGTTCATAAACCTTGAAATCAAACTCACTGAAAACATTATATCTGGCCTTGAATGTGTGAGATAAATCAAGCCACCGACCATGCTTCGAAATTCTTTTGCATCTGCCTTTTCAATTCCATCCTCTACCATAAGCTTCTCATTCGTATTCATGGGTGTTTTATCTGGATTGCAATTTGACATATGAAACCTTTTCAATAAGTCTCTTGCATATTTTCCTTGGTGCAGAAAATACCATTTGAGTCTTGAATAACTTCCATCCCCAAAAAATAATGCAACAGACCCAAATCTGTCATTTCAAATTCAGAAATCATATTTTTCTTGAATTCTTCAATCAATTTTGAAGAGTTACTAGTAAATATCATATCATCAACATATAAACATACAATGAGAATTTCATCCACACCTTGCACTTTCACATACAGGGTTGGCTCACTTTCACTTTTTTGAAAATTGCGGCCCATAAAATATTTGTCAATTATGTTGTACCAAGCTCGTGGAGCTTGTTTGAGCTCATACAAAGCCTTTTCTAATTTGTACACCTTTTTTCAGACCCTTGAATTTCAAACCCAGGGGGTTGTTCAACACGCACTTCCACTTGCAATTCACCATTTAAAAATGCGGATTTGACATCAAATTGAAAACTTTTCCATCCTTTTTAAGCAGCCATAGCTAGAATAGTTCTAATGGTATCAATTCTAGCAACAGGAGAAAATGTTTCAAAGAAATCTATGCTTGGAACTTGTGCATACCCTTTTGCCACCAAACTGGCCTTGTATTTTTGCAAAGACCCATCAGCATTAAACTTGGATTTGAAAATCCATTTGAGCCCAATGGGCTCTTTACCTGGTGGTAAGCCTACCAATCTCCAGTTTTGTTTTTTTCAATGGCATTCATTTCAACTTGCATTGCATCATGCCAATCTTTTTCTCTTGCTGCATCTTCAAAACAAGTGGGTTCAGTAGCAAAACATACAAAATCACATGACTGGTAAATATCAACAAGACTTCTGACCTTTCTAGGAGGTGATGTGGATCCAGTCGGACTTGATAGAACATCAGGTGATGGGTCAAAAGATGTTGTCTCTTCTTCTTCAACAATTAGAGGGTAGTGATCAACCTCACTATCCCACCTCCATCCATCATCCTCATTAAAAATTACATCCCGACTAACAAACTAATTTTCCTTTTTAGGATTATAAAGTCTATAACCTTTTGTTTCTTCACTATATCTGACAAAAATGCACTTAAGACTCTTATCATCTAACTTGTGCCTTTTTTCACAGGGAACATGTGCATACGTTATAGAACCAAAGATTTTTAAATGACTTACATTTGGCTTTCTCCCATACCATGCTTCATATGGTGTTTTTCCATTGACTGCCTTTGTAGGAGAACGATTAACCAAGTAAACCGCTGTAGACACTGCTTCAGCCCAGAAGCTTTTTGGAAACCCTTTTTCTTTCATCATGCATCTTGCGGTTTCAACAATGCTACGATTTTTTAGCTCCGCGACTCCATTTTGCTGTGGAGTGAAACTTGCAGTAAGTTCTCTTCGTATTCCTGCATCTTTACAGATCATAAGGGAATCCTTGGATGTAAATTCACCCCCTCGGTCAATTCTTAATGTCTTAAGTAAAAACCCACTTTGTTTTTCAACATAAGCTCGAAATTGCAAAAAGTCAGAAAGAGCTTCAGATTTCTTCTTAAGAAAATATACCCAAATCATCCTTGTGCAGTCATCAACAAATAGTAAAAAATACTTGCTATCACCAAGTGAATTTGTGCGCATAGGGCCACAGATATCAGCATGTACCAACATTAAAGGTTGATTAGCCCTCCAAGATTTACCTGATGGAAAGGAGTTCGATGATGTTTTCCAAAAATGCAAGCTTCACATATCTTTGTACCATGATGCATAATAGGTAAGCCAACAACCATGTTTTGTTTATACGGTGAATCCAAACCACAAAAAATTTAGGTGCCCATATCTCTTATGCCAAAGCCATGAATTATCATACTCCACAGACTTGAATGCATTGAGGGTAAGATCGGAAATTTTGAGAGGAAACATTTTATTTTGAGTCATTTTCACTGTCATGACCAACTCCATATTCTTCTTTTTAAATAGCATGCATTTATCCTCATCAAAAACCGCATAATACCCTTTTTTCATTAACTGTCCCAAGCTAATCAAGTTTTGAGCCAAACCTGGTACATACATAACATCATGAATGAGCTTTGTACCTGACCTGGTGTTCAGAGAGACAATACCTTTGCCTTGCACTTGTACTTGACTATCATTTCCCATCAAGACTTGAGACCTGACGAATTCATCCATCTCAACAAAAAATGTTTTATCACCTGTCATGTGGTTACTGTACCCACTATCCAGAAACCAGATATCTCCAACAAATTCAGCATTTGCAGATAAACATGAGAGAAATAAATTTTCCTCAACTTCATCATTTGTCTTTTCTTCATGGAAATTTGCTTGATTTTTCTTTTTATGCCAACAATCCTTTTCTTCATGTCCAAATTTATTACAAATTGAACATTGAGGCACAGTTGAGGACTTGTTTTTGTACCAACAATCCTTTTCAATATGACCTCTTTTTTTGCAACTATAGCATTGAGGAGGTTCAAGATTACCTTTGCTGTAGTTTCTCTCATTTCCATTATGCCTGGTTCTTCCTCAGCCTCTTCCACGAAAATTTTGCCTCCCGCGACCTTGGCTATTTTGCCTTTGGTTGGAGGTACCCCCTGCATTGCTGCTTGGTCCCTTCGTTAAATCAAGTGTTGTTTGGAAGACCTGTTCAACTGGCTTATCTGCATTTTTGTTTAATCTTTCTTCATGTGTTTGCAAAGAACCCATTAGTTGATTCAAAGATAATTTAGTTAAATCCTTGGATTCTTCAATGGTAGCAACAACATGGTCAAATTTGGGAGTAAGAATTCTCAACACTTTTTTAACAATTTTTTGATCAGTTAGGTCCTCACCAAGAGACCTAATTTGGTTCACATTAGTTGTGACTCTTGTAAAGAATCCCTGAATGGACTCAGAAGTTCTCATCAATAAATTTTCAAACTCGCGGCGAAGAGTTTGTAATTTTAAGGTAACAACTTGACTTGAACCTTTATATTCATCTTGAAGCAATTCCCATGCTTCATTTGATGTGGTGGCTCCCATTATCCTAGGAAAGATGGTCTCATCCAGAGCTTGTTGGATGTAAAATAAGGACTTTGCATCCTTTTTTCTATTTTCTTTCATCTCATTTTTTTGGGCTGCAGTAACTCTTCCTTGTTGTGTCATATTCAGGTAAGCCATTCTCAACTAAATCCCATAAATCATATGAAATGAACAAGGTTTTCATTGTGATACTCCAAAACTGATAATTATCACCTTTAAAAATAGGAACCAATGGTTGAGAAACACTTACAGTGTTGTTGTTGGCCATTCCTTTCTTTCCTTCTTTTTACTGTTATATGCCATACCTCCAGAGAGACTTGTGCAGGCAAGTACGCAGCTGAGGCAAGTATGCAGCTGAACCGGTGCTCTGATACCAAATAATGTTGGATGTTGGCAGAGTAAATGTGGACACACTGTTACACACATAAAGCAAACTGAAAGTGGAAGAGAATAAGCACAGTACAAATAGGAAATGGAAGACTTTTTCATTCAATGGTTACATCTCACTTACACAGACCACTTAAATAGTTAAAAGTAGCTAACAATAAAGTGAACATGTGTCCCATGAACACCTACTCTGTAGAACTAACATGGACACGTTCATCTAAGACTTTGAACAAACACACACGTTCACTGACTTTGTCAAAGCAACTGACTTATTCAAAGGACACATATAGCATTTGAAATTAATTTAATATTTCAACAATGTACACACACATATTCGAACCCACACATACACATACAGACCCAAACCTACACATACACACACAACCCACCCGCGCCACCCCGCCACCCCCCCACCCCCACACACACACACACTCTCAAACAAGAGGTCTGGTTAATCCTACATAGGGTGCTCCCATCACATTGTCAATAGAGCCACAAGGCAGCCCACCCCGTGAGCATATTAAAACAGGGTATTAGACCGAGTAACGGAATGGGTATACGCTCTTATCTTGTAATATTTGGGAGGTCATAAACTAACCATATCCTATACAAATCCTATAGTCAAGGGCCAAGAGGAGTGGGTACTGGAGGTCCAATTTATATTCATAGGTCAAGTGGGGCCAAGGTCCAAGTTTAAAGGGTAAATGTGTCCCAAATCCATTTAATTTAACATCATTTTAATGTCCAATAACAACTCCACCATTAATGTAGTTTAAATCCACACCCACTAACCCAAACAATCCAATTTAACACTATTTTAAGACGCACTAATAGCTCCACCCTTAATGTATTTCAAGTCCACACCTACTAATCCAAATAACCCATTTTGACACCATTTTAACACCCATTAATAGCTCCACCATTAGTATATTTTAAATCCATACCCACCAACCCAACTATCATAAATGCACATGTTAGAGATATGTAACACATTTATAGCCTTAGTAGATATATTTAACACATTTAAAGTATTAGTAGAGATATTTGACACATTTAAAGTATTAGTAGAGATGTTTGACACATTTAAAGCATTTAGTAGAGTTATTGAACATGTTTAAAGCGTCAAAACCAACAAATATATCATGTACACACTATTATTCATGTCTATGTACTTGCCTTGGCTTGATTGCACAAAACCCCTCTTTCTTGGTGCTTTGGGTTTTCAAATCTTGATCTCCACCACAACCCACTCTAATCCAATGCTTAAAAGCACTTCCCTATATGCCAAATAAGAAGAAGAAAAGAAAAAACATACATAAGACATGGATGCAAGGTTCTACAATGAATAGAAACAAATACATGGAGATTGAAAATGGGTATGCTTACCTAAAGGTGAAAATGGGGAAGGAGATGATGAGGATGAGGAAGTTGATGCTCTATGGAAGCTTGGGGAGCCTTGGCCTGGCCTTGGAAACTTGCACAATGGTGGGAAGGGGATGGAGGAAGAAGAGAGAATGGGAAGGGAGATGGGAGCGTAGAGAATAGAAGATGAAGTGTTGTGAATGAAATGAAATGAAGAGAAATGTAGGGGAAATGAAATGAAAAGTAAATGTAAATAAAAGAGAAATGAAATGAAATATAAATGGAAGAGAAGTGAAGGATTTTAGATTTGTAGAGACAGTTTGTGGGGGTTTACTAATAAGGGCCTAGCCCATTTGTTAAGTGGGTTTTAGGAGATTAGAAGGGCTTATGGTCATTTTGAGGTGAGTTTCTAAATGAGCTCTAGGTGGGTTTTGGGCTAATAGTATGATGGGTTTAACACACGAATGACATGTATGATGAAAGCTACTCAATGCACCTAATTATGCCACAAAACTAGATTAACCAACACTAATTAAGGCCAAGGGCCTTACTGTTAGCATGGTTCTAGGTTGGGTTAGCTCAATGATTTTCAATAAATTTTGAAGGCAAGGAATGCATAAGAATTAACTGTGTGATATAGCATGAGCTATGGGAAAAGAGAGATTAAAAAAAAAAAAAGGATTCTTTAACCCTAAAAATCTGGCTTCCTCAGTTTCATGACCTATGACGAGCGTAAGAGAAGGAGGGAGAATAGACAAAGGAAAGTGGGAGAGAAAGAGAAAATGTGGGAGAAAAGAACAACTAGAGAGAGGAGTCTCTTAGAGCTTTTTAAACAAGATCTATTGAAGTAAACTAGATTTTATAAATGAAGAAAAGAAAAATCTATTTGCTTATAAAGCTATATACCTAAGAGGCCCAAGTGGTATACCCCCACTCTGGGAAGAGAGGTCCTGACCTTGGCAGATTGGGTCTGTTATACAATCTGAGAGTGGCGAGGGCAGAATTAGAATGGCATGTGTAAGGGATTTTGTGTGTTGCAATTTGATGATTACTTGATCATTTTTATCATCATTTGAGATTTAATGCATGCATTGATTTTGAAAAACTTGAAACCTTGAGTTTTCATTTGGTTTTATAACTTTCAAAAGTGATTTTTATGCATAGTTTGGATTTTAAACTTGAATGCATTTTTTATTGAAGAGTTGATTTATTTGATTTGCAATCATGCATGCCCATGATTTCATAGTTAAATTATTTTAGGCATTAAGGTTCATGTTTCTAAAAACACTTTTGGATTGATTTAAACGTGAATCTAAGTATGATTTCTATGACCCAGAACTCCCACTAGCAAAATACTTTGAATTAACACTTTGCTTAATCTTTTTGAAAAAGAATATTATTTTAAAATTAGCGCTAAAGTAATTTCTTTTAACCGAGCTCAGGTTGTCCGATAATAGAACCTTTACCGAACCCAATTTAGTTCAAGTAGATGAATGGTCAAATAATTGGGTTCAGATGCAAATGTTTAGGATCCATATTGAGACCTGATCAAAGGGGTTATAAACTAGCTAGATTTTTTTTACACAAAAAGAAACCATGGTCATCTTTGAGCAATGATCCTTCTACCTTTCAAAAACAATTGGATCCTTCTTAATCAGACCATTTACCATGGCAAATTTACAAGAGTGATGCAGCCACCATTTTGCCAACCTCTTGATCAAACCAAATTGTATCCATCGATAAAGATCTCGTCTGTCATCATTGACTGGGCCAAGAAAGATCCTTACTTTTTTACTCATATTTCTTGGGACCATCCAAGAATTTGATGCACCAACTTTATAAATTGGACATTTATTGTTAGAAAAAAAAATCCAAAAAAACACTTATTGTCTTAAGGTTGTTAGATAAAAAAATATTTTAGATGTTGCTCTGTACAAGATTTTCCCGGAGTGCTGTTGTCGGACGTCTCCACCACTCCTACCTTTATTCAAAATTAGTGCCCAAGTGTCCGCAACTCAATTGCAATGTTTTCCATAGACTGACAAATTCTAGTCAAAACTTTCCAAAAATGTTTGAACACGAATGCGCAGTGGTTGACTCTTATCTTATTTTGGCATATGATTGCAGGCCATTTCAAATGAACAAGGGTTTGGCTTCAGTACACCGACGTGCTTCTCTGATCAAGTTGTGCCAGCTCAATTCCATGTGGGTTGGAAAATTCCTCATTTTTATCAGAATAGAAATTAATCATTTATTGCTAGTGGATGAAGAGTCGCGATTGTTAACAATTGAGGGAGGGTCATAAATTGCTCAAGTAAAGAAGATACCACTAAAGTGGCAGTGGTGGTCCATGAATGCATGATTTTATTCAAAGTGGCAACTTCCTCCACATGTCAGCTTTGGCTTCTTTTCCCTTTTTATCTTTGGGCAAGCCATTAACTCTTTCTACCTAGTCATTCCATCGGGTTTGAAAATGCCCATTTTTATCAGAAATTTAAATGTAAGACCATCTTGTGTGATTGTGAACAAGAGGCCTCACTTTTAAAAATTATAGCATGGAACGGACCTTTATAAATTAGAATAAGGGCTCACTCTTATAAGAATTAGAACATTGGGTCCGCTTTTAGAAATTACAATGTAATCCTTCCTTTGAAAATTACAACAAGCAAATATAGGATTATCATGCAGTAAGAGAAGGAGGGAGAGAAGAGAAGGAAAGTGGGAGAGAATGAGAAAATGTGGGAGAAAAGAACAACTAGAGAGAGGAGTCTCTTAGAGCTTTTTAAACAAGATCTATTGAAGTAAATTAGATTTTATAAATTAAGAAAAGAAAAATCTATTTACTTATAAAGCTATTTTATTTATTGAATTTAAAAATTCTTGTTCTCCTTTGTTTGGACTAGGAAAAGAAGAAGATTGGATATTAAGTTCTAACCTAGAAATTCTTTGATCTATGATCATTAGATCTTGAAAAAAATTTTATTGAAATCTTTTTAATTTTTGAATTTCTTCTTTCAACTGATTTACTTCCATTCTTATATCAGATGAAGAGGCTAGTTTTAGATTTGTTTGATTATCAAGTCTATTGAAGACTTCTTTCAATCTATAATGATTAATAGGGATGATGGTCCCTTCTTTTTCATCTTTTTCATACATAGATATACATATTTCAATTAATTATTCTCTGATTATAGGATGAGTAGATTGATCAATAAGATCCAGAAGAGATTGTTGTTGGTGGGTAAGTATATTAATACTCAAACCATTCATTTCAACAATTGCTTTCCAATAATCATTAAAAGTTGAAAATTCATTGATATTTTTACATTTACAATCATTTTGCTCTTTATGTTTTAAAGAAGAGGATTCTAAAATGTCTATTTCTTCTTATTCTGAAGTTGATTCAGAAGAACTAGATTGATGAACAAACAAATTGGCTGTAATAAAGTTATAATCCTTGAATAAAAGAGTAAGTTTTCTAGTCTCCTCCTTGTTTCTTTTCTTAGTTTTATTTTGGTATCAGAGCCAAGTTGGCTTAATTTCATTATGGATCTAATGTAATTTTTGCTATTTAATTCTAGTTAGTACATACTGTTATGAGTATAGAATTCTGTTATCATAAGACATGTAATGGTATATGGGATGTCCGTAAGTCGCGTTGGGAATTTTGCCAAGTTGCCGAGGATAGGTGTTGATGGCAATGTTTTCCGTAATCAGTCGTTGACAAACGTGTATACCATCCATTATTTTATGATAATTAGAATATCTATGTTCACACAGTTTACTAATCAGTTTTAAATGGTTCAAAAATATATGAGATCCATAAGATTTCTAAGTAATTATGCTTAGTAGATTTTCGCATACTTCCATTGTGAAGAATTCAGAATTAATAGAATACTCTAATATTCAAGAGCAATTAAATAAATGGACAATTCCATCTGTGAAACCAAATACAATCTATAAGATTGGGATGTTTGATTTACATAGTAATATGGCCATAAAAACCATAGAACAATCTATGTGTATTGATGAAAATGATACAACATTACAACTTTTTAAGCCTGAAGATATTATTAGGCTAAAAAATGTTTAAAAAGCTAATCAATATAAATATTTACATATTGGATGCATACAGGTTGCATTTAAACCATTAACCCTTGTAGAGCTAAATATATCGTTGATGGCTCAATTAAGGGATGCAAGATGCTTAGATTATAAACCATCTCTAATGGGAATTGTAGAAACCAGCCTTAATCAAGGACCGGTTTTCTTTAATGCTTATCCTTCCCTACAAGCAATTTATTGCAATTATACTAACTAACTACTTAAAGCAAGTAAAGTGCGTAAAGTAAAGTAAATGGGTCATGGGCTGACCCGCAACCAAAATTATTACAACTTTGATATTAAATACCTAATACAACCAATTAAGAAAGCAAATAAATGTCTAAACTAGTCCTAAACTAGGAACGCAATTAAAATCTTCAAGTTCTCCAATGCACTTTTCCACTTTCCCTTGCTCCAAGTGATGAGTTCTCTACAAAACAAAACATAAACAATGTATAGAATCCACAAGGAAAATAAAGGAAAGATAAAAAGTACATTAATCTAAAAATGAGTTCAACTCTATTGAATTCAAATCTTTCAGATACCTCTCACCCGACAACGGCGCTAAGAGCTTGATCGACACTTATATGTGCAACGCTTAACCGCAAGACTACAGTGTCATCAAGTAGTAAAGGACAAAAGAGTCTGGATTATCGATCCGACGAAGAGATGATGAAACTAGCAATAAATTCAATTTATGTAGAATTGAGCTAAGATTTAGCTAATATAGACAATTGAAGTGAACAATTAAAACTACTAAACTATGTGTGAAAAATGAAATTAAACTAATTGGGATGTGGAACAAAACTAAAATAGCAACTAAACTACTCTCACTAACAATCGAAAATATGAAATTAGTAAGATCTAATAAACTAAACTAAACTAATGGATGAATAGTTGTGGAAATGGAAGATTTAAGGTGAAGATGTGGTGTGAAATGTGTAGGATTTTAAAACAATTTATGTGAAGTATAGATCTAACAATCTAGAAGTGAAAATAACAAATTAAACAAAGATTTAAATTAACAACAATAAAAATAAGAGATTAGGCAATCCAAAATCCACTAAGTATGTAATTAATTCACACAATGCATGTTCTAATTCAACTCCCAAATCTACAATCCAAGTAGCAATCTGTTGCCTAATTGGATTGGATGATATATCAATCAAAAGCGAAGATCATAGATCATAACTCAACTACCCTAACAATTAATCATCAAAATCAAGCTACAAAAGATCAAAGATAAGGGCTCTAGAGCATGCAATGTGAGAGAACTTAATCCAACTACAAAGCATTAATTGAGATTATCCAAGCATCAAGTGTAGAGATAGAGAATGAGAAATGAGTGAGATTAGCAAAATTAAATCTAAAATCTACTAATAATCAAGGCACAAGTAAGGAATTTAAACTAAAACATGCATGTAATTGAACTAATCACATTACTTAGTTTCAAAAGGAGAGCCTAACCTAAGAGCTTTAGCTACTAAATATCAAGAAAGAGCTCTAAATCTTCATTAATGATCTTCAATTACACACTCTTTCTCTAGATTAGTTACAAATAAGATCCTAATTACAATCTAAAAGTATAAAGAATGTAAAATAAAATTGCTAAAAGACTAACTTCACCAAAAAAACACTCTACTCTCTACAAATACATCCAATTTATAGAAACATTGAGGACATTTGATTGGCTCATTTCCTTTCATAAGGATTGCTTCCATTTGATTGGTTGCAACTTAAAGGCTTTTGATTGACTCATTTGCTTTCACATGGATTGCTTCTATTTGATTTGAAGGGCTTTTCATTGGCTCTTTTGTTTAACTAAAAGCACATATACTTTTTACAGTCCTTCATTTCATTTTAGAGGCTTTTGATTGGCTCATAGAGGTTAAAGTTGGATAAAAATATTTTCTATGTAGAATAAAAATATGAAATTATTGGGGTTTGAACCCATAACCTTTTTCATACCCACCAAAGCTCCAACCAATACACCAACCACTCCTTTGTGTTAGGAAATGACTTCTTTTGTCCTTAAAGTCTTCTCTTATTTCGGAATTCTTCAATTCTTTCTAAGATTTCTTCATGTAACTTCTTTTATTCAAATCTCAGCCTTGATGCCTTGGGACACTAGTGGGAAGGTTAGGGTAGTCGTGGGGTCCACCTACACAAGAGAAATAAAAATACGCTATAAATAATCGAATTTATGCATGATAGTTTGATAATCCGTTAATGTGATAGAAAGATAAAATCTTTGTGTAAAGCGAATGATATGCATATGAGATGCTAATAAAAATCTGACTAATGAGGGTAAAATATCATTATTTAACACTCATCACTTATCCAAATTTGACACTGTCTCTTACTGATAGGAATCTATGTGAGGCAGTAACTCGTAGACTTCATACCCATGGATATAATTTTCTTCCTGGATCTAAAACGGTAGCAATAATTTATAGAACCCATTATAAGATCATGAATACCTTGCTCCTAATGTTTACCAAATAAGTTCTCCAGGAAAAACTGTCCTTAAAGAAACAAATATGTTGACTTCAAATATTGCAACCCCTAGAGTGATTTCTTGGGAAGCAGTTCAATTTCCAGAAAGCTGGAATATACAACAAGCTATTCCACCTCAACCAATGATTCATCATCATATTGATGAAATAATAGAAAATTCTGATGGAGATGTTTCCATTTTAAGAGACCAATAAGTTCTCTTTCATCCAATATTAGCGACACAAGAAATATTTCTCTTTACAGGGTATCTTTGCCTCCAACATCAAGGCATTCATTCTCTGCACCCCCTTCCATTGCTCCTCTAATATCAGAGATTGAATCTACATCAGGTAATATACCAGAAACTATAATTCTTTCCCCTGTTCAACAAGCAAAAAATATTGTTTCTGATAATTTACAGGGACTTCATAATTTATAGCATTGGACTGACTTTTATAAATTAGAATAAGAGCCCACTCTTATAAGAATTATAACATTGGGTCCGCTTTTAGAAAATACAATGTATTCTTTCCTGTGAACATTTGAACATGCAAACGTAGGATTATAATGCAATATGAGAAGGAGGAAGAGAAGAAGACGGAAAGTGGGAGAGAATGAGAAAATGTGGGAGAAAAAGAACAACTAGAGAGAGAGAAGGAGACTCTTAGATCTTCTTAAACAAGATCTATTGAAGTAAATTAGATTTTATAAATTAAGAAAAGAAAAATCTTACCTAAGAGTCCCAAGTTGTATACCCCCACTCTGGGAAGAGAGGTCATGACCTTGGCAGATTGGGTCTGTTATTCAATCTGGGAGCGGCGAGGGGGGAATCAGAGTGGCATGTGTTAGGGATTTTGTGTGTTGCAATTTGATAACTGCATGATCATTTTAATCATCATTTGAAATTTCATACATGCATTGATTTTGAAAAACTTGAAATCTTGAGTTTTCATATGGTTTTATAATTCAAAAGTGATTTTTATGCATAGTTTGGATTTTGAACTTGAATTTATTTTTATTGAAAAGTTGATTTACTTGATTTTCAATCATGCATGCCCATGATTTCATAGTAAAATTATTTTAGGCGTAAAGGTTCATGTTTCGAAAAACACTTTTAGATAGAGATGGAGGAATGGATTTAGAAAGAGAGTTATTAGAAAGAACGAGACTCTTCATATTAATGAATTGCCCTAACTAATTAGGGAGATGCCCACTGAGTCCATTGCCTTCCAAATTCAGGCCCTCCAAATTACTCTTTGTGCATCCCTTAAAAGATTCTTTAAATCTATTTATTTCTCCACTGAGATTATTATTCCCCAAATTCAAGGTCTTTTGGTTACAAAGATTCCCCAGGGTAGCAGGAATGGAAAATTGGAGATGATTGTAAGAAAGATCAAGCGACACCAATCCACTTAAGTTAAACAACCAAGTAGAAATATGAGGAAGCCCGTTCCCATAAAGGTCAAGGGTTGAAAGGGATGTCAAATTCACATAAAGAAGAGACATATAAATGTTAGGAAGCTGGCAATTGTCCAAATGTAGCTTTAAAATAGAAGGAAGGATATTTATTGATAGTAGCCAATCTGCTGTGGTACTAAGGTTCACCGATCCCATGTTTAGGTACTCCAAAGAAGAGAGGCGAGAGAGCCAATCAAGTCTATCCACATGCAAATCATGAACAGGAACAAAGACAACATAAAGGCCACCATCCTTGTTTACATTTACTGAAATGTCAACACAGAGGTTAAAATATCTCAAGGTAGAGAGATTTCCTAGCTCGTGAGGAACCCTTCCACCAAAGTTAGAGGCAGCAAGGTTAAGGTATTTCAAATTCTTAAATGAACCAAAGAATTTTGGGATGACTCTTCCTCCAAAGCAATTGGTGCTTAGGTCCAAGTGTTTCAAATATTTCAACTCAAGCAAAGTTGGATTTATCTCACCTGATACGCATGACCTCTCGAAATCTGATTAAAAAACGGGCTGAGCTTCTGATGGTGATGAAGACCGAATTTTTTATGGACCTCGAAAGATGAGCTTGACGACATGCCCTGTTTTGTTGTTGCAGTGAATGCTTGCCCACCTATAACAATCGTCTCCCACCAAGAAGAGAGTCGGTTGCTCGGGTCCTTGAGACCTTGTTTCAAGCAGATAAGAGCTTTTCTCTCTCTTTCCAAACAACCAGTACTCATTGTTGTTTCTCCAACACAGGAATTGAATTTCAATGATCCAATGCATAGGATTAGAAGCCGAACCCAGAAATGAAGAAGAAATGGAATTGATTTTGAAAGGAACATGATTGATGATTGATTAGTACTTAGAACAAAAGAACCGCACTGATGTATGGGATGCTACAAGGATTTGGAGAAGCACGTATATATAGAGTGCAAGATAGATCAACAATGATCGAACATTGCTCTATACAAGATTTTCCACGACCACCCAACTTTTTCTACACGTTGTCGGACGTCTCCACCACGCCTGCTTTCATTCAAAATTAGTGCCCGTGTCCGTGGCACAATTGTGATGTGGTCCATAGACTGACGAAGCCTAGTCAAAGCTTTCCAAAAATGTGTAGACACGAATGTGCAATGGTTGTATTTTATCTTATTTGGGCATATGATTGTCGGCCATATCAAACGAATACGGTTTGGCATCAGTACAACGACGTGTTCCTCTAATCAAGATGTGACAGTGAAGTATAAAATTCAAAACGGCCATTTCCTACTCTTATCAAAGAACGGTGACTTGACTTCACTAAAACTATTATTATTTATACAAAAAGAAACCACGGTCAACTTTGAGCTATGATCCTTCTACCTTTCAAGTACAATTGGATCCTTCTTATTGAGACAATTTACTATAGCAAGTTTACAAGAGTGATGCAGCCACCAATTTGCCAACCTCTTGATCAAACCAAATCGTATCCATCGAACAAGATCTCGTTTGTCATCATTCACTGGGCCAAGAAAGATCCTTGCCTTTTTACTCATATTTCTCGGGACCATCCAAGAATTTGATGCATCAACATTATGAATTGGACATTTATTGTTAGAAGAAATAATCCAAAAGGACATTTATTGTCTTAAGATTGTTAGAGAAAAAAATATTTTAGACGTTGCTCAGTACAAGATTTTCCCCCAGTGCTATTGTCGGACGTTGTTGTCAGACGTCTCCACCACTCTTACCTTCATTCAAAGTTAGTGCCCAAGTGTCCACAGCTCAATTGCAATGTTTTCCATAGACTGACGAAGTCTAGTCAAAACTTTCCAAAAATGGGTGAACACGAATGCGCAGTGGTTGGCTCTTATCTTATTTGGGCAATGCCCTGTTTTTATCAGAATAAAAACTAATCATTTATTGTGAGTGGATGAAGAGTCACGACCTTGGCAAATTGTGTTTGTTATCCACTTTGGGAAGAGAGGTCCTGACCTTGGCATATTATGTCTATTATCTAATCTGGGAGTGGCGAGGGGGGAATAAGAGTGGCATGTGTTAGGGATTTTGTGTGTTGCAATTTGATGATTGCATGATCATTTTAATCATCATTTGAAATTTCATACATGCATTGATTTTGGAAAAACTTGAAATCTTGAGTTTTCATATGGTTTTATAACTTTCAAAAGTGAGTGATTTTTATGCGTAGTTTGGATTTTAAACTTGAATGCAGTTTTATTGAAAAGTTGATTTTCTTGATTTGAAATAATGCATGCCATGATTTCATAGTTAAATTATTTTAGGTGTAAAGGTTTATGTTTCGAAAAACACTTTTGGATTGATTTAAACGTGAATCTAAGTATGATTTCCATGACCCAGAACTCCCACTAGCAAAATACTTTGGATTAACACTTTGCTTAATCTTTTTGAAAAAGCATATTATTTTAACATCGGTGCTAAAGTAATTTCTTTTAACCGAGCTCAAGTTGTCGCTTAACCAAACCTTCACTGAAGCCAATTCAGTTCAAGTTGATGGATGGTCAAATAATTGGGTTCAGATGCAAATGTTTATGGTCCATATTGAGGCCTGATCAAAGGCGTTATAAACTAAGTAATTAGATTTTCTTTTACGAAAAAAGAAACCACGTTCATCTTTAAGCTATGATCCTTCTACCTTTCAAGTACAATAGGATCCTTCTTAATGAGTCAATTTACCAACTTCCTCCATAGATCCGCTTTGGCTTCTTTCCCCTTTTTATCTTTGGGGCGAGCCATTGGCTCTTTCAACCTAGTCATTCCATGCGGGTTTGAAAATGCCCAGTTTTTATCAGAAAATTAAATGTAAGACTATCTTGTGTGATTGTGAACAAGAGGCCTCACTTTTAATAATTATAGCATGGGACTCACTTTTATAAATTAAAATAAGGGCCCACTCTTATAAGAATTAGAACATTGGGTCTGCTTTTAGAAATTAGGGATAATAGCAAAATACTTACTTGTACTTTGGTCAAAAGTCAGACTACCCCCCTGTAGTTTGGTATTGTGTACTAAACCTACTTGTATTTTAAATCACAATGCAATTAGAGATAGCCATGATGGAAAAGATGGAATGACAAATTTACCCCTCCATATATAAGTCGTGTCTTGCCCTTTTCAATCATTTTGCCCATTTTTCGCTTCCGGTTAGGGTTCAACAAGGTGATGGACTTTGGGAGAAACCGCCCCTCAATCAAAAAGGTGATATTCATTGCGGTTAGGGCTCTGCCATCCATTAAGAAGCATCAGTGAGAATCTATTTTGCCCATTTTTCGCTTGCGGTTAGGGTTCAACAAGGCAATCTTTATTACAGGGCGACTTTAGGAGAAACCGCCCCTCCTTCAAAAAGGCGATCTTCATTGCGGTTAGGGCTCTTCTATCCATCAAGAAGCATCATGAGAATCCATTTTGGTGAAGCATCAGCGATTTCAGAGGTATGTATATTGCTCAAGCCGTAATAATGCCATGTATATTCTAATGCCGAGGGTTTTGGGTTTAGGGTTTTGAGCTTTTTTTCTTAGATCGATATCTCTACATGCATGAATTTTAAAGTTGTTGATGGGCTTTTACGATCTCTATGTGAAATTCGAAATAAAAAATTGTCCCTTTCTTTATCTCATTTAGTGAATGGGGATGTAGGACCTTTCGTTGTTTTATATAGTGATGTTGTTTGAAAATTGTCCCCTCTTGTGCTATCTATTTCATTTGGTTTTTTTTTTTTTTTTTTTGAATGTTGGTGGAGTAGAATCCCCACCTGTATGCACTGTGTCTGCTTCTTTTAGCTGTCACACATGGAAGGGACCACAGTGACACAAAAAAAGTTTCTTATATCCATGGTTTTGTCAAAAATGGGATTTTCATTGTTATTCTACATGAATTTGCCTCAAAGAAATGTCGTTTACATGAAGATGTCGTTTGATGAAGTTACAGTTCGATTCCACCAATGTGGTTATTTTACAAACCCACCAAATAGTGAATACATTGGGGGTGTGATAGATGAAATCACTAATTTTGATATTGATAGAGCATCATTTTTTTGAGTTCAGAGATTATGTGATGGAATTAGGGTACCCAGCGAACAGTTCAATGTTTTTTAAGGTGCCAGGATTGGATTTTGATGGTGGTTTGAGACGGATTGAATCAGATAAGGATGTATGTCTTCTATTAGAACATTATAAGGACAGTGAGGTGTTGACTATTTATGTAGAGAGGGGACATGAACCTTTGATGGTAGTGTCACCTAAGGGGAAGATCTTGATGCAAAATATTCACACCAAAGGTCCCTTTAAGCAATTACCTGCACAGAAGTTGCATCAGCTAGCTGGAGACTTCACAATGAGGAGGACTATGCTACTGATGTTGAGGATGAAACCGCTGCTAATGAAGGCAGTGATGATGACCATGATGACTCTAATGATGATGATAGTGAGGCTGAGCAGGATCACATCATATTAGATCCTGATGCTCCTCCGGAGTTATATGAGGATGTTGAGAAGGCTGATGATGAGGATATCTTTAAAGGATCTTGTGAGAAGGAATCACAACCTCATAAACCCGAGAGTGTGGAAGAAGAACAGATCCACAACCAACAAGTTGATGAGAACTGGATTACAGATGATGAGGATAGGGATGAGATTCAGTCTTTATGCAGCTCATCTGATGGAAGAACAGTAAATGGCCTCAATTTAATGAGCTGACTGATATGAAGAATCCTCGACTGAAGTTGGGTATGATATTTCCAAGTCCACAAGTATTCAGACAAGCGCTTGTTGAATGGATTGTAAGGCAAGGCTATGACATTAAATATTTGAAAAATGAGAACAAGATCAGAATCACAGCTGTTTGTAAATTTGATTGTGGATTTAGGATCCATGCATCACCCATGCAGGGTGAGAGGACATTTAAAATTAAGACATTGAAGCCCAAACATACATGTGGTATGAAGTTTAAAAGCCACTTGGTCACTTCCAGCTATATAGCTAATAAATACCAGCAGAGGATGAGTGACAATCCGAAATGGTCAATCCCTGCAATGCAGAAAGAGCTAAGGAAAGAACTGAAGGTGGATTTGTCGAATGATAAGTTGTATAGAACCAAGAGGAAGGCAATAGATAACATCTCCGAAGATATTAGAGTGCAATACACTATATTGAGGGACTACTGTGTCACTGTCCAGAAGTGCAATCTCAACACGAGCATATTTATGGTGACACAAAGACTTCACATGGATAGAATTCCATATTTCCAAAGATTGTATGTCTGTTACGAGGCACAAAAGGTAGGGTTCGTGAGTGGATGTAGACCCATAATTGGTCTAGATGGGTGCTTCCTCTTTGAGATAGTTGTTCATACTGCTGAGGTTAGACACCGTCTGAAGCATATATATGATAACTTCAAGAAACTTTTCAGGAGAAAATTGTTGAAAGATGAAAGTTCACCTAGGGCCAATGTTCTCAACCTAGAGGGGGGGTGAATAGGTTTAGCAAAACTTTAAATCCATTTTTAAAGTATTAATTAAGATTTAAGAGAGATCAAGTGATAGGTAGACTAAGTGTGATAATCTAGCAATGTTCAATGGTAAATAAGGCATGTAAACTAGATCAAAACACTTAGACAAACAACATAAGTATATGCACAGAGATTTATAGTGGTTCGGACCATATGTCCTACATCCACTCACAAGGTCCACACAGTCCCTTGGTTCCAATATGATGAATCAAAACTACACAAGTAATGATTCTACATCAATTTTGTTCATGAGGTTCGATCACAAAGATCTACTCCCCTTTACAATTTTTATAGTGGTTAAATCACAAAGAGATAAGCCACTCTTACAATGCTCTAATTTTAATGAAGTTAGGAAGAAGAACACTTGCCTCTTTTGATGAAGTCCAGAGGATGCTCTTCGAAGCTTGTCACCGTAGCTCCAAGCTTTTATGCCTCTTGCAATGCTTCCTTGATATTGATGATGATGCTCCAATGTTGTGCTCAATCAAGGGACAAGAGGTTGGGTTCTAGATTTTCCTAAATGTATATCATTTGAAAACAAACTAGAATCCTTTTTCCAAACACACTTTTCTAGAGACTAACATCTCTCATTCATTTTCTAGATTAGGTTAATAGTGTGTTTGGAAGATGATTTAAAGGCTTAGGAAAGATGGGAAGAAGTGGGAAAGTAAGCTCTTCAAAAATCTACTTACTACAGTGTAAAACGAGCTCCAGATATATATAGAGAAGTTCCCAACGGCTAGTTTTGGCGGCTAGCCTCTTGGTAGTTCGGCTAGCCTCATTTCAATTTCTCTGAGGTAACGGCTAGTTTTTCTAATTCGGTTAGCTCACGGTTAGCCGACAGTAGACATAGCGGCTAGCCGTGAGGTGACCGCATGGTGACCGAATCTGAACCTCAAAAACCTGTAGCGTTCTGGAAAGCTAACCGAGGCATTTCGATTACATGGAGGTTAGCCGCCAGCCCATATGGCGGTTAGCCGAAAGGTAACCGCGAAGTGATCGAGCTTCCACAACAGTTGAGAGGTTTGTATTCTGGAAATGAAACCGTGAACCTCGGTTACCTGGCGGTTAGCCGCCAGTCCTCACTGCGGTTAGCCGAATGCTGACCCCAAGGTGGCCGAATTACTTTTTGACAGAGAACAGCATTCTGGAAAAGTAACCGAGATATTTCGGTTACCTAGCGGTTAGCCGCTTTTTGCAAAGAGGCTAGCCGCCAGGTGACCGAAAGGTCACCGAACTCCCTATTTCTGGACAGAACATAATGGAGATAATCATTAAATGAAACACTTAATATAGGCTAAGGAAGCAAGGCTCCTAGGGTCCAGGTAGGTAATGATTTTGGGTCCAAAATACCTGAGATGATTTGCACACAAGTGGAGTCTTCTTTGACACATCCAGGTCTTCCAAAAGCTTGAACATATCCTTGAAGTAGATCATCCTTGAACCACTTCGAGATGTAAGGTCTTCGGGACACAATGACACGGAATTGACAAACCAAAAATAGTGCTCACAGGAATGTGACACTAACAATCTCCCCCTTTGACAATTTCGTGGCAAAACACCTATGCTATACACTCTTACAATAAATGAACCCAATAACACTCAATATTACAAGAGAACGAAAACTTTACAAGGAGATGCAATAATTACAACTCAAATAAAAACTCCCCCTAAAAATGTGCTTGAATCTGAATGAATTACCTGCATAGGACAAGAAGAAACACATTCTATGGAGGGATTGCAACTCCCCCTTAATCATTAGTCAAAAATAACATGTTCAAATGAGTTAGAAGCATTCTTTGAGACAAACACACATTCTTCCTTAGAATGTATCTGAAAATCTGAAATCCTGAGAATTCTCCCCCTTTTTGTCACAAATTGACAAGGGAAGGACCAAGCAATAAGAAAGATAACAATGCAATAGAACAAATATATCAGGAAGTCACAAAAGTAGATAGCAGGAATATGATATAAAAATCAGACATTAAGGTTCATACATCCCAAGTTAAAAGAAATTAGCATAAGTATGTTAAACACATAGGAAAGGACAGCCACTTGTCAACAGAACACCACCAAAAAGAGAACCAATTAAACAAATGTGGCTAAAAGACCCACTAATAACTAATCAGACGGAGGGGATGGAGAGGGAGGCATTTCGTTGAAATCATGTCCTCTACAGCCCTTGGACAAAGCCCCTAAGTATCGTAGAGTCTTTTTCAATAGTTTCTCTGTCTTGGACTGCCGTTGCTCTATTGCATCCAAACGATCTCCTACGCTCCGTGATGCACCAGAAGAAGTAGCCCCACGAACTTGCACAGGAGGCACTGATGGAGCTGGCTGCTGTGGAGCTTGATCATCTGCAAGAGGCGGAACTGGCCCAGCTTCGGCGTTAGGAAGAAGATTCATCTGAATGAGGTTTGCTCTTCCAAAAGGAGCATGGTATAGAGGAGTATCAGTCGGCCGAGGAACACCATAAGAACGAGCCAGCTGAGTCATAAGAAATCCAAATGGGGCAGCAGTCTTTGTAGCATTTGAGAGGTGAAACCGTACGATGGTACGACAAATCAGCGAAGGAAGACATATGGGAACACCGGTAATGACTTTATGAAGGATATTGACCATATAAGCAGTTAATTCGGTCCTATTGCCTTTACGAGGATAGACATTAAATGTGAACAGATTGTGAAGGAGTCTATACTTGGGAATCAAAGAAGCTAGAGGAAGAAAATTCTTTTTACGATTCCACTCAGCATTAAATCCGCAAATACGAAGGGTAGCTTCAGCCTTTTCAGCCTCAGTGAGTGTGTCAGCAACCATAGTTAGGCCATTTTCACAAACAGGGATGTTCATAATAGAGGAAATACGATCAGGGTCAATTGTGACTACTTGATTTCTAAATGCTACATTGAAAGAGCAAGAGTCAATAGTTGAAACAGCATCAATAATAGACGCATACATGCTGTAAACAAGAGAAGGATAAGCCTTGTCCCCCCAATCCAGAATGTTACTCCAATTGATTTGAGCAAGAATAATGGCCGTTTCATGACCTTCAATAACTGCGCGGAGGGTGTGACGCTCAACCATAATCAACCGTTTTTTCATGTCATTTAGCATTTGAGCATTTGGTTTGAGACTCATAGGCATAGATGTAGGAGGAAGAGAAGAAGAAGAAGGGGAACTAGAAGATGAATGTGAAGGTGAAGATGGGGGTGATGGAGGAGGTCTCTCTTGACGAGACGAGGAGCCTCCAATAGAGCGTCCTCTTTTAGAGGGACGATTTACAGCTGATTTCATTCTAGGAGGCATTGATGCAAACAGTTGGAGTGCCCACAGAAGTGAAAACAGCACACACAAGGGAAGGAAAACAAGAACAGCAAATGCACAATAACAAGAACCGCAAATGCACAATAACAAGGAAAACAAGAAAATGCAAAGAAAAAGAAAGAGTATTGAACAGGATTTTTGGAGATATTGATAGCACTAGTGTTATCACAATACAAGTTCATGCTACACTGTTCAATACCATAGTCTGTGAGCATTTGTTTCATCCAAAGCATTTGAGTACATCCACTACCAGCTGTTATATATTCTGCTTCAGCTGTAGATAGAGAGATGGATGATTGTTTCTTGCTGTGCCAAGCAACTAAACAGTTTCCTAGATAAAAACATCCACCACTAGTAGATTTTCTATCATCTACATTTCCAGCCCAATCAGCGTCTGAGTATCCAGCAATACAAGTAGATGAATCATATGGATACCATAAACCATATCCTGAAGTTCCTGAAACATATCTAATGATTCTTTTAACTGCTTTCAAATGGATTTCTTTGGGATCAGATTGAAATCTGGCACAAGCTCCCACACTGAAGGCAATATCGGGTCTACTAGCTGTAAGATATAATAGGCTGCCTATCATGCTCCTATACAGACTGGAATCAACACTCTTACCACTCGATTCTCTAGACAATTTTAGAGTTGTGCTCATGGGAGTGTTCATGTGTTTGGTTGAATCTAATCCAAATCTTTTGCATATTTGGTTTGGGAAATAAACATTCCATCAGTCAATTATTTGACTTGTAATCCTAAAAAGAAATTAAGTTCACCAACCATGCTCATTTCAAATTCAGATTTCATTAGATTAGCAAATTCTTCTGTGAAGTTATTGCAAGTAGATCCAAACACAATATCATCAACATAAATTTGAGCAATCAAAATAGAATCATTGGTTTTTTGAATAAAGAGAGTTTTATCCACACTTCCCCTTTCAAAATTTTGATTAATTAAAAATTGTGTAAGCCTTTCATACCAAGCTCTAGGGGCTTGTTTGAGACCATAGAGGGCCTTTTTGAGAAGATATACATGATTGGGCTTCTTTGCGTCTTCAAATCCTTTAGGTTGCTCCACATAAACTTCTTCTTCCAAAAGACCATTTAGAAAAGCACTTTTGACATCCATTTGGTATATTTTAAATTTTAAAGAGCACGCAATGGCAAGTAAGATTCTAATGGACTCAAGTCTAGCAACAGGAGCAAAGGTTTCTTCAAAATCTATTCCTTCAATTTGAGAATATCCTTGGGCAACCAGCCTGGCCTTGTTTCTAACAATAGTACCATTTTCATCAAGTTTATTTTTGGAGATCCATTTAGTACCTACAACATTTTTGTCATTTGGCCTAGGCACTAGATCCCACACTTCACTTCTAGCAAACTGGTTTAGCTCTTCTTGCATTGCATTTATCCAGTTATCATCAGTAAAAGCTTCATCCACATTTTTAGGTTCAAGAGTAGAAGTAAAGCATAGATAGCTAACAATATTTTCTAATTGTCTTCTAGTCTTGACACCAGCCAAAGGATCTCCCAGAATTTGGTCCATAGGGTGATGTTTCACATTCACCAAATCACTAGAGATTGGAGCCTTGTTGAGTTTTTCAGTTTGGACCTCTATCTCATCAAAATCAGAGTTTTCTTGAAATCTGAAATCATTTTGTTTTTCATCAATGACAACATTTATAGATTCTTGTATGACTCCAGTGTTTTTGTTCAGCACTCTATATGCACGACTGTTTAGAGAATAGCCAATGAAAATGCCTTCATCACTTTTTGAATCAAATTTGCTCAAGTGTTCTCTATCCTTAAGTATATAGCATTTGCTACCAAAAATTTTAAAATAGCTAATGTTGGGCCTTTTACCATGCCATAACTCATAAGCAGTTTTATCCAAGCCAGTTCTCAAGTATACCCTGTTTATGATGTGACACGCTGTGCTAACTGCTTCAGCCCATAGATCTCTAGGAACATTCTTTCCATGAAGCATAACGGTGGCCATCTCTTGTAAGACACGATTCTTTCTCTCAGCAATACCATTTTGTTGAGGAGTTTTAGGGGCAGAAAATTCATGGTGAATTCCATATTTCTCACAAAATTTTTCAAACTTAATATTTTCAAATTCACCACCATGATCACTTCTTATCCGAGAAATTGCTCTTCCTTTTTCAACTTGGATTCTTTTTACGATCTTTTTAAATTCAACATATGCATCAGATTTTTCTCTTAGAAACGCAACCCAAGTGAATCTAGAGTAATCATCTACAATAACCAGGAAGTATTTTATGCCACCCCTGCTTTCTTTCTTAGTTGGACCAACCAAGTCCATATGAAGAAGTTCTAAAGGTCTAGAGGTTTTTAGAGACTTGGATTTTTTGTGAGAATTTCTAATTTGTTTACCTTTTTGACATTCTCCACATATTGTTTTTGATTTCCTGCTGATTTTAGGAAGACCCTTTACATACTTGTCCAGTTTGGACAAGTCCCTAAAATTTACATGACCAAGTCTTTTATGCCATAGTTGAGCTTCATCAAGATGAGCAATGTAACAGGCTGAACTAGATGATTCTTTCTGATTACCGATAACATAACAGTTTTCTTTGGTTCTAAGGCCTCTTAGAATAATCTTTCCATTTTTGGAAATCTCACAACCAAGACTACTAAAGTTAACAATATGATCTTTATCACATATTTGAGAAATGCTTAGCAAGTTATGTTTCAAACCATCAACATATAAAACATCTTCAATAACAGGCATATTCGGAACATTCAAAGTACCCTTACCAACTACTTTAGCAATATTTCCATCACCAAAGGTGACAGTTCCACCTTCATATTCAATTATTGTGGATAGGTATGCTCTATCCCCAGTCATGTGTCTAGAACATCCACTATCTAGGTACCACAAGGAATGATCAACTGCTTTAAAGGCTGTGTGAACCAACAAGCCTTTGTTCTTAGGAATCCAAATGTATCTTTGTGTAATAGGGGTTTTACCAAAACCTTGAGATTTAGCTTTGTTATGATTTTGTTGATGCAAATGTTTCTTAGAGTAGATTTCAGTTGATTTAATAGGTTTTGTGTGATTGTTGAGTTGTAACTTTAGACGACCAATTTGTTTCATCATCTCATTTAATTGTTGAGTGACAGAGTATTTGATTGTATTGTTATGAACAGTTTTTTTTGTTTGAGAATTGACATATGTCTTAGCGGTCTGTCTTTTAATTTGTTCAATTTTGCAATCATACTTGACATGTCCTTTGCTTCCACATGAATGACATGTAATTTCAGAAATGTTTTGACTACTAGAGGAAGTTTCTCCTTTCACAAACACAGTAGAGACATTAGGATTATGTTTGTCTATTTTGTTATATCCTAATCCAGTTTTGTCTCTATGATATTTTTCCATTTTAAAAAGTCTTTCAAATTTTTCTTCTCCATGGGTAAATGAATACTCATACTTTTCTTTGAACCATTTCAGTTGAGTGACTTCATCTCTTAAAAGTACGTTTATTTTGCTTAGAGTTTCAGCTTCTTTTTCATAACTCTTGATCTTGTTGAATTCTTCACTAGCAATATGAAATTTAGAATTACTTTTATTTAGTTCACTTGCTAAGATATTCTTTTCATTAGTTAATGTTTCAATTTTGTCTTTTAAGATTTTGTTTTTGGATTTTTGTTTGTTCAAGACTTCAATCAATTTGCAACTCTCCTCATAGAGTCTATCATATGTTACTTGTGAATCTTCATCATCTTTTTCATTATCTGAGCTGTCATATTCAGATTCAGATTCACTCTCCAAGCTCTCAACATCATTTTCTTTAGAACTTTCCATTGTCTCAAGTAATGAATCACACACAGTTTTGGCCATCAATACAGTGTAATTTTCTGTCTCATCTTTGTGTGATTCATCTGAATCTGTTTCGGCTTCAGATGAGTCATCCCATGTAGCCACAAGGGTCTTTTTCGTTACATTCCTTTCCATTGGACACTCAGTAGATATGTGTCCAAACTTTTGACAGTTATAGCATTTCACATTTCTAGATTGATACTTGGAGGAGGAGCTGACTTTGTTTTTACCTTTATCAAAAGGTTTCTCTTTCTCTTTTCTATTAAACTTTGAAGTCTTCTTCTTAAATTGTCTTAAAAACCTTTTAGTAAGCAATGCAACAACTTCAGCATCACTTTCATTCTCATTCCCTGATTCTTCTTTAGGTGGAGATGGCTGAGAGGCCTTTAAGGCTATTGATTTCTTATCTTTGGATTTGTTGGAAGCATTGTTCATCTTCATCTCAAAGGTTCTAATGTTACCCGTTAGTTCTTCTACTTTCATAGTTTCAGGGTCATTGTATTCTTCTATAGAAGTTACTTTTGGGTGAAATCTTTCAGGTAGGGACCTAAGGATTTTGCTACAAATTTTGCCTTCAGGGATTTGCTCACCAAGCGACCACATCTCATTAACGATTACCATTAGTTTTGTTCGAAACTCATCAAACATTTCATCTTCTCTCATTCTTAGAGATTCAAATTGAGAAGTTAACATCTGGAGCTTGGCTCTTTTAACAATGGTTGTTCCTTCATAATTTGTTTCCAAAAGCTCCCAAGCTTGCTTAGATGTCTTACATGTCATAATCTTTTTGTATTCTTCAGCATTCATGGCACAGGTTATGGCGTTTAATGCCTTTGCATCATAGTCTCTCATAGCTTTTTGATTAGCTGTCCATCTGTCCTTTAGGAGAGGTTTGACAGTGCCATCATCAGCTGTGAAGGAAGGAGGAGTCCATCCATCCTCAACAGCATCCCATATTTCTCCACTAAGAGATTTTAGAAATACGGACATTCGGGCTTTCCAAAAGGCATAGTTAGTACCATCAAATAGTGGTGGTCTGTTTACAGCACTACCTTCTGGATTAGACATTGGCACAAGAAAAGAATAGATCAACTCCGGGTTGTAAAGCCTAAAGGAGTAACCCGCTTTGATACCAAATGAAAGTTCACCTAGGGCCAATGTTCTCAACCTAGAGAGGGGGTGAATAGGTTTAGCAAAACTTTAAATCCATTTTTAAAGTATTAATTAAGATTTAAGAGAGATCAAGTGATAGGTAGACTAAGTGTGATAATCTAGCAATGTTCAATGGTAAATAAGGCATGTAAACTAGATCAAAACACTTAGACAAACAACATAAGTAAATGCACAGAGATTTATAGTGGTTCGGACCATATGTCCTACATCCACTCACAAGGTCCACACAGTCCCTTGGTTCCAATATGATGAATCAAAACTACACAAGTAATGATTCTACATCAATTTTGTTCATGAGGTTCGATCACAAAGATCTACTCCCCTTTACAATTTTTATAGTGGTTAAATCACAAAGAGATAAGCCACTCTTACAATGCTCTAATTTTAATGAAGTGAGGGAGAAGAACACTTGCCTCTTTTGATGAAGTCCAGAGGATGCTCTTCGAAGCTTGTCACCGTAGCTCCAAGCTTTTATGCCTCTTGCAATGCTTCCTTGATATTGATGATGATGCTCCAATGTTGTGCTCAATCAAGGGACAAGAGGTTGGGTTCTAGATTTTCCTAAATGTATATCATTTGAAAACAAACTAGAATCCTTTTTCCAAACACACTTTTCTAGAGACTAACATCTCTCATTCATTTTCTAGATTAGGTTAATAGTGTGTTTGGAAGATGATTTAAAGGCTTAGGAAAGATGGGAAGAAGTGGGAAAGTAAGCTCTTCAAAAATCTACTTACTACAGTGTAAAACGAGCTCCAGATATATATAGAGAAGTTCCCAACGGCTAGTTTTGGCGGCTAGCCTCTTGGTAGTTCGGCTAGCCTCATTTCAATTTCTCTGAGGTAACGGCTAGTTTTTCTAATTCGGTTAGCTCACGGTTAGCCGACAGTAGACATAGCGGCTAGCCGTGAGGTGACCGCATGGTGACCGAATCTGAACCTCAAAAACCTGTAGCGTTCTGGAAAGCTAACCGAGGCATTTCGATTACATGGAGGTTAGCCGCCAGCCCATATAGCGGTTAGCCGAAAGGTAACCGCGAAGTGACCGAGCTTCCACAACAGTTGAGAGGTTTGTATTCTGGAAATGAAACCGTGAACCTCGGTTACCTGGCGGTTAGCCGCCAGTCCTCACTGCGGTTAGCCGAATGCTGACCCCAAGGTGGCCGAATTACTTTTTGATAGAGAACAGCATTCTGGAAAAGTAACCGAGATATTTCGGTTACCTAGCGGTTAGCCGCTTTTTGTAAAGAGGCTAGCCGCCAGGTGACCGAAAGGTCACCGAACTCCCTATTTCTGGACAGAACATAATGGAGATAATCATTAAATGAAACACTTAATATAGGCTAAGGAAGCAAGGCTCCTAGGGTCCAGGTAGGTAATGATTTTGGGTCCAAAATACCTGAGATGATTTGCACACAAGTGGAGTCTTCTTTGACACATCCGGGTCTTCCAAAAGCTTGAACATATCCTTGAAGTAGATCATCCTTGAACCACTTCGAGATGTAAGGTCTTCGGGACACAATGACACGGAATTGACAAACCAAAAATAGTGCTCACAGGAATGTGACACTAACAATAGATGCTATGTGAGTAGCAGCATCATGTGGATCACCAAGAGAGTATGATAGGAATATGCGGAGGATCAAAGAGTTGGACCAGGCTGCATATAATTGGCTGATAGCTGCTAATCCAAACAGATGGGCCAGATCTCATTTTTCCACAAGGGCCAAATGTGATGCATTAATAAACAACCTCTGTGAGTCTTTCGACAGTTACATACTTGAAGCAAGGGAGAAACCAATAGGTGGCATGCTTGAGTGTGTGAGGAGGAAGCTTATGAGTAGAACTCAAGTGAAGTTGAAATGAGTGACCAAGTATGATGGCATAATCTGTCCAGGGATATTGGCGAAGTTAGAAAAGAACAAGAATGACAGCAGACACTATTTTCCCAACTTGTCAGGCAGAGGTGAGTTTGAGGTTGACTGTTTTGCCAAAACTTTTGTTGTTAACATCGAGAGTAGAACATGTTTATGCAGAATGTGGGATTTGATTAGGATACCTTGTCAATATGCCATAGCATGTATATACATGAATCAAGAAAAGCCTGAATATTACATTCATGTATGCTACAGCAAAGAGATGTATTTGAGGGCATATAGTGGCATGATACACCCAGTTCCTAGCATGTATGATTGGGTAGAAAGTGGAATGGAAGCAGTTGCTCCTCCATTGTATAGAAGACCTGCAGGGGCCAAGGAAGTTGAGAAGGAGGGATGCAGATAAGTTACCTAATTCTAGTAGAGCTTGGAATATAACAATGACTTGTGCTAGATGCTTGAAAACAGGCCATAATGCCAGGTCTTGCAAGGGACCAGTGCATCCCAATTCAAGACTATTTAGTTCTGAATCTCAGCCAGCTTCTCAGCCCATTCCAGCTTCTCAGCCCCAGCTAGCTTCTCAGGCAGCTTCTCAACCCATTCCATCTTTTATGCCAGCTTCTCAGCCGCCATCCAGGGTACTTTTTTTTCACCCATTTTTTTCCACTTCTAACTAGACTATATGCATTTACTCACTTAGGTCTTGAAAATTTGATTCGTTAGGGGAGAGTCAAACGAGCTTCTTCTCGGCCAAATCCATCGGCACCCAGTACCAGTGGTAGAGGGAAGTCACAAGCAGGTAAAGGAAGGATTGGAGCAGGGAAACACAGCGCAACGGGTTGATGAAAGTAGATGTTGTATGACTATTTATGGAGCAGCATAGAATTTCTTGGACGTTTTATAACTGTTTATGGATGTTTTATAACTTTTTCTGGATGATTGTTTGGATGAGATTTTTTATTGTTTAGATGATGATGTTCCCAGTTTCTTTTTTACTGTTGGAGCAGGACTTCAATTAAACTATATTATTGTTATGTTGAGAGGAGATTTTCATCTCAGTTAGCAATTGAAAGTTCATTGAGATGCTAGCAAGTTATGGTTTTCTTATTACAGGTTAATTAAAGTTCATCAAAAAAGTAGAGTGAACCAAAGCATGCATTGACAAACAAACAACACCAACCCATTTTCATAATATTATATTCAACTAATACATGTGCTCATGGTAATTTCAACCCATTTACAGGAGTCCAAGCTATCAATAGGTAACACATGAACAACACAAACACAATTCCAACCCAAGTCCCAAGCAGCACATGTAGGTAACAGCTTTTCCTTCGACAAGTTGACTTCAGTTCCCTCTCCAAAACATCAATCTTATCCAATAGCTTCAACACCAACTCTATTTCTCCATCAACCCATTCAAAAAATCCACACGATGACTAGATCTGAGAAACAATTGAAAAAAAATACATTAATACTACCATGGTTGCCCAGACACCAAGAAAATCAATCAGATGGATTAAAGCATAACCCCATATAGTGCACAGCCAAGAAACCTCCTCCCCATGTTCCGTTGTGTTCAGGAAGTCCTCAAAGCAGCCCTATGCCCATAGTGACAGTAACGAATTTCACCATCAAATTGAGAGTTTTGACCACGAGAAAATTGGGTATAGGAGTTTCGAGAGGAAGCCATTTGATATGGCTGAAAAAAATGACAGAGTTGTTCACAAACTCAAACTGCCAACCTTTTTATAGGATAAGTTCAGGGCAAATAAGTCTCATCCGTAACCTAGGCGAGAAAGTTGCCACCAGTATGCACCAGATGCCATTTATACATATACGTCATTAATACTAACAGAATCTGTTCATTTTGCATGTCAATTAAAACTTTAGGTAGGTTTAGTACAAAATACCAAGCTATAGGGGGTAATCTGCATTTTGAGCAAAGTACTGGTAGGTATTCTGCTATTTTCCCTTAAAATCACAACAAGCAAATGTAGGATTATCATGCAGTAAGAGAAGGAGGGAGAGAAAGGAGGGAGAGAAGAAGAAGGAAAGTGGGAGAGAGGGAGAAAATGTGGGAGAAAAGAACAACGAGAGAGGGAGGAGTTTCTTAGAACTTTTTAAACAAGATCTATTGAAGTAAATTAGATTTTATAAATTAAGAAAAGAAAATTCTATATACTTAAGAGTCCCTAGTTGTCGACCCCGACTTTAGGAAGCGAGGTCCGGACCTTGGTAGATTATGTCTGTTATCAAATCTGGAAGCTGGGGGGGGTGGAATAGAGTGCCTCGTGTTAAGGATTTTGTGTGTTGCAATTTGATGGTCGCATGATCTTTTTCATCATCATTTGAAATTTCATACATGCATTTATTTTGAAAAGCTTGAAATTTTGAGTTTTCACTTGGTTTTATAAGTTTCAAAAGTGATTTTTATGCATAGTTTGGATTTTAAACTTGGATGCATTTTTATTGAAAAGTTGATTTACTTCATTTGCAATCGTGCATGCCCATGATTTCACAGTTAAATCATTTTAGGAATAAAGGTTTATGTTTCGAAAAACACTTTTGAATTGATTTAAACGTGAATCTAAGTATGATTTCCATGACCTATAACTCCTACTAGCAAAATCTTTGGATTAACACTTTGCTTAATCTTTTTGAAAAAAACATATTTTTTTAAGATCGGTGCTACAGTAATTTCGATTAACCGAGCTCAGGTTATCGGTTAACCAAACCTTCACCGACCCAATTCGGTTCAAGCTGGTGGATGGTTAAAACTAACCATTTTTTTACCGTTGGGAGTTTGGTTAACCAAACTGTGAAGGGGGTTAACCGACAACTAGCCGTTGAACAACTTTTTTATATAAGCCAGCTCCTTCCATGGCCAAAACTGAGGAACCAAGAGGGACTCCTAAGGTGTTTTGACGCCAAACAAAGGTGAATGAGCTAAAGAAGGTTAGAGGGTCAAAGTAGAAGCTAAAACTTGGAATCATGAGTTAAATCATCTAAGTAAGCTTTATTTTACTCATCATATGTTTCCATGCTTTCCTAAAATTATTAGTAAATCTATTTTAGTATGATTACTATGAATTGTTGTATCCTTAACATGAATATGAATATAAATTGAGTTACTATTTTAGACGCATCACCTTGATTCACACCAAGTTGGACTCAAATTGGCATATCTAAGTGAATCATGTTTTAAAATCACCTTTGACATCACATATAACATGATTCATATACTTGGTTGAATCTTTGCCTTTTGATTTCCATCACAAGGAAATCACTTTCAATCTATCTTATGTTTTGGATTCAACAACACTCACAAATCACATGTATTTGGTTTTTAAAGTTTCACATAACTTGCTTAGCATTGATAGGTATATCATTTTCAAGTTGGTTTTTAAATTACATGTGACTTGTCTCTTCACTTTAATCAAATATCTTTTTATAATTTGCACTTTCAAATGCCTTAGGCATACATACTTGAGCTACATTTTTAAAATTGATTGAAGTCCTTATGTACCACATGTTTTATGATCATCTAAATAGTCATCATAATCATGTTTAGTAAAATTTTGGTCTCATACAACCAGGACTTTTAGTCTTTCTCTTTCAACTTTCTTTCAGTCGAGAGTCCTCTGGTCAGTCCCCAGTGTAAATTGGTATCAGAGCCACACCAGTATTCTCTCCCTGTAAGAAATTTTGTTATCAATGCACTATTGCTTTTAATGCTTTTCTAAAATTTCATGCATCTCATGTCCCTTTCTCTCTTTGTTTATTTCTTTGTTGATTGCTTAGTTGAATCGAAACTATGTTCGTAAGTTGAATTTTTGATTTTTGATCTGTTAAGACTCGATAGAGTTAATGAATTGTTGTTGCTAAAAGGAGTGGTTTGGGTTCGAGGCCTCTTGTCGCGTAGCCTTTGTTGCCCATTAGCCAGGAAAGCGTTTAGGGCTTTTGTGGCATAAATCGTTGATAGGCCACCAATCATTCTGATTAGCGAAAATTATTAATTAACAATGTCTGAAATTTTTAGATAATTAAAAAGAAATTCATCTTCCAACACAATTTCTTCTTCTTTTGCATCATCATCCTGTAGGAAATTTATACTAAAAGCATACTTTTATGTATTTGTCTTTAACTGATTTATTTATTAGTATATTTTTTCTTTTCATCTAACTGAGATTTTGTATGGGCAAATGGTTGCATTATTAATTATTATGCATGTGTGTGTCTTTTATTCTATAAAGTAGACAAGTTAGTGTGTAGAGTTTTACTTATATACGGAACACTTACTTGTCAGTTCTTATAGAATATAAGTTGTTGTTCACAATCTTGATGGATTTGGACACACCATCGATACGATTGTAGCATGATGTTTCAGCAGGCTTGTCTTGGCTGCGGGAAACGAAATAGTTTCAACTTATTATGCTAGTACGCTTTGTGTGTATTGAATATGACCGCTTTTGGGTTTATTATCTTTATACTGACTCTATAAGATGATTAACATCCAAATCGTTATTGTGAGTGCTTATACTTTTAATCCCGATATAAATAATAGACACATACATTTAGTGTTTCGCATTTTGATTTACAAAGGAGTGAGGTTTTTTATGAGTTAATAATCTCAGCAAATTGGATGACTACACTATGTGTATGGTGCATATTAGTTTATTGACGGAATCCACGTCTCGTAATAGGGATTGATAATATCCCCTTAATGAAGCTTTTAAGTTTTGATTACGTCAAACCCTGTAAGTGGACTTTGTGTCCGACAAATCAAATAAGTTAAGTGTAACGTCTCAAGGAATTATAAAGATATCGATTAAATATAAATGTCAATAGTTATTTAATAGATGGATATCTGAAACCTTAAGTGGGGAGATTAATAAGTATTTAATAACAAGAAGCTCGAAATATTATTTTGAAAATAAGGACAGGAGTGCAATTATAATTCTCTAGTAGACTGAATTGTAATTTATGGAACTATGTATCTAATTTGGGTCGAATTAGGGTTTCTTGTTTCTATAAGAAGCCTATCCTTATTTCCTTCTTAAGGTCCCTATTGTAGCCAAAATTTAGGCGAAAGTTGTTTAGTTAGAAGGTAGAAAGGAGATCAAGAGTAAATGAAAGCAGTAAAAACAGTGTACTGACGCACTCTGAGATACAACGAATTAAAGGGGAAAAGAACTGAAAAAGTGATGAAACAAATGAAAACGTGAAGTTCAAATGGAACAAAACATACTGCCACTAAGCAAAGAACACACTGAAACTACTGAAAAGCACCACATATGAGCACCATAAACAAAGAAGTGAGAATTATGGCTACCCCTAAAATATGAAGAAAATAACTGCAACCCAAAACAAGAAATAAATGGAAACTAGCTATTTCTGTTTATGGAAAAGCCAGCATTCTGCGTGCATATTTTGTTGGCAAAGGGTCTCTTGAATTCGGTAATTACTACTTGGGATTTATTTAATAACAAAGTACATTTTTTTAATGGTAAAATGAGTCAAACTCGCAACGTTGTTGTTGCACCAATGGCCACCTTCCAACTGTGCTATCATCGACTGTAATTAGTGCACCTAAACACCTACATATATGGTTCACTTCCTTGAGTTTCAAGAGCTAATATCCTGCACTTGATAGTGCATAAAAGCATGACAAATAATACTATGCAGCCATCACTTTAAACCAAATACATCAGTCAATGTCACCAAAAGATACAAATGCAAGAAGAGGTGGTTGGGAATTGAGATGATAGACCCATGTCCAAGTACCATGTGTCAGATAAGAAATGTAGGCATTCAGACAAGGATAGACAACAGTATATCATGCAGAGAAAGATTAACTGATGCAGAAGAGGATCTGAAGACTCAAGACTAATGGACTAGAAGCAAGTTTTGGTAGTTCATTGGGAACCCAATGGGCCAGCCCAAAAGTCTCAAAGGGCATTGGCCACTCATAAGTCAGAACTGTCACGTCCCCGGAAAAGGCCTAGGAATTAACGTGAGATTAGGGGCCCAATAGTAATGTTTAATAAACAAACCATCCAACTTGGCCCCCAATCATGATCCTTCAGGATCGAAGTCCGCGGTAAGGTAGTAATCTTTATCAATTCACTATAAGAATACAACGGAACTTCTTAATTATCCAAAAGGTACAGCATAACATTTCAGAGTATGCACATTTACTCTAATCTTAAGTTAAAGTTGATAAAAACTAACAAAGTAATTTAATTAAACAACATCTACAAAATCTATACCAATAAGAAAATAAATATAAACTATCCATTAAAATGAAAATACTCGTGTGTTGGTCAAAACAACATTGTTGTTTACACATCATTCATACTCACCATCAGGTTGTGTTACTTGAATCAATAACTTCGCGTTCCCTAGTAGATGAGCTAAGTACCTATGCAAGCATAGCATCATTAGGCTACGACTAGCCGGCAGGTGGATATATATAAATAGAAACAGATATACAATGGGAAGCGATAAAACAATATTTCATAAATTCATTTAAAACCTGTAATTCATGCTCTCATATCAAAACAAAAGTTCTTACTTACAAATCCATTCCATACTTTCATAATTTCCACTAAAAACATAATCATATATCCGAAAACACACCACTTAGGCTTTTACCATGACAATAAGTCATGGCACTTCGGGTCCTTACCCTGCCCAGGAATTTCTTTAATCCACTTCAGGTGATTAGCCTGTTTATACATATCATAGGATCATAGATCCGTACACATCCAAGGGTTAATCACTCCTTGTACAAAAATTCATACCACTTCAGGTTATTAGCCTGTTTATACATATCATAGGATCATAGATCCCGTACACATCCAAGAGTTAATCACTTCTTGTATAGAATTTCATATCACTTCAGGTTATTAGCCTGTTTATACATATCATAGGATCATAGATGATCCTGCACACATTCAAGGGTTAATCACTCCCTGTACAGAAATTCATACTACGGTGATCAGCCGTTTTATAAGTTCATACATACCGAGCCGCAGTCGTACCGAAGTTCTTATGTGGAATCATACTAGCTTAGTGGTGTTCATTCATATATACAGAATCTCATACTATAAAAGCATATAAAACGAAAGTAATCATTTCCATTAAAACATGTGGAAAGTCCTCTCATATGGGTCAAAGGTAACCAATACGTCATACAATCCTGAGTAAAAGGCCCAGCTTTCAATAGAAAACAGGTCATAAAATATAAAGAAAGGATCCCCTTTTTCCCTTAAAAGTTTGAAGTCCCAAAACCGTCCAATGAGGCTAGCCAAATTATCCCAAAACTTGATTCTAAAGCACAAAGCTTCATATTCAGGTTTCTGAATCCATTCATTCCATCATTTCCTGCATCAAAATAATAGGCCAAGCCCTCTACACATCATTTCATTCATCCATTCCATTCTAACCATTTATTTTCCATAAATCCAAACCATTAAACAATTTAATCTAAATCAATAATAAAACCATTTCAAAGTTGCAATTTCATAAAACACATGCATATCCATTAGAATAAATACATATTCACTTGCCTTAGGGTGAGGAAATCCAAAATGCCCAAATCCACAACTTAGCTCAAAATCTCCAAAACCAATGAATTAGAAACAAACCCACATAAATAACTCTACATATCACAATCTAACATGCTAACAAACTCATCTAACACTAATTAATGGAAAACCCCCAATTAACAAAACCTAACCAAAACAAAGAAGCTTACCAAACAGTGAAGCTGGAAACTAGGGATGATGGAGATCGTGGGGCCCACTTGATCGATGGCCCATCGGAATAGTGGTGATGATGGTGTTCGGTGGTCCATTGGCAAGGAGAAAGGAGGAAACAGAGAGGGAATAAAATGGGTGGGGCTGACTCACGTTGGCAGGGAGAGTGAGTGAGGAGGAAATAAAGAGAAAAATGGGGAGATTGTGAAATGGGTCGGGGAATACCTCACGTTGGCAGTGAGTGGAGTGAGAAAGAGAGTGAGAGAAAGAAAGTAAGAGAGAGAATGAAATAAAGAAAACAGAGGGAGAGATGGGTGAGATGGGAGATGAGATGAGAGCATGGAGAGGAAAAAGGAGAACATGGTGGCAGTGATGGCGGCTGTCTACGGCGACGGCATGGGGATGAAGCGCAAGGTCTTGTGATCATGATGAAAAGGAAATGGATGATGAAATTGATGGATGGATTCTCCATATAGGCAGGAGGATAAGTGGAAAATGGAAAATAAAGAAAGACGTTGCAGAGGGATGAGAATGGAACAGAATGAAGGAAAGGAAATGAGATGACGAAGATAAAGGAGAAGGAAAGAAACGATAAGGGCATGTTCGGAAAACAAATAGGAATATTCTATGCAGAGGAATCTCTCCATCTCCAAGAAATCAACACATCCTCGTTTAGGATTTTCAACGAGAATTCTACGTTTGGTATTGAGAGAGGATTCCTATCATTTGTAAGATGTATGATCCAACGGTTGTAAGCTTTTTGAAAATTTCTCAAAATCCATGAAAAATCAAAACCTCAACTTTCTCCTCAAAGATGTTCTTGTCCATTTAGAGAATTTGAACGGTTTGGATCGTGTAAAGGGGGCCCACAAGAATAATTTTTTTTTTTTTTAGAATCTGGACTTTTCTGAAAATATCTCAAGATATAGGATGGATCAACGGCTGGAATTTGATCTCCTAGTTGTGCTTGACCTTCTGGAAATAACTCACGGTTCAGATCATGGTTTTGGTGCCCACAGGAACCGAAAATGGAAAACAACGGGCTGTTTTTTCATCCCCTTTTTATACACTATGTGAAATAAACGGCCACTGGTTTTTGGCCTATTTCTCATGATCTATGATGAATCAACGGCTGAGATTTGATCTAGCAGTTGTGCTTTACCTTCCGGAAATAATTCACGGTTCAGATCATGGTTTTGGGGCCCACAGGAGCCAAAAAAGGGAAAACAACGGACTGTTTTTCATCTCATTTTTATACACTGTATGTGAAATAAACGGCCACTGGTTTTTAGCCTATTTCTCATGATCAATAATGAATCAACGGCTGATATTTTGTCATACAGCCATTTTGGAGGGTTTCAACAAGTTTTACCAAATTCATTCTAAGAATGGGAATGTTCTAGAACAACTCATGCTCAGCATGAAACTATTTCCAGAATAGGAATGATGCCAAACAAGCCCTAAGTGACTGGTTTCCTTTCTAAAGGGACCGAACTACATCATTAACCTACACTGATGTAGTCTTAATAAAACCAGCTAGACTATATACAGCTACGTACAAAGAAGAAGAAGATGATGGTGATGGTGAATCGGTGATGTAGCGTCATAGCAAAATTCCAGTTTCGCTGATAGATGTTTCCAAGGACCTCAAATTATTGAGGGAACCTTAACAGCCAATTCAATTCAAATAGTATGGCAGAAGGTAAAACGCATCGTCCCTTAACACATAAGTTGACGTTACCAAAACTTCCAAATACATGAACAGAGATGTCTGGTATGACGGAGCCTATTTATCAAATAAGAAACAAACGCATTTGGACAAAGATGGACATAGCAGTATATCACGCAGAGCCTGATAAACCATTTTTATGAATAGTCTCATCAATATTCCAATTCGTCCAATGACTATTTCCATGAGATCCAGTTCAATGATCACTGGGACCAGAACGCTGATTCAGTTCATGCTCCATGCTGCTGATACTTGTTAAATTTGAATAAGGCAGCCAAACAAGCTTATCATATATATAAGCACCAACATGTGATACATATGGACTAATATTCATACCCTGAGGCAAAAAGGTATAACCCTCAGACCAGTAGTTGGAAGCCTAACTTTTTTTTATTATCATTATTATTTCAATAGGCAACGAGAATTGTAAGCAAGGAGAATATCATATATAGAATGAAGAGTAAATGAAAAACAATGTAAAGGGTATACAAGGAGTCTATAGCTCTAATAAGTAGATTAATTCATTTGTACTACACCCAAAATGCAAAAACAAAAATGAGCCCCTTCAGTCACGCCCCCATTTGTGTTACCAGGGATTAAGCGTGAGATTAGGGCCAGTTAAAATTTTCCAACATTAATCAAATGCAACCTGGCCCCAATCATGACCCATAGGATTGAAGTCCGCGGTGAGGTATAAATATTTCCTCGGTAAAACACAACGGAACATCATAATAAGCAAATGGTACAATATAACATTTCAGAGTGTGCACATCTTCATTTTCTATAGTTTAAGTTTAGCAAAAGATAACAAAAGTATATTAATGAATGGCTTCTATCAAAACCTAAGCCAAAAGAGAATAAATACGAACTAACCAAAGTATGAAGTCACTCGTGTGCTGGTCACGACAACAATACCGTCGACACACAACTTGTACTCACCATCAGGCTAAACTGCCTTAAGCGACGCCTCCACTTTCCCAAAAGGTAAATGTACCCGGTACTTATGCACCAAGTGCAGCATCAGACACGGCGGTCAATAGGCAAATATAAATATAAAACAGCAATAGATATGCAGAACGAATCATGGTAAACGATAGACAAGATCATAAAACATGCATAGCATCTTGATCGTAAGAAGTGCATAGCATTCGAATCATAATCAATCGAACATAAACATCTAACAAGATAGGCGGTCCATATAGGCTAATTACCACGGGATAGTGTCATTGCCCTCCTTACTCGCATTGAGCTGTGATGGAGATATCAATTGGCACAGGGATAAAACCCTGGCAAGCAAGCAAGCAAGATGAATACCAAAAGGCCAACAGTCATCAAAATCAAGCGTTTAAGATGTATCCGATGGTGTACATCCATCAAAAATGTAAAAAGTCGTACTAAGCAGACGTTCATTCTAAAGTCCTCACGTAGATAGTGCTCCATCTGTGTTGGGCGTTAACAGCTGAGTGGTGCCTGACACAAAGATTCATAAACATACAATAATGAGGGGCTAGACTTTCTTGCATGAACAAGATTCATTAGTCAAAAGAGAAACTACCTTTCCATCATCAAATTAAAGCCAAAATCATCAAACTTCTTCAAACATCAAACTTCTTCAAAACATCATCATCATAGGTAGTTCTCAACAAGCTTTTACAATCGAAGTCGCCTAGCCTCAACACTTCAATCAAACTTTGGAACAAACGGAACATCAAGAGGGATCTTAAGTTCATCATCTAGGTTCTTTATATAATCCCAAACAAAACAAAGTAAAGCAAGCTAATGAACATGTTCATTACATGTAGACAAGTACCGGACGGTACAATTTGGAATCAGAAGCAATAAACAATCCAAACCTAGGTACAATGTTATTCCTGAAGTCTCATACAAGCCTACTCAGTCAATGAAAGGAATAAGGTTCGCGATACCCGAAAGAGTCATCTTTGTGCATAGATATAAAGGAGGGTATCCCGTTGTCCCATACCATTCAAGATTGAGATAGGTTGAATCCCGATACAACCGGAATAACCGTGAGAAAAGATCGGCTCAAAACATTCTTGTGCATAGTTAAATGAGTCATCAAAAGAGGTAGCCAAGGTCCCACCTAAGTCCATCCAGTTCCAAGTTAAAGAAACCCTTAAGAGAGAACCCCAGTTCATCCGGTCGACCTCAAACAGGATCGGTCGACCTCCTACATAGCCGGTTGACATTCGGTTGACCGGGTACACAGTCAGAGTTGAAACATAAATGGGAATTGGCTAAGTTGTCAAACTTCAGGAAGCCTAAGTATATACCAGTGTTGCCGGTTGACCGGGTGACCCCCCTCGGTCAATTGCGTGGCTTCAGAAAACAGAATCAAGCTTCTGTAACTCCCTTTTCATCCACACCTGCAGACAAACACAAGAATAGGGCATAGCCCTCTCCACATACATCCAATACCCCCTCTCATCAAGTCTATTCAAACTAACATCCAATTCAACCAATCTAACCATCCAATTAAGGATCCATTTCATTAAACATATAAACATATTTATCATGTTTTCAAACATCTAAGGTATCAATGAGCATGTGGTAATCTAAATCATCATCAATCATCAAATCAAGGGAGAGGAAAACATATCCAATTATATATATAAATATCTACTTGCATTTGGTTGAAATTGCCCAAATCCATAAGCACTAACTCAAAGCCCAACAAACCAAACCTAAGGGATAAATAGCAAAATAAAACTAAATTAAATATAAAATCAGTAGAGGGGAAGCTCTAAGCTACCAAACACACTACTACAGCCAAAGTATATATATTAACCCAAATCTAAGGGGAAGAAGAGCTTACCAATTAGATGGGTGGATGGAGTGGTGGCTTGCAGAATGAGGATGAGAGGCTCGAGGGGTCCACGCGAAGATGATGGTGAAGATCGAAGGTGGGGCTGCCTTTGCAGTCCATTTCTAGCAAGATGGGTGAGAGAGATTGAGAAAGAGAAGAAAAAGAATTGAAATTGAGGTGGGGAGGTTGTGGGGCCCACTTTATTGGTGGCCCACTTGAATAGTGGTGATGGAAGGATCTCGGTGGTCCATTAACAAGAAGGAAGAAAACGGAATGAAAGAAAGAAAGGAAAAGAGAAAGAAACAAAGAGAGAGAGTGTGTGTGAAATGGATGTGGGTGGTTAGTCCATGTTGGCAGCAAGGAGTGAGAAAGAGGAAATAAAGAAAGAGAAACAAAAAGGCGGAGAAAAATGGGGAAAACAGGGAAAGAAACAGAGAAACAGAGAAGGGGAAAATAAAGAGTGAAATAGGGAAATAGAGAGAGATGAAGTGGGCTGAGGGTTCGCCGGAGATCGTGGTGGTCGGCGGTGATGGTGCTGGTCGCCGACGGCGACAGTGGTGCTCCAGGAAGGTGGGGCAACGAGATGGGTGAAGGAGAGATGAGTGAGAGAATTAGAGATGAAATGAGAGAGTGGAGAAGGAGAGCTTGGTGGTGGTGGTCACCAGCGGCAACAGCTTCTGGCGGCGGTGCGGCAGTGAGTGAGGTGAGGAGAGGGGAGTGGAGAATGAGAGAGATGAGAGGGAGGGGGCTGCTGGGAGTGCAGAAAAAATCCGTCGATCCGTAAATTTGATTCAATCCTCGGATTTTTATCCGATCCGAATGTAAACGGATTGGTGACAGATTGGAAATTTTGTAATATGTTAGCAACGGATCAGTGGCGAATTTCTGCCTCAATCCGCGGATTCAATATAAATTAAGATGTCTAAATATAAAATAAAAAAAAATTAAGGGGGCAAAATGTAATTCCCTACGAGCCTTTATCTCTAAAACCCTATCCACATTCGTGGCTTCATCTCCCAAACCCATGTTCTTGCACTATTTTATTCCATGTTCTTGCACTATTTTGTTATTTTTTTGTGGGTTGTTAGCTTATATGCTGAATTTTTTTACAACATGTTTGATCTTTTTTCTTTTAATATTAGACTAAACGAATTGAATGGATTAATCCGATACGATCCGGTCCTCCATGGATTGGATCGGATCAGATTTTAACAGTCATGTATTGGTGACGGATTTGGCTCAATCCGCACCAATCTAATCTGTGTACACCCCTACCTAAAAGGGAATGGGAAAAAGTGAAATGGGGTGGGAGAGTTCTGCACGTGGGTTAAGGGGGTGGGGTATGATGGGAGTGAGATGGGGAGGTGGGGTTCACATGGGATAAAGGTGGGGAGGGGTTTGACTTTTGGGAAATTAATAAAATAGGCTATAATGTGTTCGGGTTAGGTCAGGTTTTGGGTCGGGTTCGAGGGTCTTGATTGAGATGCAATAGAAGGCAAAGTCCGAGAAATTAGGTAATCTACCCGATGGTGCCAAAATATCGAAAAACGGAAAATACTAAAAAACCCTCAAAACTTTCCAAAACTAGCAACACACACCCCTACTGTACCCAAACGAGCTCGGATCTCAATATTCCAATTTCGCACGCACGATTCTAATGATTAATCGGACCTGTTTGGCTTATAAGCAAGCTTAATTATCTAAAAATATAATTAACTAGACTAATTACAACCTTGGAATTCCGGGATGTTACACCTTCACAGAAATATCTCGAATCTCATCAAACATGAAACCAAGGCCCACTCTATGGCTCCATAGGACTAATGGAAACCAAAGAAATCACCTTCACAGTTAACTTTATTAAAACCATTTAAACTACAAGAAGGTATCTCCACGATCTCCTCCCTTATGCTCCAAGACCACAAAATACTAGGAGGGCCTATATTGATTCCAGAATGTGCCTTCCAGGCTTCCACATTCATTCAAATGTACCATCACCAACTTCGTCCACAATCTCCATTCTCAACATTTTTCTCATCATAATCTCACCACCCTACAAAATGACTGAAGAAACCCACATCTACAGATTCTTCCTTCGTTAAGGCTCATTGGGTGATCTAAATCTGATGTGTCCAAAGACTTTGAGAATAAAATTTTTGACACTGGAAAAATCTTAATGGGAAGTTCAACTGTTAGGAGCTAGTAGATGAAGCTAAATGATGACGGCAGCCCTTCTAGCTTCAGTGATGTCCTCGAGAGATGATTATGAGCTCATCACATGATCAATCCTAGTCCAGTATGGCTTGAGAAAAAGGTTTCCAGAAATCCATGGTTTCAGAATCTAATCGACAAAATCCAACAAATATCTTCTTTTTTTCAACAGAAATCCAACAAATTTGCAAATATGATATTGAGTTTTAGAATTTTTCAGGTGATTTGGATTCAGAAAACTGAACACTAAGAATACAAAATCCAAAAGGTTGTGCATAGCTAATGGGGTGTTCTTCACTTTTCAAGCTCCCATGATGCGATTATGTGACCATTGCAACATAAATAATCAATTTCTTACAGACAATAATGAAATAAATTTAGGGACTTGAGGTAGTATTTGATAAAAGTCTGAAGTGAATGCTCTTTTACTTTGTAGGAGACTAATTATATAGAGTAGCCTTAGGGAGATGAACCCTATTCTCCCTCCCTCGCTCCCTCCCTTCAAACAAAAAACCTTCTAATAGTGGGCCTGCCTAATCTATTGAAATCCTATTATATGGGACTTCAGCCAAATCCTATCCATTATAAGTGGGGCCCATTGCCAGATATGGAGAACAATCATAAAAGTATGGGAAATTTTCAAATAGGGCCTTAAGTTTTTGCCTTATTTCAAAAAAGGACACAAGTTTTGAAACTTTTCAAATTAGTCCATAAGCTTTCCATTAAATTTTCAAGTAAGGACATTTGGCCATTTAAAGGTATTTTCTAGTTATTGTTTCTCTTAATATTTTAAAAATACTCAAATTTCCCTTCATTTAAAGCCATGACATGGTTTCGGTAGCGACTACAAGCATCCAATTGCTGTCAGAATACCGGGTGTCTTTAACCACTATAAGGACACCGGCAAGGAAAATGAGGACTATATAGAAGCAGTGAATGATAGTTTTAATATAATGAAGGGTAATTTAGGTATTTAAAAAAAAGAGTAAAAAAGATGCCGAAAAATAACTTTAAATAGATGGATGTCCTTAATTGAAAACTTCCCAAAAAACTTAGGGACTAATTTGAAAAGTTCTGAAACTTTTGTACTGTTTTGAAATAAGGCTGAAACTTAAGGACTTTTTTGAAATTCTCCCTAAAAGTATAGTATTTTATCTATTATGGATACTTTTTGCGTGTCCTCCTTTGATCAAAACTCCAAAGTGTAGAATAATGGAGTTCAAATTTTTAGAAATTGAATAGCCACTGCAAATATAAATATATATTTTTCTCTTAAATAAGCTATTTTTGTACTTTTCAACAAAAAAAAATTATTTAAAAATTTTCTCCAGTTCACACTTCACAGCTTTTTCTGAGTTTAGTGGTTTTCATCTAGCTCTTTGCAATGGGCCCTAAATTCAACTTAATATTTAAGCTTGATATTTTACTCAAGTCTGATTTATTTAAATTCAAACCTGATTTTTTATCATATCTCAAATTAAAATGGGTAGAAGTATTGGACATAAATTTAATTTTAAAATTTTATAATTTAATTTAGAGGAAACTACCAAAAAAAAGGACCCTAGATGGCCACTAGTAAATATTGTACGGAAGTTGTTCCTTGTGACCACTTACCTGCTTGAGAAATTGGGTCCTGATGTATAATCTCATGGTGTTTTATACAAGTTTAATTTCATGGTTGGGCCAATTCACGATAGAGTAAAATTTGGCCGCATCCCATGAAACAGGTCATGCACTCGAGTGATCCATACCAACTAGTGGGCCCATTGTTTGAAAAGAGAGTGAAAAGGTCATATTTTCCATTGGTGGGACCAATGTTATTAAGTTAAAATTTCTAGCTTGGAAAACGAAGTGAAAAGAAGAGGGCAGCCTTGGAAAGAAAGTGAAAACTAAAGGGCTCTTCAACTCTTTGGTCTCCTAAAAGTCTTTCCATCATATCTCGGAATAGAAAATTGGAATGACCTATTACATTCTTTCATTTTCTTCGTTGTAAAGTGGGCTTCATCTCCTTTAGCATTTTTCCAATTATATATACAATGTGATAATAATTACACATTTCTACCGAGAGAAACAAGGGTAATGGTGAAGAAAGAAAACCATCCATAAGGTATCCAAGCAAGAATTAGATATCCAAGATTTCCAGAATCTCATAGACAAGAATCTAATAAATATCCAAACAGGATATCTTGTCGTCAGTACATTTTTACAACTTTTTAGGGTGAATTTGGATTTAGAAATATGATCACTTCATAAAGCCAAAGGTTCCAAGATACAATCAGATCTTCAGATCTAGACGCATCCATGGTTGTTACAATTAGAAGCATTTATGCTCAAAACCAAAATATGCAATGTAACAGCTGAGCCTAGGCATAAAGTGCATGACAATATGTGGAATGAGATAGAAAGCAGCCATTTTTCTACAAGGTAATTAAAATTCCAGGAAATAGGGATTAAGGAGTCCTGAACTTAATTCTTTTTTAATAATATCTATCATTAAAAGAGGCTACACAACTGAATTAAGGAGTGATGAACTTATAATTAAATAAATCTGAATTAGCAATCACCAATTTCAGATGCGAAGCATATAACTATGATTCGGATTTTGAATGGCAAGGAAAAACAAATCCTCATTTGGTCATCCAAAACCAAATGAGTGAATGAAAATGCCAATATTTCCATTAAAAGTTCAAATACGAATCAACATACCATGCTGGTAACTTCTCAGCGTGATGTGAGAATAGATTAAAACACTAGAACACGATCAGAAAGATCTTCTATCTCATACAAGTGAGTTGTAAGATCAAAATGAAAATAAAAAATAAAAAAGTTGTTGTAGGACCCTGAAAACTATCTTGGTATAATTGTTAGTAGTCATATTAACACTGGGAGAGCTATCAAGCAGTAGGACCCATTTGATAATGGCAAATTGATAATTACAATCACACAATTCAATCTTACTAATCATAGGACCCGACTAATTATGGTAGTATGGGACCCACCTAATGTTAGTAATCACAATGAAAGCCTCAAGCGTGACATTTGTAGGACCCAGCTAATATTGACAATTAACAAGAGCTATGTAGTGATATGGCTATAGGACCCCACATTAAATTTGTAAGCACTGTGGGGCCAATCTAATAGTGGGACTTATAAATGCTAAGATTTATTGTGGGTCATTATAATTAATGATTACTTATGAACTCTCTAATGGTTTTTACTCAAACTCTACATTCATATTTAGAAAAGATTTCTTAAAGATTATTTTATACAGCATATCCTTGAATAATGTAATATGAATGTTTTTGAAAGAAAGTAAGATATTGTAAGATACTTTCTAAGTTATCCAAACACCGCCTTTTTAAATGAATAGATTACATTCTAAATTTATAGTAAGACCTCTTAAAATATTTCATTTCCAAACATTGCCCTAAGTTTTTTTTTTTTTTTTTTTTTTTTGAATCATGTATATCATTCTTGACTCTCTTTCATTCAAGTCTTTATTTATGTCTGATATTCTCCTAGATCTTACTTCTAAAATCCTTCAGTGCAAGAAATATAAAGAGTGAATAGATGCCACGGCCTTTCTTCAATGCAAGAAATATAAAAAGCTAACATCAGGGCTTTGAAAATGGACAATCAAAGAAATGCTTCTAATTGGAGCGTTCTCCTATGAGCAAACTGCATCTTGCTCAAGTCATTGGGCCCTTTTAGACGAATGTCTTATCAATGAGTGAGGGCAAAAGAAAAAGTCTCCTTATGGACAAGGGGGAATAAAACATATCAGACCCATAAAATTATAATAGCCCTTGGTTTTACAGCTTTAAAAGTCTAATGGCATCTTAACCCCCAGATTATTTTTAGATTCATTCACGGTGAGTGAAGGTTCAATGAGTGTGAAATTAGGGCTAATGCCGGATAATGGGACAACAAGATTATCAAGGGGCTGCACGTATTAAAGGCAGTCCTAAATAGGCTCCATGTAGTTGGGCTGCACATGCGGTCCGCTCGAAGAAGAACGTTTTTCATGAATGATAAATTCCCAAGGCGAAAGAGTAGGGGCGTGCACTGCACCGAGCCAGCCCAATCCTGAGCTCAGCTTGCATTGAACTTGATTTTGTTCTATTTTTAAACTTGTGGGCTATATATACCCAGACCTAGTTTCTAGCTCTATCATTAAATGGGCCAGGTATGTTCCTTTATATGCTTGAAGGCCCGGCCCAACCAGACACATTTAACAAAAATGGTGCATACATTTTTATTTTAATGGGGTGCACCTGGATGGCTGGATTTCACCTTCAGGCCAGTGGGCTGGGATCCTGACCTGAATATTTGGCCCGATAGTTTGTCGTTATTGGATAAGATCAGGCCCGGTCCAACACCCACTGCAAAACATGCAGAAAGGAAAAGGGAGTCACAGCTATTTTACCAACCCCAGAAGGACCAAACCGGAAAGACAATGTCCAGTGTATCCTTGTCCCCACAGTATCTAAACAACGGCGGTGGGCCCGACGAGTTCCTTCCCCTGTAGTCACGTGACTTCACAATGGGCCGGTCAAAGCAGTCAGACATCAGCTCAAGATCGGGAACCCGACCCGGATACAACCTCAGCAGCTGCAAAAAATCAGCTCATGAGCCCCAGTTTGTCTCAACAAAGAGAAATTGAGAACGAAGACTTTCATCAGTTTTCAATAAAATCGAACATTTTTCAACAATGTAAGATGAAAATTCAAGTGAATCATTTAGCCAAAAACAACCCCCAACCTTACTACATGACCTAAATGGCTTCAGGCAAATTAAGAGATGGCAATGTTGCTCAAGAGTACATACACTATATGATAAAATGGGCCCTCCAATTAAGGCAATAAACCTTTGGGCCTGAACTCTGAACCTACCCCCGAACCAGTAATGGGCTAGAAGTCAACAACTTTTGGAGCCATTTTTACTGTAATTGTACTATTGTTTTGGGCAGAATTTAACTCTATGGATCAGGGTTGCAAATGGTACAGCTTTTGGTCGGAACCATATTTGATCCAGATCCAGGTCCATTTCTAAAAAATGGTGCCAATTCCGGAACTAATTCTGACTCAGAACTTATTTTGTAGGTTCCAGAACCAAGTCCAACTAGAGGACCAAAATCTATTTCAAAAGCCAGTTCTAACTTCTTTCATTTTTTTTGAATTTTTTCCCTTAAAACAAGGATATCATTCAACTTATAAGAGTGCACTGAGTCTACTACCTCCAAGATTAAACATAAAAATGTCCAACAAAAGTTGATTTTCAGCTACCTTTTACAACATTAAAGACTCACATGCCAGGTCCCAATCCACGGGTTAGAACCTGTATCGACCCAAAACCAAACTTCTTGATCAATTGGAACCTAAATTGTGTTATGGGACTGTTGGCAAACAAATTCTTCACCGGACTTTCACCTCTCTTTCCACATTTCCCTTCTTTTTTTTGAGCGAAACACGGACCAGATCGACCCATTTATTAATCATAACCTAAAACAAATTTCAAACCGGTTGGAACCTCTTGATAATCGGAGAATCGGATAACCGTTTACATCCCTAATATGGATTAAAAGTGTCGGTTAATTCAATTGTGAATAACACTTTTTTAATGCTTTTCAAAGTTACCACCTATCATGTCTGTAAATTGAATTTCACGAATTTGTCATGACTAAAAGTGGGTCCTATATGCATGGGTTTGACTCGACCATATCATAAGGTTGAGTATATCTGATCAATATTTAGACATTACCAGGCAATGAAGAAGATCTTGCTCTTGTGACAATTCTCATCAGTAGTGAAATCAAAATCGTAGACAGCATAGCGGCACTCATTGGCAGGTAAGGAAGCAGTGAAATCATCGTAGCTATCTTCAGGCAGGCCAAGTTTCTCCACCTTAATTTTTTTGTGCCACCTCCTCGATCTTGAGCACAATGTATCGAAAGTTCCTCTTTGATTTCAATTCGAAGAACTTCAGCTTGCATTCATCATCTATAGCCATTCCAGATGCCGAATTCGCCTACACACCCAAATAAAAGGAAGAATACACCATACAATGCACCAAAGAACGGTTGAAATGGATTTTACTAAACATGTAACATGCAAAACTAGGGCATTATGATTGTGCAACAAGAGGCTCTTTGGGGATGAAGAGGAAATTTATTTTAATTTTTTGTGCATCTCTCACTCTTTTGTCACTTTTTTCGTGTGGGGGAAAATAAAGAATAAATGAGTTCATTTTTCTCAATAGCAAGGATTTTGATCTCTTATGGCAAATGCAAGAATGGAGGAATTCTTTCTACCAAGGAAACCAAAACCCAGTTGTGAAAATACACCTATTTCATATTTCATATTTCTCTCATCTTAGAGTCTTTTCAAGTGAAACCAAAGGGGTTTGTTTCTCTATGTTACTAAGATTATTGACAAAAAAAATTTTAGTGGAATAGGGATTTGTAAGTCAAGGAAAAATATTCATGAAGTTTCAGCTAAAACTAGTTTCCAATTTGGGACTTCAATACTATATCAACAGGCTATTTTACTCAACTTATAACTGTCTCTACATAATAGTGTTTCAAATGACATCCTAGCGGTTCTAATCTCCATATAACAAAGAGTAAATTTGGTTATTTCCTTTGAATTTTTTCTTTTCCAAGTTAGAGAAAAACAATACAAATTCTCAGCTACAGTAGGTTCAACAAAACAAATAGCAGACCTTAGCAGTAAGCCATTTTGCCCACTCGATTCGATTGGTCTTGCACTACTTAGTTTCAACCTTGTGAGACCCGACGGAGTTAAATTTGGTTTAGTTATTCGAGATTGATGCAGTAGGCCGTCTGGAGCATCTGAACTCCAGAACTGGGTAGCCAGGTGAGCCTTTGGCCGAGCCACTGGTGACATCCCAACTAGATTCGCTCTCTATCGGTGAGGATGAGCTCAATATAGTAGCCAACTAGTATGTTTATTCATCATTTGATTCATAAAGCATAATTTATTCGTTGTTGCACAATTGCCTGGTGTTACTTGACATTGGCATTTTTTAATCACCTGTCATTAATTCGAATTTGATACAACATGTTTTACACTATTATTGCCTATATTTGCTGAATCATCGTATTTATGATACTGCCTTTGGTGTCACAGACACAAGTGCATCTCCCGATCCCGAGGAGTCTCAAGAGGGAGAGAAGGAGACCGAAGAGGTTCCTCTAGAGTTAGAAGAATGGGCAGGCAATGGCCCTATGTAGTCTTTCCCTCCGGAAAGCAATCTTAATACTTTTGAGATTGAATTGTAATTATCTTGGAAGTGTCGTAGACTCAGCTTAACTACTTTTGTATAAGTCACACTTGATATTTTGAGTATACTTTTGGTTATTATTTTGTATAGCGCAGTAGGGTGAACTTTTATAATCCATACTTTGCTTTTAATGAATATATTTTTTGCGTAAATATAGAACTTTAATAGGATTGATCATGGTATGGTACCTAAATATGTGGAATATTTGAGATGCTTCCGTTATTAATTGTTATTGACAGGTGTTGGTAAGCTAGCCTCACAAGTGGAAAGAGAAATTTTTATCCTTCATGATTTGTATTTTACTCGAGATAGGTACAATATCACGGGAGTACGCGTGTTGCACCTCGGGGATTACCCTAGGCCAAGGTAATTCGGGACAAGGATGTGACTTACGTAAGTATGATATCAGAGCATGAAAGTCTTTCTAAAAGACTTAGAAACTATTAGAAACGTTGTGGGGATATGCTAGAACTGATTAAGAACATAGATATATCAACTTTAGTTTATTGTTAGTATTTTAGAGTGGGGTTAGAGTGTTACTTCTAACTCAACTTTGAAATTCTTTTACAGATAAATGGCGTCTTGTTCAAGAAGCAGAAACAACGAATCCAACAATGATAACCCACCATTCGTGGTGATCGAAAATGAACCTCCTACTATGGATGCCCTAATGATGATGTTAATGAAGCAAATGGCCAAGACTAATGAAAACATAGCTATGTTAATGGCAAGGCAAGATCAAGCACAGCTAAATATGAGAACACACAAGTGGTCATTCAGTTTAAGGACAAAAACCCAAACACTTTGAATGAGAAGTCCCGAAAAAGAGGAGCTACTGAGTTTCAAGAAAAAAAAGATGCAATACAAGCAGATGAATGGTTGGAACATATAGGGGAAGTGTTTGAAACAGTAATTTGTGACAACAAGCAACGTGTAGTGCTCACTACATCAATGCTTCAAGGAGTTGCTAATGTTCGGTGGAAGAGCATGAGCGATTCTTATAAAGTAATGCCCAATGCCACAATTTGGGAAACATTTCAGGAACAGTTCCGCCACAAGTTTACACCGGATCATGTGTACCAAAAGAAAGAAGAAGAATTTGTAGCTCTAAAACAAAATCAAATGATAGTGGCGACATATGTGCATATATTTCTCCAATTGTCAAAGTTTTCCAAGGACCTAGTTGATACTGAGGAGAAGAAAGTAAAGAGGTTTATTGGTGGGCTTCATCTTATGTATGAAGAACATGTAGTGATGTACAAGTGGGCAAAGACTTTTGATGATGCGGTAGATAGAGCTTATACCATTGAATAGATGACTATTAAGAGGAGAAATGCAGATCCAAAGAGAAGTATGTCTAAGTCTGGAAAAGGCTTTCGGTAGAAAAGACAGAAGGGTGTAGTAATTGGCCCTAATGCCCCAAAGTGTGACACTTGTGGTAAGGGGCACCTGACTGAGAGGTGTTGGAGGAATACAGGGGCATGTATCATTTGCGGATCGATAGAACATCGGACAATTGCGTGTCCCGGAGATATAGGGGGCAACAGGGCACCTCAACAACCACCTCCTCAGCAAGGTAGACCAGCACTTCTAGCCCCACCACAGCGATTGGTACTACCAGCACCGCTTGCAAGACAACAGCAGCCATAATGAAGACAAGGACAACAACGTCAGCAGGCCAAGCAGCGACCACAGTAAGTAAGGAGAGTCTATGCAGTGGACCATGAGCAAGCAGAGGCAATTGGAAATGTTGTTGAAGGTACTATTCTAATATGTGCTAGAAATGCTAGAACCTTGTTTGATTTAGGGTCTATAGATTCATTTGTGACACTTCACTTTGCATGTGAACTTCAGTAACCACCTGAGTTGCTACCATATATACTCATGGTGACTACCCTAGTTGGTAAGAGAGTAGTCTGTGAAACTTTCTGCCCTAAGTGTAGTATTTAGATTGGTGAATTATAAATGCCAGCAGATTTGATAGTTCTGGCGATGCACAACTTCGATGTCAACCTTGGGATGGATTAGCTCGCAAAGTATCGGGCTTGTGTGGATTGCTTCCACAAAACCATCACCTTCAAGGTAGAAGAACCTGAGTTGAATGTGATATTCGAAGGTGGTCAAAGGAAGAAGTCTAACACTGGTTTATTTTCAGCCTAGATGCTGAGAAACTTTGCCTTTTTCACCGAGAAGAAACCATCTAAGAAGCAAGAAGAGATTTCAGTGGTGTGTGATTTCCCAGATGTGTTTCCGGATGAGGTTCCAGGGTTACCTCCGTCTAGGGAAGTAGACTTTCCTATTGACTTAGTACCAAGTACTGCTCCAATTTCTAAGGCACCTTATCGGATGGCACCAACAGAACTCAGAGAATTGAATGAGCAATTACAGGAATTGTTAGACAAGGGATTTATATGTCCTAGTGTTTCACCGTGGGGAGCTCCAGCATTAATATTTGTGAAAAAGAAAGATGGCACCCTTCGAATGTGTATAGATTACAGGCAAATCAATTAAGTGACAATAAAGAATAAGTACCCATTGCCTCGAATTGATAAATTGTTTGATCAACTTCAGGGTGCGGCTTACTTTTCAAAGACTGGTCTCAGATCTGGATGTCACCAGTTGAGAGTCCGTGAACAGGATATTCAGAAAACAACTTTTAGAACAAGGTATGGTCACTATGAATTTCTTGTGATTCCATTTGGCCTAATCAATGCACCGGCTATATTTATGGCTTTGATGAATAGGATTTTTACTCCATACCTAGATCAACTCATTGTAATCTTTATTGATGATATCTTGGTGTACTCTAAGTCAATGGAAGAACATGCAGATCATCTGAGAACATCACTTCAACTATTGAAGATTCATCAGCTGCATGCTAAGCTTAAGAAGTGTGAATTCTGACTTGAGCAAGTAGCATTTTTGGGACACATTATCACTCAAGATGGTTTAGCAGTGGATCCAACAAAAATAGAGGCAGTTATAAATTGGCATAGTCCTAAGACAGTTGTAGAGATTTGGAGCTTTCTAGGTCTTGCAGGGTACTATCGCAGATTTGTTAAAGATTTTTCAAAGATCTCAACTTCGTTGACAAAGTTGACTCGAAAAGATGCACCATGTTAGGATTTTTGTATGTTGCTAATTTGATGGATGCACTATCCCTTTCACCTACAACTGATCACACACTCATGCATCGTAGTTTGGACCTTGAAATCTGGAGCCTAGACTTGCATATGCATTTGATTTTCAAAGACTTCATCCTGCATGTTTTAGATCTTAAAATGCATTTTCAAAAGGATAATTCTTCATGCATGTTTTTGTAAAATCAAGTGAGGCATCATGGTTCGTGATTTGCATACAAATTTCATTTTTAGAATCCTAAGTTATCCATGAATCACATTGGCCCTGAGTTCCCAGTTTTGTGTTTCAGAATTTTCAAAATCCAAAAGGAACTTCAGTCAGGCCAGTGTACCTGGTCGACCGGGTCCTTCAGGATGTCGACCGGGTGAACTAGCCATTGGGAAATATAGCAGTTGGACCCGGTCGACCGGGCGCTTAGGGATGTCAACTGGGTGAACTAGCTTTTGGACAAAACTTTTCTATTTAAGTCCAACTCATTCCTCACTTCAAAGAGGCTTTTTGGTTGAATTTTTGGAGTTGTTTTGAAGCCTAAGAAAGGGGAATGAACTGAAGAGGCTAGAGGAAAATGGAAATCCAAAAGGCTTGAGATAAAGGTATATCTTTCCAACTTAAGCTTTGATTTCCATCCTTTTGAAATCCATGCTTGTTCAAAATCTTTGAAACCTTATTTCAATGATTTCCAGCTTAGACTGAGTTGTTTTGCAAACATCAAATCACATAAGCATGTTAGTTTGTTTTGTAAACATTCATGTCTCAATCACATGTATTTTGACCTTTAAACTTTCATATAACTTGTGTAGTTTAACAGGAATGTCTTTTGAAGTTGTTTTGATTAACTCCTGTGATTAGTTCATCACTTCAATCATAGATTTCTATGCTTAGATTTTTAAATGCATCAAGCATTCATTTAAGAGTTTTGTTTTAGAAATTGATTGAAGTAAACATTCATACACTTTGAGCACTCACCTTAGCTACTTGTTAGTGTATGTTTGTATCTTGTTTTAAACTTTCATATCAGCCTATATTAGAGGCAAATGTATTAAGCTTTAATTGCATCTCTTAAAGTATTTGTGTGGACACTTATTTGAGACATCTAATCTCTTGTAAATGTTAGGGGTGAACCATAAAACCCAAGAGGTTATTGCTTAGCCTTAGAAAAGCATTGTGTAAAAGTTAATGCTAAGCCTAAGAAAAGCATATTGTTAAAGGTTATTGCTTAGCCTATGGAAAAAGCATTTGTGGTTGTAGAGGTTATTGCTTAGCCTATTGAAAAGCATACATAATGGAAATCCGATGGGGTGTTGAATCACAAGCCGATAGTGGATGTAGGCATTGCAGCCGAACCACTATAAATCTTTGTGTAGTGGTGATTCTTGTGATGTTTTCTCTTATTGGCTTTCGCATTTAGTTTTATTATCATCACAAGTGACTAAGTTAATTTTAAGAAATTAAAATTGGTCATAATTGGTCTTTAAGTTGTAACTCACCCTATTCACCCTCCCTCTAGGGTAAGGATCCCGGACTTTCATACCATTCATATCGACTAAAGAGTGTGAATCCAGTTTTCAGACTTTAAAAGAGAAATTGACGACCGCCCCAATATTAGCCTTACCTAAAGGTACTGGAGGTTTTGTAATGTACTCTGATGCATCTAAAGTTGGTTTGGGGTGTGTCCTTATGTAGAATGGTAAAGTTATAGCCTATGGATCAAGGCAATTGAAAAACCATGAGAAGAACTAAGCCATCCATGATCTTGAATTGGTTGCTATTGTTTTTACACTGAAGCTATGGAGACATTACTTATATGGGGAGCAGTTTGAAGTACATTCAGATCATCGTAGTCTGCAGTTTCTATTCTCTCTGCAAGATATTAATATGAGACAGAGAAGGTGGTTCGAATTCATAAAAGATTATGATTTTCCGATCAAATATATTCTTAGAAAAGGAAATGTAGTGGAAGATGCTTTGAGTATGAAATCTTCTTTTCTTGCAGTTATAAGTGACAAATGGTTCAAGCTTGATGTTTTCAAAGAACTGGATGTGGAGGTTAAATTGGTTAGTGATTCCATGATGCTAGCTGCCATGTTAGTGTTTGAACCCATACTAATGAATCCAATTAAAGAAGAACAGTTTGAGGATCCTAATCTAGTAATGATAAGAGATCATATTGCTAATAGGCCCAATTTCCAGTTAGTAGATGGGATTTTGTATTTCAAAAATAGACTTTGTGTACAAAATACTCAAAAGTTGACAGAACCAATTATGACTGAAGCACATAATGCCAGATATTCATGCACCCTGGGAGTACAAAAATTTACAGAAATCTCAAGAGCAAATTTTGGTGGAATAATTGAAAAGGGAAATTGCAGAATTTGTGTCTAAATGCTATACCCGTCAGCGTGTGAAGTTTGAACATAGGAAGCCTCCGGGTTTATTACATCCTTTGCTTTTTCCTCAATGGAAATGGGAACACATCTCTACGGATTTTGTTTCAGGTTTGCCGTTGACTAGTAAGAACAATGTGATTTGGGTCATAGTTGTTCGTTTGACGAAATCAGCTCATTTTATCTCTTTCAAGAAGGGTATGAAATTCAATGAAATGGCTAAGATTTTTATTACTTACATATGTCACATCCCGGACCCGAGAATCCCTTGATTAGGGTGGTTGCTAAGGTGTGACACGCGTAAAGGATGAAGAAAGGCTTGAGGAAGAAGATGAAACCCTTAATTCTCACATGCAATCCTTCCCTCACTTAGTGGGATGAACATTTAGCCCTATGTGAGTTTGCGTATAACAACAGTTTTCATTCAGCCATTGGGATGCCATCGTTTGAAGCACTTTACGGTCGCAGTTGTAGAACACCTGTATGTTGGGAAGAGGTTGGCACAAGAAGTTTCCATGGACCTACTCTTATTGCAGACACAGCAGAAAAAGTTCTTAAAGTCAGAGAAATGTTGAAGATTACTCAATTAAGACAGAAAAGCTATGCGGATAATAAAAGAAGGAAACTTGAGTTCCATATTAGTGATTGGGTATTCTTAAAGACTTCTCCTATGACGGGTACAATTCGGTTTGGGCAAAAAGGAAAGCTTTCACCGAGGTTTGTAGGACCATTTGAAATCAAGAGCCGAATTGGAAATGTAGCTTACAGACTCAATCTTCCGTCAGAGTTCGCAGGAGTACAAGATGTGTTCCATGTCTCCATGCTTCGCAAGTATGTTTGAGGTCCATCACATGTCATTTAGTACAACGAAGTTCAGATCAAACCTGATGCGACATACGTTGAGCGTCCGCTCCGTATTATTGACGAGAAGGAACAAGTGTTGCGAACGAGGACCATTCGATGGGTTAAAGTTCTTTGGGATCACCATAGACTCGAAGAGGCCACGTGGGAACTTGAAGACCAAATAGCGCGGAATTACCTCGAACTCTGTACTCAAGTACGTTTCATTCGGAGGACCGAATGATTCCTAAGGGGGTGAGGGAATGTTACATCCCAACCCGAATGGTTGTGTTTAGCTTTAATTAATTGTGATTTACTTAATTTAATTATACTTAGTTACTAATTAAGATATTTAATGTAAATTAGTCTTATTTTGGGCTATTGGATTGGATCATGAGTTGTGGGTAGTTGGTTTCAACTCGATTTGGTCCATTTAGGTAGAGCCAAGGACTTTTTCGTAATTGTAGATTATTTAATTTTGCATCATATGCACATTATATTTGAATCATCACGTGTATCTCGTCGAGCATGTCGATTGTCATATAGGACACTTTCTCATTAGACCTCAAATTCATTAAGTGGAGCCTCATTTGATTCAATATGAAAATACTAGAAATGAGATGGGTTTTCTTATAAATCTGCGAAAGACCATCATAAACACAGTCTTCTTCCCATTCCAACCGATCCCTTCATTTCTCTGAGGGAGACCTTCCATTGCTTTCACTTTTCTTCTATTAATTTATTCTCTTTCTCTTTAAATCTTCAAAAGGGTACTCTGCATGTGCATTGGGGGAAAAGATCTTGAGTCCTTATCACTGTTAGGCCCCGACCCGAACTAATCGTAATTAATGCTAATTAATGAAGATTAGTGTTACTTAAGCATGATTAATTGTTCTAATTATGGTTAGTGAACGAAATGAGATGAATTAATCTCAATTGATTGAATTAAGCCTAATAAAGTGAATTTGAATGGGATAGAATTGATTAAGATGAGTTTAAACTCAACCAAGGTAAACTAAGGACCTTTTTGTAAATACGAGTTTTCACGTATTTCGTCAAATACGGAAATTCTTGATACCAATGTGTGTATCTCGAAGAGTACGTCAACTTTCATAATACACTTGGTTTCATTTGACCTAAGGTTGATCAAATGGGCCTTCATTTGACCCAAAATGTAAATAAGAAAAATGGAAGAGGACTTAAGTGCAAAAAGTCCACTTATATAAGCTAAGAGATGGGTTCTTTTCCCATTTTAGCAAACCCTAGGCACTCTTCTTCCTTCTCTTCCATTTCTTCTCCATCAAGAGTAAGGATTGGGAGCTTGCAAGTAGCTTTTGAAAAAGCTTGGTCATCTTCATCTTCTCCATTGAGCCATCCTCCATTATTGAAGAACTTGGAAGATTCTTTGGGAGAGATTTGTGTCAAACCAAGCCAAGCAAAAGGGGCTTTTCGTCAAAGAAGCTTAAAAGGAGGCAAGTATAAGCATTTCTTGTGAATGGTGTTAGTCATTGTAGCATTTAATGGAGTTTTCATAAATTTAGGTTTGTGTATATTTCCATTGAATGTTGAATGGGTTGTTTATGGATTGATTAATGGATTAGAAATGTCATTAATGTGTGCATTAGATGATGAATGAGGAGTGGACAGGAGGTCCAAAATTGATTGCAGGTGGTTGTGGTAATGAATGGAGAAAGGAGTAAAGAAGAGAGAGAGTTGCAGAATTTCGGAGTGAAATTCTGAAGCATTCGCTCGAGCGAACCACTCTCTGGATGATGGCGCTCGAGCGGACAAGGGCCTGCTCGAGCGATCACTTTTCTGTTTGAGTTTGCTAGAGCAAACTTTGGGTTCGCTCGAGCGACCACTTCTCTGTCTGGGTCCGCTCGAGCGAACTTGAGTCCGCCCAAGCGAACTTGATACTGGACAGGGCATTGATTGAAGCCGAAAATTTAGTTTTGGATTTCGTAGGAAGCATGGATGCTTTTTGGACACTTATGTGTCCTCTAAATTAGCTTTGTGACTAATTAATGCAAATAGAGCTTGGTGGGGATTGTGAACAATGAAATAGAATTTTTAAGAATTGAACCCTTGGATTAATAATAGGTTAAGTGTCAACTGATTATGGACTATACCTCCATAGGTGTTAATTACGGGGACTCCAATGTACCTATAATATACAAATGTGATGTCCATCGAGAATAACACGTACATTGGATAACCAACGGTTACACCTAAATGGTTGGTTGGAACTGGAATAGAAATGAGTAGAATCGTGTAGTTAGTGATTCTCTCATGCCATTGTATTCTGTATCACTTCATTTCAATCTCATAAGATTAATGTTATTGTTTATTCCCTTTCCATTGTTAAGAATGGAATCACTGTATAGAGTTGAATGCAGAATTGGATTGATAATGAAATGTATTGACTCTTGAGCCTGGCACTACCTAGCTATTGTATTAAATTCTAAATGAATTAATAAATGATTGTTTCATGAGGCCGGGGTCATGAATGGTGCGCCCTTCCGCCCTGAGCCAAATGACTATTTCTACTGCAGTAGATGGATTTGGGGCTTTACGGAGCTCCATGGTGATGCTAGTATCCCTAGCCCAAACACTGGTAAGTGCCACAAATTCCGATCGTATTTATGGATACTGATTGATGCCTTCCATTTGGAAGATGAATCCTTCCTTTGATGGAAGATGATAAAAGAAATGAAATGAAATGAAATGAAAGCTATTGTAGTTGTCATCCTGTACATGTTATTGATTGACTTATCATGCTCATCCATTGTCATTGTAGGGATTGTCTAGACTTGTCTAGAATTGGAACTGTTTGCTAAATATATTGAATGATGTAGTAAATGTACTAACATGTGCTATCATAAGTTTTGTTTATGCATTGCTAAACCGTAGTGTTCATTAGTGTTATTGATGATATTACAAGCCCGATTGCCCATGCCAATCCGGCGGCCCCAGCGGCCGCGGAGGAAACCGTTGCGGTTCCTCTAGGAGGATTGATAGAATGGGATAGTCGGAATACCAATTGATATGGGTATTCGAGTGCGCGAATGAACGGAGAATGTTTTGAGAGATTCTTTTTGAAGATTCATTTCGGGATGTACTATTTTGAGAACTTGAATAGTCATCGACTTGCATAGTGTTTAGATATGTTAGAGTTGATGAAAGAAAGCAAAGGAACGATACATGTATAAAGAACTTTATTTTGTATACATATACATTTTGAATTAATTTGTCAATGTGTATTTCCGCAAATTGTACAATTGACAGGTATGTATGAATGAATGTTATCCCTTGTGGATTCTGTTTTAACTTAGGTTAATTCAGAGTTCACGGGAGTAAGTATGGTCGCGGCCCTGGATTATCATAACTCGGGCCCGGGTCGTGACAATCACCCTCTCTACACTTCCTCAAGCTTGGATTGACTAAATTCATGTCTACAGTTTCCTCTTGACTGCAATAGGTGAGAGTACCCAAACCCATTTCATATTTAGAAGTAACTGAGTCAAGGGACTCTTTTTCCAACACATGCATACATTCTCATGGACCTTTTCTTTTGAACAATTTTACGGCTGAAATTGGGGGTTTTCTCTTCCATTTGAACCAAGTTAGTGGAAGTGGGTTGCAGAGCTTTATTCCAAGGCAAGTATAAGTTATAAGATGCAATGCATGTGGTCTTTCTTTTTATTTTTATATTCAGATTCAAGTTCTGTAGAATACTAGCCTCTTTTGTGTGTTAATTCTTGAATTTAGAAATGGGCCTTGTATTTTGATTTGAATTAGATGATGGGATTAATAATGTTTGAATGATGGTAAGGAATGGTTGAACTAGAAGAGCATGTAGGCTCTAATTTCATGTAGGTATGTGGTATGGAAAATCTCAAAAAGGTTCTGGAAGTGAAGAAGAACCATATATGGACCAGGGGTGTGGTCTAATTTAACGAAAATTAAGTCCGGGAGGCCTTGTAGGGCTATGATCTGGTGCTTTTCTTCCTTTCACATGCCCAGCGGAAATTCAACATTACATGAGATATCTTTAGAGGCTAAGATGGTCTCATATACATCATCCGGTTAGTTCATCACCACATCATGGGTGTTGGTTTAGAAAGTTTGATGTACCGATTATATCTTGTGGCACCGATTTAGGATAGTAGTACTTGGATTTTCTAAAACTACATCGGATTGGATGGCGATGGAAGACAGACTGTTAAATTAGGATTGGCTAGGAAATTATCCTGATTCCTTAAATCAATTGCATTTCATATTGAGATGGATTTTCATCATTGACCTCAAGTTTGACTTATTAATTAATTACATAAAGGGTGTTATTTTCAATTCGATTAGTATATCCTTAATTTGTTAATACAGTTGATATTCAACTTATACAGTATCCTGAATTAGATTTCCCTTGAGCAATTATGTATGTGAATGACTATTATTCAATTCGATTTGATTTGAGATAAAGTAAAATGGGGACCTTATTCACATTCAATTATCATTCGATTCGATTGGTCTGGCACTACTTAGCTTAGACTTTGTAATACCCAACGGGGTTAAACTTGATTTAGTTATTCAAGACGGCTGCAGTAAGCCGTTTGAAACATCGAAACTCCAAAACTGGGCAGCCATGTGAGCCTTTGGCAGGGCCACTAGTGACATTCCAACTAGATTCGCTCTCTATCAAAGAGGATGAGCTCAATATAGTAGCCAACTAGTATGTTTATTTGTCATTTGATTCATAAAGCGTAATTTATTCATTATTGCACAATTGCCTAGTGCTGCTTGAATTGGCATCTTTTAATTACTTGTCATTAATTCGAATTTGATATGACATGTGTTACACTATTATTGCCTATACTTGCTGAATCGTCGTATTTATGATACTACCTTTGGTGTCATAGACGCAGGTGCAGCTTCCGATCTTGAGGAGGCCCAGGAGGGAGAGGACGAGACCGAAGAGGTTCCTCATGGGTAAAAAGAATGGGTAAGCAATGGCCCTATGTAGTCTTTCCCTCCGGAGAGCGATCTTAATACTTTTGAAATTGAATTGTAATTATCTTGGAAGTGTCTTAGACTCAGCTTAAGTACTTTTGTATAAGTCACACTTGATATTTTGAGTATACTTTTGGTTATTATTTTGTATAGTGTAGTAAGGTGAACTTTCATTATCCCTACTTTGCTTTTAATGAATATATCTTTTGTGTAAATATGGAACTTTAATAGGACTGATCATGGTATGGTACCTAAATATGTGGAATATTTGAGATGCTTCCGCTATTAATTGTTATTGATAAGTGTTGGTGAGCTAGCCTCACAAGTGGAAAGAGAAATTTTTATCCTTCGTGATTTATATTTGACTCGAGACAGGTACAGTATCACGGGAGTACGCGTGTTGCACCTCGGGGATTACCCTAGGCCAAGGTAATTCGGGATCGGGGTGTGACATTCTATCATGGGACTATATTGTTCCTATCAATCTTTATAGTTCAAATTGAGTAGAGCAAGCACTTGAGGTCTTCTCTCATGTTGCAGATCTGAGGAGAACCTCAACCGTCAAGCCTATTCAAAGGAGCTCTATAGCCGCTCTCCCCACTTAGCTACATGTCCCATTTGCCATTTATTAGCTACATTCTACCCTTCCTTTCCAAACAGGATTGAAACACAAAAAAAAAAAAAAAAAAAAAATCTAACCGTTGGTTAAGATTTCACTACATCTCTACTTTACATCTAGAAAAACAAACAAGCTACACTCCAAAAATGAAAATCATTGATTAAAATTTGTTACCCAAGACACATTTTAAACCATTTCATCATAGTTGGAATTTTTGAAATGCTAGAAGTTTCTAATCTCAATTTCAATTTTTATTCTTTCTGGGAAGCTCACCTAATTGAGATTTTTTGTCAAAACTCAAAGACCATATAGGGGAATCTAAATACCAAAAATGAAGTTTAACGGATGTTGTTTGACTCTCAAAAATATTTTAGACCGGCTTAGGACATTACAGAGATTTTTTGAATAGTTAAGTTCCAACTAGCTAACTTACCTTTTTCATATTTCTCTCATGTTAGAGTCTTTTCAAGTGAAACCAAAGGGGTTTGTTTCTCTAAGTTAATGACATTATTGAGGAATTTTTTTTAGTGGAATAGGGGTTTCTAAGCCAAGGAAAAATGTTCATGAAGTTTCAGCTAAAACTAGTTTCCAATTTGGGACGTCAATACTATATCAACAGGTTATTTTACTCAACCTATAACTGTCTCTACATAATAGTTTTTCCAATGACATCCTAGTGGTTCTAATCTCCATATAACAAAGAGTAAAATTGGTTATTTCCTTGGAATTTTTTCTTTTCTAAGTTAGAGAAAAACAATACAGATTCTCAGCTACAGCAGGTTCAACAAAACAAATAGCAGACCTTAGCAGTAAGCCATTTTGCCCACTTGATATCTTAGTCATAAAAAATGATAATCAAGTGAAACCCAAGAGGGTTTTAAGTCTGTATAATAAAAGTTAAATCTAATCTTTCCCAGATTAAAAATAATTTTCTATGATGGGTTTTTAGGCGTCACAAAATGACCTAAAAAATCAATTAGTGATGTTTTTGGTATATTTGACCCCCTATAGTAAATTGGGAGTAACTAGCACCCCTGTTTGGGTTCATTTTCACGCAAATTTTATACCATTTGAAACTAATTCAATTGCAGGTGTTCGGAGAGTTGGCTCATCAAATGACATAACCATTTGCTCAGCAAAAATCCAGCACGCAGTGGACTTTTAGGAGCTAAGAATTTATATATGTAACTTATCTAATCATATTACTTTCATTTTACCAGTCTAACCCCCTGAATTCACATGGTTCTCACTTCCTGAAGCTTAGGGGGTGTTTGGAAACAAGATATTTCAAGAGATTTTATCATATTATCTACTAGTTTAGAATATAATCTATGCACCAAAAAAGGTGTTGGATAACTTAGAAAGTATATTACAATATCTCACTTTCTTTTAAAAACCTTCATATTACATCATTCAAGGATTATACAAAACTCACAAGTTGATACACAAGATACTGACATTATTTCTCACATAAACCAAAGAGGGTCTTACATTATTTTTCACATAAACCAAAAGGATTCTTCTTACTAGGCTACTACCATCGACTAAAATAACAAAGCAAATAGAATCATTGATACATAGCCAACAACATCGCTTCTTCAAACAGAATTACCGATCCATACATAGAAGACAATAATGATGCTTTACTTTTAACTCCACCATTGTTACCCTAATGAAAAAAACGGCAATATAAAAAAAAACCAATGAAATAAAAGAGAGAAATTTAGAAAACAATAAAACAAAATTTATGTTTGAGTTTTATGGAGTTCGTATTTTGCAAAGAGAAGTGATTGTATTCTTGTTGTGGTGCATTATGAAAAATTTGCTAACCTACCATTTCTATTTCGGTAGATTGTCCAAGATGGAGTCCATTCTTGATCAAACTCATAGAAGCACACCAATGACTATATTTGATTTGATGCTTCACCTTACTTTACTTTAATTCACCATTCATCCAAACAGGCCGAAGGTCTTTTCTTCTACAACTAACTAATTTTGTAAACCTTTCCATAAATAAGTCTCAACATCGATTTGACGTAGAATCAAGAGCCTGGACAAACTAGCAAGCTCCATTTCATGAACAATTCTAACATATTTTTCAACCAGTTTTTCTTTAATGCCTACTCCCAGAGACATCAAACATTAAAGAAAATTTTTTTTTTTTCATATCTTATTGAATGGAAGGAAAAAAGAAAGAAAAAACTCTTGTCATTTAAAACACAGATCTTCTTCATGGTCCTAGAAACAACAAATATTTAGAAAGAAAAAAAAAGAACTTATAGATAACATGGATACCATACAAGTTGGATAATCCCACCCTCCTTCCTGCACTATACGGTTGAACCGAAAATGGGCCATAGGGTCGTCTCAATCCACATTCTACCATTTATTCAAAATTTGAAGCTATTATCATCTATCATTTACAAACTAAACCAAACAAAAAACTTACCCATCTAAGGGGCTTACTTTCTAGATTCGACCTAAGTTCAAGATCCTTGAATTCCTATACAATTTGGCCTAAGACGAGGGAAACTAGAAGTTAGAAGGCATAAATTAGAATTTCCTTTCTTAAAACACATAATAAGCTTCCTCCTTACATTATCCACCATTAGAAGTTCCTTGCAAGTATGTACACTTGCATGTAGTTTTTACATGCCTTAGGCTATTGTGACCAAACAAATGCCATTCATGCATGCTACTACATGCTACCCACAAATTGGATTATATTTATAATACATTTGACAGCTAGAAAATACTACTCTGAAAAAATAAAAATAAATAAGAACATACCTGTTTGCGCTACATGAAGGATCATCAACTTGATTTATGGCCAGGCAATGCGCGAGGATGCAGCACATGTTTAGAAGTTGATGGGAGTCCTCTATTACCTTGTAGTCCTTTATTCCTCTTGAATTTAGCAAGCTTACTTGCTACTGCAACATATAACCGATCTCCCATGTCATCAAAGAACATGTAGTACGCAACCCTCCAAGATCTCTTGAATAACAAAATGCCACAGACAACCCAAAAGCCAACAACAAATCCGGGCCCCATGCTAATATAAAATAGTTGTATTTCCAACTCATCTTTAGCTTCTTTGTCTCCATCAGAAAGCGGCTGTGAATCTGGAAATATTTCATCTCGTGGGCACTGGTTCAAAAGTGGTGGCCCACATAATAAAGGGTTTCCCATGTAGATGGATGAATCATTGATTGTATCAAGTTGACGACCCGATGGAATTCTTCCAGAAAAGTTGTTGTATGACAAGTTCAAGTGATTTAAAGAAGTCATGTATGACAGGGTATGCGGAATTGTCCCTGAAAGCCGGTTCCATGAGAGATCAAGAGATTCTAACCATCGCATGTCACTGATATTTTCTGGGATTGTTCCTATCAAATGGTTTTTTGATAAGTTCAAACTTTGCAGGCCAAAAAGCTTAGTAATTCCTTCAGGGATTTCTCCATCTAGATCATTTTCTGATAGGTTTATATTCATCACAAGTGAAATTGTACTGCTATACTCATATTGACTTCCTTTCCAAAGCACCCAAATGCTCTCTAAGTGACCAAATTGCGGACCACTATAAATAACTTGGTTTGTTTTGTTCGCTATAGCCATAGCACTGAAGTTACCAAAGAACTCAGGTATTTTTCCCGACAAATTATTTTGTGAGAGGTCCAAGACTTGAAGTTCAGAAAGTAACGATAGCTGTGGAGGAATGTTCCCCTGAAACATATTGGTTCGCAAGAGAAGGAACATAAGAGAAGTTAAATGCTCACCAATCCATTTTGGTATCTTCCCTGAGAAATTATTTTCTCTGAGATCAAGTGTGATCAATCCTGTGCAACTCTTCATGGATGGAGGGAGCTCTCCTGAAAGCTTGTTTTTGCTCAAGTGCAATGAAGTAAGCTGTGACAAATTACTTTTTGAGCTCGGAATGCCTCCAGACAAGAAATTATTTTCTAGGTCCAGTGTCTCCAAATTCTGCAAATCCCATAAACACTGGGGAATCTCATGTGTCAGCTGATTATTTGAGAAACTTAAATACACTAAATCTTTCATCTGGCATATTGACAGAGGAATGCTTCCCTTCAAGCGGTTGCTGGAGAGATCTAGATAAGTAATGTTTGATGGTAAAATATGAAAAATGTTAGAGACAACATCTGAAATACTTGCATTTGACAGAGACAAATAATACAATTGCTTTTGAGTTTGGAGCCATGGTGGAAGTTGGGGCCCTAATTTGCTATCATCCATTATTAAATATCTCAGTTGAAATGGAGGAACCCAATTAGAGCTCACATTGAAAACTAATGAAGTTGAAGAGATGTATAAATATGTCAATTTTATGAGATTGGAAAAGTGGGCTTCTGTTATAATACATTTAAGAGAATTATTAAATAAGATTAAAAACTGTAGATTTGAAAGTTGTCCAAGGCTTTCAGGAATGGACCCATTCAATTTATTACTAAAAAGAAATAGCATACTCAAAGATGACAATCTTCCAAGAGATGGAGGAATTGGACCGGAAAGAGGGTTATCAGAAAGATCCAATTCACTCAAGGAAGACAATCTTCCAACAGATGGAGGAATTGGACCGGAAAGAGAGTTATCAGAAAGACTCAATTCTCTCAAAGAAGACAATCTTCCAAGAGATGGAGGAATTGGACCAAAAAGAGAGTTCTCAAAAAGACGCAATTCTCTCAAGGAAGACAATCTTCCAAGAGATGGAGGAATTGGACCGGAAAGAGAGTTATTAGAAAGATCCAACTCTCTCAAGGAAGACAATCTTCCAAGAGATGGAGGAATTGGACCGGAAAGAGAGTTATCAGAAAGATCCAACTCTCTCAAGGAAGACAATCTTCCAAGAGATGGAGGAATTGGACCGGAAAGAGAGTTATCAGAAAGATCCAACTCTCTCAAGGAAGACAATCTTCCAAGAGATGGAGGAATTGGACCGGAAAGAGAGTTCTCAGAAAGATCCAACTCTCTCAAGGAAGACAATCTTCCAAGAGATAGAGGAATTGGACCGGAAAGAGAGTTCTCAAAAAGAGAGAGAGACTTCACATTAATGAATTGCCCTAACCAATCAGGAAGATGGCCACTGAGTCCATTGCCTCTCAAATTCAAGTCCTCTAAATTACTCTTAATGCATCCTTTAAAAGACTCTTTGAATCTGTTTATTTCTCCATTGAAATGATTCTCCTGCAAATTCAAGGTCTGTAGGCTGCAAAGATTCCCCAGGGCAGTTGGAATGGGATATGAGAAATCATTGTTACTAAGATCAAGCGACACCATTCTGCTGCAATTAAACAGCCAAGTGGGAATCCGAGGACCAAGCTCGTTCCCAGAAAGATCAAGGGTAGAAAGAGATGTGAGATTCACATGAGAAAGAGATGTAGAAATGTTGGGAAGCTGGCAAGAGGACAAGTGTAAGTTCAAAATAGATGGAAGCATAGTTACTGATAATTGCCAATCAGTTGCTGTACTGAGGTTCACCGATCCCATGTCAAGGTATTGCAAAGATGAGAGGCGAGAGAGCCAATCAAGTCTATCCACATGCAAATCATATGTCGGAACACTGAAGCTGTAATGAGAAATATCATCACTCGTATTTACCATGATATAACGGTAATTATTGAGGTCCAGATAACTTAAGGTAGAGAGATTTCCTAGCTCGCGAGGAACCCTTCCACCAAAGCCCGAGGCAGAGAGGTTAAGGTATCTCAAATTCTTGAATGAACCCATGAATTTTGGGATGACTTTTCCTCTAAAGCAGTTGATGCTTAGGTCCAAGTGTTTCAAATATTTCAACTCAAGCAAAGATGGGTTTATCTCACCAGATATGCATGATCTATTGAATGCTACTTCACGATTGCTATATGTTGCAATTGGTGAGGAAAATTGGAATTTGAATGGACCTCGAAGGGTGAGCTGGACGACATGCCCTGTTTTGTTGCTGCAGTGAATGCCTGCCCACCTACAGCAATCGTCTCCAACCCAAGAAGAGAGCCGGTTACTAGGGTCCTTGAGACCTTGTTTGAAGTAGATAAGTGCTTGTCTCTCTCTTTCCAAACAACCACTAGTGCTGGTTGTTTTGTCTCCAACACAGGAATTGAATTTCAAGGTTCCAATGCATAGGATTAGAAACCCAACCCAAAAATGAAGAAGAAATGGAATTGACCTTGAAAGAAACATGATTGATTAGTATTTGGAACAACAAGAAAAGCAATGATGTGTGAGATGCTATGAGGGTTTGGGGGAAGTGTATATATATAGAGATTATAGAGAGAGGAACAGGCATACAAGAGATTCTTTGATAAGCCAACTAGGTAGCTAAGATAAGATCCATCACAAACCAATAGTGATGGCCCATTGTTTTTCCACGACCACCCAACTTTTTCCACACGTTTTTGTCCGGTCTCTGTCTCTCTCTCTCTCTCTTTTGTTGGATGCGTCTCTTTCTCTTGACCACGACTATTTTCAGTCAAAACTAGCATCACTTTCCTTAACAACTTATCTCTACATATTATGAAAAGATAATCTTGCCCCAATCTGGGCCCATGGACTGTTGGACCCATGGACTGGTTATTCACATGAACCTACAAAAGCATAGCCCTAATCCAGCCCAATCTGGGCCTTCACACCTTCCCTCATAAAGAGTTACACAAATGATGGATTCCTGAAGCCGCAAACACAAAGCCGGAGTCGGATTGAATTGCAACCCTAGATTAGATATTGCCTAACATAAGTATACATTATACCCTTAATTGAAAGTATGCAATCATACTCCAAATATCACTATGAAGTTCACAGCTTGATTTTCTATGGAATAATTACCTCCATCTATCACAGTGGGGATCAGACTAGACTAGGCCATTGTAGCATGGCCAATTACGGGTAATTTGGTTATTTTAAAATGACTGAGGGAAAAAGTTGCCATAGAATAGTTTTAAATGGATGGATGTAATTAATTAAAAACTTCATAGAAAACTTTAAAGATTAATTTGGAAAGTTTTTAAACCTGTGTCTATTTTTTAAATGAAACCGAAAGTCTTATTTAAGATTTTCCCTTTTTATAATGATAGAGCCGTGACTAGATGACGTAATAAATGATCAATATGACGAGAGGAAAGTTACAAGGCCACATAGATGAGTGGCCATGGTTTTAAATGTATTCAATTCTACTGATGGGAGGCCCACCTTTTAAGGATCCTATCCATCCATCCAGACACTTGGACCCTTTTACAAGCCCAAATTTTATGCTGTTCTAGACATTATTCATCCTATGGTCTTATTTAAAATAAAAAAATTTCACGGCCCATAGCCATTAAATTTAAGAACTTAAAACTAGGGGGCTCATGGGTTGGGCTAGTCTGGACTCGAACACGGCCCAGGTCGCTCTGGGCCAGAGAATAACTTGATGTGTGGAAGAAAGTGAAAATTCCTCCTGTGGGACCTTCTGCATGTGGAATGCCTAATCTGTTGACTTGTGTGCGTTCATTATAAGCCCAAGTCATCCCTGTGGAAAGTCTGGCACCTATGGGCCATGGCTGCTACTTGATTGGTGACTTGGGATTTTACATACTATTACCCTGAGCTCCCAGTGGGCCCCACTCTGGGAAAAGGTTTATCCAAAGAAAATACAGGTTTGAAGTTCATGGGCCAAGCTACAAAGGTTGGCTCGATCCCAACTATGGGTGGATGGTGCTCCAAACAAAACCCATGTTTGAAGTTCATAGTGATATTTGGCACATACTTGCATACTTTCAACAAAAGTGTGCACTGTATCGACAAATTAGGCGATGTCTAATCTAGAGTTGCAGTTCAAACCAACTATTTTATTTATTTTTTGTTCTTTCTATATTGGGCTACTAGTCTAGTTTGAGAATACAGGGATTGATCTCCTGGGGATATGTATGAAACCAAAGTGCAAAGTATGAGGTCCAGGCCCAATCTAGGCATTGACTGGGCTATGTTTGAGCTATGCTTTGCAGGTGCATATGCTTGGTTAGATAATGATATCCTGACACATGAGAGGACTGGTTAAATGTCTGATAGAGGTGACTTAGAGAGTGAGATTCGTGGAAAGTAAGGGACACCAAACAAATGCGTGTGGAAAAAGTTGGGTATCGTGGAAAATTCTATAAAGAGGATTGCGTGGAAAATTCTATAGAAAGGATTGCTCTGTTTAAGCCTGCTTGTCAAGGGTCAAGACAAAGAAATGGCTAAGGTAACGATTGGCTAACTGCAGATTTTTATTTTATTTTTTTTTATTGGCTAAGCAGTAAGCTAACAATTGGCTAACCATAGGCCAATCAACCCTACCCTCTTGGAAAAGTTGAGACTTGAGATCCATTGCCATCAACTTTGATTTTTGATTAATATGATGGGATTGGGACCCACTGTATGTCTATGACCCTAAAACCATCAATGGCAAATTGGGAAAATAAGCCAAAGCCTAATTGTGGAAGAAGATTAGGCACTAGGCACTCATGGACTATCACTGTCACTGTCCTGGAATCTTCTTTGCTTGATAATTCCATGACACAGGGCTTTGATAGTTCTTCTAAACTGCCTCCTATTAAGTTAATATTCTGGCCCAGATTCAGGTCCCAGCCCTGAAAGTCAGGCCCCAGGCCTGAAAGTCAGGCCCAGGGTCAGATCATTTGCAAGATCTCCTTTGTGCTAAATATGTTGGGCCAACCCAAGCCTTCAACATTCATTCAGTCCTTAGCATTAGGCCTGTCAATTTGACCTTGAGACAAAGGGGCCCGGACCTCAAAACTTTGTGTTGTTTTAGAAATTATTTGATCTTATTTAAAAGAATTTCACGGCCCATAGCCTTTAAATTTAAGGACTTAAAACTAAGGGTGCTTGTCGATTGGGCTAGTCTGGGCTTGATCACGGCCTAGATCGCTTTGGGCCAGATAATAACTAGATGTAGGGAAGAAAGGGAAAATTCCTCATTTGGGAGTTGGGACCATCTGCATGTGGAGGGCCTGATCTGTCCACATGGAGAAAATTCCCCATGGAAGAAATGTCTATGACCCTAAAACTAAAACCATCAATGATTAAGTGGGAAAAAATGCCAAAGCCTGCTTGTGGAAGAAGATCCTGACTCACTTTGGATAATACATTGGATAAGATGTACATCTAGATGGCGTTTACATTGGGTAGAGTTGTAGAATATATGCTTTCACAATACGTGTGAACACACACAGGTATACACATGACAGGCTTAATGAGACTAATTATGCGATTATACACATACATGTGTATACTTTGGATATCTAGGAATTTTGATATGTTTGAGCCTGGATTCATATGATGGAGGGAATTTCCAGCTAAAGTCAGCTGCATTTGGACAGACGAGAAGATGTGGATAGATGAGAGAGATGGCCCACAGGAGCCAAATTTTCCAACAAGCTCTGGAGCCCAACTTCTCCCACTCTTCAGCCTTCAACATGAGACTAGACTTCAAAGTCATTGGACTCTACTGGTGTTGTGGAGCTTGTCAGCCTGACAGTCATTTTCATGTTTCCTCCATTTGCCCAGGGACAATCACCTTCTCCCATACGTTTTCCCCCTACTGTTATTAGTTGTTTCCGTTGACCTGTTTGTGTCCCTCCCCTCCTCTTACAAGCTGTTTTTTGGATTCATCCATTTAAAGTTGGTCGCATCAGATTATCTAAAATCTAACAATATTGAGACCATCGATGACTAGAATGGCAGCAATAGTTGATTTCCTACTTTTCCAAGAAAGATGAAAGCTCTTGACGACGGAGCGTCATAAACTTCTCAAGTAAAGAAGATTGCAGGAAAGTGGTAGCAAAGGCTTTGGCCTTCTTTTCTTATCAAATTAATCTAAAACCAATGCTAATGGCAACTTTTCCACGAAGGTGAGGTTGGTTTGTCACAATTAAGGTTTATAAAACCATGGGTAGCTCAGTTGGCCTAGGACCACTGTTTGCACCCAGAGGTTGTAGGTTCGAAACTGCAGAGATTGTAGGTTCGAACTGCAGAGATTGTAGGTTCGAAACTGCACTACCACATTAGAGCTATAGGAGAGTTTACCCAGCTTCCCTCTGGGCCCGGAGGGATTAGTCCAGCCCAAAGGGTTGCGAACCCTCCGATAAAGAAAAATTAAGGTCTTTGAACTCCAATTAAGGTGCAGAATATTTTAAAGCGGGTTTAAGGTTTTCCTCTTCCTATTATTTTATAATTATTGGGATAGTGCTCAAAGTCCGGGAGGATCTAAGATTTGAAGCTTCATATATTGGGTTTCATCATATCCGTGAGAAGATTAGTCGTTTGGGGTCATGAATTACCTCTCATGTTGGGATATCATTCTTCATCCTAGCATATGCACCTGCAATGTATGACTCAAATCCAGTGCGGTCAAATTGGACTTGGCCTCCACACCTTTACCCCATAAATTGTCACTTAAACAATGGATTCTTAAATCCACAGATGTATTACATTTAGTTTCCAATACATTGATGGTTGAGTGGTGTCGGCATATTGGCTTCACACACATGCCCATAGGTCGATCCCTGAGTCAACCATGTGGGACTACTAAATGATGTTAAAGTAGGAATATTGATTGTATTTAGTTTTTAATTAGGCTAGTTTTAGATTTTATTTAGGGAAGGTTCAACTTCATTTTCTCATCTTTGGTGGTGGGCCCCACTTAATGACCAACCCGACCCTTACAAATGGTCCCTGAATTATGATCCAACAATTATACATAACTAGATTTTGAATCACAAGAAATCCGGATCATAGGAAGCCGTTGAAGCTCCCTTGGTTCATAGTAAAGCAGTAATTTAACTTATTATTCTTTAGAGCCCTTTAAACTTAAGATACCAAATTAACATTTTTACATTTTTTAGGCTTTGAAAAATTAATAACCTTAAAAGGGCTTTTAAAGAGCCCAGTCAAATACACCCTAAACCATTTGACTATTATCATTTTTGTAATATACCATTTGAGATATTGATATCTGCACTGCCGGAAACAGGGTGGCTGGCAAGGGCTACGTCCCCCGAAAACTTTTGAAAACCACTCTATGTTTTCAAAAAAATTACTATTTTTTAACATATGGCTGCCCTGAGATTTTCAAAAAAGCCCCCATATATTTTGAAAACTACTTGCATTTTTTAATATGTGGCCCTCCCAAGAATTTTCCTTCTTCATAGTGACCCTCCCAAGGAAGAATTCCTAGGTTCACCCCTGGGTATTTGGTTAGTGCATTAACAAACCTCTATCCATCTCTTCTTGTTCTTTCTCTAATAATTTTACTAAAATGTCTATTGGACATTGATATAGGATTCTTGTAGGAAAAAAAAAAAGGTGAGCACAGAGAATCCGCAGAAATGATGTTGCATGCTCAAAGGAAAATTGTTGCTTTCTATCTATTTTTTCCATTAAAAGGCGCCACACTGAACCACGAATTGTAGTAAGTATGAAAAAGCAAATCTTTTGCCACAGAAATGGCGTTACTGAAAAAACCCACAAGAAAATGGACTTCCATACACCCACAAGAAAATGGACTTCCATACATTTGGGTAATAATGGCAGAAACAGACTTCCACTTTTCCACATAACAAAATTTCTAACCATTCCTAGGGAAAGGATTGCCGAGCATCATGGAAAATCAGTTGCTTTTGCAACTTTTTATTGAAGGAGTCTGTGCCATACAGACACAGTCAAATGGACTACAATAGAAAAGTGAACAACTTTTTTTCGTATTTCAATGAGAGTGATCAGTGAGACACATTTTTACGATGTAGAATTCCCCGGCATGAAGGATTCTTTTTTCACATGACACAAATAGGTGATTTCCCATAGGAAGTAGTTTTTCATGGAGTTTGAACAAAAATAGTTCAACTTTTCCTTTTTCTACATGGAAAAAGACTGCACCAAATAATAGAGAAATAATTGGATAATGTTGTCAATTTGGATTTGCCAAGATACTGCCAATATGGAAATGTGTCGCAATAAACCGGGGAAAACTAACAACCACAAAAAAGCGAATCCTTTTGTATGAACCTTCCGTGAAAAAGTGTTGCACAAATGTAAGGATAAAAACTAGGGCAGGCCAGCAAGGTCTAGCATGGCCTGGCACATTGGTCAATGTGCGTGCGGCCTAGCCCAGCACGATTATGGCCCATTCGAACTTGGGCTGTGATAAGCTAGGGTACCCAGGCCTGTGGCACGACCCTTCTCCCAAGCCTGGGAATGGCATGACCCAGCCTGACATGGATGAGTGGGCCTATCTGTTTTGGATGGTGGACCTATGAAGAAGGAGAAGGAAGTGGAGATGGCCAGCTGATCTGTTCATAATCCTTGATCATCACTGCCAGGAGAAGAAACACAATAAAATGAATTTTGAGTTCACACAACGTGAATGAACTCTTAAAATAAACTATTGCTTACAAAAACAAATCTATCCCACAAAAAGAAACATCAGAACAAATCTATCCCATAGAAAGAAACATCAGAAAAACCAAATCTGAATTCAAAAGTTTTCCTCGAATAGGGATCAAATCTTTCATTGATAAAGATTTAAGGTAAAATAGTGTTTTAAAGATTTTAGGTATAAGGCATAAGATTTTTAGGTATAAAAATTGTTTTCCAACTTTAAGATATAAGAATGTTTGCATGGGAGCCCAACCAGAAACACCCATAAACAAGCCTTTAAAAAAGGTTTTTATTATTTGATAATTTAATTGAATATTAATTTTAAATGATTACCTAATACTTCTCAAGAGATTTAACCCATACGTAGCACGAGATTTGATGCTAGTTATCATTGGAGGTTTCATGCTTTAAAGCCTAGGAAAGTCCCCTCATTCATGTGTTTCTTGGACTTCACAGGTTTAGGCCCACCCCCACCTATCTGGCCCGATCCATTTTTTATTGTAGTCGTTGGAGTGCTTGTGTAACTGCTCTCAACGTATCTCCGGGTTTTATTAATCGTTATTGACACTCTTGATAACGTTTACGAGTAGCGGTGCACCACCGCCATTGATTTATGAGTTTATAAGATACGTTACTTATACAGAAATGGGTATGTTATCTGGAAGTGGGTACTCTACCTGATAGTGGATGCGCTATCCAGTAGTGGGTACTTTACCTGTAGTGGGTGCTCTCCTCGGCAGTGGGTACGTTATCTCACCGGACATGAGTCTGGATCCCCTGTTTCGTTGAAACGGGGGGTGCCTGCTTGGATCAGTCCCCAGGTGCCACGTGGCACACTTGCCACTTCAACTATGACCCTGTCTTGAAATGAATACCAAAAAGAAGGGCAAAGACTTTCTTGCAATTAGAAAAACAGGCCCCTTTCCTTGACTAGAGAATGCAATTCCAATCATGTCGCTGCCGGAGAAGATGACGGCGGCTTTCGGGGGAGATGGCGGATGGTGGAGGGGACTTTCAGGGGGTGGCAAAGGGCTCAATGTAGGTGTTCCCCTTTGCGAGCTCGCGGATGCACATTAAGGTTTTGCAGTTGGACAAACTGCTAGGTCATCTCCTTCTCCCGCTGGACGAGTAGCAATCGGATGAACTCACGGACGGACATTAGGGTTCTGTTTCATTGTTTTTGTCACATCTAGCATTACCAGATCACAAAATCAGCAGTTTCTCTTCATTTGCTGACAACCCATCCTCTCTTTCATCTCACTACTTTTCTACTGTCTTTGGAATATTTCTTTCTGGACATTAAGTCTTCACTTGCTCAATTGGGTTTTGCTGGAAAACTTCTTTTCATGCAGTTAATTGACATTCAAGCATGAAATCTTTGTTTTCCAAAATCAGCTGCTATTTTTAGTAATTCCTCTTATTTTTGTTGTATTTCTCATGGGTCTAAAAGGTTTTGTAACTCTGCAATTTAAGGGGTTTGCTCTGTTTTCTTCTTCAATTGTAGGGCATGTTAGGACTGACTTAGATTTCTATGTTGATTCATGCAGATAAGGTTTTTATAGCTAAGCAGTTTTAGTGGATCTTTTCCTTTGTTTTCTTGTATGATTTTTCCTCACAATCTTTGGATTCCACATGTAGGTGGCCGGTGTTTCTTCTTATTTGAGCATTTGATTTCTATTTAACAAGATTACTTGTTATGGTTTCTTATCTTTGTTTTAGAAGAATTAGCTACTCTAGGTTCTTCTCTTTTGTCTTTGTACTGAGAAACTCTTATGGTTTTTTTTCTCAAAAACCTAATTTCGAGCTGGGAGGCTTTGACAAGGAGGCTAGGCTTCGATTTGGAGAGGCGAGAGCAGTTGGAGTTGGAGGAGGGGGGACGTGATCAGGAGTGCATTCTCTGGGCAGGGAAAAGGGCTAGGTTTTCTATTTGTAAGAAAGTCCCCACCCTTCTTTTTTTTTTTTTTTTTGTATTCTTTTTAGGACAAGGTCACAGCTAAAGTGGCAAGTGTGCCACATGGCACCGGGAGATTGGTTCAAACAGGCTCCCCTGTTTCGTTGAAATAGGAGATCCAGACTCCACCGAACATAAGTGCATTACTCGGTAGCGTGTACGCTACGTCCGCGGAATTAAGTGCGCTACCGCCAAGAGATGTTATTGATTTTGTTACCATTTGGGCTTCTATTTATACGGAGGTTACGGGAAATGGCTCAGATAGAAAAAGAGCACACATAGCACCATTCAAGTGCACTAGAGGTTTATACCAAAAAAAAAAAAAAAAGTGCACTAGTGGTGAAGAACCGCTCCTTACCCCACTGGTAAGGAGTTGGGTTCTTATTGGGGAGGTTCAGGGGTTCAACCCCCACCTCGTCCTTATATATTCATGCATATGTATATGCGGGCTTTCTTCCCACTTTGGTGGGCTTCCTTCCCAGGTGTACCAGGCTCTTTCTCTAAAAAAAAAAAAAAAAAAAGTCTCAGCCACTAAAGCTGCGGTACCCAAATAAGATGTCCAATCAGGAAGCTGTTGTATCCTGTACGGGTGTTCATGGGCCGGGCTAAGGAAGATCCAAGCCTGATTCGGCTTCTAAACTGCGTGTCCAAGCCCTGTCCGGGCCCAAATCGGGCTATAAGGAGTTGGCTCAGGCCCAGCCTGCCTAAAAAGTTTGAAGACCGAGCCCAGCCCGATATTGATATATAATAATTTAAAAGGAGAGAGATTATATAATGTTGGGTGTAGCTAAATTGGTTTAGTCTTCATTGTTTATGTGGAAGTTACCACAGTTGGAATCCCCCATCTAGATTTTTCCATCACTATTTTATTAATTTGACAGGGTCGGGCTTTGGGCTCCCTACAACTGAGTCCAAGCTTGGCCCGTATATTAAAAGGGCCGAGAGAAAATGTCTGAGACTGGCCTGAATGCTAAATTAAAAGGCCCAAGCGCGGACCAAATTGGGTTGGTCCCGGGCCGGTCTCGGGATAGCCCGATCCATGAATACCCCTAGTATCTTGGGGCAGACGTCCTTGAGTCCACTGGACAATTGTGGGGGGCGAAATCCGTCCAAATATTGCATCCTTTGTGACGTGCTTTGACTGCCGGTTGTTAGGGTTCCTTCTTTCCTTTCTCAAAAGTATTATTATTAACTTAATTAAGTTATTGACAATTTCCGCAGATATTTTCCCAACAGTTTAGACAGATTTTATTTATGTGGATTAAATTGTTGATAAATTAAAATGGGTATTACTAGGGAGAACCCTAAAGTATTCAATTTCGAATGCCAACATTTTAAAACGTGGCGAATGAGAATGGAATTTCTCCTTAAGGTGTTAAGAGTCCTATATGTGCTGAATACTGACTGTCCTGAACAATTCAGACATGGACCCGTCGGTACCTATCAGAATGATCAGTGGAAATCAGTTGATTTTGATTGTAGGAATAAGATCCTCAATCACCTTGATAATTCCTTGTATATTGTGTTTGCAAAATACAAAACTGCAAATGACTTATGGGAAGCATTGGAAAAGGAGTATGCTACCAAAGATGCAGGAACCAAGAAATATGCGGTAGAAAAATTTTTAAACTTGAAAATGGCAAAAACAAAATCAGTGATAGCACAAGTTAGAGACTTTCAGAAAATAATCCTTAAAGTTCAAGCCGAAGGAATGAACATACCCAAACAGTTTGTAGTTGGAAGAACTATGCACGAACTCCCACCTTCGTAGGACTTTGGGATCTCCTTGAAACATAAAAAGGAGATAAAAATGGAGATCTGATTGTTCGCCTCCGAATCCATTAACAATACAGAGAATGTGATTCTTAGAGTAAGGAATCTGAAATGTGGATAAGGCCAATTTGACTGAGACCAAGACTGACTAGAAAAAATATAAAACTAATGCATCTCGGCCAAGGAGAAACTAAAAGAAAAAATAGAGCCATAATTTAAAGCCTCGCAAAGACATAAATAAGAAAAGAGATGTTGAATGTTTTGTTTGCGGTAAAGGAATGCCGCCAAAGAAAGGGAAATAAAGATAAGAAACAAGCTAATCTTGCCAAGGAAAACTTTGAGACGGTGGTGATAGAGGTGAACCTTGTTAGCCACCGTAAAGATTGATGAGTTGAAATGGGTGCTACCCGACACATCTGTAGAGACATAAGTGCATTCGTCTCTTATGAGCAAGTAGGAGATAACCAAGAACTCTACATGGGCAACTCCTCCACGACCAAAGTGGTTGGTCAATGGAAAGTGGTTCTGCACCTCTCTTTTGAAAAGTCATTAGCTTCGACGGAAGTGCTACATGTGCCTGAAGTACAGAAGAATTTGGTTTCTGGTTTGGTTATGAAAAGCAGTGGTTTTAAATTAGTGTTTGAATCAAATAAGTTTGTGATTACTAAAAATGGAGTTTTTGTAGGAAAAGCTTGTATCTTTGAAGGGCTTTTCAAGATGATCGAATGTAAACTTTGTAGGTAATAAAGCTTCTACGTCTACTTAAATTATTGTCCCTTCGGATGTGTGGCATGCTAGACTAGGTAATGTGAATTTCTCATCTATAAAGAACATGATGGATTTAGGATTAATTCCTAAATCATAATCAGTTCCTAAGACCTGTGGAGCCTGTGTTCAGTCCAAGTTTATGTGAAAATCTTTCAAAAGTGTTGAAATTAAGATGTTTTGAATTTTTTAGGACTAATTCATAGATGCGAATTAAATGGTATTTTAGCCAGAGGTGGTAAAAGGTATTTTATTACTTTCATAGATGATTATTAGAGATTCACATATGTTTACTTTATCATATTCTAAATAGGATGCAATATTCTTTGTGTCTATTTATCCATATAAAAGTATAACTAGAACTAGTGGCAATTCCAATTAGAATCAGCAATAAAAGACCCATAATTTGGAAAATGACCCTACTTCTTATAGTGAGGCCATGTAGTCTCCAGATGCTACATTTTGGAGAGAATCCCTAACTAATGAGATAGAATTTATAATTGCTAATCACACGGGGGGAATTATTGACCTTCCTCTGGGGAATAAACCATTGTGTTGTAAATGGGTTTTCAGAAAGAAGCAAAGGACTAATGGGTCAATTGAGAATTTTAAGGGTAGACTGGTTGCAAAAGGGTTCAAACAAAAAGGTGCTGGCTTTTTTTATACCTATGCCCAAGTAACCAGGATTACTACCATTAGAGTATAGATAGCCCTACCTTTTATCCATAATATGGTCATCCACCATATGGATGTCAACACTATGTTTTTAAATGGAGATTTAGATGGAACAACCCGAAGGATTCATTGCACCAGGCCAAGAACATAAAGTCTGTAGACTAATTAAATCTCTCTATGGCTTAAAACAAGCTCCTAAGCAGTGGCATTAGAAATTTGATTATGTGTTGATGTCAGATGGTTTTAAAATAAACGAACTAGACGAACATATTTATTTTAAATGTGTTGATAATTCCTGCATTATAATTTGCTTGTATGTGGATGATATGCTTATTTTTTGAATTGATTTAAAATCAGTTGAGAATACTTCTTTGTTCTAAACTTGACATGAAGGACCTGGGTGACACAGATGTCGTTCTTGGAATCAAAATCCAGAGAACTTCGAAGGAGTGGTTTTACCACAATCTCATTATATTGAGAAAGTACTTTGGAAGTTTAATATGCATTTAGAGTACTTTGGAAGTTTAATATGCTTTTAGGCAATGATGTTTCCACACCTTTTGATCCTTGTGTCAAATTATATAAAAACAAAGGAGCAACTGTATCTCAATTAGATTATCGTAGAGCCATTGGATGCTTAATGTATATCATGAGCTGCATTAGACCTGACATTGCTTATGAAGTAAGCATATTGAGCAGGTACACAAGTAATCCCAGTGGTGAGCATTGGACGGCTGTGATCCGGGTATTCAAATACTTGAAGAGGACCATTGATTATGGCCTGCACTATGAGAAATATCCCGTGGTACTAGAAGGATATTGTGATGCTAACTGGATGTCGGGTTCTAAGGAATCTAAGTCCATGTACGGCTATATATTTACATGTGGTAATGCAGCCGTCTCAAGGAAATTAAAGAAACAATCGTGTATATCCCCGATCTACAATGGATTTAGAGGTTGTTGCCATGACATTACCTGGTGAGGAAGCAAAATGGCTAAAGAAATTGTTCATGGATATAACCATATGGGCTGAACCAGTTCCTAGCATCCCTCTCCACAGTGATTCTAAGTTTGAAATTGATAGGGTGCATGACAAAACTGTACAATGATAAATTCAGACATATTCGTCTGAGGCGTAATTAGTTGAGACAATTACTGAAGGAAGAAGTAATTGCAATTGATTTGGTGAGATCAATGGAGAATTTAGCTGATCCATTAACCAAAGGACTTGCTAGAGAGTAAGTTTCCTTAACATCAAGGGAAACAAGACTTAAGACTAAAAAAGACAAGTCACCAATAATGGACACCCAACCCATTTGATCGGAGATGCCATGGGGCGGGTTCAATGGGAAGAACGAAGCTATCATTGGGTGACAATGTAAGAACACTTCAAAACCTCACATATGTAAAACTCATTCCTATGATGTGAAGTGTTTATTTACTGTAAAATAGTTGATATAAACTCTATGTCTTTTATAAGCAGGGTGTTTTACAGTAACATCCTTAAGGGAGCATACCTATATGAGTGTAGAAGTTAGGCGGCTTCCAATGAGAGTTTAGGCTACTCTCTAAAGCACTCATGAAAATTGGGATAGGATAAGGCTGTTAATGTGCATGGTTATTTATGAACCAAAGTGACCTTGAGGTTTAAATTATTATTATTAACTTAATTAATTTATTGACAATCTCCGCAGATATTTTTCCAACAGTTAATGTTAAATTTAAATGAAGAGTTTTAATGGATTGCTCAAGCCCAAGCTAGCTCAAAAACCTGAACCTGACCTGAATGAAAACACAATATACCCAACCCAAAACCAACCCTACTTGCAAGTTACCCATCCAAGGGATATGCAGGCTGAGTAGGGTAAACAGTTTTCCGGTTTTTGGCTTGCTTTTGAAAGAGCATAAAATTAAAGAGAAATGCATTACACAGTGTATTTTATAATCTTACATACTATTCACATAGGTTGGGTACTCAGACCGAATTTGGGCATCCGAAGCCAAAATCTGAACCTGACCCAAATTCAATCTGGGTTTCAAAATTAAATCCTAACCCAATCCAAATTTGAGTAAACCAAGCCCAAGTTTCAGCTTTGTGAAGGGTCTCGAAACTTAATATTTGTCTCTCAACCATTTCAGTTTGTGGCAAGATTTCTCTTCCACGGACGTCCAAATCCAGACATTAATAAAGAGGTTGAGAGGCCATCTACAAACTGAAATCCCCCAGAATTTTACAGCGCAGAAATGGGACACCACCACCTCCTCTTATGCAGGAACGACTGCAGCAGAAAATTACCCTCCGACCATGGATCCCAAATTAGGACGATTACACAATTCATGGGATCGATGTCAAAGTAGTGTGGAGGCGTTGGATGGATCATATTCATAGGTGAGTCCATCACAGAGAACAGTGACGGGCCAAGAGTCATATCGATAGGTGTCACAAATATTGACGACAATATTAACCCAGGTTGATATTACTTACAACTTTAACAAGCCCTCCAGATAAACTTGTGATCAATCAATTTATCGATCCAGCCAAACCCACCGATATGGGAGAGATACAAAATTTGCATTATATGACATGATCGAAGTTTTCTGAAAACTCAAGTGCAAATGTGATCTAAACCCCATCTTTTTCTACCTTTTCTTATAAATGACCACACTCTGTCCTGAATTAGAGAATCCTTTGTGGTGGGAAAAGGATCAAAATCTAGATCTGAGAATCTCGGGTTACATACGAATCCAGATCTACATTCGAACCCCCACCCCATCTAAAAACAAGTTCCATAACCACTTTTTAATCAGATACCATTGACATGCCTAAAAGTCATCCATTCAATTGACCCACAAATAATTATAATCACCTGATGCACCAAACCATCAAAGCCTCAAAAATCAGAAGATTGGGTGAGTGTGCGGTCATCCATACCCTCATCAGGTGGCGTTATCCACTCCACGACGATCTGATTAAAGCTGTTGAAATGGGCCCGCTTGAGTTCTCAAGTTCTCAGTCCTGGGGCTATTCAAAGTTCAAGGTTTCCGAAGTATAAGCCAGCCCAGCCCCTACTGACAGCCTTAAATCTGATCGTTATACACTTTTTGAGGGTTCTTTCGAAGTTGAAATAATCATTCTCACTCTCTCTCATGCCCATGCTTCAGAAAGATTTACAGCAGATGAAAATCCTACCAAACCAATTAGCTGTCCTTGGATAAAATTCATAGAAAGAAAAGCATACAATAAATGCTAACTTACCACTCTCTATCACATGAACATCGAGTAAGGACAGATCACCAAGAACAATCTACCAAACTATCAAGGACGGGTCAGTCTAATCACAACAAATATATGGTTCTTGTCATCAATTGTTGCGTTTCAGGGACCATGGCCCAACAACTGTAGTTTCCAGTAGATGTGTTGTTCCAATCATCTTATCTTCAATGTAAGCCATCCAGTAATGCATGGAGCTCTTAGACAAACTAACTCATCCTCCTATCTTTTTGAGACAAGCTTAGTATAGTTTGTTTCCAGCGGTCACGCTTAAGAGTATCCAGGAATTTCACCTGGAACTGGAGCCAATTCATTCCTTCCAAACCTCTCCTCGTCATAAAATGATGCACGTACCACCCTCCCACCAAAGAACCTCCCATCGAGATCGATCAGTGCCTTTGTTGTCTCCTCCGATCTCTCGAACTGTACGAAGATCCTGACAGCCTCATCTACTGGGAAATCTGGCTCTGTGATCTCGAATATTAAGACGCGAGTCACCGTCCCGTATTTCGAGCACTCAGAAGCAACCTCATCTTCTAGCTCATCATCCACTTCTCCTGGCCCAACCTGTAATGGAAGCAAAGTAAACAATATTACTATTTCAATAGATCAATTCTTCTATTTGCATGACAGTCTACCAAAATTTAGGCAGAAGTTGTTTAGTTAGAAGGTAGAAGCTGAATACTGCAAATCCACCGCCTTCAACAAAAGTATTTCAATATTAATTTTCAGATGTGACCCGAATAATTTTTTTCATATGAACATTCAATTGCATATCATGCACTTTTCTGGTAGCTGCCCTATTAGCAGATCCTGATCTCTAAAGCATATCTAGAGCACATATGGCAATAACTCCCTTTTCCCACACATAAGGGTTATTCTGCCCCCTCCTCACAAATGGAAGGTTCTTGACCTCCATAACCACTATGCCGAGCACAGTAGGACAAAATCATGCACCATTTTTTCAATGCATTCAGTGGCCACCAATATCACAAGACTCAAATGTTGTGACATTGAAATTTTGATAGTACATTTCAGACCCATTTAAATGCACATTGAAAAAAATGAAAACAAAAGGAGATCAAGAGTAAATGAAAGCAGTAAAAACAGTGTACTGACACACTCTGAAATGCAACGAATTAAGGGGGAAAGGAACTGAAGAAGTGCTGAAACAAATGAAAATGTGAAATTCAAATGGAACAAAAGATACTGCCACTAAGCAAAGAACACACTGAAACTACTGAAAAGCACCACATATGAGCACCATAAACAAAGAAGTGAGAATTATGGCTACCCCTAAAATATGAAGAAAATAACTGCAATCCAAAACAAGAAATAAATGGAAACTAGCTATTTGTGTTTATGGAAAAGCCAGCATTCTATGTGCATATTTTGTTGGCAAAGGGTCTCTTGAATCGGCAATTACTACTTGGGATTTATTTAATAACACAGTACATTTTTTTAATGGTAAAATGAGTCAAACTCGCAACGTTGTAGTTGCGCCAATGGCCACCTTCCAACTGTGCTATCATCGACTGTACTTAGTGCACCTAAACACCTACATAAATGGTTCACTTCCATGAGTTTCAAGAGCAATATCCTGCACTTGACAGTGCATAAAAGCATGACAAAAAATACTATGCAGCCATCACTTTAATCCAAATACATCAGTCAATGTCACCAAAAGATACAAATACAAGAAGAGGTGGTTGGGAATCGAGATGATAGACCAATGTCCAAGTACCATGTGTCAGATAAGAAATGTAGGCATTCAGACAAGGATAGACAACAGTATATCATGCAGAGATAGATTAACTGATGCAGAAGAGGATCTGAAGACTCAAGACTAATGGACTAGAAGCAAGTTTTGGTAGTTCATTGGGAACCCAATGGGCCAGCCCAAAAGTCTCAAAGGGCATTGGCCACTCATAAGTAAGAACCTGCCCGCCAACCCACCTCCCCTTTCCCCCATCAACCATAAACCAAAAAAGGAAAAGCCCAGCCAACCCATCTCTCCATGCATAACCACCTATAACTACCCATAACTCATGTCCCTCCAAAACCACTCAAACCACCGTAACCCATGTCACTCCCTCCCTCCATGCACAACCAAACCTAACTATCCAAACGCCTTGTAAATCCATGCCACTCAAACCTACCATAACCCATGTCCTTCTCTCTCTTAATTCCTATAACTACCCAAACCCCGCTGACATCCCATAACCATCACTATCAGTTGTGTTTAGTTAGGATTTCAGCATTTAAATGTTGTAAATTGCATTCTGCAAGTAATTCAAGATGTCCTTTCTTTTAAAATTGAGTGACAGCTTCAGCACTCTGCTGAAATTTTTTTAATTGGTATTGAAATTTTTTATAGACAAAGATTGCTAGTTAACCTGAGTTGTTTTCCCTCTGATTTGGCTGTGTTGGAACACTGATTTTGCATGGTATGGGGCCTGGAGAGCTGTACACCTGCTGAGACAGCACCCTAAGTGACTGGTTTTCTTTCTAAGGGGACTGATCTACATCATTAACCTACACTGATGTAGTCTTAATAAAACCAGCTAGACTATATACAGCTACAAAGAAGAAGATGATGGTGATGGTGATGTAGCTTCATAGAAAATTCCAGTTTCGCTGATATTGTTTCCAAGGGACTCAAATTATTGAGGGAACCTTAACAGCCAATTCAATTCAAATAGTATGGCAGAAGGTAAAACGCATCGTCCCTTAACACATAAGTTGATGTTGCCAAAACTTCTAAATACATAAACAGAGATGGCTGGTATGACGGAGCCTATTTATCAAATACGAAACAAAAGCATTTGGACAAGGATGGACATAGCAGTATATCATGCAGAGCTTGATAAACCATTTTTATGAATAGTCTCATCAATATTCCAATTCGTCCAATGACTATTTCCATGAGATCCAGTTCAATGATCACTGGGACCAGAACGCTGATTCAGTTCATGCTCCATGAGTTGTGAAACCATAACTGGAATTACTCATACTCAGAAGTTTCTAAGGGCTATGATTGGTTGTTTAATCCTCCGATGCTGATCCAAAAGCTTGACAGATCCCAAAAAGCAAACCCATATCCACCAAACAAGGGGTCCCATGCAGGTTTTCCGAACAATGTAGTGATTGATATGTATCAGCTGATACATGTTAATTTTGAATAAGGCCGCCAAACAAGCTTATCATATATATAAGCACCAACATGTGATACATATGGACTAATATTCATACCCTGTGGCAAAAAGGTATAACCCTCAAACCAGTAGTTGGAAGCCTAACTTTTTATTATTATCATTTTTTTTTCAATAGGCAAGAAGAATTGTAAGCAAGGAGAATATCATATATAGAGTGAAGAGTAAATGAAAACCAATGTAAAGGGTATACAAGGAGTCTATAGCTCTAATAAGTAGATTAATTCATTTGTACTACACCCAAAATGCTAAAACAAAAATGAGCCCCTTCACAGAAATATCTCGGATCTCATCAAAGATGAAACCAAGGCTCACTCTATGGCTCCATAGGACTAATGGAAACCAAAGAAATCACCTTCACAGTTAACTTTATTAAAACAATTTAAACTACAAGAAGGTATCTCCACGACCTCCTTCCTTATGCTCCAAGAACACAAAATACTAGGAGGGCCTATATTGATTCCAGAATGTGCCTTCCAGGCTTCCACATTCATTCAAATGTACCATCACCAACTTCATCCACAATCTCTATTCTCAACATTTTTCTCATCATAATCTCACCACCCTACAAAATGACTGAAGAAACCCACATCTACAGATTCTTCCTTCGTTAAGGCTCATTGGGTGATCTAAATCTGATATGTCCAAAAACTTAGAGAATAAAATTTTTGACACTGGAAAAATCTTAATGGCAAGTTCAACTGTTAGGATCTAGTAGATGAATCTAAACGATGACGGCATTTTGTAGAGGAAGGCCCTTCTAGCTTCAATGATGTCCTCGAGAGATGATTATGAGCTCATCACATGATCTTTCCTAGTCCAGTAGGGCTTGAGAAAAAAGGTTCCAGAAATCCATGGTTTCAGAATCTAATAGACAAAATCCAACAAATATCTTCTTTTTTTCAACAGAAATCCAACAACTTTGCAAACATGATACTGAGTTTTAGAATTTTTCAGGTGATTTGGATTCAGAAAACTGAACACTAAGAGTACAAAATTCAAAATGTTGTGCATAGCTAATGGGTGTTCACTTTTCAAGCTCCCATGATGTGATTATGTGACCATTGCAAAATAAATAATCAATTTCTTGTAGACAATCATGAAATAAATTTAGGCACTTGAGGTTGTATTTGATAAAAGTCTGAAGTTGATGCAACCTAGGGTTAGGATGCAAGTGCCGGAGCACAATCAAAATTCCGAAGAACAATCACTTGAAGAAGAAACAGTCTCCAACAAAAAACCCATGCAGGGAAATTTCTATTAACTCAAATCTCTGAGATCATTGATCTCTACAATGCCATATTTATAATAAAAGAAACTTAGGGCCTAATAAATCAAACCTACTCAAACCAGGAAACAAGAATAAAAATCCTACCCAAATTAGAAACCTAATTCTAATTACACTCTTTGCTAAAATAAACTACTAACAATTAAAATTAGAATTTCATGGGTCCCTCATGGTCCCACATGTGGCCCACGAGTTTTGTCGGAATGACATGGTATTGCTGCTGCATCATTCTCCCCAGGTTGGAAAAGAGTTCAACCTCGAACTCGGCTCTTCTTCGTAATGTTGCTTTTGTATATAGTGTGCACTTGAAGCGATTCCTGGATGAGACGAGAACTTGACCCTTTCTTTAGTGGTGCCGGTTTCATATGATAGAGTGTTACTTGCTTTTCACCATGCATGAAAGTGTAGGTGGTATTACGCATTCCATTAGTACCATTCTTGTCATACATCCATGGACGACTCAACAAGATATCACAACTATCCATAGGTACCACATTACACCAAACTGTATCTGTATAGTCTTCTCCAACATAAAAGGTAACGAGACATGCATACCGTACTTGCACTTCATCACCTGTCATTAACCACCTAGCAAAAGAAGGACGATGATGCTTTCGAACTTTCAGCTGCAATCGATCCACAAGGGCTTGAGAGATAATGTTCTGAGAACTTCCTCCATCAATAACTACTGTGCACTCTTGACACTTGACTGTTCCTTTGAAGTGGAAAATAGTTTCTTACAACCATTTCTTCTCAGTAAGTAAGGGAGTGTCAATAATTACCATGAGAGAATCAATATCCTCCTCGGGCAGAATGTCCTGCACTTTCTCGGTGTCGTTCTCGTTAGGATCATTATCTGCTGCATCTTTCACATTACTTTCATTCTCAATGAAGTGGATGCGTTTTGGACATTCCGCTGCACGATGCCCTTGTTGCTTACAATTATAGCATGTAATCCTATTTTGACCTTCGGGCTTGGTGAAAACTTTCTCCGATGAATCACTCGGTTTAGACCCTGCAATTGAGGAATTCTTCTGCATAACCCATTTAGATGCATTAAGTTTTCTGGATTGATGGTTTGTGATTCCCTCGGCTTTGATAGCATGTTGAACAATCTCATCAACATTATCAAAATGTTTGAATGCGAGGATATCTTGTATGTCAAGTGTAAGTTCCTTAAAGTATCGGTCAACTAATACATCTTCCTCATCATCTAAACCACAATGGGCTTGCATGGTCATAAACTCCTCCGAATACTTAACAACTGTCTTAGATCCTTGTTTTAAATATTAAAAACTTGCACGCGGATCTCTGGAGTAATTGACAGGGAGGAATTTTTGCTTCAACAGATTTTTCATCTCGGTCCATTTGTCAACGGAGTCAATTTGTTGGTTTATTCGTTTCCGTTGTAACTCGGCCCACCAGATCGCAGCATAATTGCGAAATCGAGTTGCTACTAGTGTAATCTTATGACCATCCGTCATTGGCTTGTGTGCAAAAATATTTTCAACACACACTAACCAATCTAAGAATTCATCCGGTTTCAATTTCCCATCATATTCGGGAATCACGAGTTTAATACCCAAATCACGATCAACATTGACTGCATGTGGATCTCGTTGATTCCGATTATGTCTTTCATCATCCCGATGATTTTCCTCACGCCAATTATTTTCTAGATTGGTTAATCGGAGTTCAATTCTTTCAAGAGACTCTTCCAATTGAGCTTGCATTTGAGCTTGCATTTGAACCATCGTTGCAGATAGTTGACTAACAGTTGCCGATAATGCCGCAACGGCGTTCCTCAAATCATCATTATGAGAGGAAGATTCCGCGTCAACCTGCTTCTTGGGAGGCATCTTTGTTCAAGGCAAATTTAAAATTTTTGACTGACCTAATGTGTAGATCTGCTCGGCATGATTATGCTGGTACAAACGGATCTAAAATCTGATGATGGATGAGTCTGGTATCGCAAAAAGAAGATCCGACCGTTGATCTTGGTCAAACCCGGTCTTGTAATTCTCTGCAGATAACAGGGGTGGTACTGGGTTGGCTCTTCAACTGTGATGGGTCAGATCAGACCTGATCGTACCCGGGTCCGGAACTCAAGCCCAATCTGACTTAAGTCAGGTACATGTGTAGACCAAGTGCCTCGGTCTTCTTGCTCTCTGAGAAGGATTTCGAAACCCTTTCTGTTTCACGTGTTGATAGAGAGGATGGAGAAGAGAGCTAGGTGAGGCCGTCCTCGACGGGAGAAAAGGGCGACGAAGAGACGCTGACAACGGCGTGAAGGCGATGAAGAGACGCTGACGATGGCGAAGGCGATGGTTTTTCTAACAAGGTGGAGTCGGTACTGTTGCAGCTTGGACTCATCGTCGATGAAGAGCAAGGTTCAAAATGGTGCACGGTATGCTCTTTTTTTTTTTTTTTTGGTTCTGGAAGCAAGGGATGGGGTCGATTAGGGGTTTTGGTAAGATGGTTTTGGTAAGAGGGTTTCCGGCTAGGATGGGTCAGGTTTTGGGAAAGGTGGTCTGTGGGTGGGTTCTGGAAATAGGTATGGGCGATGGTGGAGATTGGGGAAGAGGGGAAGAGGTTGTTGCTGGGTTTTGTTTTGCAGGGGAGGGGTGCTGGGTTATGGGCTTCAATTGTCTGGGAGAGGGGTTCGGTAGGGTTTGGCTGGCAGGGATGAGGGTATGTAGAGGGGATTGACGAAGGGCTAGGAAAGTGGAATGGGATGAGGGATAGGGGTAGTCACGCCGATTGATCTGGTGATCGTTCGGCTCTGATACCAATTGATGCAACCTAGGGTTAGGATGCAAGTGCCGGAGCACAATCAGATTCCGAAGAATAATCACTCGAAGAAGAAACAGTCTCCAACGAAAAACCCACGCAGGGAAATTTCTATTAACTCAAATCTCTAAGATCATTGATCTCTACAATGCCATATTTATAATAAAATAAACTTAGGGGTTAAGAAATCAAATCTACTCAAACTAGGAAACAAGAATAAAAATCCTACCCAAATTAGAAACCTAATTCTAATTATACTCTTTGCTAAAATAAACTACTAACAATTAAAATTAGAATTCCATGGGTCCCTCATAGTCCCACATGTGGCCCACAAGTCTTGTCGCAATGACGTGGTATTGCTGCTGCATCAGAAGTGAATGTTGTTATACTTTGTAGGAGACTAATTATATGGAGTAGCGTTAGGGAGATGAACCTTATTCTCCCTCCCTCACTCCCTCCCTTCAAACAAAAAACCTTCTAATAGTGGGCCTGCCTAATCTATTGAAATCCTATTGTATGGGACTTCAGCCAAATTTTATCCATAATAAGTGGGGTCTACAGCCAGATATGAAGAACAATCATAAAAGTATAGTATTTCATCTATCAAGGCTACTTTTTGCGTGTCGTCCTTTGATCCAAACTCCAAAGTGTAGAATCATGGAGCTCAAACTTTTAGAAATTGAATAGCCCCTGTAAATATAAATATATTTTTCCTTTTAAATAAGCTATTTTTGTACTTTTCAACAAAAAAAATATTTAAAAATTCTCTTCTGTTCACACTTCACAGCTTTTTTTCGTGTTCAGGTGATTTTCATCTAGCTCGTTGCAATGGGCCCGAAATTCAACTTAATATTTAAGCTTGATATTTTACTCAAGTCTGATTTATTCAAATTCAAACCTTATTTTTTTACCAAATCTCAAATTAAAATGGATTGAAGTATTGGACATAAATTTAATTTTAAAATTTTGTAATTTAATTTACATTGCACTTACCTGCTTGAGAAATTGGGTCCTAATCTCATGGTGTTTTATACAAGTTTAATTTCATGGTTGGGCCAATTCACGATAGAGTAAAATTTGGCCGCATCCCATGAAAGAGGTCATGCACTCGAGTGATCCATACCAACTAGTGGGCCCATTGTTTGAAAAGAGAGTGAGAAGGTCATATTTTCCATTGGTGGGACCAATGTTATTAGGTTAGAATTTCTAGCTTGGAAAACGAAGTGAAAAGAAGAGAGAGCCTTGGAAAGAAAGTGAGAAATAAAGGTCTCTTCAACTCTTTGGTCTCCTAAAAGTCTTTCCATCATATCTCGGAATAGAAGATTGGAATGACCTATTACATTCTTTCATTTTCTTCGTTTTAAAGTGGGCTTCATCTCCTTTAGCATTTTCCAATAATATATACAATGTGATAATAATTACACATTTCTACCGAGAGAAACAAGGGTAATGGTGAAGAAAGAACATCATCCATAAGGTATCCAAGCAAGAATTAGATATCCAAGATTTCCAGAATCTAATAGACAAGAATCTAATAAATATCCAAGCGAGATATCATGTCAGTACATTTTTACAATTTTTTAGGGTGAATTTGAATTTAGAAATCTGATCACTTCATAAAGCCAAAAGTTCCAAGATACAATCAGATCTTCAGATCTAGACGCATCCATGGTTGTTACAATTAGAAGCATTTATGCTCAAAACCAAAATATGCAATGTAATAGCTGAGCCTACACATAAAGTGCATGACAATATGTGGAATGAGATAGAAAGCAGCCATTTTTCTACAAGGTAATTAAAATTCCAGGAAATAGGGATTAAGGAGTCATGAACTTAAATTTCTTTTTAATAATAACTATCATTAAAAGAGGCTACACAACTGAATTAAGGAGTAATAAACTTATAATTAAATAAATCTTAATTAGCAATCACCAATTTCAGATGCGGAGCATATAACTATGATTCGGATTTTGAATGGCAAGGAAAAACAAAACCTCATTTAGTCATCCAAAACCAAATCAGTGAATGACAATGCCAATTTCCCATTACAAGTACAAATATGAATCAACATACCATGCTGGTAACTTCTCAGCATAATGTGAGAATAGATTAAAACACCTGAACACGATCAGAAAGATCTTTTATCTCATAGAAGTGAGTTGTAAGATCAAAATGAAAAAAAAAAAAAAAAAAACTTTGTTGCAGGACCGTGAAAACTGTCCTGGTATGATGATTTGAGATCAAATAACAATCAACATTTATAACTCGTTATAAAATAATGCTAGTTAGGTGGGTTTAGGTTACATATGGTTTGGGTTTAGGTCGGCCAAAGTGGGGAATGGGTTTTAGAGTGTCAGCCAAGGTGAATTAGGGTTTGGGAGGGGATCAGCTATGGTGGGATGCCCTTCTGATGAATAGGGTTTGTTTTCTTGGGTTCACACCAAATAGCTTCACACTACATTCCAATCAATAGAGAGAACTCAAAAGCAAAGTTTTCTTATTCATGTATTTCGTAAAAACTAAAAGAAGGCATAACAATGAATATATAATGAGTTACCAACCCAAGATCCAATTCAAACCATTAAAACACATCAATTGTTAGGATTGAAAGATAAGCAACTTGACTAAATGTTCCCAAGATTTTTGCAAAAAAAACCCAAAAACACGAAATAAATTTAATGTAAATCCTAAAGTGGTCCCCCTCCCCCTTCCCCTTTGGGCTGGACATCCCACTCAAGTTGGACGCAATGGGCCCAACTTGCTCCAATAGCAGCCCAAGTGCATCTTCCCAGGCTAGGGCCTTCCTGATGTCATGCATATGGGGGTCTTCTGTCTCTAACCATCCCAGTGTAGGGTCTTCAACTGATAACGGGGATGTGGTCAAGTATTATCCAACGGTGAGTCCTCCATGAAACCTCAAACTGGGCCCAAACAAGTATCATCCAACCATAATGATATTTGTGCAGGGACCCTCTTCTTCCTCCTTTGATAGTTTTTAAACTGTGATGCTCTGATGTCCTCACCACAAATTAAATTTAACTTGGAATCAACTTTTAATGAGTCCAAGAAAAGCACAATGCTCAAACAAATAAACCAAACAAAAAGGTAGTAACCAGAAACTTTTGATAGTGAATGAGATGTAAGTGTGCATGTAGTTATCAGCATGGATCAAAATAGCAGCCACTACGCTATATCGGGCGTAGCGGTCTTGAATGGCATTTAGCGCCGTTCACATCTGTAGCGGCTGTTGCGGTCCGCTACGGAGCCACTACACCCATTACGGGGCCGCTGCAGAGTGTGAAAATTTCCTACTTTTCAAAAAATTTCAAAATATATAATAATGCTTATTTCTTTTCTTTTTCTCTCCAAATAACATTTTTTTGCAACTCTTCTACCCTTTTATATTTAAAAGAACACCAAAAAGCACACGATCTCGCCGAATTACAGTGGATATGGAGAGTTCTTCTCAAGGTTTCTTCTCTAGGTACATCCTATCAGACACCCCCTTTGGTAGAGGTATTATTTTCTCTAATTACTCTTAAGTCTTAAGTCTTGACTTCATGATATTTTTTATGAGCCTTTCAATAGTTTCTAAGTCAGCATAACTAAGCAACATGAATACATGTGAAAAAAAATGATCATTACTATTGTTTTCTATTTATACAGCGATACAGGACCTCATACAATGAGGAGACCGCTACGCCCCCTTACCTTGGTTACTTTTGAAAAAAAAAAAAAAAAAGCACATTTTCTCTCATTTTCCAATATTCTAGATTTTCTACAAAAATTTTCAAGATTTTTTTATAATTTTTTTAAATCGCCCCGCTACATAGCGTTTTGGCGGAGAGCCACTTCACCCGCCACTACCGCTATTTTCATCCTTGGTTATCAAAATCCTACGATTCGTATCTCAAGTCTTAAGGAAAACGATTCATATATATATATATATATATATTGAATCCCATTTACAAATGAATCTTAGGATTCAAATGTGAACCCTACAATTCGATACTCGTTTCATCGAATCTTACGATTCAAGCGATTCGGCTTAGTGAGAATGGCTACAGCCAATAAGTTAAAATTAATAATATTTTACATTTTTTTTCTTTATTCTCTCTTTCTTTTATCGCTTGTAGTTTGAAAAGGTTATTTAGTAGTTAATGTCTTCACGAAACCTCATAAGAATTTTTTGACGCTTTGATAAGGTTTTAAAGATGGATAAACAACATACATTTAACTAAAGCATTCAACTATACGTACGGTGCTTGTTTATATTTTCTTCTTTTTTAAATCTATTTTTTGTTCTTTTTCTTCATGAACACTTTCTTAACTTTAAGAGATATCCTACCGTGTAAGACTGATGGTTTCGATTTTATTTTATTTTTATATTTTGGTTTAAAGAAAATAAAAATATATATTGATACTTTAAACTTATTTAACTATTTACACATCATTTATTTCATATATATATTAATATATGTCATGATGTTCTTGGTATGATTGTATGATAGACTTACTTGTTGTTATATTTATACTACTACTATAAATGGGAAAATGGATGGTTATGAATAACTACTTTTTTCTTTTTCTTTTAATTTTTAATTATTTTTCATTTTTATAAAACAAATAAAAAAATCCTACGATTCGTGATTCGATTCGATTCATGGGTATGAACGATTTGCGATACGATTCCGATTTTGATAACTATGAGTGTGCATTTAGAACTCTGTAGAAATTTATATGTATAGACCTACGTGGTTACATACTTAATCATTATCCATTTTCATGAGATCCCTCCGGAACACAGAACCCTATTGAACCATTTTACCTAAAGAGATTTGTTTTAGATGTAAAAAATCACAAAGTCAAAAAAATTTTATTCTTTCAAATTGGAATCATATTATAAAAATAATTAATTAAGATGATAGGCAATGATATTTGTTATGACAAAATAAACATCAAACAAATATTTGAACTCGTTTCATTTGTAAATACTGAGACATCTATAAGCAGTGATGCAGGGATTCATCCTTTTTTTTGTCTGTGTGTATGAACCCATATCAGAATAAGCCATTAAAATAGACTCCTTGTTGAAGAGAACACAAGAACTATGAATTAGTCACTATATTGCCTACCACGCACATGGCATAATGGTAAACGCATTGTCGCATTTTAGGGGCTGTTTGGGGCTTTACTAATGGAGTTGAGTGCAGTAAAGATTATTTTGAAGAAAGAATAAAAATATAAGTGGGTTATGATGGTATTTTGTTTTTAGTTGTTTATTATGGAATCTTTTTTACTTTTTTTATTGATTGTGGAGTTTTTTTGTCTTTTAGTGAAGAAATGAGGTTACTTTTTTACTTTTTTAAAAAAAATATGGTGGGAAATTTGAATTGAAGTGCTTTTTATGGGACTTTTTTTTTTTTTTTTTTTTTGAGAAATGGGGGCTTTACCTTACTTGACTCTATTAGTAGAGTAGCCAAACAATAAGGAAACTACTACCAGGTCCTGGGACGCGCACATGAGGCCCAAAATAAATTACAAGATTTACTTAAAAAGAATGATATAATAACTTGGGCATATCTAGTTGTGTTTCACTAGTCACTAGATATGTGCCAACTTACACATCTATTTTTTCTACCTTCATAAATAAATGATTGAAGAGCATGGGATTCTTTACTTTTTAGGCAAATCCTCAATCAGAGATTACTATGATAAAAGAATATTTATCTTCACATAAATGGGATCATATAAAGATTTAAAAAAAAAAACTCCTTTTTAAAAATTTTATATTCAAATTTCAAACAAACAACAAAAAAAAAAAAGAGCAAACCTTTTGCATCCTATAATCAAAACCAGTACGATATGGCATTTGTTAAAGTGAGCTCATATAATGATGGAAAAACCTACAGTCAAGGGAAGAAAATCTTGATGCATCTAAGCAGAAATCTATACTTACTAGTACTGAATACCCTGAATTACAAAACAATTGCCATGGTGGCACAAGCACAACCGTCGTTCAAGGAGGCATCAGCCTCAGGCTGCATTGATGCTCATAGCAATATAAAACACGTTGGGAATAAAAGAAAATACTCTATGAATAAGAAACCTTTCAGAGTCAACAAAGGTGCAGGCAGTCTCAAGCCATATAAATATTACTTTTCCACAGAAAAAAGCAACAGACATACCATGTTCCGGAGAAGCAAAACACGAGTTGGAGGGCCATTCAAGTTCACGCTCTTTGGTTTCTTCTCTGGTTTAGACTCGCTTGCATTCACAATCACCCCAGCCCGTCTATCAGTCTTCTTAGCCATCAGAGGAGTGGTAATTCCCTGCTCCTGTTTTCCAAGCCCCTGTCCTTCCTTCCAACCCATCTTCGCCATCATCCTCTGAGCTGCAGTCATCTGTCCACCTGCACCCACACCCAACCCAACCGTACCTGACTTCCCAATGCTAAACCCGTCTCCATTACCTGGTGGAGAAGGTGATCTCGGAGCCACACCCCCCGCATTCCCACTCATGGCTGCCCTCCGCTTCCAAGCTTCTTCACCAGAAATGTTCAGTGCTGCTGCTTTCTCTTTCTCCCTCTCCGCAGCCTCCCGTTGTCTCTGCTCTTCCCGCTCCTTCTCTCTTTCCTCCTCTTCCTGCCGCCTCCTCTCGAGCTCCCTCTTCATCTCAGCCTCCATCACTCGCCGCTTCCTCTCCCTCCTGTACTCCTCATAATCATTAGGTCTCGCAGGATCATACTCCTCAACCACAGTCGAAGTAACTCCAACGAGTGCAGGTTGAAATGATGGGCTTCTAACCCCATCATCAGGCAATGAGGCCGGCAGCACAGATGAAGAAATAAGTGGTTTTGCCTGGGGTGTGACCTGGGTCTTGGGCTTGTTTTGTGTGGTTTTCAAGACTGACGGAGGAGGAGCAAAGACAGATGCTGGCTTGCGCAATGTGGTTGGCGCCATTTTCGCACTGCTTGACCATACGGCCGAATTGCTGCTTCTCTCTTCCTCAGCAGATGAAGGCGGCGGAAGGTCCCCATACAACCCACCCAACATTTCTTTTCTATCCTTTTCTTCTTACAAAAATATTACTACCAGCAATCTATGGTTACTTGGATATAATGTCTAGAAAGTATTACAACCCACTCATCATTTCACTCCTACCTCTTCTCTTCTGAACTTTAGAATACAGAGAAACAACTCCCACCGATCAAATATCATGCGGAAACAATGGCCGAATTCATAACCAACAGAACATTTCTCTTCTACCCTAAAATCACAACACAGAGAGAGGATTGCCAGGAGTCTAAGCGCATAAATGTTTGGATGCAATGTCTCAAAATCACCTGCAAAGAATACAACATAAATAAATATCTAAGCAAGAATTAATCAACCCAGATACTGATTTCTCTTTTCTTCCACCAAAATCAGTAATGCTAAAGTAGCAATATGCACTTCCATTAACAATACAAAGTGCAAAATGAAATTTGTCTGTAAACTACTTGCAATAAAATCTAGTGGTGAATGATGCATGTAAATGGGTCAATTGATCACAGGTGGACTCCTATAAGAAAGCCAGCAGAGAGTTTTTGTCAAATGGAATGTTTTCGCAAAAATCTTATTTGAGTCATTTGAAGTCTTCTCAGCAATAATTGGTTAAAAAAAGATAGAAAGTATAATTCTTTTATTTTATTTTATTTCTTACAATTTGACTATCAGTTAAGAAGGTTAAAAGACACAAATATAGGGGCATTCAGAAATACACCACTCCTGTTATTTTGTCCCAAACAGTTTTAAAGACAATAACAGATGGATTAGGTTCCATTTTGGGTGGACTTGAACAATGAATTGAATGAAATCTTTCCACCCAAATCCCAAAACAGACCTTAATCGCAATATCAGAAGAAGAACCACAAAGGCAATTCTATTGAAGTGACGTGGAAGAAAGCCCCAGATTCCAGAGAACCGCTGATTTTCAACAAGGACCTTAATTGCAATAAAATTGAAACCATTTCCTATTAACAAACCTAAGACTCAGAACACCATGTCTAAACAACAGCGTGAACAAAATTGAAAAGTGAAGAAAACCCCAAAAATCGACATACCCAAAAGTCTTCTCCTTTGCAAAAGCCCTTATCAGAAAACTCTCCAAACATGAAAACCCACCATTAAGCAATATTTCTCAAAACCCAATCAGAAAGCATCATAACAACACAAATCATGAAAAACCCATGTCCAAAATCCAACAACAGATAGAAAAAAACAAACACCCATTGCCTCAAACAGATCAAGAAAAAAAAAAAAACCCTCACCGTCAAGCTTGTCAGCATCTGTGGCGTCAAACCCAGCAACCAAGAAAAGTGGGTTTTTGGTTTAGAGATGAGAGATTTCGGTATGTCCCGACTGGTCAGAAAAGTAAATAAAGGAAGTTTCTTGTTCCATCTAGGGCAAACCAGACAATAAAAAGAGTGATAAGATTAAAAAAAACGCGTTTCTGCTTGTTTGCACAATGAAAGGAGATATAGAGAAGGGTTTCTAGGGATAGGATTAAGGTTTGATAGGGTTTTAATGGGTTAATGAAGAACATACGAGAGAGAGAGAGAGAGAGAGAGAGAGAGAGAGAGAGAGAGAGAGAAGAATAGGGATTAGAAGAGTTACCACAGTTGGATTGGATTGGATTGAAATGGACTATGCCTCTGCAGCCGCCGGTGGAAGAGAGAGAGATCGCTGTCCGTCAAATGAGCTTGATTCTTCCACTTCCAGCCACGCATGAGACGCAGTAGGTTTTGAGCTTGAGACTTGGGAGAGAAAGGTGTGTGGACCGGGCCTGGGGTTCTCCAAACCCTGCCCTCGGAGGTCCTTTGCTACCTAGGGTCAAGCCTAGGGATTAACGAAAATAAAATCATCATCAATATCATCATCATCATCATTAAAGCTTTATATCTACTACGTTAAAGTCGGCTATATATGTTCTATTTCTCTATTCTAATCTATTATGAGCCATAGAAGAAAAAAGAATTAATTTTGAATTAATTTTATATTGCCACTCGGCATCGAGTGTAAATAGGACCTAAACCCTTTCTTATCTGAGCTTGAGAACTCAATGCAATGGAAGAAGCAAATACGTCATGTATTAAAAACTAAGGAGAAAATACTTTGTCATATAATTCTCCGTACAACATGCTATTTGGATTTTGCATCACTTTATTTATTTATTATTATTTTATTTTATTTTTTTGGAGTATGGGCCATTCAAGAGGTGGGCTATTGGAGTTTAATATGAATATGAGGCCAAACATTCTACTTAATAATTAAAGAGATGTGATCCTTGGCTCTTAAGAACTTTATAAGAATCATGTACGCATATATGCCCAATTAAATCAGTATATATGAGCAATTATGAAAATAATAATAAGAATCATGCATGGCTTATTTCAATTTTTTTTTTAATTTAAAAAGCGCCCGGATGTTTATTTGGTCTTTTAAATGAGGGAAGAACGCTACACACAATGAGCTCATTTGGTAATGTGGATTTCTTAGTACTCTTGGAACAAACATTCCTCGCTGAAAACTTATATGATTGAGGATTTCACATTAATATTGGTGTGTATTTATGCATATGGCTAAGAATAATTAGTTTTGGTGTGCAAATATGTAAAAGCGATGATTTTAAAATCATATATATGGGGAGTTTTAGATCTGAAAAAAATCAGCAGAATTGTGGATTTTCATTGGTCGATGTTTTCAAGGATTTATAATTGATTTATAATTGCCAAAATGGGTTTTCTACGACTAAGTGGAAAGTGGAAATATTTTCTCTAAGGATTTAATTGGCAAACGCAACCTATAGGATCAACATAGGAATGATTTAACATTGGATCCTAGAACCTCACGTTGACCTCCAATTCAGAAATAGAACAATGGTAGGAAGAATGTAGTGCAGCTGTTTCAGCTGTGATAAGGTTCTAATGTTGGAGATAAAATTACATTCATATCCCCATTATATAACTGTTGTGAAGGAAAAATCAGAGTATTTAAATACTTAGAAATTTACTTATATGATGTATATAAATCAGAAATATTTGAGGGCCGAGCAGTGCCAGGCCTACTATTATCCAAGCCCGGCCCTCAAATTGGCAGGGCCTTAAAAAATCTCATCCAAGATTGGCCCCTGGGCTTTCTAAGAAAATAGAAAGCCCTCTCTTTGGAGGGGTTATGAGGGGCCGGGCCGAATATCCTCATAGTAAGGCCCACCTGATGCCCTATTCTTGTTTTTAGGGGTTTTAATATGATCTCTCTCTCATTGATATACGTTTGGGGTATTCACGGGCAGGGCTGGAGCTTCTCGAAACTGAGCCCATTTATTTACTATTCAGGCCCATATCCAACCCAAGGGCTTGAAAGCCGGCACAAACGCAGCCCATTGTTGAATAGACATCCGTTGTATTAAATGTCAGGTCAGACTGGGTTTTCAAGCATATATAGGCCCAAGCATGGCGCATTTTTCAGTTGGGCCACATTGTTAGGTGGGCACAACCCATGAGCCTAAAGTACAACAAAATCCAGCACAATGTGGGCTGCACATACCACTATCATACCTAGTATATATTACTTTCCTCTTTTATTTTATTTTTTAATATATTTCTTTCATCTTCTCATAGAATCAAGTGTGTTATAAAATTGTTTAACTTTGGGGCGCTTAGAGAGATGATTATGACCATTGGACTGTACTCCTATCTGGCCCACTATTAATTCATATAACTAGCTTCCAACCCACCTAGAAACAAGCCCTTGGCCAGATTGACATGCATGTAGGTGGGCCTGGCATAAGAGTTCACATGTTCCAAAGATAGCAAACCATTTGGAGCCTTTATGATGTACTCATCTTCCGATTGATAGTAAAACTCTCCCTTCTTCTACTATAGACGTAAGCCAAAAGCCGAACCATTTAAATTTCTCATGTGACTCTCTCTTCTTGTGTGTGGGATGATTGTCTATCGTAGGTACTCACGCTTCTGCACGCACGCACGCACACAACACCATTCAAATGCAGAGGAATGGTTTTAGTGACATCTATTTCCTTTTACACTGGATGCATATATTAGATCCTCACATGCACAATGTGCACCTAGATATGGTTATTATTACCTTAATCTATAAAATGTTTGACAAAAGAAGAATCACTTGAAAAGACTCATATTTTTATTGGATTTCTATATTACATAATCTTCTTATTGCAGCTAATTACTTTCATTAGATTACAACATCTCCTCTCCGTTAAGAAAAAAAAAATCTAAATCTTGCTGTTTTGGCTCTCCAATGCTTCTTTTTCCCAAAACTCCACTTGTTTTATTGAATCTTCTTTCTTTTTAAGCAATTCTCGAAGAGCTGAAGGACGAAATGGTGGAGGCAAAGTGCATGGGATTGACTCTTTTGGAGCTTTTACCATAGATTCCACCATGAACTTCTTCTCTAACCCTTTTGCAGGGCAAGCCATGGATTCCAAACAGAGCTCAACTGCATTCTGCGGTTTTGTAGGCTTATATCTTAAGAGCTTAGAATATTCATTTAGAAGGTGAAACATGTAGTCATACACATAATCCATCTTCAGCTCCTCCTGAATGAAGCTGCTTGCCGCATTACCCATATCTTGTGCCTGGTGAGTACATCAAGTATCAACATAAGAAAATACAATAATAAAAATGTGAAGACTTGAAGGTGAAGTGGTCTTGATTCTTGAATGCAATATGTCTTTGCGATCAATGATGCAACTGACATCATATGTAGGGATCAGGAAGACTGGATCTCTTTACTAAGACAGAAGCTCTTTTCAAAATCTAAGCAAGCGAGACCCATCCTTCTGTGAACTACAGGTGGTGGTGGGATGTGAATGGGCTATATTACAAGGAAATCAAGCATAAAATAATCCTAGCCACTTGGTAATTGTACTGTGAATTATGAGTTAGAAGGATAATAAAACTAACTATTCAAATTCAATAGGCCACATACATTAAGATGGATGGAATATTCAATGGAGGATGTTTTGCAATCCATTGCTTGTCCATGAAATGCTCCCAAAGATGGGGTTTCAATCTCTTACTACAGGGTTCTTCGTGTTGAGGAGTGGGCTCCACTCAAAGAAAGGGGAATATTAAAAAGTATTTCCGCTACCTCTACTAACGCCTTAAAGTTTTGGTAGGAATGGCTAGCTTAAAGAAATTTAAGATGGTATCAAAGCCAACCGGTCTCGAGTTCAAATCCCAGGAGGAACGACTGGGCGAAAAAAAAAATACATGTCACCAATAGTGTTAAGAAATTTAAGACTTTGATTTGAAAATCCCACCCCGAGGGGTTCTCACTTTGTAGGCAGTGGAAATTTGAAAATCCTGCAGGTGAAAATTCCACCCCCCAAGATGATCCACCTAGGCCAATTCTATGTTCCATATTCACTAGAAAGTAAAACAGTAAAGTAGGAGAAGAGGGAGATTGATTAAAACCTCAGGTAATTGGAAAGGTATAGCGTTTTATGGACTACTGAGAGCATGACTTCGTATAGTATAAAGTTGAAAACCAAGCTCACAAAAGCAAGACTAATACAAATATGCAAGTTAAATAATCTGAATAGCAAGAATAACTAAGGGAGGTAGGGTCACCTTCTCCTTGTTGTCATTGCCCCAGTCAACAGCGAATTTGATAGATTGGCACTTCTTGTCACCCCTTACCGGCCAATAATGGTGCATTGGCATAAGACCCCTCACGAAGAAGTCATAATATTGAGGCTTCACTATCAAAGTAGGAGAATTGCAAGCTAAAATGTATTTTTCACTGACAGACCATGCGTACCCTTCAATATAAATCTTATACCTAATATGCAAATCACAACACTATTGTTATGTATAAAAAAAAAAAAAAAAAAAAAAAAGGAGAAGAAACTATGAAGAACTAAAGTTGAGAAACAAGTTGAAATGCATATCTACCTGTGAGTACATTGGTTTGCGAGATCAGACTGTTTAAATCCTTGCTGAGATTCACTGATCCAATCCTATAAATACACTTTATTAGCATATATGTATCTGTAGTTTTAAGTATGAGATATGTATGTGGATATGTATATGTTAATATCTTGTACAAATTGCAAGAGAAATGATCCATTAAGATAATAAGCATTGGATTATGGGAAACCACTAAGATCGGATTTACCACCGTTAATCTTATATGTTTTTGTTATTTTCCTTGTACCATTTGCTTTATTTTTGCACTATATTATTGCCTTCTTTTTTTTTTATGAAGGAAGATCTTACAATTATTGGTGAAAACAAAGAAAATGAAAACCAACATTAACACTATGGTTTCAAGGACACATACCTGCACATACAGGCGAGCATTCCAGTCCTGCGTCTCAGATACATTACATTTGAGAAGGTCACGCCTAGTAGCAGCCACAGATGGGTTCCCCTTCCAGTAAGCATAGGGCTCCCTGTCCTTCCATTTAATCCTCTCATTGCCCTCTTTCATATTTTTAAGCAGCAAGTGCCAAGGAGAAATGTTGATCTCAGCCCTGAAAAGATATACTAGACTTGTAAAATCTTGAACCCAGATGTGCAAGATTTGCATGTGTCCAGACCCAAATATCAAACATGACCCTAAATTGGCACAGTTTTTTTAAATATAATTATTTCTTTTTCTTTCTTTTTTCCATTGCATTAAGGCCATCTAATCCATGTTGGAGTCCTCCTTAACCAAAAAAAAAAAAAAGGCAAGGGGTATATTAATCTCTTAAAACGACATTAAAATTTGCATGATCACACACTAGATGTATCAAAAGTTTTGAACACATTCAATCAAAATCATTAGGCTGGACAACCTTTCATAAAAGTAAATTGTTGCATCAAACTCTCCCTGGTGAAGGTGAGACCTTGAATATTACACTGGCAGTGTCATTCATGTGTAGCAACAAAATATTCATAAACTCTCATAGGCCCTTCATGTTGCTTTCAATATAATTAGTATCAGGTTCCAATGTGCAATTTACTAGTGTCTGATCTTCATGCATTTAAGATCCACCATTCCAATATCCGAGCAATTGATATCAATTATATTCGTTGTTGTCACAATCACTATCATCATCACTAAAAACTACACGAGAGAAAAGCTCTTCCTATCTATTTGAAGTTGGCTTTGAGTACTTTTCTGCCAAACCTACTAAACTAAGTTTTTTTTTTTTTTTTTTTTTTTTAATCATGTATATCATTCTTGACTCTCTTTCGTTCGAGTCTTTATTTATGTCTGATATTCTCCTAGATCTTACTTCTAAAATCTTTCAGTGCAAGAAATTTAAAGAGTGAATAGCTGCCACGGCCTTTCCTCAATGCAAGAAATATAAAAAGCTAACATCAGGGCTTTGAAAATGGACAATCAAGTAAATGTTTCTAATTGGAGCTTTCTCGAGCAAATTGCATATTGCTCAGCTCTTCGGGCCCTTTTAGATAAATGACTTATCAATGAGTAAGGGTAAATGAAAAGGTCTCCTTGTGGACAATGGGGAACAGCTATAAAAGTCTAATGGCATTTTAACCTTAGATTATTCTTAAATTCGTTCACGGTGAGTGAAGGTTCATCGAGTGTAAAATTAGGTCCGATGCCGAATCATAAGATAACAAGATTATCAAGGGGCACATGCACATGCAGTCCACTCAAACAAGAACATTTTTCATGAATGATAACTTCCCAAGGTGAAAGAGCAGGGGTGTGCACTGCACCAAGCCAGCCCAATCCTGAGCTCAGCTTGCATTGAACTTGATTTTGTCTCTATTTTTAAACTTGTGGGCTATACCCCAGACCTAGTTTCTAGCTCTATCACTTAATGGGCCAGGCATGTTCCTTTATATGCTTAAAGGCCCAGCCCAACCAGACACATTTAACAAAAATGGTGCATACATATTACTTTAACGGTGTGCACCTGGATGGCTGGGTTTCACCTTCAGGCCAGTGGGCTGGGATCCTGACCTGAATATTCGGCCCGATACCTAAACTTGCCATTATTGGATTAGACTAGGCCTAGTCCAACCCGGCTCATGAACACCCACTACAAAACATGCACAAAGGAAAAGGGAGTCACGGCTATTTTACCAACCCCAGAAGGACCAGTCCGGAAAGACAATGTCCAGTGTATTCTTGTCCCCACAGTATCTAAACAATGGCGGTGGGCCCGACGAGTTCCTTCCCCTGTAGTCACGTGACTTCACAACGGGCCGGTCAAAGCAGTCAAACATCAGCTCAAGATCCGGAACCCGACCCGGATACAACCTCAGCAGCTGCAAAATACCCCACAAGGTGAAGACATCTCGGGTCTGGATCGCAGCCCGGAACTTCTCCACATAGGCCGTCCCATTCAAGACCACCAGCCGAAAATTGGCGGGCCCTTTTGCCCTCTCCACCATCTCCTTGGAGATCCCTGTAGCCTTCCAGGGCCGTAGATCTTCGTGGATCCAGCGGAAGTAGTCGGGGCAGGATGGGGATTTCACATCATCGAGGATTTGGACAGTTGGGATTGGGCCTTTGGGTGGACAGGTTTGAGTCAGGTTATCAGATGGGCAGATGAGGGGATGAAGTAAGGGTTTAGTTACTTTAGTACTGCTCTTGCCGCTTATAATAACATCCTGCATAATGAAAAGAATCTTGATATGAGAATGGTTTTAAAATACAGTTCAAATAACTTGATGATATGCCCACTCAAATTAAAATGTGATCAGATTGCATCCATTTTAGTAACAAATATTTAAGTACCATGCTTTAGAAATCATGAGCAAAGGGTCCAACTTTTGTAGGGGGTCTAAACGAGCCGGGCTCGAGCTTGATTGCCTGATCCACACGGCTTGTGGTTCGGCTCAATATCAATCGCTAACTTGTTGGTTTGGGCTTCCATGTTTGTCAAATGGGTGTGTTCAAGCGAGCGCTGGTAAAGCCCACGAAGCACGTCCCATCTCTGGACTTTGAAATGGGCCTTGGGGCCCATTACTGTCCTGGATCCACACCATTAAATCAAACATTACCACCAGGACTTGGTGGAATTAAGGACATTATGATATCAATATGATGGACTGAAATGCATCACTCCACTAATTCCATGGCAGAAAAAAAAAAAAAAAAAGCATCCTGACTCCCATAAACTATGGAATTTAGTTGAAATCACTCTTGTCCTCCTACAAGTGCTCCACTCATGATTCAACTATGGAATTTAGTTTAAACGTGTGGTTGACAGCATGTTACAACTTGGTTCGACTCTGTTCAGCCAAAATTATGAGGTCTGATGAAAAACTTGTAAGAGTTTAAGATATGGTCAATATTCTATTTAATGGACCTAAGACTTGGGATGATTTGCTTTTAGACTTAATCAACGCTCAGTAAGAAATCAATGAATATGAGGAAAACATTGTAAGAATTGCTTGTATTTTATATTGAGTTTTCATTATGCCCATTTGTTTGCTCAACTCAAGTATTGAATTTATAGAAACTCTAAGTAATTCATTTCTATCAAAGAGGCTAAAACTGAAGATACAAAAGGTCAAGATCTTAAAATAGCATCCCTTGTTACAAAAATAATTACCTAGCCATCAAGCTAGAGTCATCAAATCTTAGAAAAGTGAAAGTCACATCTACACCTCCACCTTATACGCCGCACTCCTCATCTTTTTGTCGTTTCATTGTTAGACCTTCATTCACCATGAATTCTTATAAATTTAATGGCGAGTAAACGAATGGGCCCTTACCAATTGGACCAAGATTAGTCTAGTCTTTCAGTTGACCTGAGGCATTATCCTTTTGGGTGGAGTTAGTCATCCAACAAAATAAAAAATAGTGTTTTGTGGAACAGTTTGGATTGGGAAAAAAATAAGAAGTAAAGCATGACCTCATCATTAGTATGTAATTGTCAATCACTAGGTCTGCACATTGGCTGGGCTAAGAGAAGGCCCAAGCCCATCACTGTAATGAGGAAGTTACTGCTTAATCCCATCTAATACTCTGGCTTGATAGCTAAACAGTTGGACGACGATCTAAGGCATTAATATATAGATGGCCCAACCCAGGATGAAAATTTTAGCGCCACTAATTCTATTAAACTGTTAATGTAATGGACTTGGGCCTCTCTTTCTTTCATACCTGCCGCCACATTTGGGCTTGGCAGATTTGTTTGGTCCTTCTAGTTCTGGGTCCATCAGACACAAGCACATCCAGGTTGGGAAATGGATTTCTACCACAATCTTTTCTTTTTTTTAATAAATTTCTGCCACAATCTAACACTACATTTCTTTTGAGATTTTAAGCTTTCAAGTTGGGCACTTGGAAGGGAATCACAGGGAGCCACTACCATAGCCCTTGCCATAGAATCATTCTCCCCGAGGGTGGTTTCCACTTTTCTATCCAGCAAACAAGAAAAAAAATTGAGCACTTGGAAGAGAAACAAAAGAAAAGGTGAGGAAAATGAATACGAACAAAAAGAGGAAGGTGATGATAAGGATGATGGGGTAATGATGTAGACAACTTAGCTTTTTTTCTTTTTGTCTTGGTAGCCAAAATGGTTTTTAAGTAGATGGTTAAGAGAGGATTTTCCCCACCTCACCCGCACTCCACACCCGAGGGCTAGGAGTCCCACCCCCTAGATACCAAACAAAAGAAGAAGATAGATGGTTAAGTGCACGACACTTTGACAACTACTTGTAAAAATAAAAACATGTCATGTTGGTGGGGTGCCCCCACAAGATATAGGGATGTTTTGTCCATTAGTGTGTGTGTCTAACTGTCTGTGTGTAACTATCTTGTGCACACCACATAGTGGGACTCACCTCATCACTGATCTAAATAGATCATCCAAAACCAGCCACCCCACTCGATCTCCAATATATCGCGGTTTCCATTGCTTTGCACTCAGAAGCATTAAGAATGGATCGTTGGATTGAGGGTTGTTTTTTAAAAATTTTAATTTTTATTTGAACTATTAAAATTAATGGATGGAGAGGTCAGGGGCATTAGATTTACTTGAGATTTTAAGAGAATCAGAACTCCTAATGTCCTAAAAGTTAGGAAATCAATGAAGAGTTACACCGACAACAGCAGGCAGTCTGACATGAGGAGTGATGGTTTCAGAAGGCTTTGGAGTTTATAACGTTCAGTAGAATCCTTAAGAAAAAAGTGAAGTCACATTGTGGCAATGTGCGTCCATGTGATAGTTCTGGTTGGGCTTTGTTGATGGTGACTCCATGTCACCCCGTTTTGGTCTTGTTTGCATTGCCTCTTGGTTAGGGCTTCTTTTTCACAGTTACTTGGCATTATCTTTTTTTATTAACTTCTTTTACAATTCATGGAGGCAGTAGTTTTTCTAACGTTGGTCTTGTTAATGTAGTCTCCTCCCCATGGCTTTAGATCCACATTTAATAGTAACAGGTGAATTTGAATTTAAGGGCATGTTTATGTAGCACCAAATTCGCAGCTATCTTTGTATTTTTTATTTTTTTTAAATTCTCGTTTGGAGCGGCTATAATGTCAAAAATTAAAAAACTATTTTTCATGCGCTTTTTTTTTTCGCAAAGGAGGTTTCAAACAAACCCCAACCTGGTGCAAGTCGATACACAAGTTTCCTCTTCTGCGGTGTTATACAAAATGCCCTAAGGCCTGTTTATTATTAAGGGTGTTGAATGCATAGAAATTCATGGCCACATGAGCACCATAGAACACTATGACCAGCAAAGGATGAAATATACAACGTTAAGATGTGGATGCAATTATCATTACCTAAGACTTAAATTTCTATAGTGGTGGATCGGTATTCATTTTTTGTCTCTAGGTCACAAATGGTCCTATGTACATGTGTGGATTCAACTTGAATTGGATCAATGTTTTAAACCTTATGGATATATTGCGCTAGACTCATACATTTCTTCAAAAGTTACCTATATGGGATTCTACATTGAAACCGATAAAGTTGAAATATCTCCCCCACCTAAAGATGGAAACAACTGAGCATAAAAAATATCTAAAACATTATTTCGAATCAACTATTGAAACCTCCAAATCTTGACAATAAATGAGACAGGCCAAGCCAAGTTTGACCTTCTCTTCATTTGTCCCCACTATTACAATAAATAATGCATTTACTATTATAAAAAAAAAACCTTATTTAAGTACATTTATAATATGCAAGCCTCGCATAAAAAATCTAATATTATATTACACATATATATATGGACAAGGCTCTCCTAACCCCAAGTTTAGAATAAAGTTTAGGAAAAAATTCTGAAAGCTCACGCTTGTAGGAATCACCTTGGCCCCCCTTGGTCCATCCAAATAAAACAAATACACTACCCTTAAATTGCGTATGTCCACCAAGTTTCGGTCAGATTCGAATTTATAGGATTATTAGATTGACTGTGTACCGATCCGAATGGATTATTGATCATTAAACTTTTGAGCCCAGATGGACAGTAGATTGAAATATAAAATAAATATATTAAAAAAAACGCTGAGCTGAGTTCAATGAGCCGGCCTCGAGCCGAGCCGAGTTGAACCTGGTTTTGGAAAGAATACTTACAGCATCGCTCCAACCGGCCGAAATGTAGGCACCGACGACGACGACGACCACGAGCCCCACCGTAAAAGCTTTTGCACCCGCTTTATTCAATCCCCGATGCGTCGTGTCCGATATAAGCCCATGAATTCCCGATCCCTTCCTGAAAACGCTCAGAAACCGCTTCATACTCTTCACCTTCCCCGTTCCGTTCTGATCTTTCAAAAACACGAGGAAAACTCAACAAGTAAAGCTCAAAATCCATGAAAAATCAAACGAGATTCTAATAAAGATTAAAAAAATAAAACTACTCACCGGTTTTCCACACTTTCTTCTGAGAAAATCTGCTCCAGGAGATGTTTGGCTGTTTTTGGAAAGATTTCTTGCTGCTACATTCTATGTACCTGGTTCAGATGAGAGAAAGAAGAGAGAGAGAGAGAGAGAGAGAGAGAGAGAGAGAGAGATGAAGAGTTAGGTAGGAATATTCTTTGAGAAGAAAAAATCGTGTCTCTGCGTGGAATTCTTCTGGTGAGCAAGTTCGAGTCTTATTCCTCTTGGGACTTTAATAGAAATGATGTTTGGCTTCTACACCATAGAAGGAAAAAAAAAATTATGGTGACCAAACTTAGAGCGAACATTCCATATGATGATATGCATCTGTTCCCACTCCATGCCAGTCACCTATTTCAAGAATGGTTTTGATTTGGTGGTCCTAAGCTCTTGACCATAATCTTTTAATGTTAGGCTAGTACTTGGTGATCGTTACATCTAACCATCCGTTTGATAGTGATTTGATTTTGGATGGTGATTAAGATGGCTATCTATATGTACAATCAGTCAATAAAGCTGAGTCCACATCCTTAGTGAACAGATTTAGATTGGTGCCATCTCAATCTATGAGTGGGGTCCGCTTAAATATAGAGAGTGTGTTTGATTATTATTTGAGTTTGACCTGCCGTTAGATTGATTACCAGTAAATGCATAATTTACATACAGAAGCTAATGGAAGTGGATCATATATGGTTCATGTGTTGTGCACTTATCAATTTATTGTTGTGGGCCTAATTGGAGTAGAATTTGGTCCCGTGCCAAGACACTAATGGATGTGGTTTTGAGTTATCTGAATTCGTGATTTAGAGGTCGGCCGTTGATAAACTTTGTTCTTATTTAGAGCAAGATGTCGAATAGATATGTCAATTTGGAGATACCGAACTCCAATTGAAAGCTTGTGTGGTAGTTTGAAGGTTTGGGATTTTGCATCTCCAAAGTATGAGACTTCACCTCATGTGTTAAATTATTGTATTTTTATCTTTTTATGGCACCACATCATAAAAGGAAAAAAGGAAGAAGTATTCTTGCATTCTTGTGGGGCCCTTTTGGAATAAAACATCCCAAAATAATATTTGGCATGGGCCTTTCCCATACGCCAATTTTGGCATTTTCCTCCAACTTGCCAAATGCAATGTCATTTTTGGAATGGCTGTTTGAGTGGTCTTCCATGCCAAGTATCACATTAGGATGCTCATGTAGGATTTGAAGGAGATGATGGTCAAGCTCATGTTAGGTTAGTGCTTTTTGTTTTTAGTGGTAACCGATCTATTAGGCAAAAGAGGGTGAAATATAACCAGTACTAGACCGAAAGGGAGCGCATTACATATGGGTGTTCATGGACATGGCCAGCAGAGCCCAAATCCAACACAGTCCACTTACCCAGGGTTGGACCTTAAAATTTACTATTTGGGCCGGGCTTGGATTATGTATTTGGGCATGTTTAGTAAATGGACCGGGCTTGGATTGCTTGGCCGACTATAAAAATAATTGTAGTAAAAGAGAGGAAGGTAAGATTTGAACACTTCACAACTTACCAAACCAGTTGAGAGAAGGCCTTTAGCATTTACAAAAGGCCAAAAAAATTATTATAATGTTATATTGGGCTGGGCTTGATCTTACTGTGCTCAGGCTGGCTGGCTGGCCCAAGCCTGCTTTTAGAAGCAGGGCGAGGCCTACATATAACTCAACCTGGCCCATGAACACCCCTACTGTTACATAGAGAGAATTTCAAAAAGGCATACAACTTTTGGCTTATTTTAAAAAAAGTACATGACAATTTTAATATTTCAAAAATGTATAAATATTTTTCACAGTTCTTTCAATCAAGTCCTCCCCATAATTTTTTGAGAACTGACAAAAATACCCTTCACTCATGACAACTTTGTCCTTTTAACCTCTTTATTCCCTTAAAATGACAGCTTTGATTTTGATGATTATAAGAATTTAATGAAGCTAGTTTTTTAGTCATTTCAAATCTCCCTTTTTAAACCATCCATGCATAAAGGTAGTTGAAGTAGGCCCCACTACGTTATTTGGGTTGGACTTGATCATTTCTCGTAAATGATTTATTAAAAAAAAAATTTAAATGAAATAAAGGTATTTTTGTCATTTCCAAAGCCTTTTGATGGAGAGGACTTGATTGAAAGAATTATGGAAGACTTTTATACATTTTTGAAATATTCAAGTCTTCATCTACTTTTTTAAAAATCAGCCAAAAGTCCTTTTGAAAATCTCCCATTACATAAAATAAAACAGATGATATACTCCTTGGTTCGCCAATAGTGGTTTAATTTCTCTCTCTCTCTATATATTTATATATATAAATATATATATATATATATAAATTATTCATGGGCATTTATTCCTCACCATATTATGATGAGGGCAACATAATGGGGCTACCTTTATAATCTATCTGAACCATCCACACACATGAGAGCCCTGAATTACAATGGACCCATCAAGTCTTCATTGATCCAAATGGATTGGACCACGCGTTGGATTGGCGATCAAGATTTTTCTTTAAAAAGTCGCTAAATTTGTGGGCCACAAATGAAGGGGCTAGAGGCATGGGAATGACCCAAACTTGATATATGGGCTTTTCTTTATTTTAGTTTCGAAATAGAGTTATACAATATTCAATAATTCAAATCCTTAAATATGTTCTTTTCTTTGTTTTAGTTTCCAAACAGAGTTATACAATATTCAAACCACTATTAAATCTTATAAATGAAATGAGTCTCACAAACGTATGTAAATCACTAATGACAAATATTCGAAGAGATTTTTTACACCAACCCATTAAAGTGCCATATGTCATGTCATCTCATAAGCTTTTTCTAAAATGCCTCTTGAAATAACAATATAATCTTTAACATGAGTTTTTCTTTTTTCATTTGCCATTCCAAATCATATTCTTAAAGATGCATATAGGATGAGATTTTCCTTATTGATTTGACATTCCAAATTATTTAAATCATCATTATTCGAGTGGATTAAAGATACCCATGAAGTTCCTATATTGGTCTGGCATGTGTAAATATGGGTCTTTTATCATTTTCTGAGAATTGGATTCATGATTATTCTAATTTCTACATGCCAATTATTTTCCATCAACAAGACTTTGACATTCCTGATTTCTCCTCTTTGCATGCTAATTATTCGCATATATTAATGCTAAATGTAAGTGAATGTGAGATAATTTGGATTTGGATTTGGATTTCTTAATCAAATAAAGTATTAATTATTTTTCATTTATTCATGTATGCCTTTTCGTTTAGATAGTTTGATGTAGAGACCGCACCTGGTGAACCAATTCCAATACATTGTTGCAAAGATTTTCAGCCATGCTAATGTTTTATCTATATGTGTGTTTTTATTGAACCCTTTGTCATCCATATAGACTTTGTTTGGCTTATGTGTTTGCTATATTTGGGTAATTTTACGAATGCTTGGTAGCGCCATTGGTTGGGGCACTCTGTAACCACCCGGAGGTCTCAGTATCGAAGCCCGCCAATGCGTTGCGACCCCAAGTCATTATATAGCCCGATGAACCCAATGAGTAGAAATAAGGAGAGGCCACCACCCCGGAGAGGCCACCACCACTGGGGACTAGTCAGGTGCTCAAAGAAGCCTTGGACACCCCGTTCACAACCAAAATAATTTATATATATATATATATTTGGGCAATTTTCAAGAAAACCTCCATTATTGAATGATGAGAGAATCTTCTCAAATTTTAGTAACATTATAAAATGGGGCTAGCTCTCCTAAGCTCAAACTTAGGATAAGATAAGATCAAGTGTGTGGTGGGGCCCACTTAGGGACCCACATGGGGATGGGGGGATTTTAAGGACTTCGTGGGATCATTCTCTCTGCAAAAAATCAGCTCCAACCGTGATTTCTATTATCTCCATATGGGCCCAAAAGTTTAATGGTCAACGATCCATTTGAATCGATACATAGTCGATCCAACGGTTTAAATAATTTGGATCTAACCGAAAGTTGGCGGATATGTGCAATTTAGGGGAGTCATGTGTTTGGTCCATTTAAATGAACCAAAGATGGGCCCCACAAGCATGAAGCTTACAAAATTTTATCCTAAGCTTGAGCTTAGAAGAGCCTTGCTCTTATAAAATTAATATAATATTATTATAAGATTTATTATAGCTTCATATTATAGTAACAAGATATTATATTAAACTTCTTATCACATTAGTATTAATTTTTACTATAAAAAAATACAAAACTAGATTCAATATACTTTTAAATTAAATTTGCATTATAATATTGACAAACGTCATATAATAATGCCCTTCATCTTTTCTAATTATTGCAAAAGGGCTGAACATGGGCCTCTTTCGCTAGTTCTTCTTTAATTACCCAGCCTATGATAATTTGAACTTACATATCCAAGCCAATTAATAAATGGGTGGGGCCAAGATTCGGCTCATACAGGGATCAACATGTCCCAAACTCATAAACGAGTTGGGTGTGGTCCGGGGTTGAGCAAATATTCCCAACCTAACTTGTACTTCCATTTAATCTCAGTAAACATAATTCCAAGACGTTGGAATCTCTGAAATTTTTTCTTCTCCGAACAATGGGATGCGGGAGACCTCCCTTCTCTCCATAAATGCAGGGGACTCCCCCTAAAATTGAAGAGCTCCAAGATGGCAGAGAAAATTCCATGGTGACCATGACAGGACCATTTATGGTCTGCCACGTCACTGCGGGTAGCTGTGTCTTGCATATAGATAGAGGCTGCTTGGATATAAATGATATGTACCCCACCCACCTTAATTAGTCTCCACTTTAATATTCTAACCCAGTTGATGTAAGAGCAGATGCTTTAGATTTTATGGATCCTATAATCGATCAGGCCTTTGATTACTTGGGCTGATTTAATCCCATGAACAACCACTTTATCTAACTCAATTATTATTACGGAAGGAAAGAAATCATAGGATCTTCGGGAGCTCTTCTCCTTCAACTTCAGATTTGATCTCTAAATTTCTTGGTTGGTTGGAGTAATCATGTAATTGGGAAGTGTTTTCTTTGTGATTAGATAGGATGTAGGATGGGGTGACGCTTGATAGTTTGATTCTACCAGTCAAAACTACATCGCCACTCGAATTTATAGTACAAAGACATCTCCAACCCATTTAATGAATGGTGGGGATCAGGGTTGGGGTCATACACATTAACCAACCTGACCCACTAATAAAGTGACTGTGTTATTGCCGCCGTGGATCTGGAGTATTGATTGGCAATTGGCATTCTAGGACGCCGTGATAATCGCAAGGTACGTGGACCATCGTACTCCACAAAGTGCTCATCTATATGACATTTAAACCGCGACCATAGAGGATGCCTACTTGAATAATTCGGGATCCTTTACACACGGTAATCTGGAAGACCGTGATTGGTCCACTCGTAGTTGTGGGGGTAAAACCTCATTAGATCCGGATTCCTATATAAATTTCTGGAGTCTGGATCTTTTGTTTGTTGAAATAGGGAGCAAGATATTATTTCATCCTATTAACACACCAACTTGAATAAAATCATATGCCAGCTAATGCACCCTCACCCTCTCAATTGCTTTAGAAATTAAAAAAATAGATTTTCTTTACCGTTGATTAATGATGATAGGATCAAACGGTTTCTCTCTATTTCAACCAGTTTCAGACTCAAAATTTTCAGGCATCTCTCTATTTCAACGAAATATGTGATCCCGAATCAAATTTTTCAGATTGCAAGTTGACAAGTCATTTCACTGTCTCAAAAACATGCCACATCCCACATGTCATCTGTTGAAAATTTTGTGGTTCTTAGAAATGAAGCTGTATGATCCGAATTCTTAGGGAATGGAAAAAAAAAAATACTCGATTAGATTAGAAGAAGATTATCAATGCAACGAAACTTGCGCCTACACTAAAATAATTTTAATCCAACGGTCACAGTTTTTGTAAAGAGATCAGTTGTCTCCCTTTCTATCTCCACGTTGATGCCTCTGCTTTCAAGTCGAAACATCGATTTTGCTGCTCCCACCTTGAAATCAATCAAAAAAAAAAAAAAAAAAAAAAAAAAAAACACATGTGGAGATTAATTTTGCCCCCAATGGGAGGGGTTTTTTTTTTCGGGTTAAGCACGGGAGCCTGTTAGAGCTACTCATTGAAATCTAAACCCTTTATATTACATTAAGATAAAAACTTTCTTAATTAATTTAATATCATTTAATCAATAATAAAAAAATTAGTTTAAAACATGTTTTATAGCGTCCTTAGCATGGGCGGGGCCACATTGATCTCAGTGGGGTCAATTGACCCCACTGAGGTCTGGAAAAAAAATTTAAAAATAAAAAATTTTATGTCTTGAATTAAACTTATGGGAAGCTTTTGAACCCCACTCAATTTAAGAGTTTCACCCCCCACATTAGCTAATTTTATACATTTTCTTTGTTGATGTGGTAATAAACAAAAGTCACCATAAAATACCCACAACCTAAGTTAATGGGCCAACTGTCCATCAAAATAAAATAAAAATTAATGGCCCAACATTGCTGATATGTGCTCTGGCAATGAGTTTTTAGAACTTAAAGAAATTAGTCATGTTACTAGAAAATTAATTGAGGCAAAGATGGATATTGTATACCAATTGGTTTATTTGCTTTTAAATTTGGCATTGATTTTAACAGTAGCAACTGCGACGGTATAAAGAGCTTTTTCAGTAATGAAGTATGTAAATAACAGACTGCGTAACTGAATGGAAAAGCAATAGAAGAATGACTGTTTGGTTACATATATTGAAAATGATTTGGTTGCTAGTGTTGACAATAAAGTTATTATATAACGATTTCAACACATGAAAACCTATTGAGGGCAGCCATAAGAGTTTATGTATTTAGATTTTCTTTTTAGATTAAGAACTATTAGTAACAATGAATTAGAATTTCTTTTCTTTTTCTTAGAATTCAATATTATCTTTGTCGGATTATCGGAAATAGATTATTCAAGAATTTTATATTATATTTGTCGAGTTATCGAAATTAGATGACAGATGTTAATGAAGGGGAGAACAAATTTTTTCGATTTGCAGAAGATAAGTCTTTTGTTGACCCCACTAATTCGAATTTCTGGAGCCGCCACTGGTCCTTAGAAATGAGAAATGAAAAGTCTCTAATTTTCAGTAAATTTATTTTTTCATCCCATAAAAATACTTTTTATTGGATGTTAATTGTCATAAGATCATGTAGTTTATGGTTGTGCAAATTCGACAAGAGTTGAAGTCGGGTCCTAAGTTGAAGGTTGAAAGAGACATAAAATCAAAACCTGAAAGTCAAATCTCAAGCCAAAACTTTGAATTATAGATACGAGAGTCTGAGACTGCGCATCCAAGAGGAAGCATAAATAAACCCTTTAGTTAAAATAGAGCCAGTAAACCATATTGAATGACAAAAGTCACCCTACCCATCAAGGGATCTAAAGGCAACATCTGAGCAAATGAGGGCCACGTCCTGTTTCATCCTCAATCTAAATTTATTATTGCCCTCTTTATCTAACTTGTTCGAGTTATCAGGCAAAGTTCGAAATTGCTCAACAACTCTTTTTGCTATACACAAAGTACTAAGGGGACGAACTTCTTTGTCCTCATAAATTAAATCATTTCTACTATTCTTTCAAATAGCCCACCAAAGAAAGAGCTAGGATCCATGCTTTAGATTGAGGAAAAAGGGATCATTCATTGAAAACACAAAACAAACAACAATATATTAAGAGAAAGATTTAGACATCCACTCTAGAAAATCCTCTATCCAAAACTCATCACCATCGCAAAGCAATTTCATTTTGGCAATCAAATTAGCAGCCCCATTGACTTTCCTGGGAATATAGATAAATCTAAACTTGACAAAAGACGTAACCAACTCCAAAATGTCTGAGACTTGAGGCCCCAGCTCCCGACCAACATATTTGTTAATAACATTAATCACTTCAAGAACATTTGTGAGAACACGAATTCTTGAAAGGTCCTTCTCTTTCTTTATTTAGCACAAAGAGAGTCCCTAGGTTTGAATCGGGTTTTCTGATTTTTTTTCCCCAAAGGCTCCGCCACGTCGTCGTAGGGAGTCTGCCAATGCACATGGGCTTGGCAGGCTCCCCACGGTGACGTGGTGAAGCCAGATTGGCAGGCTCTTTAGGGTGATGTGGCAGAGCCTGATTGGCCTCCTTACAGTCACCGTGGGAAAAAACCTCAGAGGATCCGAACTCTCTTGGTTTCGGCTTCATTTGACAAGCGCAATCTGGCTTCTAAGTCTGTTGGTGGCACCTGCACCCACAAGAATACCATTAAGAATAATAATAAAACCAAAAGCCAACATACCATTTCCTTTCAAAAATGGTGCATCCGACAAGACTAAGGTCTCATCAAATTTATCCAAAACGAACTTATGAGGGACTTTATGGGTGTTGTTTGCATTATTTCTTTGAAAAGCTGGTCATTTCTTGTCCTCTAAATAGCCCGGTGAGAATCCGTGCTTTAACATTTCTAGTTCTCTATATTGCCCACCAAAGAGTAAGAACTGCCTCTTACCCTAGTGGTAAGAGATGTGAGTTCTTATCTGCTTGTACTGGGTTTGAACCTGGACAGGCACCTTTCCTCATTTGAGGGTCGTGCCACCTCAACCGAGGTCTTCTTCTCTCACCAGAGGGATCTCAGCCCCAAAGCTGGGTACCAAAAAAAAGAAACACATTTTGGACATCCCTCTTATCTAGCGGGGCATTAGTTTCATAGGTTTTCTTTTTTATTTATCCACTATTCACAAAATCCTTAATTTGGGATAGGATGAGATTGTATTATTTGTATCCCCAATAGTGAGTGAAGCCACACAACACTCGCAAATTTCAGAGTGGAAATGGATTCTAACTTAGGGCCTGTTTGGCATCGTTCTCTTGTTGTTCCCAATTTTGTGCTCAGATCAGGTTGTATTGAGATCGGGTTGTGCCAATTCTATACTATGCAGATTATATTAAATTACTCTACTAAAAATATGTTGTATGGAACTTGTTTGGTAACTTTATAAAAGTTTTGCTCCAAGGAGCAAACATACGATTTACAATGTGGGACCACAATGGGATCCACCTTTAGAAATTAGAATATGGGTTTACGTTCATAGAATTTACAATGTGGTTCCACCTTTTGTAAACGCTACCATGTCACCCATATTTATGAATTACAAAGTGGAGCCATATTTTTTGTAGTATTGGACAAATGGCGCCTACCTTTAAAAATTAGAACATGGGGGTAACACATTCATAAGATTTATAATGTGGGCTCGCCTTTATAGGATTATAATGTAGGGCCATCCTTTTTTGTTAATTGTGAACACGGGACCCACCTTTAAAAAATTACAGTGTCGTACCCACATTTAGAAATCCGAATATGTGATTGTGGACACGGGACTCAACTTTAGAAATCACAACACGGTGCCTACCTTTATAAATTAAAAAATAAAGTCCAAATTCATACGATTTATAATGTGGTCCCACCATTATAGAATCATAATATGAGCCCACCTCTTGTGATTGTTACCATGTGACCCACCTCTAGGAATTATAAAGTGAGGCCACCTTCTTTGGGATTGTGAACGAGGGGCTTACATTTAGGATAAGTGAGGATTTAAAATCTTCAAATAACATTATTTAAAAAGCAAGAGACATGTAAAAAATAACTGTGCGAACAAGTTGTTTCTTCCAAAAAACAAAGTTTTTTGTTTCTAACTTTTTTATGCCACTGGGATTAGATTTTGAGAGTCCTTCCCATAAGAACAAAATTCGGGACAATTGCCAAACATACCCTTAATAACAAAATCTAACCAAATTTGTAATTGGTTACATCTGATTAGGAAAAGGGTCATAATATCTCTGATACGGGACTCCTACCAATTTAAAGAGCAGGAAGCTCCTAAATTTAACGGTGCTGAATGCGACGAATCAAACATAAGAAATGTTTACAAGTGAAAATTACCCCCCAAAATACTGTCAAAATATCATAATCTTAAGTTCGTTGGATAGATACTTGAATAACACATTAACCAGATATAGTGTCCATTTGGGAATTCTAGTCTAACTAATAGACTAATTAGATTAAGGTCTAAGACAAAAGCTTTAATTTTAAGTACTAATTTATAATTAGTCTGTATTGTAATGTTATAAAAAACAGCCCTTATTTCGCAATAAAGGGTCTAGTAAACATGAAATAAGAGATTGTTAGAGGAGCACTTATTCATCATTTTTTAAAATGGGGACCACTTTTATAGGAATTGGAACATGGGCTCTCCTTAGTAGGAAATACAATCTTGCCAACCTTTATAGAAATTATAACATAAGCTCACCTTTTTGTGACTATGAATATGAGACTTACCTTTTGTGATACGGGCTTGGGGAGAAACTTGGATTGGAGGAGAGAGAGCTTGAGGGGCATATGCATTATTTTGAAATTTTCATGAGGACATTTTTATCGAAAACACTAAAAATCTTGCACTGTCCACTTCCTCACATTTAAGAAAAGCCAATTGATAGCTTGTTTCTGTTTGCACATTTTCAAGGCCCATAGACCAAACCATGGATGTGTATGTGGTTGTAATTCTGAACAAAACGCAATTGCAACGTTGTTGTGATGATAAAACTGCTAGTATAGAGATTTGTTTTGGATGTGCGTATTATAATTCAGAATCAAGGGCAATTGATTTGTGGGCACTATTATGAAATTGAAGTAAGGCAAAACAATGATAATAAATGGATAGCTTTGATTGGATGGATCGCTCTCATTAATGCAATAAATGCTTAGTAGTAATATAGCCATTGGAAGAAGTCTATGAGAATTTGATCCGAACGGCACCCTTAACCATTGCGCGAAGCATGTCAATCACGAGTTTCCAACGGTGAGTCTCCGCTAGTCTCGCATTGGAAATATCCAAGTCCTATCCATAGACTTATAAGTCAAATTCCATCTTAACTCAATATAACGTGCTTTAAAGCAGTGCGGTCCCAGATCCCATAAGAACTCTCGCAGGAGTAGTACTGGGATGGATTACCGCCCAACAAAGTCCATCGTGAAGAGAGATGGGAATTTAAAATTCTAATATGGTTGTTGAGAGAGAGCGAAGTATACTTGTTAGGACATTTGGTAGTTGAAACTTCCATGGTCAACTATAGTCCCATCAAATCAAACCTACTCCATTAGTAATCCGACTAGGTCCAATAAAAGATTAAGTGAACTAAGCCCAAAGAAGCTCAACTCAGCCCGAAATGGGACCGGGTCAACCTGAGTCCGGCCTAATGAATTCCAAAATCAGGACCCCATTAAAGGTAGGGGTGTTCATGGGCCGGGCTAAGGACGATCCAGGCCAGACACAACTTCTAAACTACAAATCCAATCCCAGCCCAGGACCGACTTAGGTTATAAGGAGTTGGCCCAAACCCGGTGCGTCTGGAAGCTATAAGCCCGAGCCCAACCCGATATTGATATTTAATTTAAAAAGAGAGTAAAATTATATGATGTTGGGTGCAGCTAAATTGATTTTGCCTGTGAGACTACTACTGTTTGAATTCGCTCACTACATTTTTCCATCATTATTTTATCAATCCAGGCTGGGCTTTGGGCTCTCTACAACTAAGTCCAAGCCCAGCCCATCTATTAAACGAGCTGGATAAAATGTTTGAGACCGGCCTGAATGCTAAATTAAAAGGCCCAAGCCCAGACCAAATCAGGCTAGGCACAGACTGGGCTTGGGCTAGCCCAGTCCATGAGCACCCCTAAATAAAGCTCCAAGCCGAAGCATAAGCCCAAGCCTAATTCCAAACCCCTCACACAAAGAAGCAAAATTTTCAAATAAGGCCTTAAGTTTTTGCCTTATTTCAAAAAAGGACACAAGTTTCAAGAGTTTTCAAATTAGTGCCTAAGTTTTTTAAAAAGTTTTCAATTCGGGAATTCTAGAATATGGGTCCACTTTTAGAAATTACAAGATAGAACCCACATTTAGGAATTAGAATGGGGCCCACCTTTATAGGAATTTTAACATGGGCTCACTTTTTTGTGCTTGGGACATGTGACCTACCTTTAGGAACTATATATGGGCCATATTTAGGAATTAGAATATGAGGCCTGCCTTTATAGGAAATAAAATGTTTTCCACCTTTAAAGAAATTTTAATATTGGCCTACTTTTTTGTGATTATGAACATGAGACTTACCTTCTGTGATTAGGGCTTGGGAGAGAAAACCTTGCTTGGAGGATAGAAAGAGTTTCAGAGGCATTTGCATCATGTTGAAAATCTTATGAGGACATTTTTATTGGAAAACACTATTTTTTTATTTTTATTTATTTATTATTGTTATTATTTTTTTTTTGCATTGTCCACCTCCTCACCTGTAAGGAGATCAGCCAATTGATAACTTGTTTATGTTTGCACATTTTCAAGGCCCACAGACCAAACCATGGATGTGTGTGTGGTTGTAATTCAGAACAGAACCCAACTGCAAGGTTGTTGAAACGGTAAGTAAAACTGCTACTAAAGAGATCTGTTTTGGATGTGTGTGTATTATAACTCAGAGTAAAGGGCAATTAATCTGGGCACTGTGATGAAACTGCTGGTAAAGAGATCTCTCTCTTTGATCCATCACCCACTATGAAGCACACCACTATAATCAAACTTTGTTTTCTCTTTAACACCCATTTTGTGCTAATTGGGGTTCATGTTTTTGGTTGTTAGCCATTTTTGTTCAATCAGATCCTTTTTTTTTGCTTAAGAAAATGATTAGGAAACAGAAACATGTATCACCAACTCATTGCACTGAATCCGAAGTTTATTTACTAATACAACCGATTAGTATGAGCGACAAAAAGTTCCCCCACCACTCACACTACCTTTTATCACCAGGACAGGTAAGAACTGACACTACTTCTTATCACTCACGCTACTTCGAGTAAGGAAAGTTGCCTTTCCGATTCAAACTTAGGACAATCAGGTAAGATCTGGCGCCTCTTACCACTAGGGTAAGAGGCCATTCTTATATAAGATGTCCTGTTATAACTACTCCAAAAGATGGTACCACCAAGCACTTCAAAAGTTTCACACGTGATATCTCATACGGCCCTTCGATTATTATTGTATTTACATGTGCAAATATCAATCAACAAAAGGGGCCTATATTTTATCATTCAGCAATTCAGCCCCTATGATGGCCATAATATATTTCATCATACAATATAAGAAATTTGTTCTTCCTAATAGATAAAGCAAAGTGGTTGATAGATACTAACGGCAAGCTCGTTTCTTTGGCGGGAGGGCCGGTTTTGTTACATAAAAACTATTGGAGCCTTTTCGGTAAAGTGGACAACTAAGGTGATTCTTTCGACAACTTCTTCAAAAAAAATACTGAATCTAGAAACTCTAGACAGTCCAAGATCTAATTAGGAATTCTGCTTAAAAAACAAAATAGGCCCTAAATTCCAACAAACCTAAACCGTGATGAGGGGTTAAGAATGCTGAATCTCTCTCTTGAAATGGAAACCCAAGGAGCAAAGAAACTTCCCACTCACAGACATGCGCAAAAGACATTGACCTCGGTTGGCACCAAAGTCAGGTCTTTGCTCGCTGTCTGCAAAATACAAAGTCTAATTGTCTGTGTCTCTGTCTCCTATATTGGATTGGGCTTGGTACAGATATTCCATTAAGCATTCATAGGCCCATGACCAGCCCATTTTGTAGTAATCAGGTAGAAATCAGCCCTGGCCGTGTCAATTTGACTTAAAAGCAGCCCAATATCAAACCGGCCAGCTCATGAACAGCCCTACATATTCAACATCCTGGCCATATGATCAATATTAATGACGGCCGATGAAAAGGCCCACTTATCTTCCCTCACCTGTATGGTCACACCAGTACAGTACAAGCAGACCCAGCCTGAAAACAACACACTTTTATGCTCAGTAGAACCCGATCTTTCGCACAATAGGAGGGCTTGATCCTGCAATTTCTGCTTAATACAAAAATGGGCTACCAGCCACCCATTCAGTCGGGGGGAGGGGGAGGGGGAGGGGTTTGATATAAATTATTGCGTTGTTCACTAACAGTTCAAGCTTTTGGTATTGTTGGTCATTATCAGTGCCCGGCCACAATACATGGTCCTACTCAGCCTATGAAATTCAACACGAGTGGGCCAAATCTTTAACCACTGGGCTGAGTCCAGGCCCATTCTCTGGATCTTGACAACTAAACGGGCTAGGCTTGGACTCTAATAGGTGATAAGACCAGTCATAATGCCAATATCGGTGGCTGTCTATTTCATGGCCGTTTCCTTGACCCTTGTAAGAATGTAATAGTCAGTCCAAGCACTACCCAGCACTAGAGTATGTAGTCAACTCCACCATCGTTACCTTCACTATTACAAGTTGAAATCTAACAAATCAATCCTAGGAATGGATAGTGGTAGTCCATCTATTCAATTTCATCATTGTTTCCTTCTTGTTTCGTTGTTTGTGAGAAGATGTTGCCTATATAAAGGTTTACAACGTAGAGAAGTCGCTGCAATTGAGAATATCCAAGTATATTGTTTACTCTTTAGATCATGGCTCCATCCATACAACTAGTTGTTCTAGTGCTTGCATTCATTCAAGCCTTTCAACCAAGTTCTTGCAAGGGTTGCAAAGAAGAAGAAAGACAAGCACTTCTCACCTTCAAACGATCTCTCCAAGATCCTGGAAACAGGCTATCTTCGTGGGTTGGTGAACACTGTTGCCAATGGCGAGGCGTGGGCTGCGACAATGGCACGGGGCACATAATTGAGCTCGATCTTCATAATCCATATGCATTCAACATAGACGAGTACTCACCCTACAATAGGAGGTCATTGGGCGGTGAGATCAATCCTTCTTTACTACAGTTGAAGCATTTGCAGTACTTGGATCTAAGCATGAACAATTTTGAAGGAATCAGTGTCCCAGAATTCATCAGTTCACTTGAGAACTTGAGACATCTCAATCTCTCCAACGCTGGTTTTGGAGGAACAATCCCCCATAGCCTGGGAAACCTCACGAATTTACATGTCCTCAGTCTCTTCTTGCACCTTGATCCCAGGTACTTCCTTCTTCCTGAACTTAGCGTCGACAATTTTCAATGGCTTTCCCATCTGCGTTCACTTGAGCACCTCGATTTGAGGAAGGTGAACCTTAGAGAGGCGGATGACTGGCTGCATGTGATGAACACACTTCCTTCTCTCTCGGAGCTCCGCCTGTCATCTTGTAGGCTCAACAACATCCCTACTCTCACATCTGTGAATTTCACATCACTTACTGTCCTTGATCTAGCTCTTAATTCTTTCAATTCCACAATACCTTCATGGTTGTTCAATATCAGCAGACTTGTGCATCTTGATCTAAGATCCAACCAGTTTCGAGGCCAAATTCCAGATCTTTTTGGGAAGGTTCCTTCTCTTGAACTTGTCGACTTATCCTCCAATGGATATATCAATGGAGAATTACCAGTTACCTTGGGAAGTCTCTGCAAATTGAGGAGTTTAGATTTGTCGAAGAATAATATCAGCGGAGATATCTTAGAATTTATAGAAAGCTCATCCAGATGCATTGAGGATAGTTTACAGTTGTTGGACTTGTCTGGCAATCGACTTCACGGGTATTTGCCTAACGCGTTAGGAAGATTTCAAAATCTGAAATTGGTTGGCCTTGGTTCCAACTTATTCACAGGTCCTATTCCTTCATCTCTTGGAAGATTGTCAGCCTTGCAAGTGTTGCATCTTACTGGAAACAAGTTGAGTGGGAATGTCCCGGAAAGTCTTGGACAACTTTCAGAGCTAGTCGAGTTGCGTATCGCTTCTAATATGCTACAGGGCACTCTGTCTGAAGCTCACTTTTCCAATCTTACAAAATTGGAATTTTTGTTCTTGTCTAACAACTCCTTGGCTCTGAATTTTCGGGTTGGTTGGGTTCCGCCGTTTCAGCTCAAGTACATTCATCTGGGCTCTTGTCAAGTAGGCCCTCTATTTCCACTTTGGCTTCGAACACAGAAGGGTGTTGTGAGGCTGGACATGTCCAATGCTTCAATTTCAGATCACATGCCTGATTGGTTCTGGGAATCTTCTCCTCACATCTCCTACTTAGATCTCTCAGACAACCAAATTAAGGGAAAGATGCCTAGGTCACTGAAGTTCAAAGCCTTGTCAGAGATAGTTTTGAAATCTAATCTCTTTGAAGGTCCATTACCGCATTTCTCTTCAAATGTCATATATGTGGATCTCTCCAACAATTTCTTTTCAGGACCTATTCATCCAAGGGTCGGCAAGATGCTCCCAAGGTTACAATTGTTGTCACTCTCTAGTAATCTTATAAATGGTAGCATACCCTTGTCCTTGTGTAAAATAAACACTTTGATAGCTCTTGATCTGTCAAAGAATCAGTTATCAGGACAGCTTCCTCATTGTATGTGGGAATCATCTGAATTTGCAGCTCTTGATTTTTCAAACAATAATCTTTCTGGGGCAATTCCTAGCTCAATGGGCTCTTTAGTTTCGTTGGAATCGTTGCACTTGGGCAACAACAGTCTTTCTGGCGAACTCCCTCTATCTCTGCAAAATTGCACTGAGTTGGTGACTCTTGACCTCGGCAGGAATGGAATTTCAGGAAGAATACCACCTTGGATAGGAGAAAGCATGAGCCATCTTGTGATTCTCCGCCTACGGTCGAACATGTTTTCTGGTGGCATTCCTCCACAACTCTCACATCTTACATCTCTTCAAGTCCTGGATCTCGGGCAAAATAATCTATCGGGAACAATACCGAACTCTTTTAACAACTTCAGTGCCATGGCTGCGGACTCCAAGGAACTAAAACCTATTATCAATTCAATAGGTCTATACAAAGAGAGATTGTTGGCGGCCACAAAAGGAATGGAACTTGAATACAGCACGACTCTTTCACTGCTCACAAGCATAGACCTTTCAAGTAATAATCTATCTGGTGGAATCCCAGAAGGACTAATGAGTCTTTTCGGACTGCGTATGCTAAATGTATCAAAAAATCTTTTGTGTGGAAGGATTCCGAAGAAGATTGGTGGCCTAAGATTGTTAGAATCTCTTGATTTCTCAAATAACATGCTTATTGGTCCTATTCCTCCAAGCATGTCTACTTTAACATTCTTAAGTCACTTGAACTTGTCATACAACAACTTGTCAGGGAGAATTCCATCTGGGAACCAGCTTCAGACGCTTAATGATCAATCCATTTATGTGGGCAATCGTGATCTTTGTGGGCCTCCACTTACAGAAAATTGCCCAGGAGATGAACCAGCAGCCAGAGGACCTGAGCTTGGTGGTGTTGATGGTGAAGAAGATGAAGATGGGTTTGAAATGTTTTGGCTTTATATAAGCATGGGTCTGGGATTTGCAGTTGGATTCTGGAGCATTTTAGGCATCTTACTGATTAAGAAGTCCTGGAGACATTCCTATTTCTTGTTCTTTGATACAATGAAAGACAGGTTCTTTGTGGCGATTGTGCTGATGTTTCGTAGATTGAAGATGGAGAGAGACTAAACTCATCAGTGACAAAAAGATCTCAGGCGTACTATACCTGGATGACAATGAATAGGGAGGTTTATTTAGATATGATGCTTTTATTTGAAATAAAATCTTTTCTTAGACTTGCTAAATATAAAACATCTATGTTCTAGAGGTTTTTCTAGTATGCTGCTTTTAATTGTAACAGACATGAAGTATTTTCTTACCCATTATAAAACACATAAGATCTATGTTATAATGTGTTTGCCTCTTACTCATTTGATGTCCCCATAAATGGTTTCCACTTCGTCATGATAAAACCCAATAGTTCATAGTCCAAAAATTGCATCAGATGGGCGCGCTTGGATTGATCTGTGCTATAAATTTACGAGTTTTGCAATCCTACTCCTCCAATTATTGAAGTTTTTTTTTTTTTATGTTAAAAATAATTGTTGTGTTGCATGTGTAGAAAGAGAAGAGGGATGTTAGGTTGTATGGCTCAATAGAAGTAATAAATCTGGTAAACCGAGCCCCTACATTGTCCATATTCTATTGTGATTAGAAGTAGGCCTATTATTGTAAGTCTACTGTGATTAGAAGTAGTGTTTGAGTGTAACAGGGTTTTGGGGATGATGTTATAAATGGACACTAAGAGTCTTTATAATGTACACTTTTTCTGATTGCATAGTGAATTCCCCGGTCTTCTCTATGGACATAGGCCAAAAGCCAAACCACGTAAATCTCTGTGTTCTCTTGTGCGTGCTTGATCTCTTCTCGTAGGCCCTAGATCACAACAAGGGGACTTTCTCCTTGCATGAATTTAGATAGTGATAAAAAACAGTATTTTATGTTTGAGCCAAAACAAAGATTGGTGAGAGGAAAGTTCAGAACCAAGACAGTTTCATAGGTCAGCGCATTTCGAGTTTTTTCTTCTTTACTCTGTTTTTCTCTTTGATTTCTATTTTACCTATTGGGAGTTAGAATATTTTCCTGCACCTTTCCTTTAAATCTCACTCATCCTATTACCCCATAAAACAACTCCTACTAATATTGTCTTCCATTGGAAATCATGTGACGTTTTGTATTTGTTGTAAAGCTATTTTGGAAACAAATCTTTGTTGACAAAATAGTCATATATCTTCTTGAATGTAATTTCTATTGCCGAGGGCATGAGGAAAGGAAGCAAAAGCATAGAACAATATATATATATATATATATACATGTATATATATATATATATATAAAGTAAAACATTTCTCTTGCCCCTCAAAATCCTCTCTCCCTTGTCTTTTATTTTAAATGAACTCCTTTTTTTCTCCTTTTCTGTAACTCAAAATAGAAATTAAAAACATTATTTCTGGCATTGTGTTTGAATATACACCAAATTGTGGGTTTGAATGCAGGTCAAGGTTGTGGGTTACAGCAACAACTACAGATGAATTTTTGCAGAACAGAGAAGATTTTTTCTCTGCTTTGGCAGCAAAAATTTTAGAATGTGTAGAACTACATTTTCTGTTACAGGACATAATATCTCATAAATTGTTTCAATCTTATCGTATCACAACTTTGAATCTAATCATTGTACTCCATCAGAAGATCGTTCAAATTAGAAGATGATGGTGTTCATCTTCCTGTTGCCTAAATCTATTCAGTTTTCTATCCCATCATTTATATTTCTTTCTTATCAACTTGCATGCTAGCAGAATTTCTTGGCAAAATGGATTCTTATCAATAATCAAGTTGCAAACTTTTGTTTTCTGATACTTATTTTATCCATCATGAACTAACTTCAGCGTCGAGATACGCCAAAAAGTCTATTGAGGTTTCAGTTTCTTTTTTTCTCACTAGTATGTACAGAAGCCCAAAAAACAAGGCGGCTTTATATTGTATTATGACCTTTTTTTCTTATCTTGGATTCATATGTCCAGCTTCTTGGGATGATTTAGCATTACTGATACGAGGACAAGCCAGGAGAATGATTACTTTCAGAGAAATCAGATCATTGATCAATAACTTCTCTATTAACACATCATTCCATATTTAAATTTCAGTTGGTTGCTTGAATGATGGAAATTGAATTTGAATGCAACAAAATCATTCTTTAGAGGCCCTCTTGTTCTATTCGGAGCTGATTATAGTGATTCTTTTACATTATTTGATTATCCAAGTTATTTTAGATTTGTAACCTCTGTTTTTTTAGGATAACAAAGTAATTGCTATCTTGGGACCCGATTCATGATGGCATGGTTTACTTTGGGTAAAAATGGGTCAACATACTCCTGTTTTTGTAAAAGATATTTTCTTCTAGTTGAATTGATCAGAGAATTAAATCTAATACTGAAAGAGGATATCCTCCAACATGAATTGCTGAAACTTGTAAAGAAAAACACATCAACCAGGTGGGTTTTCCTTACAATTGGACATGACTACAAAGAAAAGCTAATGAAAGCTTAGGGGAAAAAAACAACAACTGAGGTTCTGTTGGCATCCATTTTCTTCTGGGGGAAAAAAGGAACTGACAGATGACAAGTTAATATACCTGAACAAGGATTATTGGATGGGGTGCATTCATAGTAAGATCTCCCAAAAAATAATCATAATTTAATTGCAGCTCTTCTATAAGATAATTACCTTATTACAACAAATCAATTGACTCTAATACAAATATCTCCTTTCCACCATTACTAGAAAGAAAAACAACGTGAGTAACAAATCTAAAGCTTGGTGTTTTGGCTTTCCCAAGCCCCCTTTTCCCAAATCTCCACTTGTCTAATTGAATTCTGCTTCCTTCTAAGCCATACTCGAAGAGTTACAGGATCAAAGGGTGGAGGTAAAGTGCATGGGCTTGACTCTTTTGGCGCCTTCACCATGGATTCTACCATGAACTTCTTCTCTAACCCTCTTGCAGGACAAACCATAGATTCCAAACAGATTTCAACCGCCTTTTTAGGTTTTGTAGGTTTATATGTTAATAGCTCAGCATATTCATTTAGAAGGTGAAACATGTAATCATACACATATTCCATCTTCAGATCCTCCTGAATGAAGTTGCTCGCTGTGTTTGCTATAGCTTGAGCCTGGTGAGTTTGAGAAAAGGAAATCTGAGCAAATAATGTGGAGAGTCCAAGGTGGAAATGCAAACTGTGTTTTAGTACTAATAATCATGGGCAGCATAAAATGATCAACACCAAGTAATATCAACACAATGAAAGGGTCATAGTGGGACAAGACCAAGGTATTCTCACGCATGGCCACTCATCAAAACAGGTGCTGCAACTTGTGCCACGAAATCAATCTAGAGAATTGTATTTTGTTCCTAATTCATGATTTAAAGGCAAGAAATATTTTTAAAACTAATTCATGCCTCTGCACACAATAACCTACAGGTATATCAGCATGGTTGAAAATTTTAATCAAATCTGGTAAGGGAGTCAAAAGCAGATTATTGTATAATTGTTGCAAGAGTTGCAGGAACTTGATTCAGTAAATTCAATTCACGTAATATTTAAGCCATTTATCATCAATAACACTTTCCTTCCTGTCCAACAGTCCACCATGCTTGCAAGTGACCATGCATAGCCACAGTGCAGGCAGCGCCATTGTAGGGATAAGACAGGTGCATACTAGAAAATTTCATTATGACAGAAGCCCAAGGTGCTACCCTTTTCAGTAAGCGACAGAGGGTGGGTCACATGTGGAGGACTATGTTGCAAGGAGCTCACAAGTCATACATCAAACCCAGTGACTGTTCGAAAATATAACCAACTCTCTGCAACAATTACACAGTTGGACTTGGTCACTTTCGACAAAGTCATAGTTCAGTATCTATAGATGTCGTTTGCTCATCTATTTAGTTACTCAGCTCCTTTATATATTAACATCTGTCAATATGTAAGAGAGCTCCAAGTAACATGGTATCAGGTATGCGTCTGTCTGTGTTGTTCAATCAATGATGTCTGGTTATTCAGTTTCTGTTTATAGCAGCCTCACTGCTCTATTTTCTTGCTTTACAGAGACATCTGATAATTGTGCTGTGAATTAATTGTCGAGATATAATACAGCCAAGTGTCCACTATCCGAATGCAATAGGCCAAAACCCAATAAAATTGCTGGAATGTTCAATCGATGAGGATTTCCATTCCATTGTCCATCAATGAAAGGCTTCCAATATAATATTAAATTTCCTCAACTAACCATTCGTATCAAAACCTCGAGGCATTAGTAGAGGTAGCAGAAATACTTTTCAATATTCCCCCTCGGGTGGAATCTGGTCGGCGCACTTTTGGCGACACCAATTGTTCCTCCTGGGATTGAAACTCTTGATTGGTTGGCTCTAATACCATATTAAATTTCCTCATATAATCCCTTTAGATAAATGCTATGTTACCAAGTTTTGGAAAGGTGAAAGCATATGCACAAGAAGAAATAAGGGAAGGTCACCTTTTGCTTGTGGCTGTTGCCCCAGTTGACAGAGAATTTGATAGATCTGCATTTATCATCCTCCCTTATCGGCCAATAATGGTGCACAGGCATCAGTCCTCTTGTGAAGAAGTCATAGTATCGAGGCTTCACAATTAAAGTAAGAGAATTGCAAGCTAAAATATACTTCTCGCTGACAGACCAAGCCGATCCTTCGATATAAATCTTGTATCTAGTACAAATTTTAAATAAAAAATCTATTATAAAGGAAATGAATGCACCTGCAGACACATTAGGAATTGAAAACATGTTGATATGGAAATATACCTGTGAGTACATTGGCTTCCTAGATCAGACTGCTTGTATCCTTGCTGAGATTCACTGATCCAGTCCTATAAAGATACTCTATTAGATGAATGCTTATATTTCCCACAACCTGCATAAAAAATGATCCGCTAAGATGGTATGGCCTGCATTGCGGGTGCCCCCAGGATCAACCATCAACCACATGGGATGGTGGGAAAAAATGACACCCCATGGATGCATTATGGATGAAATTTCACCATGATTGTATGTGTGATCATGCCTATCAATGCAAGGGCTTGAGAAATGAAAGGTTGAACTAAGACATACAGCCTTCTTTTTTTGGATAGATCAGATCATAACTATTTGTTTGTTTAGGAGGCGACTAATCAAATGGGATCATTCAATCAAGGTGAAACTTCATTAACATGACATCCATGATGTGCCTATATCCCCTTAGGCCCTGTGAATGGTGGTGGGCCAGTTGTGCCGCACAATGCAGGCCATGTAAAAAATGTAGTACATATTACAGGCAGGTTTTATTGTTTTATTGAAAGCTGAAGCTTTTTTCCTGCCTGTATTAGTGACTTATCAAATTACAGGTTTCATTTTTATCTTTCCTTGTGGCACACAACCAAATGATGAATTATAGTCATAAGATCTCCAAGTTTCCTTATGCATATAGATCACATAAAATTGCAGTTCATTTGGGCCCATTTCACTCGTCCAAGGGCTGAAAACCACGTAATCTTAATTCTTAACATTACATCGATTGGATCACTGATCGTCTGCTGTATGGATGTTTTTCCACAACAAATTAGAAGGTTAGAATAAACTGATATGTGTAATATATTCATGGTCCATTCAGTATCGTGCCCACTGGAAGTATTGCCGAATTTGCTTTGATAATCCTCACTATATGTCTACCCATCAATTAAAGGCTTGCAAGATTTGAGCAATAAATGAGATTTTTGTACGGTGGATTTCCCATCAATGGAGTTTGCAGTCCACTAAGAATGGGGTTGACCAAATGAACTGTTCATGGGAGGACAACCCATATGTCTGGACAAGATATGCAACACATCTCAGAGATCTTCTTCTATGCTGTAAACTTGTAATGGTCGATACTTAGGAAACAAAGTCCAACAGTTTTATGTTTCGATGACAAATACCTGTGCATATAAGCGAGCATTCCAGTCCTGCCTCTCGGATACGTTACATTTGAGAAGGTCTTGTCTGGTAGGTGCCACTGCTGGGTTCCCCTTCCAGTAAGCATAGGGCTTTCTGTTCATCCACTTGACTCTCTCATTTCCCTCTTTCAGATCCTTCAGCAGAGATTCCCAAGGCTTGAGGTTGATCTCAGGCCTACAAACATATCTAGCCTTGTAAAGCCATTTATGCGTGTGGATTTTCGGCCTATCTAAACGAACCCAGCCGTGAAAGCACTAAACACGGACCCGATTACTACAGGGGTCGAAAAAGAGGGCCCACGACTATGATCAACCTAGTAATAATCATAGCTCATGAGGAAGAGGATCCCCTGTTTGGTCCAATCAGGGGTGCCACATGGGGGAAGTATCCCATCAGCACATCCCATTTCCCCAATCAAAATTTTTTTTTTTTCTTTTCCCCATGTGGCACCCCTTGATTGGACCAAACAGGAAACCTGTTTGGACCAACAGGGAATCCTCTTCCAGGTCATGATGCACAAAAACTTCAATATGGGCAACAGTATCGCATTTGATATTTCACTTTTTATGTGTAAAATCTGTACCGTATTTATACACGCCCCACGACTATTACTCTACCGTAGAAAGAAGAAATAAAAGAGAAGTTGGGAGTAATTTTACCAACCCCAGAAGGACCAGTCAGGAAACACAATATCAAGCGTCTCCTCATCTCCACAGTACCGAAACAAGGGAGGTGGGGCCGACGCATTCCTCCCCCCGTAGTCACGTGACATCACCACAGGCCAGTCAACGCAGTCAAACATCAGCTCAAGATCCGGCACCAGACCCGGATAAAGCCTCACCAGCTGCAAAATACCCCACAGCGTATACACGTCTCGGGTCTGGAACGCCCGCTTGAACCTCTCCACGTAGACCCGCCCGTCCAGCACCACGACCCGAAAGGTGGCGGTCCGTTTTGCCCTCTCCACCATCTCCTTGGAGATCCCCCTGGCCTTCCAGGGCCGTAGATCTTCGTGGATCCAACGGAAGTAATCGGGGCAGGATGGGGGGTCCACATCATCGTAGGATCGGACGGTGGGGGATGGGCGGCCACGTGCAGGGCAGGTTCTGGTGTGGTTCTCGGATGGGCAGAGAAGGGGATTTTGGGGGGTTTGTTTATGGTGGGTTTTTAAAATTTTGGGTTGTGTGGGTGCTCTGCTGCCATTTTGGTGATGGTGAGAGGGCTTTTTGGGAGGGGTGGGGTTTTGGTGGGAGGGCTCATGGAGGACTGCTTTAGCAGTGAGGATGGGCTTTGTGCTCTTGCTGCTTGTGATGGTCTGCAAAATGGGAGTTAAAGTAGTGATTAGATATCCTGAAAATTAAGCACCTAGATTATTGGATGTTAAAAACAAACAACAATGTACAATGCTTAGGTAGGGAGTGGCAACATTTGGAATCATTTTTCAATTCTGGCTTTTTCATATTTGTTTTTTTTTTTTTAGTTTTCTTTTTCTTGTCCAAGTCCATTTAGATTATCTAATGGACTTCAAATTTTGCACATGGATTGGCCAGATCTTTTGATGCCCCCACTTCCCCATGATTGGTGGACCACAGTGGGCCCCACAAGTTGTCTCCCATGCAAGTACATGCCAGATATCCACATAGGAGCACGCCCCTTGTATCATCTAAGGTGTGGTTTTCCTCCCCCACTCCACATCTTATTTTTCAAACCGTCCTAGATTTGTTTCATGCTTATTTGTGTGGGTTTGGTGAGTGTTACTTATGAATTAGTTCCGTTGAGTCAAAAACCTCATGAGTGCCCAAGTCATTGAAAGATTAAAAAAGATTTTTAAAAAATAGCTAGCAAGAAAATTGCCCTGATGTATCAGTACAAGATAAGTTTCTGGGGCTTATTTTAATAGGTTAAGGGCTTAGGGCCCTTTACTTATTCAGTTTGTGGTCCAGGTTGGAGCATTTAAAAAACTGGGTGCTTCCACAGCCGTACATGTACAGATCTCGGGACCATGTCCAAGCCGGGTAGAGATCACATCACAAGTCCTTGTAACTAATTGGGATGCTGGTTGGGCTGGGACTTGGGTCTGGAGTACAATGAACCCAGGCCAAACATCACCCATTTTCATTCCTATAAGAGGGCTCAGAATTTGGAATCCACTGCAAATGATCTTATAAAGAGATTACCCATTTGAAAAAGAAAAGAAGGGGCAAAAAGTTTGCTCGCAGCTCATCAACAGTGAAAATAGAAACTTTGCTAACCTCTATTGACTTCTTCTTATTCTCAACCATGACAGCTACAGAAAATCTTGAATGAAAGGGAAAGCAAGTTTAGAAGCAAATGAATTTCAGTAACTTAAGTGACCATGACTCATTTGATTTGGTCCATATCTGCCCTTTGCAGACATAGTTATGTTTTTGGACTAATTGGTCTGTATGAATCAATTAAGAGAAACAAATTCATCAAATAGTAATTATATGAACAAAGTTGTCATTAAGCAAAGGTAATACAAACAAACGTGCCGTATTGTAAAAAATAAATAAATAAAACACCTTATTAATTTAGATATTCATGTCTATTTGAAAATGTTACTGATAGTCAAATAAAGGTTTTTTTATTCGAATACGATTTAAGTCAAATAGATTAAAAACTAAAATTGTCAATCATTATCAAAGCATATTATTTGTACTATTATATTGCATATAATAGTAAATTCTTTTTACATTAATGCAAAAAAAGAAAACCATTATTATATTTATTGAAAACCATTATTATATTTATTTACATCTTAAAAAGTATTAGAAGCTCTCAACTTGGTGAGATACAAAGCTCTTACTTTTTAAAATTTTATTCATAAAATAGTCTATGAAATATCATGTTATATAATGACTTTGGCCATGGCTTTTACAGGTTCAAATGCATGTTACCATAATCATCATGAGGCATGAGAGAAGCTGGTGGAGTTCTTGATAGTAACGTTGAAATCATAAAAGGTGGTTGTCAAACAGATCAAACATCGATCTCTTTCTTCTAATCGAAGGCAAGTGACCTTTAAAAAAAAGGTCAAAATGTGAGTATTAGTGAAACATCATGATGGCCAATGTGATTCTGTTGTGCACTTATGCAAAGATGAATAAAGTAGGTGGCCCATGACAAGAATAATGGTTTTGATTAGTGCAAATGAGACCTCATTCGACAGTTTCCAGGCTCAAAAGATGAGCCGTGCCACATTTGTCTCACTTATAAGGGTCTGTTTAGTAACTTCACTTTACTAGGAAAGTAAGGTGAGTGGTTAATTTAAAAGACTTTACTAAGAAAGTAAGGTGAGTGGTCAATTTAAGAGACAAGAAAAAAAAAGAGGAATCAAATCAAAAGTGCTAAATGAAATAAAAAAAATAAAGTCATAACCTTTTATCCTTTAATGACATGAGAATATAGCTTTAATGACTTTTTTTTAAATAAAAAATAAGTTTTTTTGTCATTTAGTTGCAAGGGAAAATAATTTTTTGACCTTTTCCTAGTTAAAAGGAAGAGGTGGTTTTTGAAGTTTGATCTTTTTTATTCGACTCATTTTCATTTCTTTTTTATTAAATTGACAATTCACCTCACTTTACTAGTAAAGTGAAGTTACCAAAATTGGCACACATCCAAACTACATAAAACCAATAAATAACATTATTGTCTTTGGGCTACAGGCCACAATGAAATTGAAGTTTAAATGGAAGAAAAGAAAAAACTCATAATAATTTAAATCATATATCTACTACGGGTCAAGTTTCACTTCAATTGAAGCTCAGATTATTCAACCCCAAAAATAATAATAATAACAATTGAAGCTCAGACCATAGTGACTTCAGCCCACAGCAAGATCAATCACATGTCCAACATGAGATTTAGAAGTAAAAAGAAGAAAAAGAAAGAGGCAGTGATCAATATTATGATAATCCAACAAAGTGAAATTTAGCCAGAGATAGATGAAAAGGGTCAATGATTTTTAAGTAGTTTTAGCTCTCAAAGTGGCCCCACACATGAAATTTACCCAAAAGGTTCAATGATTTCCCTGGCCCACCCTCCGAGATCGGGATTCCAAAGCAACAACGAAAGGGACAAATGGATTCATATATGGACCCATGTTTGAGAGAATCGAGGCGTTGAAATGTCATGGTTTGAAGTTTGGCCTCGAATATTGAAGATCTACCAGGTATGGGACAGGCTGGCATGCTCTAATTGAGCCTTCCCCTAAATATGACGTGGTATGGTTTTTGATTATCCAACCCACAAAGTGGATACTGTCAATGGCCCCGTTCTTATTCCGCTGTCAGAGAGAATTTTATCATTTTACGGACATCCCATGTGCACCTTTGTGCATTCTAGTAAAGTACATTCTTCGGAATACTGTTTCCAATGAGAGAGAAACTCCCTTCTCTCGGAATAAATGCTACGATTAAAAAGGAGCAAAGCCCCTTTGCGCCTAAGGATTGGATAAAATTTTATAAGCTTCATGCGTACGAGGCTCAAATGGATCAAATACATGACTTTTCTAAATTACACATGTCCGCCAACCTCTTGTTAGATCTAAATTATCTTAACCGTTGGATCGACTATGTATCGATTCAAATTGACCGTGTGATTATTAGACTTTTGGGCTCATATGGAGATGATAGTAATCACGGTTGGAGCTGATTTTTTGCAGAGAGAAGGATCCCACGGAGTCCTTAAAATCCTCCACATCCCCATCCCATGTGGGTCCCCAGGTGGGCCCCACCACATGCTTGAGCTTACCTTATCTTAAGCTTAAGCTTAGGAGAGCTAGACCCACTAAAAACACTCACCATCTTTACAACGTTTAAAATTCAAAGAGCACAATACAAATAGAGTACTCAAAACATAATGTAGTAAATTACTGTTTAGATTAGCATTTTCCATCACATTAGTAAATGAGTCATGCTGATATTAGGAGTGCACAAAAAATTCGTCGATTCATAAATCCGATTCGATCCACGGTTTTTTATCCAATCTGAAGGTAAACGGATTGGTGACGGATTGAAGATTTTCTAATCCATTAGCAACAGATTGGTGGTGGATTTCACCTTCAATCCGCAAATTCAATCCAATCCGATTTGGACAGATCAGTGACGGATTGAAAAACAACTCTTTATATTAATCAATTGGTAATTTGTAGTTTTATATATATATATATATATATTTTATGGATTGTTAGCTTGCATGCTGAGCCTTTTTACAACATGTTTCATATTTCTCTTTTAACATTAAATTGAACAGATTGTACGGATTAATCCGATCCGATCCGGTTCTCTACGAATCGAATCGGATCGGATTTCAACAGCCATGGATTGGTGACGGTTTCCAAATCTGTCAATCCGTAGGTAACGGATTAACGACAGATTTGGCCCAATCCAACCCTAGTTAATATTGACTCCTGACTTAACTCTACTTTGCAAATCAACATGACTCGTTCCATTCCTAGGAGCCAAAATCAACTCAAGTGATATAGGGTTGAAATTGACATTTTCAACAGTTACTAAATGGGTTTAGTGGTCCTTACTTTCCCAAAAATTCATACCAAATAGACTTTGAGACCCATTTTGGTCCCATTAAAAGTTTAGATGGGCGGATCATGGCAACGATTAAAACAACCCTTTAAAATGCTAATAGAATAAACCTTCATTTCCACGTAAAATTGGCCACGCGCACTCGCGTTTCCAACACCCAACACAAGCATCGATGAATTGCAACACCAACCAATTGACATCTTAGCTGTTTGAATATGGACCATCCAATTCCAAAGCAACATCCACCACGTAAAAGCAAAATCCATCAATGGGCCCTTCACTAACAAAATCCAGACCATTGGCTCTCCGTAAAGTCACAAACCCACACATTCTAGCCAATCCACTTGAACTCAGTGGGGGCACCACTCTTCTACAGAAAATACCAAGGATTAAAGAATTGGGATCCTCTGAGTGGCTTTATGCACGCTGACCGTGAGTGGACCACTCAGAGTCCACCACATCACCATAGGCAGCCCCTGCCGGAATGCATGCCAGGCTGCATGTGGTGACATGGTGAACAGTGAATAGTCCTCTTACCATCATTATGGGGTTTTCTCTCAATAGATTCGAAACTATTCCATAGAAAACACCAAGGATCAAAGAATCGGAATCCTCTGTGTAGCCTTACGCACGGTGACCATGAGCAGACCACTCAAAATCTACCACGTCACCACAGGCAGCCTGACATGCATTCCGGCATGTCAAGTTACATGTAGTGACATGGCGGACAATGCATGATCCAATTATCGTCATTGTGGGGTTCTCTCTCAATAGATCCGAACTCTTCCAGAAAAAACACCAAGGATCAAAAAATGGGGATCCTCTTAGTGGCCTTACTCACGGTGACCTTAAGTGGATCACTTAAAGTCCGTCACGTCACCACGGACAGCCCTTATCGGAATACATATCAGACTGTATATGGTGATGTGGCATACAGTAAAATAGTCCACTTACGGTCACTACGGGGTTCTCTGTCAACAGATCCGATCTGAGGATCAAATCTCCATCGACCGTTCATTTTTCGCATATAGTAAAACTCAATAGAGTAGACATGATCGCCAATGTCTTGAAATTGGATGAAACCTGTCCGGATGAGAGGGGAAAAAAAAAAAGGCCCATTGAAAGGGGGGAAAAAATTGTGGGCCCCAATCCAAATCCCCATCAGATCCGTGATCTGGGCGGCGTACTAAGACCTTAAAATCAAGGCCACGTGGCACAAGTTAGCAAAAAAAAAGTCCCCTCCATCAGTCAGTCTTCTTCAGGTAAAGAAAAAGTCACCGACCGACATGACGACATGTCTGCAACCCATGCGCGTGCATCAATTGTCAGCTTCCGAGTCATGTGTCGAACCCCTGGCGCGCGTTAACACAAACCCTCATTGTCCCCTCACCTCACCCTCACAAAGAGAAGAGAAACTCGCCCAGGGATTTCACTTTCCCTGGAATCTATCACTAATGATGGAAAAATTAGGGTTTTAGGGTTTAAGAAAGAGAGAGAGAGAGAGCTCACAGCATCGATCCAACGAGTGGAAATGAAGGCTCCGACGAAAACCGCCACAACAAACAGCACCATAGTTCTTGTATGTGTTTTATTCACTGCCCGACATATCGTAGCCGATACATGCCGGTAGTACATATCCGATCCGATCCCAAAAACGCTCTGAAATCCCTGCATCCTCTCTTCCTGCCCCGACTCGTCCCGATCTTTGCAAAAAAAAAAAAAAAAGTGAAATTCCCAAAGGTAAATATACTTTCCAAGAAAAATCTCAATCTCGAAAGAAAACATGAGAATTTGCTTACCGAATTGTAATACTTTCTCTTGAGTTTCCTTGGAAATTCTCTTCGACAAGGTTTTTAGCTAGATTTAACAAGTTTCCGTGGAAACATTAGCAGCTGCATTTTGTAGGGATCTTTATCGAATCCAGCCAGATGCGCCTTTTCCTGGATTTTCGCGAGATCTGGATTCCTGGGTGAGAGTTTAAGGGAATTGGGAAAGTTCAGGTTAAGATTTTGGTTTTCCTCAGGTGAGTAATTAGAGAAATTGCTGAGATCTGTGACAAGAAGGATGAGATGAGAAAGAGAGGGAGAGAGACAGAGAAGGATTTGGTTTTCTTCGGTGGAGTGAAGAATCTCGTGTTTGTGTGAGTGTTGTAATTTGGAATGGTAGGTGGGGAATTGGTTTGTTCCACTTTTCCTGGACTGTGCAAGCAAAAAGACGATTTCCTCTACCGTGCAAATGCAATCACCCTTTTTAATGCACTGTCTCTCTCTCTCTCACAACACATAAAATAAGTAATAGTAACTTCTGGTTGTAGGAACCTTTTCCTTTGCTTTCTACAATGGAATATGTGGTAAAGTTGCTGGGCCCCATTTGCTCCAAATGCAATTATGGGACATTGTTTGCTTAGGCTCCATTAAGTTTTTATTTTGACCCCTTTAGAAAAAAAAAAAAGTTTTTACTTGGATCCAAACTCCAAAGCCTTATTGAGAATTCCTTATTGATTTTTTCCATATTGAGAATTCCAACTCATGCAACATCATTACGGGGTGCTAGTTGTACATTCTAATACCAAGAAATTAAAGTCTCCAGATCTATTCATGAGTGTAATATTTTAGGATTATACGATATTTACCTATATTGCACCTATATGTTATTTTAAAACCGTGCGAGATCACGCATTTATCATATGTATAATTTTATGTGGAAAATATGGTCAAAATCCCTAGATAAAAAACATTACAGTGATTTGTGTGATTTTTACCTGTCCAAATTTTGGAGGTGGCCATGGATCACTAATTCAATAATTTAATATGAGGAACCACAAAATTCACCAGCACTAGTTTAACGATGTACGTTTATCTGAGAAAAGCTGGCAAATGGCAGTGGAATGCTGAATGTTGTGATTGGCGTCCTCGTACACCGAAAGCTTTGTGTACGGCTAGATCTCCCAGAAACATGTCGGTCTACAGCGGAAAAATCGGAACGAGAAGGGAGAATACAAATACGCAGTCTGCTCGTCTTTAATGAACGGTCCATTCCGTTAGAGTCAGGGCTGCTGCTATCGATGGAGTCCGTTCGGATCGGGTTGGGTTTCAGTTAGAAGTGTAAATACGGGCGGCCGTCACGGAAAAATCGTGGCTGGGCCGTGCTTGGACGGGCCAATGGGCCGGTCCACCCCGGGCCAACAATCCCCTGGCTGGCCAACACCCCAAGCCCATAGGCAGCAGGCTAGCACTAGGCACGACCCAGGCACGGCCCGATCATGGCTCAATGGTCTGATTTTAAAGTATAATCTATTTTTAGAATGTATCATAGGTTTTTTAAGTTGTACTTTTTTATTTTTTTCAGTTATCATAAGGTTTGAGTTTCATTTTATATTAATTCAAATTCAAACTTGTAAGTTTTTTGAACTTTTGTAAGTTAAATCTTAAGGAAATATAATTTATTTGATGTAATTTGTTTCAAAATATCATTAGTTATATTCTACTTATTTATTTCTCTTAATTTATTTATTTTAATGAAATCGGTCCAAGAGTCTAAGTCTAAGTTTGTGTCCGTCCAAGCCTAACTTAAAAAAAATAATAAAAAAAAGGGAGGGGAAGCTATGGGCGACCCACGGGCCGCATGGCACGACCAAGGCGATGTTGGGCTGACCCCTCTAGGAGTGGACATGGCACAAAACAGCCCATATAATTTTCATAGGGCGTGTCGTGCCAGATTTACATGCCTGGTTTGAGTTGGGCAAATTAGATGTATTCTCGAAATGAGCGATACTCATTTCTTGATTGGGTCGAAAAAACAAATATGGCCTGTTTGTTTGCAACCATTTCATAAATTCTTGAGTATTTGGGAAATTTCAATTGGGGTCCCACAAAATAATTTTTGAAATGTTCAGGCCAATAACAACATCTAGAAATTTGGGATTTTTGAAAATTCTTAATCCCTCATATGATAATTCACATGGCCAACTCAGCTAGTTCTCACCCTTTTAAAGTCTCTCAAATAAATAATTTGTAATTGTCGTGGGCATACTCTACATTCTATCAAAGATTTCTAGACAATGAGAATTCTCGTGAGAAATGCTCGCAACCTAACATGTCCTAAGATCAACACAAAAGTTAGAAGGATTAACCTTTACCCTATTATTTAACAATCCAGGTTCTATTGAATAGCGGGTCATAGTATAGCTCTCAAGTTGGGTTAAATTATGAGTTTGATGGCAAGAATAATTTCGACAGAAGTCCAACAAATTCATCAAGGGGTGATTTGGTTGGAATCGTGGAGAATACCAAATGTTGCCCTCCAAGACATAAGAATTCAAAAATGCAAATGGAAATATAGTATTTTCATTATTATTTTTATGACAACGGAAGGTGTCCCGGCCCTTTGGGCTGAATTAATCCCTACGGGCCCAAGGGGTGTTGTGAAAAAAAAAATAGTGTTTTGAATTCCAAAATTCAGAGAATTCAGTTGGCCAAAAATGACATTTTACGTGGCTAGCTCACCAAGTTCCAACAACATAAAGCGCAATCAAATACGGAATTGTGAATTCTCATGAACAACCGCTCCACCCAGGGATAGTTTCCCTTGGTAGCTACTCTTCCTACATTTGTGGACATCCTTTCCACTTATATGAGCTCTCCTACCCACATGTGTGGGCTAACTTGAGTCCAGTGACAGACGCAGGATCTTCATTTGAGTGGGGTGGACCCAAATAGCTAGTTGGATTTTATGGACAAAATTAAGATCTTCATGTGGATGTTGGAGGCGGACCTAAATTTTCATGTAGATTGTTTGGAAGCATACCCAAGATTTTTATGCAAATTTTGGATTCTTATGAGGTTGAAAATCACAATGTGCCTTACGCACTCATGTGATAAATCAAATGTGGGCTAACTGTAATTTCATCATTTGAGGGAATGTACTACTATAGTTTTATCATTCATTATGTCCACTAGAAGAGGATTTTTAATTAAGCTCGCTACGATAGTGTGATTGGTTGATGTCCTTTCGAGATGACAAATGAACAAAAGCACAAAACCTATTCCACCAGCAAAGGCAACTAAGGGAAATAGTGAAGTATAAATTGATAGATGCTTACTTATATCTGGATTTCAACTCAACAAAGGAAAAAAAAAGTCACAGTGCACCTCAATAACAAAGACGCTAATTACTTGACGAGTCCAAGAAATTAGATCAAGTTGGAGACGAGTCTCTAAAATAGACATTCATACTAAAATAAAGTCAATAAACAAGGAGAAAATGCGAGTCTCTAAAATAAACATTCAAATTTCAAACTAAAAGAAAATCAATAAACAAGGAGGAAATGTTGATGGGTTTTGTAAATGATGTCATGCCAACTACATTTTTTTTTTTTTTTAACAAAAAATGTGTTCAAAATAGCATCAATTGATTGAGCATCAGTTAACGATTAGGTATTTGGGATTGAGTTTTGAGATTTAGGGGTTTAGGGTTAGAGAAAGGGGACAAAGGATAGGGGTTTTGGTTTTAAGATTTAGAAAAAGGGAATTGTACTTCGGGTTTTGGGATTTAGGGATTGAGGTTTTCATATTTATGAGTTTTGGACATAATCCAATTTTGTGTGTGAGAGAGAGAAAGAGAGAGATATTAGGAGAAAGTAGGATTGGATGATAGAGAGACAGAAAGAGGAAACAATACCTGGTTGCTTCGCTACGGTGGGAGTAAGGGACCGGTGTGAAGGGAAAGCAAGATATCGTAGAAAAGTTGATATGCCCAAAATGAGTTTTCTTTACAAAATTTGGGGGCAACGGTTATTGTATATAAAGCGCGATTGGCCACCGACCCTTACCACTTATTAGCGATTTCCATATTCAAGCTAGGGTTTCTGCCCTAGGATCCCAATATGTGGGTCTGCCCTTGCTTGAGTCCTAGCCCCTTTACTGCACTCCCCACCCTAGGTTCCCAACATGTGGGTCTGCCCCTATTTGAGTTGTAGGCCCCTTGTTGGGATACTAGAAAAAAAGAAGTAAACTTAAAAGCTTTTAAAATAAGAGCTATCCAGACACTAAATCAAGCGTCCAGATAATGGTGTCTTAAATTTAATGATGTGAGTACACAATTTGGATTTATGGAGAATATGGTTAATAGTGTATATACTCAAAGATTATTAAAGTAGATTTATTTAACACTAGTCTTTGAGAAAAAGAAAGTGACTCTGTCCAAGCATCGTGACTATGAAGGATAGGAGAGCTTAGTCTATTTTACTTGTCAAATTTCATTTATTAAAGATGTTTGGAATATATAAATTGCAAAGTCTTGCATTTGATTATACACCAAGGGTAGTTAATTTGCCTTTACACGTGTGATAAGAAAATGGTTTTTTCATATGAAAACATTACACATGTGGAAGACATTATCATGTTTGTCAAAATCAACATTTTTTACATGAGTAAATGAGTACATCCAACAATTTTGTATTTCTTTTTTATTTCTCAGATATTTTCCCTCTAATTTCTCAAGAAAAGTACAAAGAATTAATATATGAAACTAAATATCCATATATTTATCATTAAGACAAGAATATTGAACTATTTGAATCATGAATTGGAAGCCCTTAGAGATGCAAAAAATTAGACCCATAGGTTGAGACTTTTTCAAAAATTACCCAAAATCTATAAAGAACTAAAATAATCTGCCTTAAGTCGTGGGCTTTATTAGTTCAACAAATAAAGTGAATAGTTTGGATTACAAATAGGAACCCACAAGAATGAGAAAGAAGGGCTGTTGATGGGGTCCATAAGACTGCAATCACCCTAGTTTCTTTTTGGAGAAGGTGTGAAAGTGATTTTCACACCGATTCAGGTGCGGAATTTTGTGTGTGGAAATGGCCTTATTTACATACCTCATTTACGCATGCATAAATGAGCACAAACAAACGCGACGAGAAATAATCATTACACAACCTATAAATGACTAATTGAAGGAGAAAAGTTTAGTAGGCTCCAGTGTCAGCAAAATTAAAAAAAAGGCAAGATCAAATTATGAAAGTTTCTTATACTACACAAGTCTTGTATATGCTCAATCATATATAAAATCAGATATTAGCAAGGCCTATAAGTCTTTTTATTTTTTATTTTTTAGAGGAGGATGATGATAGACCCAAAAAAAAAAAAAAAGATATGGCAGGTATTAAAGAGTTCCTTGGATCGCTAGAAAGTGGCTAAGAAATTCACGGGGCATCTGGGTAGGACTAAGAATTTTATGCTTTCATCCCGACAATCCAATAGCTAAGAGGGGTTTAATATTCAGATCAGACTTTACAATCCAATAGAAGAGCATGATGCAACCGCTAGTAGCTTCTTCCACTACAGGGGCAAAATCTGTGGTATGGTACTAGGCCACATGTGAGGTATTCTCGTTATGAGTCTGGATCCCCTGTTTCAAAGAAACAGAGAGTAACTATTAAATCTAATCAAAGTTTGCCAACTGTATAAAATATCATGCCTGCTAATGCACCCTTTCAATTGCTTATTATAACGATGAGATTTTACATTTGACAAATCTTGATTGGATGAAACAGTATCTCCCTACTTCGTTGAAACATGAGATCTGGACTCATCTGGCTATAGAACTTCATTTTAGGGCTTCATGTTGCCGATTTGATCAATGAGGAGTTTTTGTGATAGTAAGATGTGGTTTCCTCTCATAAAGAACCAGGGAGAGATGCCCATGCTAACATGTGCAGCCATCGAACAATAATTGCATTCAAATTAGAAAAGATTAGAGATGTATTATATATGATATGATCCAATTGATGAGTAAAATCGATGATATTTTATATTGAAAGAGTTTTACATTAAGAAATGAATATAAAAGTTATTGTACACACTATACTATAGCCTATCTTCAATTTGAGGTTATGTTCATCATAATTCCACAATCCTACATTTCTTTTCTAACCACTTCATTGGAGTCTTATTCGTTCTCCTTGTCTTAAGGATTAAAATATTGGACCTAGATATCATCATATTTGATAGATGTGGGAAAATCGGGCAGGGTATATATCCCGGACTAATTTTTAAATTCAAGCAAGGTTGTTCATGGGTTGATAGCTGCACACAAGTACATCTTAGTAAATAGGTATTTTAGCTCAAAAGAAGAAAAAAAACTATTGTTTTACTTTTAATTTTATATGTGACACTATGGAGTCCCATATCAACTATAGAGAGGAAAGTGACTGGGATTATATGTAGAGCTTGCACCCATACCTTGAATGAGGCATATTGGTGGGTTAAGGACTACAGAAACAAAACCGTGACGCCCATGGGCCAAAGCGGACAATATCATGCCCCCGTGTGGGTCAGGGCGTTGCATTATATTTGAAATATATTATTTTTCTAATACATATCATAGTCTTATGCATCTTGAATAATAAATAAAATTAATTTTCTTAAAGAACACATTCATTGAGTGAGTGATAAGCTCAATGCGTATTCATAAAAAACATTAATATATAAGAGAATTTTATTTATTTCTTTCAAAAGCTTGTAAGGTATTTTTATGTAACAATCATTTTAGTTGGAATCCTTCACAAACTTGTCAATAGGCTATCGGTTATTAATAAGAATGACATGAAGACATGTACCAGACTGAGAAGAAATTACCACCCAAGATACAAATATATAACGGATGTGATCATAATTACAGTTAATATTGGTAAAATTCCTAGCATAAGAATCTGTTGTATCCTCGTTTGTTCAGCTAGAAGAAAATTATTACAAACCTCTACATTACAATCTTCCGAACTTCATGCTCTGCTTCCTCATTTCCCATTTCTTTTATCGTATGACTACATATCTAATTACCAATGCATTTATCATCAATAATTATCATGTCAGAAGTTATACGCTAACATATGGGTTTCCAAAGCAACATCGAGAACTACCTATTTACGTGTTTAAAAAGGTGGTATCTTTATTCTGCTATTCCAAAAGCTCGACACAGAGTGGTTACAGAGATAGCATTGTTTCATAAGTAGGTGTCAAAATGTGTCTAGCATTCCAACAAACAAACCCTTCTCACTTTCAGTCATCATATATGCAACAAGTCTGACTAGAGAGCAAAGCGGGTTTAGGTTGCAGAATCAAAATTTCAAGTTTCTCTTCTTTGAATTACAAAAGTGTATCTTTGTTGGGCAAGAGTGTAAGGCTAAAAAGTCAAAAAACGTGGGCCGGCATAATTGTGTCTCGCTATAGCTAGAAGTGATGAAGGTCTGAACGCATTCCAGTAGCAGGTCTCGCTATAGCGAGCCTGGGCGGTGAAGACAGATTTGATACGGACTCTTATGAGATGTTTGACACAAACTGCTATTCTGAGTAGATTATGATTAGGAGCCTTATGCACGAACTTGAAGCTATATATATGGTGTTTCTTTCAACCCTAAAGGATAGACCACCACTCTCATTAATCTGAGTTAGAGATATCTTTGAGAGAGATTATTCTCTGAAGCCATTGAGATATCGTTCTGAAGGGCTGCTCTAGAAGATGTTTGTTACTTCTACTCTCTTGTAGAAAGAAAATTGATCATCTTGTTTAACGAGGTGCGAGGAGATCAAGTAAGGAGAACGGTACACGGTGGAAGTAGTGTTAGTGAATTCTGTGCAAGAACAACTACAATCCTTAGGTCGAAGTACAGACTGAGGTAAAAAAGATGTAAATATATCTTGTAAACTGTTCATGAAATCTTGATTTCTAGATTGTGGTTTTTCTCCTTGGAAAGGGTTTCCACGTTAAATTTGTGTCTGCCTTCTTGTGGTGATTGCTTGGTAGATTTATTTGCTAATTTTATATTTTGTGATTGGTTATATCCGCTGTATTGATTGGTTAAATTAGAACTAATATCCATTCTAGTAAGTCCTGCAAATTTCTTAAAGAGTGCTTTGTGAGTTATAATTTGACTCTCCTATTTTAGGCATGTTGCCCTATGCACAAATCTGCTACTTCAACATTAGTGCTATTCAGGTTAGAGGGGCACTGAAACTTCCTAACTGAAAAGTACCATTTGAGTTCTTAATTAATAATTATTGGTATGATGTGATTTGACTGATTCTCTAACTCCAAAAGCAAATATTTCTTGAAAATGTATAGAATGTTCTTACTCTTGTTAAAAGAAAATTGTTGAAAGTTAAAAAATTATGTCAGAGTTTTCTAACCAAAAGAATTTCAAAGCCCAGTTATCACATATATAGGTGGACTTAGGATTTTCGTTTGACAGGGGCAACTCCAAACAAGTTGTTAGGTTTAAGGGGCAAACCCAAACTTTTCATATGGTTTTAGGGTTGGATCCAAGATTTTTCATGTGGGTTTTAGAAGGGGCCTAGAATTGTCAATTGAGTCTTGGAAGCAGACCCAAGTCTGAAGGGGGTGAGTGCCCTCAATACCACATATGTAGGTCCGACCCCTCTCACATGCGCCCAAATTTTTTTTTCTCTAAAATCCAAATCGAAGTCTCAAAACACAAAATCATTCAAAAAATTAAAAATAAAAATACAAAATCATAAAAATAAAAATAAAAATACCAAATCAAAATGTGCAATATCCAATTCAAAACCGAAAACCCCGAATCCAATTCCTAAACTGCAATTGTCATCCATATGGAATTTCTCAATTTCCCAATATCCACGACAAAATATCCAATCTCAATCTCACAAAAAGAAACAACAAGCCAACAAAACACCAAATCAAAATCTCTAATGTCCAAATCCAAAACTCAAAAACCCAAAATGCTACAATTCAAAAAACCCAAAACCATAGATCAAAGGCTTTAGACCAGTCAAAGTTTCCAATGTTCAAATTCAAAACCCGAAACAAAAAAGCTACCATTCAAAAAATTCAAAATCATAATTCAAAGCCTTCAAACGACAATATTCCCTAAACCCCAGTAGATAAATTTCAAAGTCCAATTGTCACTCACATAAATGCCGGATTTCTTTTTTCTCTAATTAACACTTCAAACTCCCAAATCACAAGTTTTTTTAAGAACTTAGACATACTTAGACACAAGTTCCTCCCTATCAGTGCTACAACTAAGGATTGAGCTCTGATCGTCTTTGAAAGGGAGGTGGCTCACTAATTCATAAATTCAAAACCCAAATCACCGAATCCAATTTCTAAACCCCATTTGTCAACCATATGAAATCACTCAATTTCCCATTCTCCAACTCAAAATATCCAATCATAGATTCAAACGGAAAAAAGAAAAATAAAAAAAAGGTAAACCTTTTCAAAATCTTAAGCTGACTAAAATGAAATTGATAATTGATGTTGCAATGTCAAACGTATGGCTTTATTAGAGACATTATAGGAAAGAAAATAATTCAAAATAAATAGAATATATTAAAGATTCAATCTTAAATTATATATATCAAGACTGACTCAAAATAGAAAAAGTGTAGTAGATTTACAAATGACGTGTAACTTAAAATTAAAATTATCATAGCTAGCTAAAGGTGATCATTTTTTATTTTTATTTTTTCAAAGGAAGAGGGTGTACCTATCCTCAAAACCCTTGACCTCTTTTATGTGCTTCCACATAGCTAAAAAAAACATAACTAACGTATTTACAAGTTACTAAAATCTAATAATATAAAAGTATATGAGATATAATTATAGTTACATTGAACTTATAAAATAACTAAAGTATTTGGAAGCTATTAAAGATTAATCATACGAAAATATATTAACTGAACCTTGAGACAAATTCTTAAGTATCTCCATCTAATCAATACAGCTATATGTGATGACAATAATTAAGACCCTTTTAATCTGTACTAAGAAACAGGAGACCAAGTGGTCACTGGCGTCCCACGTCACTCACAGTGCTAGGGATCAAACCCTAGGATTGAATTGAGATCATATGAGGATTTCCCTCACGATGACAGTGAGTGGACCAATCACGGTCCGCCATGTCACCGTGAACCGCTCATGCCCGGATGTATGACAAGCTACCCGTATGCATGGCAAGCTGCCTGTGGTGACATGGGAAACTGTGATTGGTCTACTCACAATTACAGTGGGAAAAATCTTTAAAGGATCCGGACTCCCAGGGATTGTGACTTCAGCATATATAGGATAGTTGGAGCTTGGATGGAGCATACTCGGGAAATTTTTATAAAAAAGTTGAGACAGGGACACCCCTCATTGATAGTGGAAAAGAATTTTACTCATAAATTTGAAGTATAAGAAGCAATGCATGTTGCCAATATTTTCCACCAAGTATCATCTTGTAACAATGAATATATGAAAATTATTTAGAAAATAAGACCAGAAACGTGTACAATGGCTACAACCAAAATATAAAAGCAAAATAAACAATTTTTTTTTAAAGCATCACTATATTTATCCAAAGAGCGTGGATGAAATAACCAGCAAGTCTAATCTGCAAAATAAACATATTTTTATAAAGGTTATGGAAGGATAAAGATCAATACATACACATAGGCTTTTTTTGGCAGAGTAACCAATGAAGGATTGAGATATTTCCCTTCCAGCATCTGCATTATTACATCTGAATCTGCCACCCATTTCTCCTCAAATTTCAAGAGGGGCACTTTCCCTTCAAGGCTAATCTGCAAAAACCTAAGCACAAATGCAAAATCAACCAAATGAGAAACTATCCAAATGAAAATGTAGAACACAATAAAATCTCTATTCTACTTCCAAGGACTCAAAATCATTTCATGAGTGCTAAGCTGAGAGGAAAGAAAAACAATCATTTGAACAAGCTGCAAAAACTTTTTGGAAATCCAAAAACCACATACGCATATCCAAATCAATCAAAAGAGCCAAGGCCTATAGGAAGAAACTACAAGAGAAATGACATCACATGAAAGAAGAAAGACCCATTTTAAAACAGAGATTGGCTGGCGCTTTCACAGGAAGAGAGGGATTATTGCAGGAGGAAGGAGAGAGAGGAGGAGGAAGAAGAAGAGAATAAAAAAACGTGAGAGGAAGAAAGGGGGGGAATGTAAAGCACGCGGCATGACATCAGGAGCGGTTGTGAAACAGTCATGAGTGAATGTGGGGAAGGAAGACGTGAGAGACGGAGATTAAAGGGTCAAAATAAATTGGCAGTGAAGTCAAAATCAATTGCATAAATCAGACTGATTTCACAATCAGTTGATTGTCTCTGATGGCCCAGTTTGTCAAGAACAGGAGGCACTTTTAGATGAAAGGTTAGAAGTTATTTTGTATCGAATGCAAGGACACGGCCATCACGCTATCGTGTAATAGCTAATAAGACAACCCTAGGGTAGCTCAGTTGGCTTAGAATCATGGTTTGCACCCGGAGGTTCTGGATTCGAAACCAAACTACCACACTGGGACTACAGGGGAGTTTACCCAGCTTCCCTCTGGGCTGGAGGGATTGGTCCAGCCTAAAGAGTTGAGAACCCTCCGATAGCCCACAAAAAAAAAAAATAATAATAAAATAAAAATGTAATACCTAATAAGGTTGTTCGCAGGCTAGGTCGAACCAGGCTGGACCTTGCCTAAGCCCAGACCATTGATTCATTGGCCCCAAAATCCAGGCCTACATACAGCCCACATGCTTGGAAGTCAGGCCCAACCATGACTTGCAAATGTTATTCGGTGTATATTGTTTTAATTCAACCCCATGACGTTCATGAGAATAAGACGTGGCCGGTTGCTGCGAGGCCTATTTCTGGTTAGGCTGGTGCCATGTGCATGGAAGTAATAAGAGTCATGAGTAGAGCAGTTTGGTAAAGTAGAAGCACATCGCCTTCTTCTACTGTTGTAAACCTCTCATGTCAAAATAGAAAACCTATTTGTTTGCAGGAGGTTGGTTGTTTGAATCTTAACATTAGAGCATAGAGTTTTAATACATTTGTCAAAAATCCCCAACACTTTCGATTCTCATTAAAAATCTATCAAAATAAATGGGCATTAGGGCCCATTGGTTTGGAGGTATATGTTTTTAAACGGGAATTCCATATGTTGAAAATTCCTTAAAACAATAATCCTTTTGTTCTCAAGAGTCTTGAATTCCGTATTTAAATTGTGAGAGTTTATAAAAACAATTCTACAAAATGTCACTTTTTTTAGCAGATAAGTCTACATATTCTAAGAGGAAAATAGATACAACAAAAATGATGAACAAAAAGAATGAAGAGACCTCTAATACCCTTGACAATCTTGAAAAAGGAGTATAAAAATGTCACTTTGGCTTGTAAGTTTATTAAATACCCAGTTTCCAAAATGTTATATAGTACTTGAGTATTTGTGGAGCCCGCACACCGTAGTTTTTAATTTCGTACCATTTTTGTTTTGAATTTCGGTTGATTTCTTCTAAGATCTTGGATTTAAGCCGAAATGGTATTTATATAATTATTTTTCTTAACTTTTTATATGCGTATATACTTTTTTATTTCTTATTTTCCCCCCAAAATGTAATTTAAATTTTTTTTACTGGGACGGATTAAACCCATATTTAATGTTTCCTTATTTTCTTATATTTCTGTATATAGATATATATATTATTTTATTTTTCCACGAAATTTAATTTCAAAGAGTTATGCCGATATCCCGAATCAGCTAAAACTTTTCATTTTCGAGGCTAGACCGAAATGGGGCCCGAAATGATATTTACAACTATACCGCACACACTGAAAATGTGTCATATTCAAAGTTAAACCTTGGACAACCAAGTGAGAACTAATACTCGTTACCACTTGGGTAAGGAGCCCTTCTCATTTATTAGTTAACTTACAAATGTCAACCCAAGCCAAGCAGAAAATTTAGAAGGGTCAACCATAACCTTGAGTTAGGGATGTCAAATGGGCCGGGCCGGTCCGGTCAACGGCCCGTGGCCCGACGCGGCCCACTGGGCCCCAACCATGTGGGCCGAGGGTCCTCGGCCCGTTTGGCCCGACCCGCCAGGCATGTGGGCTGAACCTTGCGGCCCGCCAGGCCCTCCCAACGGCCAAAAACAGTCATTTTTTTTAAAAAGTCCATTTTACCCCCCAACAGCTATAAAACAGTCATATAAGGGGTATTTTGTATCTTTTTCAATTTTATAAAGTCTATAAATACCCTAACCCTCTCATTCTTATTTCTCAGCAATTTACACAACTCTCTCACTCTCTATACACTTTCTAGCTCTCTCTCAAAACATTCAACTCTTTCACTATCTTTAAGAAGTTTTTGGAGGGCCAAAGATCAAGTCATTAAGAGACAAGATTAAAGAGGCCTTCAAAGACTTAGAGGTATTTATATTATTTAAATTTGAGATTCCATATATATAAGTTTATAATATATTATATTAACTCTCATTTTCTCTCCTTTCTTATATTAATTATCACAAAAGAAGGCTATTAGCTATTACTGCTATTATTCTTAAATTTTATTTCTTGAAATATAGCTAGAAGATTGATCGTAGCCCCAAGTGTAAGGCCGCGATTGTAGTAATAACCGGTGAAACCGGATCGATCCACGGAGAGTTTATTTATCGCAAAACCTGTCCTAATAAAAAAACTAGTTCTAGCCTAAAAAAAACTATACAAATCAAATTTTCTAATTGAATCAAGAATTAATTACAAATATGAAATATTAATTACAACCAAAGAAAATTAAAATCCTAATCTAGAAACATAATCTAACCACTGCATCACCATAAGATTTATTAGCCCAACCAATTGCAATAATTATTAAGGTGCATAAAATAAAAAAATAAAATAAAATAAAATAAAATCAGAGAATAAAGAAATTAGATTTTAATTCTAAAACTTTGCAATAATTACTTTGCTTAATGCTATCAAGAAAAATCACGACCACCGCACCAAGTGCGCACTGTCACTACGCACAAAAATTCAATGTTGACTCATTGGTGAAAACCAAGACCCCATAAACTTGATTTATTAATGAAAGACCCATTACAAGCAAATAACCATTACAAAATTCTTTTAATAAAAATAAAGTGCATCTAACCTTACCATAGACACAAGAAACACTAAACGGAGGAGAGGGACTCGCGGTCTTGAACGGCGATCCAACCGGCTCTCGTTTCGCGATCTGAAATCCAAGCAAGGGAAGATGATTTCAAGGATGATCCGATGGTGGAGTGACGATAGCAACGGCGATGCGACGGCGGCGACGTAAGAACCCAAGTGGTGGTAGCCTTAGAGACCCTTGGGTGAGTGAGGATGGTAGGGGAGAGATGGAGAAAAAAGTGATGGAAAAAAGGGGAAAGGATGTGCTGGTCGTCCAAGAGGAATGGAGGAGTGGAATTGACGTCCAGCCCACTTTTTGGGCTCTTTTTATATTTTTTTGATAGCTTGGGTTGTAAGGTTTTGGTTGGATGAGGATTAGTAGTATGGGGTCCAAGTTGGATTAGGATTAGGAGGGTTTTTGAGAGATTTTATAGGGGTTGTCCCACAATCCTAGTAAAAATAGGATTGTTCTTATCTCATGCAACTTCCTCTCTTGGGTCCCACTTTGGTTAAGAATCAATTTAAATCTGAAATTTCAGATTTGAAATAAATTTTGGATGCTCTTGGACGACCATCTTGGATGTGTGAAATCATGGGATGGAGTGCTTGGACGTGTGATGCTTCTTGGATAATTCTTGGGCTGCAAACTTCAAATCTTGAGGCCTATCTTTTTGGAGATAAACTTAGTGCAAATCTTACACTCTTTCAATTTGTTTCCAACTTGGATTGCTTAGCAAGATTTCCAATCTTTTGAACTCTTCATGGCTGGAAAAAACTCTTAGCATGGCCCACCTTAAAATTGTCTTCAAATCTGAATTTAATTCCATTCCAAACATGACATGGGAGTGGGCCATACTTGGAAGAATGCAATCTTGAACTATCCAATGCTTTGAAATTGAAACTTTTGAGTTTCAAAAGATCTTGCACCAAATCTGAAATTCAGATTTTTAATTGCACTTGTAACACATGATGGGCCCCACTTGGGTGTAGACAACATGGACCGTCCCATGCCTTGGCTAAAATAATTTCAAATCTGAAATTCAAATTTGTATCTCAAATTAGAACACACGATGGGCCCCACATGAGTGTGCAAGCCTTAATTCTCTTGCCTTGGACGTCCTCACCTTGGAGGGATTTTCTTTTGCAATTTTTTTTTCTTCTTTGTTTGGCTTGAATTGAATCTTAGCCATCCATCTTGACATGTAAGCAATACTTGTTGGAGAGTAGATAGGACACCTCATTATCTCATGGCCCACAAATTTGGAACTTATCTTCAAGAGATTAAATCTGATTTTTTTCTTGCATATGAGAGCGGACCCTACCATGGCCGCCCCTACCTTAGAATCCATGCCAAAGGAAGGTGGGTCCATGGTGCATTTGATTCATCAATTCTCTTCCGTGGGCCCCGATTTCTGAAATTCCCTACAAAAAAATAAAAGCACGATCAAAGAACAATCTAATCATATAGGTAAGGAACTATGCAAGATTCGGGCCCAATTCACACTAAATAGATGCATAAAATGTCACCATTTTATCAAGTTTTCTTCAATTAAATCAATGGTACAAAGAAAATTCATCATTTTATGCGTGATTAAAAAGTTATGAGAAGTTTTTGACTTTCAATGCCAAAAATAGATAAATTCATGATTTTATGTGAAAATGCAATTTTTTGGATGAATTTTGACTCAAATTCAGACTTTGATGCTCAAAAACATAACATCATAATTTTTTACTAAAATGGGGCATGATTTGACGATTAAGTCATTAATTACTGTAAAATGATAAGAAAATATTGCATTTTTAAGGACTTATCAAAGATTTTCCACAGAATCTTCTTTCGTTAATTTAGGGTTAGAAGAAGATTTTGTTGAATTAGAAGATGAAGTAGGTGATTTACCACCCCTTTTCCTCATAGTGTCCGTAAACCAACCAAGAGGAATAGAACTTTAGTAGTTTGGGATATATTTGAAAGGTTTGATGTTATTGAAAATGGAAAGCAAGTTGAAAAGGCAATATGCAAATTTTGTAGTAAAATTTATGGTGCCGGGTCAAAATGAGATACCGGCCATTTGTCAAAACATAGGCAAAAATGTTTAGCCTTACATAAGCTGGCTAATGCAAGGGCAAGGACGCCTGGTTCACAGACCTAAATTTCTACTACTGGTGATGGTAGTAGTTACAGTAGCAGTTTGGGTCTTTTTTCTTTTAATGCACAATGTGCTAGACAAAATCTTGTTAAAATGATTGTGTTATCCGAATTAATATTTTTTTTGGTTGAAAATAAGTGTTTTGAAGAATGGGTCAAGAAATACTGTCATCCACAATTTCACAGTATTTCAAAAAATACAGCTAGAAATTATGCTATTAGACTCTGACATGAAGAGAAACTAAATATTAAAAATTACTTTGCAGAAATTCATGGTAGAATAGCCATAACTACAAACATGTGGACTTCTAAACGGGGTGATAGTTTTCTTTGTATTACTGCACATAACATAGATGCAAAATAAATTATTAGTTAACGTATAATTAGTTTTAGTATTAAATTTCTTTAGCTAACCATTCCTACTAGAACCTCAAGGCGTTAGTAGAGGCAGCGGAAATACTTTTCAATATTCCCCCTTGGGTGGAGCCCACTCTTTAATACTCCCCCTTAGGTGGAACCCAGCCGGTACACTTTTGGCGACACACAATTTTTTTTTTTTTTTGCGCCGAGTCGTTCCTCCTGGGATTCGAACTCAGGACCGGTTGGCTCTGATACCATATTAAATTTCTTTAGCTAACCATTCCTACTAGAACCTCAAGGCGTTAGTAGAGGCAGCGGAAATACTTTTCAATATTCCTCCTTGGGTGGAGCCCACTCTTTAATATTTAGCACACTTGAATGGCCACACAATGGCATTAGAATAAGTACATTTATTTTGGAAAAACTAGATAAATACAATATTAAAGAAAATGTTATATTTATAACTTTAGGTAATGCTAGTAATAATATAGTGGCCATTGAACTAATAAGATTGCAGATGCCACTTACAACTTTGATAGATAGCTCTATCTTCCAAAATAGATGTATATGTCGCATCTTAAATCTCATTGTAGAGGTTGGTTTAAAGCATATTGTAAGTTATACGGATGCTATTAAAGACATTGCTAGATTTATTTTTTGCTCCGCACAAAGAAGACAATTGTATGCCCTAATATGTGCGAGGCAAAGCGTATCAACTATTAAAATACCTAAAGAGGTAGAACATAGATGAAATTATATGTATGATGTGTTAAACGAGGCACTTGATCGGAAAACTGTTTTGAATGAATTTTGTGCTTTTCATGCACAAGACTTGATGATTAGTAATGAACATTGGGAGTTATATGTCCAAATAAGAGATTTATTAGAAGCATTTTATTCTTCAACATTATTTTTTTCTGGGATATATTTTCCCACGTCTAATGAAGCTTTTTAAAATTACTTTACAACTCAATAGATTTAGAGATCATTTTTTACTAAGTAACACTATTAGAAATATGGAAGAAAAATTTAATAAATATTAGAAGAGGCTCTAATGACATTTTCTTTAGCTGCTGTACTTGATCATAGATTAAAATTAAGTAGTGTACAGTTTTTTTATTGATGGAATAAATAAAAATATGAATTATTTAGATTTAGATATTTTTTCCAAATATAAGGGCAAATTTACAAGTACTTTTTCAATTTTATTGTGAGCAAATGAGTACAACTGGGCTCAGTATGGGCCATTCAGAAGTCTAGCAAACAGGTGTTGGTGAGTGGAATGTGTGGTATTCTTCCTTGTCCACGGGCATGGCATCTAGCTCAAGCTCAAATAACACATTGACGGAGTTGTCATCGTATCTTGACGTCGGTGTAATACGGGTGCATGATGCATCTAGTTTTGACTTTTTAACCTGGTGGAAGCAAAATGAAAGCATTTATCCAATGTTGGCCGCCATGACTAGTGATCTATTGACTATTCCAATGTCTTTTGTAGCATCAGAATATGCTTTTAGTGCAGGTGGATGTGTGGTGGATGACAAAAGAATAAATCTAACTGAAGAAACGGTGGAGTGCTGTGTTTGCCTATGAGATTGGCATTTTGCAGATAAGAGGAAACAAGAGTTGACAGTAATAAAAGATTGTGATCTAGTAGAATACATTAGTAGACTACACATCTGATTTTTTATTTTTTTTCTTCATAGTAATTTGTAAATATATAAGTTTTTTGTTTTTTTTTTATTTTTATTTTCTAAAAAAGATTATAAGGTTTTGAACGTAATCCTATTTAGAAACCTTCAAAAAGTTAAGATCCAAATGGTTCTCTCTTCTCAGTGGAGTAGGTCGAGTTTGATCGAATCACTTAAATATTTTTGTCATTCTCCGTGCTTGTGTTCTAATTTTTTATTTTAATACTGAAAAGATAAATAAAAAAAAATTGGGAAAAAAAATAAGAAAGAGGCACGCCGGGCACAAAGGAATGGCACGGCCCAGCCCGCTCCAGCCCGGCCCATGGCGGGCCGTGCCAACCCGCTAGATGGGCAGGTCTTGCTGGCCCCGCCCGTGGCACGGGCGGGCCTCAATTGGGGCGGCCGGCACGGCCCGTTTGACATGCTCACCTTGAGTTGGGCCAGTGACAGTTATTTTAGCATTTTGACTGTTATTACACAAAAAGGGTTTTTAGCATTTTGACAGTTTTTTTAAGAATTTAAACAAGCTGGATCATTCATTCTAAAATTAACATTAATGGGATCCTTTTTGTGTAGGATCTTTTTACTTTTGGGGATTAAACTCTATCACACAATTGTGGTTCGCCAGAAGCTCACTGGATAAAGGGGCATCAAAATTAAAGTCCCCCAGAGAAGAGAGAGGTATGGGAACCTGTTTTGAGCATTAATGGTTGGAGTGGAGAGATCTCGGCCTTGCTGGCAGGAAAAAATGATAGATTGCTTTAAAAAAAAGGAGAGAAATCACTGGCAACTAATGCTACACTTCAAACTTCAATAATTTTGAGACTGAATAATTGGGAAGGGAAAAGTTTCACAAATGTTGTGATAATTTTGCCTTGTAAAGTGGTTTTATACTCGAAACTATCACTTTCAACTTTATTTGCTGGCCACCACAATGGGTTGGTGGACAAGAACTAACACTATTATGAGAGCAGAGTGTGGTGCCTTTTTACCTAGGGTGAGTTATTGCTGCAAAAAAGGGAATGCCTAGCCAACAGACCTAGAATCTTAGATGGGTTGGAATTTTAGTGTAAACTTACTTTATTCTTGAGAAACGTACACCAGAAAGAGGGTTAGGGTGTCATTCAACTTAGGCATCAATGCCGTCACAGAACTTAGGCATTGATGCCTATAACCATCATTCATGGGTTAATAATGGCAAATTATATATTAATATTGGGAGGTTTTCCAATTGGTTGTTCTTAAATTATTAAAGGAATGGTATCTCATGAAAGTAAAAATAAAATTCGTAATTTAGGGCTTGTTTGCATCCAAAGAAACAGTGAGGAATCTCCACCAAGAGGAGAAATGATCAGGATAAATTTAAGTGTGGAGAATCTCCTTATAGAGAATTACTAGTTTTCTCTGATAGTACTGATTCTCAACTGTTATTGGATTTGAAAAAGAAAAATTCAATAGGAGAAACCAATGTATAAAATAGCTGATAATGAAAAAAACAATACTTAAATAGGCATTTTGCTTCCTAAAAGTAGTTCCAAAAAAGGAAAACACATTTCATCAGTGAAAAACCTTTCTTCTCTTTCCTCTTTTCTACATCTAAATGGGCCGTCAAACTATCCCAAGATTCTAAATTTTAGCCTTTTCAGAACATTGTGTTGTTACTGCAATAATATTATGGTAATCTCATTTTTACTTGTATTTTAGAGCCCATTTATATGCAGAGAAAATGACAAGTGGAAAATCTCCACTTGGCGGAGAAATGAGGAGAAAAGTGGGAATGGAGAATTACCAGTTTTCTCTAGTAGTGATTGATCTTAATTTGACTTGAATTTTTGAATGGAGAAAACTCTCAAAGAGAAAACTAGTTTTAAAAGTATTTTATAAATAAAAAGTGATTTTGCAATTGATAAATATCAGATCTTACAAATAATACAAGTTCACTAGAGAAAAGTGTATTTCTCTATATCTTGAGGGGAAAAAAAATCTCCTACATCTTGCAAATGTTAGTTAAAAGGAGAATTATTCTTATTAGGCTTTTGACTGTACGATCATATCTAAATAAGGATTTCCCCTCTCCCCTGAAAAATTTCCTATAGAAGCTCCATACAATTGTATGTTATGGGAATAAATGAAAATGCCCTTAAAAGTGTGATACTGCATTTTTTTCATTTTTGTGATATTGAAAACCAAACCTTCTTTTTTGTGATATCTTATCATTGATTTCCATGTGTGATTTGTGAAATATCACATAAAAAACTATGATATCACATATGTTATGGGCATTTGAGTCAGTTTTCACTTCATACTATTAGTTCAGGTACCTATGGGAAAAGTTAAAAATGTTAAAGAAGGGAGTTATTTCTGACTGTGCAGCTCATGGTTGGGGCACCTTAACTTTACATGTATTAGATACATACAATATAAATACCAACAATGAAAAGAATGAATACATGTAGGGTTGTAAACGAGTCAGTTCGGGTCCGAGTTCATGGTGGATCTTGAACCGAAACAGTTAAGGAAACGGTGCAAAAACGGTGCAACCGGATCCGGACCCAAAACTGTTTCGGAACCGGTTTTTTGGCTCCGGAACTAGAACCAGAACCATATATGACATAGGTCCGGATTTAGGTAGAGAATGATAAAAAAAAAAAGGGTTTTAAGAAAGATTTTCAAAATTTTAGGTAATATGTCGGGTCTTAGGTCCAAACCAAGGTGGAGCTGGACACGAACCTATTTTACTTATAGGGATCTAAATATAGACCCAGACTTGATTTTTATCACATTAAAACCTTCATATAAACGCAGAACCGGGCCCATTTACCTTCCAATATACATGTAAAGTTATTGGAAAAGTGCATTTCTAAGGGGTCTCCTTCAATATTGGCATCCCTATATTGGGGCATGTGAAGCATGTGTGGGGCATGTGAAGCATGTGAAGCTGTTGAAACTACGACCATGCAAAGTTTCACAGACATTGGTTTACGAGGAAAAAAGTAAGCAAAATGACTCATGCGTACCTTTAGAAGAGATGAACCACAAAGGTCCCAAAAGCCACAAGGTCAAAAGAGCCGCTAACTTTCAAATTCAATGCATGGCTGGTGACGTTTGATTATGGACCACAGTCACCACATATAATAAAAGTCATATCTATGACCCACTACCCTTCGTTTTTGACTCCACCCACACCTGGAAGAACCCACTAGGTGCGGATGACTTCAGCCATAAAACTAGTACTCCCATTTGTCAATCGGGTCAGGCATTCAAATTTATTGTGTGACTGGTGAGTTTTCCCAACTGTTGGCCCACTTGATGACCAAGCCTGTGTTTTTCATTTTAGCCAGCTAATCTAAACGGTAGCAGTGACTGCATGTAACCCCGCCAGATCGGACCGGTCGGTTCACTCTAGAGTAGAACTAAACCCCATCGCTTATATTCTTGTCCGTAGATTAGTAAATTTCATGTTCGGTTGACATGAATTACTGAGCTCCAAATTTCACTCCGATAGATCTACTTCGAATAAAAGAAAAGGGTGAGCGATTTTGCAAGAAAGATGAGCATGAGATCTGATAAGAGAGAAGAAAATTAGCAATTTACCACCCCCTATAACCATGTCTCATCATGCCACGTTTACTCGTCATCACTTTCTGGTACTCATTCTCTGTTCAAAGAAATTAGATAATATGCACCAGCATACCCTAAGATTCCCTGCCAATTGTGGCATGCGTGTCGACCATTACCTACTTTGCTGTTCGAATTCTGCCCCATTATGTGGCACGCATGAACTTTACAAGTTGAGACAAGAAAACAATTACACATCTATGACAAATTTGAAATCTTTGTCATAATTTCTAATTTTTTAGTTACTATGGTTGAATGACATCTATAGCAAATTAGAAAGTTTTGTTCTAGTTTTTTATTTTATAGCTATTGTGGTTGAATCTTTGAGTCAATAATCACAAAAGGACAAATTAGAGAAGAATTTAAGCACGCCACTTTGAACGTCACCGAATGGGATGATGGGTTAAACTTCCTTGGCAAACTCTATCAAAAACAAGAATAATGAATTCCTATTTGTTGAGTTTAGAGGGAAGAAAGGACATTGGTATCTCTCACAAGAAAGAAGATTGATCATGCTTGAATGTTTGCATAAATATATAGAAATTGAATATATAGGAATTCATGCCGTAAGTGGACGAAAATGAAGATACAATGTGAATAATAAAAAAATGAATTTCCAATATCGTCCCTTTATTTGAAAGTGAGTCAAATAATGATGGGGAGTTATTATCCATCTACATTGCTACTTTGTATCATTCACCTTTCGCCTCTTTTCATTACACTTCTCTCCTTTAAGGAGATAATTTGACTATGAATTCCTCTGTGTTCTGATACAAACAAACTGACCCTTAATTAAAACTAAGCGTACATCTAACAATTGTGGGACAAAATTGTGAGACCCCCATATTAAACATGCATCTCACAATTTCTCGAAAATTCACACCTTATTTTACGTAGTTATATGTTTTAGAGGGATGGAGGACCCACTTACCATTAGTTTAGTTTCGTCCTACACTCGTCTCCTTGTGAGCAGTAGTGCAAGTGGTGTCCTACTCATACGAAGTAAGAAGAGTGAACTCAAAATAGTGGGGTTCACCTATTGAGAATTTGAAGTGCTCAGAATTAATGCCCCCTTATTCGGTTAAATAAATTCAAAGTTTACAGTGATAGGAGTCAGTCCAATCTTAAGATTGAACAAATGATTAATAATGTGAATAAAATATATAATTAATAACTCATAAGATTATTCCTCGACCATAGCTTAGTTAGTTATGGATATCAAGCAGTAAGCACGAAGGGTGTGTGAGTTTGAGTTCACTATAACTAACTAAATAAATAATATATAAGATTGTGTTAATCACATTATTAATCGTAAATTTTATCTTTTGACAAGATCAACTCTTATTGGAGTAAAATTTAAGAATATTTTGCTGATGATGAGAGAATTTATCTCATGCGGTTCATAGTTTCGATAGATGAGCCCCCATTGTGTAATTCCACTTCCTTCACACAATTGGAGGTTTTAGCCTCAAACTTTCTCATACCCACCTGATATTCCAAAAATCTCTCTTTCTAGGATGTAACATGTTCATTTCCTTCCTATGTTCACCGCAGGACATGTTTATTTTATTCCATAGATTCCTGGTGCCGTTTCTTGATCATGTGAAAAATGCAAATCCTATAATGTCCTAGCTAGGAGGGAGCAGGTCGTTGGTGAGAAATGTCCATCCATTTTATTCTTTGTTGTTCTGTTTTTTTCAAACACGCTCATGCATGTGTGACTCATTTTTCACTAATAAGTACCTTGACTTCCAATCTAATGAGCTAAGAAGACTATACTTTCTATTTTACGTCAAATGTTGAAGATATGATCACTTGACCCTTAACAAGACATGTGAAAATAAGAAATTGATACCAAGATACCTTAATGAATAAAATTCGTCTATCCATCCGAATAGGGAGCCCAAATGGGGAAGAGGCGTGGTCGCGCGGGAAGGAGGCCACACTTGTAAGGAGAACGCTTGCACACTCAAAAACAGAGGGCATAACCATGTTCACGAGAACGCCTGCATACCCAGAAAGAGAGGGCATAACCATGCTCACGAGCTAGATTAGAGCTGTCCCTCTTACCACTTGAGTAAGGAGCCATTGTCAATTTACTTAAGAGTTTAGTCACTAGAGATATGCATTACACAATGACATTATGTTTTCAAGCATTCAAAGCAACAATCAAAACTATTTGATCAGGTCTATGTTGGGCCCTCCGCTCATCTACCACCTAATCTTTCCGTCTCTTATTATTCTCCTTGGTTTTCACTTGTCTAAGCATTTTTTGGGCCCCACCTGACGTGTCCCCTTTTAACACCCTCTTGATCATTTTTTCTCTCCTCTATCCCTTCCATGCCCAAGAAATGCACACTGGAATCTCTCCATTTGGAACCCTTCCATTGCAAGTGGGACCCACTGTTTGGACATTTTCGTCTATCATGGGTGGATGCGAACGTGTAAAGCGTATGAAATGAAATCCCACCATTGAAAATGGCGTGCTTTTGCACGCCCTTGGTCAGAATCCGGATAATACAGCATCAAGTGGCCTTTCCACTCCTTCATAAATACACCAACAACCCATCTTAGAAATTCATTCCACTTTAATTCTCTTCTTCTTCTGCTTCTTCATTTCTTCATTTCTTCATTCCACTCCATTCTACTCCATTCGTATCTATTCTGTAATAAATTTCCTTCTTCAGCACATGGAACAGGTATACCTCATCTTCAGCTCCTTTCTAAGCTCTTTTCAACCTCCTATGATGGATGGGTGTTTGTTTTTAAATCCTGAATCTCAATCTATGTATCTGTTTTTCATTTCTTTGTGGGTGTTTTAAGCAGAAGGTGGTGATTAAAATCCCGGCCATGGCCGATGCCAAGACGAAGCAGAAGGCAATGGAAGCTGCTACAGATATCCTGGGTACTTTCTGCATTGATTCAACAAATTTTCACTTTTCTCTGTTTCATGGTTATAATTCTTGGTGGAGTACTTACAAAAAAAAAAAACTCTTGGTGATGTGGACCCATCATGAATGTGAGCCATTAGTTACGTGGGGAATCAGTTATTCATTTTTGACCGTTCATTTTTGTTAAGTTGTTGCCCACCTGATAGCAAGTAGGGTACGTATGAACCATGATTCTGGTTCAGCCTTTTCAGGGACTGCTTTGATGTATCATCAAGCACTATGTTTCAGAAGTGCTGGTTTCACTTGGACCCACAAGTACTCGTGATAAAACCATGTTATGGATGCGATTTCTTAATTATAGGACCAAGGAAGCCGCATTTGGAAGCTGGGGAATATACTCTTTTTCCTATGATTTATATATTCAATTATTGATTGTAAATTATAGACCACATGGGGTGCTCTGACAAGGGGTCAAACAGAAAAAAAAAAAAAAAGAAGATAAAAATATGTTTTTCTTCTAAAAACCTCTTCAAACTGTTATATTTCATCTAGTTTTTCAAGCTAGTCATTAATTTTTAAGAAGTTGCAACATAACTGTTAAACTGTGGATGTTTCAGCACGTCTCTTCTGACTATTTTCTACATCAAATTAGAGTGTTAGACACCCCATTTTTACTTTTTCTCATGTCTTTTCCCCCTTATTATCTAACAGAATCAGTGGCTGAGTTAGCCCATGGAAGCTGCCAGCCAAGTCATTTATTTTTCTCTGATTCACACATTTTACAGAAATTATTATGAAGTTGCCAAATTAATAAAACGCTAGTTGAGTTAATAGTATGTTTTTCCTTCAAATCAATAAAAATGAACACCCCCACAATAATAATAATGATAAATAATTATATATATATATATCACCAACTACGAACAAAATTAATAATAAAAAAAAAAAAAAAAAAAACATACACACACACAGAGACAGTTGTATAGCATATTGGTGCATGGTTTTTGGCAAAGACAGAGCCAAAAAAATCTCCTCTGGAGGTCACCATGTCCAAAAATTATGGGGATCACCTTATTAGATGGCTAAGAATTCAAGTGGGCATTCAAATTCTTGGGGGAGGCCATGACTCCTTGGCGCACTACCTGGCTCTGCCATTGGGGTTAGGTATGTTTAATTATATAGAATCTATCAGATCTCATTAACTCGTGAACAAATCCTTTAAATTGGTATTTATTATCTGGAAATAGATCTTCTAGATCTTCCGTGTGTGATTCTCCTGCAAACCGTGCATAGGACAGTGGTGGGCCCCACTGATACATACTCATACATGTGCATTGGAACTACTATTGTGTACGGGCCCCATAAAAACCATGGGCAGGAGAATATTGTCACTGTCTAGAATATTGCTAATGTGGTAAATAGTCATTACCCATATGAAAGTCTTTGTAAAGCTAGAGAATTTCCATTCAATAGAAATTAGCTTCTTCCATAGCTTTGAAATAATTGGTGAATTTTTATTTGCAGGTATTGATTCGATCGCGGCCGACCTGAAGGAACAGATAATGACCATCATAGGCCAAATGGACAGCATTGCAATTGCAAAGAGGTTGAAGAAAATAGGAAAAGTGGAGATAGTATCAGTTGGGCCAGCAAAAGAAGAGAAGAAAGAGGAAAAGAAAGAAGAGAAGAAAGAGGAACCAAAGAAAGAGGAACCAAAGAAAGAAGAGCCAAAGAAAGAAGAGCAAAAGGCAGAGGAGAAGAAATAGCAACCTAAGAATCTGTTAACACTCAAATAATTTGAGTTTTGTATCATTTCTTCATGGAGTTATGTAATTAGACCTACCTAACTACCTAAAGAGAGGATTTGAGTGTGGAACTGGAAAGAGAATCCCAGCACGCAAGTGCAAGAAGAGAAAAAGATGGTTTCATTCTCTCTCGTCCTCTGCATGTTGTGGCTGGTGCCTGGTAGTGAATGTTGTTACTTGTTACTTTTACTGTGAGCAAGTTACATCAATGATAAAGAAACGTTCTATCGTTTAATCTGGGGGTAATAGCATTTGGTCAGCACCCAACTAAAACTTGTGTGTGGCCCACCTTTCAAAAAGCCTAAACTGCTGATTTTACTCTGGCTGAAATTTCACACAAATCAGCACGAGCCCCGCAGCCCACAATTGGATTATTGCATGTTTTAGAAAAAATTAACTACAATTATATTTTACAAAAACAAAAAAGAGAAAAAGATTACATTAATAACTAAGGATTTTGACCGTAAGCTTGCCTTTAGAATTGGATATGCCATCCAACTTGTTAAAATTTTAAAAATTCCCTAGAGATGTAGGGTACTTGCTTTATGCAAGAAAAATGACTCCAATGCCCCTCCTTGTGGGATAATGCATTATGGATAAACTTAGTGAGTTTTCCAAGGCAGTCTTTGCTATTAGACTTAGTGATGCACTTGTTTTCTTTTGGTACGGAGGTGAGGGGGTGGAACCCATTAGGGCCTATTTGGTAATTTATTATTAGAGTAAAAGTGATGTAAAGTATGAAATCAAGAAAGAATAAAATATAAATGGGGTATGATGGTATTTTTTTTCTTTATTGGATTGGTAGATAATCTTTTGACTTTTTATGTAAAAAGTGAGTGGTTTTTTTGTCATTTAGTGGACATAAGAAGTTGCTTTGTTACTCTTTTTTCTTAATATACATACTTTTAAAGCTTGGAGGCTTTATATTACTTTTACCATCCAGTAAATTGCCAAAAAGGCACCTAAGAGCCTCGTGATAGAACAGTAAAAGAGACTCTCTCCGGACATATGTAAGACCTGCTCCCACCAGATACTTACGGATGCATAGTGCATTATAGTTCTGCCCCAAGCGGGCATTGTACTACTATATCACTATGCGCTTGCTTGAGGCAATATTAAATCATACTTAATGTATTAAGAAAAGAAAAAAAAAAAAACATTAAACACAAACACAAGTAGAACTCAAATATCATTATCATGATTTTATTTTCAGTTGAAAAGTTAAAATTATAGTGTTGGCAGATCCTCAATGAGGACCTGCTTTTTACTTGCACACGGTGACCTCCTCTGATAACCACCACCCCCAATACTTACTACGCCCATGAATTGGCACAAGCTCAAATCTAGCAGTCATCCAACTCTCTCTCTCTCTCTCTCTCTCTCTCTCTCTCTCTCTCTCTCTCAGTTGGATTAAAATCACCCCCCCAAGGAAGATACATTTAAAGCCAGTGAACTTGAGTAGTGGCGGAGTTAGCTTATGCTGAGGTCTGATCCAAAAATGCTTACCCCCCCCCCACCCCACCCCACCCCACCCCACCCCACCCCAATAAAAAATAAAAAAATAAAAAAAAAGATACATTTAAAACCAGTGAACTTGAGCAGTGGCGGACCTAGCTTATGCTGAGGTCTGATCCAAAAATGCTTAAAAGTTAGCTCATGCACCATTCCAGTAAAGTGATCGTCCCACCCAAGGTCTCGAAAAAACCCTTCGCTCTTGATCTCAAAGATCTCCCGAACGAGAAACCTTGGAACCCTTAGCTTAATCGTTCTGCTTCTTCCACTCTAAGCTCAAATAGTTCGGCTTCTACACAAGGCTTCTACACAATAGCATAGCATAAAGGTCTGCCCTCTCACCGTACCTTTACACAATATGCGGGTAAGTAATAAGTTGATTAGTGGTGGGATATGTTCTTCTATTTAATTTTTCAAGAAAATGAAAAAAAAATAATGTCTTTAAACCATGCAATAAGTGGAGATTATTGGTAGCTGACGTTGATTTTGACCTTTTTAATTTTTAATTGACCATCATCTGCCCCACCCAAATAAAAATCCTGGGTTCACCACTGCACTCGAGGGCCATAGATCAAAGGGTTTGAATGATCTAATAATGTTGATATTGTGTATATCACTAGGTCTTATTCAGATTTTTCAATCCTCCAGCTCCCCATGAGGCGGGCCACGTTAGAGTGTGTTCACGAGAGGTGCTCACTAATGGTGCTTCAGACTAGAGAGGGGGCACCATGACCATTAGTCTTAACTCTTATCAGCCATATTGTACCTATCGGCCTGCAACTTATGAGGAGGTGAATTCATACCATAAAAATTGCACAACATTTGACAACTTGGGGCTACTCAGTTGGTAAATCTAGTTTGTCACCTACCGACTCAGGGATCGATCCCTGGGTGTGCCACTCTTCCACTTGTGTGGCCTCTCATGGATCCCAACCCCCTTGACTAGGTTAACTAAAGACAAAAAAAATTTGCATGCACCACAAAGATGGGGGGTATAACAAGAGAAGATATCTGCTGTGTGGTCAACTTTCTTCAATTTCAACCATTGGATTAAGCTCTCTCCCAATGAATGGGATGTGCTCAAAGCGATAGTGATAGTCACCGGTGGATGGAAATGGGGTCAAATAACATATTTAACTCACTCGCTCATTGGTGATATTTTTATTTGTGAAAAGCATTTTGACTGTTTCGAGGTTATTTTCATTCCTAGAGGACTTAACAAGTTGGCCCATTTCCTTACTAGATGTGGTCAATCTGGTCTGAACTTTTTGTAGGGTGGGGATGTTTAGGCTTTTCTTTTTCTGTTGTTTTGTTGGTTTCTTGGTTTTGGTGTGTTTTGGATGCTTGTCCTGTCTTACTGCATCTATTTTATTCTGCATCTATTTTATTCTTCTCAATGAATATTATATTTTCATAAAATAAAAAAAAAAAAAACCTTGCTCACATTCCATCATAGTCAACATTGCTGTTCCAATCAACTGTGAACATTCATTTAGACCAGCGTTATATCAGGACTTCCCTCTATCTAGTAGAAGAAGAGTTCAAATGGTAATTTGCGTCAAGAGGAGCAGGGTCCAATAGAGATCTTTTGAGGTGCACTGAATTTGACACCGAATCTTTTATCTGAAATCATCAGTTTTTGTTAATTGGGGCTCGTATTTGGGTCTAAACTAACTTAGATGCAGCCTGAACCTGACCTAATTTGACCCGCTAACATCTCTGTGAATGGCCAAAGACCTTGTTTACACAATTATTCAAAAGTCAAAATGTATGTCTCTTGTAAATTAAGGGTCTATTTGTTTGTATTAATATATATAGCAATTGAACAAATATGATTTATGTCATAAGTGGTCAAAATGAAGATGATGAGTTCTCAAAAAATGAGAATCAAATAACCTTTCCTTTTATAGAAATAAAATCAAGGCAAGATGGGTAAGAAATATCAAGCTAACACTCTTAGTAATTCATTTATCATCTTCCAATGATTCCATTTCCATTAAAATAAAGGTTATTTGATACTCATTTTTTTTAAAATTCACCTTTGATATTCGTTTTTAACCATACGGCATAAATCTTATGTAGTTAACTCCTATGTATTTTAATGCAAATACATAGACACTAAATGTGACCCACCCACAATTCCACCTGTAACATGATGGTTTAAGTTCTCCTATTTTAGATGAGCTTTGGAATTGGGCGGCATGGATAAAAAAATAATGGAAACAAAATTAGGTCTACATTGGTGAGCTCATCTACCATCCATACAGTGGATAAAACACTATAAAGTTTTATTTGGTGGAAGAATATTACATGTCATTCTCACGTTTGAGAGTTTTAATACGTTTCCATTGGGTCCTTTTCAACCGGATCATGCACTTAAGAATTTCCTTTTCAACAGGAGCATGCGCCCAAGAATTTTTGGAGCTTAGACGCATGGGCGGCCCCACATTGATCACAATGGGATTAATTAAAATCTTTAAAAATAAAATTTTTTATGTGATGAATTGAAATTTTGTGTTTGACCCCACATAAACTTTTGAGTTTGACATCACTCAATTTAAAAGTTTCACCCTTACATTAGTTAACTTTACACATTTTCTTTGTTGCTGTGGTAGTGGACAAAAGTCACCATAAATACCCACCGCCTAAGTTAATGGGCCAACTATCTACCAAAATTAAAAAAAAAATTAATGGGCCCACATTGCTGATATACACTCTATCAACGAGTTTTTTGAACTTAAAGGAATTGGTGACATTGCTATAAAACTAGTGGAGATAAAGAAGAATATCGTATACCAATTGGTTTATTTGTTTCTAAAATTGGCATTAATTTTACCAGTAGCTACTGGGGCGGTAGAGAGAGATTTCTCAGCAATGAAGTTTATAAATAATAGGCTGCGTAACGGAATTAGAGATCAATGGATGAATGACCATTTGGTCACATATTGAAAATGATGTGGTTGCTAGTGTTGATAATGAAGCTATTATACAAAGATTTCAACACATGAAAACCTATTGAGGGCAGTTGTAGGAGTTTATGTATTTGAATTTTCTTTTTGAATTAAGAACTATTAGTAATAATGTATTAAAATTTTTTGGTTTTTTTTTTTTTTTTTTTTAGAATTCAATACTATCGGAAATAGATTATTTGAGAATTTTATATTATATTTGTCGAATTATCGAAAGTAGATGACAGATGTTGATAAAGGGGAAAACATATTTATTCGATTTACGGAAGATAAATTTTTTGTTGACCCCACTGACTTGAATTCTTAGAACCACCACTGACCATATATGTGGGTCCGCAACCATACTTGTAAACTCCATAGATCTATCTTGGATAAAATACTATAAAGTTCTGTTTGGTGGAATAACATTACATGTCATTCTCACAGTTGAGAGTTCTAATACGTTGCCATTGGGTCCTTTTCAGCAGGAGAATGCGCCCAAGAATTTTTGGAGCTCATACTATCATACAAACGACCAAAGAAAACCCATACCCTTAAATCTCTTCATTTCACAAATGCACCTTCTTTTTTTTTTTCATTTCACAAATACACCTTTGAATGTGATAAAAAATGACATTGATGTGAGGCTATGATCATAATCTTTTTTCTTTTTCTTTTTAGATTCAGACCTATCCTCCACTAAGAATGAATTTCATTGCCATCTGGTCAGTAGTGGACCTAGGATCTTCATTTAGAGGTCAGAGCTAAACTAATTGTTGAATTCTGTGGGCAAACCCATGATTTTTTTGTGGATTTTGAGAGCAAATCCATAATCTTCATGTGATTTTGGAGGCGGATCCAAGATTTTTGTACGAGTTTTGATGGTGGACTCAAGTTTAAATGGGGCGGCTACCCCATAATCATATATGTGGGTCCACAACTATACTTGTAAACTCCATAGAATCTATCGTGGATCCCTTGACTGGATCACTTGAATATGTTAATATGAGCTTGTTTTTAAATCTAAATTGGAAATTGATACAATGAATGGGTAGTGCATTACAATACAATGGATATCAGGGCCAACTTCATCGTTAACTATCGAAAGTGAGTTATAATATTTCATATTTTGACATGAATCTTCCATGTAAAATGATAAAAATTCACGAATTGGAAAACATATGAAGAATCACAGTACATTCCAGTACATTCGAAGGGAATAATATTAAAGGCAACTGAATGTCATAATATAAAACATACAAAGAATCACGATACATTCCTCAACTTGGATTATTTTTTTCATCCTTCAGCCCAGTATTTTGTTTTCCATTCACCTAGATTCATCGTGTCATTTTAGGCAAAAGCACAATCCTTTCAATATGATTTCATACACCTCTTGAAAACTGAATTATCATGATTCTCTGTTAATACATTTTAGAATGCGTTTGTGCAATGCCTTGAAAGAATTTGAATCTGGAAAATGACTCACTCTGCACCAAAAACTTATGAATAGTTCGGCAAGGAAAGCCAGTAGTTTTTCCGGCGCTTTTCCACGGCAGTCATCCTACACAAACAAAACATTTCAAAACTTAACATCAAGGAAATGGGCATTGTATTGGCATGGAAATGGAAAATAGGACGAGTCCACATCAGCCTGACAGATAATGCTCCCCCTAAAATCCAAAAAGGTTTTGTCTAATTGCGTCGCATGATTATTCTTTATGTCATCTCTTCCTTCTTTTCAATTGCTTTCATGCATCCACGCGAATTAAATTATATGATCAATGTGACATCTGACCTCTTTTGCATCTTAGGAGGCTGATGAAGATTTATTCAATGGATACTAATAAACTATGGGTCTAAGAGAGATGTATTTAGAAATAATACTTACACTGACTAAACCGTGTGGGGCTTAACAAAATACAAGATGAAGATTTACTCAGTGGATACTAATAAACTATGGGACTAAGAGAGATGAATTTAGAAATAATACTTACACTGACTAAACCGTGTGGGGCCTAACAAAATACAAGATGAAGATTTACTCAATGGATACTAATAAACTATGGGACTAAGAGAGATGAATTTAGAAATGATACTTTACACTGACTAAACCGTGTGGGGCCTAACAAAATAAAAGACAAGGGTGTGGCCTGTAGCATGCAATTGGTGACATGGGCTCACTGCAAAAGGAGTAAGACTCTCAAAAGGCTTGGTCGGGCCAGACCAAGCCTAGGGTTGTCTAAGCCCTACCTTCAACATATGCGGGTTGGGCCTCTGGCGCACCAAAGCCCTTAGAGAGCTCCACTACCTAGGCCTTACCTGGCCCTCATGGACTAAGGCCGGGCTCAGGGCTAGCTTCAAGAGAAGAAAATTAATATTTAGTGTCTTGAATGGTTTATTTACATAAAAAATTCAAATGATAATCACATGAAAATCACATACAAACTTTCTTTTTTTAAAAAGGGTTGTTTTGGAATTTGTTACATAAGAACTTGCTCAAATAAATCCACATATATTATGTATATAAAAAGAAATGCTCACATGAGGACAGTTCTACCTATGATCAATTCAACCTACTCACACCTCTATCCCCTTCAATGTCACAAGCCCTAGGTTTGACACTCATCCCAATGTTACTTACATTGGATTGAAATCATAAAAAGAATGATGTTGTCTAAAATCATCAAACCTGAGGGCCATAGATTAAGTAGCTAGGATGATCTTAAAGACTTGAAATTATGCACATAGGTAAGTCCCATTTAAATCTTTCAATCTCCCACCTCTCTCATGATTGACTTGGCCACAAGTGGGCTCCACAAGAACGCTGTCTCAACAAATTGTTTGAAAGGGAGCATGCCCGATATATAAACAAATAAATAAAAGGGCTGTATTTTCCATGCATAGCCCTCAAATCGGCAGACTTGCAAGAAATTTATCTAAGCACCACTCTTTGACTCTTCAAGAAAAACAAAAGCCCTCATATTTTGAGTTTTTTGAGGGTCGAGTATCTTGGTAGGAAAGCCTGATCGACAACCCTACTGCAAAGTCTACTTAACTTTGTCACTCGTAAAGCTAATTGGAAAAACCGAATAAGTTTTTACTTACATCTAAAAACTAAGAAATTATAAAGATTTTATGGGGTTTTTTGGGAACAACAACCCCCTTAGACTCTTATTAGGCAAAAATGGACCTAAGATTTCGTTAGTAACCATATTGGACTTCCCACCACACTTCACTAATTTTTTTTTTTCCTTTGCACTTTTCCACTAAGCAACGATATCGCTACTTGCGAAGCATTTAAGCTACTTGAATTCTCTTATCTCATTTGTCATCTTTTTCGTCTAAGAAGAGAATCTCTATAACCTTTTCCATCTCATAACCCTCTTTTGAGATTTTCTCTTCCATTACTCTACTAAAGTGGAAGGTGGACTCCATTAAAGAGGTAGGAATCAAAACGGAAAGCCACACCTAGGTCGTTCACCCGTGGGCCACAAAGAAGCAGACAAGAAAACCCACAAAAGTTTGGTAGGAACCAAAGATTGGAAAGTTCTTACAATGGCTGACCTGAAGGAACTTGAGACCACAGCAGAAAGGGGGCGTCTCTGTCGATGGAGATGAAAATGGAAGATGTGAGGAAGAGGAAGGAAATAAGAACTAGGAGCGTTCGAGTTTTTATCACTATAAAGCGAGTAGGGATGTCGTTGATCATGGAAAACATTTAAAAATAAATAAATCGAACAAGCCCAAGGTGCTACACCGGGCTATAAGTTTTTTAGGGGTCCTTTTTTATCTAGTAAGAGTCTAAGGAGTTTTTTTTTTTTTTTTAAATACCAAAACTTTAAAAGCCCAAATACTAAAATTAATAATTACTAAAGAAAGCTAGCTAATACCATCAGTTGGACAAAGTCAATATGATATGCTACTACTAATTATCTAACTTAACTTATGAATAGTCAAAACTCAACAAATTAGAATGTTAGGTTTCAGTTCTTCCTATCTTGTCATCAGTTTTTTGCGAGTTCACAAATATGAATACCTTCGTATATATCGAATTATCAGATAAACGCTATATTGGTATAAATTAGAATAGAAACAAAACTATAGAAAACATTAAAAAAGTTGCTTCCACAATCAGAATCCACACGTGAAAATGGATTGATTTTTAAACTTAAAAAAAAAAGATGCATAGATTTACAGATGAAGATAAGTGGAAAGTGTAATAATCGTTAAAAACAGATAGTGAAAAAGTGGAATAAGAAAAAGAGCAAGCCGTAGACTTTTGTGGCAAAGCCTCGTGCGCTCGTGAGCTGATCATACGATGTGATGCATTGCACACCAAAATGAAGATAAAGTGTCAAATTTAGAAAAAAAGAAAAAGAAAAGAAAAGTAAGGGAGCTGGTTGTAAAATCATAAAATGACCAAAAAAAAGGCTACCTTTAGATGCACAAAATGACAAGAAAAGGTGCTCTCAAAATGTACAAAATTACAAAAAAACAATTGCTAGAGCCGCTAAATGCACACTGACTTTTCTTCATACACTGCACTTTTTTGTGACTAGTATACCATATCGTAAATTACCTAAAAGGATACCTATCAAATTCTCTACCTCCCAAAACTTTTTGCTGCCCTCACCCACCCCACCCCACCCCCATCCCCATCCTAACCCCAGCCACCAGCGCCCCCTCCAACAACACTACTGTCAAAGGGAGGGAGGGAGAGACAGGGTAGGCGGGTGACGGGTGGGCATGGGGAGAGGGAGAGAGAGAGGGTGGGAAAGGGAGAGAGGCAGGGAGAGGGAGAGAAACAATAAGAGAGAGTGGGAGAGAGGGAAAGAGACTACAAGAGGTAGAGGGTAGGCGTGCAGGCAGGCGGGAGAGGGACTCTAGAGAGAAATTGAGAGAGTATAAGTTAGGGTAGTTTAGAAAAAATGAGGTGTGTAGAGAGTGCTTTTGTTATTTTTTAACTCCAGCAGTGGGTGTAGAGAGAAGCATGTAGAGAGAAGCAGTGTATGGAAAGAAAACATCAGTGGGCATTTAGTAGGTCTCAAAAAATATACTCTTGAAAAGCACATAATGACAACAAAGTGTGATTATACACCCAATTCTCTCAACTCTCTTTTCTTCTTGATTTGACACTCAATTTTATTTTATTTTATTTTACTTATCCTATAAACAAACATGCCTCCCCTACTTTTGTTTTACTATATTTGAGATAGAATACTATCTTTCTTCTATTTTTAGAAAGAGGGAATCCATCTATGGTTAAAACGGTAACAGCTCAGCGCCTTTAAATTGGCCTTTTATATGTCAGAGGTTCAATGAAATGAATGAAGTGCATGATTTGATGAAGGGCAAATATTCACTACAAGTAGATTGCAGATGGTTTATATGTAGTCCAACTTATGGGGTCCATTTAGCTGCAAGTTTAAAATTGGGGAGGTCAAATTGAAAGGTCTCCTTTTGAAAAATTAGCCCCACCAAGCAGCCTTGGACTCTAATGGCATCATAACCGTAGATATTTTTGAGATTCAATCAAATGGTGAATGAAGGTTCAATGAGTATAAAATTGGGCTTGATGGCCGATAATGAGAAGAAGAGTATCAAAGTGGCTTCAGTGATGAAAGAGGGGCCCAAGGGGCCCAGTGGCCTCCACTGTGCTGGAATACATTTTCGTAGAAGTTCTTCTAGATGAAGTTAGCTAAGTCAGCCAAGCCAAATACCTGACCCAGCAACTAATGGGCAACCTGGGAATTAGCCATCTAAGGAAGTTCAGCATCACTCAACATTCTCAACCATTAGTTGCATGAAGAATAAGGGTCCCCCAGTTGATTGAAAACCCCACTTCTCACCTTAGTATCCAAGGTTCAAATGCTGAGTTAGCTCAGGGGAGTGGTTATCACCATGGCTGGAGTGTTTTTTCTTTCTTCCTTTTTTATCATGGGAGTAGATATTATCTCCCAAGGATGGGATCTCTAATATGGGTCCTAGCTCCCTAGGCTAGCTACCAAAAGAAACTGATTGGCTTTATATTTTGATTAGGTTCATTTCAGGTGAACTTATCCATGGTTAAACATTCTCAAACACATTCATGGTCATCTTTTTATAGGTAAAATATAAATGAGATATAAGCATTTGTTAAGCAGACTACGCTTGTTTTGAACTAAAAAGGGGTTAAGAATAACTAGAGATTCGTAGCGCTTCACCCTATCCTGCTGGTTTTTTTTTCTCTCAAAATAGAAAACTAAAAACCAATGTATGCAGGGTCTGTTTGTTCGCATGTAATTGAATTTGTAAGAATTCTGATACGTGCATTGCTAAAAGTGATTAAAGTTAAAGAAGAAAAAAGATAAGGAGACATAACTAGCAATCAAATAGGCTTTTCTTTATTGAGAAATGCATTCTAAAAAATAGAGAGAGAATAAGTAACTAGCCACGATCACGCAAGATCAAATCCTCGAAAGTTAGGGTCTTATCTAAGTCTTCAAACTATATCTTTCACCCTTGACCTCTTTAGTAATCCCTTGTTGGAACAAATTTTACCAGCAATTTTGAGAAACTCAATCTTATTTAAAGAAATAAGCTCTGGATATTCACCTTTATTCCTCTAATTTCTGTAGGCACTTTATGGAACGAAGAGGCATACATAGACGTACATTGATTACCCTATAGTCCAGATCTTGTAAGGCTTTGGCTTAAATAAATCCTGAGTTGGAGTGAAACTCCACATTTGGACCTACCTAATAAAATTTCAAGCTGCTTAGAATAAATGCTCTCCTGTTGCACGGGATGGCCATATTGCCCAATAGAAGTTGGTTAGAATATAAAATTGTCCATTTGATACTGAATGTGATAATGAAAATGTATAAGATTATGTTATCAAGGTTCTTTTTTTTTTCTTTTCTGTCAAACAACCAATTTAATGGTGGAACCAACTTTTATTAAGGCAAAACCTAGAGATATACGAAGAAAGTAAAACGATATTTATTTTCAAATACTAACCCTACTATAGAATTCCACTCCTGAACTTATTTTTCAAAAGTCAAATCTTTAGTCAGCTCGGACTCCCCTCCTAAACCCAAATCTATGTAGCTACCCAAACTTCGCACAACCAATCGTCCCTCCATCTACCTCGAACTGATTGCATCCTCTCTCTCTCTCTCTCTCTTTGGTTGCAAATGGACATTTTCAGGTTGGAACCGTACTAGACCTAGAGCCAGACACGTTTCTAAATAATGGTTCCAATTTCGTTTTCGGTTCTAACTCAGACCCTAATATGTTGGTACCAAACCCGTTCCGATTGGAAAATCCGAATACGGTTCCAAAACCGGATCTACCAAGAGGATCAAGATCTAATTTCAAAATTGGTTTTAATTTTTTTTATTTTTTATTTTTCTTAAAGTAAGCATTTCATTCAACTTATAAGAGTGCATCAAATCTACCTCCAAAATTAAATATGAAAATATTAAAAAAAAAAGTTAATTTTGAGCTACAATTTACAACATCAAAAGACATGTATGCCGGGTCCATGATATGAAACCTATATAGACTCATAACCGAATTCATTTATCAATTGGATTTAAATCGGGTTTCTTAGGATCCGTTTGTGAATGGGAATGTAAAATAGGTTGCAAAACATTTTATTTTTTTACGAATCGGGAACTCACGGCCCACCCCCACCATCTGTATGCAAATACATGAAATCCTCCCTCGGGCAATCTTAACTCTCTACAAATCCCTATCTGTCTCGTACCACTCTCTAAACAACCAAACGCCAGGTAGTATATCTATCTCTATATATTTCTCGGCATCTTCTCTTTTCTTCAAATTCTACAGCTTGGTCTCATTACAAATGAATACCACATCATTATCTACTGTAGTATACAATTTCTCATCCAGATGTTATGATTGATTGCTATTTGTTGGTGTATTTTGTATGGACAGTGAATTTAAATATGCATATCAGCTGTACGTAATAATGCTTGCAAGAAACATAAAATGATGTAATCTGTTCATATAGGCATTAGCTACATAGTTATGGATTACAAATAAATATGGTAATTTTAGCAACATACCAATTTATTGCACGGTCTCTTGGTAACACCTCGGTAACACATGCTCGATCCCTAAGTGCTCAAACTGGTTGTATCACTCCTAGCCAGCAGGCCAACCTAAAAACAATTATTGCACTCCCTTCAAATGAACATATAATCAATATCAATGATTCTGATTAAAGCAAATGTATTACGTGTGAAACAAACATGCCCTTGCTAGAAATGATGAAATGGATGCTTAAAGTGCAAAATAAATTAAAACTTGATGAAGAGGTCTTAGAGTGGGAGTTCTATTTAGGTAAATTTTGAGTAGGTCTAGCACATAGGGAGGATGTTCATTTTGAGTGGCTCGGGTTTCAATAGGTGAGCTCCATTGTAAAGTTCCATTCCTACTCACCGGAAGCTTAAGGGAGGCACTCAAGGGGATTCGGACTCTTTCAAATTGGCATGCAAAAGTCAAATTGATTATGTCATATGCTTTAACCATCATCAAAGCCTTATTCTAACTATGTTGGGTCAGGTTCATGAATTCTCACTTGCCACTTCAGTCTATTCTTAGCCAATTCCTCTTGTACTTCTTTAAATGTATTTGTATTACTTTCATCCTCGTCCTCTATGGCCGATCCTTGTCTCTTGAGGGGCCATCAACCCACATACATAAATTTTTTTCTCAACAGCGCAGTCATTGGCCTATGTTGAACATGTCCAAACCATATCAAACAAGCCTCTCTTAATTTATCATCTATTATTGCTACCCCTAAATGCTACCGCTTTAATCATATTTATTTTAATTAATATGGTCTAGGGTTGGTTTGGCTGGGCTGGTAGTGCAGTGGGTCACGATTGGGATCCTTGGAGCCTGTTTAGATGTAGAGAAATGACTTGGAGAAAACATGTTGTGAAAAGCTTCCACTCCATATAAGCGAATAGTTTTCTCCACCCTGGTTTCTCTACCCGTTCTTCTCGTTTAAAATTATCTCAATTAACATTTACCATACCTTTGTTACAACAAATCCTTCTTCCTCTTACAAAAAGTCCATTGTGGTTCAAGTCTGATGTGACCCACGTGCTATAAGCACAACATGGTCCTATTGTGACTCATTTTTTTTCCTGGGTATATCTGTAATCACCTTTTATCAGTCAGATAGACGTTCGGGGTTTCATCCTCAACATTGTTGCAAGCGAGTGTTCTTCTCTCCAATCACTTTTCTGCTTCTGTGAAAGTGCCTGTAGAAATCTCCTTTGTGCTCATTGTTCTTTCTGCAGTCACCGCTGGCAGATTTCTATAGCAGCACCCTTATGATTAACCAAATCCCCTCACACACACTGTCTACCTAAGATTCACTTAATCTAAATTGACACATTTGAAAATCACCCACTGTTGGATTAAGATACTCTGCTTTACATATAGTTTCACCATTAATTCCTATTTCCTAGGGCCCAAAAATCTACATCTATTGAAATTCATTTAGGTTAACTTTTGCTGAATTCCTTATCATGGACTGTGCTAGTATTAGCTAGAGATAAGCCTAAGGGGCTTTAGAAGATTCCCAGCCAAAAGATAAACAACCCAAAATCCACAAAAGGTTTACCATTCAACTTTTGGATTCAGGGACCAAGCTTGAAAAATAGGCTTCTGCCAAAGTCACCGCTCAGTGCTACGTCTGTACGTCTTAAACATACAGAGCGAACGAAACTATGATCAGAGTGTTTAAGCATCCATAGGCCTAGGTCCTTTTAGTTTTAGTCTTCACTCTTCAGGCTAAAAGATAAAGATTGGGCCACCAAACACACCGCAAGGCAGAGCCTAGCAAACCAAGCTCTATCTATATTTAAAGTAGGACCGTGAGAAAAGCATCTACTTTTTATGGTCCTTATTTGGAAAAAAGGGGGGGAACTACATGGTGGATTTGGATTTTTCTCTAACTGTTGCCACCTAAATGTGAAATTTCTTCTTCCATCTTCATTTTCCTTTTGTGTTCTCTTAAGTAATGATATGCTCTTATTATGATTAGTGAACGGCCGTGAACCTTTTTTTGTGACAAGAAAGGGCTCCCTCAGCTCTTCATTTCAATGAGTATGCATGCGATGCAACGGTGCACCATACCATATGCATAGCATCTATCCAAGGGTGTACCCACATAAAAGGATGTAGGGGCAGGTGCCACCGCCAGACTTGGGTCCACCTCTATTACCCGCACAAAAATTGTATCCACCTCTAAAACCCATATGAAAATTCTAGGTTTGCCCCCACAACCCACATGAAAATTTTGGGTTGCCCAGAAAATCCAACTACTTGTTTGGATCCACCTCCTTTGAACGAAAATCTTGGGTTTGCCCCTGCATCTACATGAAGGAGTCTAATATAGGCTACTCCTATTTTCCATTTAAATCACAAAACGCACCTGGGAGAGCGGAGAAGGAGAAAAAAATATATGCTCATCCACGAAATGACAAGGGGGCATCACTATCATCTTTTATGAGAATAGATAAAAAGAGAAGGAGAAAAAGAAGAAAAATCATATAACTGAAGGTGATGAGGAAACTTTACAGTTTTGAAATTTTCTCAAAATAAAAAAAAAAAAAAACAGAGCACAAGAATATGTGAGAATTAAAATTAGGAAAATAAATTTTGTGCTTTTAGGAAAGGGCACATGCAATATGCACTTCTTTCATTCAAAGTCAAGTTAAATCTTTCATGCAACTGGAAAAAAAATGGAGTATAGAACTATAGACCATGTTCAGAGGACCTACAAATATACAATAATTCTACACTGTAATATAGGCGGTGTAATTATACAATCTTCATTTTGAGCATATGCTTCCCTATTGAAAGCCTTAAATTATTGATGACAGTACATGTACCTTGCATGGACAGTGGACACTACTACATATGTGTAACCTACTTGAAGCTGAACTCTTAAAAGCATTGAATGGAAAATCTTATTCATGTATTTGATGACAAACCTCATGTGCCAAACAGAGAATGAAGCCCAGTTCATTTCTTTTGATAATTTCTTTGCGACCTCTTGCTTTGGAATTTAGCCATCTTCCTTGCTACTATCACGTATAACCAATCTTTGATCTTATCAAAAAATAGATAATATGCAATCTTCCAAGACTTCTTGAATAGCAGAGGACCACATACAATCCAGAATCCCACAACAAATCCAGGACCCATGGTAATGAAAAACAGTTCTATTTCTATCCCTTTTTCATCTTCTTCTTTGTCACCAACTAACTCTGGATCATGGGACTTTTCATTTCTTGGACAATTCTTTGGAAGAGGAGTCCCACACAAGTCATGATTCCCTGTGTAGATAGATGAGTCATCAAGCGTATCAAGCTGGTTGCCTGATGGAATTCTTCCTGACAAGTTATTATACGACAAGTTTAAGTGGTTCAAAGAAGTCAGGTTTGACAAGCTCTGTGGAATCACTCCTGAAAGTTGGTTCCTCGATAGATCAAGAGACTCTATCCATCGTAGGTTACCGATCTTCTCCGGGATGTTTCCTATTAAATGATTTCGAGACAAATTCAAGCTTTGCAATCCATAAAGTATAGTGATTTCTTTGGGGATTTCTCCAGAAAAATTGTTGCTTGATAGGTCAATATTCATCACAAGTGAAACTGTATGGGTATATTCAGATTGTCTTCCTTTCCAATGTACCCAAATGCTCTCTTCGTAGCCGAAGACAGTGTCATTCAAAACATATTGATCATTTTTCCTATCTGTCACAGCCATAGCACTGAAGTTGCCAAAGGATGTTGGTATGGTTCCTGATAGATTGTTTAGAGCAAGATCCAAGAGTTGCAGATTGGAAAGCTGTGACAATTGAGGAGGAATGCCGCCTTCAAACTTGTTAGATCGCAAGACTAGGAACCCAAGAGATGTCAGTTCTCCAATCCATGTTGGTATCTTTCCTAGGAATCCATTTTCCCCAAGATCGAGAGTAATCAAGTTGGTGAAATTTCCCAAGGATGGAGGCAGCTCCCCTGAAAGCACATTGTTGCTCAAGTGCAATGACCGAAGGCGGGATAGATGACCCAGTGAGCTAGGAAGATCTCCATATAGGCTATTATTTCTCAAATCCATAACCCTCAAAAGATCCAAATCCCCAAAACACTGAGGAATTTCAGCTGCCAAACGATTTTTTGACAGATACAGATTTGTCAAAAATTTCATTTTGCATATGGACAAGGGTATCGTTCCATTGATGTAATTAGATGAAATTGACAAATGCATCAACTTCGGCATCATTTCTCCAATGCTTGTGAAAATGGCACCTGAAATTGAATTGTTGGATAGATCCACATATATTAAGTTCGACAAAATATTTGGTAACAAACAATTACTGCAGTTCGAGCTTCGACCAATAACATGTTGGATCATCACACCACTTACTCTGTTATGAGAGAAATCTATGTATTGAATATGAGGAGATATGTCCCAAAACCAGTTAGGGATGGTATCTGAAATACTTGCATTTGAGAAGGACAAATAACGCAATTCCTTTTGAGTTCTAAGCCAAGATGGAAACTGTGGGCCTACTCTGCAATCGTCCATGATGATTTCTTTGAGTTGAAAGGGAGGTACCCAGGTGGAGCTCACATTCAAAACCAAGCTATTCGAATATGTGTGTAATGTCTCCAATCTTTTAAGATTAGTAAAATGCATTTCTGACAAGACACCTTCCAAAGAATTATCATGGATGTCCAAATAGACTAGATGTGAAAGTTGTCCAAGGCTCTCAGAGATGGTGCCATTCATTACATTGTCATTGAGACGTAATTCTCTCAAAGATGACAATCTTCCAAGTGATGCAGCAATTGGTCCAGTGAGATAGTTAGAAGAAAGATCAAGAGATTTCAGATTAGTAAGTTGCCCTAACCAATCAGGAAAGTATCCATCGAGTCCATTATCTCTCAAGTCTAAGTCCTCCAAACTGTTCTTAATGCATCCAGACAAACTTTCATTGAACATGTTCAGCTCTCCACTAAAATAATTCCATGACAAATATAACCCCTTCAAGTTGCAAAGATTGCCAATGGTTGTTGGAACGAAATCTCGAAAATGATTGGAGCCAAGATCGAGATACAAAAGGCTGCTGATATTAGACAACCAAGCAGGAATGGAAGGACCAAGCGCATTGGCAGATAGATCGAGGAAAGAAAGAGGCAATGTAAAATTCACATGTAGCAGAGATGTAGAAACACTACCAAGCATGCAACCGGACAATCGCAAGTTAGAAATTGAAGGAAGCATGTTTACTGTATGTAGCCAATCACGTATCATACTCAGGTCCAAAGATCCCATGTCAAGGTGTTGTAGTGAAGAAAGGTGAGAGAGCCAATTAAGGCTATCAACACGCAAATCAAAGAAGGTATCGGGATAAATGGCATTTATAAAACCATAGAGATCATTGTTGATGTCAAGATAGCGCAAGCTGGAGAGATTTCCTAGTTCATGAGGAACCAACCCGCCAAAACCTGATCTAGAGAGGTTAAGATATCTCAATTCCTTGAGTGAACCAATGAATTTCGGTATCTCTATTCCTCCAAAATGGTTCATGCTTAGGTCCAAGTAATTCAAATATTTCAACTCAAGCAGAGACGGATTTATCTCACCTGACAAGCATGACCTCAAGTATGCATCTCCACCATCGTTTTTTATTATCACCTGAAATATATCTTGGGGGAAAGATGCCATTGGCGGCTGATATGTGTTGCGGAGGTTGAGGATTGTTACGTGCCCTGTTCTGTTGTTGCAGCGAATGCCTGTCCATCTACAGCAATCTTCTCCTGCCCAGGAAGAGAGCCTGTTGCTTGGATCCTTGAGACTTTGTTTGAACTTGATAAGAGCTTGCCTCTCTCTTTCAATACAACCAATCTTTGCATCTATAACACAAGAACTGAATTTCAAGGCTCCAATATATAGAAAGCTGACCCATAACAGAAACTGCATTGGAATGGAAGGAACCATTGCTGCTCAAACATGTGAACAGAAATGCAAGAGATGGAATGAAGGTTGGGGTACAGGCATACATATACACAGAGAGACAGAAATGAACTGTAGAACTGTCCAAAATCAACCACTTAAAATCTCCAAAAGAGAACAGACCAACACGTCTATACATTCCTCCTCCATGGAATCTGCCTGCCTAAAAAGTCTGGATAGTTGACTAGATGGGACCAATTTGGGTCTTTGAACTGAACCTGGTTAGCAAAAGATTTGGGTTGTATCCGTTTCCCATCTACCAAGTTCTGTTAAGAGTCTATTTAGTTTCAAAAGAACTTACAGGTTGTAATTTTGTGGGATGAAAAATTGCAAATTTAGAGAGAGAGAGAGAGAGAGAGAATTTTAATTTAGTGTTTACAGGGTTGAGTTAGAATTTCTGTCATCTGGACTCTGTAGTGGGTCTAGCAGCCCAGGCCCATTACCCCCTTACAGTGGAGCTGTGGAGCCCACCACCTAACGATTGGAGCCGTGGTATGTGGCCCTTGATGCCCTAAATTCAACTTGGACATGTCACATTCTATTTGGACCTGTCAATTTGTGGTTACAGTGGCCCACGACGCCATAATTTCAACTTGGACATATTGCAACGTCCTCAACTTGGGCATGTCAGTTTGTGGTTACCCTGGCCCACGATGCCATATTGACTTGGGCATGTCAGCTTGTGGTTACCGTGGCCCACGATGCCATATTGACTTGGGCATGTCAGTTTGTGGTTACCGTGGCCCACTATGCCATATTTTCAACTTGGACATGTCACAAATTCCTTAACTTGGGCATGTCAGTTTGTGATTACCATGGCACATGATGCCATAATTTCAACTTGGACGTGTCACAAAGTCCTCCACTTTGGTATTGCTTATTACTATGAAGTCAACAAGTCAACCTTACCGAGCAACTACTCTTTGAAAGAGATGTTCACTCCTAAATTTATAGGTGGCAAACGAATTGGGTCGGGCGACCTGTTTATTAAACGGGTTATGCATTGATAAGCTGCATCCAACCCATTTATTAAACGTGTCAGAAACTCCTAATCCGCATCCACTGTGGGTCAAGCCAATCCTACCCACTTTAACCCTTACAGATTACTGCAGGTAGGATTGATCCGTGTAACCTGCATCCATCTAGTGGATCAATTGACCCAACCATGTTCCCTACCTGACCCAAATTGACTTGTAAGCTTAACTTGAGCCCAACTTCATTTCAACAACCATTTGAGGTTCAGTACATAACTTTCCATTGGTAAAAAGTGATGCCAATGTCGATTAACTTTTTTATTTTCCACACATTGAAGTAATTCGTACAAATTGTACCCCTTTTCCCTTTTGTAGAAAGTAGAAGGTCGTTGGGTCCGACGAGGACAGGATATGTAGTAGTGTATAAGTCCCATATCAGAAACGTGCTAGTCCAAATCTTGAGTATATATGTGTGACCTAGCCCTTAATTCTATATGAAACCTTTTAAAACCGCGAAGCAAGATTGAGTTGGACTCCCATGAGCTAAAGTGAGCAATATCATGTGAAGAGCACTCGTTTTAAGGACACGAGGTTGGTTACTCAATTTTTCATCCATAAAAGGTGGGTCTAATTGGCCAGGCCCATCTATTCTTTTCTAGCTCATGGGTTGAAACAATCCAATTCAGTTTTAGCTCTTGTCTTGTTTTATGTCATGTCTATTATATTTTCTTCGTATCCATAATCCATATCCTAAGAAAGAAGACCATATAAAAATATTCTTGAGTAAGCTAATAAAGGGCATATTTGATGGGGGAAAAAGAGAAAAATAATTATTTAAACGTTTAGTATAGTATATATATTTTAAGCGATAACTATATAAATAGAATAGTAAAACTAATAGAAATAAATAAGGGAGGTGCTTCTATGAGAGACACTCTCACCAAGTTCATGAGAGATGAGTGGGGGCCTTCACTTCCATACTTGAGATCCTTGCATTTAAGTTGGTGAGAGTGGATATGGAAGTGAGGGCCCCCCACCCATCTCTCATAAACTTGGTGAGAGTGTCTCTCATAGGATCACCTCCTAATAAATAAAGCTTTTATAAAAAAAAAATCAAAATAAAAAGGTACTTTAAAATTGTGTGAGAAGTAATAGTGGATGTGGGAGTAGAAAGTGGCTCTTTGGATTTGGACTAATAATTAAAAATTAAAAAAATTTAAACGGGTTAGGTGGGTCAGCCCTAACCCGACCCCTTTATCTACGGGCAGAAAACCTTGACACATGACCGACCGACATATGCTGCAAGTCGGGTTGTGCAGGTCGGGTCGGGACAAGTTGACGGATCATGTTGTGTTTTGCCACCTCTACTCCTACTTGAGGCACCGTGGTCTATACCTAAATCACGATATCGATTTTTCTTTTTGGTAACAAAAAACTTTCATTAAAAGGGAGGAGTAAATAAGGAGAAAAAAAGGAAACAAACAGGAGGTAAAGGAGTAATGTACCCCATACAAACAATACTAATAATGAACCCTTCTCAAGGAAACAATCTATCAACCCTTTATTTGGCTAAATCATTTGCTATGGAATTGGTTGATCTTAGCTAATGACAAAACACTACATTAATGCTTGAAGATAAAGCCTAACCTCATTAAAAATGAACTGAACCTTCCAAGGATACACTTTTGAGTTGGGCACCCAATCAATTGCATTAGAGAAATCACTCTTTGTAATAAAGCCGCCGTTAAATCTTCTTGCAAAGCATTAAAGAGCTTCCAAAATAGCTAAAACTTCCGCTTCATTTGAATCACAAATACCCATATTGTTATAAAATCACCCTCCTTGTTACAAAACACACCTCTAATACCCGCTGGCCCTAGCTTACCTCTAGCAGCTCCATCAATATTAAATTTAAGCACACCAAGAAGGGGTGGAGACCAAAGAACGAATCTCTTTAACTTAATTGGGCCACTCTCCATATAAGCTTTCCAATTAACGAGGATATCATTATGTACATGGATGGATGGTCGTATATCTTCCTTTATACAGGTCCCAGTGTTAAGTATGTGTAGATCCATCGGCTCGTGTTCAGATGAAGTATGGTATCGTCTTTAGAAATGAACAGATCCAGTCGTCCAGATAAAAGTATGGTATAATCTTCAGCGAGTCCGTATGATTCCCAAATATGAGTTCCATCTAGTCGATCCAGTGCAGAAAAGAATGGCAGGAATAAACTGCTTATTGCCTTACATTTTTCACATCAAGGACTTAGTCTTACTCCAGATCCTCAAACTGATTGATTTTGAAAAGTGCAAAACCAACAGCAGCATTATCATAGAAACATCTGTAAAACGCGTCAACTGAACAGGCTATAGATATCATACATCAGTTGGTTTTTTTTTTTTTTTATAGTGGAAGTTAACATACAGCAGTTTGTATCATCTATATATACTACAAAAACAAGCTACAGAAGTATAGTAGAAATACAAAGGAGTTTACACACCTATAGACCTGCAAAAACACACACAGCTTGTACCATCAGTATGAGGGAATTCTCTCCACAAACAAAGGAACAACTTCCACTCATCACCAAACAAAAACAGAGGGTAAAAAGCGGCTTCTTCTAAGAAAGTAGGACTTCTACTCGTTGCTAGAAGTTTGGAGCTTACGTTCCTCCACCTTTTCCACATGGGCGTGGTCCACTTGTGCAGAATGCTTGTGCTCGCTGTCCTCATGACCGCGGTCCACTTGCCCAGAATGCTTGTGTTCTTTGTCCTGCTGCTCCTGCCCACTTTGCACTTCTGCAGCACACAGAGACAGAGAATCAATGCCTTGTAAGAACAGAACAGAGAATATATGAGGCTTCCAAGGCATATGGACAATATATGAGGCCCAATGCAGAAGAGGACTTTAAAATCTAACCTACCTAGAAAATTCACATACGTTAAACATTAACATCCTTTTCATTTTATCGACAAGTAAAAACTTTGTTCTTTACTGTGGGCTTTGTGGTTTTAGACCATGAACATGTGAAAGTTGCTATAGATCGTGAAGCCCCTTGAATCTAACAGGTCCACTAGAACCCCAACTCTGCTGTGCTATAATGCTGGGCTGTGGATGAGTAAATAGGGATGAACAATGAACATCCGCGAGTGCTATATCTGAAAGTCTTGCAAAACAGAAAGCTCTAAACTCTGTTGCCTTAATTTGCTCTAGCTAGCCTATATTTAAGGATGTTACCATTTCAGTTTGGGTCAGGTTCATTCTAGGATCTGAACCATACTCGGACCCAGACCTGGACTGATCCATGTGCCCAATGGATAGATTGGACACAAGCGCAAGCATGTTATTATTGTAGATCGTAATCTATACACTATCTAATAATATTTATCTAATACATTTATATTACAATACGAAATTATCATTATACATTGTAACATTGAATACATTATATTTCGGGAGGATTTTCACTGATGAGCAAACTGTATACTGTCTTTATGCAGTCCAATTTGTAGAGCCCACTTGGATACACTCCTACCAGTGGAGGGCATGATGGTTGGAAAGCTCTCTTAACATATTAAGGGTTTTCAAAAGATTGGCCCCATTAGATTATCCTAACCCTCAATTTAAGGGACTTGGAATTTATTGATCTTTCAACGTGGAGAATTCATAATTCTCCACAAGAACTCTTAATAAATAAGAATTCCCCCCCCCCCCCCCCCCCCCCCCCAAAAAAAAAAGAAAAGAAAAAAAAACCGTTGTTGAGGGACAAGGAACTTGATTTGGGACTTGATCAACATCAAACCTGCCACATCATGGTGCAATTTAGGGATAGCCCCGCTCTGCCTAGGGTTTGATCCATAACTCCCCTCTATGCATGATTCATGCCGGTTTCTCTTCCCACATAAGTGGGTGTCTCTTCTTAGGCGACTGATTCTTTTTTGTGTGAGCGAGCGTTATCTCTCTTTGACTGGGATCTCTCAAAATAGCCCACACCCTGGATATTTTTTTCGGTTGGGTCCCATTGACAACTTTATCTGCGGAGGATGCTAATCCTTGTGATATATGACCTAATAGGACTAATTCCCAAGCGCTTGCACACGTTGAAGACACCTCTGCGTAAAAAATTTAAAAACAAAATAAAAACAATGGTTAAAAATCATACCATGTGATTGGCCACCCTTCCCAAACAGCAAGTTGACTGCACCTTTCATCCTACCCACCATCCCCGGCCCTACACTTGTATCTGAAATGCTATCTACCTTAGTTTCCTGCTGATCCAACTCCCTCTCCGCATTCTCCTTCCTCTTATGTAACGCATCCGATATTATCTCCGATAATGCCTTGTCCTCAGCCCCGGGTCTCACCTTTTCCGCCATATACTCCCTCACCGATACCCCCTTATCGGACCGCTTCACACCCCTCTCCGTTTCGGCCACCTTCACATCCGTATCGGACCCCTTCCTCTCTCCCTCCGCCCCATGCATCTTCGCCGCCACCGCACTCCCTGCCCCCGCCACCTTTTCGTATTCCAGCGCCAGCTTCTCCGTCACCAACGAGGTGATCTTCCGGCCGTAGTCGGTTATGCCGGCTGGTTTTTCGGACGTGTCGGTTTTCGTTTCGGTGCCCTTGTCGTTTCGGCCGTATCCGTGTTTTGAGGCGACCACTTTTTTCACTGAAGAGGCCTTTTCGGCAAATGCTGACGTGGTGGCGGAGATCTTGGCAGTGTAGATTTGGCAATTGGACGGTTGAGATTCATTGGGTTTATCAGGGACTTGTTGGAGATTTTCTGTGGATTTATGGGGTTTTGTGGGAGGAGGAGGTTCTGGAGAGAATTGGTCATGAGAGCCGGTACAGGGAGTGTGGCCCACTTGAGATTGATCAGTGATCTTCATGGCTTGGAAGGATTCGGGAAAGCATCGATGATATTAAAGAGATGAATAGTAAATCAAAGTTTGGGCCTTTTTTTTGTATTAGCAATATGTATGTATAGTATGTATGAAGGTAAGGAATGGTATATAAGGAGAAGTAGAGAGAAGAAGGCTTTTTATTATTAAGATTAGGGTTGTAAATGGGTCGGTTCTTGTCCAAGTTCACGGTGGATTCGGAATCGAAATCGTTAAAGAGAAGGTGGACCTGGATGTGGACCTATAACTGTTCAGAATCCTTGACTCCAGAATCTGAACCATAATCATATGTGAGACACATCTGGATCCGGGTCTGAAATTAGATAGAGAATGATATTAAAAAAAATATAATTTTTAGAAGAGATTTTTGAAAATTAAAATAATATATCGGGTCTCGGATCCACGGGTCGAAACCGGTGTGGAATCGGTCCGACCCGGGGTTTTAAATAAGAGGCATAGACGACACGTAACATGCAGTAGTGGACAGGTGGAAATGCATGGGAAAAGGGGATGATTGGACTGGATAAGTTGTGACTTGTGGAGTTTCGAATGGACGGCTTTGATTTGTTCTGACACGCGTGTCGTGACAAACGAGCGACATGAAAATTCCGGTGTCGTTTGGGATTACTGCAGAGGAGGCACCTGCTATAGACACGTGTCGGAGATTTAAGGGGCTTTACTGCCTGGGCCCCACCAGGAGAGGCTCGGCTCACTCACTTGTATGTGGGCTCCCTGGCTCACAATCTATTTCCTGTCAATGATCTAAGTGAATCCATTACTTAGGCCCACATCAACTGGATAAGGTAGATCCGAATGAAATAGGTCGGCCCATGTTGTATGCGGGTTGGATCGCATTAACCTGCAACAGGTAAGGGTTGAGTTGCCTGACCTGCTTTAGACAATTTGGGTCAAATACAAGTCAACATTCAACATCTATAGATCGCAACCAATTTGACCTATTTTGACCTGACACCTTTGTTACTAGCTGTGAGTTAATTGTAAATAAGATAGAGAATGGATCAGAGCAACCAAAACCTTAACCCAGCTCCTATCAAAATATAAAAACTCATCATGTTCACCAAGACTTGGCCACTACGAGCAGATCACCCTCGAAATTGGACTCATTGCTTCCAACCTAGGAGGGCAGGATGGGATATTAGTTCATACTTTTTGATGGGGTTTAAGACCCAAGATGTCAAGGTCATATGATGGAAATGATTTAATCTTTAGTAATGATAAAAACTTAGACCACAATAGAAAAGGAATTATATTCTGTACGGCTAAGCAAGTTGAATCCTAAGCTAGAATTGTGTGAACTTCTTGATATTGTGTTGTTAGACGTAAGTGATCCACATGACCACACGTCTAATAATGATAGGGCTCCATATTGAGACAGTTGATTTTTATAAGCTTACCCCCTTAGTTTTAATTTGACCAAACCTGTTTTGGATTCAATTTTAATTTAAAAAGCCCAATCCATTAGGGCCCTTATTTGACTGATCAATGAGGGAATTAAAAAAATTGATATCTAATAAAATTTCTTTGCTGGAAGAGAATCTCTCTAAAGTAATCTATATAAGGGGATTCCGGTCCTCTATCTTTACTGACCCATACAAGTAAATACCCATTATTGACACACATATTAAAGTGAGGGAAAAGACAGATAAAGGAAGCCCTACTTGATAAGGGCTGCAAATCTTATAGGTGGGAATGTGGGATAGGCCAAATATCAAAATAGAACTATTCATCATGATCATGTTGAAAAGTAGGCCTCTAGCATTTTGGTTGTCCATTATTTGATGGATAATCTAGATCCATAGGTTTAACACACATATACACACATATATATATTATTATTATTGAGTTGATTGTCATGAATACTTAAAATACTTAAATATCCCCCCCACCCCCGAAGATTCAAACCCCACCCGCCCGCCCGCCCGCCCACAAGAGAAGATTCACTTTGAGTATTAAATTCCTAGTCCAATTTCCTTGTTTCTCAATGGTGTTGCAACTCCTTCCACATAATGCAACAACTTCCACATAAACAACAAGGGATGGCCTTGAGACATAAAATTCTAGGAACTTTAAGAAATGTCTTTTTAAAATAGAAGAAATGAAGGTGAAGTTCTCAAAATGCCCATTAGTTTCACCTTTCATGGAACCAATTACCCAATCATCATTGTACAACTCAAATCCTAAGAATCAACAATCATTCTACTAAAAAAACCCCAAGGAAAGTAGAGGTCCCATCTATATCTCTACTTTCTAACCTATACCCCTCAACACTCCACACACACTCACAAACACACTTCTTTTTGTTCTTTCTTTCTTTGTTTTTTCCTTGCTAGGTTGCCCAAGTGGCCTTTTCTCCTCCTAACTGTTTAAACTCTGAATTCCTACAAATTCAATACTATTATAGACAGAGGCCCTAAAGCAACTCCCCTGCCCGCTCTTTAGAGTTGCCACTGGCCGAAATATGATACTCATCTTGCTTTATTTATTAGCCAAGGATTAGGTAACTTTAAAGTGCTCAAAACAGTACCTCCCTCCATAGGAGGGTTACCATTTTTCACACATTTTGGTGACATGGAGACCTTTCAAAACCCCTACGACATCCATGATTGTCATGCCTTTAAGTGGGTCCCATATTCTCAATCATCCCTAAGCTATGAATGATTGGTCATTCCTCATTATGACTTCCAAGTATAATATGAACCGACGATAAATAAGCTAGTATCAATTTCTATGTTGGTCTAGACACTTGATTTGGGTATGGGTTTGAGTTGTAATTTCAACGTAGTACAATTACAGTTCTTGTAATAAGTTGAGTCCCATTTTGAATGACCTTTCTAATAATTCAGATCTTAGACTAGTACATGATGGTTGTAGTCCAGACCAAACGCATTCTAATTAATTCAATACTAAGTTTTAGACCATAACACTATTATTTTCAAAATAACATAACAGCCTCAACCACTATAGTTGATGATGCAACCACTATTTTGAACCATAGTGCATACCAACAAGATAGAAGGAAAGAATTTATAGGATGGTGATTAGACCAGCTATACTTATGAAGCATAATATTGGCTAATCAAGAATAAATATGTGTACAAAAAGAGTACAACATAAATGAGAATATTGAGATGGATGTGTAATAAACTATAAAAAAATGGAATAAAAAAAATTAGTGCTTTTGGGAGTATTTAAGGGTAGTATCAATAAATGATAAATTAAGAAAACCTTATTCGAGATATTTGAAGAGGTCAAACACAGGCTAGAATTGAGGTCGTTGAGGAAAAGTTCTTCTCTGCAAATTGATGGCCCACCAAATAGAAGAGGTGGAGCTTAAGAGACATAGATGGAAGTAGTAAGAATATATTTGAAGACCTATCCAAGAATTTAGCTCTATATAGATCTTAATTAATGGAAAAAAAAACACAATTTATGAAGCCAACTCCAATATTAATTCAGACAAGGCTTTCATGATGATGATGAACTTATTCACAATTTCAGTCTTACTACAATTATCCGAGCAAAAATTACCATCAAGCAAACCAAACTAATTTTTCCTTCTAATAGCAATATGCAAATACTTTAAAGCCTACTTGGCAGATCTTAGAAAAGGTTGGGTCTTTTTTTTCTTTTAAGATAGCCCGGTACACCCGAGAAAGAAGTCCACCGAAGTGGGAAGAAAGCCGTGCACACCCGAGAAGGAAGCCCATCAAGATGGGAAGAAAGCCCGGCACACCTGAGAAGGAAAACCCACCGAAGTGGGGAGAAAGCCCGTCTAAACACATGCAGGAATATATAAGGGGGAGGTGGGGGTTGAACCCCTGACCTCCCCAATAAGAACCCAACTCCTTACCAGTGGGGTAAGGAGTGGTTCTTGAAAACGTTGGGTCTTAATGATGTGCATTCTGTAGGTTCTAATAAAGGCAAGTGGGGTTCTGCTTGTCTACCCAATGTACATGCTTACACTATGCCAGCCATGAAATGGCTCATTAATGGAGTTGGGGTAAGAGATAGGAATCTAGTCAATCCAATGTCCTGATTTTAAGTTCTGCAACCAATTTAGGTACTACCAAAAACTTTCTTAAGAATAGGGGAAGAGCCTCAGTTCAATATCAACACTTCTTTTTCTTTTTTCTTCTCTCTCTTTTTTTTTTTTTTTCTTTTTTTTGAGGTTGCAGCCAAGGCGGCTTTGCCCTTGATAGTCCCAACTAACTCAGGAGTGCGAAGATCACCTGCACACACAGGAATCGAGCACTGGGTAGTTGGATGAGAACGGTACTCTCAACCTCTGGACTATCCCTTCGTTCTCAAGATCAATACCTTAAAATTAGAGTTGATAACTCTACCATGCATCCTACTTTCATCATGTGTCTGTCCCCAAACCCAAATAAAAGTGCGTTAGCATTAGACTGGTTGTCATCTAAAAACCTATTATACTCATATATTGAAAGTCCGGGATCCGAACCCTAGAGGGGGGGTGAATAGGGTAAGCTTCAAATTAGTGACCAATTATGACCAATTTTAACTTCTTTAAAATTAACTAGTCACAAGTGATGATTATAAAATTAAATGTGGAAGCTAAACAAAAACAATCACCACAAAGCATACACCATCACACAATGATTTATAGTGGTCCGGCCTCAATGCCTACATCCACTACCGGCTTGTGGTCCAACACCCCACCGGATTTCCACTATCTATGCTCTTCAATTGGTTAAGCAATAACCTTTACAATGATGTTTTTCTAGGCTAAACAACAACCTATCAATGTGCTTTTCTAGACTAAGCAATAACCTCTACACTATGTTTTTCTTAGGCTAAGCAATAACCTTTACAGGAAGAATATTTTCTCCCAAAGTAGTGCATATACAAACACTAAAAGAGATACAATTTAAGCTCAATCACAATGCCTCTAAAATAGGAGGATATGAAATTGAAAATCTAACTCACACAAACACTATATGAGTTCCAAGGTGTATGCTCATGATGTGTGTGTATGATAACTTCAATCCAGTTAAAAAATAAGCTCAATCAATAAATGATCAGAGCATTTAACAGTTTAAGGCACATAAAAAGTTTTGATTGAAGTGAAATGCAAATCACATATATAAATACTAACTTGTTGATGAAGTGAAAATCGAAGGCTCACAAGTTGTATGAAACTAATTAACTCTAAACATGTGATGCATGTGCAATGTTGTTTTCAAAACCAAACTAATTTAACTAAGGTTCAAATGAATGAAAACAACAAATAAAGATTCAACCAAGTAAATGAATCATGCTATAAAAGAAATCAAAGATTTTGGCTAAGCATGATTAAAAAAGATTTTAAAACAAACTTGGTTTGAAATCAAGGTGAAAAATCCAATCCAACTTAGATCAAAGATTAAATGAAGAATAGATTCAACACATCATAGTTATCATGCTAAAATTCATTTACCAATAATTTAAACAAAGTATATAACATATGATTAATAAAAGTAAAGCTTACTTAGATATTTAACTTCATTGATCCAAGCTTTAGCTTTACTAATGACCCCTTGGTCTCTCTTAGTTCATTCCCTTTGGCCTTGTCTCCAAACACCTCAAGAATGGCTTAGAAGTTGCTCACTTTGGCAAAGGAATAAGCTTCATTTTATACCCAAAAAGTGCCCAACGGCTAATCCCCGGTCGACCTGGACCCTTGCTCGATCGACCGGGTACTCAACGGTCAAAAAGATGACCGTTTGAAAAACTAGTTTTAGCGGGGCCAGAAACTGCCGGTAAAAGTGGTTTGGTCGCCGGTAAAAGTCCCGTTTTCTCAAATATGAATATTTCAAAGAGATTTTCTTGAGGGGACTTTGGGCTATGGGATCAAACTTGGAAACAGGATTTAAATCATTCTAAGAGGATTAAAAACATGAAACATAAAAAGCCTAAAAAATGATTTGAAAGATTTAAAACATAGGCTAGCTTGATTTATAAAACTTCTTTTCAAATTTAAATGCATCCAAGTTTCAAATCAAAACATACATAAATCATTATTTCTCAAAGACTTAAAACAATGCATGTGTAAATCAAGATTTCAAGATTTTTTAAATCAATGCTCTTGTGAAAATTTAAATGATGCTTAAAATGATAATGCATCCATCAAATTGCAATATACAAAATCCCTAACAAATTCTACACTGAGATATTGAGTAAAAAACTATACTCACAAAGACAACCATAAATAATAAATGAGATAAACCCTCGTCAAATCAAATCTTCATGATCCCAAAGAAGTGCAAAACAAAGAAGTCCAGTGGGGAGATTTTTTTTATTGCGAAACTACTTTCAAATGTCAGTCAGTGTTGCCCATTTCTGCTGGTAATTCATGATGAACAACTAGTAATCTGTTCTTCCAAAATGCCCCAACTCCTTCCAGTTTTAAATATCAAACAAATCCTGAATCTACTAAAAACAAGTTACTGTCTGAAGCAGCAGTGGCAAGTGTTTAAGACAGCTTTTCTACACTATCTCCTAGTAGCTTCAAAACCTTTTTTTTTCTCTTTTTCTTTTTTTCTTTTTTATTCTTCTATTTTAGCGATAACAAAAGAGTTTATTGCAAGGAAAAAGATTACAATTAAAATAAAAGGCATCCAAATTAAAAAGAATAGACTACAATGGTATGAATGAATTATACCAAAGCAACGTCAAACCTTACATAGAGAAAAATAATTGTAGGAGAAGATCTATCCATCCCTTGCTTAGCCGAGGAATCAAAACTGTTATAGAAACTACAAAAAAAAAAAAGTAGATTCGATTATTCCGAGCATGACTGCCTGAGGCTGCATTTGACTTGTCATTTTGAGAAGAGAGAAATTTCCCTCCATTTCGTCAATTTTTTTCCAGTAGAAAAACCCAAAACACAAATAGAGAATTTTGTCCACTCAATAAGTAGCCAAACAGATCCTTAGCCAGTGATTTGGTAGGTCTCTATATAGCCTTATTCTTCTTGGAAACTAAATAAATGGCATTCAATATAAAAAGAATACAATTGATTTACATGTAACTTTCCTTTGGCTATACATATATGAGGAATGCAGAGGATGTGGATTGTGGACATGATTGGGAAGGCCCTGCAACATGGTGCATGTGTGTTCATCAGATGGGTCCTTCAATGAACATGCCCTAGCCCCAGCAAAGGCCAGTTGGGCACATGTATATGGCACATCAACCACTTGGTGCATATTTTAACAAAAGTGTTGCTAACCTCATGAGAGGACTAGCCTGAATTTAGGCCATGCATATTCACGGTGGATCCAGTTGGTGAACAGCCAGGATTTTGCACATGCTCTAAGCTCAAATGTGCTGGAAAGGTCCTTCGCAATCTGTCTTCACACGAATATCCTCAACAAACGGAAAGGGGAAAATAAGGGTCTAATTCTTCTTTGCATTCTTAAGATTACGGATTGTCATGACAAGCTTTTGCCTTTCACCTTCCACTTCTGCAAACTTGACACTGATCTCAGAATATCTCTCTTCCATTTCTTTCAGCTCAATTTCCATGGTTTTGTTCCTCTCCTTCAGCAGTGGCATTTCACTTAATAAATCAGCAATCTCACTTTGATTGTAAGTATTGCCCAAGGAGACTCCCAATTCTTTCTCAGATTGAGTTCCATTGTTGCTGAAAAAAAAAAAGGCAACAAACAAAACAAGAAGAGAGTTTAGGCACAAGAACAAAATGAGATAGGGCTACTTCATTTGTAGGAGTGTGCCATAAGATCCCCTAAACAAGGCCAACTCTGTTCCATTTGGCAATTAATTAATATTGGTTCAATAGCACCGTCGCATATGAGCAGTTGCAATGACAGTTTATTGGAGCATCCATGTGCTGGGGCCCAATTTGAAAAGGTGACAATCGGCACCTACTAAAATTTATCTTAATGCCTGCTCATTCAATATTGGGCTATATTTTAGGCCCTATCCAAGCCCAACAGAAATAAATGTACTCAATTTGTATTGTGCCAGTACATCTTGGCAGCATTCATTCAGCACTAGTAGTGAGCCAGGCCAGGGCCCACGAATCCATCAAATTGACATCCCGGCCACTACTTATGCGGATGACCCACTGTGGACAAACAACAGCAGATAGACAATCAAAGGCATCCAAGTTGTTCCCTTCAAAACAAATGCCACAAAGCATAAAATTTGAACTATTCACATCCAAAAGTGAAAGGTCCACTAATCAGATAGGTTGGTTCTACAATTGATTTGATTTATCAACCATATAACAGGTTCTACTAGATGGATGGTCCAGATTCACTGAAATCAGTCATTTATAAGACCCTATTGAACAGAAAATAGGAAAGGTTCTCTTCCCACAAATATAGTTAATTAGATATAAAAGACAATGAATGGATCTCAAGCATCATAGCTGAGCAGTTCATATCTATCAAAGTAAAAATGGTTGGTAAACCCACAAATTTCTACCTTCTTATGAGTTCTCTCTTGCCATTTTGATAAGAAAGGCACACTTGATCACCCATCTCAGACCCCAAATTTTCAGCCACAGCTCTTCCAGTTTCAGCATTACAGCTTCCTGTTCTGTTCTCAAGTTCTTTTTCATCCTGCATATTAAAGATTACTCAATATATTTGTGCCTATAAGAAGTTCTCGTAAGCATCGGCTAATTACTGAAAGACTACTCGCCAAAACAGTGACCATTAGTAATAGATTCCACAGTGCATGCATATTTGCACATTAATGAAATCAAGAAATGACAGCATATGGATGCTTGTATGGCTTTCTACCATACATGATTATGACCACTTCATAAAATCATTTTTGTCATAAAATAGTCGAGGAAAGAAAGTAACTGACCTTTTGAATATTGGTTTCAGAGGCACTCGAGTTGTTCTGACTGACCTCCTCCATAATCTTTTCTAGTTCTACAATCCTATTGAATAAGTCATTTTCCTTTTGTACAAAGGAATGAGTAGCGATCTCCAATGCAGCTTCCTTCTGCTTTAGCTCTCCCTGTCAGATATTGCAATTACTGTCATTGTGAGTACTGTGGCATTTGAATAATTTTCTTCTCGATTTGAAGGGAACAAATATGAAGTGCATGTTTTTTTTTTTTTTCATGTAATTAAATTCCTAGGAGTTCTAAGACATTGTATTTCTATAAGTGGTTACAAATGAAGAATCAAAGATGAATATCCAAAAATGAATCCAAAAATGACCATCAAATAACCTCCACTTTAATGGAAATTGAATCAAGGGACAATGGGAAATGAGTACCCAGCCATCATCCTAGTAATTCAATTCCTTGGAAAGTCAAGGTTCCATCTACATTGCTACCTTGAATCCTTCACCCCTGGCCTCTTTAATAATCTTCTGTGGAGTTCATTTGACCAAGAATTCCTATGTATGCCATACAAACAAACAGGTCCCAAAATGAAATTCATATGAGCCAGATGAGAACAAAAACTACTTCCGTTCCAGAATTTTAATTTACAGTTGCATTGGTAGTTGACTGAATAATTCAAGATTTCACCTTCCAACAGTTATTGCAATACTAAACTGTTTAGATCCCAGCTGGAAGGTTTTCATCTTGCAATATTCAGAACAAGCCAGTAGTTAACCTTGCAACAAATCTCATGCAAGTTAGATTACATAACACCTAACTCCATGATTTTAACATTGCGAAATCCAGTGATATTAGTCTCATGCAAAGAAAGCCATATACAAAATACACGGCAGAATTACAAAGTAGCATATTCACCTCAAGCTGTTTTATTTTCTCCCGCAGGTTGGAAACATCCTTAGAACCACGAGGCAGTGGACCAGCTTTATTGTTCCTTGAAGTGGGCTTTGTTGTCCCATCTGATATTGTTGGTTTCACACTGCTATCCCTGAGTTTCTTCTCAAGGACACTAATTGTATCTTCCTTCTTCCGAAGATCGCCCCTCAGTTGATATACTTGTTTCCTTAAATTCTCTTTCTCTAACTCATCCTCGAACAAGGAATGCTTCAAGTCATTGTATTGAGCTTTAAGGGTTTCCACCTCTGATTGCAGAAGTCCAACCGTTGACTCCTTTTCATCCTTCAGCTGGCGCAGTTGATTTAATTCTTTCAGTGGTTTCTCTGCTTCCTCTCTCAGTGAAGCAAGTTTACTCTCCAGGGCATTTCTTTCCATGTTTCCTCTTTGCAACAAAATCTCCATCTCCTCTAGTGATGTCTTCATTCTTTTGATCTCAGCTTCCAGCTTTTCTTTTTCTTCTACCTGTTCAGAAAGAGCAGCTTTCTCTCCCTCAAGTCTCTCCATCTCATTTCGGAGAACAACAATTTCTTCAGAGAAGGCATTTTCCTTTGCTTCCGCAGATTTCTTTTGACTCTGAAGCTCCCTGGACTTATCTTCAAGACCCTGTAGCAGCTGTTCTGTTTGCTTTTGCTGCAAATCAATTTGGTTTGAAAGCTCTAGCAGTCTTTCTTCATATCGATCTTTCACCAACTCAAGGTCTACACTAGCCCTTTCCAACAACTCTTCCAGATGACTTTTCTGTAGACGCAGTTCTCTTGCTTCTGTTAGTGCTTGCATTGCTAGCTTCTCATTAGCTTCAAACGTCGATGACATTTGCATAGACAGCCTGTTGATTTCTTCCTGAAGCCGCTCAGCTGTAGTAGCATTATTCCATCTTGTCTTCCTCAATGCAGCCTCTGCACGAACAGCCCTTTGTTCCTGCTCGACTTTTGCATGCATCACAGCTGCAAGATCATCTTCAAATGCTTCTGCCTGCTGCTTGAGTTCTTTCTCCAAGCTCTCAACATGGAGTTCGAGTTCATTTATAACAGCCAAAGAAGATGCACATTCATATTGCATCTTCAGCTGTTCTTGCAGCTGACTTTGCTCAAGCTTCAAAGACATATCATGATTTTCTTGTTTCAAAATCTCATAATCCAAAGCAAGTTGTTCCATCTGAGTTTCTAGTTCTTCATTATCTTTCTTATACACCTCCAATTCACTAGATAAATCTAAAATCTTCTGTTGGAGAGAACATTCCAGTTTGGCATCACCATGCTCTGTAACTAGTAATTCTAACTCATGTTGCTCCTCATCTTCCTCCTTTTCATGTCCAGAATCCACTTCATGGACTTCCCCATTGCCTTCAGGTAGGTGTAGATGCAGGCTGCCCTTGTCAATCACAATTTCAGAGGTTTCTTTATTTTTCTGTTCCAACAGTTCTTCCAAATCCCGCACAGCAAGGATTAGCTCAGAGTTAGATTCTTGTGTCTTTTGAAGCTGAAAGCGGAGATTAGCATTCAGGTCTTTCTCATAATTGAGCTCCTGTTTAATTTCTTCAAGCTTATACCTTTGGTCGCCACTCTCTAACTGCAACCTATTCGAACCCCTTCCACCATTAGTATGCTGTTTCGAGCCCTTGAGCTGTTCGCATTCACTTTTAAGTGCATCTCTCTCTTCCTTCAGGCTATGAACTTCCCTCAAGAGATCATTTCCCCTCCTGCTTTCCTTCGCAATCTGCTTTCGGAGAGTCTGTAATTCCAACTCTGACACTTCTGCTTGTCTGGCCAAAACAGCAATCTCATTATTCAGTTTCTCAATGGAAATATCTGAACTTTCTTTCAAAAGGGCATCTTCAGAACAGTTTGTTGAGCCATCTGTGCTTTCATCTGGGGCTGAACTAACTAACCACTCTGCATTCGGACTTCTATGCTCTCTGACTTCTACAACTGAATGAATGGCATTTGACGTTGGTTTTTTAGATGTGCCATTGTTGCTAAGAAATGACAGGAAGCTGGCTGCATCTTGATGGGTATTATTGTTTCCCTTCATTCCAAGTTCTCGTGGAGTATCTTGCCCTGAGCTGGTCTCCAAACTTGATGCTGATATAGCATCAGAGCCACTGGATGCTCTAAGGATGCCATTAGATTCTGCATGTTGAGAGACTGTTTTGTCATGAGACATGCTCAATTCTGCTTTGCGCGTAATAGATGATCCGTTCTATGACATAACATATGCAAAGTGAAAAGTCAGCATAGAAATTTTTAAAATAGTAGGATAACACTATTACTGACTCTTAGAATTACTGGCTCAGAACCAACTAAAAAATACATATTAGTAAATAAAGCAGAATCAGTTAAAATGCTTTGTAAAGCAGATGCTTATCATTTCTGTTTTGAATTTTTTAGCATGCGAAGCAGAAATCACATTGAATAGGAGTTATGAATTTAGTAGGAGAAAAAGAACACTACTATGGCTTCTATTTTTAGCTGTCAACTCATTTGTATGTGCTATTTGCATCGTCAGTTAACATTTCAAAGTAGCAAAAACAGTATTGGTATCCAGAGATCTATGAAACCTTATGACCTATGCAGAATGAAAGGACAATTCTAAAAATTACAAAATCTTAAAATTCTTATGAACTTCAAAAAGCATGCGTCCAATCAAAAATAGAAAACCTTAGATTCTTATGAACCTTCAGTAAATAGCCTTTGGTTTGGATGTCAGAAGGCATCTCAATGTAATCAAAATAAATTCCAATCAATACAGATCATGTTGACGGCAGTGAATTCATTGCTTTGAAGGTTCTAGAGAATAAAGCCAGCCTTATGAAGAAAATTATGTGGGTGATACAGTCAAAAGGAGGTGGTATTTCTTTTGGGAAATCTGTTGTCATCAAATTTGATGACATTCACAAGTGGAAGAAAAATGATATCCAAACTGTTCATCTGTTGGCATTAATACTGGACATGGAACATAACTCAAAGTCAATGCAGCTCAGATTATCCTTGCGGCTGATTGAAGGCCTTTTCACATTCAGAACTGCATGCCGAGAAAAAGGATCCAATGTTAGGACAATCTTGATCAGACAAGACAATTTTGATTATTAGGACATCAGACAATGTTAATGTCCTACAGAGGGGCACACTGGGGCAGTAGATGAACAGTCCAGATCATGTTCATCTGTGCATTGGCCATGTGTATTGATATTTGACAACCACGATACATATGTCTCAACAACAGATCCTTTCCCTATATTTGAAAAAAATAATGTTGTTTGGTAGACTTCTCTACTGTACTTCTTTAGGAGTGCTTGACTCTCTGTTTTAGGTACTGACTGATTCTTTCTTCTTGTTTTCCCCCTCTTATGTTTGGGAGTTCTTCTATTAGCAGAAGAACCAAAAGTTTTAATTATGTAGGAGTTCCTAGCCTCCAATTGCACAGAGCAATAGGTAATCATCCAATTTGAAAGAAGTTCTAAAACATGCAACAAATTGGAATACACACAAACTCAAGGCTATTATGTATTCGAACAAAGATAGAACTCTAAACTCAAGGATATTATGTATTCAAACAACGATAGAACTTTACTTCAGTAGAATTGTAGTTGCCAGTTCCATTTGAAAGTTTGTGGTCTTCATCTGTATCACAATTTCTTAATTGACTCTGTAAGGTCCTGCCATGCGATCTAACCATCACATCTCCATTATCTTCCACTTCTCTATATTAGAATCACAAAAAATGTATTTATTAGATACCGAGTCACAGAACTGAATTGCAAGAATTAAAAAATGAAATATAAAAATTCATTTCTACCTTCCATCAATAGCATCTTGAATTTTCTGAATTGTAACCTGGCAAAAAACAAATATGAGTCAAAAACAACGATTGGTGGAATACAATGCACTGATTTGTTAAAATCATTAATCATTCTTTCCAATTAACAGGTTTCACTTCCAAGCCAGGTATTAGGCATGTAGATCATCTTGCCCCAGAATTAGGCCAATCCCCAATAACAAATGTCTAGCAAATACCTTTGATTCTGGATATTTGCAAGATATTCTTTTGTCATTCCAATTGTTTCCAGACATATGAGGTCTATCTGATAATAGAACTAGTTCTGGGGCCAAATGATCTATCCTAACATGTGACTTTGAAGCAACATATTTATGGAAGCACAGATATGGAAGAGAAAAGATAAAGATTGGCATGTGAAAGTATTAAACTTCACCAAGTTACAATACATTTAGAATTCCATCAAGTTTTGTTGAAATAATACATGTCAATCAGAAGTTAATCCATGACACAGAACAGCGGATGGAAATCTTCCTGAGAACCATGTAAACCTGGCATTTCTATGTATTCCTAAATTGAAAACACTTACATGCAGAATAGCCCCGGAATTTGCAGCCTTAAGGGGCAGCAAAAGAGACAAAGGTTTGATTGTCTCAGCATAATCTGCAAAATTAATTGTAGCTTCTCCAAGAAAACCAGTTTTTGATGACCCCTGGAAAGCCCCACATAGTTAGCACACAATAAACATGATATTGACTGCATAAATAAAAAGGAAAAGGATGGTAACATCATACAGTGGAAACAAAAAATTGGTAGATTTTTTCATTTATCTTCCCAGTTTTAGGCTCCCGGATCAATTTCACTGTTTCATAGATTGGGTTCTCCCATCGGCAGGATCCATTGTGAATTGCAGCTTTTTCTGATTTCACTGTCGGCTTTCCAACTTCAAGAGGAACTAGAGCCACAATCAATGTATCCCATCCTAACTGAGGCACCTGAAGACAAGTAATGCAATATTAGAACTCTGCAGATGGCTCCTTACCCAACCGCAGTACAAGGATTTCCATATTTAAGCTTGTATCCTTGCTTGGATCTGGAAAACAAATATACTATAAAAAATCCAATCAGTAAAATGAGGAAAAGAGGAGTGATTGTGATCCATAATACTTCAACATTTCCCTAGGATGGGTCCTTTAATCTGACAGAGAAATCAGCCAGAGAACTAAGAATGACCCATTTCAGTTTTTATAACAGAGTTAATATCAACCCATTTCAGTTTTAATCAGACCTCTACAGATTTTCCACAACCCCACCACATTGCCAAGATCGCCAGTGCTCTGTACATAATCTCACTCAAATCAGATAATCCCATCAGAAAAAATGAAAATTCAACAAGTAAAAGAGAACAAACACAACAAAAACTTGGGTTAGATAACAGAAATAAAAAGGTCAGTTCCACTATGAAAATCAGACCACTGCAGATCTTTCATGAACCAACTACATTGCGAAAACTCCCAACTTTCGGTTAAACTCTCAGCTGGAGCCAACATTATCCATGATGTACAAAAATTTTCGTTCATAAACAACAACAACAAAATAATAATAATAATAATAATAAATAAAAAAAATTAAAAAAAAACTGGACCGACCCACATCCTTTAAGACAACCAAAAAAGAAGGCAAATTTGTGCTTATTTTGTTGAAACCTAAGAGAGAACAAGAAATGCATGACTAGTAATGATTGTACAGCTTAAAACTGCAAATTTGATTGCAGAGTATGTAAAAGGGAATGAAAATACCAGACCCATTTGTTGAATTTCAAAATGAAAATGCTTATATAACAGTAGTATACCTGTGTTACCCTGAATTGCAATTTGAATACTAGTTTGATCTTGTTCTTCTCCACCCTCCATCTCGCCGCCCTGAACATATCTGCTCTCTGCTTCAGCTCAGCATATTTCTGTCAATTCGAAGATTTTAGCCCCTCCAAAGATGACCCAGTCCAGATCTCGCCTCATTAACTTTCCAACACTCCAATGCAGGAAAACCTCGTGACCTGCACAAAAGATTCAAAATCTGAAAAAAAATTGAGGGGCAAAAAAATATAAGAACGGGAAAGAAGAGTAGAAAGTGCTTCAATTGAGCAACAATGCCAGAAAAGTCCCACCTCCCCAACGATTACAACCTTCCTGTCTTTAGACGGAAACCCAATTCCATAAATTCAGACCTTCCCAGTTCAGCTTTCACTTCATCAACTTTCCAATGCGACAATGCCAGAAAATTCCCACCTCCCCAACGATTACAACCTTCCTGTCCTTAGACGGAAACCCAATTTAGATCTCTCCTCAGTATGAATTTTCGGACATGTTAATGCCAGAAAATGACCGTTGGTCTGTAAAAAGTCCAATGACAAGTGAAAAAAGATTGCTTTTTTGGTTGCTTATTTCAACTTCTGTCCATTGATTCGAGATTTTGGAGAACACCCAATTCGGATCTTTGATTCAATTGTTGAAAAAAAGAATCACCAAATCAACCTATACAAGATCAAATATCTCACTCAACATAAAAAAGGAAAAATCAAGCAGAGACCTTTCCAGCTCTCCTTCTCTCTCTTCTTTTTTCTCAATTGTGCAACATTCTTGGAGAAGAGATAGAATAAGAGTCTAGGAAACTGATGAAAACATATGATCTTTAGATATGAACAGATGACTTCTGCTGAGTGTTGCAGACAGAGAGAGAGAGAGAGAGAGAGAGAGGTATTTGGAAGATATGAAGAGTGTTTGGATGTCAAAGTCCCCAATACAGAGGTTATGATGGTGGAATAAGAATCAGAAACTAGGAAAGGAACAGTCAAGCAGATCTGAGAGAGCTTGTCTGTTTTTCCTATTTCTCTATCTTTTTATTTGTTTTTTTCCTCTTTTGAGCAGACCTTTTTTAAGTTGGCAACTTAGGGCACAGAGCTTTAAAATAAAATTATCTTCTGTTAAGAAGCTTCCTTCTTTAAAACTGTGAAATTTAATAATCAGGAAGGAATCAAAACTGTGGGGTCTTATGCCAAGGAAATGTACAGTTTCCTCTTGTTGGCCTTAATTTTGTGCATCCTATGGCTATGCTTGCAACTTTGGTGGGGCAGGCCAACTTGATACTGTATGATCCAATCATATGGCATGTTATCAAACTAGTCAGGAATCTTTGAGGAATGTCAAAGATCTGAAGATTATTGACTGAGGATTGATATAGTTGGAGATTTTATATTAATATTGGTCATATCTGTACATATACTTGAGAAAATGGGTGTGTGAATTTATAAAATTAAAGATTTTCAAATCTTATGAAGATCTAACATAAAGTTCAAGATTCTTATTGGTCCAAATCTTTGAGGCTTTATAATTATCCGAGTGCCCCAAGAAAAGCTCAGTAAGGAATTTATGAGAATTTTACCAAAAAAAAAAGGGGGAATTTATGAGAATCTTTCATTGAGGATTTATATAGATGACGATTTCATATTAATATTGTCAAATATTGGTATATTGATGGTTTTTATTATCCCAAGTCTTTGAGAATTTACAATCAGGCAAGTCCTAGAGAAAATCAGTAAAAAAAGCATAAGGTTTTTACCCCAAACATGACCTTAGTAAATTCGTAAAAATGAAATTTAGGCCAGACTTGTCTGGGTTTAGGTTGGGCCCAATTTGTAAAATGATTCCCACATTTTATTGTGTTTTGATCTGAAAACCTCCTAACAATCCTGATTATTAGCTGCCTATTGAACTACAAACTAGATAGTTAGAAAAACTTTTTTTCATTTCTTCGTTGGTAAATGAGATTGTTAGAAATTAAAAATAGGATTGCTTGATGTTTACTCTCTTTCGTCTCATCAGGAACAGCTTTTAGAGGATCCCCCATCCATGGCCGAGGGACCCATCTTATCGAATTACTGAAAGAATGGGCCTTGTAGGCCCAATATGTGTTGTCCTAGGCATGAGGTCAATTCACAATTCCTGAGGCACACAAACAGTATGGTGTTACTGAAAGTTAAAAAAATATAAAAGATGAAGACAGATTAATATATGATTTATGATTGCGTGTGGATCACTAAAAACATTGGTTGGACCAAAATGACATAATAACCCCCACTTTAGAGACGTTGATATTGATATTGATGTGGCTTGTTATATCATAGGAAAGGAAAACGCAGCCCAAAGCCAAAGGTGATCACAGAGCTAATAGGAAACCTAGTATAAAAAGGGGCACTGCCCTGTAGAACAGACAAATGTGTTTCAAGTAGAGACTTGGGATGCTTCTGGGTGCCACTTGGTCCATTGCATCTAGTGGACACACTAGCCTAATCATCTGATCTATTCCATTCAAAATATGCATCCATTGTCATTAAAAAATGATTGAATCCCACAATTCATGATGATCTTTTGAGAATCTCAAATATTTTCTACAATGAATGTCAGATTATGCAGTTCACACTGTCCATTCAAACTTCCCTGGGTGGTTTGATGGGTTTTCAAAAAGAAAAAAAATTATACCACTAGAAATGTTAACTGTTTGATCAGAAGCATACAAATATAAAAGAAAAGCAATCAAGTCATGATTATCCAATCTAACAGTAGGTTTCATCTCAATTGAAGCAAGCTATTATTTGATACAAGAGAAACCAATTATATCATAATATATTATAGACGGAGGAATCAATTTCAAAATTGGAGTCCGATTTCGCAATTGATTGAGAAATTGGCTTCCAGTTTTGCAATTGACTTAATCAATTAGATTATTTTATCAAATTTGAAGAGTCTCATCTAAAGAGGAGGTTCTTTTCAAAGAATCACATCAAATATGAGAGATCCTACCTTAACAAGTTAATCTAAAGAGAATTTCAATCAAAATCTAATCATATCTCTCTCTAAAATCTCCCATTTATTTTCATCAAGTATTTCATATAGGTAAGGTCCATCCTTCATTGATCCAAAACGTTAACTGCTATTCCAACTACGGAAGAAGAAGATAAAAATATTTAGTATTTTAAGATCAAATTGTCAAGTTGAAAATTGAATTTCAGCAGTTGGCAATCTCGTTAACCTTCAATTTCTATGACAAATATCAGATAGCAAGAGACGAGTCCCTCTAGAACCCGTGGCTGTACGGTCCATCATGTAGACCCCATCAAATGTAAAATGCTGTCACTTGAATACATTTTTGTTACGGTGACTACCGATCAGACCATGGCAAGGGCCCGTTTGAGATTTCTTGTCCCACATATTTTATAGAAACCCAAATATAATAAGGGAAATTTTAAAATACACCTGTATATTAGAGGAAATTTTATGTTTTCCTTATAAATGGTCCCACCCAAGTAATTATTTCTATATGATGGACCCCCAAGGTAAATTTCCCGATTCCGCCACTGATCTAGGCCTTTAGTTTGAAACAGGACATGACCTATCCCATTTGGCCTATAAAGAAAACAAAACAATGGTGCTGGTCATTGGTCCTTCCTTGTAACTTGCAAGACCTATAGTGTTAGATGACTAACCTAACCCTGCCTCCCTTATTTCGTGCAATCTCATCATGGTTATTAATTTTAGATGAGATTTAATTGGATTTAGACTCTTTAATCTCTCTTTAGTCATGTAATTCAAATTAGTGAGAGTGGGTGAAACATGAAGATTCTCACACCAGCATTTTCAACTATTTTTGGAACACAATCATGTCAAATTTCTTTCCTTTCTTAATTTTTTTTTCCTTTTTTATGTATTTTCTGGTGTCTTAATGATTTTTTTTTCTTTTTATCATAGTTCTGTTTTGTTGTTTTTTTCGCTTTTGGTGGTTCTATTAGTATTCGTGGCGATAGATTTTCATGGATTTATTCTCTTTTTTTAATTTTAATTTTTTATTTTCACACATTAGATTTCTATAGGTTTATTTGTTTCTTCGAAGTTGTTTTCACTATTGAATTGTTCATGGACTTTTGTTTTCATATTGTATTTTTACGATAGTATTAGCAACTATATTTTTTATTATGAGCTTACTTTTATGATTTCAAAAGAAAGTATGAAGCGAAGCACTCAATTGATTTCAAACAAATTAAAGTGCTCTCATTTTAAAATTAGCTAATTATATTTCTTTGTTATTATTTTTATAGGTTTTACTTTTGATTGTAAGTTTTACCATCTCATTATAATTTATACTCAATGGTCTTTAAGATTTTTTATTTTTAATATTATAAATTAAATTGCCCGTGCTCAGGCATGCATGTTTTGCTAGTTATTATATATTATAGACGTAGGGATCGATTTCAAAATTGGAGTCCAATTTGCTAATCAATTGCAAAATTGGACTCTAATCTCAAATCAATTTGAGAAATTGGATCTCAAATCAATTTCAAGAGATAAGCCCTAACAATCAATTAAGAGTACACTTTTGTTAAGCTTCTTTACGTGAATTTCAAACTTTAATATATATCTATTATGGATATAAGGTGATTAAAGAGTCTAGATGAAGAAATCCACCTTGCTCAATAACTCTATCCAATCAAGTTAAAATGAGTCTTCTTTAGGTGGATTTAGAATTTTAATATATCTATTATGGTTAGAAAATCCTTAATGTTTGTGATTTTTTAAAAGCGGATCATTGATAGTGATTTATACATATAGGCTCCACATACAATAAACTATTTTGAAGTGGGCCTCATACTCTAATTCCCAAAGACGGGGCCACATGCAATTTTTCAATTGATTGTTTGATTTTGATTTTAATATTGACTTTATTTTATCTTCTTTCTAAAAAATGGTGATACATCTTAAATGTTATGATTTTTCTTATAAATAGATTCATTTAAATAGAATTCACAATATATATCTTATCTTTTGGGTTGCCTTGCAATTGAATAAGAAAGTTTTATATAGTAAGTAAAAGATTTTGTTACATGGACCCACGAGCTGGCCCACATGCCCACTCTAATCTTTTATTTTTAAATTTGCTTTTATAAATTAAAAGACTAAATTTGAAATTACTAAAATAAATACATAAACATTGATGTTAATTTACATAAGACTTGAAGTTTCATACTCATTTATATAAAAAATAATATTTACTTTGTATAAATATTGGGCTGGGCCATGTTTGAACCGTAATAAATGGTATGCTTGTTTATTTTATATTTATTTTCTCATTAATTAATATCTCATAAAATAGCCACAAATTGGACGTGTTTTTATTTATGGGCCTGGGCTTAGCACGGGCATGCTTTGCTAGTTATATATACTGAAGTCAACTAGTTTCAAATTGAAATCAATTATAATTTGCTCCAATTGATTTTAACTCATCCAATTTAATTTAGTTTGACTCTAACAAACGAGTTGGATTGGGGTAAATCGGATCGGGCCAAAGGTAGAGCATACTTTTTGGACCACCAACTCATTACCGACCCGCATCTGAAACTGATTTGCAAACTTGCAAACCACACCCATTAAGTATCGGGTCGGGCTAACCCGACTAGCCCGCATTAGACTCGCCGACCTGTGTAATTTTAATGATGTGGTAAAAAATAATCATTGTATGTGCCGAAACTCAAACTCAAGACAATTTGGATTTAAAAGGAACAACCCTACCACTACACTGTAGAGAATTCTTTTGCTAATAGTTATCAACAAAAAGTTAAAATTAGTTAATGAAGAAAGGACCAAGCCCCACTTTGGAATATTGACTGGGAGTTGGAATTTATCTACAAGGTGTTTATGAAAGTAACTATTTTTTTGGAATATTGACCCCTATATATACTGTTGTTATTATTTTCACACTTATGCATTGTACTTTAAGTATAGGTATTCAAACTTTTAAAATAACTATTTTATATGGTTTCCTATATAGTCATTAATTTTCTATGATAATCATTTTACAATAAAACTAAACCCAAATGAATGTATAATATATGAATTTGATAAAAAAAATAACAAGTTTCATAGTTAATAAGAAAATGACAACAATATTGAACAAAGACAAACTCGCAACAACAGCGTGGAGCTAAAGATGAGGCGGAAAATTTTTCATATAACTGATGTGCTATCATACACGCTTGCCGATGGAGAAAGGGTGGAGTTTGATTTGTTTTTCTTTAACTTTTATAAAACGTGATGCAAAAGGAGTGGAACACTAAGATAGACCCCATCTATTTATAGGATATCCCAAATTTTCAACTCAATATAGGTTATTTCCACAATCAAATCGATTCTCTAATAAAAAAATATACAAAATACTGGATTTTTCTCAATAAAGTTTTTTTTTGTGTTTTAGACTCTCCATCATACCTTTTGTCTATTAAGAAACTCTCAAAATCATCATATTTCTACCAATGCAATGGTATTTGAGTGTTAATGGGTCCTAATATCCAAGTGCCACTAATCTAAGGAATTTCAAGTATTTTTGTTTGTTCAGATTATATTATTTTATTTTATTTTAAAATGTGAAATGCTGAGTATCGGGTTATCTAATTTATTTAGTCCTTAGTCTTTTTTTTTTTTTTAATCCACTCTCGATTTTAGGTTGCCTGGTTTCTTTTTTATCCATTGATCTTGATTGTATACTTTTTTTTTTTTTAAATGTAGAGCTAATGGTAAAAAGAATCTTCAATAATATTGGTCCATCTATATAAAGAATTAAGCTTATTCTTATTATCATCATTTTCTATTTTCTCCAATATAATTCCATTTCTCTATGTCAACAAGAGAACTTTCATTTTTCTCATTCATTTACTTTTGAATTCATTGTATTTGATTAAAGCAACTTCAATATTTCTTTTGTTTCTTTATATCTTTTTTTAGTACTCTCTCATGTCTCATTTGCATGCTTAGTTTAGATCAGTGTTCAACGTATTTTAAAATGTAAGCATCTTGAGACAATTGTTGCAATTATTAAACGTTTCAATTTGAAAGGTAACCTTTTTTAATTCATTTACTTTTGAGTTCATCATATTTTATTTGAGAAATTTTAATTATGTCATTTTAATATAATTTTTACAAAAGAATCATCATTTTAAATTTTTTATAGATTTGCAATATTTTATGGTTTTCATAGATTGTGAGTTTCTTTTTTTTTCTCCTTTTTTGTTTCGACTTTTGGGTATTGGGTTCGTCTTGGTCTTTCTTTTTCTTTTAAATCACTTTTTATCATGAGATTTTCTGTGAATTCTCACTTTTATGTTGTATTTTATCCTTTTTTATTACTTATCATTATGAGTTAATTATTTATTTTACTTCCATTAGGTTCTTTTAGTTTTCTTTGTGAGATATTTTTATGTATTTTTCATATTTCTTTTGTGACTTCAAATTTTCATTTTTGAATATTAGATTATTATAAGTTGGTTTGGTTCTTCTAAATTTCTTTTATCATTGTATTGTCTATGGTTCTTTATTTAGATATATATTTTTATAGCATTTTTAAGAAAAAATTATTTTATTTTATTATTATTTCTCACTTGTGATGGGTTTTTAGGGGGTTTTTTTTTTTTTTTATGTTGGTTTTTTAATGAATTTGTGGGTTCTTTTGGCTTTGCCCTTTTATGCTCCACTTTTGAGTGTTTTTTTTTTTTTATCATGGGTGTTTGATTATTTTAAATTGCTTATGTTATTGAGTTGATTATGGATTTTCATTTCTATGTGGCTTTCAAAAATCATCGGATTTTATTAATAGTTTATATTATTTGGTTGTTTTGACTTTGTTTTTTTAGCTTTGTTGGTCATTAATCTTTAATTTTTATGGGCTTGTGTTTTTTTTTTTTAATTTATATGAAATTAGGTATTGAATTCTTACGGACGTTTTTCCCCCTCTCTCGGACTTTAACCTTATGCATTTAATTTTAAAGAAACTGATCGTTTTTATAAATTTTGATATTATGATTGTAAGCACATGCATGTTTTTCTAGTTATGCATTACCTGGAAAGTTAAAGTGAGCCCTATTATCATTTATCTCAAAACCAATTATTAATTTAATCATATATTTTTCTTAATTAAGAGGGAATGTCACCCCAAGAAGGAAAAATGGTTTAAAGCATCCTATGAATGGCTTAGATTTTTGAAGATCAACCCACATGCTTTGACTTAACTTAAACTTTTTTTTTCTTATGACGAGGAACCCGCGGACCCCCCTTATGGTTGATCATTGGTAAAACCCCAAATACACAACCCCACCCACTAGCACTGTGTATCAGATAAGGTTCCAAACATTTCGAAGCAAGGACCTCCAGTTTATTACAGAACTTTCTAACCACTCGAACAATTTAAGTGTGGGTAATTTAACTTAAACTTAAACTTACTTGACTTTATTGATATAATTTACTTATTTCATTGGTTACATCCATGAATCATTAGAGGATAAGTCCATATGCAGGCCAAATTTTACATAATGTATTTGGGGCCAGCAAAATTTCTTGACCGTCACACTGGTGGTTAGAAGTAGTGGGTGATTTGGGTTGGCGGCAGTTCCCAAGAGAGTTGCGTGTATGAGGGATTTAGTGATTTGAAATGCATATAATAACGTTGGTTCACATTGGCTGGCTGTCATTTTAATAACTTATTAAGTGGTTTTGACCAGTCTTTTACCAGTTGAAGGGTGGGTGGCATCGAACCATGCAAGGCTGGTTATCGTCAAACCGGGTTCGACCAGATGGTTCAGTCCATTTTTAAAACATAGCCCCAGACAAATGGTTAGAATTACTCAACTAATGTTCTTAAGAACTTGCAAGTTTAAGGTGGAGTCAACTTGATGGTTGGTTTAGATTTCAAGCTAAAATGTTTCCTACTGCTGGCCATTTGTGCAAGGATCCTTTTTTATTATTATTATTATTTATTTTATTTTTTTTTATAATTGAGGGTGTCCCATCCTTTTGGTTCATAATAATCCATACGGGACCAGAGAGAGCCATGTAAATCTCCTATGGCGCCAATGCGGTAGCACAGTTTTGAGCCCTCAACCTCCAGGTGCAAACCTTGGTCGTAGGCCAACTGAGCTACCACACTTCTTCTAAAATCTACTATTGGATATAACTACTGAAGATTAGTCTTCTAAATAGACGAAATTCCTCAAAACTACTAGATTACAAAATTTAAGTTTATAGATTTATCTTATGACACAAAGTGAATGGCTAGAATAGACATATCATTATCTATCTCACAAAAACATAGCAAAATCTAATTGATTCAACACTTTCAAGTGAATAAATGAGTCCAGTCCAATCCCACTTAGAGAAGCCCTGAGTTAACAGAGTCTACAGTGGAGCCCACATATTGAAATCTAAATCATTCAAATAAATGCCTTCCAAGTTTAGGAGGTATCTTCGAGTCTTATTTCAATCGGGGTTTGAACCATTGCTGCATTGGCCATTTGAAGAAAAACATGATAATGAATATGCTTAAAATTTTAGAATACATACACATACTTGAATGGCATTTATATGGTTCAAATTCAATATGTGGGTCCTACTGTCGAGTTCCACTTAAGATTTTTCTAGATTAAAGCCTCTTGGGATCCAAATTCTAAATATGTATTAAAGCCCTCTTCTTTGATAGGGTGGTGAGCCCCACAAACTCAACAAGTTCTAAGAGGCAACAAAAAGCTTAATAATTGGAAGATACAGAGGATCCAATTCCTCTACACCACGATAAATAAAACGTAAATGAAAGGATAGAAGCTGCTGTCATATGGTGCTGAAGTTAATATAATCTGATTTAACTGCTCTAGAACACCCTTTGTTTGATCCAAGTTTTATGAGGCCACTAGTTCAAAATAATCTGATTTAACCTCTCTAGAATGATAATGTACTCAAGTGGATTGATCAATTTGGATCAATCAAGAGTGGGCCTCAAATCAAAGTATACCTCTGGATCAGTCAAAGGTGGTCCTCAAATCATAGTATACCTCTGCCACGAGGAACCTGCCAAGAAAGCTGGTATCATTTCCCATACTTTATGTCTCTTTAATTTATTGTCCTGATGTTAACGGTAAACTTATATCATTGCAAAAGAAAGTGCAAAAACGCTTTAACATTATTTACAAGTGACATATACCACCAAAAGGACAAGCAAAAGAAATAAAAGACCCCAGATCCTATGAGTCTTTTCTGACTTGGAGAAATTCTTGCTTGAAGGATTGGGACTCTATATTGGGGTTCATTTCATTAAAATTCGAGCCGTTTAAAATAAATGTGCATCCATTCATTTATATGGATATAGTAAAATTTCACCTAAAAAAATAAGTTGTATTGCAAGACCGAAGATTTGATGGTAAAAGTAATGAATATACATAAGATTATTTTATTCACTTCTTTAATCAAACAGATTTTATGGTGGAATTAAGTTCTATTGGAGTAAAACTTCGAAATGCCCTAAACATTGCAACATGATTCATTTTGAACGACTTGGATTTTTAGCACAGTGGAGCTCACAATAAACTTCAATCCTTGAACTCATCATTTCTCTTAACCAAAGCGTTAGAGGATCGAAAATATTAAAACTGCTTGATACTTGTACAGATTAAAATATATGCATCTAATGGCATTGTCCATTCCTTTCATGTTTATTCATTTAAATATATCCATCTAATGACCTTGTCCGTCCCTTTTATGTTACTTTTACTTTAAATACATGCAACTAGTGACATTGTCTGCCCCTTTTTAAGTTTATTTGTTTATAAGGTACACAGTTGTTTTTTGAGTAGGTGGGGCTCAGCCTTCAATGTTCGACATCATCCATATGAAAGGATTCGACATGAAGATGCAATGACTCCTTACCTTGAGAGTTTTCACATGGCTACACGGGTTCGAATTTTGGGTACGCCACCTTTTTTCATGTCCACAAGCTCTCTTCCTATTTGTGTGGGCTTTCTTCTAGCATGTGGGGGCTTTCTTTCTGCATGTGGGGGCTTTCTTCCTATTTATATAGGCTTTCTTCACGTGTGTGTGCGGGCTCTCTCTTGAGTGTCCTCTTAGCTGGGGTACCAAAAAAAAGAAAAAAGTATCCCCACCATTAGAAAGCATAAGAATAATCTCTTCCATTGAATATTCTAAATCATCTTAATTGTACATTTTTTTTCTTTTTTTTTCAGATTAACTTGAACACTCAGCTAATTTTGCTTTTCAATTGTCAATCTAATAGCAATCACTGGACGGTGGGGATCAACCAAGGTAGATGGATTAAAGGCATGACCAAAGGTTGGGTGGTTTTTATTCTCAAAGCAAGTAATCTTTTCTTCTTTTTCTCTTAATGAATATTTTTAGTTTTACCATTAAAAAAGAAAAAAAACAGTTGGTTGAATATTTAAGGGCCTATTTATTTACAGGAATTCTCATAATTTCTTCTTGAGAAAATAACAAATTCTCAAAATGTTGTCCCCTAATAGGTTCTTCAAATTCTAAAGTATCTCAGCAAACCCAAGGTTAAGAGAAAATTCAAAACCCAAAATGACATTTGACAAAGTTAAGCTTTTGGAATTACACTAATGTCAAAGGAATTTCAAATGTTTCATAAATAGCAACTGACATTGCTATTAAAAACATTGGACAGATGGTACTTCAGTCAAAAGTTCCTCCAAATAAACAGGTCATAACCACTTTGCCAACTTACTATATCATCAAGGGAAATTTTTCTCCATAAGAGTTATTTACCAACCATCGCATTGATTGGGCACAAAACATAGAATTAAAATAAAAAAAGTCGTGTGTTTTAGATATGATCTACCTGACATTAAACATAACTCTCATTGAAATTAAAAAAAAAATAGTAATCATAGACTGAGGCAAGACGGCAAACTCAAAAGGTTTAGATCTTAAAGGTGGGAACTATGGACTCCAAAGAATCCGTCGAGTGCCAACCAAAGAAAATCCAGACCCTAAAAAGGTGAGCTTTTACTACATTAGGGATCCATTTTATGGTGTGTTCATTCATGAAATGTCATATTCTTCAAGCATTCCTAGTTTATCGACATGCTAACCTAAGTTTCAAAATCATTGCCATAAATGAGATGTATATACTATTCGACAAACAGAGTACTCAGTCTCAAATGTTATATGTAAGATTTAACCCAATAATTTTCATTTAAGCCAAGCTCAAAAATGGCAGACCATGGTTAGCTGTCTGTTAGGTGAAGTAAATGCTTAGATTTCTAAAAAGAGGTTAGTGATCATGTGCTTCCTTAAAAATGGGAGATGACCTTATGGTTCATTTATCCTTGTATTCTTTGTATTCTTAAATGAACAACTTGGAGAAAACAAGTGTTTTAAAAACACAGGCTGGACCATCCGATCAAATTAGATTTGATAAGAGTCTGTTGACATTACTGATATGTTTAAAATATTTACAGACTTTTCTTTTAGTTTTTATGTGATCATGGTTAAGCAAAATTTAATTATGCAGCCGTACTTTGGTTGGATTGAACAGTCCACTCCACTATAACCCCAAGTTTGATTTGTAAAACATCATATAAAAAAAAATGAAGTAGAATATGAAAGTATAATCTGTAATGAAAAATTTGCATACTACAACCACCTATTGTTTTCTAGAAATTCAACTAACTACCTTCTTCTTTTTGTGATGATAATTACCCATGCACGCTACACAAATCGATCTCTAACTACCGTGGCGACAATGGAGGATTAGTCCCTAGGAAAAGAGGATGTCTTACCAATGAATACCAATGAACCCAAACTGAAGTGACATTGATCACTTTTCTTTTAATTTCGTGTTTAAATTCCAATGTTTTTAGTAGAGATGGCAACAGGCCAAGTTAAACATGTGACTTTCCCCATGTGAAATTTCATTAACAAGGAATCAATTGGCCTATGATTTGCATGTCAATCTTGATGTACCAAGATTTTTATACAATGAAGCTGATTGTGTAAAACATTCAAAGAGAGGTTGTCGTTTTAACTATAAAAAATACAGGTGATTGGAGCTTATGTTTAAATTTTCCTTTCCTACCTAAGAAGTGAAAAACACTTACTCTATTACAGTTTCATCCCTGCATTCCATCCAACTTTGACCGAAATAAGGGCCAGTTTGTAAATTTTTTATGCATTTTTACTGACATAGAACTGGCACCTGAGTCTCCTGACAGAACAATCTGTCTCCTCTCGCGCTCCCCCAACTCTCCTAACACGTGCATGTCACGTGCAGATGGTAGTCAATAGGAATCTTAGCCGCGGCCCCCAAGAGCAGTGTCCAGCAAAGGAGTCTGCTTGAGAATTCATGTTGAATTGAAAGAAAACAAGCAGAACTCACCATGAGGCACACCTATTAAACATACAAAGTGTTTAAAATGAACATACTATATTTGTAGTGTAGGTTAATCCTACCATAAGATTGAAAGTACGATAATCATATTTTGACTTCATATGGTAAGACCCGCTGATCAAATTGGAATAAGGTTATTTGAAAATTCGATATGTATAAAGGTCATTTATTTTGAGCCGCTTGAATTTTCAATAATATGGAAATCTACTACTTTTCCTGTATCCCTTGGTAACACTCAAAGGAATGCCATCTCCCAGCGAAGCTGCCCATGACTTGTTTCTTTGTTGTGTTGTCTGCCTGTGGGCCATTGCTTACCTCCAATAAGAGCATTCTTTATTACAAGGTTGATGCAGTACGATCCTATTACTAATATAGCACAAGCATTGTGGGCCCCACTTGAGATCATCACTACCACTTTTGGGATAAAAAAGAGTCTAATGGGAATAGGAGTTTTGCAAAGGTCTGGGTTTGTGGGATGGCTCATGTGACCAATAAACCTCTCATTATGTGAATTAGCACTCACCTAGGTTTAATATTTGCAGGTTTTGTATGCCCTCATGTTAGTTATGCAAATTTTAGCTAATAGGACTTTCTCTAATAAGAAACTTTCTCTCAACACAAACTCCCTATGCGATTTAACTCTGCAGGCCCACATGGTCCCATTTTTTTTTATCAGTGTACTCCCTTCATACTCACTGCCCCCCATGACCTTGGGGCAGGCCCACTTTATGCTCGTTCGATCTTCATTCAATATTGTATTGAGTATTTAAGAAGAAAAAGGTTGTGCAACCAAAAGACCATTAAAATTTAAAGTAATTAAATAAAAGGTTAGGTTAACTAATTTGGGTTAATATGCTTTCTAACCCTTTACCATGATTGAGATATTCATCCCTTACCCAACAAGAATTCTTCTAGGTGAGCCCCATAAGCTGAACCACATGCACTAATGCACCTATAATTAACATAATGCAATTTGCTTGTAAGTGAACACTCTTAAATTAATGCTTACAATTATCTGATCACTCTGATATGTGGCCTAACATCTCATCATCAAGGGTTCACTAAGCATACAATTCAGCTCCTGAAAATTGACTCCATCCTAAGTGGGCCCCTCAAAATCTGAATGGGTGGATCCTCCAAGAAGCAAGAGTAGATGGGGGTAGCAAAGTGGTAGTTGGTCACCATCTACCATCTACAAAAATAGGTCTTAACCAACAAAGAAAGGAGGAGGAGTAATCTAAACTTGGAGGATACACTTGGTACTTGGTAGGGATGGGAATTGGGATCCAATTACTATAATGCAGATTACGACAGCCCACCTGGTGAGTATCTTCATGAACGCCCACATAGATACAATGGCAGTTGTACTATTCTTTTTTGCTTAATAAGTCTTTTTTAAATAACAGTCCCATCAGGGTTGCCAACCGTTTTAACACTGGATAAAGGTTTCTTTTTCATTCTTGTTTTTGTTTTCCTCATGTGACCCATAGCTTTCTAGCTTTTTTTATTATAGTTTCGCATGTGACCATCAACTCTTTAAGCAAATTTTGATATGTGATTTTTCTAAAAGGCCAAAATATCAACATTTTTAAAACTATTTAATTTTTAAAAACCTTAGATGAGAACCGGGTTCCACCCAATGGGTATTAAAAAGTATTTCTGCCACTATTACTAACGCTTTAAGGTTTTGGTATGATTAGTTAGCAGAGAAAATTTAATATAAGATTAGAGCCAACTGATTGAGAGTTTAAATCTCATGAGAAACGTCTCGGATGCTAGAAAAATATATATGTATTGTGAAATGTAACTATCTCGGATTCGGGCAACACTTAATTTTAGGAAAATTCACTCTACATTCCTTGCCTTTTAGCTTAATGTCCGAAAGTCCTTAATTATTTGTTAACCCCTAGGGTTGTTTGTTTTAATACATGGGACATGAAGTACATAGGGTTTACATATGTAAAATTTTACACATGCGAAAAAAAATATCTTGTTATTTTGGAAGCGCTATTTTCACAAATAAAAGTTCAACTACTCAGATTAAACATGTAAAACCTTCAGATTTAAAAATCTATGAGTGTTTAAGACATGGAACTAAATAATTTGGGTTTAGGAATTTTGAATGTTTCGGATTAAAGATTTGGGGCCCACAAGAGCAGATAAAAAAGGCAGCGAGTGGATTTACTACCAAACCAGTCCTAAGCATACTTTGTATTAGTGCCCTTGTGACCGGAAAAACCAAGGTATGTAATACGTTATTGTCAATTTTTGAAATGAAAATGGTCTCATTTATTATCATTTTTACATCTCACTTGCACATGTGATCTACAAATGAGCGGAAACAAACATGACCCCACGTAAATGTTAAGTCTAGCTATGCAATATTCACATACGTAAATGACTGCAAATGAACCACTTTGACTCTTATTTTGTTTAAGCATTGTATTTTGGATAAGATTTATTTAACAAATCAAAATAAATTCCCCTTTATGGCGATTAAAAAAAAAAAAAAAGTTAGCCTTTTTGTTCTTTGACATTTACAACCATGGTTTCTAATTCTATCACTTTAACGGTCTAATGAGCCAATCAGGGGTTGGTGATTCTTGACCAGAATCTTTTCCTTTTCTTTTTCTTTTTTTCAAAAAAAAAAAAAAATCATCCGACTAATCTAGGGTTTGGGATTGACCCTTATAATTTTTTACTGAGTTCAGATTTAATATTTTTTTACTGGATTAAGAAATGACTTGGTTCAGGTTGAGTCCATTTATGCCATTCAACTTGCCAATCCACCCAAATCTTACTAATTGAACATAGACCACCAATGTACTCAACCGGAACTTGATCTTTTTATAATTACAAGGCATGCAAGTTGACCCTTTAATTTGGCTTCTAGATTGGGTTTAGGTTGAAAGTCTCAAGTCAATGAATACACCGCTTTTGGGTTGACAATATACACGTTACTCACAGCACTTACGGCAAGCTAATTTAAATTGATGGTCATAAGCATTGAATCAAGAGCATGCTAAATAAACAACTTGACCACAAGTTGTTCTTTAACTTTTTTGGAGGTCTATACTGACATTGTTGTGATATTCAAATGAAAGATCAAATTTAAATCGAAAGTCGTTCATGGAATGCCCTTTCTATTATATTCTCTATTATGCTCTGTAAGTGAAGATTTTCCTCAACTGTGGAGAGTTTTCTCCACTCATTTTCTACACTTGAATTCACCACATCAAATGGCTCTCCTAAACCACCATCTCAAAGAGAGCACCCGAAACATTGTTGATCAAACTCAAGGTTATAGCTGTATTGACACGTGACTGGTCTCTAAGGATGGACCCCACTAAATTGTAAAGATTGGTCTTGAAAGTCATATGGAAACATAAAATCGAGGCCTACCCACAATTAATGATACCCACAATCAATGTGCTTGTGTAACTCAACTAGTAAGTGTACCCACCAGCTTTTTTGGCTGAAGGGCATCTCTTGCATGCCCTACAACTGTATGAAAGATCCTTTGAAGTGTTGTAATAATTTATTTGAATAGTAAATGTTGAATTATGAGGGCGCGTTTGTGTAGTAGAGGATTACACTCTTTGGATTTATAAGCGCACGTTTGTGCAACTCTTTTTCTCTGGATTCGAATTCGGAAAGATAAGACCTCTCTATATTTCACGTAGTCTATTTTTATTGTTCGGTGTAAAATGACCCTCCCTGAAAAATACTATTTTTGTTAGCATCAAAATAATTGGGGTAAGGTTGCTATGATGATGATGACGAGGAGTAAATGAGAGAATTCGTATATGAAATAACTAGATTAATGGTTAGAAATAGAATTTTTGACATATTGGTTCATCTTAAATTTTGTTTTTTCAATTTCATGACCCAAATTTACATAATGTCATCAGAGTCGTTTGACTCTGTTCAACATTATTTTTTTAACCGTTTTGCACCATATCCAATGACATCATAGGACTGTCCTATGATATCATGGGGTTTCTTAATTTATGTATCATATATCTCTTGCAAATGGTAAATAAATTCATTTTTAATAGAATATGAAAACAAATATTTCGTAAAAAGTAAATACACATCTTATCACCACTTCTCAAGTTTTATCATTTGAAAAAAAAAAAAAAGATCTTTAAGATACTACATAAAAGCCATGATATCATAGATCCAGTGCAAAAAAGTTTAAAATAATATATTGACCAGAGTCAAACGACGCTGGTGTCATTACTTGAATTTTGGTCATGAAATGGGAACATTTGAATTTAAGAGGGACTAGTACGTCAAAACCCCTTAAAAAAATGATGAACATTATAGAATCTGGCAGATAGAACATAAATAGAGTTCATAAATCCCACACTATAAAAGGGAGATGTGAATCAATAAGAGGGAGGGAATTTTAGCTCAAGAATTCGGTTATGGACAACCTCAATGCATATGATCACTGATGAAACGTGGGTTGGTTAATGAGTTCAGTGCGGATTAGGGTTGGAAAACAAGATGAGCATGGTCCGTTCTAGGGCCTAGATTGTTGGCTCTGGATTCTTTCACCCAGACTACATTTTTGTGCACTCTCTTTTCTTTTTTAATTCTGGGATGCACACAAATAGTTTGATCATCTAAAGTGGGACCCACCCATACAAAATGTAGGACCCAAGTAAATCGTACCCCACAAGCCGAGCAATGTACCTCAACTGAATAACAAAAAATCTACCAAAAACAAATAAACACATAAAGGTTAAACAGATGGAAGAGGGTGCTTGGTTTAGATATTTAGGTCCTCCTGCAAGTGGGCTTCTCGTGCAAGCGATGCTGATGTGGGGTGCAGTGACAGGCACCCAGGAAGATGATGGTGTGACCTACCTGAAGGGTGAGTAGTGAGGACTGGTCCGTGAGGTGGTTACCCACCTTCTTTACTTGGCTTTAAAGCAGCTCTCTCTCTCTCTCTCTCTCTCTCTCTCTCTCTCTCTCTCTCTCTCTCTCATTCTCTCATGCTTTGGTCTTCTTTTTTTTTTTGTTTGGTAAAAGACCCATGCTTTGGTCTTGAGGTACAGTATGGTAGGAGCCTTAACCACAGATAAATCATTAACTACACGTGGGTTGAAGCTTCAGGGTGCAGCCATATCCATACAGAAGTCTCTCACTCTCTCCTCCTTTCATCAAAGATTATGGTAACAAAAGGGAACAAGTAAAGGCCATGCACATACAAGTATTGCCCGCCTTGGCAGGCAACCCAGCAACTAACTGGCAACTGCTGTTTCTTCCCCACCCCCATGTGGGTCCCACGAGAGCCAAAGGATCTTTACCTTACCCTCACCTTCTTTAGCCCAAAAAGAAACAAGCCCATGTTAGGAGGGGAACCAGATGCTTAGAATCTTATGTAGAGGTGGAGCCCTCCTTTGGGTTGGGTTGTGTTTCTTTTTAGACTGTTTTACAGACTACTATCCAATCTTTTCTTTACAGATGTGGGGAAGGAGAGTATTGCCAAATGAACCTTTTTACACCTCGCAATCTCAATCAACCACCTTGATCGGCAGTCAAAGACTGACTTCTTATAAATTAACCAATATAAAAGAATAAATTATATGAGATCTAATTGTCTTTTTGTTAGCACTTTAGATTTAATCAAAACAAGTTTATGTTTAAGAGTATTTTTATCCTTTTACGACAAAATATATCGGATTTTATCAATGCGCCGACCATCTTATAATTGAGTTAATTGAGATTGTTGGACTAATTGAGGTAGTTATCTGTAAAAAAAAAAAATTTTAAATAGCTGGTTATTTGCATAAGAATCCCTCTCTTTTAAGATATATATACTTTTACCTGAGAGATGTGGTGATTTGTGATTTGTGATTTGTGATTTGTGATTTGTGACTTGTGACTTGTGAGATGGATACCTCGACCTTTGACAGATCACTACATTCTCCCACCTCATTTATTGGGCTGCTACGAAGGTAGTTTGGAAATAATGGAGAAAGGAAGGAGCAGAAGGGCCGGTTTAGTTATTAAAAGTGCACCCTACTAATAATGGGGCCACAAGATTTTTTTTTAATTGATACGTCAAGTTTGTTTCATTTATTTATGTTCTAAAATTTGCTCCATAAAATAATTCAGATTGTATGTAGGTAATGTCGACCTTATCAAATCGCTTGGCTGGAACTCAAAATAACCCACATATATGAGAAGAGTGGCATATTCAGAACTCGGTCCTTGATCAGTAGCCCCACGTCATCCGGAATTGCCGACCAAATTGAGCAACCCCAAGTTGCCGGAAATCTGTGTTCTTAATGGGAGAGGGGAGTCCCATTCTTTTGACAGCCCTTGCACCACAACAAACTCTATCATAGAACAAAACACAGCCAAATTAGGCAATTGTCTAAACCATGATCCGTCTAGTTTAGTTCAGCTGTACAAGGTTCCACCGGAGAAAAATTCATATCTAAAAGCCTTGTAATAATTTAACCACTTAATCGTCGCCCTACGAAATGAGTGGCTCATTTCTACCTAATAAAAAATGGTTCGGGCATTTATTTGTCCCCATCTTACATTGCTTTGACTTCAATCACATGGACCAACCCATACTTTTTTTAAATCTGTCAGTCCACTTAACCTTCTTTTACTTGCTCTGTGTCATTTTAACTTGACCTTAAAATGTGAAGCAAGCCAAATTGAGTGCCCTTAATAGCGTCATGATATCTTCAAGTCTAAAAATGGCATCCACCTTTCTAATTTGCATCAAGCCATGCATCATTGCCTCTTTACCTTGATTTATGTATGCATCAATTTTAGATCACATCATAGCTAGAACTTGTAACCTAGACTTAGAATTGGTCTTTTTTTATTATCTCATCTGTCCCTTGAAATGAAAAAATTAGGGGGGCAGATGGACCCCATGTACCCAATTGCATTAGGATCTCTCCTTCCAATAATCAGTTAAGAAATCATCTTTTAAAAAATCACAAACTGAAAATATTCTATTAGTTGGATGGTCAAGATCCAACAACAAAATCCACCAGCTTAGAGTGACTAGGATGATAAACCAACCATTTTTGCTGAAGGTACTAACCTGAAATTCTATAGAAAGCAAAATTAATGCTTGTAATCATATTAGCATGGAACATGGATAAAAGTAAGGAATGACCCCTTTTTCCTTCCCAACTTTCATTTGTAAGGGCCATGAATCACTTCATCTAATAGCATTAGCTTTTGAGATTTCTATCATGACTATCTTTTATAGTTCCTTTATTCCACTTGGTTTATTTACAAACCAACCTCACAAATTTTAAAGAAAGCCCTTTTTTACCTTATTATTAAGCTATCATTTGGAGATCTTTCAACAATTAGGTTGAGATAATTAATATGGACAGCATCATTTATTGAGCATCATTAATAGCTAATAAAGAGAAAAGTTGAATGAGATGACGTAAGAGGAAGAACAATAATAAATCTAGTAATAATGGCTAGTAGACCATTCTAAGATATGTACCCTTTTAGTGGTTAATCAGACACAGTAATGGAAATCTAACTTAAAAGTTTAAGAAATTCCAATTTAGTGGTTAACCTTGACTGAATTCATAAAAGTTTCTGCCATGACCGATATAGATTTTTCATGTGTTTAGTCTGAAAGTTAAAATGTAATCAAAATCCAATTTCATCACCCTAAGTTTTATTTTATTTACATCTGAGAAAATCTTTAAGATATTAAAAAACTGAAGATTTTTTTTTTTTCATTTTATGGTTATTTTTAGAATTTGTTTGTTCTAGTAAAGGAGGCTGAAATAAACCTCAACATAATTGAAATACCTGTCCATTGGCCAATACAGAAAGGTTTTGGCTTTGATTGACTCATAGTCTCCTAAACCTTGTTCTAAAACCATGCATGCAGTACTAAAAATTAGATAAAATAAATACTAAAAAGAAGGTGAACAAACTGCTTTGGATAGCTTGTTGGACCATGAATTTAATCAGATTCAGCTAATTATTAGTGCTACTTATGTGCTAGGCTAGCATGGGCCAGGTCTTTAGGCCATCCTACTCAGGCCTATTCCAGTTTAATAGCTGCCAAGATGAGCCTTTATTAGGACTAAAATAGACTGTCTGACCCAAAATAGAGTATTGACTTCCAATGGAAATAGGAAAGATATGTACCATAAAATTGACAAATGTTTGATGTATGGTTACGACTTCTTACGCATATGGGGCTCCATGAAAGATATATACCATAAAATTGAGAAAGGTGTTTGGTCCAATTCCATTAAAAGAAGGGTCCATGTTAGAGTAGGTGTTGGGTTAGATCAGGGACGGGGCAATGTGGATAATTTGTAATAAATCAAGTCAAAATGTCAATTTGAACTTAGTTTAGAAGTCACAAGGTGTCATCCTGATCCTTAATTAACACGCCAGGTACAGGTTGGGTTGGTGGATACTCATGCAATTGGTGGCCTTGAGTCTTGTTAGCAGTCCAATAGGAAGAAGGTGGATTCAACCCAAACCCAGCCCATTTATGAAGTAGTTCAAAACTGTCGATCCAACCTTAATCGAAAAATAAAAAGGGTCAATCTAAACCTTAAATTACAAGACCAACTTCGGGTTGGATTGGTAGTTCAGGTAAACAATTAACGCCGCCCGTGGCCCATGTGATATGACTTGGTTTGATCATGCCAGGGTCACACAGAGGGTGGATAGATCAGGCAGACGCAGATAGCTACACAAATATGACAGTTCAGAAATACAGCCAGCCTGAGCTTATTGAATGACATTGAGTTGAGTAACTTGGGATAGTCATGCACTCATGCTGAATTTTTTTGTAAACTGAAGTTAAATCTAGTAGACTTGGTGACCTACACTCTAGGCTAGCACTGGTCCAAATCTATTGATTGGATTGTCCACCTGTAGCAAAAGGACTATCCACATCCAAAAAAAAGTGAGAAGAGAGAGCAGCCTTTAAGGAAAGGGTCATGTGCCTGTGGAGTAGAGTGGCACGAGATCCACTTGGGTCCGAACCTTCTAAGCATTTCCCATGATACATTATGATGTCTCCCTTGCAAGAATAAAGGATAAAGGCTAAAAAAGAAATATCCAAAGCTCATTCGACCATGTGGCCCTAAAGTTAAAAGGACTGCAAGAAATCATGCGGACAGAGAAAGACAACAGGCAAATGAAAACAGATCAGCTGCCCAAGTTATACTCACCACAGATTGTTGGCGGTGTGCAGGATGGCTAGCCCTGATGTCTGAACTACTGTGTGGTCCTAACATTGTGGCCAGTCACTAACCCTATGTTTGTGAAGGGGGGAGGGGAGGGGAAGGGAGGGAAACTACGAGGGGAAAGAAAAATGAAGGGGAGGGGAGGGGAGGGGAGGGGAGGGGAGGGAAATTTCTTCTTTCCCTCATTCTTTCCCCCCAATTTTGAAGGGAAAATTTGGGGGTAAAATTTTAAAAACTTTACCCCCTAATTCCCCTCCCCCCCCCTTCTCAAACAGCCCCCATTTCCACTTTCCCTCCATTTTCCCCTCATTTTTCTCCTTCCCCTCATTTTACCCCCTTTCCAAACATAGGGTAAATGGGAGACAGAGGTGCAACTTGGGCAGGGCCGAACCCAGGCCCAGATGTCTTGGCCCACATGAAAATTGCAATTTTTGGTCTTGGTTGTCAAAGCTCAGGCCGAGGCTCATTCCAGGGCCTGAACTTCGAAGCCTGAGTCGAATTTTTTGTCAGTCTCCTTCCTGGGTCGAGTCTCATCTACTCAGATTAGGCATGGATAGCTGAATTACATGTTTATTATGTGAATGTACACAAACATATTGTAAACGATCAAGTGAGCTACATGGCTCACCATCTTATCATTAGCACCAACCATGTGGGACACACCATGTGATGACCAATCAAGTGGATTTATGATGGACCACTTTTCCAAGTATTCCATCCCTGACGAGTGGCATCCACCCAATCAGGGGCCTCACAAGAGCTGTCACAAAACTCTGTGACAAGGATGAGCTCAGCAGGTTACTTGCGGTTCAACCTCATTCGGGTCCATGTAGAACTCAGACTTGTTTAGATCCCAATTGAAAATCTTGAAAAAGTAAACAGAAGAGAAAGGAGAAGATAAAAAAGGCCCTATGGAGTAATGCAAATCTGGGGAGTGGGACCTCTAGAATGGATGTGGACCAAGTTGTCAAATCCTCCCAACGTTTGGGAGTGTGGTGTTGACTACTGAGGCCCCCAATGTATCATGCTTAGAATTTCTTTTGGAATACCTTCATACCCCCGTTATATGGCTGTTGAGAAAGAAAAACGGGGTTTAGTGATCAACAATATCTTAATTCATTTATATATATAATAAGAAATAAGCTGGCTCGGCCCGGTACCGTCCTATCCCGGGCCATAAATTAGCAGGCCTGCAGAAATTTTGTCCGAGACTAACCACAGTTTCCATGATTTTATTGGACCGGGCCAGGCCGGATACCCTCATATGAAGGCCCGATTGACAGCCCTAGACTGGAACCCTTACTGGTTTTCTACAGAATCAATTCTTGTGAGATTCAGACCATTAATCAGTGCGCCAACTGAATGGGTCGGGTGGGCCTAGGATGATGAATTAATTGACTAGTTATGGGAGTAAGTTGCAACTATTCAGTAGCTCAAAAATCTGGCTTGATCATATGTTGGGTGGGGCTGGATATCACAAGTGTCAGCCAGCTTTGCCAGCTGTGGGGGTCCACAACCCAATATGAGAAGCACCATTATATAATGCAAATGCTAAACTACGTTTGCCACCTAATGTCGAATGGCCATGGGCCATGTCCATCAAGGATCATGGCATTCTGGGAATGAGAAGTTTAGCTCTCCCTCATGTGGGTCTTATTTAGGATGATGCACTAAACATGCTTCCGTCAATCTTAAAACACGTATAAGAAGCCTAATCAGGTAACAGAGTCAGTTAGGAACTTTGGATCCTTGGAACTCAGTTGCCCTGCACTCAGTTTACCTGTAAATCTAACTATAGGTAATGCAAAAGTTACAAAAGAGAGCACATCAACTGTCAGTTGCAGACACACTCAGGGGTCGATCCCTGGGTCCTCAAGTTAGAAATATCACTCCTGGCCCAAAAAAAAAGTGTCAGTTGCAGGAAGCTCAGATCATCCGAAGGAACGAACCCTGATTTACATGTAAGCTGAGTTACGTGGATCAATTTACAATGATCCAAATGGGCCCAAAAATTAATCACATTTTCAGTAGAATGGAAGGAAACTCATTGGACTACTAGAGAAACTCAAAGAAGAAAGAATTAACCACATTGTCACATAAAGTCTCTATAATTTTTTCTTTCTTTTTTTAGAAATAAAAGGCTTTTTTCATATATAAATAAAATATGAAAAAGAGAATCAAGATACAGATCAATACAACAAGATGCTTGAAGAGAGGAAATTCCAGCCTTCAATGAATCCAACATGGATTTATGAATTTAAATTCTAACCTTCTTCTTCAGTAGATTATGTAGAAAAAATAAGTGCAACAGCAGAATTTATCAAGAGGTCAAATCTCCCATTCTAGTACTACTCTTAGACGAGTACGCTTAATTGCAGAGTTTCGACGGCATTGCTATGACATCAATGTGATAGCATAACCCTTATAGCTTCCCTGTTATCTGTGAAAGAAAACGAAGGGAAAAGACGCCAACCTAGGAGGTACATCTCGAATCCTTTAATTTTAATTGATATAGAATCAATCTTTGAGAATGAAACACTGTCCTGCAGGTAGGGTGCTTCTTTTGATTGAAAGAGCATTCATACCTCGAACTTCACTACACCCATCCTGCGATCTGATGGGCTACAACATCTTGTTTATTTTTTATCACAACCTTTGGGACCATAATACTTGAGTCTTTAGCTTGTGCTCTGGTGATCTGATAGGCTTCATCAATAACCATGCTCCCAAAACAGTCCATAAGGATGATCCTATCCTCCAATACCAAGCCTTCTTTACAATGAATCTCAACCTTCTATTTGCAGGCTACTTTGGATGGTCCCAGTAGGGAGGTTATAGGCATGGCCCAACCAAGATGCAGCCATCAGATGAATGGCTAGAACACTGGATGACACTCCAAATTAATAGAACTCACGGCAGAAGAATACCCTTGATTTGTCCATAATCCTTCTAGTATGGTTTAATGTTTCTCCAAGAAAATTCCTTTAACTTCCAGAATCAGCCTCAAGAACACTGCTCCATCCAGCCTTCTTCCATATCCTCCCATCTTCCATCTTCTCCCTTGCTCTTTGGGCCTCAGGCCATTGACTGGCCAATGCATAGATATTTGACAGAAGGACATAAACTCCTGACTCATTGCTTCTCAACTCTACTATCTTCTCCATCACTCTCTCAGCCAATTTAGTGTCTCTTCTCACTCTACAACCTCCAAGCAAAGCTCCCCACACAGCAATGTCGGGCTCGAAGGGCATTTCCCTTGCTAGCAAATGAGCTTCTTCAAGCCGGCCATTTCGGCCAAGCAAATCAATCAAGCACCCATAATGTTCTATCTTTGGGTCAATACCAAAATCTCTCTTCATGCTATCGAAAATCTTTCCACCTTCGTCAACCAAACCTCCATGGTTACAAGCAAACAGGGCGCTAGTGAATGTGAAATCATTTGGTATAAATCCATTATTTAGCATTGTCGAGAATAAGTCAATTGCGACTTTGAACCTTCCATGTATCGCTGCCGATTTGATCATTACATTCCAACAGAATACATCCTTCTTAAACATTTTAATGAAAAGGACTAAAGCTTTATCAATATCTCCACACTTGGCATACATTTCTATTAAGGCAGTCCCTACTATTTCTCCCAAGTGAAGCTCATCTCTTATCAAATGGAAGTGTATCCATTTCCCAAACTCCAGAGCCCCCAAATGAGCACAGGCTGAAAGAGCCGACACAAGCGTAAAGCCATCCGAAACCACACCTTCTAACTGCATCTGAACAAAGAGATCTAATGCTTCTTTGAACTTCTCATGTTGAGCATACTTTGAAATCATGCAATTCCAAGAAACCACATTTCTTTCAGGCATTACATCAAATATTCTTCTTGCTGCTTTAAAGTCTCCTGAATTGGCAAACACACCGATCATTGTCGTCCATGATACAACATTCTTCTCCGGCATTTGTCTAAACAAGTCTTCAGCATTCTTTACATCCCCAACTTTTGCATACCCGGAAATCATTGAATTCCAAGAGACCGAATCTCTCTCAGGCATTTCATCGAATAACCGTCTCGCATATCTCACTTCGCCAATATCCACACACCCAAAGACCATCCGGTTCCACAATTCCACCGGTTTCACAGTCATCTCATTGAGAACCTTCATTGCATCATCCAACTTCCCAATTCTAGCATGACCCAGTTCCCCAAAGTTACCAAAACTTCCAATCTTCATATAGAAATCAAAAACTGAATTACAAACAGAAGAAACAGAACCAAACCCAGTTTTCAAAATCCTACAATGTATCTTCTTTCCATCTCTTTCATTACCAAGATCCAAACACGCCTTCAGAACATACGGGTAGGTGTACCCATTGGGTTCGAGTCCTCTTTCAGGCATTTTATCGAACAGGTGGATGCATTTCTCGGATGGGCCGTTGTGAGCGTAGCCTCGGAGCATGTTGTTCCAGAGGAAGATTTCTGGGTGGCATTTGCCTTGAATGCTCGAGAAGACGAGCTCGGAGTAATCCATGCGGCCGAATTCGGTGGTCCGGCGGAGGAATCTGGAGGATATTTCGATGGTTCGGGTGAGGGAATTGGTGATGATGAAGCCATGAATTTGTTTCAGTTGTTTGAAGTTGCAATCTTGCAAGAGATTGCAGATTTTCTGCTCTACGTGAGGTGAAGGCATTAGCTGTGGTAGAGAGTGGGAACTGAGCATCTTAAAAAAATATGTGGCCGTTGGTGTGGTGGGCCACATCTATCAGAGTATAGATCCAACCCAATTTTTCAATTTGGGCCTCTCCTTGCACCTCCCCTAAGACCCGACATTCGCCCACAGTTTCCTAAGTTTAACAAATTCACACAAAGTAGTTCCTGCAACAACAATCTTTTGAAATTTAATAAATTCCCACAAAGTTGTTCAAGGTACGCCTATCTTTTGAAATTTAATAGATTCCCCCAAATTGGTTCATACAATATCCTAAGGCTATGGATATCACAAATATCTCACTATCCAATATAATATTTCAAGCCCGTATGATATCACACCATTTTTTTATAGCCAGTTCTCTATAGAAAATATTTAAATTTCAATTATTTAGAAACAAATGATGGGTCTAAGGGCGGCATCGATACTCTCAAAATCCCTTTCGGTTTCTAATAATTTTAGGACCAGGGTGGGATAGAATCTAAAAGTTTAGTAGTGTCTGGTACATCTCTTATACTAGCATTACTTTGTCTCTGTGTTTTAGTGCTCTTCGTTATACTAATTTCTCATTTTAATATATATCTTTTTTACTTCTTAAAAGGCAAAAAGAATCTAAAAGTTTAAGCCATTGAAATCTGGGCCAGGCTTGGATTAAGAATAGAAAGCCCAAAAGCTGGCCCGACCCAGCCTAACAAGAGATATTGCTAGAACTATGTGCTTTAGGTTAGTGGAGGCATTAAATTTTCTTTATTTTTATTGCAGACAACCCAAGTTTTTATATTTGTAAATTTTTTTGTCCTATAATGTTACTTGTACTTAGATAGGAATAATATACTTTTATTTGTTTTACTGTTTTTTGTATAGTTGTATTTGAATTAAAGATTGGTATATATCTGAATTTATAACCACTCTGTCATTCTTGTAGTATTAATTGTGCTTAGGCTCAATTTAATAAATGAGCAGGCTCGGGCCGACGCGTTCAATGTAGGCCTGGCTCAGGCAAGGCACTTTTGGCCCATTCAGCTTGGACCGGATGTATCTCATCCCAGCCCGACCCAGATTATGAAATCCACCCATCAGTCTCTATGAAGAACTCCTTTTTGACCCATTCCCGTGTGTGTGTGTGCGGGCTCTCTTTTGGGTCCCTGCCTCCTTGGGCTGGGTTAAAAATAAAATAAAATAAAATAAAAAGCTCCTTTTCGGCCACTTACCTCACTGGTAAGTGGCGGCTCTCACTTGACTGTCCAGGATTTGAATCATGGGTACGCCACCTCTTCCCACTTGTTTGAGCTTTTATCCCGTTTGTGCGGGCTTATTTCTCACTTGTGTGGGACAACTTTCCACTTGTGCGGGCTTCCCGCGTGTGTTGGGGCTCTCTTTTGAGTCCCCCTTGTTGCGTTACCAAAAAAAAAAAAAAAAAAAAAACATTTCTTCCTGACACAATCCCAATCCAATAAATTCTGAGTCCGGGATGTCATTTGTAATCCGATTATTAAATGGTCAGGTTTGAGGGTTCAATTTATCATTGTTAGCAGTGTTATTTGGATCACCAAGTTGTAATTGGCAGATAACAGGTCTTTTTAATTTATAGGTGAGACTGGGATTTAGATCTACAATTTCAAGCCATAGAAATGATGGGCCATGTTACAATCTAGATGTATTTGTGTTTAGGATATCGGACTATGAAAGAATTCGGTAACATTTCAAGTTGATCGAGTTTTTACCCCACAAGCAGAAGAAATCTTTTAACCTAATCTTGCATATAATTTGAAATTGGAGTATGCATATTGCTGCGACCCAAATTGCAGGGCTAGGTAAGTAATAAGTGGCTTATCATTAACCAGATTGAAATATCAACTTGAACCCAACAAAGTCAACTTAGTTTTCAAATGGGTTAGAAATATGAACCCAACGCAAACTTAACCATAATTTTTTTTTCAATCATCATCACCACTGCCATCAAAGTCTTGTTCCAACTATGTTGGGGTCGGCGACATAAGTTTTGTTCCTCTATTTTGATCTATTCTTAGCCAAATCCTTAGATAAGTTACAACAGAAAATTCTCTCTCTTTCATTTAGAACATAAGGATCTATTTGAAATGTGAATGCTGAGTTGAATTCATATCAAGTAGGTGGGTCGGATCAGAGTTTTCGCCCCTAATGAGATGTGTCTGTTTACCATACTTTATTTTACTCAATATTGAAGGTCACAATTAACAAATTTTTACATCAATAGAAGTCAATTAAGCAGGATTGACACATCTTCCACATGATAGGAATAAATAGTGGATGGGCCTAAGGCGCCTTCTCTTTCGCATGGCATGGGTCTAATCGGATTGTAACATCTGTAGGTTCAGCTCCAAACCAGTAATTAACAGGTTGTGTTCTATCCTGGTTGGAAGGCCCGGTCATAGTGTAATACATCGGGCTAGAGTGGGCTTTGGTTGGATTGACAAATTGAATAGAAACAATGGAGTCAGCCAGAGCCCAACCAAAAGAGCCAGAAATGCTAATTCGAACCCTACACCCTGAATGACAGGTTATGTTAAGGTTAGCAGTTAGACCTAGAATTGCTATCCCCCAATGAGTAGGGGTGCTCATGCGGAGGGCTTGGACATATAATTCAGCCTGTTGATATGTTGGATGGGGGCTATTATTAACTGACAGAAAGCCCAAAGTCCGGCCCGGCCTAGCTCGAATAAGGAATGCTGATAATTTATCGAAATGATCGCTAGAAAGCACATAAACTCATAAAAATCAGGTTCGATGCAACCCAATTGACTAAATGGGTGTGCTTGGGCCTGACATTTACTGCCCATATGAGGCTTAAGCTGGAAACGGACCTGTGCTTTTAAAGTGGGATGAGGCATGGATATGCCCTAGCCCGGGCCATGAACACCCCTACCAATGAGGCATTCATCTATCTACCTCTCCATGATACTCAGATGGCTTGGATTTTTAATGATTCATGATTACTCAAATTAGATTGATAAAAAAAATAAATAAATAAATAATCTTATTTATCAACATAGAATATATTGAGGAGGATTGCTTGTATTTTCCAAATGATAGGATTGCAGATGGGATAGGCCCAAAGGCTAGGCCTACTTCTTCCAAAAGAGTTAGTTCATGCATTAAAAAAAAGGAGCTGAAAAAATCGATTGCTGAAAAAATGGGCCTAGCAAAAGGGCTTATTAGTACAATAGATATGGGTCCAGTCCAAAAGGTAAAGGGTCAAAAAACAAAAACCGACCACAGTGGGAGTCGAACCCACGACCTTTTGATCCGAAGTCAAACGCGCTAATCCACTGCGCTATGCGGTCCGCTTGAAAGTATGGTGAATTTGTTTTTATTCATTCTATAGTGATTCAGGCCGAATGGCTCCCGTCAGGTGCTGGCCCAATCCAAATTGCAATGACTAAATTTGGAGACTGAAGTCCACACTGCCCGAAGGACAACATTTAAACATATTAAACGCAAGCCAAACTCACTCAAGTTGTAAACTTCCTACACTGGTACAGTTCCTGTTGCCTCGTATTCACTTGGGCCAGGTAAATTACACGACTAGTTTCTCTGGATTTGGATTTGGATTTTTTCTTAACACACGTTTGTGTAGGACATTTTCCGTGGAAAATCCCTTTGTTGGTGGGATTTTTCTGTGTGAGATAGAACTCCCCAGCTTCTGATTCTGCGGTGGTGGCATTACACAAACAAGCCCTAAAAGCGGCCTATTCAAACTGCCCTTTTGATCTTTAGGTAGAGAAGTCCATTCCTGGTCCCATGGCTTATAACCACTTCAGTTTTCCATCCTTTTGATCTTTAGGTAGAGAAGTCCCATGGCTTATAAAAACTTCAGTTTTCCATCAATTAATGAATCTAATACATTTTGTCTTGATGAGAATTTCCTAAGATCTAACTTCATTTGCATGAAATCGGTGCGACAACATAAAAAGGTCATTACATTGAAGCCCTCATTTAATCTAAATTAAATCAAATCTCGGAAAGTTTTGATTCTTATGTTGTAAACTATGTGATATTTTTTTCTTTTTGCAGACATGCAACTTTGGATTAGTTATTTTTCCATTGTCATGCATTGATCCTTGGTCTGCACAATGAAATGGCAGATGCTTGCCACTGATCTAACGATAAGTTGACAAATATGTCAGACTTTGCAAACCAATAGAAAACTAGCTTTTGGTTTGCAAGTTTGAGTGGTTAACTGAAATTTCTTTAGATTAATAAAGATGGTTATTTTTAAAAGTTGAAAAAAGTAACATGTGGTTGTAACTGTGATTGTAAAACAAACAGGGGGTTATATGTTATTTCCCAATTTTAAGACTACACTCCTGTTTCCTGTCAATGAAAGAGTTCAAACATGTGATTAAGACTATAATGGACAACAATATTTTTCATTCTTTAATGTAACAGCTCTATCAATCCTTAATAAAAACATATTAGTTTATTTCAATGCTATCTTATTTTGCTTGATTTTGATCTACTTGTTGATTTCGAGGGCCCTAATGTTTCTCTTCTTAAAGCGTCGCGATCGACACCGAAATTGACAGTGATAGTATCCAACAAGGTGAGAGGACACTTCAAGGTTATGCCCACAAATTACTCTTCAGATCATAGTTTAAATTAATTATACATAAGCATAAATCAATCACTCTATTATATTGGCACAAGAAGACTTTTTATGTATAAAATTGGTAGATTAGTAAAAGCTACATTCCCTTAGTTGCAGGACACGTGATTCCTTTGGTGTATTGGCAATGGGTTGGATCAGGTCTTGACATGAACAGTTTTAATTCAGGGTGTCGACCTAAACCAACATATTACTCAAAAGGGCCCAGTCTCGACCCTGGTTTAGCAGGTAGGAATCGAACTAAATTGGCATGTCAAATTTCTAATGACAAAGGTCAGTTTAGGTTCTCTTTATAAAAAACCCAATCCAAACTAAAGAAGATCGACCCAAATCCTGAATTACCATAACTGATTCGAATTGGGTAGCATTAGTCTAGACACATCCCGAACCCAAACTATTTTTGGGTCTATTATGGTACATCAATCCGAACTTTGCTCAAAGTTAAAAGTGTCAAGTTGAAACCTGACTCATTGGGGTGCGTGTCTTTGAGTAAAATCGGATGGTCAATTAGTATATATTATAGACGCAGGAATCAATTTCGAAATTGAGCTCTAATTTAGCAATTGATAGAAAAATTGGAGCTCAATTTTGATTTCAATTTTGATTAGAGATGAATTTTAAGTTTGTTTGGAATTTACATGAAGAGTCCACTTTTATTAATCTTCTTTAAGAGAATTCAAGAGTTTCTAAGAGTCCTAATTGTGCTTGGAAAGAAACTACCACGTTCCAATCCTATCCCTTCTTTTTTGTTTTTTTTGGAAAGCCATATCCCTTACATGGCCCATTAATACGAAGATGAGTTTTGATCATACAAAACTAGGAATTTGTATTGCACTTCAATTACGTAGCTTTCCATCCTTCCTCACAGCTAGAGTAAGAAAGGTGGAGAGGAAAAGAATGTAAAGGAAGAGAGGAGAGTACAGAGAAGGTGACGGCAGACAAAGCTTGGGTTTTTCAAGATCGTCATTACCATCTAGCATCATCATTTCCATCATCAATAGCTGTTCAAGATTATATATAAAGTGCAGGTAAGTGGTCCATCACAATCGGACTTTTAATTGATTGAACTCAGTATGCATCCATTGATTACATCCATCCTGCACGTTTCCTGATGACTTGGATGCAATGTAACAAGGTATGGTAGATGAGAAATTAAATAAAGATGGTATGCAATGTAACAAGGTATGGTAGATGAGAAATTAAATAAAGATGGTAGTGACCTGATTTGTGTATCCTCATCAAGTTTCCATGTGGAATGGAATTCTCAAGTGGGCCTATGCTATTGATGGTCGGTTCACACATGGATAGATCTATCTATTCAAAATTATATACAAGAACAGGCAAGTGGTCTATCACAATTCCTTATGGATTACCATCAGATTAGGGATTAGATTATCTTTTGTAAACAACTATGGATTTAACATATTGCCTTGATGTAGTTGCTTCAGACCGATAAAAAAAAAAAAAAAAGTTTCTTTATGCATATTATGCTATGTATAATTTATAGCTTGATTATCAAAATTCCTCTTTCCCAATTGTGTGAGCTCTTTTGGCCGCTATGTTAGGGTACCAATAGGATTCAATCTTACAATTGGAGTTCAATTTTCACAATTGATTGCTAAATTGGGACTCTAATGGAGCTTTTAATTTCCATTCGATTTTAACTTCGAAAGAAATTTCAGGGATCTGCTCACATTATATATGTTAAAGTAAACGGGGAGCTGGGCTGTGAGGGGTACCATATCATCACTCACATGAGTTCTCCTTTTTTATGGAAGTTTGTTTACTAGTACGTAAGTTACCTTGTGTTCAAGATCCATGGTTCAAATGTAAACGAGAATGGTATTACATTTTTCTTTTTCTTAATTTCTGGATCGATTCATCTACACTGAGAAGCTCCAAAGAATGATGGCATCTTTGGTTTGATTTGTACCTTATTTCTTTACAGGAAAGTGAAAACTAATTAAAGGATTGATTTCCTTTATTTATTTATTTTACTTCATTATTTTTATTTTTCTTTTCAAGGAGCTCATCTCAGCCACACTCACACTCCAATGGGTATTGATGTGTTTGTAGGAAAATGGACATTTTTTTTTCTTTTCTCATTTTTCTTCCTTCTTTGAATGGTATCATTTTTTTCTTTTTGCTTCCATCCGGAATTTTCTCTTTTTTTGTGGGGACTTTCAACTCATGCAATTTTTCAATTCACAAAGATTTTATAGGTGTGATATTACAAGATTCTCATTATTTTTTTCACGATAATTTCTTTCTTTTACCATAAAATCATAAGATCTTTTTCTACTTTATTTTCTTCTAAAAATTCTTAAAAATAATAATAGTGGATTCTTCTTTTATAGTTTTAATTATTATAATAATTTACTATATCTTTGTTTTGGCCCGGGCTCAGCATAGGCATTTGTTACTAATTATAATATATTATAAACGTAGGCATTGATTTCGAAATTAGAGCACAATTTGCGATTCTAATCTCAAATCAATTTGAGAAATTGGATCTCAAATCAATTTCAAGAGATGAGGTCTATCAATCAATTCAAAGTCCACTTTTGTTAAGCTTCTTTACATGAATTTCAAATTTTAATATATAACTATTATGGATAGATGATTAAAGAGTCCAGATGAAAAAATCCACCTTACTCAATAACTCTATCCAACCAAGTGAAAATTAGTCTTCTTTAGGAGAATTTAGAATTTTAATATATTATGGTTAGAAAATCCTTAATGTTCGTGATTTTTAAAAGTGGATCATTGATAGTGATTTATACATATAGGCTCCACATACAATAAACTTTTTTAAAGTGGGCCTCATATTCTAATTCCTAAAGAGGATGTCACATGCAATTTTGCAATTGATTGTTTGATTTCGATTTTAATATTGACTTTATTTTATATTCTTTCTAAAAAATAGACATATCTTATCTGTTATAATTTTTCTTATAAAGAAATTCATTTACATAGAATTCACAATATATATCTTATCTTTTGGGTTGGCTTGCAATTGATTAAGAAAGTTTCATATAGTAACTAAAAGATTTTGTGTCGAGCGATATGTAATTTACATATAATTTCACAACAAATTAATTATATTGCAACTTTGCAAGGCACCCAAGTTTCCAATTCAGAAATAAATAAATGTCAAATCTTGATCAATAACCTTTTCTTTCTACCTTTTTTATTCATCCCTGATATGTACCTGTGAAATCCAAACTACTTAAGTCTAAAATTATCCTATGTATTGGCGTCAGGCGTTCAAATGGGAATTTGGCCCATTCCGCGAAAAGTAAAATGTTTCAAAGTTATTTTTAAGAAAATATAAAAATAAAATGGATTCTTACAAGAAGATATAAAGACCTCTAGTAATTCTCAAATAAAGATAACATTTAAACATTTGTCAAAGAAGCATGGCCCACTTTCAAATTGGAACAGCCATGCCGTGTTGTACCCCAATTAGGCCAGGTAGTGCCACCCACGAGCTGGCCCTTTTTTATTTTTAAATTTGCTTATATAAATTAAAAGAGACTTTATGGGCTTTTAGGATTTTCAACTTGAAATAAAATTGTAATTACTAAAATAAATACATAAACATTGATGTTAATTTACATAAGACTTGAAGTTTCATACTCATTTATATAAAAAAATAATATTTACTTTATGTAAATGTTGGGCTGGGCCATGCTTCGAATCGTAATAAATGGTATATTTGTTTGTTTTATATTTATTTTCTCATTAATTAATATCTCATAAAATAGCCACAAGTTGGACGTGTTTTTATTTCTGGGCCCGGGCTTAGCGCAGGCATGCTTTGCTAGTTATTATATATCATAGATGTAGGATTCGATTTCGAAATTGATGCTCAATTTCTCAATTGATTGCAAAATAAGAACTCCAATTTCAATTTCAATTTTGAGTATCAACAAATCCAAATCTCGGTGGACTCTTTATGGATAGAGATATTCTCACATGATGGTTCCTTTTTCTATTTTGTTGCAAATCTCATATCTTATCTTATTTTAGGTTTTAGTCTCTCTAGGCATGATTTTAGATGCATTCTTATCCTTTCCTATTTTGCAAGAAGTCCAAAATTCCGTATCTAACTTCCTCAAAATACCTCTCAAACGAAAATGCTTAACACTAATCTCCTATTAGTTAGGGAGATGATTACACTATCATTTCTAGAAGAGTTTTGCACTTAAACCTTGACATCTTAGGCTAGTTATTGCGGGACTCACAAACAAGGTGATCTGGACCATTGGATGTATAACATACTCTTGGATGGATCATCATCATATCTTTTTGGGCCCCATCTAATTAAGTAACTGCGTGATTGGAAACTCCCAGATTTGGTTTAAATCACTATTTAGTAGTGTATTTCTTTTTACGAGCTGATTTATTTCTGAGTCGTTATTGTAATATTAAGGATACTCATTCACTATTTAGAAGTTTTTTTTTTATTTCGATTGTATGGTTCTTTTATATGGAATCAGCAAATTTGTTGTCAAGATTCTAAATGCCATATTTTTCTTTTGTTTAGCTTATGTGAGATTTGTTGTAAATTTTTTTTCTTCATGCCAAAATCTATGATCTTGAGCTTCGCTTGTTAACTTACTATTATTCACTATAATTTCTTGAGTTTTTTTTCTGAAGAAGAAGGTTATTGGATTAGATATTTATGAACGAAGTTAAGAGTGAGTGGTCTTGATTCACTAGGAGACATTTACAACATACCATCATAACTCTCACCTTTATGAGAAATGAAGCCCACTCTTCGCAAATGAATTAAATACAAGTTACATAATCATCATTTACTTTCATTTTTAGTTTTTCTTTCTTTAAATTCATTTATATTTCACCTTGTTTTTCAAAATCTTTCTTTAGTTATATTTGATTGAATTATTGCATAAAGTATTTTAGTCATTCTATGCACTAATTATTATTTAAAAGTTTATTATTTTTAATATTATAAATTATATTGCCCCTGCTAAGCACGGGCATGTTTTGCTAGTGTGTATATTATTCAGGTTAGGTTGGGTTCGTGTTGATTTGCAGGAAATAGGCTTAGGTAGTGTTTGACCCATTTATTAATTGGGTTAACCCAAAGCCAACTTGGAAATTGAAAGGGACTCACACAATTACTAAAATTTTGAATTTTCTGTCTGATCCAGTTGCATTGGAGGGTAGGCTCATAACTTCCCTTTGTTTTTTTTGTTTTTTTTGGTAGAAACATCTGGTGGCTTATAACTTAATGTTAATAGCCCAATGAGCGTTTCTTTATCGTGCATAATATTCCATAAGATCAAGAGTACAAAAATTGTCTCCATATGTGATGGACAATCATGTCAAATAAACATCAACTGATTCTCTCTCCTGTAATAAGATTATAATGCAATTAGATATTGATTCGAATGTTAGAAGAATATTCTGGGCCCATTTTCCTAATTTGTAATGATTAATACGTGCAGATTCATATAAAGAAAGATTTTAAAGAAGGGGTTTGGTAGGATAAAGTGAGGAGCAAGATTGAAAGAACAAAGGAATCCACCAAGTTCTTATGGTTTAATTTCTTGGTGAATTCACAGCTTAGATGATGGCTCCAAAACGATGAGCAGGCCAAAGTGGACATGGATGAAATTAAGAAAGATAATTCTGAAGAAGCATAAGATTTTTAGAAAAAACAGAATTTATATAGCTGACCCAACATCTGAATAGAGAGAGAAGCCAAATGCATTTTTTATAGGTAGAGATCCATCTTGGATCCGAATCTAACATGGATCCCATATTTTGGATCCAAAACCAAAGGAAAGATATAAGCCCAATCCAAACTCGAGGAAAGAACTTAATCCAGTTAAAAATGGATCTAGAGCCTTAATAGCTAGATTCAAATAATAATCCTTACTGTGTATTTGGGTTGTCGAAGGGACTAGGGGTAAAACTTGGGCCAGGCCAATCTTGGGCCCGCATGCCTCAGCTCAAATAAGAACCAATTTGGCATGGGGATGTTTGGCTCAGGCCTGAAGTCTGGATGGGATTTTGATCAGGTCAGGCCTCAAGGCTCAACTACCAAATTGGGCCTGGTAGTGGTACCTAAGCTATATGCATTGCACTAATGTGTAAATATGACATAAATGAAAGAAATTTCTCAAATGAGAAAACCACATGTGCAGTCTTACTCTATAGGGCCTACTTGGGCTTACCTTTGATTAGTGCACCCCTCAAACACTGACTACCCTACATGATCTAGTACCAAACCTAATTTTACACTCGTCTTACCTTCACCCCTCTAATATTGACTATCACCCATGATTTTTTTAAAGATTTTTAAATCTCAACCGGGCCTGGTCCCGACTCACAGCGGGCTAACTATTCCTACTAAAATCTCGATTTTTTTTTTTTTTTTTTTATGTGTGTGTAAGAAATCTCGAGTTATTAATAGAGGAAACATAACTACTTTTCAATATTTTCCATTCTGCAGTTCCCTTGTAAACTTTTTGTGTAGTCAAAAGAAAAACAGACCGACTTGAAAGGTGAGACCGCCCAATGACTATGATATACTGGTATCCCTAGATAGTCCTACAAAAATAATAAGACAAGAAAGGATTGAGAGAAGATCACGTACTTGATTGGACAGTTTGGCCCAAATCAGTTGATATTAGAAATATATATAACTACTTCATTTTACATTCAATGAGAGTTGGTGCTAAGAGTTGGTTCTAACTGCTAATAGACTAATCTTTTCATTGGGCCAATCCAAGCATGTAGTCCAATAATGTGAAAATTTTCCCCTTTCTCACTTGACAAAGAATTATTTTCTTCTTAAGATAGCTCTTTTTTATGAAGTTGGGTGGTGACGGCTGAAACAGCGATGGTGAAATATTGTTGTCTCTTTAGACAGTGTTATGTAGAAGTTATTAATAAATTATTGGTTTTGGGGAAGGGGGTAGTTGACACAAATCTCTTTTCAGATGGGTTTCTGGGGAGGTATTTTTTTGTGTCCACATTGCATCATGATAAGAACATATCCCTACATGATGCTGCAATTTACATACCAAACAACCATTTCATGGTGTTCGATCTAACAGCTATCAAATATATCCCTACATGATGCTGCAATTTACATACCAAACAACCATTTCATGGTGTTCGATCTAACAGCTATCAAATAACTCTTGAACACATGATATTTTGTGGATGGCTAATATGTAACTTCTTTACAATTTGATGAGCACAATGACCTCTACAAACACACCACATATCCTATTTTAATGTTTGCTTATTTTACCATATTCATAAGAGTCCCCTTCTATTATTAATTGAATTGAAAACCTTTTTGTAAAAATTACTTACACCTATGCCACTGCCAAGATTTTGGCATTATATTCCTTCATACCTACTGATAAGAAAAAAAAAAAAAAAAACCACTTTCCCTCTACCATTCATTTTTTTTACTCTTATTCTAACTAGATCTAAGTTTTCTTTGGATTGCGGAATCGACATTAAACTCAATATGAGCAAAAGAGAAGGAGCGGTATCTCATGATATCTTTAAAGATTTCCTGTTATCTATATGTAATCACTTGATTATGTGTAAAACACATTGTTTACTCCCTTTGATTTTTTTTATCAGTGTGACAGGACTTTTTAAATTAAACTTGAGAAGAAGAAAAGCATTGAACTCTGTTTTAATTTTGTAGTGAAGTTTTCATGAATTAATTTATAGAACTTGCATATGAAGGTTTTGTATTCTTTTCATTAAGTATTTAGGCAACTTAGGACATTATTATATTTGTTGATGTTGTTGTTGTTGTTGACGTTTGTGAAAAAACTTTGGTTGTCCAAAGGTTTGAATCTCCTTCGTAGATGTTCAGATGAAAATAAAAATTGCACACACTCATGAGAAAAAGAAAATCTATATTAAAGATCCATTTGTCACCTATAAAATTCTCTAAATTATAAAATCCAAAGTGTCCAAACAGGAGGTTTGTACATTGGAAAATTTTGAGAAAATAGTTTCTAAAACTGAAGTTCAAATTTATTTTTATTTTTTTCCATCTGAATTCTCACAACCCATCAAAAAAATCAAATAGGATCCTAGTTGAGTGAAGCCTTTCTCTATACAAAAATCTATTCTCTTTTCTACTCTTTTCTTACTGAACTTAGTCTTCTCCGTCTTCATCACTAAGATTTCTGCTCAAGAAAAACAGATACCCATGAAACCTACTTCTTACCTCTTCTTCCCTTGCAAACATAGAAACATAACAAATATTTTTATTGACAGATCCCAGAATCTTTCTTATTCACTAATCACTAGTGAGAACACTTTGAAAAAGTTCATAAAAGAAGGCCAACATTTTCAATATCTTGCTTTAGCTAAGGATTTGAAGAAATAGAGAGTTTTCTTCAACACAATGACCGACAATATGATTGGTTTGTTTCCTAGTCTTGGCCATAGATAACTAAACCAATTGCTGTGTAATATGTGGCCCTTTGCCATTACTTGGACTTTTCTTGTGTCGGTGTACAAGTGTCCTTGTCTTTGTGATTTCCTTCTGTTTTTTTTTCATTCTTCCACTCATTTTGCTAAGCGTGTGTCTAGATGAAAGATCTACAAGCATTTGAAAGCGAAGAATGCAATAAAATACTGAGATGATTAGTTGAAGTCCTATTATAAGTAATTTGTGTGCCCAATCTCTGTGTTGGTGTGTGTTTCTCGTGGCTTGCTTCTACAGGGGAGAACAGGATGTTAGGTAAAAGCATCTTCCTCCTTTCAACTACCACTTATTATTTAATTTTTCTTGGACATACTTGTACATTTTTATCGTATCTTTCTTTTTTCTATGAACCTATGTATATTTTTTTTATTATAGGAATTTTTTATGGTTAGATACATAAATACACACGGGAGCCTGATTAAAGAAAGTGTTTTTTTTTTCCGGAAAGATTAAAAAAAATGTGTTTCCTCTTTAAAACAAGTATAAGATTTTACTTTGTTCAATGGGATCCACCTAAGATCACCGTCGTAAACATCTGTTATATTTTGGGTATCTTGATACTTGAAAAAGAAAAGGAAAAAAAAGGTGATTTCTTGATCATATGGTGATATATTTAAAATAAAGGAAAGTCCAAAGTATCATATAAATATTCCATTAATAGAAAATTAAAATGCTAAGAATTAGTAAAAACAATTGTAAGATTTCATATTTAACAGTACTTATTTTTATTTGTATTTTTGTGCATTTATTACTTAATTGAACTTATTTTCCATGACATTTTTCCATAAATAAGTTGACAAAGAACAAAAAAAGTTAATATTTTCCTGACATTTTCCATGATAATAATTTTCGAAGAAAGATCCTTGTGACACTGCAAAAGCCGTAGGCACACCCACGCCCCAAGAATTGATACTCTCTGATTTGACATTAACTACACCATTAAAACTTCTTAAGTTTTTCCTAAAAAATAAACATCTAGGATGGTTGAACTATGAAACCTGAACCTCAATGAGTATAAATACTTACAATAAAAAAAAAGGGTACCCACCAACACAAATAAATTAATAAATAATTGCAAGCGTGTTTCTTCTCATCCAAGTACATCAAGGAAGCTGTATGCACAATATTAATTAGTGTAGACCGGTGGATGTATGACCAGGTTCATCTTCATACAAACATAAGAGTTTGGCCTGTCCTTATATGTGGTTGAATACTTTTGTTTTTCATACTTTTATTGAAAAAACTATAATATAAGACTACCTCTATATCTTAATTTTTTTTCTGAAATTCAACTTTCGTCTGAACTCAATGGCAAAATGCTCAAGAAGTCACTCCCAAATCACAGAGGAAGCATTAGAAAATTACAAGGCTCTTTGAGGGACAATACCTACAATAAAGAAGGAAAGCTAAATGAAGTCCAGTAAACCAAACACCTCTCTCTTTCTAGAAAAAATAAAATGGAATAAGAGAGACAGGTCACAGATTTAGTTGACATTAGAAGCTTCTACGCATGTATTTGGAATGCCAGTGCCACTATTCAAACAATGGAATGCAATATATATGTTGTTATACTTCAAGCTACTTAAAATAAGGAATCGGTTTAATTTTATCATTTAAAAAGAAAAAACCAATCCAAAAGTCCTGATACAAATCAATGGTGTTGATAGAGATAGAGAATTATAGATAATTATGTGTACCTTGATGCACTCCAACATTTTAGAAGGCCCCATGGTTTAATTTTGCAGTTGGCACTGCAGCAATGTCTATATCAGATAAAAAAAATGGATTCAGAGTAGCGGCACAATATCGCGTATGACAAATGACCCATAGATATGTTTTATTCATTTCAGCCTTGTAATGGTAGTGATCATGAATTTCTAATTGGTGATGGAAAGTCACTTGAGATGTCTCATATTGGTAATGTATAATCTTATCATTTTCTCAGACTTTAGCTCTTGATAATCAAGAGTTGCAAGTGCCTAAAATTAAGAAAAATTTACTTTCATGAGTTAGACAATTGACTGCAACGTCATTGAATTAATGGGTATGTGGCCAATGACGGTCAAGCCTCTTTTGGGGAATGACGAATGAAAAGTTTCGTAAGTCCAACAAGAATTTACTTCAGTTTCTTCATATGTTGCTTCTCAAAATTCCTTTAACTAACAAAATCTCGAGGCATTAGTAGAGAAAGCATAAATACTTTTCAATACTCTCCTCTGGTGAAGCCCACTCCTCAACACTCTCCTTCAGGTGAAACCCGGTCGGTTATCTAAATTTGTCTTCGGACAAAAAATAGTTTGATGGTCTGCCTGGATGATTTTGTCATATGGCTCTTCAGCTAGTTGAATCTCTCTGTCTCTGTCTCTCTCTCTCTCTAGCGTTTAATAAAATCTCTCCTTTTACCCTAAAAACAAATAGAAAAATATATATATATAAAGTAAAAATATAGATGAGATTTTTTTTTCTTAGGATTTGATTTACTAATAGTAGGATATTCATTTTCTACCAAAAAAATGATAGGGTATTCATTTCCCATCTCTCCACAGTTCATTTTCCATTAAAGAGTGATTATTTGAGAGCCTTCTATAATCTTCATCTTAATTTCTTTAATTTTAACCAACTTAGGCAATACATTTCTTAGACTTCCTAGGGATGAAATTCTGTGGAAACTAACGGTGGCATTTTTTACTCATTAGTGTTTAGTTCTTACTATATCAAGCACTATAAGAACGTATAACTCCATTCAATACTAATTAGAGCCTCAACTATAGATTTCTTGAAACTACATAGCAATGCTATTAACTTTAAGTACCACACTTCTCACCATAAAATCTAAGATTTGCTAGGTTAGCAAGCTACAATAGAATGGCCCCCGGGAAGACATCGATCAAAAGCATATCATATTGTGTATTTACTCCAAATCCATCATCTACTTTCATTATCTTTGATCAAATTATCATGAAAGGATACCTAATCTAACAAATCATCTTTTCCATGATGGGCCCTTTAAGCAACATCTCCATCATTAACAATTCATGATTAGTGAGTGTGAGGGGGTTGGATTTATCATAGGTCTCTATGGTGGTAAAAAAATATTCATCTCTCATCCAATCTGTAAGAGATATATCCCTCTAATTAGTAGAAAGAAATCCTATTTTTATATATATTATATTATTGATCAATATGTTAGTGAGTTCAAAATTTAATGGAATCATTCTTAGCGGCCAAGACCCTAACCAGACTCTAGGAAGATCTTTGTGCATGCACACTACAACTATGTTGAAACAACTACCAAACCCACTATAAAAAAAATTGTCACCTCGTTTTGCCATCCATATAATGGACCCATATCCCATGGGTTGTGACAGATGTATGGAAAAGTTGAGATGTTCTTCTAGAATTAAAGTCATCTTAAAGCTTAACTAATTTGCATAAGAAAGTTTCATAGAACAAGACAATCAGCTTTACTGCAGTCCTAAAGGTTTAATAAAACAAGTCCTCCGTTATTTTCTCAATGATTAGGTTGCTATTGCAATTTGCAGCAACAGATAATATATTATTAAAAATAACAAATACAAACAGAGGATTTGCTAAAACCACAGAATCAGTCTCAACTCTCAAGCAATGAATTCTATAAATGAGCACATACATCAATGGAATAACAAAACTGCCCCTGCATCATTACCATAGGAAAGTAATATCATAATCATATAAGTACTTTCTCTGTTTAGCTCATTTATCATTTGAAACAGTGATTTAATTAGTAGAGGAAAGTTATCCAAAATAAAAATGTCTGTGTCAAAATTAAAACAAAGTCATTGTTAAACGGCAACATAACTTTAAGACCTTGAAAATGTCTTGGTCTATTATAAAAGATGTGTAATGGCATGGTGAAAATTTAAGCAAGAAGCAGGCACTTTTGACAAACTGGCTCTAAGTAAAGCATGTGGAAGGATCAGTGAGAATAATATTAGATTAGTTAGCAGACCGAGAGTATAATTATCCGACACTAGCAAATAGGAGATCGCATTGACATACCAAAACTACTTTAATATTCCCAACTCTTTATTTAGTGAGAAATTTTCCCATTCATTGTGATTGATCAGCTTCAGTACATTGCACCTCCCTGTTGTACCCCAATTGTTTGTACCACTGAGGAATCCAAACATCCATCTGATGGAGCAGGGAATTTTCACTTAACAGGGCATTTCCACGCCTATGATTGGGGTATTTAGAGGTAGGGTGTGGGTGTGGGTGTGGGTGTGGGTGGGTCATTTTTATGACACCATTCAATTCCAGGAGTGGAACCCTTTCACACCTTCTGCTTGCAAAAACGCATCACCCCAATAGTAGTTGCTTGGTAGGGTGATTATGCAATTGGTCTTGGGATTAAATTTCATTGTCTACATTCTTCCTCACTTCTGCAGGCTCTGTATTTGTAACCTAAATCACTTTCATATATTAAATTATCTAAGCTAACCAATCTTACCCTCGGGTGGAATCCAATAAGCGCATATTTTGCAACCCACATATGTTAGCAGCAAGTCGTTCCTTCTAAAACTTAAATTTGTAAGTGGTTGGTTCTGCTACCATATTAAATTTTCTCCCTCAAGCTATTTTACGAAAAATTGGAGGCATTCGTAGAGACAGGAACAATACTTTTTAAATATCATTTGACAATGATTTGATGCATACCTAGACATTAAAAGGCATGTAGAGCCATACATGAACAAAGTTGATCAAAATCACCATCCTGTCGTCAGAGTTGAACCACCATCATATTAATCATATGTCACCTGGGTACAAAAAAAAATTGGTGAAATCAATCTGAGAGTGAAACGAATGCTAATTGAAGTAAGGAGCCAAAATTCATCAAGGAGTGATCATGTACCGATACCAGATACAGCTCGGCAGACCGACAAGGCCGTTTACTTGAAATTTCTAAGCCAACAGTGCACGCGTGTGATACACTGCAAGAAGCCTTGTTATTCTTTGATTCCCGCCCATTTTTCAAATGGCAACAATGCAGGCAACTTGGAAAAGGGCCAAGTTGATTTTGTGGAAATTATAAAAGGATTCTTGATAATGATTGATAAATGATGATGATACTCTGTCCGGTTGGAAGGGAGGAAAGCTGATCTTCATGGTTCGGCTCGGCTTGGCTCGGCTCGGCTTCTTAGTAGTTCTCTGCAACATTTTTATCATTGATCTTGACAATTCATTTGGTAGGTACTTATCAAAATTGACAATACATCTAAATCCAATTAAGAATGGAGAGTTTCCTTCCTGATTGCATCAATGCATATTTTCATGTAGTCATTTGATAGGATTACTTTTTGTGATCATAGTGAAAATGTGAACCCTGTGCACAAAAAGCAATCTTATCCAATGATTGCATCACCTCATATATATGTAAGTTGTGTCTATGTCTCTTCACATGTGTAAATTTTCATTACCTCGCATATGTAAGTTGTGTCTATCTCTCTTCTCATTTGTGTGTTTCCATTACCCCGTATGTATGAGTTGTGGCATAACTCGTGAGTGTCAAGATTCCATCTCCTTAGGTTACCAAAAAAAGTGAGTAACATGGCTAATGGGTTAACCCGAGTTTGCGTTGCCAGTTTGAGATTTGGGTCGGGCTTGATTAATCATGTCCAACTTTTGGTAGCCCATTTAATTTTTGGGTTGAGCCTTAATTGGTCTACTAACTACCTGAATTGACTCGCTCAGGTTCCACTCCTGTCTACATTTTACCTTTTTTTAGTTCATTATCTTTATAGTAAGCTGGTTTGAGAAGGATGTGGAAGCTTGGAGAATGGATAAAGGTAGAGATGGTTTGATTGATTGGACGAGTCACATGCATTGCCATTTAATGTTCCTATAACCACCATTTCAATACAGTGTCGTAGTTGTACCCTACCAGCTGGGGCATGAGAGCTCAATGATTCAATCATACTAGGATTAGTTATTGAGGTTAGTTACTAATTAACATATAAGAGTTGATAAACTCAATTACTCAAACCTTTTCAAATCGAAAACCAAAAAAAGTTATAAAATTTATAAGAAAAAACCTCATTAGGAACTATTGGTTAGAACCCATGGAAGAAAAAAGATTTCGTCGACTGAATTTTCAAATGCAGCAGGTAATTTAAGTTTTAGTTTATTGTTAGAACACCTTTTCTTTCCTTTTTTTTAGAATGGATAATGTCTCAGCCCTTTGGGTTAAAATAGTCCCTATGAGCCCAAAGGGTGCCAGGTAATTTTCTGTGCAATTTTAACTTTCAACCTCCAAAGCAAATCCTGATCCTAACCCAACTAAGTTACCCCTCGAAGTTATTGTTAGAATGCCATAAAAACACATATATAAAAATCTTTATCTTCAAATTTTCATAGGTATATTTATCAAAACATTTTTCCTGAAAAAAGGATAGGGTCATGATACAAGATACAAACTAATACAAAACATTAAAAATGTTAATAGAGTTTCGATGGAGCTGTGGATTTTAGATACAATAGTGTGGGACCAACCACCAATGCACAATTACAACCAAAAAAAAAAACCAATCATCAATTACCAATGCACAAGATAAATGACACGTGTCCACCAATCAAAGAAGCACATGGGGGTGTCAGTGACATGGCCCAGCCAAATCACACTCACTGACTGATCTTGCCACGCTTGACTACTCGACAATCAGACAGACCTGACTGGCGAGGTGCATGCTGTCCAACACGTGGCAAATTCTCGAGGGTTCCTCCCATGACGTTGGACCAATCATGTTGTAAGGGAAAAAAAAAAGCTTGCTCCATCTTTAACCTGACAAATCATTAGGAGATTGGGGTGCATTTGGCAACGTGGCATTTGAATACGTTGAATGTTTTAACCGAGAGGAATCTCAAAATCTTAATCTGGCATAGGAAAGTTACCACGAAAAAATTTTATTTTTTTAAGAAACAACATGCTTATTTTTTGTACTTTAAAAAAATGTCATTTGAAAATTCTAAATCCTTTCACTTATTTTAAATGTACGTCCCACGTTCACAATCCAAAAGAAGGTGACCCCACTTTATAATTCCTAGAAATGGGTCACATGATCACAATCACAAAAGGTAGGCCCATATTATAATTCTATAATGGTGGGACCACATTATAAATTATATAAATTTGAACTCTATCTTTTAATTTATAAAGGTAGGCATCACTTTGTAGTTTCTAAAGGTGGATCCCCATGTCCACAATAACATTTTAATGGTGGCCCCACGTTCGGATTTCCACATGTGGTACCTATATTGGGTACCACATTGTAATTTTTAAAGGTGTGCATCACATTCTAATTTCTAAAAGTGGGCCATGTGTCCACAGTTCCAAGAAAAGTGGATACACCTTGCAATTCATAAATATGGGTCACATTGTCACGTTTACAAAAGGTGGACCCACATTGTAAATCCTATGAATGTGGACCCATATTCTAACTTCTAAAGGTGGATCCCATATTTACATTCACAGAAAATTAGCCCACATTATAATTTCTATAAAGGTAGGCCCACATTATAAATCCTATAAATATGGGTTCCATATTCTAATTTTCAAAGGCACATTGTAACTTCTACACATAGGTCCCATATAAGATAATAATAGTGCTGCAAACAATAAAAGGTGGGTTCCCACATTGTCAATCCTATGTTTGCTCCTTGCACCAAAACTTTTATAATATTACCAAACAAGTTTCGCACAGCATATTTTTAGTAGAGTAATTTAATATAATGTTGTCAAACAAGTTCTTCAGAGTATAGACTCGGCATAACCCAATCTCAGCACAACATGATCTGAGCTCAAAATTAAGATTAACACGAGAACGATGCCAAACAGGCCCTTAGTATCTTAGATAAGGATTAGTTTGATATTGGAGAGCATTAGCAAGCATGAGTCCTTTTAATGGACTTAGGAGTGACCGAAACTTGCCTAAGATCATCAGATAACTGAGGATTTTAGACTTTCCAATGAGCGTAACAAAATGACATGATCTATTACCGAGATGTAAACGGGTCGGTTTTTGGCCAAAATCATATGGGACCCAAAATTGAAATTATTTCCAATGACGGTTCCTATTCCTATTTAGAATCTGTTTTGTTGGTTTTATACCCGGTTCCAATAAGAGTACCTAGTTCCAACTAGAGGACTGAGACCTAATATTCTAGTTCCAAAACTAATTATGCATTCTTTTTGTTTTTTTATTTTTTATTTAAAAAAGGAAATCATTCAACTGACAACAATGCATCAAATTTATTACCTCCAATGTTAAACATTAAATGACCAACCAAAGTTGATTTTAAAGTAGAATGTATAACATTAAAGACTTGTATGGTGTGTCTTACTCCTAGGTCAGAACCGATATGGATCCAAAACTAGACCGTTTATCAAATGCAACCTGAATTAGATTTCGTATTTATGAATCGAAACCTAAAATAAATTCCAAACCAGTTTTTTACGAGTCGGAACCTCCGAATAATTGAAGAATCGGATACCTAGTTTGCATTCCTAATCTATTATTAAGGGTATGTTATTTTATGTAATTGGATATTTAGGAATTGTAATGCTTCTATTTCTAAAATTGAAGAAACATATGTTTGTTTTCAAAAATATCGGTTAAATTATCTTCTCTCTAATAAAAATAATAAATCAAGGTGGGGTGAAACATGAACGTTGAACCATTATGCAAGGAACATGTTTGTATATAGCCACAAGAGAGGAAAACCCGTGTTTCCTCTTCCGCGGACACTCAAGTTCAACCTCATAGGAAAGAACAAACCATCTTCACTTTCCAGGAAAAATAAGAAGTTTAAGGCCACTTTCGTCAATGATTTTCCTCCATACCAAACATCAAGCCTACATGTCAGCAGGAATATGCACAATTCTCCGTCATGTTTACTTGATAAGTGATCTACACAAATGCAGCCTAATAATTTAGATCCTAGGAAAGTGAGAGGTCAATGAAGTAAGAAGTTTAAGACCACTTTTGTCAATGATTTTCTTCCATACCAAGCATCAAGCCTACATGTCGATAGGAATATGCACGATTTTCCCTCATGTTTACTTGATAAGTGATCTACACAACCACATACCAATGACCCGTCATGGGTTTGGTTTGGGCTTACTGCAACCCATACCAAACCCGCTTTGTTGCCATCCTTAGATTTGAGCCTTCGGGGGTGAGCATGCTTGAGCCTCCTATATTTCTTCTTGGGTTGGTTGAAACTACAAATTAAATGATCTAAGCTTGGTATTGGTTTCAGAATCTTCAATCCTCATTAGGCTCAGACTCATGCCTCATAGGCCAGCACGAATAAGGCTCATTGACAATACTAAGTGCTTGTTTGTTTGTATAAAATATATAGGATTTGAATGCAAGAAAAGTCATGGTCAAAAGGAGCTCCACAGTGGGATTATTAAAGATTTGAGGGGGTGAAGGTTATAACATATCGATGTAGATGCAACTCTCACTTTCTTAGGATCTAAATTATTAAGACGCATTTGTGTCGATCACTTATTAAGTAAACATGAGGGAAAATCATGCATATTCCTGCCGACATGTAAGCTTTATGTTTCGTATGGAAGAAAATCATTGACAAAAGTGGTCTTCAACTTCTTACTTCATTGACTACTTTTTGTCAATGAAGTAAGAAGTTTAAGGCCACTTTCGTCAATGATTTAGGACAATGAAGTAAGAAGTTAAAGACCACTTTCGTCAATGATTTTCTTCCATACGAAACATCAAGCTTACATATCGGCAAGAATATGCACGATTTTCCCTGATGTTTACTTAATAAGTGATCTACACAAATGCTTCCTAATAATTTAGATCCTAGGAAAGTGAGAGTTGCATCTACATCGGTATCTTATAACCTTCACCCCCCTCAAATCTTTAATAATCGCACGGTGGAGCTCCTTTTGACCATGAATTTTCTTGCATTCAAATCCTATATATTCTATACAAACAAACAAGCACTTAGTATTGTCAATGAGCCTTATTCGTGCTGGCCTATGAGGCATGAGTCTGAGCCTAATGAGGATTGAAGATTCTGAAACCAATACCAAGCTTAGATCATTTAATTTGTAGTTTCAACCAACCCAAGAAGAAATATAGGAGGCTCAAGCATGCTCACCCCCGAGCGCTCAAATCTAAGGATGGCAACAGGGCGGGTTTGGTACGGTTGCAGTAAGACCTAAATTAATATGTCCCATGACGGGTCACTGCTATGTGATACCAAATCCACCTGTTTGGGTTGTCGTCAAGTCAGATTTAAAGGTTATAATTTTTTAAATTATAGAAATGCATGAAAATGAATTTGTAGAGATCAAATACACCACATTTTCCGTCCACATGCATTAAGTTAATGCCCAAAACCATTTGAACCACATGAGTTTTGTTTATAACTTTAATAAAAATAAATATATATTATATATATGGGCCAGGGCAGGTCTAGCAACAAAACCCAAACCCGCCCCGAGAAAAAGAAACGCTACTAAACTCGCCCCTAATATGAGCAGGGCGAGGTGAGTCCCAATTTAAACCCAACCCATTGCATCCCTATTCATATCAGATAAAACCTGACATCCAAATAAGGCCCTAGTCTTATTGGAGGCTTGTTTTCAATCAAAGATCTCTCTTTAGACATTCACTATTCAAATATAATAAACACTTAAAATTTTGCAGGAAAAAGTCAGTTATAAATATATTATATTAACAAGAATCAAATAGGCCCTAATGCTCGGAGTATGAGTTCAACAAACCCAAAATCTTAGTTCGAACCAAGACCTATCCTGTTTAGACTCCTTGGACAGTCCCCAATTAGGATTGTAAACGGGTCGATTCCAATCCGGGTCCATGGTGGACCCGAAATCAAAACTATTAAGGAAAATGTGGAACTGGATCCGGACCAAGCACTGTTTCGAAACCGGTTTCTTGGCTCTAGAACCGAAACCATATATGAGACGGGTCCGGATCTAGGTAGAGAATGATTTTAAAAAAGTATGATTTTAAAGAGAGATTTTCGAGAATTTAGATAATATGTCAGGTCTCGGGCCTACGGGGGCCGAACCAAGGTGAAACCGAACCCGGAGCCATTTACTTATCGGGGCCTGAATAAATATCCAAACCCGATTTTTAACGGGCCGAGACTTCCTAGTAATTGGAGAATCTTAACTATTTACATCCCTATCTCCAGTCCTCAACTCAGGCCTCGGACTTCATGTTCCAAAAGCCATTTCTTCAGCTGTCGTTGAGAGAGTAGACAGTAATGAGTTAGTGAGAGAACCCAGGAAAGTGCATTTGCTTTCACAACACAACTCACACTTTCACAAAAACAGTTGTTCAAAGCTGAGCCTGAGTCATTAGCCGAGCCATCAAGAGCCAACTCGCCCAGCTCATATGCACTGTGTGGCTTCCTACGTCAGAACAGAATCGTCATTTTACAGCTACTTTCCAAACTCTATGGCAGCTTCGTAATTTCATCAACAAAAAACTGTAGCAGACGACGGCGACTCCTCGTAGCTTGAGAGGCATTTGGCCTTTAAATACCCGACGCTGTCTATTCCAAACTCCGCTGCAAAACACGCTCATTTTTCAAACCTTAAACGCTCCAACGGCTCCTTTCTGCCGTCCACATCTATCTGAATCTTCCCAATCCGGGCACCGGACGACATGGGTTGCAAGAAGTGCGACGGGCAGAAGCCAAAGTACAGGAAGGGCTTGTGGTCGCCTGAGGAAGACCAGCGGCTGAGGAGCTATGTGCTCAAGTATGGCCATGGCTGCTGGAGCACCGTACCAACCAAGGCCGGTGAGTGTACCTTGATCACTACTCTCCTCCTCCTTTCTGATATGGATCATCTTTCAATGACTATGAGGGATAGCAGTAATGGGTCTCGTTGATCGGGTGATCCACCCTGATAGACTCCTATTAAGGGCATGTTTGGTGGTAGATGTATAAAGTTCGAACAGGTACATATTTTTAGATTTTAACCTTAGTTGAGTTTGGAATATGTTCAAGCTTTGGTTGCCTCTAAATCTCATTACTCCATTAATGACTAGTTTACATATTGCATGTCACTCATTAGAGTCTATTTGGTTGAGAGCAATATTTCTCCTTTTATAGAAGTTGTCCTTCAAAAATCACAAGTTCTTCTTTGATTAAATTTAGGTGATTGAAATTTGCTAAGCTAGCTAGCCAAGTGAGTTCTTTGAATTATGGAATGTAAAATTCTCTTTTACTATTAGGAATTCTACTTGTTCGGGGACGGCATTTAGGATTTTCCAAAATTTCTACACAACATATCACCAAATGCTTGAAAATAAATAGGCCAGCGCGCGTTAAGGTTCATACTTTTGTAACACTGGTGATAGCTAGTGGAAAAGTAAATCAAAATCAAATTTGCTTTTAGATTCCAAAATAATAACAACAGTATTAAACCTAGCTCTGGCAGTATTTACCACAAGATTGATTTAGTATCATAAATTATAAACCTATCTCAATGGGGGCATCATAAGGACAAGGTACTTGTGTCGGTTGGGTTCGGATATATATGAGGGACCTGTTGCATACCCCCACATGTTCCGTCTTTACTTGCATTGATGGAAATGAACCCCCAAAACGGGCACCAGGGGATCACATTGTTTGGGGAATTACTTGAAAGAAGGAAAAAGAGAATTACCATTTCTTACTCTTGAAGTTGTTGAAATGACTGAATTTACCCGTCCCTGTTTTTTTTTTTTTCATGTGCATAGGTTTGCAACGGAATGGGAAGAGCTGCAGGCTTCGTTGGATCAATTACCTGAGGCCAGGATTGAAGCGTGGAGTTTTTACCCCAGAAGAGGAAGAGACCATCTTGGGTCTGCATTCCCTCTTAGGCAACAAGTAAGGAATCACATCCAACATGCTGAGGGTAATTTGGTCAAAATAACTTCTCAAGTGAAATGGACAAATTGCCCTTGTCCTAAGTATGGGTTTCTGGGTGGATTAAAATTGAGCTTGGCTTGAACATTCAAAGTGTCATGTCATTAAAATTACTCTGCTTAGTGCTTGAAACAATTTACCACAAAAGCATCTTGCTTTCCTTTTCTACTGATGCACAAACATGCTTTCGTGTTGCATAAAAGAGGTTACAAACCCCTAAACAACCCGAGCACCATCACGTGGAAAATGATTTTATGTGGAATCAAAGACGGAGTAGGTCAAATTTTCCTTCCTTTCGCACAGAAAAGGACTGCATCAGACCTCAAAATGTTAAACCCACAGAGAAAATCAGAGTATTTTCCATGACGACAGCAGAATTTCAGCTTGACACAAACATGCTCTAAAGCTTCTAGTAATTGAAACTGTTGTGGACATGGTTCAAAATCGCGGTTTGCGGTCATCGCATCTCGCGGTTCGCGGTCATCGAGTCACGGTTCGCGGTCATCGCGGCCCATCGTGGAGCGAATTTTTATTTGACCCCAAAAAAATTTTGCTAACCGATATTTTAAAAATAACGGTCATAACAGGTGTTATTTTGGCGATATTTTGCCCATAACACTAACGTTAACATTATAAGTAAAATATCGTCGCGGTCGCGGCTGTTACCATTACATAACGGCCATTATGTAATAGTAACGGCCGTTATTTTGAACCATAGTTGTGGAGCTTTAAAAAAAATACAAAAAAATTCGCAACCGCAGATGAATTCTACAATGGACAAAGATACACTTAAAAAAAGTACAGAAGGAGAATTCTCATGAGTGTAGATGAAATTTTAAAAATCACTCTTACTGCCAAGCACAGAATCAAGGAGACAAGAATATAAAATTCTGTCACATCAGACCTCTCCTCCCAAATTATAATACCAATGGGGCCTAATGATAAAAGTCCACTTAATAGGTATTGTCAACTAGTTGATCATTATCAGCAAAATTAATATTGCCAGCTATTAAGCTAATGAGCTTTGGTATCTTGCAGGTGGTCCCAGATAGCAATGCATTTGCCAGGACGAACAGACAATGAGATAAAGAACCACTGGAATTCCTATCTCAAGAAGAAAGTCATAAAGATGGAGGAATTTGAATCCAACACTAACGTTAACCCATTGCTCAATTCAACTCCAAAAACCATTGAAACCGCACCACTTATTAAAGAACCCAACACCAGTTTTTCAAACTTGGAGTCTCTTGAACAGTTGGAAGGGTCCATAGACACTGATCAATCAGTCCCACAGGCTTCAGACTGTTACTCCATCAAAAACACACCCAAAAACCCCCTCCCCAAGCTTTTATTCTCTGAATGGCTATCGATCGACTGCTTTGATGCCCTTAACACAACACAATCCGGCAATCTATCCATTGATCTAACTACTTCCATGGCAAATTCAAAGACTTCGAATGTGGATGGACAGTATTTTGGGCATGGACTTGCACATGTGGAAGGATCATCAACGGGCGAATTTGGTGTGTGTGGGGAATTAGCTTCACAATTTGACCCTGAAAGTCAATTTTTTGGAGGCGAGATTTTCGATCTTCTGTCAAATGATGAGGTCTACAGTAATTTCTCCATGACCCATAATGTAGTTCTTTGATTAAACAGGGTAAAAATTACAAGGGTTTGTGGAGATAGAGTGGGTTTGAAAATTGGAAATATATGTATTGCCAGCTTCGTTTATGTATAGTCAAAGCTTCAGTGTATGTATTGTGTGTGACTGTGAACATCAAAAGGATAAATTGAATAACATAATAAGGACATATTGAATTATTCTTCTTGGGTTTTCGTCTTGACTAGTTATTGGCTCTTGCTGAGGTTGTATTGTTACCTTCTGATAGTATTTTCTTACCAACCAAGGATCAAAAAGCACATTCTAGAATCAATATGTGAATATAGAAATGAAAATCAAGTGACTTAGACGGTTTTACCTAAATATTTTAATTATTCGTAAGATAAGTTGTTTAATATGCTAAGCTGGAACTTATTGGTACCTTAAAAAAACAGAAAACGCTCTGTTGGGAAGATTAGTTATGACTATTTTAATCAAGTTGCTAAGTCTGCAGCTAAAATGTTCATTTGTGGTAATCGTTGGATATTTGTGGTGATCGCTGTGATGCTAAAGATGCAACGTCAAGTGCCTCCCTCTCTCTCTCCCTCTCCCTCTCCTTTTTTTTGCCATCGCTGATTATCTTTATCAAAAACGGCTTTTATTCTCTCTCGCCTTTTTTGCAATCGCTGATTATCTTTATCAAAAACGGCTATAATAAAATAGGGAGGTGCTCCTATGAGAGACACTCTTACCAACTTTGTGAGAGATGGGTGAGGGCCCTCATTTCCATATCCACTCTCACCAACTTAAATGCAAGGATCCCTAACTTAAATGTGAGGACCCCCACCCATCTCTCACTAAGTTGGTGAGAGTGTCTCTCATAGGAGCACCTCCCAATAAAAGACATCCTTCCATAAAGATTAATGTGCCTTCTCTCATTGACAATTTTTTTTTTTTTTAAACGTAAACAAATGAGTTCATTAAAATAGAAGCATCAAGTAAAGAGCACAGAAAGAACACAAAAAAGAGGAAGGAAAAGGTGGAATAGAGATGCGAATGCAACACACCCAACTTCATAAAACAAGACACCCAATTACAGATATTTGATTTTAATATAGTTTACAAAGATTTAGAGAATAAAGATCCAAAGTGAATATACAAAAATGACTATAAAACAACCTCCCCTTTGAAGAAAAGTGAATCTAGGAAAGACTGGATATATATGAATACCCAGTCATTACCCTAGTAATTCAAATATAAGGAAACTAAAGTTCTCATCTAAGTTACCATCCCCCTTATTTAAAAGTATTTATGTTGCATCTACTAACACCTTGATAATATGAATGATCAGTCAAATAAATTTAATATAGTATCAGAGCCAACCAGTCACAAATTTAAATCCTAAAAGGAACAAGGAGACTCCTCACATCTTATCATTTATGCCTCACCTTCTTTTTTTAATAATCCTTTGTAGAGCACATTTGACTATAAATTCCTATATATTTTAGTGCAAACAAAAGGGCCTAGAGAAATGCTTCTTAGTCATAATACTTACGACTTCAATATGTGTGTGTATGTAATGCTTTCTTAGCTTGTTCTGATGAGCGGCAATATTCAGCAAATACTGTTATAAGTCACAATTCATAGAATTTGTGAATATTATTTTTAGCCCTGGTGTGAATATCATTTTATCCACACACACACACACACACACAAACACACAAAGCATGCCCGAGCTAAGCCCGGGCCTAGAAATAAAAACACGTACAATTTGTGGCTTTTTTATGAGATATTAATTAATGAGAAAATAAATATAAAACAAATAAATATACCATTTATTACGGTTCGAAGCATGGCTCAGCCCGACATTTATACAAAGTAAATATTATTTTTTATATAAACGAGTATGAAACTTCAAATCTTATGTAGGGCTGTCAATCGTGTCGTGTTAACAAATTCGGGTTAAAATCACCTCAACCCGTACACGACCCGTTAACTTAACGGTGAAAAAATCCAACAAGAACACAACCCGTTAATTTAACAGGTTACACGACCCAACCCGTTAACCCGTTAAGTAATTAAGTTATTTCAAAAATTAAAAGAAAATCCATACAAAAATATATATAAAAAGAAAAATATATAAGCCACATGAAACTATTAGTGAGGATCTCGAGTGGATCACACCTAAAACCCCACTATAAAATAATAAATTTTAATTTATTCTTAGAATATAAATTAATTATTGCTACACTTAGGAACTAAAAAAAAATTAACGGCTTAAGCAGGTTGTTAATGGGTTACTGGTTTAATTCGTACATGACCCGTTAACTTAATGTGTTAATGGGTTGGACCCATTAAGAGCCTACCCAAACCCATTAATATCGTGTGTGCTCGTATCATGTTAACGGGTCGTGTGACATATTGACAGCCCTAGTCTTATGTAAATTAACATCAATGTTTATATATTTATTTTAGTAATTTCAACTTTATCTCAAGTTGAAAACCCTAAAAGCCCATAAAGTCTTTTTTAACTTATATAAGCAAATTTAAAAATAAAAGATTAGGATGGGCATGTGGGCCAGCTCGTGGATAGTATTGCCTGCCTAATTGGGGCACGGCACGGCACTGCTAATCTAATCTAAAAGTGGGACATGCTTCTTTGATAAAAGTTCAAATCTTATCTTTATTTAAGAATTATTGAAGGTTTTTATATCTTCTTGTAAGAATCTCTTTTATTTTTATATTTTCATAAAAATAACTTTGAAACATTTCACTTTCTGCAGAATGGGCCAAAATCCCATTTGGACACCGGGCACCAATACATACGATAATTTTGGACCTGAGTGGTTTGGATTCACAGGCACACATTAGGGATGAATAAAAAAAGATAGAAAGAAAAGAAATTGTATGTATATTACATATCACTCGACACAAAAAAATTTAGTTACTATATGAAACTTTCTTAATCAATCACAAGGCAACCCAAAAGATAAGATATATATTGTGAATTCTATTTAAATGAATCTCTTTATAAGAAAAATCATAACAGATAAGAAATATATCTATTTTTTAGAAAGAAGATAAAATAAAGTCAATATTAAAATGAAATCAAACAATCTATTGCAAAATTGCGTGTGGCCCCGTCTTTAGGAATTAGAATATGAGGCCCACTTTTAAAAAGTTTATTGTATGTGGAGCCAATATATATATAAATCACTATCAAGAATCCACTTTTAAAAATCACAAACATTAAGGATTTTCTAACCATAATAAATATATTAAAATTCTAAATCCACCTAAAGAAGACTCACTTTAACTTGGTTGGAAAGAGTTATTGAGCAAGGTGGATTTTTTTTCATCTGGACTCTTTAATCACCTATCTATAATAGATATATATTAAAATTTGAAATTCACATAAAGAAGCTTAACAAAAGTAGACTCTGAATCGATTGATAGAGCTTATCTCTTGAAATTAATATGAGATCCAATTTCTCAAATTGATTTGAGATTAGAGTCCAATTTTGCAATCGATTAGCAAATTGGACTTCAATTTCAAAATCGATGCCTGCATCTATAATATATTATAATAGGCAGTTCAATCATTGATCCCAACCATCCATGTGAACAAATCATTCTTCATTGTTGATCAAATCAAACTCGCAAATGACATGGTTCCAACCATCTTCTGATACCTCACAAATGTTGTGGCTAAGGCCTTCGTGGAAATCAGTCCACTGGGTATTCGAGTCCTAACCATCTCATTTATGAAAGTCAAACTGATGGATAATATTCAATATTAATTAAATTTGATTTAATTGTCCATTTTACTCTCGTATGAGCCAATGAACCCCACCCACCTTCATGCTAAACATCGAAAATTCTTGATGTTTAGGTGGCAAGAGTAGGATAGATTCTGCCAAACAATTGCCAACTTAGGGGCATGTTTGTTTAATGCAAAAGGTGTCCACATCTTTCATGAATTTTGCTTTTTATCGTTCAGCGAAAACAGTTTTTTACGAGGAAAATCAACTCTTTTAATTTGATTTTTTCAAATATATTAGAAAGCCACAAAAGTATATAAAAAAACAGAGCACTCGACAAAACAGTCTTTGCAAACACTACACAACCATGTCCTAGATTGTGTTATAGGATTTCTACTTGGAAACAAGAATTTTAGAGTTCGTCACCTAAGGTATGGTTGACAAGGCACACTTTCTCTCGTTATTTGAGGCAGGATTCTCAACTCAATATATGAGAAAAAAAAAAAAAAAAAGAATGAAATGAGTGAGAGAAAATGTACTCCAGATGAAACCAAACACCACTACTTTTTGCATAACTTGAAAATAGGGTACATTTTTATGGAAATGCAAACAGCCAAACTACTCAGAAATGAGATTTACAAATTACAGTATTTTTGCACATGTTCATTTTAAATATAATCTTATAACATCTCTACCAAATATATATACCAACTATATATAAAGATTTGCATCTTTTGTCATTTGCACTCCTGGTGACACACACACACATTGTCATTGTCTTTCTTCAATTTCTTATTCTTTCCAATACATATGTAAATGAATCATTGAGGTAGGAAAACATAAGAAAGACGTAGACTGGTGATGGAATAATATTTTACAGTCATTTTAATACAAGGAAGATTGTGCATTATGTGGACTTCCAACGGGCTATTCTCACTTAACTCTATCTCTAAATCCATTGGCATCTCTCTCTCTCTCTCTCTCTCTCTCTCTCTCTCTCTCTCTCATTGGAATACATGGACTCCCTCACATTGATATGTATAATCATTAGAATACGTGGAATGGAGGACTAATTTATAAAAAAAAAGAAAAAAATCTTCAACACGGTTTTCAGAAAGTACTTTCCTTTTCTTGTGGGGCCCACTAATGTATGCTGATCTACAAAGGGATGGAAACGAATTGATGGAGCAGATTAGGGGATGCCAAATATCACACCACTCAAATCATTTCAATCCCTTATTTTAGGGCCTCCGAGTTTAATATAGTCCCTTTTTTCGCCAGTCATCGTGCAAGGGCATGCCTTACCACTAATTCAACACTGGATTAGCAATTTTATTGTCTTTTTATGTACACTTCATCAAAGATTCAAGTCAATAGTGAATAATAGTTGAATTAGTGTCAGATTTTATCTGCGTTCCAATTCACAGGGTTAAGTGCGCGAGAGCACTTAACCACGCCCAGGACTTTTTTGAGTTTTGTCATAAAAGTTGAAATTGTTTCTGTAATTTTGTCAATTGTCTATGGCACGTGACTTTTTAGATTCCGGGATTCAGTAATGACCAAGTGCTCTTTCAAGAAATGAAAGGCATTAGTTTCTCTAAAATATTGAGTGTCAGTCAGAGGTATCCATCGGTTAGAAATTTATATTCAATCAGTACAGATTTATTAAGAGCAAGATCATTGACATAACAATTAACTACTTTGAGATGAGATAAATCGCGTTCAAACCAGAATCACTGGATTTGAAGGAGTGGTTTGGTAAGGAGTCTTCTCTTAATAAATTTTTATGTTGAATTCTTTGTAGTGGGTAGGTGAGAAACATTTTCATTGCACATGGAATGAGGAAAAAAGGACTCCACTAAGGATTTCAGAAGGGTCCACCTGACTCTCTGATTGTGATCTTAACCATTCATCCCTTGCCTACAAGATGGACTATTAAACCAGTACCAACTTTCACATAAAGGTGAACTATCTACAATTTTTGGGACACCTTTGTATGAGGAGTTGTTGAGTATTCTTGCTAACACCTTTTTTTGTAAGGATTCCAAGGACTTTCGGATTTGGAAGCCTTCCACTTCTGAGGGGTTCTCCACTAAAGCTTTCTACTTGGCATTGGAGAGAACTCATTCACATAGGGCTACCTCTTCCCTTGTATGGTTGGGTTTGGCTCCTTCTCGGGTCGAGGCTTTTTGTTGGTTGGCAGTTGCAGAAAAAGTCCACATGGTTGATAATCTAAAAAGGAGAGAATTGACGTCTAAAAATATTTCAAATACATGTATGATGTGCGGTAAAGAGGAGGAGTCCGTAGATCATCTTTTTTCCTTCAATGTGAGGTGACCTTCAGAGTTTGGAGCAGCTTTATGTTGGCCTAGTGGGTCCAGACCAAGTGCGATCATGGTCATAGGTATTATGGTAATTGTACCAGGACTTTCTTATTGACTAAGATATGGTTTCTTGGGGGATAATAAAGAGATAATTATATATATATATGATGTAATGTGTAACCCATAAGAAACTACTGCATATCATACAGAGTGAACGTAAAGGAGAGTCGAGTTTCTTTCCCATGGACGTAGGCGAGTTTGCCGAACCATGTATTTCTCTTGTGTGATTTTCTATTTCTTTGCATAGTTGATTGATTGCTCGATCGCATGGATTCACGTTTTTACATACACGAGTACAACAAGTGGTATCAGATCCTAGGGGAATGTGCCGCGCGATCATTGGATCGGATCAAGGTTTTCTATCTAGACTTTTGCACGTGATCTTCGTTGCAGAAAAGAGCAGTGATTGGTTCCGATCTCGAGTGGGCCACACGATCAGATTGCTTGGTGATCCAAGAAGAAGACGAAACAAAGGATGTTGGGTTCTCTTGGATTCTTGATTTGCAAAGCCTGCCACCACCGGAATCGGACCAGAGGAACGTCTCTAAATCGCCACGCAGGACTCCAGCCGCAACCGATTCATCTTCGCCAAAGAAGACAAAGGAAGGTAGAGTATTCAGTTGTTTCCGAATCGAGAGGGTTTTGGATCGATTTGCAAACTTGCAGAACACGAAACGAAGAGGAAGACGATCTTCTACGCCATCGCCAGACTTCTTGCGCCCTCGCCAGACTTCCTGCATGTCGCCAGAGAAGGGGGATAGCCACTACCTGACTCAAGGCAGAAGTAGGCAACATGATTGCTACTTTCATAAGTTTCTGGTTACAGAAACCAGAAGAAAAAGACAACCCCGGTTTATTGTGTTTAATTCCGAGTTTGGGTCAAGTCCAGGTCGACCTAACCCACACATCGGAAGCCCAGCCCAGAGCCCAGACCAGGTCAGGTTCGATTCGGATCAGTTCAGCCTGACCCGTGAAGCAAACAGCCCAACCAATAACATGCTTACATCAGCGAACTGTACAGTCAATAGCAGTTTTTGACCAAATTGACGGCTGAGAATTGTTCGTGATATATCTTGATCATCCGATGTCTAATCGGAGATCCATTTACGCCTGCAGACTCATTACGAGCAGATCTATGTAACTATGGAAGAAGATTGGTAGTTTGATGGTCAACAGGAAAGTTTGACTAATAAGAGCGTAGAAAACTGTTTTTCCGATATCGGAACTATCCATAGTCGGATTTCAGATCTGTTTCTTCCAGCGTGCTCGTGGTGACGAGATCTACAAATTGGTACAGAAATTGAGGTTAGTGAAAGTTATTTGTTTTTTTTCTTGATTATTCAATTGAGATGGAGAACAATACTATGAACACTAGCATGATCAAATTGGACCATACAAATTGGTTACTTTGGAAACCAAAGATGGAGGATATACTCTATTGCAAAGACCTTTATGATCCCATTGAAGAGGATAAAGCTCGACTAAAAGATATGTCTAATCCAGATTGGAAAAAGATGCATAGAAAGGGCATTCATTGGTCACACCAGACAGTGGGTGGATAGCAGCATATTTCACCATATATCTAATGAAACCAATGCGAATACCCTTTGGAAGAAGTTAGAAGCTAGATATGAAAAAAAAATTGCAATGAACAAAACTTTTCTTATTAGAAAGCTTGTGAACATGAAATTCAAGGAGGGTGATAAAATTGAAGATCATATTAATGATTTCCAATGTGTTATGAATGAGTTAGCTACAATGAAGATGGTCATTGACAATGAGATGCAAGCTTTACTGCTTCTAAATTCTTTGCCAAATACATGGGAGATATTGGTTGTTTCCGTGAGCAACTTTATTCCAAACAATGTGTTATCAATGAGTCAGGTTACTAGCAACTTGTTAAATGAAGAAACAAGAAGGAAAACTATAGTGACAGATAATGCACAGGCCTTTGTTACTGACAAAATGGGGAGGAGTAAGAGTAGGGGACCAAAAGGGAGGCGTGGCAAGTCTAGAGGTGGATCACAGACTGAGAAAAAGTCTAAAAAATGCTTTCATATTGGCAAAAAGGGTCACATTAAGAAGAATTGATTTACCTTGAAGGAAAAGAAAGAAGCCAACAATGAGAAGAAGAATGATACTAACACTACAACTACTTTGGATAATGAAGTAGTGGAACTAGCTAGTAAAGATGAAGAGTGTTTGAGTGTTGCAAATGATTAGGGTGAGTGGGTTGTTGACACGACGGCATCCTATCATGCTACTCCTTGTAAGGAAATGTTCACGACGTACAAAGCAGGGGACTTTGGCACTGTGAAGATGGGCAATAAAAGTCATTCGAATATTATTGGGATTGGTGATGTCTGTTTTCAAACCGATATTGGCTGCACAATGACGCTGAAAGATGTGCGACATATTCCTGATCTGCGGTTGAATTTGATTTTTAGAACTTCATTGGACCATGCAAGTTATGAGAGTTACTTCAGAAATGGCAAGTGGAAACTTACTAATTGGTCTCTTATTATTGCGAGAGGGAATGCGTGTAATACACTGTACAAATCACATATGAAGTTATGCAAAGGTGTGTTGAATGGTATTGGAAACAGATCCTCTCCAAATCTATGGCACAATAGACTGGGACATATGAGTGAGAAAAGACTGCAGTTATTGATAAAGAAATATCGAATTCATTACTACAAAGGTACATCCCTTGACCCTGGTGACTATTACTTGTTTGGTTAACAACACCAAGTATCTTTCTCTAAAACATTAACGATAAAATATAATGTGTTGGATTTGGTATATTCTGATGTTTGTGGTCCCATGGAGGTGGAATCATTGGGTGGCAATAAGTTTTTTTGTCACATTTATTGATGATGCATTCAGGAAAGTCTGGGTTTGCGCATTGAAGTCGAAGGACCAGGCGTTCCAAGTTTTTCAACAATTTCATGTCATGGTTGAAAGAGAAACGGGAAAGCTCTTGAAATGTCTTTGCATAGATAATGTGGTGAGTACACACCCAATTAGTTTAAAGGCTATTGCTCGAAGCATGGTATTCGACATGAAAGAACAGTTCCTGGTACTCCACAGCACAATGGTGTAGCAGAGAGAATGAACCGCACAATTCTTGAAAAGATGAGATGCATGATTAGAGTGGCACAGCTACCCAAGTCATTTTGGGGTGAAGCTGTTTTGACTGTCGTTTACCTGATTAATAGGTCTGCCTTAGTTCCTTTAAATCTTGACCTTTCAGAAAGGAAATGGACAGGTAAAGATGTTTCTTATTCTCTTTTGAAGGTATTTGGGTGCAAGGCTTTGCACATGGACCAAAAAAGCAGCTTTCAAAGCTAGATCATAAGGCAGCATGTTGCATCTTTCTTGGTTATGGTGGAGCTAAGCCTGGCTACATGTTATGGGATCCAGAGAAAAGAGAAATTATCAGAAGTAGGGATGTGGTGTTTCATGAAGATCGGATCCTTGGAGATATTGAGAAGACTGAAAAGTCTAAAGAAGTTGTTGATAGAGTGGTTGATCTCACACCGACTCCTTCTCTAATGCAGACTATAGGTGGAAAAGGTGGACAAAACTATCCGGATCTTGATGAGGCGCAGGGGTTGCCAAATGAAAAGGGTGTTGAGCGGGGGGAGCACTCTCCTCAGTCAGAAACCACGGAACCTCAACTTAGGAGGCCTACTCGAGAGCGTCAACCATCAACAAGATATCCTGCAGCAGATTATATTTTGCTTACTGATGAGGGGGGGCAGAGAGCAACCCAGAAGCAAAAACTCATGCAGATAAAGACGAGTGGATGAAGGCTATGAAGGATTAGATGAGTTCTTTGAAAAAGAACAATAGTTATGAGCTGGTGGAACTTTTAAAAGGCAGGAAGGTTTTGAAAAACAAATGGTGTTCAAGCTGAAGAGAGATGACAGTAGAAAACTAATAAAGCACAAAGCACAGTTAGTAGTTAAAGGCTTTGCGCAAACGAAGGGAATTGACTTCGATGAAATATTCTCTCCAGTTATAAAGATGACTTCTATCAGAGTTGTCTTAAGTTTAACCGCCAGGATGGAACTTGCACTTGAACAAATGGATGTGAATACTGCATTTCTTCACGGTGATTTGAAAGAAAAGATCTACATGACTCGGCTGGAGGGGTTTGAGGTAGAAGAAAAAGAACAGTTGGTTTGCAGGTTGAAAACGAGTCTCTACGGGCTGAAACAAGCGTCGAGGCAATGGTACAAGAAGTTTGATTCATTCATGGTGAGTCACGGATACCGGAGGACAGCTGCAGATCACTGTGATTATATTCGTAAGTTTGGTAATGGCAAATTTATCATCCTTCTTTTATATGTTGATAGTTTGACGGGATAGTAAGATGATTGACAGGTTGAAAAGGGACATATGAGGCCCCACTCCTTGTGGACTCTCATTTGAATTTGGATATTATAAGTTAAAGTCTTTATAGTATAATTGTACTAATTAATAGGAATTAGTAAGGGTAGATAGGTATTTTCCTAAGTCTTAATCTATTTTCTATGAATTAGGCCTTTGGGTATTTTATAGGTTCTGTAGGGTGTCAATTGTAATTTTTATAGGGTTTTAGCTATTAGAGGCCCTAGCTAGTAAATAAGTTATTATAGAAGGGGTTTTCCACTTGAGAAGCTTCTAGAATTCCCCAAAAGACCCATTTGCCCATGTCCTTATCATCAATCCTATTTTAACCAAAAGGCCCTTTTGATAATTATCTCTAACCCTAACCTATATAAACTATCTCTTTTCAAATGAAACTAAACCCTAATTCACTCTCATCTCTCATTTATCTCTCATCTCTCAAGAACCCTAACTCTAGAAACCCTAGCTCAAGACCCTAATCTAGAAGAAGACCATTTACTACAATTTCTACTACTATCATCTCATAAGGATTTCTCTCTTATTGGTTTCTTCTTCCCCTACAACGAAAGGTAATCTTCTCTTCCTAAAGTTCAATTTCCTTGGAATTCTATCTTCTTCTTTCTAGATTTCCTTTCTAAGTTGCAATTCTCTTGTGGATTGCGTATTAGGAGCAGTAGATTGGATTGGTTTGAGTGTTGGAAGACCTTAGAGGGCTTGGATTGCCATTAGAGCTTGGATTTCTTCTCTTCTGTCAATTTCCTTTGCAAATTCGGATTAAGGCAAGTGCAATATACCTATTTAGCATAGAATGCATGTTTATTGTATTTGATTCTATAATTTACATTCTATTGATGTTAGAACTACCTTTAAGCTGGTTTTATGGGATTTTGGCCATTAATGGATGAGTTCTCCCATTTGAGTTGTAGTTTATTATATTTGATTCTGTAATTTACATTCTATTGATGTTAGAACTACTTTTGAGCTAGTTTTATGGGATTTTGGCCATTAATGGATGAGTTCTCGCATTTGGAAGATCAATGGCCCAGTTTGATGATGGATGGTTGATATAGAAGTGCTTTTGATGGTTTATATGTTTATGTGATAAAGGGTGTTGATTGGAGACGAATGGGTTGGAAAATGGTTTGAAAGAGTGAAAAACCCTGAATCTGGCTTCTACTGCAGGCGCGAATAGCCGATGTCCGATCGATCGGACAGTCAATTAACTGTAAGCAGCTTCAGGGTCAATCGATCGGACCTTCTGTTCGATCGATCGGACAGTTCCTCAACTACGAGTTGGCATTTTCCTTCCCCTAAGACCCAGAAATCTAGTATGCGTAGTCGACCAGACTCTGATCTAGGTCAACCAGGCACAAAGGACTTCCAGGGAGAGGCTGAGAACTGGGACACCCATTATCTACATAATCTCAATGTGTGCGGTCGACCGCCTAGGCCAGGAGGTCGATCGTACACGCAAAGAATTCTAGCTCCGGACATTGCCTACCAGGTGCCTATTTACTATTTCTAGTGTACGCAGTCAAACGACTAGGCTAGGAGGTCAACCGGGCACACTGCATTGAGGGTCAACCTAGGGGCCAACATCCTGACTTCCCAGTGTACTCGGACGACCAACCTTGTGCTAGATTGACCGGATACACTGTGTTCAGTGATTTTTCAGCTTTCAAATTCCGAGGTTGTGATCAGTTGTGAGGCCCATTGACCATCCAAATAGACTTTCATTGATGTGCCAAGCAAGAGTCAATGGTGTGACTCAACCTTGACTCATAGGAATCACCAAGTAGGGTCTAGGGTTTGGGATTTGATGTTAACTCAATTCTTAAATGTCGTCAAAGATGCTCATAACTTCGGGAGCACCAAACATAGTATCCTTGGCATCTAACACTTCATTTAGGAATCAAATTTACTGATAAGGACCTGGACCTGAAAGTGGACCATTACCTAGGATGGACTTTCTATAGTTCCCATTAATTCTCTTACTTAAAGGTTTATGCCACTTATTGCATTGCTGTCACTCTTATGTCCTTATTATTGTTTATACCTGCTGATTAAATGGAAAATGAATGACCTGAACCTAGGACTACTTAGAGGTGACCCGGTGATGTGATGGGGTGATTAATAACCCGTGTATGTGTCTAGGCGGGCCCCTCATATGGCCTACGTTGGGATGAGTGATACCCTAGGATGAAGAGGTTGGTTATGTTGGATTTGTGTCTCATTGTGGATGAGATTGGATTGATTATTATTGGAACTGAACTTGTTACCTTACTTGGATTGTTTTAGACTAAGGCCATGGTTTGGTGGGCCTTAGTATGGACTCAATGTTGGACTTAGACTTTGAATGTAATCCATGGATTGAACTTGTGCTTAGACCTCTTAGGAACATTGTTAGGACCTTGCTCATGCAAGATAAGCTTAAACAGACACAGACTTATATTTGTTTTCTTAAGTCGGCATTAGCATTCACTCAGTTGTCTTAAGTTCAGCCTTTGGACTGATCATCACTGGTAGGAGTTATTATGAGTGTTGAGTGAGCTATCATGATGAGCTATGTTTAGACGGACGGTGTGATACCGGGTCCGGTCTTTTGAGTGATGAGTGTTGAGACTAATGAGTGTTTATTGCGAGGCTCGTCATTCCCCAGCACTGCTTACTTTTTCCCACAACGACTGTGTTCAGTATGGGAGGGCCACGGCATAATATCCCGCGGTGTCCGACTCGTATGAATGTGCCACGTTGTTGTCTATTAGATTAGATAACTTACTCATACTAATTCTACTTGCTTACCTTGTTCAATTGCCTAGATTATGTACTATTGTTATTCTTATGTTTGTATGGTCGTCTCTACTCTTTTGATGCATACATCCTATGTTACTTGTATACTATGTCTTGCCAGATCCTTGGATCTGACCCATTCTTAGTGCTTAGGTATTGACCCAGACTACGAGGGTGACGCGCTCGTCAAGGTGCCCATAACTGGAGACTATGGATGGGGACCAGCAAACCAAGAGTCGAACTCAATATGAAAGAAGCTAAGCCAGTTAGCATGCCTTTAGCCAACCACTTCAAGCTCAGTAAAAGATTATGTAGTACTACATATGAAGAAAAGGAACGGATGATGTATGTTCCATACTCCTCAGCAGTTGGGAGTCATATGTATGCCATGGTGTGTACACAGCCAGACATTGCTCATGCAGTGGGTTTAGTAAGTAGATTTCTTTCTAACCCTTGGAAAGAGCATTGGGAAGCAGTGAAGTAGATCTTTAGATATTTGAGAGGTACATCAGATTTGTGTTTGTATTTCAAAGGCTTAAAACCAATGCTTAAAGGCTTTAAAGATGCTGATTTTGCATGCGATCTTGATCGTCAGTTGTCTACTTCTGGGTACTTACTTGCTTTTGCAGGGGGAGCTATTTCTTGGAAGTCTAAGTTGCAGAAGTGTACAGCATTGTCTACAACCGAAGAAGAATACATAGCTGCTAATGAAGCAGGGAAGGAGATGATTTGGTTGAAGAGATTTCTTTTCGAGAACTAGGTTTGAAGCAAGGAGAGTATGTAGTCTACTGTGATAGTCAGAGTGATATGGATCTTAGCAAGAATGCTACATACCATGCCCGCACGAAGCACATTGATGTGAGCTATCATTGGATTCGTAAGGTCATTGAAAGGAATCTCATGAAGCTGGAGAAGATTGATACTGACAAGAATCCCTCAGACATGATGACTAAGATCGTGTCTAAGGAAAAGCTGGAGCTGTATTCAGAGTTGGCAGGACTAAACTCCCAGTAAGGGGGTTCAGAGGCGTCTTCCCCATGGCCTGGAGGGGGAGATTGTTGGCCTAGTGGGTCTAGACCAAGTGGGATCATGCTCATGGGTATTATGATAATTATACCAGGACTTTCTTATTGACTAAGATAGGGTTTATTGGGGGATAAGAAAGAGAGCATTATATATATGATGCAATGTGTAACCCATGAGAAGCTCCTGCATACCATACAGAGTGAACCTAAAGGAGAGTCAAGTTTCTTTCTTGTGGACGTAGGCGAGTTTACCGAACCACGTAATTCTTTTGTTTGATTTTCTATTTCTTTGTGTGGTTGATTGATTGCTCGATCGCATTGATTCACGTTTCCGCCTACACGCGCACAACACTTTATTGGCAAGTGCGGTTTTTCATGGTGCTGCCCGAAGAGTATTGTGGACGTGGCAGAGTCTTGGTTGGATGGGTGTTTTGTGGGGTGTGGCCGAATCTTATGGAGCATGATACCATTTACTATCTTATGGTCAGTTTGGAAGGAAAGGAATGATATGATCTTTAGGTGTTCTTCATCATCAACAACAGATATGATATCCAATATAACCTTTAGGATTGCAAAATGGGCTTTGGTTAGAAAGGAATTCTCTAATTTTACCTTTTAATGATATTTTTTCTAGTTGGGGGAGCTTGCATGGGATGTGGCTCTTTTAAGGAGAGGATAACAATGAAATAGTATCCTCCTCCTTTAGGGGTCTTTAAGTTTAATGTGGATGATGCTTCAAGGGGTAAGCCAAGTCCAGCTGGGATTAAAGGGGTTCTTCGCAATTGTAAGGGGGAGGTATTAATTATGTTTTCCAAGTATGCGGGTGTGTGTGATTCCAATAAAGCAGGGGTGCTTGCCAATCTTGAAGGTCTTCGTTTGTTTTCTAGTAGATATGGCGGTACGCTTATTATGGAAAGTGATTCCTCTAATGCGAGCGCATGGGTGTCTAAGCGGAAGACTAATCCTTAGAAGATTCATTTCTACCTAAATGAAATTAGAGAGTTATCTGTTGGAATCAATGTTTCCTTCCGTCATGAGGTTAGATCGGCTAACTCTATGGCAGATGTGTTAGCCAAGCAAGGGATTGATAGGTTGCTTCCTTAGGTGGGTGTGGTTATGTAAATGGTTGATAGGTTGCTTCTTTGGGTGGGTGTGATTTTGTTAGTAGGGTTGGAGGTGGTGCATTTCTCCTGCACATCCCCTTCCTCTTTTTCTTAGGTTTTTTGTACTTTGTACGCTCTTTTCTTTGAATGAAATATTTCGTTACCATTAAAATATATATATATATTGGGGACAACTACCGTACAATAGGTATTAAACTTGACAATCGCCCAAGAATTGCCGGAAAATGTATAATTACCATAGAATTATTCATCTATAGGATATCGCTAGCTGTGATATCCTAGGAAAGTAGGATATCGCACTATCTGAAGCAGGAAGACTTGTGGAGCTACAGTATCATAGACGGTAATGCTCTCCTCAATGCTTTGTTTAATTTTTGTTAAACTATATGACCATTAACAATGATCCAAACCGTTGGAAACATTAATACGGTCAAACACAGCCCATATGCCAAAATTTCAACTGTTGATCTGTCTTAAATCTCGAGATATTTGATACAAACTGAATGACCACACATCTATTTTTTTTAGACTTTTGTGGGCTCCCTAATCACAATCATGATCGTTAATCTTCTTTGAAATAATTGAAATAGCTAGCTATAAAATTTTCAGCCTCCGATTTAATGTAAAGCTACCTAAAATGAAGAAAAACCTTAGAACCTTTTATTTCACAAGTGACAATATCACAATAGAATAAATGAAACTTGAACAGTCCATTTTTTTTTCCTTGACTATAGGACCACCATCCAAATTGTTGGATAGCTGTATGAGTGTAAGAACTAATATGGCACCAAATTTGGACCGTTGATCTATCACGGTTATCGAGGAATTTGCCTTGTGGTTTGGTGGTCCCACAGTCAAGAAAAAACCAAAAAAAAAAAAAAAAAATGGGCGGCTCAAGTCTTCCACTTCAGATAGTGTGATATCCTACAGACGAATAGTCATGCGGTAATTACATCTTTTCCGGCAATTCTGAGGTGATTGACAGGTTTAATACCTGTTTTGCGGTAATTGTCCCACAATTTTTTATAAACTGAGATGTGAGTACTTCAGTGTTATTCTACATTTTTATTTTCCTTGATGTCAAATCACGATCCCTGCCTTCTCGCATATTTGTGAAAGCAACCCCATGTAAATCAACATCCGTAAATTGGTTATTTTCTTTCAATGAAATGCTCAAAAACACCTACTGGACTGCCGAATTTTGTCTATCGTCTATAGGTTTGCTATTTTTGTTATCAGAAAAAAAACATATATATGTCACGCCAAACAAAGGACTATGAAAAATTAGAACAATTGTCCTCTCCAACGTGGAATTCTCTTGTCGCACAAACAGGATGCTTGGTATAGAGTCCAACACCATTGCCTGAAGGATCATTTAACATTTCTTCATCTCAAATCATTGACGGTTGTGTCTGCTCGTATATGCACTGGTACAGATGAGAGCCTGGAAGAGATCTCCCTTAAAACCTTTGATGAAATAAAAGCATCTTGGTGGTTTGGGAACAACAGGGGCTAATGTTGTCTTCTAGTTAGTCATCTTTCCAACAGGAGGCAATGGAGGAAAGATTAGAGGAAAATTAAAAAGGATATGAAATTTGTAAGCTAGGGAAGAAGGAACATATGAAAGAAACTGGAAGATGATGAATTGTAGAGTGTGTTCTGTATAGTGCTTACAAAATGCTCATTTATAGAAAAAGACAATTAAGCATTGACGATCATCCTATTAGAGTTAAATTCCACCTGCAAAATGCTAAATTTTATGCAGGGGCCACATCATATTGTGGTGCTGATTGTTCATAGGCTGTAATTGGGTCCCGGCCAATCCCAAATGCAACCAACCAAAGCACCAACTTGGATTGGGTCTCTCCAAATTATCCTAATTCCTTCTAACTTTTCTAGAATTCCTTACAGATGAGCTTCAATCAAAGGGACTAAGAGGAGTGTAAAAGGCAGAGATCTACAAGGTACAACCCAAATAACCCATGTTTCATTGGAAATGATTGTCCAACTTTAGCAATCATCTGTGAAACTAAATCCTAGGAATTTAATTGTCTTTTAGATCTCCAACCTTGAACCTTTACTTTTTGTCCTTTCCATTAAAGCCCCTTTCAGATCTCCACCCCTAAATGGAATCAATTTATCAAGCAAATCATGGAAGAAAAACAGCCCTACCTAATATGAGCAGGATTGGTGGCTATGAAAATCATCATCAACAGCAGCAGCAGCAGCAGAACATCATTCCATCACTACGAGAATGGTGATGGTGGTAATGGTGGTGGTGGTGGTGGTGGGGCAAAACTGGATGGTTAAGAGCATCCATCCAAAGTTGCTTTTGGGCTATGCTCCATCCAAAATAGAATTTAGGATTTGGAAGGCTTGGATTAATCTACACTTGTATATAGATGATCATGAACTGAAAATAAGAAGAGAAGGCAGGCAAAGGAGAAAAAAGTACCTATACCCTCACTCTTCATGGTATTTTTGACTCAAAACTATTCTTCATAGATTACAATTGTAATTTCCAGTTTCAATTTTGCATTAATAGAAGGCACCAGCATTTTCCATCACTACAATGTATATAAGAAGAATATATTTGTAAAAAAAAAAAATAACTACTTAATAAAACACAAGATAGCCAACACAGCCTCACCCCCTACCATTTTCAGCACCTAAATTCCCTTCAACATGTACTGTCTGAAGTGATTCGGAACCCTGTGAAGTTAAACTCTCCTCTACCTCATCCTTTAGGGAGGATTTATCCATCACTGCAACTATTGTCTTCGTAATCTCCTCTTTCAATTCCTTTGCCTCCTCAATCAAACCACTTTCAATCTTCCCCTTCAATGCATCTATCTTATCTCTCAACTGTGCTTCTTCTACTGTTCTCTCTATCTCCTCCAATGTCACTTTGTTGATCTTCACTTCCTTCTCAGCCAGACCTGGAACAGACGTTGCCTTCTTCCCCAGCCCCACAAACTCCAAATTAGCCGACTCCAACATCCCCTTTAATTCAACCTTCGCCTTTTTGACCTCTGCTATCTGATCCTCATTTAATGACTCTCCTTTTGCCACCCTTTCCCGTGCATTCTTTAAAATCTCCATCTTCGGCTTTGCTTCTGTTTCAAATTTCTGGTTTATCTCTTTCTTTAATTGCTCCCTTTTGGCTTGCCACTCAACCAGCCTGTCAACCTGGGTCAGCATTTCTAGCTTCTGGTTCAGCTCAAGGAATGATCCGGGTCGGGATAAACCATGCTTAAATTTCTCCAAAAGCCGGTCTACCTTTCCTTTTAATATAGGATTAAGGGCCTGATCAGGTGATTTGGAGAGTTCCATTTGAAGGGATTTCACCTCCTCCTGCAAGCCCATAGAAATAAAAGCATTGGTTATCTCCTTGTCGACTTCTTGTCGCAGCTTCTTAACTGCCTCCTCAGAGAAAATGGGGGTGGATGACAGCCCCTTGACTTCGCTTATGTTCTTTTTTAGCCTTTCGATCTCAGCTTCTATGGTGGCAGTTGATACAGATGAATCATTGGTGACATCAGATAGCTTCATGTTGCGTTTCTTCTCAGGATCTGCCGCAACGCCTTCTTGAAAGCCACCAAGAATCCGGAATTTGAGGTTGCGGTGATGGAGCAACTTTTCAGCATCCATATCTGACAGCTCCTGAATTGGATGAAGGAATTATTTACCACTGGGAGAGCATAGGGAATGAGTTTTGAAAGCAAGCCAGTATCTATCGAATGACGATATTGGTTTTAAATTTCAATTGAACTCATCGAGAGTTCAATTGTTTTACTAGGGAATGAGTGGCAGGAAGTTCTCAAGAGCAATCCAGAATGCAGTAGAACATAAATTTGTTTTCAAAAGCTGTCATTGGTATTGAATTCTCCTCAATCAATGGTCTTTTTCTTTGAAATCAACCAAAAAGTTATAGAAGCAATATGCTCAAGAGAACAAAAATTGTTTTTTTCTTTCTGGAATCTTAGGTCATCTTTTCTTCCAAATACTAGTTGTTCAAATTGAAGGAAGAAAAGACCAATGTTGCAAAATTGGAAAACAGGGCTTCAAAGTTTTATCTGAAACTGCATTGTTTTCTTCATCCAACACAAAAGGTGAAGTCATTTTGGAAGTAGACCTGATTCATCTTCAATTAAAGAAAAACCAAGATTAGGATTTTTTATTAGATTTACAACTTTCTGTTAAAACAAGCAAGATTTCAAAAATAGTGTAAATGCATGAATTACTTCTCCAAGAAAATTAACCAGTACCACTTTCACCGCCCGGATCCACAACCTAAGTAACAGAACAAGTACGAAAGGATAGCCACAAATTGACAATAACATCATTATAATTATTTGAGGAGGCTTTTTTCGTTTCTCAGTTATTGTGATCAAACTTTGCAAGTCTGTCCAGTCAAACCCTAGAAATTTACAGAAGTTTTCTCAGTTTTTCACTGAACTGCAAGGTTTAAAAGAAAAAGGTTGTGTCAGGCCTGTTTGTTTGTAAGGTGAAGTAAAATTAAATTGAGTGTCAAATCAAGAAGGAAAAAAAAAAAAAAGTGGAGGGAGTTGGAAGTAAAAGCACCCTTTTGTCATTTTGTGCTTTTTATATGTATATTTTTTGTCATTTTGTGCCTTTTTAGAGCATCTTTTTTCGTCATTTTTGTGCAATTAAAAGTAGTTTTTTTGTCTTTTACAACCAACTCCCTCCACTATCTTTTTTTCTTGATTTGAAACTCTAGTTCATTTCATTTTGCTCTACTCCGCAAACAAACAGGGAGTGTAAAAAAAATGATTTAGACATCATGATCTTTCCATTAAGTTTAAAAAAAAAAAAAAAACATGGAGTATATAATATTAGATAGATTAAAATAGAAGTAGGAATTTTCAATGAACAAGAAAGGGAAATTTTAAAGTTCAGTAATTACATCCATGGCCTTTAGTAGCATAAGCTTTATTTGTTGGGAAGTCCAAGACGGATCAGTGTGTGCACCACCAAGAGGTTCCTGCAATAAATAACAAGGATTTAAAACATAATCAAAGCAAAAACAAAAACTGGTCATAATAACACATTGGAAATACCATAGCAAGCCTGACAGGATGCCAAAAGTAGATATCATTTGCATAAAGATTTCCTTGCTAATAAAACCAGTTTAGGAAATCAAAATGGAAAAAATAATACTTCGGTGAATGTTACATATATATATATATATATAATCGCATCTGCAAGGAATTTTATTCCAGATGCTTTAGAACATGTGAAGAAGCATAATGCCCATTTGGAGTAGGGCTCATGGTCTGATCAACTAGACCATCAGTTTGACAGACCACACACTTGATGGAGGATGACTTAAAAGACCTCAAAATTGAATATCTTCAACAGTTCCAAAAATAAAAACAGTGTAAAAAAAGGCCAAGATCTGATGACTGCCAATCTGTGGGAATCCAGTGTATTAGAAGTTTGCATCAAGAAATTATGCATGCTCTAAAGTAGCATGCCTAAAATAATAAGGATTAATTTTGATTGATGGGCACAGGAGAATCCACCAGTAGGAAACAATTCAAATCAATCCACTGTCGGGATGAGACGGAAGGTCTGGGTGTTGCAATAGCAATGTGTGATTTCTAAGAGGGGCAACACTATTAAGAAGATACAAAGGTCTGCAATAGCAATTTTGTGATTCATAACAAGGACAGGGTTCTGCTGACCAAAAGCAACAAACGCTTGTCAAAGCAGAATCTTGTGTGTGTGATATATGTATGGTGAGGGACAAACTCAATGGGGCCCACGTAGGGCCCCATTGATCATGGGACTTGGGGGGGATGGAAAGAGTCATATGAGATGAGACCATATATCAAGTTTGAGGTCAATCCCAAGTCTCTAACCCCTTCATCCGTGACCCACAAATTTAATTACTTTATATTAAAGGAAAATTTTGACCCTCAATCCAATGGTCCAATCCAATCAGATTAATGAAAACTCAATTGATCCATTGTAGTTTAGGGGGTTCCATGTGCGTGGATGATTTGGATGAATCATAAAGTGGCCCAACTACATTCTCCCTCACCATAGTGTGGTGAAGGATAGATGCACATGAATATTTCTCATAAATATATATATATATAATGCCACCTCACAAGTTACATGATTGGATACCTACTTCCCTCAAAATCGAGAAACAAATAATTTTTTATTGGAAACTTATAAGAAACAATCTCCCATGTGGGGCCTAGGATTTATTATAGGAATGTCATCAAAGAAGATCTAAGGGCTTCATGCATATCTCCTTGGATCAACGTTAATCGTTATGGATTAATGACATGTGGTGGGCCACTTTAAGTAGGCTTCAACCCTTTGTGAAGTTATTATCTCCCGTGTGGGGCTATGGATTTATTATAGAAATGTCATCAAAGAATTTATAGGGCTCCATGCATATCATTGGGTTACGAATTTTTATGGATTAATGCCATGTGGTGGGCAACTTCAATTAGAATCCAAGCGTTCGGGAAGTAGCAATGTTCCATGTGGGGCCTAGCCGCCTAGGATTTATTAAAGATTCCCATGAAACAAAATCGTTGTGCTTCCATGCATATGTCGCATGAATGCAAAAAGTTTGAAGGGGCTCGACTACCTAGTTTTAAGGAGATAAGATTTACTACCAAAGAAATTGGATAGGATATTTAGCTAGTTTCAAGGAGGAGATAATGGAAGTTGGGAATGGGAATGGGCCATTAATAAGATTCTTAAGCCAGATGCTTATGTCAACATATAATTATCTTGATTCTTATTTCTCATTGGATGTTGGGATGGGGCGTTTTCCGAGTTTTCTAGCGTCCCCCTATATATATATAGAGGAATTCTCAAAAACTCCCTACTTAAAAAGGGGAGTTTTTGCCCCTTTTGCTTTGTCCAATGAGATAATGCCAATTCACATGTGCAAAGCAACCCCATGTAACGTCCAATGAGAGGAAGATCTCATGGAGACTTTTTCTCCTTTAAATGCAACATTAATTACCTTACCCTACTTTTTCTTCTCTTCAATAGCAACAACGATTCCCCATGGCTAAGAAGTGATTTTTAGATTGTTTAACCATGGGTCCCATTATTAAGAAAGGTACCTACAAAATTAGGAGATACATGGTTCTTACAAGTGGGTCCAACTAGTTATATTTGAGATTAGAGGATATGATTGGTACATTGTTATCAAAAGTGGGTCCAACTGATTGTAATCGTCTATCATCTTTGTATTTGTATATCCTCTTTTAACCGTGGATCCCACTATTTAGAAAGGTACTTATAAAATTGGGTAGTATATGGCCCTCACGTACAAGTGGGTTGAACTAATTTTATATGTAAAAATTAGAGGGTGTAATTGATACATATAAAATCATAAGTGAGTCCAATTTATTTTATTGGTAGATCATCTATTAACAGTAGGTCATATTGTTTCAAAGGTACTTATAAAACCAAGTGGTGTGGGTCCACATCGTTTCTTTTAAGACTCATGACTCAAGGAATTTTTGAAAATAGGGCCCACCTACAAAAATTGAAGCCGGTGAAAATAAATGGAAGGATCGGTATGTACCCTCACCAAAATAATAGCCAAACATCTTGCTTTTAAAAAGGAGAATAAGTAGGAAAGTTAATCTATCTTATCTTATTGGAAAGAGAAAAAATAGGTGGTGGTTTCATTTGTTTCCAAAGAGGATAAGAATACACGTGAGCAACTTCTCATTGGTAGAAGAGGGGGCTGTTTTTCACTTCCAAAATGTCCTGGGCGTTTTCTAGCTTACCTCATATATATATATATATATATATATATATATATGGGAGACGGTCCTCATGGGAGACGGTCCACTGAGGACCGTCCTCACTCACCAAAATAAGGACCCGGCCTCACCATCCGATTGAGACCCTCATCCAACGGTAGTCATCAAGCATATAAAGCAAAAGTTGAAAAAATGGGGGAAACGAAAGACACCGCCCAAAACCCAGGCCCTGCGATTGGATCATCTTCTTCTCCCCCTCCCTCTTCTTTCACATCTCCTTCTTCATTTCTCTGCCAATCTCTCTAGATGGGAACCAGAAGGAACCATGGGAACCGGAACGAAGAAACCACTTCCTCAGCTCTTTCGGTTGCCCTTCTTCCTCTCTCTTTCTGTCGCAAAAGAAGAGTCCCAAATCAAACGAGCGAAGTAAAGCTGAGATCCCTGCCTCGAGCTCCGACTGCACTGCTACATCACCTGATGGATACCAACTTGGATTCATCACTTGTCGCGCACACTCTACACCAGCTACATGTTCCGGTCAATCCATCGATCCAGCAAGTTCAGGTCGATCCGCAGTGAACAGCAGCTGCCTCTGCTACTATCCCTCTTCCCGTTAGTCCCTCTCGGCTAGCAGAGCATTTTACCCAGAGTCCTTTCTCTCTCTTGGCTACTAAAACTCTTATCAATTTCCACAACCTTTTAGAAAGCATAGTTTAAGCTAATATTTTGTCCTGTGGTTCCCTTGTTTTGAATTTTGTAGGGCTCGAATCAATGAATGTGGAGTGAAATGTATTGAGGATATTTGATGCTGTAATTCTTTTGGAGAAGGTTGACATCTCATTTTTTCAGTTTTATTCAGGTTACAGGTGGCAGTTTCGTTCATGTGGGGATGTTGTTGTGTTTGCATGTTGTAATGGAATCGGGGAAGTTGTATTGGGATTTTGTAATGAAATTGGAAATATTTTTTCATATCAGAATGAGGGGTTTTGTGACTGATTTACTGAAATGTTCCCATTTAATGTTGGATGTTGTAATTTAAGAAAATGAAGAAATGCATGAGCAATGGTGGTTTTTTGCATCAATGAAGATTGTTCAATGTTCAATGAAGATGGATTGTTTTCTTTACTTCTTTAAATTAGGTCACTGCTGTTATATCTTTATCTTACTTTCCATGGAAACTTTTGGAGATTTCAATGGTTAGAAATATAATAGGAAAAATGGATTTTGTCCTACTTTGTATGATTTTTGTTGTTTGTTCTTGTGCTAAAAAAGGAAAATGGGTGGTTGCTAATGTCAGAATAGCAGTGACCTTCGTGTTCCTCTTCAAATGTTTCTTGGAGGTAGCATACACTGTTTGGAGTACCAGATTTTCTTCGTTAATTCGATTTTTTATTTTTTTTTGTTCAAAAGAGAGGAGAGGGAGGGCAACCGAGAGAGATGATGAAGGGGTTTCTTCCTTTCGGTTCCCATGGTTCCCCAGTTCCAAGAGAGAAAGACAGAGAAATGACAAAAAGTGGGGCAAAGAGAGATGAAAAGAGAGCTACCCATTCCCCATCATTATTTCTGCAACGGGCAGAGAAGTTGACGTGAAAGAAGAGGGAGGGGGAGAAGAAGATGATCCGATGGCAGGGCCCAAGGGTGAGGAAGAGAGAGCAAAGAACAAGGGATCGAAGCCTCTCTTGCAGAAAGGCTTTGGGCTGTTCTATTTTTCGTTTCCCTCTTTTTTTTCCTTTGTTTTATATGCTAGATGCCTATCATTGGATGAGGGTTTCGATCGGACGGGGAGGTTGGGTCCTTGTTTTAGTGAGTGAGGACGGTCCTTACTAGACCGTCTCCCTATATATATAAATATATATATATGGGCCAGCTCTCCTAAGCTAAAGCTTACCTTATCCTAAGCTGAAACAGTGCTGGTCCCACAAATCAAAGTCAATTATCACTGTTTTTTGCATGATGATTGTCTCCAAAATCAAGATAAATCCAATCAAAAATGAATTTTCTAGTTCCATCATTTAAAAAATAGCTATAATCAACTTTGATTTGTGGGACCAGCACTATTCCGGCTTAGGATAAGGTAAGCTTCAGCTTAGGAGAGCCCTGCTCACACACACACACACATATATATATATATATAAGCAAGGCTCTCCTAAGCTCAAGCTTAGGATAAAATTTCGTAAGCTCATGCTTGTGGGGCCCACCTTTGGTCCATCCAAATGGACCAGACACATGGCCTCCCTAAATTGCACATGTCCAGCAACTTTCGGTCATATCTGAGTTTACTAGACCGTTGGATCGACTATGTATCGATCCAAATGGACCGACTATGTATCGATCCAAATGGACTATTGACCATTAAACTTTTGGGCCCATATGGAGATGATAGAAATCACTGTTGGGGCTGTTTTTTGCAGAGAGGAAGATCTCAGGGAGTCCTTGAAACCCGCCCCCCAATGTGGGTCTCCATGTGGGCTCCACACACTTGAGCTTACCTTATCCTAAGCTTGAGCTTAGGAGAGCTGGCCCATATATATATGGAGAGCATCTCTCACCTTACTATGAGAGATAAGTGGGAGCCCTCACATCCATAACCAATGCCAACAACTTAAATGTGAGGGCCCCACCTTATCTCTCATAGTAAGGTGAGAGATGCTCCTATATAAATATATATATATATATGGAAATGAAAAGGAAGATAAGTAAAATAGCTGCGAGGAAATCACATTTCAGGCTGTATGATAAAAGGAAAATACTGCCAATGCTCAACATTGCCGATTGAGATGAACGCCACTCCTCAAGTTCACTTGTGAATATTCAGTTAATGCAAATGAGGAGGCTAACTAATTACATAAACCTAGTTACTGGAAGTAGCAGGAAGAGGAAGCTGATGGAGAGGTAGAGCAACAACCAACGTTAAATATAGGCTTTTACTAAATCATGTAAAAAAACTGTAAAATCCCCAAGTGCAGTTTCAGACAGACAGACACGCACGCGCACACACAGAGAGACTGAAATGTAAGCACTGGAAAAGAAAAGAAGTAAGAATCTTGGCAACAGAGAATTGTGTGGTAACTGATGCAATTTTACAGCTAAAAGAGAGCGAATCTGATGGTGCCTTGGAGCCACAACCCTCATGCTTAAGGTGGTTGTCTTGTCTTCTAGAGAAGCTATCTCCCAATGTTCTAATGGAGTTAAATGTTAGAAAACCGGTGCTGTTGGGTGGATTATCTACTTATTTATCCAATGGGTCCGAGATTCCATCATTTCAATGTGAATCGGGGAATTGTTCACCAAAATACAATTAAGGTAGAGATGATGGCGAGATTAGAAGTTTTTGTGATCTGCCTTTTTTCTGTTCACAGGAGTGGCAATGCCGAATTATCTTCAGTATCTGCTCAGGGCTTGGTGCTGGATTGAGATCAATCAGAGGAAGAAGTACTTTATAGGTTAATCATTTGTAGCCATCATGTGGCTTTTACGGAAGGAGAAGAATACTATATGTTCTTATAGTAGAGCAGTATCAGAGGCTGCTTTGTCCTCCAAAATGCGCAGAGTAGCAGCTCTCTGGGATGTTGAACTTCCTTACTTTCATGGAGGTCTATCAACCGCAATTAACATGTGCTGGCTGAAGGTTATTTATGACCCTAGGCATCAAGAACCCATCCTTTAATCATGGTCCCTGCCTCAAGAAGGGCAGTTAAAGCTCAATTTTAATGGAAGTGTTATTCGAAATCATGGGCATGCAAGCATGGGTGTTTTCATTCAGGATTTCCTCATTAGCTCCTCTGTGGTCCTTTTGAGGCTCAATACGAAGAACAGTTAATGACGCAGAAATGACAGCTATGTTAGTAAGTATGAAGGGAGAGACACTGGGATTAGATTAACTATTTCCAGGTTGAAAGAGATTCCAAGGGTGTGATCGTGTGGGCATTAAACTCGTCAATAGAACCATGGAGATTGGCAGAAGTCGAGGAGATTGACGGTCTTAAAGACGTGATCAGTCACTCATTTCATTATGTCCAAAGAGGAATGAATGGGAAAGCATATGCTTTAGCAATGGGGTTGCTCAAGGTCTTCACAAGTGGATATGTTAGTATTCTCGCATGAGGTCCTAGTATTGGCTGTTCCTAGTGGTTCGCTGATCCATGTTTTGAGTTTTTTTTAGGCTGTTTATTGCTCTTCGGATTCTTTGCTCATTTCCCTTGTATACACCTTTTGTGCATTAATAAAGTTTTCACCGTTCATATATATATATATATATATGGGAAATTCTCAAAAACACCCCACTTTAAAAACGCCCCTTTTTGCGCCCCTCTTTTTTTTTGGTCATAGGGCCCATATTGTGTCAATCAAGTCCTTTCACACACACTACCCCCAATTGAATAGTCACAAGTCCAAGTTTGACATTCATCCAACTTTTCCTCACCTTTGGATTGACATCATAATAAAATTATGCCTCCTAAACCGTTAAATTTTAGGGCCAGGGATCAAAAGGTTAGGATTATCTTATGAGCTCAAGATTTTGCATGTAGGTACGCCTCCTATGGATCTTTCCATCCAATAAACTTCCATGATCATCATGCATTCTAATGTGCCAAACTAGGAGGGGTGTTTTTAAGAAAAAAATGCTTGGGTGTTGTGTAGCGTTATATATATATATACATGTATATACACGTGTATAACTCCACCAGTATTTTTTACTGCCAGTCCCAAGACCAGGTAAAGGAGGAGGGTTGCATTAGGTAGGTTGACAGCCAGCGTAAAAATTTGTCACAACCCAAACATGAATTCTGATAATACAACATTCCGAGATCAAACATGAACACGATATATATATATATAGGAAATGCTTTTGTGTGGATGTCACATGGAGCAGGACAACCCATGCGTCCACCTAGGGAGACACATGATCAATCTAATCCCACAACCCTAAACCAAACGAAACACCGCCTTCCCCCTTTTTCATGTCACAGATCCCATAGCTTTTACACCTATCCAAATGAACTGGAGTGTTGGAATGGGGAAAAAATGGTGCATTCTAAACCGTTGAACTTCAGGGCTACAAACCGAGGGGTTAGGAGATTGATTAGAAATTTTATATATGCAATGGTCCCATATGGATATTTCAATCCCCCACCTCAACCAAGATTAGTGGGCCCCACAGGTTGTCTCAAACAGTCTCCCGTGTGAGACATCCACACAAGAGCACACCCCATACATATATAAATGGTAAGAAGTATAAGCAATTTATGGTTAGGAAACTTGGGATTAAAATAGCATTTCATTTGCTTTGGAATAGCAATATATTCATTTCATGAAACAAATATATACACATTGTAAACCCTTTCTTAAAGTATTTTCTTAAAGTATTGAAACACTAGAGAATTTGTTCCAGTGAGCTCCCTATCAAGACTTCTCTCCCTCTAACCCTGTTTTATCGCTTTTGACCTCCATGTATTCACTTCTCTTTGTTATCTCTTTAACTTTATCCTTCATCTGCGGTTTCTCCATTTTTCTCTATCATTTTCTCCTCTCATTTACAAATTCTGCATCCATCTATTTTTTAAAAATTATAAATGTTGGCTGAATACTCAAGATTTGAATCATGTCTCTGGCTGAATTGGGATGCAATACGAGGATTCAGCTACTCCAATTTGTGTATAAAGCATCAAGGAGAGTGCACAAATGGAAGAATCTTCTAGTCAAAGTCATCAATGTTAAATCGATATGATATGATCATGGGGCAACTCTTCGTGAGAACTGTTTGGAGTTTGATAAGAGTCCTGCGGTCAGAAAGAGGGCCCAGGTAGCAATGGAAATATAGAAATCAGGCCTTAAATACATGGATAATGGTTTTGATACAAAGATAAAGTCAACACAGGCTGTTAGAAGGTTTCCTCCACGTGTTGCACACAATATTTGACATGTGGGCAGAACCTTGGGAAAAAGTTAGGAAATAAAACAGAAGAAATCATCTTCATGATTTAGCTGTGTTGTCCTACAAGTTTCAAGGAAACAATGATACCAGAGAGTTAAGCTCTTGGGGATAGCAATCATGGTCTCAGCCTAATGTTATTATATCTGAGACTCTGATTGGTGGATAGGTATCTAGCATGCCACCATGGTTGTACTATGACTGTTTAGCAAGCAATGAAGTTAAAGATCACAACAGAAAATATGAAATCTGGGCTTAATAAATCTTAACATAGTGATATATCCAATCTGACTAAAATTAGTGGATTTAAGCAATTGAAAGATGTGCTCATGATCAAATAATAAAAGGCATATCACAGGTTGAACATGTGCTGAGAAATATGAAGCAAAAGATCAGAACGCTCACTTGAATTATTCCATCTGCAATTTTAAGCTTACACAGTTCCAAAGCTGTAATCTTTAGTTTCTCAGCTGCCTAAACAACATCTCAGAGAATTCAGGAATGAAGGCAACAGACATTTGAAGGAGCTTCAACAAGCACATTAATTAACTACCTTAGGAGCCGCTTGCGCACTTTTCCACAAGATTGCAGCACATGCTTCTGGGCTGCTCACAACAAAGAAGATTACACAAATGCAAAACATATATAGGTAATCATCATAGATATACAACATGAGATAGTAAAATTGGAACGTGTGATTTGTACAAGAAGGGAAACAGTTATAGTCCAGGAACACAATTTTTTATTGTTCTAAACCAAGAAAGCCACAAAATGATACCCTTGTCGGGAAGTGGAAATATGTAATCCCTAGTCTCCAAACTAAATGGAACAAGTGCTCATGCAGGAATTCAACAGAAACTCTGTGCAACACTTGATTTCTACATGAAAGGAAACACTAATAATCTAGGAACGGTTTTGCTCATTCTAAACCAAGAAAGCTGCAAAACGAAACCCTTGCCTGGAAAGTTCAATTCAATAGAAACTTTCCCTCTCTCCCTCTGCTCTCTGAAACAAGTGATTTCTACAAGAAAGGAAACACCTCTCTCTGATTTTTGAGGCTTATAGTGGTAATTCTAGTAATAGTAGAATTCTAAAAACAGGGGAATAACTGCTTCAGACTTCTGGTGGTAATTCTAGTAATAAAAGAATCCTAAAAGTAAGGGAAGAACTGTCTCAACTCCTGAAACGACAAGAAGCCAAGCAGAGACGAGACTTACCTATTAATACTTTTTATTTGCTTCGTTATGACTATAATCGATCTACAGAAAGAACAAAAAAATATTGCTAATTTTCATTGCCATGTTCCTGTCTCAACATGTAAACTTGATTAAACTATAGTTTTCTGATCTAGCGGGTCAACCAGACTCAACCACCTACCAGACTGATACTCGAGAGTCGAGATGACCAGGAAAACCAATGGTGATATGAAGGTAAATAATTCTTAAACACTTTATAAATACATTTATAATAGCTCAATATAAGGAAAATGTAAGAGAAAAAAAAAAGGAGGAAGGGGGAGGCAATGGGGGAAGCAAAGCTAAATAAAGTGAGTCCAAGGCAAGCAACACAAAGCTAGACGAAAGCATAAAAGTGTACTGAGAGCAAGTATAAGGAAGAACAGTCCGGGGAATATCTGGGAGAAACCAACTGCAGTAACTACAATTGGTCCTTCAGATCACCAAGGAAACCCTTGATTCACACAATTCAATACCTTAGCACCAAATTGAAGAATGACAGCTAGACAATGCTTACGGCTAAAGCCATGGACTACACCTTCATGGGATCCCTTTATTTGGCTAAAATACCACCTTTGGAATTCCCCCCATCTTGAAGCAGCATAGGGAAGGGGGAGATAGCCAACAAGCTACTCTCCAAGCCAGACGGCTTAGGATAGGGATCCTTACAGACCAATAGTCTTGGTCTCACACCACAGACAAGAACACATCACAAGAGGAAACTCAAATTCTTACTTTATATTGAATGGCCCCTTGGAGAAGGTTACGTCTCCTTATATAGGCAAGCAATCACTGTTCTATCCTAGGCTGCTAACCAAAGCTAAGGAAACACTCCACATAGTATAGGATGGTGCAGTACAGGGTGGTGCCGATTTCTTCTTCTATGAGACAGGTTGAAAGATCAGTTGTCTTGAAAGAGCAGCTGAAAATGTGGACTCACTGCTCCCTAATGGGCTTGGGCCTTCGGGTATAAAACTTAAGAGGGGGCCCAATAGTATAGCCTGCATCAACTCTCCCCGGCTTGGAGAATCTTGACTCCGACGACTTATCAGCTCGGTACCTCTTGTACAAATCCGCATTGAGTCGTTTAAAGTCTGTGGCGGTGATCCATGTAGCTTCAAAAAAAGGTCAGCCTTCCACTTGGCCAAGAACAGGTGAAAACCACCATTCTTTGTTGTACCAGTAGATCGTCAAAGACGTCTTCAATTTCTTTGAAGGGAGCTGGAGCCATGGGAAGCAGGATAGCTTGCTCTTCAAATGATTCATTTTGATAATGCCCATGATAAATTGTGAGATCCTCAACATTGAATGTGGAAATGATATGCATGTCAGGCGGAAGATCAAGCACATAAACATTGGAGCTGATTTTCTTCAAAATCTTTAACGGGCCTGCACTTCTTGGGTGGAGTTTCTTGTAAGTAGTTGTGGGGAACCATTCCGGCTTCATTCTCACCATGACCATATCTCCTTCATCAAATTCGACATGGCACCTTCAAGTATCCGCATGCAGTTTATAAATCTCATTGCTTTTGGCAATTTGTTGGCGAACCTCATCATGAATGTCGTTCATGTGGTGTGCAAATTGTTCAGCTTCTTGGCTAGGCCTGGCTTCAACTGGTAAAGGACTCATATCAATAGGGAGACGTGGCTTGACTCCTGTGACAACTTCAAATGGCGATCTTCCCTTTGTTTTGTTAAAGGAATTATTGTAGGCAAACTCCACCATAGGCAAAATAAGATCCCATGAAGAGAGATGTTCTCCGACGAGACATCAAAGAAGATTTCCCAAGCTTCGGCTGACGACCTCAGTTTGATCATCGGTTTGAGGATGATATGCAATTGAATATTGAAGCTTAGTCTTCATCATATGCCATAAAGTGTTCAAGAAAAAGCTCATGAGTTTAGTATCTCTGTTAGACACTATAGTCTTGGGAAGACCATGCAGACGAACAATTTCTTTGAAGAAAAGAGTAGCAATCTTCCTTGCATCTGCTGTGTTAGAGCATGGTATAAAGTGTGCCATCTTGGAAAATCTATCCACCACAATAAAAATAGAATCTACCTTCCATGTTGTTTTTGGTAGGCCCAAGAAAAAATCCATGCTAAGATCTTACCAAGGAACATGAGGGATAGGAAGGGGCTGATATAATCCAGTGTTCTTCTTTTGACCTTTTGCAAGCCGGCATACTCAGCATAGTTCACAAATTCTGGCAACATCTGTCTTTAGACGGGGCCAAAAGAAGCGATCTTCCACAATAGCCAATGTTCTATCACACCCTAGATGTCCAACTGCATCTGCCACCATGTAACGCTCGTATGACATACTCGCAGATAAATGTAGCTGGCAAGTATAATTGATTCCCACGAAAGAGATAGCCATCATGTATGGTAAACTTTGGATGCTCAAAAAACTCACCATTGAGAAGATCTTTGTAAATGCGTCCAAAGTCATGATCATCAGGATATTCTCTGCGAATTTTTTCAAAACCTGGTATTGAGACGGAAATTGTTGTGAGAATGTGAGAACGACGACTTAAGGCACCTACTACCTTATTTCCGTGCCTGATTTATGACGCAAGACAAATGTGAATTCCTATAGATATGCACTCCATTTGACACGGTTGGAGCTCATCTTCTTCTGTGAGTTCATGTGCCGCAGAGCTTCACGATCGGAGTACAGCACAAATTCCTTTCCGATCAAATAGTGACGCCAGGTCCTACGGGGAATACTTCTTGCAAGAGTCATTCAACTTTTCGCTAAAGTAAGCAACTAGATGCCCATCCTGACTTAAGACTCCGCCAACTCCTATCTGCGAAGCATCACAACTAACTTCAAAGACCTTGTCAAAGTCTAGAAGTTTCAAAATGGGTGCCTCGGTCGTTTTCTGCTTTATTTGTTCAAATGCCCGAGTGGCGGCCTTGGTCCAATTGAAATCTCCCTTCTTCAAGTAATTAGTTATAGGAGTCATAATGGTACTAAAATTGCGAATAAATCTCCTATAAAAATTAAAAAGTGTCCAATCCATGAAAACTTTGTACTTCATGGAAAGTTCTGGGAAGAGGCCAATCTATGACTGCCTTGATCTTTTCTAGATCAACTTCTACTCCCTAGGCCGATACAACAAATCCCAAAAATATGACTTTGGAACTCAGGAATGTACACTTCTTTAAATTAGTGCAAAATTTTCTTTGCTAAGTGCACGCATTACATACCTCAGATGATCAAGATGTGCCTCCTTTCACTTGTTGAAGATCAAGATGTCGTCAAAATACATGACGACAAATTTGCCAAGGGTCGTAGAAGCTATGTCATCACCCTCATAAAAGAATTGGGAGCATTGGATAATCCAAACAGCATGATCAACCATTCGTACAATCCATCCTTAGTCTTGAATGTTGTTTTCCATTCATCTCCTGACTGAATACAGATTTGGTGATATCCGCTCTTAAGATCAATCTTTGAGAAGACTGATGATCCGGCCATCATATCAAGCATGTCATCCAACTGAGGTATTGGAAATTTAATGGTGATCTTGTTGATGGCACAGCTGTCGACACACATTCGCCAAGAACCATCTTTCTTAGGCATTAGGAGGGTGGATACTGCACAAGGACTCATGCTTTCGCGAATGTAACCCTTCTGGAGGAGTTCTTCAACTTGCTTTCTCAATTCTTTATGTTCTGTAGGGCTCATGCGATAAGCAGGTAAATTTGGAAGTGAGGAACTGGGGACTAGATCAATAGCATGCTAAATGTCCCTCATAGGCGGTAGCTTTTTTGGAAAATCTGCTATAACCAAGTCTTTAAAATCATGCAACAAGGACTTGATTTCTAGTGGTGGAGAAACTGCTTTCTATCTTTTGCCTCTTTGAATTCTTGTGGCATAAGGGCATAGACAACTCCTTGATCTTTGCTTTCTTCTTCAAATTTTCGCATTGAGAGAATGCGGGAATTTGGCTTGGATGCAATTTGCTTTGATGGGACTAATGCTGATTGCTTTGCTGAGGCAGTAGGAGGCTCAAGGGGAAGAAGAGTAACTTTGCGACCCTCATACTTAAAAGTATGGGTATTAGCATCTCCATCACTTTGGACCTTGTTATCAAAGAACCAAGGTCTTCACAATAGAATGTGAGTAACATTCATGGGAATGATACCACACCAAATTGAATCTTCATAACCGCCAATTTTAAATGTTACCCGACACCATTTGGTTACTAGAATGGCTGCTTCATTCACCCAAGAGACTTTGTAAGGCGTCGGGTGTTTCTCTGTTGGAAGCATTAATTTGTCAACTACGTCTTGCGACACCACATTCATCTCGCTTTCTCCATCAATGACAAGATAGCATAGTCTGTTGCGACATTTTGCCATGAAGCGAAATATGCTGGTTCGTCTCCAATCTTCAGCTTCCCCCTTCAGTAGTGATGAAAAGGCGACGAATGAATACCTTTCCTTCTTTTTCAGCTTGATAGAATGAATGATCTCCTTGCTCGGGTGGAACTTCCTGCTCTGCATATGGGGTTTCAACTCCATACTCTTCATCAACATGCTCCGATTCGTAGGCATCGTCTTCATTGTGGGCATAATGAAGATTCTTTGTACCTGGGCATTCAAAAGCAGAGTATCCTTTGCCTTTGCATCGATAGCACTCGATATCCTGCCTTGGCCATGAAGGATTGACAACATTCTTCCCTTTATTTGCATAATTTGGAGGGGGGCTTGCTTGATTCTGAGGCGGTACTTGCCTATTAAGATTTTGCGGTGGAGCATGTTGGATGGGATTTTGTGATGGAATGACCCATTGATAAGTCGTATCGGAGTTTCTCCTCTAAAGAGGTTCTAAAAAACGCCTTGAATATAGATGCTTCAACTGATCCTCGATGCAAATTGCCATGCGATGAACTTCTTCAATGCTTTGAAAATTGAATGTAGTCAATTCTCTTTGAATCTCTCGACGCAATCCTCACTTGTATCTGGAGATAGCCTGACGATCAGTCTCAGACACCTTGCATCGTACCATGATATCATGGAACCTTTCTGTGAAATCATCCACAGTGGAGGTCCATTGTCTACAGTCAACCAGTTAATCAAAGAGGGAATCAACATAGTCAACCGGCAGGTACTTGTCTTCCAGTTTTTCTTTCGTCTCCTCCCATGTCCTAATAGGAGGTCTTCTGTGATTGGCGTTCCTTTCATCAACACTCCACCACCAAACACGTGTTGCACCCTTCATCTTCATCTTCACGAAGGGAACATGCCTGTCTTCCTCCATGTCGTACCATTCAAAAATAATCTTCAAGCGATGTGATCCAATTGGTGAAGACTTTCACATCCATGCGCCCATAGAAATCGGGAACATCAACACGCACCTTTTTGGTGACGTCGTCTCGTCGACCCTGATATTCATCTTAATCACTTTCTTCAAATATGCAATGCATAAACTGCCGACAAGTTTCTTGTGGTTCACCATTGACAAAATGGTCTACACTTGCATGGTGGTCGCTTCCTCCCTATCCATTGTTGCCGTCGTTGTTTGAAGGTCCTAGGCTGCCATGGTTCCGGGTGCCCTGAGGACCTGGAGTTTGGGAGAAGTCCCGAAGATGTCTTTCAACCCTGTCCATTCTGTCCATTAATTCAAGGATATAAGCATCACGTTGGCGGTCTGTAAATTTACCTCTGAAGGGTGCTCCGCTGCGGGTAGACATGTTGTTGGGACTGTTGTATAACTACTGCTGGATTTATTTTTTCTGCTGCTACTTTTTTCTGCTTTTTTATTTTTATTTTGCTGCTGCTGCTTGTTTTTTTTTTTTTTTTGTTGTTGTTTTATTTTGTCCAATTGGGTCGGATCTAACCCAACTAAAGCCCATAAAAGGGCCTGTTCGTGCCATGTGAAGAGGAGGGCTGGGGGGAACACGTGGGAGCTTGTCTCCTCATGTCGATGCAATGAAGAAAGTAAAAGGGATTTTTACCCTTTTGTTGCTGCAAGACTTGAAGAAAGGATGGAAGGAGTTGAGGGCTATGCTCGGACGAGTTCCCTGGAGCAGAAAGCGGGGGGGGGCGGGGCGGGGGCTGCAACGTTGCTCAGTGATGTTGGCTGTGACGAGTTACTGTGTTGGTAGTGGGAGGCGATGGAGAGGCGGGAGATGATGGTGGCACCGTGCATCTGCGACGGCGGAGCTTGACGGTGCCAAGCATGTTTCCGATCACCCCCCCACCCCCACCCCCTTCTTTTTCTTGTGCTCTGTGCTCCTCTCTTTCTCTGGTCCTTTTTTTTCCACTCTGGGTTTGGGTTTGGTGAAGAGGGTTTTTAGGGTTTGGTTTGGCCGAGGATAGAGTTAGATTAGGGCGTCAGAGAGGTTCGGCCAGCATTTTTTTTTTGTCAAGAGGGCTTAAGTAGGGAATGGAAGGGTTGTGGGGTTCTGATTTTGGACTTTTTGGGATCGGAAATTGAGGATATGGGTTATGGCGTTGGGTAATTTGGAATTTGGAAAAGAAAAAAAATGGATTTAGGGATTTTGGGTTGGGCAGTAGACGGAGGTTTAGGGGTTGGAAATTTGGGAAATGTTTTTGGGTTTTATGTGTTTCGGATGTGTAGGGTCATGATGGCGTTATGGTGATGGGCTGAAAATGAAGATGATGAAAGATGACGAGAAGGATTGGGATTCTGGGAGAGAGGTTCGATGGCTTTGATGGGTGGATGGAAGGGGCTTGGATGTGATGACAGAAGATGGATTGTGGTGAAGGATGGTGATGATAATAATGGATGATGAGGATGATCGGTGGGGATGATAATGGATGGACAGAAAATAAATAGAAAGATGGGATACTAGGTTACCTCAAAATGGCGATCTAAGATGGATCACTGTCTCTAATACCAATTGAAGCAGCACAGGGAAGGGGGAGGTAGCTAACAGGCTACTCTCCAAGCCAAACGGCTTAGGATAGGGATCCTTACGGATCAAAGTCTTGGTCTCACACCACAGACAAGAACACATCGCAAGAGGAAACTCAAATTCTTACTTCATATTCAATGTCCCCATTGGAGAAGGTTACATCTCCTTGTATAGGCAAGCAATCACTGTTCTATCCTAGACTGCTAACCAAAGCTAAGGAAACACTCCACATGGCATAGGATGGTGCAATATAGGGTGGTGCCGATTTCTTCTTCTATCAGAGACGGGTTTAAAGATCAGCTGTCTTGAAAGAGCAGCTGTAAATGTGGACTCACTGCTCCCTTGTGGGCTTAAGCCTTCGGGTATAGAACTTAAGAGGGGGGCCAATAGTCTGGCCTGCATCACATTTGAGGCCTCCTTTGAAGGCCCCAAACTCTACTCCACAAAAAAGTAATTCTCATGCAAGTAAAATATGAATAAAATCCCCAACAAATATTCATTCGGGTTTGGTTATGCTGTAGCTCTATAATTTGGATTGGGTTTATCATTTATGAACTGCATAGGTGATATTAGCCCCAAAAATAAACAAAAACAATAGATACAGCTTGTCTGTGAACAGCCAACCATGAACCATCAACCTGCAAGAAAGGTTAACAAGCAATAAAAAACTGGGCAATACACAAAAAATCTAAATGATACTAGAGAGAATGAGAGATGGTCATTCTAAGAAGATTCATAGAATTGGAATTTCTGTGGATGAAGTAACAAGCAAGCACCTGGAGATATAGAGATAGAAGCTTTGCATAGGAATCCACAAAAACACAATACAAATGGTCTAAATAAACAATGAAGACGTATCCATATCACTTTACATTTCTCAACTGATGGAAAATCTATATAAACCTCATATGAATTGAAGTTCCAATTTCAGTAATTATTTGCGCATATTTTAACTTCTACCACTCCATCAATATAAGTCCTATGTGCAGCCACCTTTTATATGTAACGATGACAATGCTTTGATCTGGTTGACCTGGACAAACCAAGGCAAGTTCACCCAAGTCATGAGTCAACCAGGTGGGTTGATTTTTTCAATAGAACTCATCCAAACCGAGTTGAGCCTAACCCAGTCAATCAGTTTGGGACCTAATCAAGGCAACAAAACTGAGTTCTTAGTCAACACAATGGGTCAGAAAACTATGAATCAGACAACGAAATAAAGACAACACAGTTACTGTGTTGCTCAAGAAAGAAAGAGTTTATTAGTTAGAAATTCTTGAAGATAAAAAAGAAATACCTGGCAACATAAAATACGGAATTCTCCATCATAAACAATCTATTTGCACAACCAATAGCAAGAGCTCCACCAGAACCACCTTCACCAATTACAACAGTAATGATTGGAACTTTCAGGCCAAACATAGTCCTCAGATTTTGGGCTATTGCTTCTCCCTGCATGCAACAAATTGGAACCAATCAAATATCTAGCTAACTAATTCCTAATGATGAATCACAAACGTTTATGTAATATGGATGCATTAATGCAGTGCAAATGAGCCGTTGGAAGAAGACTCGTGGTCCACATACGAGGCCCAAGAAAATTTAGAGATTGTCCAATTTTATTTCTTTAATTAATTGCTATTAGGGTTTTTTTTTTTTTTTTTTTTTTTTGCTAATTGTTTTTAACTCTATTTAATTAGTTGTAATTAGAGTGGTTTCCAATTTTTTTTAGTTTCCTAGTTGGAGTTGGAATCTTAGCCCCTAAGGTTTCTTTTTCTTATTTATATGCATATTGTACAGATTAGATCTCAAATTTCAGAATTTGAATAATACTCATGGGATTTTGCTTCCTTTGAGATGCGTCCTCATGTATAGTCTATATCATTATAGTGCTTCGGCACTTGTCACGCAAAACCCCAACCCTAGAGGCCTGCATTATGCATGAACAAAATGCACAACTACAAGTGGAAGACTAGGGCTCTGGTGCATCAGGACAGAACCATGGTTCAATTCTAAACAGATAATGCATTCAAATTCTGCAATTGAATAATCCTTTGAGCGATGTGCTATAATTTAATGGTCAAGGAATATCAAGCGTTAGCGGATAAGGCCAAACGACTGGAGGGCTACAACCTTCCAGCTGAAAGTCGTCACATTCCTCATCCAATATGCGCCCTCATTATATCAACATTCAGGAAACCAACAACAGTCTCATCCACAACAAGGATGCAACAAAGCACAGTACATGTTCCAACTTCATTAAATCATAATATTTGAATACATACGTACTTGACCAAGCTCCTCGGATTTGAGATCAGCATATGCCCCTGGTGTGTCAATGAATGTGATGATGGGAAACCCATGATGATCTGCATATTTCATCATCCGCAAAGCCTTCCGATAACTAACATCATCCAATTACTTTCAGTGAGAAAATATAATCTTCCAAGTTCCATCCAATATAATCAGAGAAAAAACAAGAGCAAACTACCAGTTTGAACCCTGGTTGAACTTAGGTAATACCACGAAAGAAGATTTATAAGTATTTCCTTTTTATATACAACAGTACATAATTTGCCATGGTCATAACAGGAAAAATACCATTAAAAGAAACGGTCTTATAGCAGGCAAAAGGCAGTGGATTCTAAATTGAATTTACCAGCTTTCATAGATTTAAAGTAGAAACAGTAAATAGCATCTACTATTTTACTATTTCATCAAATTTGTGCACTTATGTTTAGTATAGTGTATTTCTATATTGAATGCCATTTAAGCAAGTACAGCTTACCACACAGCTTTTTTTTTGGATAACTTCCCGCATAGCTTTTGGCAAAAAAAAAAAAGCACCATGGTTATCAAAATCCCACGATTAGTATCCCAGCAAAAAAAAACAGTAAGCACAGCTGCTTTCTTTTTTTTTACTGACAAGTGTATCCCTGTGGTATCTGACCCAACAAGACTAAGCCCCTAGGCACATGCACGACCCCGTATCACACATGGTATGCTACCAAAAGATGAAGTGAGTTTCAAGAAGTAGTCCACTCTGCATTTAGGTGTCCTATAAACGAGTCCACATGCCTTTGCTTCCAAATAGGCTGTGTATGTCAATATTTGACTCGATCCTCCAAACAAATGTGGACCACACCCGCCTAACCCGACCCAAATTATAAATCAGTCTGTTATGGGTTGGAAATTTTGACCCGTTAATAATCTGGTCGGTTATCAGGCTGACCCATTCAACACATTAGGTCGTCACGTTTAAGCTATATCAGCTGTAAAATTGAGTTCCCTTTCAAATTACATAAATATTACATATTCAAATATAATACCAATGGATTGTGTGTGTGGCGGGTGGGGGGGGGGGGGGTTGGATGTCAGGGGGGTATGCAAGGAGATCTTTCATCTTGGATGGGGTTCAGCTCACAAGGTCACCCAAAGGCTGCATAGAGGTGTCGCTCTCCTGAATAAGATAAAACACACTACTCTGATGAGGAACAATTGACAAAATTCCCAAAAATTCTCTCCTTTCCAAATTCCTATAACAACTAACAACTGGTAGCATCCCAAAATCTCTCTGTTCCAAATTCATATAACAACTTGCAACATTCCCAACGTTTCTCTACTCTCCAATGCCCTGCAAAGAGTAACGACTGTAACAGCTTACAGCTTCCCAAAGTTTCTCTACTTTCTAAAAAAGATCCCCTAAGAAAACTAGAGTAGTTTCCTGTAAAAGAAATTACCAATTAAAAACGAACGGGACAAATCACAACATTTGTGGGGCTCACTTATCTACCAAATACCAAAGGCCTTTAGGATCCAGCCCACAGTTACCTGGTTCTCAATTCGCCTGATTCGAATTCGAGTTCATAGTTCACAATTCAGCAGTTACTTTAATTCGGAAATTCAATAGAGTAGGTTCACTTAATTCGCTTTTTGATTCACTTGATTCGCGGTTCGAGTTCGATCAATTTGGTATACTAATTCGAGCATATAATTTGATATAATTCAAGATGATTTGAAGGTTGCGCTCTCTCTCTCTCTCTCTCTCTCTCTCTCTCTCTCTCTCTCTCTCTCTCTCTACATATATCAGCATTTCACTAGAACTTTAAATAATTTAAGAAATATGATTCTTTACATCCACAAGGAATGAAAAAAAAAAAAAAAAAAGATATTTAAAGTCCAATCATACAAAAGAAATAAATATAATTCCAACCATATCAATATATATATTTATCATAAAGTAATAGACTTCTCACATTTAATTACCAATGCAAAATAAAACAAGTTTCAAACTCCAAATAAAAAACAAATGGATGTGCTCAATATCTGGTCAACTTAATAGTGCATGATCTTCTCAATTTTTAAGTATTTTGACCCAATACCATGTCACTATGAATGCAAATTGTGAAGGATTTAGATTTGATAAATGGGCCCCACTTATAGATTGAGAGAGAGAGAGAGAGAGGAAGAGAGAGATCAACTACTATACTTGCATCTACACATCATGATAGAGAGAAAAAATTCCTCTAGAAGGAGATACAAACGAAAAGCGTGGGAAGGTTGAAAAGAGATAGATTTAAAATCTTGGGTTTTCCATGGCTCCCATCCACTATGTCTAGCAATTCATAGTGGCTCACCTGCAAATAATCTGAATCAATGAAGACAAATGTCTCTCGCTAATATTAGTGTTGGAGAATTTTCACTTTAATAAAAGGACCCACCGTCAGATTTAGTGAGTGTAAAAAAAAAAAGTTTATTGCTTTTAATATTTTATTCATTAATTTTCTAAGTGAATAATTCTATGGTGATCCTAATTCTAGTTTACAGTGAAATTCTCCAAAATCATATAAATGATGAGAATACGTATTTTGATTGGCTTAAGATTTATTATAGGTGCAACCCACTGTAGTTTTTTTTACAATATTTATATTAATATTTCAATGGGTCAAATAGAGGAAGAAAAGACAACTCTTGTCTGTTTTCAAACCAAGTTTTAATTGGTTTCTGGAAGTGATTTGATAGATAGAATGGGGTGGAAGATTTATTGCTAGTAAAAAGGACAGGATTTGACTGAGAAATGAGGAGGAGACTAAGGGGGAGAGAGAGATGGACCACTCTCGTCTTATTTCTCTTCCCTTCTCAACACTGAACTGCAACGAACTAAACCATACCATAATTTCGAATTTGGGTGAATCGAACTACAAATTATTCAATACGAATAGCACGAAGTTTGGATCCCCTTTCATCGAATCAGGCGACTATGATCCGGCCATCTACAAAAATCAAGCCCATTAAATTTTGCTAGCTATCCAATCAAAGATCATAATGGATGGTTAAAAAAAACTCCGTTCACCATCCATATCACGGCCTTAGTTGAACCAGCAACATCCAATGGACTTGATCATTTTAAGATTGCCAGATTCTAAAGCTTTCTTTTATCTAAGGGCCAGTTGTTCCCACAACTAGGATATGTCCAATTCTAACTTAAGTTTACAAGGAAACCACGATAGTTTCATAGCAAGTGTTTTCGTCTCCCTGTTCCTCATTCACAATGCCATGCCCCCACATTCCCGTGGCCTTAATCCCCCTACTTTTACAAGGATCCTAAAGTTTTTTTTCATTGCATTTACCAACATACAGGCTACATGTATTAATAAATGACACTCTACCCTTAAGCTGAGAAGACTTTTCTTTCTTTCTCTGTTCCCCCCCCCCCCCGTCCCCCCCCTTTTTCAGTTTTCATTACCTAAGTCTACCTAATATTCCACTGCCATCAGCGAGATATGATCAGATGGTTGAAACCACTTGAATGTGTGACTTTTTGGGCTATCACCAATCATGTGACCCACTGAACGACAGCCTAGACTCTTGATGATGTGGTAAGGGGTTTTGTCCTTCTGACTTCTGAATCAGAAGGAGTGCAAATCATATTAATGATTTTGTTTAGTGCTGTTCTTATTCAAGCCAGAGTCCAAGTACAACAGGCAAAACCTATTGCTAAGATGGTCAGAATTGTATAGTTACGAATGGCTAGAATAACTTTGAATCTTTTTCCATAGGATTTGAATCCCGAATCGTAGGAGTTTAACAACAATGAACAAAACAACTAATATCAGTATTTGAGAATCCCATTACCATCACATACATTATGACTCTTCTAATACTAACACCAATACAATAATACAACTAAAAAGCCCATGATTTGTCCCTCCCCAGTAGCCTACTAGCAAATGAGATCTAACTTTCTAAATCCTTGTATAAGTAAAATACCTTGGGCCCACTTTGCAGCATTTCAAACATTTGGGGCTCAAAAGTATCAATGATTAGATGATGAAAAATAAGGTCCTGAAAAAGGGTCATATAAAAAGCTACAAGATTACACCTGACCGTGTTCAACTAAAACAAGAAATAGTCCCTAATAATTAACAAATTTCCTCCTAAGAGATTCATGGACCTGATCAATCTCCCGACGACTTATAGTCGCAGAATCAAAACCGTGATGCATTCTGGTGTATCAGTTTCTCTACTGGTAGCATTTTCAAAATCAGGTGAACTTTAGGAAGCTTTTTTGTGGTATCAGTAAGAACTCAAGGGAGCATATAGGGCCAACAATATTATACATAAACATTTAACTTTATTTTACAGTCAGTTTTTCACTAGAATATTAACAAAATATGCAAGGCCATATTTGGAAGACCTAGAAACGTACCCATGTGGAGTTGGCATGCCGAAGTTGCGATTAATGTTTTCATTTGTGTTTCTACCTTTCTGATGGCCAATGAATAAATAACTTTTACCATCAATGCTTCCGATGCCAGTCACAATTGCTGGATCATCATAACCCGCACGATCTCCATGAAGCTCCACCCACTTTAAAATATAGCAGAACAAGGAGTAAGATTTTTTTTCCCTTTAGTCGGTCAAGTAGAGGGAAACAAAACTGCAATTAAGAAAATGTAAGGGCAAGGATGCACCTTGTCGGTAATGTTCAATACATGGTCAAGAAATGTCGGCCTGTTAGGATGCCGAGCAATACTCAGGCGTTGAATTGGAGTCAAATGTGTGTACAGATCTTTCAAAGCCTGAAAGGACAGTTTCAACAAAGTTGGATTGAAGTAACTTAGAAGTCCGCACTGACAAGAACTTTTTTTCTTCTTTTTTTATTTCATTGAATATAATTATATAAGTTCAGCTGCCTGCATTTTGATGCCTATACTATCATTGAAACAATGGAGTGCATTTTGCATCATTCAACAGATATCAACAAAGAAAAGACAAAAAAGGATTCACCGATTGGGCTCAAAAGATTAATAGAAAGTTTTGTCACTGCCAAACAGTAGATGGAACAAGAGCTAAAGACAGTACAGATCATCAGAACCTCTGGATGGAATCATATCCCTGTCCTTATTTTTATAATTTTATGGCAAAAAGAGTCTAATATAACATAGTACTATTATGCAGCTGCAAACTCCAGCAGTAATGAAAACATTGGTATAACTTTCCTAATCATGTCTCTAGGTGTAATCAATCACCATATAGATCCCAATGCAGAAAGATTTCAGGGATACATATCTTCAGTCATCAAAATAAACGCAAATCAAAAGTATAGAACAATTAGCCAAGGTAATGAATGGAAGCGGAAGTTATTCATATTTCAAAAAGATGAAATTCACAAGTTAATCTTATTAACCACTAGTCAAGAGGAAGATATTAGTTTCCTGAGAACATTCACTAATTAATAATCTCAGCTTGAGCAGAAATGTCAGAAAAAAAACAGTGTGATTCTTTTTCAACAATGAAACAGTTAACTTGCTGTTTGCAAACACTAATTAATTTTATCAGTGAAGTTTTCATGTCAGGGTCAATTGTTGGAAACCCGAGCATTCATTATATACTTTTTTAAAATGTTTATTGTGTACATATTTCATAACAAAAACAAAACATATCAAAGATAGCCAATGTAAAACTTTGTCACAACTAACAACCCAAACAAGAGTTCTGACATAACAACAGCAACCTAAGGAGGATTTGGCTTGAGATATATTAGAATGGAGAAATAGAATTCATGTCGCTAACCCCAACATAGCTGGGACAAGAGTAAAACATATCTAAGCTTAGTTTCTAAGTTGAACCCAAAACTTTTTTGTATGTACTACATATAACAATGACAAGGATGACAGCATAATAAGAAGCCCCTAAGAATTTACTTGTCGATATTTGCTCTCCAGAGAACTAATTTGATCACTGAAATCAAGGCCAGTTTCATCAGCCATTTTGCGTACCTGTATGCCAATACACAACAACAAAACAAAGTCTTAGTAATATAACCCCCAAAAATACAACTATGTAATTCAGCACACCTAATATTCATTTCATATAATAGTACTAACCAACTAGGTCAATATAACCAAAAGAATTTGGAGAAAGGAACATATGTGATTCCCTAATACGGACACTATAATTCCTAATGCAAACCCACATAACTCACCTTGAAATAAAAGGAATATGTAACAAGGACACTCTACTTTTCAACAAATTCCTGTATTGGACACATCATATATCCATATGGACATTACTAGTAGGAGAAATTCTCAATTAATCTTTAGTTCTGTTACCCTGTGATACAATCGGGTAATAATTTTTATTGGTGAAATTCTGTACTCTATTAGTAAGCATTGGGTGTTTTTTTTTTTTTTTTTTTTGAGAACTAGGTATTGTATTAACGAGTGTTATTTGCGTGAGTATGTTTTCTTTCTATGGTTTCATGAATAGAATATGACATATTTTTAGTATGATGATGGGATGAGGCTTAGTAAAACTAGGAAAGATTGAATCAGAAATGAGCACATTCAAGAGAATTTAAGGGTAACATCAATTTTCAGATTAGATAAATTCACATGCATTGGTGGATCTTCAACTTACTGGAGCTTCCCTAGCATGGTCGAACCATCAGAACCCACCTATAATGTCTAGGTTGGACAGCTTTCTGGTCTCCATTGAATGGATGGAAGTGTATCCTCATGCTTATCAATTAGCTTTGCCAAAACCTGTTTCAGACCATTGTCCTATCATGCTGGATTCTAAAAGTGAAACATGGGACCCAACTCCATTTAGCTATGAGTTAATGCGGCTCGAGGAAAAAGAATTCCCGAAAATGATTGCAGAGTGGTGGAAGGATGGGCAGGTCACAGATTGGCTTCTAAGCTACAAATGTTGAAGGTTAGAATAAAGGACTGGGTGAAGGAAAGCCTTGGTGATGTGGCTGAAATTAAGGAAGACTTATTTAGGAAGATTCAGAAATTGGACAAAAAGAAGGAAGAGAGCCAGCTCTCTATAGAAGAGGGGAAGGTTAGAGTGAATCTTGAAGAAAAATTTCACAGAAAGGTTAGGGAAGAAGAAATCAAGTGGAGGCAGAGATCTAGATGCAAGTGGCTAAAGGAAGTTGATAAAAACACAAGCTTTTTCCATGGTATAGCTTCATCAAGGAGGAGAACAAACAGAATTTCCTCAAATATGGATTTTCTATTTCGGAAGGAAGGGATGAAAGGAGATGGAGTGCTTCCAACGATGGCTCTTTCTCGGTCTCCTCCTTCGTAGTCATCGCTAGAAGGGCTGGTAGGAGGAGCCCGATCACAAGTATTAGGAAGATGAAGGCTCCTCCAAGGGTAGTAATTTTTGGATGGGGGCGCTCCAATTGAGAATTCTAACTATGGACAACATAAAACGGAGAGGGATTATAAGGGTTAATGGTTTCCCTATGTGCCTGTGTGAAGAGAAGTCGGTTGATAACCATCTTTTGGATTGCAAGATGGCTTAATCTCTTTGGAGATCTTTGGTCGACTGGTTTGGGTGCAGTCGGGTTTTCCCAAGTTGCATCCTGAATCTATTCCGGCCCTAGAAGTGCCCTCAGGATCTCCAAGAGAAAGGAGATGTGGAGGCTTTCTTTTCTGGCGACAATTTGGATAATATGGACGGAGAGAAATTCAAGATGCTTTGAGGGGGTGGCAGCAGAGGGGAATACTTTGTAGGAAAGAATCATGTTTGTCGCCGCCTCTTGGGTTCTGGATAATAGCTCTTTTAAGGATTACTCTTATCAATCAGATTATGAGGAATTGGAAGGAAGTTGTTGATCTATATTAGGGGATTTTCCTGTTCTAGTTTAGGCTTTAGGGCACGTTTGTGTAGCCCATTTCTGCGGAAAATGATGTGGTTTTCTACGGAAAACTCCTTTTTCATGTGTTTGGTACGGCAGTTTTCCGCAAAACTGCTTTTTCGCCACATCAGCTTTTTCCTTCCTAGGCATGGAAATGGACTTCCTATGTGGGGGGAGAGGGAGTATGGGAAGTCCATTTCCACGGAAAATTAACCCCCTATTTCCTCACTCCCACCCCCACTCCACCCAGCTACCCTCTTTCTTCTCCCTCCCATCCCAACCCCACCCACCCCACGCACATACCGACACACCCACCTAGTAGTTTTCACTAAACAGTAGTTTTCACTAAAAAAATCCGCAGTTGCACCAAACAACATTAGCACCAATTCATCGAGGAAAAACTGTTCGCACCAAACATGAATTTCTAACTTCCTTGGAAAACCTTTTCTGAGGTATTTAAAAACCAGAGAATTTGTTGATGTGGCAATTTCATCTTTCCATGAAAGTTGCCTTTACACAAACATGCTCTTAGATTTTTTGCTGGTCGGTGTTAGGTTTCTTTGTTTTTTGGTTTTGGCTTATAAGCTTGTCAGCATATTCCTCTTGTACTGCTTGCGTCCATGAAATTTATCATTCAAAAAAAAATTATACGTTATGACCTAATATCTAAAATAGGAAAAAGATTTACTAGTATTTATGATTTATTTGCTTTCTTGTACATTTTAAAAACAATATATTTCTAAACAAAGTATGAATCTTAAGAATTTAAATCGAATCTTAAGAATTTAAATCATAGAATTTATGATTCACAATTAGGACCCCTAAACAATATTATGATGTGATTCAATTCAGAACATTGATAACAAATATTGGTAGCATGTATTGCAGAGGTTTTCCAAGGTTCTATGTCTGAAACTGTGTCCATCTCCTACACCAACATGTGCCATTTAAGTCACAATCAAATGAGTAAGCAGATTCCCTCTTTTTATTCAAAAAAAGTGCAACGTTTTTTTTTTTATGAAGACATGAAGAGGACCTCAAAATAAGTGATTACAACCTATGATACCTGGATATTTGTATATGCCCATTCCGTGTCGGACTGATACGACATTCATATCCGTACTTGATACTACATCAACACTTCCAGGGTACAAGTTTAGCATATCCTACTTACCAAGTCCATCTTTCATAGAGTTCTTTTAGTCTTCTTACTTTTCAACATCAAAAAATATTAGAAAGGAATGTAAACAATGACAATTTCATCAATTCATATATATTCTATAGAAAAAATTAGGACAGTTGTATCCATATCCACGTCCTAAATTTCCAAAATTGCAAAGTCATACCCTATCCCTATATCTGTGTCTGTATCCGCTGTATAGGCCTCATAGGTTATAAATGATCACCTTCTACAAGGTTCTACTAAGTTTTTCTTGTAATAAAAGAGTGGGGTGTGGGTCAAGCTGGCTCAGACCTGCAACTTCATGGTTGCAAGAATGAGCAGCTTCCAACTGTGCTAATGGCATGTATCTAAAGATTTCACATGTGTTCACATACATGCTCTTGTCTAAGGATACGTAGATCCTTCACATTCTCCCGTTTTCCAATCTTCATACATAAAAACTTGGAGTGAATGGTTATAGCTGCTATTTTCAACACAATTTCACAAAAAATATTTGATAAAACAGATGCTTAGTATTTGTGTATCCAACATAGAATATAGAAATAACAAGTTAATATATATATATACAAATAGCAAGCTAAATTTGACATGGATGTGCTATGTGGGGCCTACAAGCAAACCTTGTAGCATATCAGGTGCAAAACTAATATGTTATTGAGTTAACTTGAAAAGTGTAAATCAGAAAAGATGATAATTCATAAAGAGTTCCAGCAAGATTTACAAAGTAAACAGCCAATATCACATCAAACTCACATCATTGATTTTCTTTTCCAAATCAACTAGCGGCTTCTCAAAAGGAAGTGTCACTGGCTTGGGTTTCTCCGAAAGCGGTTTGAAATAAGAAAGGTAACTCAAGTGCCCGCTTTTGCTGCTTGGGTCAATATCCTCTGGCCATGGATAGTCATGCTTCTTTGCGTTCTTGATCCTTGACACAATGTGGACTCTCCACCCACTCCTGGACCTAGCTCTTTTCACCTCCTTCAACCAAACTCCATTAATCCCTTTCAATGAACTCCCAAGCAGACCATTGGCAAAGAAATCGGTCTTAAAGCAAATATGTCTTCCAAAAACAAAACGTTGACCGTCTCCTACACCAACTTTAAGTGAAAGGGATGGAGAAGGAGAACTCATCTCGCAGAACTGGAAATTTATTTATGCTGGTGAACAACAAAAATTCGTCTGATTCATCGCTGAACAAATGAACCCACCTGCATAATATTACATTTACAAATTACATGTAAATTCAGAAACACTAAAAAACCTCCATATGATTAAGATTTATTAACCATACTAAACAATCTCTGTGTTTCAAATTCCAGTTCCTAAGCTACCTCAGATTAGACACACTAAGACAAGCCCAGATGTCAATGAATTGAATAGGTAAAATGAATACACTTACCATTTTCTAAGTCCATCTCTTGCTAGTTTCCAACTTACTCACTTTAATTGCCATGGTGAGACAAAATCCAATTAGGCATATCAAGTTGTGATTTTTTTTTGTGGATTGGAATAAAAGATGAAACGCGATATCGTTTAATCGAATGGAATCAGGAATATAAGCCTACTATGAATCAAAAAAGCTTCGATGAGTGGAATCGCAATCAATAAAATCAAGAACAGCTTCGATTACTCCAAAATACTAAAAAACTGGGACTTCTGCTACGAATCAAGAGAAGAAACAAATATACATCGCTTCCAAGACTCAAGAAATGGAAATTACAAATACAATGAACTTAATCAAAAGCATTCTCTACTAAGTAAAAAAAAAAAGTCAATAAACCCTAAAATCAAATCGAATCCGATCGAGTTCGAACGGGGTTTCAATTACCTGAAAAAATGCAATTTTCGTGCTCTTTTGCTGCACGAGCGTCGGATTGGAAAGGGAATGAATCTCGAGGTTTCAGAATTAGGGTTTCTGAGATTGAAACTCTACTTCCAGTCCAAGCTTCCAGTAATAAAACAGGGAGAAGCTTACTGCAAGAGAGGGGAAGAAACAGCTCATGAATGGATAGCATCGATTTTCATGGGGACCACCACCGAAGTGGGATCTTACCTCCACCTGGCGTATACAAAGGCTGAAAGTGAAACTGGATGCTACGAGACAGACCTTCCAACTGTATGGATTCAGTGTTTCAAATGTTCTTTTATTTGGGTTACAGGGCCCGCACTTTACTAGTTTAGGAAAAGTAAAGCTTAAAATTTTTCAGGTGTCACATTAAAAGTATATTTTTTTAAATTTCCGTATTATTAAAAAAAAATATAATTTCCTTTTTTGCCTAAAAGACAAAAGAAACTACACTTCTCTATATAAAAAGTTTAAAATATTTCATAACAAATAACTATAATTAAAATATCATCATAACCTAAAGAGCTATGTTAGTAAAAGTAACGTAAAGTCTCTACTTTTAAGACAATTATCATATTAAAAGTACACATTTTCAAAATTTTCTCTTTTTTTTTTCAAGAAAAAAGAAAAAAAATAATCTCCTTTTTTTTATTAAATATAACAAAAAAAATACTTAAGGCGCGTTTGGCAAAGGTCATCGAATGGGTATCGTCGTAGGTTTTCCATGCTAATGTAGAACACCTGCATTTGGCATGTGCAAGGACGGAAGAAACTTGAAGTTTCAAATCATTAATTGCATGGATTATCCAAGTCAAACCCTCTCCCATCGAACTAATGAAGTCGTTGAAGGCGCAAAAGTGCGCTGCTGCATTGGCACAGGCGGTCTTTTGAGGCCTATCGTCTTGTACATATTTTTCATTTACGTGGGCCACATAGCCACGATCTGAACCCTTCATCACCTCTTGAAGCCAAAAAACGATTAAGGTTTCAAATTCCAACCATTGATTCATTATGGAACTTTAGATATTTGCAAAAGGTCCATACTCTAAAATTGACCATTCTTGACTTATGTGGGTTCCATTTGAAATCTGAACAGTTAAGTCTCATCAAAATAGGCCAAAAACAGTATGTGGATGTAATTTAACAACTTGAATCGTTATAAATTATTAGAAAACTACAAAAAATATGAGACCGTTGATTTGCCATAGTTGAAAAAAATGGATTTTCAGGCAGTAAGTCTTTTCCATTTTTTCCAATATGTGTGGGCCCTACATGACGATCTAAACCATTCAAGATCTATAAAAGGCCAAAAACATGCAAATGATCAAATTTCAGCCTTAGATTCATCCTTCTCTTTGGAATATTTGCGAAAATGTCCATATCCTAAAAATTAAACTTTTTTATTTCTATGGGACCCACTAGCATGATCCAAACCTTCCATCATCTCTAGAATGCCAAAAAGGGTTAGAAAGTCAAATTCCATGGCTTGATTCATTATGGATTTTAAGAAATTTGTGAAAAACATATGACTGTTGGATGTAGTATAGTGCAGCTGGTAGGATTGCTAGGTGTTCACCAAACATGGAATGCAATTATTCCTCTCCACATAAATCCTCAATGAGGATAGCTTGGTTCTAGGGGAATGAATGAATCCTCTATCTAGAGGATTTCTTCACCCCAGTGAGGATGGTTACCAAGGGCACATTTAGCAAATAGATTCCTTTCTTCTATCAGAACCTAGCCATCCTCAAAGAGGAATTTTTTACGAAAGTTCCTAGTTTGGCAGAAGGGATGAATCCTATAATCTACAATTTGATCCAATGGTTATAGGTTTTTTACAATTTTCTCAAACTCCATGAAAAGTCAAGGGCCAAGCCTTCACCCCATAACCTTCCTTGGCACTCTAGAGAATCCGAACATATCAGATCTTTCAAATGGGGCCCGCAAAAATAAAAAATAAAATTTGCTAACTTGGATTTTTTTTTTTTTTTTTTACAAATATCTCAAGATCCACCATGGATCTACGACTGAAATTTGATCTCCTACACGATGGATCATGGTTAAACACATGCGATTAAATAAAACAATAAAGGGAGTTGTGATATGCCAATTTGGCTTAACTTTTTTTTATTGGCTTTAGCAATAATTGAATTTTTAGTGTTTAGATTTCAGGTGTGGTTCCTAGCCTCCCAGGTGGATTTACCGGTATCGTTTAATTCCTTTTATCTCTCGGAGTCCGAATCCTTTTAATTTTGAGAAATTTTAAGTTAATAGAGTGAAACTCTACAGTAAAGCTCAACTATTAAAATTTAGATCAATCAAAATAAATATATTCAGATATATTATGCTGTCCGCGCACTTTAAGTCAATCCATTTTTTTCAATTATAGAGTCAATCCAAAAGTTAAAAAAACTCATATCAAAGTAAGTTTTGAAAATACCCATATAAATAAAGAAAAATTATTTTGAACGGTTCGAATTTTAATACTGTACCCTATAAGAGTTTTTACCTTCTCTAACTTAAATTTATCATCTATAGCGGATGGTGGGTTGGTGGAGCAGGCCACCAAATATACGACACGTGGCATGGCGGTGACGAAACTGAAAGGGGACCGTCGAATTTCCACCTACTAAAGAAAACAAGAGCAACGTCAGATGTGGACAGGCATGTGATTCCAGGCTCCTCTGGATATGTACGGCCAGTAGATAATGGAGAATTATTTTAAGATGCCCCCTCATCTTCTGGGCCCCACCAACAGATCACGTGAGCATGGTACTTTTGGACCGTTAGTTTGTGAAAGTGGGGCCCATTGCTCAGGACCTGAGCCGATGATGTGATGGTCATACTGTGACTGCAGAATGTTTCTCCGATTGTAAGATCCAACCAAGCCTTCGTGATTTTGGCCCTTTCTACTGGATATGTAGAATTGTTGCATTGTCTTTTTAATTGACTTCTTCATTAGTTGACCCAGTTGACCCGTCTAGTGGGTCCAGTAAAAATCTATTGAAGAATGGGTCCCACTTGTGCAAAATGAAAGACCCAATAGTTGACTGCAGGGTTCTAGATGGGCTGGGCTTGCACTAGACTTTGAACGGGTTTTAGTTGCGCTTTTCAGGTTAGTTTTAGCAGGGGTGCCTGTTGGACGAGTCCAGTCTAACCCGAACGGAAACTATACTGTGTGGGTAAAACACCGTTATGACGAGATTAAGCGAAGATTACAGTAGTACTTGTTGTCCGCCTCGGCCTCGGTAATCACAGCCCAGCAGTTCGGCGGACAGATAAGATATGCTGACTCAAGAGACCTCCACCACGCAGCTCGGCAGCTCGGTTAGGAGTGCCAGCACGGCGGGTCAACTTGGCAGCTCGGCGTGAGTGCCAGCTCAGCACAGTGCCCAACGCGGCCAAGCCATTCTTGGTCTTGGTACAAAACGCTGAAGGCAGAGTGGGCCGTCACCTTCCTCTGAGAAGTACGGGCACATCTTGACAGATAGGAGCACTCATTTATGACGATAGGATTGCTCATTTATGGTGATAAGAAGTTGGCTTTATCATCCCTTAACATCAACTGACCGAAAGCATGGAAGGTCTTGATGGGATGTTCCCTTTTTACCTACCGCTGAATGTCAGGATGAGGATCGATGAGACCTCACCCTACCTACCCCCACTCACAGAGAGAATGAACGAAGAATGTTCACATATATACACGTGGGGTCAGCCCCATAGAGGTACGCAACACACAATACACAACACACTGTCTCTCATTCTCCTCACCCTCTTCCTCCTCCTACTCAGTTTTTTCAGAGCTAACTCAGGCATCGGAGCACTTTCGGCTCACAGCAGCCAGGGGCTCTAACCCAAGCCGTTTTCCTTTCCTTTTCAGGTTTCTCGGCGTTCGGTATTTCCTGATCTACAAAGTTCATCTCAATCTAAGTGGGTGTTGTGTTTTCACCACCTACAGTTTGACGCCGTCTGTGGGGATCACTAAACAAAAAGCTTTCAAACACCATGCCTCCAAAAACCAGAAATGGTGAAGGACCCTCCAAGGGCAAGGGACCAACCACGCAGCCTGTGCTGGTACAAGGTCCACCCCCTCGACAGAGAAGGTCAGGAGGAAGGTCCCTTACAGTCCAGTTGGTATCGCAGTCTAGGGGATTGACAATGCCTTCCTTTCACAATGTTACGCCTCCAGAGCAGCCCTGCCATAGCAATGAGCACGCCAGGCGAGGTGACAAGTCAGTCACCAAGCTGCGTGAAAAATTAGCACGAGCTAGATCTCAGTCCCACCATTAAGTCAATCCTGACAAAGACGAAGACCCTTGCCTGGATGAGGTCAGAGCTCAGAATCGCCTCATTCAATAGCAGGACGAGCTTATCCTGCGGCTCAAACAGCAGCTCCAGGAGAAAAGAAGGGCTCGGAGCCCACCTCACGGGCGTAGCCATGCCTCGGGTCCTCCACCCAGGCACAGCCAGGCTCCTCCGGACCACGGGCGGGACCTGAGGCACGTCCTCGATAATAGGAGGCGTGATCGGGTCCACAGAGAAGAAGACTCCAGCAGCAGCCACGAGCATGTAGAGCCAAAGAAGCAGCGGAGGATAACAAAAGACGAGGAGGAGCTGAAGCAATGGATCGACCGGCAGGTCAAGCAGACTGTTCGCCAGAATATGGGGACTGTTGGTATCGCCCGAGACCAGTGCAGCGCCTTTGAAGCTGAAGACATAGGCGCATCTCCTTTCTCTAGGGAGATCAGAAAGTACTCCCTCCTCGAGAAGTTCAACGTCCCGAGGTTCACCCTGTATGATGGAACCTCGGACCCTGCGGCTCACCTCCGACACTACATCCAGAGGATGTTGGTCTGGGGGGATGACGACTTCCTGAACTGTCGAGTTTTTTCCTCCAGTTTGGGAGATCTCCCCCTACGATGGTTCTACTCACTCCCTGGAGGCTCCATCTCCAGTTGGCGACAGCTTCGGACGTCCTTCCTGGAGAAGTTCCAGGCCCACCGCGTCATCCCAGAGATCAATGCTGACCTGATGACCCTCCGGATGCGAGAGGACGAGAACGTCACCCAGTTCGCCAGTCGCTTTTAGACTGTTTACAGCCAGATCGAGTGCGCTTCTGAGGAGATGGCAGTGAAATCCTTTCAGCTCGCCCTGCGCCCGGGCATCCAGCTTCGGGCGCAGCTGGTCATGTACCCCGTGGCCACCATGAAGGAGCTCACGAACCGGGCAAACCAGTTCATCCGGGCAGAAGAGGACGAGGTTCGCGGGCGGGAGAACTTCGGCCTCTCCCAGAAGGACCGACCATCCAAAGGAGACAGAGACAACATGTCCTCCAAGAGGGAGGACCGCCGCAGAAACCCATCCCCAGATCGGCATAGAGCCCGGTCCTCAGATCGTCGAGGAACCCCTCCACCACGGCCGCAGCCTCGGGGAGCAGCAGAAGGACCGGAAATGATGCCGCCACCTTCAAGGCGGTAAATACGATCTTCAAGGAGCCCATCTATAAGCTCCTCCACAAAATAAAGGCGCAGCCCTTCTTCAAGTGGCCGCAGCCGATGAAGAGTGACCCCTCCTCCTGGGACTAGGGCAAGTTCTGTGCTTATCACAGCAGAGCGGGCACAAAACTGATGAGTGCAAAAGCTTCAAGTCCCACCTGGAGAACCTTATGAGAGAAAGGCACCTGAGGGACTACGTCAAGGAGGAGGGCCGAGACAGCAGCCGACCTCCACGCCGAGATGATGGCGGCCAGGATAACGAACCGGAAGGCATCATCAACGTCATCTACCTAGCTCCTTCGCCTAAGGGGAGCTCCCAGGCTCGTGCCAAGGCCAGAAGAGCCTCCCATCAGAAGCAGGTATTGACTGCAGCGCCGAAACCAGCTGCAAAGAAAGCCAAGACAGAGGGGCCCAGAATATGGTTCTCCGACAGGGACCTAGAGGACGTCGAACTCCCACATAACGACCCTCTAGTACTCACCTTGAAGCTGCAGAACTTCTTGGTTCAGAGAGTCCTTGTCGACCCAGGCAGTTCATCCGAGATCTCATATTATGATTGCTTTCAGAAGTTGAAACTCAAGGATGAGGACCTTCAGACTGCCCGAACTCCTCTGGTCGACTTCAGCTCAAAATCGGTGTACCTGAAGGGGAAGATCTCCCTCAGAGTCCAAGTAGGAGGCGCCTCTAGGCAGGTCGACTTCCTAGTCGTTGACGTTCCCTCCCCATACAATGTCATAATGGGAAGGACGTGGCTACATAGCATGGAGGCTGTGCCCTCCACCCGTCATCAGAAGCTCAAGTTCCCCTTAGAGAACCCGTCTGGCTTGACCGACGTGATCACTATAAGAGGCGACCAGCACATGGCCAGACAATGCTTGATGGTCGTGCTGCCTAGAGAAGCCGAGTCATCCTAGGTCCATGTAGTCGAGCTGGACAGAGAAGCCGAGTTTGGGGATGTTGGCAGGGCCCCGGCGCAGAAGAGCATTGAGGACCTCACCGAGGTAAGGATCGACCCCGCCGACCCGGATAGATTTTTCCTAGTTGGAAGCCAGCTCCCCGAGCCTGAGAAGACACAGTTGCTGGACCTCCTCCTCGAGAATAAAGAGGTCTTTGCATGGACGCCTTACGAGATGCTCGGCATCGACCCAGCAATCATGTACCACAAACTAAATGTGGACCCTAACCATAAGCCCGTGATCCAAAAAGCACGCCGAACCGGGGTCCCACAAACTGAGGCCGTGAAGGAAGAGGTTGAGAGGCTGCTCGAGGCGCAAGCAATAAAAGAGGTCCACTATCTGCAGTGGCTAGCCAACACAGTGGTGGTCAAAAAGAAAACAGGGAAGTGGAGGGTCTGTGTGGACTTCATCGACCTCAATACAGCCTGTCCCAAGGACAGTTTCCTCCTTCCGAAGATCGACCAGCTCATTGACGCCACTGCCAGACACGACCGTTTGAGTTTCATAGACGCTTACCGAGGATACCACCAGATACCTCTGTTCGTACTTGACTAAGAGAAGACAGCCTTCATCACACCCCGGGGGACCTACTGTTATAAGGTGATGCCCTTCGGGCTGAAAAAACGCAGGGGCGACATATCAGCGGCTAATGACCAAGATGTTTCAGGTGCAGCTCGGGAAGACAATGGAGGTCTACATCGACGATATGGTCGTCAAGTCTAGAGAGTTGCAGGACCACTTGGCTGACCTCCGCTAGATTTTCGGCATCCTCCGCCAGTTCCAGTTGAAGCTAAATGCGTCTAAATGCGCCTTCGGTGTCAGTTCCGGAAAGTTCTTGGGGAGCCTGGTCACAAGAAAGGGGATTGAAGCAAACCCTGACCAGATCACGGCGATCCGGTAGCTCCAGAGCCCGACCTCGACTAAACAAGTTCAGAGGCTGACCGGTATGGCTGCCACGTTCAATCGCTTCATCAGCCGAGCTTCCGATAAGTGCAGGCCTTTCTTCCAGCTCCTACACAAAGGCTCAAAATTCCAATGGACGCCGGACTGCGATCAGGCCCTGCAACAGCTCAAGCGCTACCTCTCTTCACCTCCGTTACTGTCAACCCCAACTCATGGCGAAGCGTTGTATTTGTACCTCGCAATCTCGGACCACGCAGTGAGCTCAGAGAAGAAGACAGCCAGCAAAGGCCTATCTATTACACCAGCAAGATCCTGCTCGACGCAGAGACCCGGTATTTACAGCTAGAAAAGCTTGCCCTGGCGCTCGTCAGCGCCTCGCGAAAGCTCTCCCATTACTTCCAAACCTTCACTATCGTGGTCGTGACCAAGCACCCACTAAAGGCTCTCTTCCGGAAGGCAGACTTCTCCGGTCGAATCTCCAAATGGGTTGTCGAACTTGAGCAATACGATATCAAGTATCAACCCAGAACGACCATCAAAGCCCAAGTTTTAGCAGACTTCATTGTCGAGTTCACTTCTCAGAGTTCGGCGCCAACCTTTCTCGACACCGAACTAAGGGGATATAAGTATACAGAGGCAGCGACCAAGACAGAGCAAGAGCAGTCCTGGAAAGTCTTCGTCGACGGATCCTCAACGTCCAATAGGGCTGGCGCTGGCATAGTCCTCCAGTCTCCGGAGGGCCTTGTCATCGAGCAAGCTCTAACATTCGGCTTCAAGGCATCCAATAATGAGGTCGAGTATGAAGCACTCATCGCCGGGCTAAACAATGTCAAAATCTTGGAAGCTCGACACATTGTGGTTTTCAGTGATCCTCAGTTGGTAACAAACCAGCTCAGCGGAGACTACCAGGCTCGGGACGACAGAATGGCGGCCTACTTAGCTCATACGAAGGAACTTCTCTTCCAGTTCGAAAGGGCCGAGATCCGACAGGTCGGCAGAGAGTCCAATTCCCATGCCGATGCCCTTGCCAGCCTCGCCTCAGCTGTCGAGGCCGGTAATAGAAGAACTGTCGAAGTGGAGACACTACGAGAGCCCAGCATCGAACTGCAGTGACCTCGGCAACTCATGTGCGTCGACCTCGGTCCGAGCTGGATGGATCCAGTCATCGCTTACTTAAAGGACGACATGCTGCCTGAAGACAAGACGGAAGCACAGAAGATTAGGCTGAAAGCAGCCCGATTTTGGCTCTCCCCAGATGGCAGGCTCTACAGGAAGTCGTTCACCAGACCCTACCTCCAGTGCGTCCACCCGAGCAAAGTCGACGATTTCCTATACGAAATTCATGAAAGGATCTGCGGCAGCCACATCGGAGGTCGGTCGCTTGCCTACCGAGCAATCAGCCAAGGATACTGGTAGCCGTATATGCAGAAGGACGCCCAAGTCGATGCCAGAAAATGCGAAAAGTGCCAGAAGTTCTCACACTCTCTCCACCAGCCAGCACAGGACTTAAGCCCTCTATCCAGCACGTGGCCTTTCGCTCAGTGGGGTCTGGACATTGTCGGTCCGCTACACCGAACTTCAGGGAACAAAAGGTGGCTGATAGTAGCTACGGACTACTTCACAAAGTGGGTCGAAGCAGAGCCTCTGTCCTCCATCACCGAGCAAGACACGAAGAACTTCGTATGGAAGAACATTGTTACGAGATTTGGAATCGCTCGAACTCTCATCTCCGACAAAGGGACCCAATTTGATTCCAACTTCTTCAAGAGCTTCTGCCAGGAGTACGGCATCCGAAACGTCTACTCCACCCCGGCATACCCACAAAGAAATGGCCAGGCTGAGATCTCAAACAAAGTGATCCTTGACGGACTCAAGAAGAGACTCGACCGAGCCAAGGGGAGGTGGGCAGAAGAGCTTCCTAGTGTTCTATGGGCTTACAGGACAACTCCAAGGTGCTCCACCTCGGCTACACCATTCTCCTTTACCTACGGCATGGAAGCAGTCATTCCCCTTGAGGTCGGCCTCCCGACCTTGAGGTCGGAACTCTATGACCAGGGGCTGAACGACTTGAATGTAGCTCGAGAGCTGGATTTCCCTGAAGAACGAAGAGAGACAGTAGCTATCCGCCTGGCTGCGTATCAACAGCAGTTGGCCAGGGGATACAACCAGAAGGTCAACGCAAGAAGATTCACGGTGGGAGAACTAATCCTGAAGAAAACACTTCCTGGCGACTGAAATCCTAACTAAGGGAAATTGGCACCCAACTGGCAGGGGCTATTTAAAGTGCTATCAGCAGCGGGAAGAGCCGCGTACAGGCTCGAGGACATGGAAGGCAAGGAGCTGCCGCGACCATGGAACACAATGCATCTCAAAAAGTTCTACTTCTGAAAACATGTATTCAAGGGTTCAAACAGCAATAAAAAAGAACATTCTTGAGCGGATCTCTCTTTCAAATTGCTTCCAAGTTATGCAGCTCGGCAGCAATGCCAGTTTCCTCAGGGTTCGGTGACAGCACCCCCCCTGGCTCCGCAGCTCAGTCAAAGTGCCAATCGCCCCTAGCTCGGTGCCAGCACCAGCTACGGCGGTAAAGCCAGTTTCATCAGGGCTCGGTGACAGCACCACCCCCAGCTCGGTAGCTCAGTCAGAGTGTCAATCGCCCCTAGCTCGGTGCCAGTACCAGCTACGGCGGTAAAGCCAGTTTCATCAGGGCTCGGTGACAGCACCACCCCCGGCTCGGCAGCTCAGTCAGAGTGCCAGCCATCCTAGCTCGGTGCCAGCACCAGCTACGACGGTAAAGCCAAAAATGTCAGACACTGACTTCGGCGCTTAGGGACACCTCGAGTTCTTAAACCAGGGATCCATTCATCAGTCAATACCGGCAGCCTTCGCTCTCAAGGGTTATTGGTGCTGATTGGGACCACGGTTCATAAACCAAAGCTCGGTCAAGGGCAGACATCCAATTTTAATTTTAAGACTTACGAAGAGTTCGGTTATCCAGACCAACCACTTAGCAAATGAAGCATAATAAGGTAGATGTCATCTACACACCCATTCCATCAAAGACAAGAAAAAAGAAAGCCAATGAATTCAAAGAAAGTTGCTATTCCATTAATAAAATTCAGATTACATAAGGGATAAGAGGAATACAATGAAAGAAGGGAAAAATACAGAGGGGGCTCAGGGGGCTACAGCTTCTACATTGCAGTCGATCTCTGGAGCAGCCTCGGCCACGACCGCGCTGGCCTCGGGCACAGTCGAGGTGGCTTCAGAGACGGCCGCGCTCGCTTCAGAAACGCTAGCCTTAGGAGCCTCAGGAGCGGCGGCTTCGGGAGGAGCCTGGACGACCTCGGGCGCAGGGGAGTCTTCAAGCTCGGCGCTGGCAGTTGGAGAAGCTTCCGAAAGCACCTCGGGGGCAGCGCTCGCCTCTGGGCAGGCTTGCGAAGGAGGGCAGGGGGAAGCCAGAGATATAGTTATAAGTTCCGAGTCCGAGCGAGGGAACTTTGGGGGATTCCTGAGGAGAGGGTTATCCCCAGGAACCCCAGCCTTCTTCAAGGCTGCTTTCCATCCGAGCTCCCAGGTTCGATCCCGGATCCCTGGCAACTGAGCCTTGTAGTCGGCTGTCAATTTGCCAATCTCCTCCCCCATAATGGCGTTATGCTCAGCCAAGAACTCCTCCTTGAGCCTAGCTTCTTGCCTCGCCAAAGCAGACTCGATCTCGACCGCTTTCCCCCTCAAGGCCACTTCCAGCTTGCCTTGCGCCATGTTCCGCTGGGAGAGGAGCCTCTTGTTTGTCCCTTTGGCATCTCGCAGGTCCTCTTCCAGCTGCGCCACCACGATCCGGAGATCATCAAGCTCGGAGGCGAGGTGAGTGTTCTGGGTCTCCTCATCCTTCAACTATTCCCTGAGATGCTCCACCAGGACCTGGGATTCTTCGAAGTCGGAGACAAGGCCAGCATTCCTGCCCGCCTCTTCTACCAGCATCGCCTCCTTAGCCTCCAAAGTAGGGGTGTAACGGTTCGGTTAACCGCGGTTTTTGGGAAAACGGTTAACCGAACCGTGTTTCACGGTTTTTGGTTTTTAAAAACCGTAACCATAACCGAACCTTGAAAAACCGTTAAAAACCGAACCGCGGTTAACCGCGGTTAACGGTTCGGTTACAGTTAATTGTCACTTAAAAATTTTTATGAAAATTTTGTTTTTTATTAATCAAACTAATTGTGGAAAAAAAAAATAATAGTTAGAGAATGGCATAATATGTTACTCTAAAAAAAAAATCACATTTAGGCCCTTAAGTTTTTTTCTTATTAGTGAAACGGTTCGGTTAACCGTATGTTTTGGGAATACGGTTAACCGAACCGTGGTTAACGGTTAACCGCGGTTAATAACCGTGAGTCATGATAAAAACCGTAACCGAACCGTGAAGCGCGGTTTTTCGATTTCAAAAACCGTAACCGTAACCGAACCTGAAACACGGTTATTAACCGCGGTTCGGTTCGGTTCGGTTCGGTTAGACGGTTTTTTCGGTTTTTTTTTACACCCCTACTCCAAAGACGCCTGCAGCTCCTCCCTATCGGCCACCCATTCAGCCTCCTTGGCCTCGGCTGCGTCCAGCCTCTCTATGCCTATTTGGCATTTCTGCAACAGCTGGCAAGAAGAAAACCAAACGTCAATAAAAGAATACCGAACTAAAGGCTCCGAAGAAATGCTGCACTTTCCGTTACCAGCGAGCGCATCGACGAGAGCAGGAGCGACTCGTTGTCCATCTCTGTCCACCTCGCCATGTCCTGAGGAAGGGCGCAGGCGCATCCCAGCGCAGCGACCACTTAAGGATCGGTAGCGCGGTCTGTTTTGGCCAGTTGCCTCCCCAGCACTTCCTCAATGGCCGGCCTCCAAGGAGCCAGCGGAGGGGGCGAGATCGTTCCACCAGCTGGCAGAGGCGACGAGGGGACAGGCGAGGCCTCGACCCTTGCTCTCTTCTTGGGTCGGCCCCCCTCAACGACCTCGGCGGAGCGAGCCCGACCTCCAGCCCTTGTAGCATGGTCTGGGGGTGAGTCGTCTACGACGATAGTCACTGAAGGTGGAGCCGAGGCGACCTCGACCGCGGTGGAGTGACTGGCCTCGGTCGCGGCTGCACGGACCGTCTCGGTAACCGGGGCAGTAGGAGTTTCGCCCGCAGCGGCCGAAGGCGTCGCAGCCAAAGCGACGACCACGGCCTGAGGGGGATCCCGGGCCTCGCCCCCGATGTCCTCGAAGGCCGCGGCAGACAAGTCTTCTGTCGCGTAGCGTTGCCCGCGCTGGCGTAGCATCTCTCCCTCCTCTTCCTCTTCCTCCGAGCTGGAAGATGTCGAGCTTTCAGAGTTGCTGGAAGTTACTAGCCTTTTCCTTCGCGAAGGCCCGACCTCGGCTCCCTAGGTCCCGGCAGGCTCTGGGTTTAGGAGTGGAGCTGAAGCGCGGTGTTCGGACTCAACCAAACGACCAGTAGGTATCGCGACGATCACTGCCTCCGAGCTGGGCACCGCGGTCGTCGCTGGCTCTGAGCTGACGCCTTCCCCGCGAGGCACGGAGTCTATTCCCGACACCCTTCTCGAGGTGTTGAAGGATCTGCAGTGGGGCGTATACCCCAGGAGAGACCACGCAGCACGGCAGTTGTGATCGCGGTAGTTTCTTACCTTCTCGTGCCACTCAGTGTTCACCCTCCAACGGTTTTTCCTGGCGAACTCCCTCCTTTGGCGAAAATCTGCATAAATAGAAAAAGTTGTGTTAGTCAGGCATAGAAGAAAGAAAAAACTGCAAACCGAAAAGACTTCGGTCTTTAGTTGGTGGAGTTCCTATTTTTCGAGGAATCCGAACCGTGGTGCTGGGCTCTGCTTCACCAAACTCCCATCCTCCTCTGACGAATACTCGGTCTTCACCCGCGTATTTGTTGGAATCCTCCAGCGCGGTTACAAAGCCAACCCAGCGGACCCTCAGCCGGAGGTAATGGGTGTTCCCTTCTGCGGATTTGCAGAGGTCGTACGTGTCTTTGATGTCCGGGACACCGAGGCCTATCCCTAGGAGCTCGTTCAACCACACTACTCCCATGATAATTTTGTATCCGTTGGGTAGTAGTTGGCAGGGGCACAACCTCCACTCCCGGAGGCAGTCCCTAACCAGTGGATGAAGGGGGAAGCGGACCCCTCTCTCCACAACGGAGACCAGCTAGAACGGCATCCAGCCATCGCGGTAGGCAAGGCCATCATCAGGGCCATCTGGTCTGACCTCCACATTGGCAGGGATCTTGTACGTGTTCCTAAAGTAGGCTATGGAACCCGGGTCTCCTAACAGATGTCTATAGATCCTCATTCTCAACCTAGACGAAAGTCTACCTAGAAGAAAAGACAAGAGAGAAGCAGAAAGAAGCCCTACGAAGGGGGACTGCACAGACGAGATTGCCGAAAACTTGCAGACGACGAGGAAGTTCTCTAGCAGTGTGCAATAGAAATTTCGAAAGAGTAAAAGAAGGTGAAGACGAAGAAGAAGCCTTGATTTATAAGGGTCAGAAACGCCGTTTCGGCTTTCGAGAAGTGCCTTTAATGAGGCGTCCCCTCAGTCGGCCCTAACGTCGCATCTCGCAGCCCTAACGTCCTTTCAAAGTAATTGTGTGGCAACCAAAGAGGTGAAAAGTGCCACCATCGGCGCAATCTCTGAGTGCTATTAAATGTCTTGAACAGGCGAAGAGACATCTTGAAAGGGGTCGTACGTCAGCGACGGTCATCAGGCTCAGGAGGGACCCCTTTGATTCGAAACTCCTCTATCTCGGTAACCCCTTCCCACACCTCGATGACCCTCTCTCTAGCTCGATAACGGTGCCGGCTAGACACAGTCACTTAGCTTCCAACCTCCTCAAGCTGGAGGACTCTCAGAGGTCAAAAGCTAGGGGCAATTGTGTGGGTAAAACACAGTTATGATGAGATTAAGCGAAGATTACAATAGTACTTGCTGTCCGCATCGGCCTCGGTAATCACAGCCCAGCAGTTCGGCGGACCGATAAGGTGCGCCGACTCAAGAGACCTCCACCACGCAGCTCGGCAGCTCGGTTAGGAGTGCCAGCACGGCGGGTTAGCTCGGCAGCTCGGCGTGAGTGCCAACTCAGCACAGTGCCCAGCGCGGCCAAGCCATTCTTGGTCTCGGTACAAAACGCTGAAGGCAGAGTGGGCCGTCACTTTCCTCTGAGAAGTACGGGCACATCCTGACAGATAGGAGCACTCATTTATGACGATAGGATTGCTCATTTATAGCGATGAGAAGTTGGCTTTATCATCCCTTAACATCAACTGACCGAAAGCATGGAAGGTTCTGATGGGATGTTCCCTTTTTATCTACCGCCGAATCTCAGGATGAGGATCGATAAGACCTCACCCCACCTACCCCCACTCACAGAGAGAATGAACGAGGAATGTCCACATATATACACGTGGGGTCAGCCCCATAGAGGTACGCAAAACACAATACACAACACATTGTCTCTCATTCTCCTCTCCCCCTTCCTCCTCCTGCTTAGTTTTTTCAGAGCTAGCTCAGGCATCAGAGCGCTTTCGGCTCACAGCAGCCAGGGGTCCTAACCCAAGCCGTTTTCCTTCCCTTTTCAGGTTTCTCGGCGTTTGGTATTTTCTGATCTACAAAATTCATCTCAATCTAAGTGGGTGTCGTGTTTTCACCGCCTACATATACCTACCGACCTAAAACCGATGGTAAAATTAAATTCGTACAATTGTGCAATTCGATACCAAAGAACCTATTCAAGAAGAAAGTAGTGAAGTAAGATTATATAAGGTATAATAAAATTTAAAATGAATACAAAAATAATTTTAAATTGAAGAAATATGAATCTCGGTAATGTCATATTTAAATGTAGAAAATTAAATATATATAATGTCACGTGAATCCCGAAAAAGTTGGTATCTTTAGTTTTACTCATGTATATAGGAGAATATTCATGTCAATCCATCTCTCACCATAGGGTGAGGAAACTTTCCCTCTGTGCACATGAATATTCCTTTTATGCATATAACCATATATGACTTTTCCTCTTTTGCACATGAAAATTTCTAATTGTGGAAGTGTCCCTCACCCTATGGTGAGGGATGGATGCACATAAATATTCTCCTATATATATGACTTATCCAAAAGGAAAAACAGTATCACTGACTTACATAAACTACAAGTTAAAAATGGATTTAAATGAGAGAACTCTTAATCGTGTCCAGCTTTCATATATCTAGACCTCACATATACCTACCACTTGATAGTATCTTCAGTTTTAAGTATTTTTAAAATTATGTATATCAAAATTTATTTAAAAGGAAAAAAAAGAAAAGCTAATTAACTACATAAACTCCGAATCAAAACTATACGCCCAAATTAAAGAAATCAAAATTATTAAAATGAAATGAATAATACATTTATGAGTTTTAAATTATCTTTAAAGTTCATTAAAATGACTAAACTAAGATTATATAATCTGTAGCTAGTTTTTAAAATAGGCCACGTAAATCTGGCTTGCTAACTCAACCTACTTTTAGTGACTCTCTAATATGTTTATTTAACTCTCTCTAATATGTTTATTTAACTTAAATCTAATTGTAGGTTATTTGGAATTTAAATAAACACCAAAATAAAATGTTTGTTTGTATAAGTTCTTTAGATTGGTCTAACCCTTTTCAGGATGTATAGTATCTAAGTAAGAAATAAATATTTAATGTTTGCTTGAAAAGGCTTCTTAATTTCCTTAAAGACTTTAATACTTGGGAAATAAGATTTTGCAGGAGGTCCCGGAATAAAGTACTGACTACTTGTCCAAGTTGAATTGGCCAACTTTCAAAACTTTTACCTTATTCCTTCCTTCAATAGCAAATGAGTGGTACCAGAAAGAAAAAAGAAGTGTTATTGTTAGAAGCATAGAAGTTGAAGAAAATGATAAAGTCAATAGCTCTGATTTCAACGATTTCGACATTCGTCCTTGTGAGGCTTGTAACGCCCTACGCTACACGTATGCATGATATTATCCGCTTTGGCCCACGGGCCCCACGACTTTATTTCTGATGAGCCTTAACCCATCAAAAAGCCTCGTGCAAGGTAAGGATATAAGCTCTACATATAATCACATTCATTTTTCCCTCTATAGTCGACGTAGGACTCCGGGGCGTCACATTCCACTCCCCTTAGGGTTGCACGTCCCTGTGCAATAGCCTGCCAAACATCTTGGCCCACTCATTTGCACCATACCACGACAAGGGACCCACATTCTAACTAGTCGAGAGTTGGCTCTGAAACCATTTGTAACGCCCTACCTTACATGCATGCATGATATTTTCCGCTTTGGCCCACGGGCCTTACAGTTTTGTCTCTGATGGGCCTCAACCCATCAAAATGCCTCACGCAAAGGTAAGAGTGTAAGCCCTACATATAATCACATTCATTTTCCTCTCCATAGTTGATGTGAGACTCCGGGGCGTCACAAGGTTGATCTTCAGTTTCATCGATTCTTATAGTCAAGTGGAGTGCTTGCAATTTCGTGGTGGTGTTGTTGTTGTTGGTTTTTTTTTTTTTTTTTTTTTTTTTTTTTTTTGTTCTTTCTCAGTTTATGTTTTTTGTGTCTTTTTTTTTTGTCTCTGATGGGCCTCAACCCATCAAAATGCAAAGGTAAGAGTGTAAGCCCTACATATAATCACATTCATTTTCCTCTCCATAGTTGATGTGAGACTCCGGGGCGTCACAAGGTTGATCTTCAGTTTCATCGGTTCTTATAGTCAAGTGGAGTGCTTGCAATTTCGTGGTGTTGTTGTTGTTGTTGGTTTTTTTTTCTTTTTTCTTTTTTTTTTTGTTTTGTTCTTTCTCAGTTTATGTTTTTTGTGTCTTTTTTTTTTTCCGACTTTGTTTGTTTTTTTTATTGCCATGTAACCCTTTCAATGTAGCAAAAAAAAATTTTTATTGAAGAGTGATCTACAAAAGAAAGTTTTCAAGAAAGAACTTTTTTTTTTTAAATGAAAGCATGTTTAATGGTGTCCACGTTCGATGAATCCAAACCTCACATATACCTGCCACTTGATGAGTTGTTACTAATACAAATTAAAGTTAATGATTTGATATAAACCATTAAATTGGAAAAAATAAAAATAAAGAAATGACTTTTGCAGAGTTGAAACTTTAAGTCCAATAAATGAAGGACTACTATGGTTTGATTAGAACCATTTGCATGAGATACATGTTGGCTTGAATAGTCATTTATTTTCTTTTTTATATTTTTTGAAATTGAATGGCCACCACTTTAAGTCTAGACCCTCTGGAGTTTTAATTGTTGGAAGTGGGTGGGCCTCTAGGATAGGTTTCAAATTTTTTTTGACCAACTTGATGTAGTGATCATCTATCCAAAAGGTTACAAAACCCAATCCAGGATCCATGTCCTCAATCTCAGCATCATGATCAGTAAATAAACCTATCAAGAAGATAAAAACAGCACCTTACAAGCAACCACGAAATTTTACAACATACAAGGAGTAGATAATACCTATGGAACTCGGTTGTGTTCTAATGGAGAATTTGATTAACCCCTTTGATGAAGAACTCTTTCACAAAACAAATCAGAATCTCCAATGCCCAATTGTCTTTCACGCTATAACCCGCTTCAGATCTCTTCTCTCAAGGAAGACGGTGGAATCTCCAAGAGAAAAAAAAATGACTAGAACCTCTAAGGAAACTAGAAGGGAACTAGAAAAGAGAGAGAGGAGAAGAGAGGTGCAACTCTTGCACTAAAGGAGAGATGGGCGTGGATCCCTAGGACATACCAAGCATGGACGTCCAAGCCTCTTCCTCTCTTATTTATAGCCTAAAGCAACCTCCTCTTCGTTTATTATTAGAAGTCTCACTTCCATAATAATTAGTAACTTCCTCTTCCTACTATTACCACTATTAGAAGTCTCACTTCAAATAGAAATAGTAACTTTCCCTTTGAGTTCAAATATAATTAGTAATTATCCAATCTTGAGCTAGCGTGGGGACCACTAGGGATTCCATAGAGAGTTGGCTCCAACTGTGACACTGCGACCCCACATCTCATGTGCAATCCGGGCCCGCAATTAATTGCAAATAACCCCATTATATAAATGCAATTGAATTCCAGTCTTAGGAATAAATTACATGAAGACCCTAAACTTCCCTATCACCACAAGTATGCTCCTCCATCAATATCCATTGATCAGTTGGATAAACTGTCACACCAATTTACACCCATATCTTATTATCCTTGAGACCCAATTAATCACAATGATCATGAGTACCATCCAATAAACTCTTAATTGAGATGGGTGTACACTTACCAATGATAATCCATTAATTAGTATAAGGGGATAATTAGGATAGATTCATCTTGATCATTAGATGTTCCCACAGTCCCACTACCACATACCCAAGACACCGAGGTGTTGACATACAGTTGGCCTCACTTATTGGTGGCTCAAAGCAAATGAATAGATATAAACTTGAGTTCATCAATGTCTCATGATTGAGAGCATATTGCTAGGGAATTATGAGAGCAGACATTAAAGTTAAGACAGTGTTCCTAAGGTGCTTCTCATGGTCCTTCAATACATCCAATGTACCGGTATGATGATCCAGAATCTTACATTCTGATGATTGAGACAGATCACACTATCTCATAATGATCATAATACTGCAACTTTGTCAGATGAGATGCCCAATCTCATCACCGGTTGTGAATCAATTTAAGTATAAGATTTGTGACACATATCTGATGTATGTGGATCTCATCCACACACATGTGTTACATCTAATACACTTGTGGACTCCAGTTCATCTCATGAGCTATATGTCATTTGTATTGGTTATGTGCAATTAAGTAATAAAACACCATTCATCTCATGAAAGGAAAACATGAATATATTGATAAATAAAGAAATTAATCAATTTATTACATCAATCTTAATAGATTGAGACCATAAAACTAACATTAACCTCAAACAAAGGTTTACCTTCTTTGCTGATGTGAATTGATGGATCAAAGTCAATGGTTGTTGTCCATGCATCTCTTCTCTCCGCCTCTTCTATATGACCTCTTCATTGCGATTCTTCCAGATATCAACCATAAAGACGTGGCCGTTGATTTGATAAAAATTGATAGAACCATGTTAGAAGCAAATAAGTTTGAATGAGGACGGGAAAAAAGAAGAAGAAGAAGCCAACCATTAAATAAAAAGTTACAAACTCATTATGCCAAATTTATATAACAATGTATAAATGATATATGCACTAATGAAAGAAATTTCAAAAAAGAAGAAGAGGAAGAGAGAGATGTAGATGAAGAAAGCTAGTGGAGAAATTGTTTGCAGGATACTGCGTTAGTTTATTTGGCTATAACGATCAAGGCAATCAAAGAGTAGGGATAGTTATAAGTTGGACATGCGATAAATAAGTTATTGAGGTGGGAATTTTAATTAAAGGATATTAAGTTACCAAAATTATATTTAGTGTGAGAAGCTAGAGAATAATACATGTTAATAATTGATTCAAGAAAGAAAAAAGAAGTGTTGTTGTGAGAAGTATCGAAGTTGAAGAAAATGAGGAAGTCAATAGCTCTGATTTCGACATCCATCCTCGTGAGGCTAATCTTCAGTTTCATCGGTTCTTGTAGCCAAGTGGAGTGCTTGCAGTTTCATGGTTTTTTTTTTCCCCTCAGTTTCTATATTTGTGTCTTTTGTTTGTTTTTTCTATTGCCATGTAACCCTTTCGATGTAGGAAAAATATATATATATATTGAAGAGTGATCTACAAAAGAAAGTTTTCAAGAAAGAACTTTTTTTTAAAAACGAAAGCACGTTTAATGGTGTCCACGTTTGATGAATCCAAACCTCACATATACCTACCACTTAATGAGTTGGTACTAATACAAATTAAAGTTAATGCTAGTGGATCTGAAATAAACCATTAAATTGGAAAAAACAATAAAGAAATGACTTCTTGCAAAGTTGAAACTTTGAGGCCAATAAAGGACTACTATGGTTTGATTAGAACCATTTTGCATGAGATACGTGTTGGCTTGAATAGTCTTTTTTTTTTTAATTGAATGGCCATCACTTTAAGTCCAAATCCTCTGAAGTTTTAACCTCAAATAAAGGTTTACCTTCTTTGCTGATGTGAATTGATGGATCAAAGTCAATGGTTGTTGTCCATGCATCTCTTCTCTCCACCTCTTCTATAAGATCTCTTCATTGCGATTCTTCCGGATATCAACCACAAAGACATGGACGTTGAATTGATAAAAATTGATGGAACCATGTTAGCAGCAAATAAGTTTGCATGAGGACGGAAAAAAAATGAAGAAGAAACCAACCATTAAATAAAATGTTACAAATTCATTATGCCAAATTTATGTAACAGTGGATATATGATATCTGCACTAATGAAAGAAATTTCCAAAAAAAAAAAACAAAACAAAAAGAAAAAAGGAAAAAAAGAGAGAGATGTAGATGAAGAAAGCTAGTGGATAAATTTTTTTTAAGGATACCGCGTTAGTTTATTTGGCTCTAACAATCAAGGCAATCAAAGAACGGTGGGAATTTTAATTAAAGGATATTAAGTTACGAAAATTATATTAAGTGTGAGGAGATGGAGAATAATACATGTTAATAATTGATTCATGATTAGCTGGGCTTGCAATTATAATGTCAATAAATGGAGTAATTAGCAGGGGGCGTCAAAATCTGTTGTGTGGATTGTGTGGAGTCAAAATTAATTAAAGATTGATTACAATCCCTTTCATATATATAAAATGATCAGTGACTATCTATACATCATATAATGCCTAGCACCTTATGTTGATTCGATTCGAATGATTTCATGCATATTCTTGGGCAAGACCAATCATGGTCTTCCAATCGTACTGTTATTCGTCGTGATTGAGGGATGTCAATGCACATCCTGCATAACGACCTACATCACATCTTTTAAACAAGTCTAGGTTAATAGTGAACTCACTGATGAATCACTCCCATTACATCGGTGGACCTAGGATTTTTGTTTAAGGGGGTGCACCTAGACAAGAAGTTGGGTTTTGGGAGCAAATCCAAAATTCTCATGTAGGTTTCAGAGTAGACTAGAGATTTTTAATGTGGGCTTTGAAAGTGGATCCAGAATTTTCAAGCAAGTTTTCGAAGCAAACCCAGGTCCGATTGGGATGATTGCTAGCACTATTTATGTTGGTCCACCCTTCCTCCCAAATGTGGCCTTCACTAATGGGATCTCCTCGTCATATATTTACATCATCTGTGAAGGATCGGGATGTAAAGGACTCTGACAAGCGGTTGGAGATCTATAGCGTTCGTGACAAAGTCTCCACGTATCTCTTGCTTTTGGATCCTAGTGCGATGACTATTGTTATGCATGACTCTAGGCTCCCAACTCCCATATATAATTTATCCTGATGAGTCATGCTTTCTAAAGACTTCTCAAACCCACATCTCCTAATCCTAATGTGTGGGGATAAGATAAGATCTTTATTGATCTATTTGATTACTGCAAGATCGCTGTCTTATCTATAACATATCAAGTATTATGATTAGTGGGGCTCTTATATCTATTGGCAACTGTCATCTGCTTGATTTGACATGGGACCCATGGCATGTGGGCCATGCGATCTCCTACAATCTAGAGAGAGGCCCGCTCAATGCATGACCCATTTGAGTCGGTTTTACTAGAGTTGCAAATGGGTCAAGTCCAAAACCATGTTGTGTTTGTATCCGGATCCAATTTGTAAAAGGATGGAACATATCTACACACGGCAGAAACTAGGCTCAAATTTAGATTGCAAAGAGAAAAAAAGGAAAACACAAGTGACCAAAACACATAAAATCTCTCGAGTCGTTTTCTAGTATATATGTAGTAATGTAGGTCCACTTCACTAAGGCCTCACCCTCATCATTTTTTAGTCTCACTTGTAAAAGCCTTAGTCAAGTCAGTCACTTTAAACAAATAAAAATACAATAATCTTGTCATAGAAGAGAAATCTCACCTAGATGTAGGCAATTAAAGCAAGTGTCATGTAAGTCATTAAGCAATCATGGCTCGTCACGTCACTACTCTCTAAGATTAACTAATAGAAAACAAAGATAAAATGTTAACCTTTCGTGTCTAGTAGATTCCGCTATTAGTAGCGGCATTAGATATCATTAAGCTTCATAACATAGAAATATGAAATTAAAATGAGAACAAGACTAATTGAATCTGCCAAAATACTTTACTGCTTGTACAATGAACCAACATGTCTGCGAATACTTGCAATGTTATCATCACCATCAACTTATTATCTTATAAAATGAATCAATGTGCCCACAAAAATGTGCAATTTAACATCGTTATCATCTTATCCTTACCCACCAATCTAACATAGGCAAAAAACTTGCATTATTAAAGCATTCGAAGATTCTCAATATAATTGAAGTAGAAGCAAATATATAAATCAAATTCAAACTATGTGTAAATGTTATAGTACAATAAAAAATAGGCGATCTGAAAACAAAATACATAGATCAAAGGATCAACAGGGTGATTAGAACTCATCTTTCCATACCTTGCATCTTTATGTATCACAACGTTAGCTGTTGTTGAACTCATACTGTAGGCGGTAAAAACGACACCTACTTAGATTAGGATGAGATTGAGGTTAAACTCCTTAGGACGGGAAATGCTGAACTCCAATAACCTGAAAGGGAAGGAGAAAGACTTGGGTCAGAGGCCCTGGCTGCCGTGAGCCGAAGGCACTCCGATGCCTGAGTTAGTTCTGAGAAGACTAAACAGGAGGAGGAAGAGAGGAATGAGAGCTTGTCTAATGTTGAAAGTAGTGGGCTATGTATTGCGTAGTGCCTACCTCTCATGGGGCTGATCCCATGCATATATAGGCGAGTGTTCCTCGTTCATTCTCTCTGTGAGTGGGGGTAGGTGAGGTGAGGTCCCATCGCTCCATACCCTGACAGGCAGCCGTAGGTGGAGCGGACAACACCCCTACTTCACTTTCCACGCCTTCAGCCGGCTGGCGTACAGGGATGATAAAGCACATCTCTTATCACCATAAATGAGCAATCCTATCGCCATAAATGACCGCCCATATCTGTCAGGGCGCGCCGTATTTCCAGAAGGTAGATGGCGGCGCATTCTGACTCTAGGAGGAGAATGGCGGTCCACTCTAACTCTAGTGCTGTGGCTGGGGATGCTGTGGCCTGGGACCAAGGATAACTTGGCCGTGGCGCGCCATTGTACCGGGCTGGCACTCATACCGAGCTGCCGAACCGCGGTGCTGATCTTGCAAGCTGGACTGATCTACCGAGCTGCCAAGGTATTGACCGAACTGCCGAGCTGACGATCTTCCACCACAGAGGCTGAGGAGCTCGGGGAGCTTAGCCGTGATCGTTGCTTAACTTCGTCATTACGGAGTTTTTCCCACACACATACCTTTCTACATATTCATGCAGAGTCTAAAGAATTACTAAGTGACAATGTTTCATTTACAAAAAGGCATGTTTGTTTAGCAGGGATCAGAGTAAAAAGGTGCATGATGCAGCATAAATATTCTACTTCATGTCATTTGGACGAAGTTTTACCAAAAAAAAAAAAAAAGTTATTTGGATGAAGTAAAATGAGAGAATAAAAAGGTGATGTAATTGCTTAACCTTATTGTTGTTTGAATGGTAAAAAAAGGAAGGAAATAGTAAACTTCGACCTGACACAAAGCGAAACTTAAACCTGCATTTTTTTTACTCTCCCCGAGTGTAAGAAATTAGGAATGGAAACCATTCATCGAGCACATGAGCTCACCTTACTGTGAGCTCACTATGCCAAACACATAGTGGGGCCCACCTTGTGATCAATCTGAATGGACCATAACATAGGGATATCCTCTAATAGTCATCGATCATTGGGTTTAGCATCCATTCAAATGGACTAGATGGTTACATTGATTGCGCAGTCATTTTGGATGGTAAAAACTTTTGGGTCTTTGATAAAGTGGTTAGGGTGATCAATCAAGCCTCCGTCATCATACAAAGGAAGGTAGGGAGGGATCAATTGTATCCCAAGCTAGGGCCCCAAACAGAGCCCAAAAGAAGGCGAGCCCATGATAGGATGAGCCCATATGCTTGGCAAAGGGGGGCGTACGGAGAAGTAGGAATTTTTTAGTTTAAACCCCCTACTAATAACTTGGGAAGGAGCTGAGTTTTGTCTTATGGGTTAGGGTTCATTTATTTTCTTAAGTGCTAAAAATACTTAAGACAAAGACAAAAATGCCCTTGAATCTTAAATTAGACACCGATTAGTCTGGAAAACTATTTCGGTTGACCCACAGAACAATACATATAACCTAACTATGGTTCTGTATTCATTTCCCATATCCTAGAGGATTGGTATTTGACAGTCATTTATATAACTTCACTTTTTTCCTTTAATTATAGCTTTTTTATTGTCAATTTATTCGAATTGCTCGGGATTCAAACCATACGCAGACAAACCGGCCACCATAATAAATAGGCACGAGGGAAAAAGGTTAATATAGAAGCACACGGGCAACATCTAATGTAGCCGATTCTTTCTATTTTTGTAAATCACTGGCGTTAATTCGGTCTCATCAATGAAACCAACCAAACTCACTCATACATGCCAAGATACATATCCCATACCCTAACCCGGCTATTTTACAACTCAATCTGATTTGCTTTAGTTTGGCCGAGTCAACTCAGATGAATAACTCAATTCTTCTGCTAGTTGGACTAGCCTAAACTAGAAAGAACTCGGTCCTTCCGAGTCTAAACCGACTTTTCTAGTATTGATCATAAAAGATGGCCCCGTCCGTGCCAGACAATTCCCGCTCTAAAATGCAAATAAGCTCTAAATTATAAAATAAGAGCGTATTCTTAAAGTTCATCAAATGGCCCCAATGTCTCTTTTGCTCTATCTTGACCAAGTTGACTCAGATGAACAAGCAACTCAGGGCATTAGGTGATTGAAACTACCTTGGACCAGAAAGAACTCGGTCCTTCCTGGTCTAAACCGAGTCATCTACATTTAAAAAGATGGCGCAGGCCCAACAGTTTTATTATTCCGATACTTGAACACCAAGAATGTGAAAAAACAACATCCCCTCGGGCCGTCACCATTGTGACGCAGAGGAATCCATCAGTCAATTTGGACAAAATCCAAGGGCATTTCCGTAACTTCACCACTCCTCTTTCCGCGTGGTGCCCTAAAACGCTGCCCTTTTTTGGCCCTCACCCCAACCTCTAAATCTCTCTCTTCCAACTTCTCTTAAACTAGGGCACGCAGACGAAGAAACTCCCGCTCCTCAGCAAGCGAAACCTGAAATCGCCTCCGATCATGCCTTTTCCTTCGTGATCTCGTTGTTGCAATGTTTCAGATCGATTCGAACTTGAAAAATCTTCCAACCAGCGGTTTTTCGGTGAGAAATCTCTTCGATTTTGCCCTATAATCTTAGAATCCTTTGCAAGTTGGTTCGTTGTCGCCGATCTCTCGAATTTTTGGAGCGAAAGGTTGTCATTTGTTGATTTTCTGTGATGAATCCGAGAGGCCGGTATCCGCCCGGCATCGGCAATGGCCGCGGCGGAAATCCGAACATAAACCCTAATTTTCAGGGAAGAAACCCTCACCAGCAGTATGTGCAGAGGAATCCTCTGCAGAATCAGCAGCATCAGTTTCAGCAGCAGCACCAACAGCAGCACCAGCAGCAGTGGCTGAGAAGGAATCCGATGGGTGCGGATCCTGGGGCTGGTGAAGTGGAGAAGGCGGTTGTATTGTCGGAAGGCGTCGATTCCAGGTAAAATAGAACTATAATTTGTTTTTTTTCTTTCCAGCGTAATCATTTTTTTTAGTAGAAACCATGTCTTCTTACAATCTATCAGTCACTTGTGTATATGTTTTTTCTAATGCACAACAAAATTATTGCTTGTTAGAATTAATATACCATGCCAATGAAAATGTTTTCTTTCTTCATATCTTAGATATATATTGAATGATATGAAGAAAAACATGAGAAACACTGATCAGTTATTGTTTTGGAGCCTTATTGATGGAGTTATGCTTAAAAAACCCTATGATGCTTGAAGGCAGGCTTGACACTATACTGATTTTGCTGGATGAAAATTCGGGACATTGTAATATGCCTTTATCCTAAAACTCTCTCATTCGTGCAAAGGGTTATTTAGGGCCTGTTTGTTCGCATAGAATACCGAGGAATTCATGCCATAAATGGTTAAAAATGAAGATAAGGGTGAATATACAAAAATGACCATTAATAACTTCCCCTTGATGGAAATTGAATGAAGGGAAGATGGGAAATGAAAACCGGGTTATCACCCTAGTAATGCAATACCATTGGAAAGTCAAGGTCCCGTCTACCTGACTACATCACTACCTACCTTATATCCTTCACACCTGACCTCTTTAATAATCCTTTGGTAGGGCTCATTTGAACATGAATTCCTATGTAATCTATTGCAAACAAACAGGCCCTTGGTAAATAGTAGATATATTTTTTTCTGGATTAAGGCGAGATATCCCTTTGTTCTTAACTCCGAAGTCATGTGGTCAACAAATCTGTTGGATGCCCTGAAGTGGTACACTTGCAATAAAAAAGGGGGAAAACAGATAATGTCTTCATTAACAGGTGATTTCTATTTTCTCCACTGCCGTAAACTTAGTTTGAAATCAAGAAAATAATATCTGTATATTTGTGAATCATTAAATCACTTGCGATGTACGGCACATTATAATGGTTATCAACTAATTGTAAATGAGTGTAATGAGCTTCTTCTAGCCGTAAATACCGGGGACTTATTATATGTTGAGAATGAATGCATAGCACATGAATCTAAATCCAATTCTATTTTTAGTTTTCAACATTTGAATATCTGTTTTTACTTGCAGTAGCACAATAGACATGCATTCGAGACAAGTCCATTTTTGTATAAAATTTGTTAAAACCCACTTCAATATAGCCTACATTACGAGTTATTTGGTGATTTTTAAATGGACGATTATACTTTATTCATACCATTGCATACCATTCAAAAATAATTATAGTTTATTCATTTAACCAAGTTTCGGTCGATGGAGAAATTTGAAACCATGTTTTCATGCATCTGTTTTTCATTTTGACTCCAAATGGATTTGTATCATTTACGGAAAACTATTATGGTACAAGTACAGCAATGGGTTTGAAGGCAAATGCATTCACCTACATAATAACAGAGGGATATCTTATTCTTACCGTAATCCAAAAGACTCCTGCTATTTACTAAATACATTTTCACACGGACAATAACTTTCTTCTGCCTTTCAGAATAAAGTCTTGAAATAATAAAGAGAACTTATAATGCTCAAATTTTTTATAGGCCTGATTCAGCCAACTGTCAGACCCATTCTAAATCATCATTGATCTCATTTTGGGGTGATAAAACCGAGGTCTAAGTATGGGTGTATGTGTGCATGTTCGCCGAGCATCATTACATCAATCAATCATTTTTTTAGAAGGTGACATATATGAAACATCATCTAATAATTAATATATTGGTTGGTACGATATCAATCATAAATGAAATTTATCATCTTTTGAAAAATTTGTCTGGTACAATGGCATCGATAAGCCATGTTTAAGATGAGGGCGTATATTTAGATCAGAAACAGGTTGGATGCCATGTTAGGTGTGCTCGTTGTATATAAAGAAGCAATGAATTGTTGAAATTGATCGGCAGCGGTGCACATTGAACATTTGGTCCCACATGATTGATGGCTGGCCTTATTTTTGCACAAGGTGATCTCATGCACAGTGGCCCTTTGTAATTGTACACATGTTATTGCTGGGACATGTGCAACAGCATTAGGTATGGCTGGCTGGATGTTGTAGACATAGAAACCAAAAAAAGTGTGATGCAGTTCACAGAAGCCAGATTCGATTGATTGTGGGCCCAATAAACCCCAATCTTTGATCAAATAGAAAATCCACTCAAATAAGGAGAAACAGAGATTCGCCTACTGTTGATCATGTAAATCGCCATAGAGATCTTCAATCCAATGGGAGGTTCTCAACTAAGAGGAGAAGAAATAAAAGTATAACAATGCAACTCTATTCAAATTTCATTAAATACATTGTACATCCCAGCTTACCTCGATCGTCTCTTACATGTTTTATATATTGTTTTTGGACTCTTAACCCTAAATATGGGACTTAATCTTAGCCATCCATCAAATTACTAGACCATTTTAGAACCTTACCCCTACAATGATTCCTAATATGATCCAAATATGGAAAGAAAATAAAACTAATGAAAGATAAGAAAATAATGATTATGTCCGTTTGGTGACTTTCCTCCCATGAGTCCCATGTGGCAATTAATGAAATCAATGAATAAGGAAAGAATCAACTTAAAAGATCAGAACAAATAGAGCCTTGTGTGCTGTCTTGTTGGAAGAGACTTGTACATACGAAACCTCTTGGAAACTGTAGGCTCTATATGCGGTCCTTTAATGTAAATCTCTTAAATGTTTTCTTAACTTCTCATCTGGAGGGCCCACCATGCTGTTTTGCCGTGCCCATCAATTTTAATGTAAGGTCTTACTTAAACCCCCTTTTAATTTTAGCATCTTTTCTATAGATTTGTGGCTTATTTTATATCCATACTTACTGTCCAATTTACAATTTGAACCATTCCTTTTAATTGGGCCCTCATAAAGGTGGATCGAGACCCCATTTGATTGATCAACTTGATCTAAATATTTTAGGGCTTGATTTTCTACATGATCCACTAAATCCCAGCGATCTGCTACTGCCTCAAAGCGAGATTTAAAATATAGTGAAAAGAAAGAATATAGAATGGATAAATTTATAAGTGCAACAGAGCATTTCCTTAAGAAACAAATCTGTAGTCAATCCTTTTGTTTTGGATGGGTTAATTCACTAGTCAATCTTTATCAACCTTTCAAATACTGCTGAACGTTTATGCGTATTGTTTCTCCCCTTTGAGCGGTGGCTGTATTTTTTTGGTGGTTTCCCTTTGCTGCTTCACAGTACAATTCTTTTTATTGTAAAGCTTTTGTTCAATAGAATTTACCATTAAAAAAAACTGTTTCTGTATTTTATATGACTTCCAAATTGAATTTCTTTTTTCCCCTTCTTTTCGTTATGCATTTAGTTCTCAAGATTGGAAAGCGCAGCTAAAGATACCACCCCGAGATACACGTTACAAAACAGAGGTATGATTGTTTATTGCAATTACTAATGTTCATGGTGATATTTATGTAAGTGAAGTGAAAAATGCCTACTAAATTGAATTCTGAAACTGTTTCAGTTCTAAAACATTCTGTTTATACGGCGATCTTTCTGTTCCAAATTGAGAAGTTGTTTACTGTTTGTGATGGTATTTTCAGTTTAAGGGATTGTTTGCAAGCAGTATATATTTAAAGAACAATCAATATATATGTACAGATTTTACTATATATCTAGTATACTAGAATACATTCTACCCTTGTAAGAATAGATGGTTGGCTAACTTAGGATGTATGGTACGATATTCCATTTTCTGTTAAAAGGCTTCATAGCTAAGAAGTGTTGGAAATAATCTTTGGTATTAAAATATATAAAGGCATGGGTGAGAAGTTCCAGCATAATTTCTCCGTATATGAATTCATAAAACCACTTATCATTGTGGTCCCACTATGATTTCTAACGTCGATGGTTCTTCTAGTGATTGCAAGTAAATGATTCCCAATATGGCTCTTAAAAAAACATTAGATTGGTCCATAGTGACCACAAACATTATGTGGGTCCTACCATGATTGCCAACATTTGGTATGCCCTGTCATAATTACCAACACTGGACGGGCTCCTTGCTGATTACTAATTGGGTCCTACAATTATTGCATTAGATGGTCTCCATCATGGTCACCAAACATTGGGTGTCCCATAAACATTATATTGTTTGACAATAATTACTGGTTTACCATGATTGAATGAGTCCCATTGTAATAATCAACATCTAATGTGTTGTACCAAAGATGATTCCCATAATAATTACGTTGGTTGTTATGTTACTGATGTCAAATGGGTCCCACATGATTTTAACATTAGATAGATCCCTCACCAATTTCCAATATTCGATTGTGATGATCATGATAATCACTACTACATGTGTAATACAGGGGTTTTTAACATTTGGTGGGCCCCAATGTGATTAAACAAAATTAAACAGAGCTCATGATTTTATTTGGTCATTTGATTTTCTAAAATTAGATAGGTCCTATCATGATTACCATTTACCAACACTAGATGGATCATACTAGTTGGATCCTATCATTAACACAAATGTTAGGTGGATTCCATCATGATAAGAGCCTTTTTATGTGGCCATTGTGATTTCAAATATTAAATATAATTCAATAATTAAAACATTAGATATGTCCTACTATGATATTAACAATGGGTGGGGCGCATTAAAACTACCATAAAAAGATGGGTTCTATTATATTTTGGATTAGTTAATTTTGAATTTAATTACCACTATTAGATGACTCCATTATGATTACTGATTAGTGGGTCTATGGATCTTTTTTATTTTTATTTTTTTATCTGTCATAATATTTAGTGAAATTCTTATAAGTTGCCAAGCACTTTAATGTAAATTTGTAGAAATTGCCAAACATCACGTTTGCCTGACAATATCGTGTTCTATTCTAAAGAAATCTGATAATATTGAAATATGCTAATATTGTGTTCTGTGTATATCCAAACACCCCAATTTAATGGATTACATTGTTATCTTTGATGGTTCTTTGTAAATACTGTAAATATAGACTATCAACGACAGTGAAAATGAGGGAAGGGGGCATTTCTATTTGGCTCAAGTTTTGTGATGGGTTTTATACTTTTATCTCTTTTGCTTTTCTTTTTCAATTTTGGGGTATTTTAAAGCATAGTTACCGTCTTTGTTTCTTGAACTGCGAATAGTTTGAATTGTGCAATTCACAGTTCCATTCCTCACAATATGGATTTTTTAAGAACATTTCGGTGCAGTATGTATTATGGTGGATTTGTTTCTTTTCATTTAAAAAATACCTATATATGTGTGTGTATTTGAATGGTAACAAATGTTATTAAAGCTAAGCAGCATAAGAGACATACCTATTATATTTTCATTTAAAAATACCTATTATATCTCAGATATCGATAGAGGAGGAGCTTTTTTAAAAGGGGAAGCTTGGTGGAAGAAGGAAATTAGAATGAGATTAGAAATAGAAATTTGAGTGTACCTTTTTATTCTTTTGAAACATCTAAAATCCCAAAAATTAGAGTTGAGACCTTTTCTAATACTTACTATGACTATGAGAGGTTTATTTTCAAATTATTTACTCTGCCCTTCCTTTTTTTAGTTGACAATAATTCTAATACTCTATTTCAATAGTTCTTCCTTCCATCAAGGACGTTGAATCCACCATTTTGAGGCCACATCTATATATCCACGTTTGGGATGCAATTTTTAACTAAAAGCTGTTCAAAATATATTCCCCATTTGTATTGTTGTTGGGTCCAAATTTACTTTTTGACGGTGTTGGGCCCGCCATAATTTGATCACGCATTAGATATTGATTCCCATAAGATGATAAATTTGATGGTGGGCCAACTTTGATTTGACTGAAGTTGGCCCTATTATTATTATTGTGGTAAATTTTTTTTTTTTGGGGGTGGTGGGGGGTGGTGGTGGTTATAGTTTGTGGTTTATGACTGATAATTCTTTCTATTAATGGTTTATAAAAAGTAGAATTAAAAGTGGGCCCTGGTAATGTTAGCCTTTCCTGGAGTGATCTATCCATGCAGCTTACACTTATAATTTGAAGTTGCTTCACAGCAGGGTTTCCCATGTCTTGGCTCTTGCTAATTGCTATACAGTTAGTTCTGGGGTCACGTATAAAAAATTCTATTAATAAGTGATAAATCAATGTTTCCTGTCTTTCTTTTTTCCTTATTGAATGGTATTGTTCTATATGATATCATATTTGTACCTGAAAACTAGGTTCTCCTGTACTCCCATTTAATGTGTATAACACAATAACTTGAAGTTCTTTTTATTTTTTTATTTTTTTTAATGGTGTGCCTGCTATGTTTTTTGTTTACTGAATCTGTAGAAGAAACTTTTACTTTTTTATTGTAATAATAATATAATAATAATTATTAGCTGTTTAAGTGTCCTTTTTATTCTATTTTTCTTCTCTGCAGGATGTAACTGCCACTAAAGGAAATGAATTCGAAGACTATTTTCTGAAGCGAGAGCTACTTATGGGGATATATGAGAAAGGATTTGAAAGACCTTCTCCAATTCAGGAAGAAAGTATCCCAATTGCTTTAACTGGCAGCGACATTCTCGCTAGAGCTAAAAATGGAACTGGCAAGACAGCCGCATTTTGCGTTCCTGCACTAGAAAAGATTGATCAGGATAACAACGTCATTCAAGGTTATTGTCTTACATTGTGCTTTATTTGAGATTTATTTATCTACTTTCTTTGAAAAATGATTAAGGTTATAGTGTTTTTTGAAGTAAATACTGCACCTTATTAAATCTAGCATCCTTTTTCAACCATTTTACTATTTACATAGCTGATGTAAACACAAGTGATTCGTTTGTGTATTATATGTATTTTATGTTTGAGTTAATTTATGTTTGCCTTTTGTATATGCAGTTGTGATACTTGTTCCCACTCGAGAGTTGGCTCTTCAAACATCACAGGTCTGCAAGGAACTTGGGAAGCATTTAAAGATTCAGGTCATGGTCACTACTGGAGGAACCAGCTTAAAAGATGATATCATGCGTTTATATCAGCCTGTTCATTTGCTGGTTGGTACACCTGGTAGAATTCTTGATCTTGCAAAGAAAGGTGTTTGCATTCTAAAAGATTGCTCGATGCTTATTATGGATGAGGTATGATACAAACAATGCTATGTGCTCCCAACCTTATATCTGATTTAAAAACTCTGCAAGATCTGTAGTGAAAAAAAACTGACAACTGTAGATGGATTACTGCTGGCTGAAACTTATCTGATGCTGAGGCTGGTCATGCATACTTTATGAACATGTGTCTGGTGACTTTGGTCTAATTGGGCACTTCAAACTTTTAAATGATTCCATTATTGTAGTTTCAGTGTGCTACTGTTAGGGATGTTTGCGAGTGGAATTAAGTAATGCAACAAATAGTAAAAACACGAGCCACTTTGGATTTAGGGTTATTTAAGCGTCGTTTGTCATTTTCACACGTGATAAGAAAATGGTTCACATGCAAATGAGTCACATGTGAAACACATTCCATTGTTTGTCATTTTCACATCTCTTCACATGTGAATGAGTCCACCCAACGGTTCACCGTTTTTTGCAAATTTCTCAAAATCCATAATGTATGAAGACCTGAAACTAGACCCCACAGCCATTTTTAGCCTTCCAAAGAAGATGAACAGTTTGGATCCACAATGCCGGGAGCGGGAGCACCTAGGCGCTAAATTTTAAATTAATTATATGTCTGGAGTGCCTAAACAACATAGTGTTTGTGGGTTTATAAAAAATTAACTAATGGGTACAAATATATCTTGTCCATATATTCAAGTATAAAAAATGGAGAAAAAGTTTAACGTTGCAAATTGATCTCATAAAATAGACAATAATTAATAAGTTAGAAGATGTTTCTTCATTCAAAAGATAAATGTCAAGCTTATAGAAAACGAAAATGCACATAAACCAAAGATTTTGCACGGTTCGCTCCATATTCGGTTGATCCGTGCTTCGAGGACGGTCAAACTGCGCTCTGAAGACGGTTCCGCTCCGAAAACGCCTGCGGGATCGAGAAGGCTGAGGGGTGGTTCCGGGTACTTTGTTCGGATCATGAATTAAGGGCGCACAAAAGTCCAGAGAAGCAAATCTATGGGTATGTGAATTTTTTTTTGCAAGTTCCTCAAAATATCTGATGTATAAATAGCTGAAATTTGACCCCCAAGCTATTTTTGGCCTTCAAGGATGAATGATTTGGATTGTGATTTAGGGGCCCACAGGAATGAAAAAAGAAAACAGCTGGTTGGGCCCAAAGTATGCTTTAATCTCGTCAGTTTGATTGTAGTACATCCAATGGTTTGCTGTATTCCGAACATTTCTCAAGACCCATGATTAATCAAGATGTGAAATTTGACTCCTGTAGTTGTTTTTGTGCTTTCCAAAGAAGATGAATGGATCAGATCATGAATTAGCCCACAAAAGTTCAAAATAGTAGATCTAATGGTCTAAAGCTTTCATAATTTTCTCAAAACTCATGATTAATCAATGGCTGAAATTTGACCCCCTAGCCCTTTTTGGCCTTCTAAAGAGGATGAATGGTTCGGATATTGATTTAGGGTGGGGCTTCCAATTGCTCAAATCTAATTACAATAGTCTGAACATGGCCTTCCTAACTTCATGCTTAATAGATTGCTGGTTCAATAATGTATTCTTTTCCTGCAGGCTGACAAGCTTTTATCTCCCGAGTTCCAGCCATCAGTTGAGCAGCTGATTCGTTTTCTTCCTGCTAATAGGCAGATTTTGTTGTTTTCAGCAACTTTTCCTGTAACTGTCAAGGACTTCAAAGATAGATATTTGCATAAGCCTTACATCATTAATCTCATGGATGAGCTCACTCTTAAGGGTATAACTCAATATTATGCATTTGTAGAAGAAAGACAAAAGGTCCACTGCCTCAACACACTTTTTTCAAAGGTTTGACATTGACTTCCTAATCTGTGTTTCCTTTTGTTATTTATTTGCAGTCTTCCTAATCTGTTTTTCCTTTTGTTATTTATTTGCAGTCTTAAGCTTCTAGATCATTATTTATGACCACAGTATGTGTTTATTGGTTTGGTTTCAGCTTCAAATCAATCAGTCAATCATATTTTGCAACTCAGTGAATCGTGTTGAACTGTTGGCAAAGAAAATTACAGAGCTTGGCTATTCATGTTTCTATATTCATGCCAAGATGCTGCAGGATCACCGTAATCGAGTTTTCCATGACTTCCGTAATGGTGCTTGTAGAAATCTTGTTTGTACAGGTATGCTTGTGATGTCTTGCAAATTTGTACTGTTTTGAGGGATTTGTTATCTGATTTACATCCTTTAAGTCTTGGCCATAGTCCTTACATTACAAGTGAGAATCATCACTGCAAGCTGTTATAGGAGTTTATTTCTTCCAACTCTTATGCAGGTTTTCCTTCTGCTTTTGTTGTGGATGTGATTTTGTTTAATCAATTATTGTTACTTTTCTGGCAATTGTTTCATTTTTTTTGTTCTTATTTTTTACTTTTTCTTTTTTTTTTTTTGGGTGGGGTGTGTGGGGTGGGGTGTGGTTCTTATGGGGCTTTTTTTAACATCACTTTCACTGTTTGTTTGCTTCAACACAGTGAAGCTTCACATGTCTTGTCTTGCGTTCATAAATGATTGTGTGTGCATGTGCACACACAGAGAAGTTATCCTATACACCTTTTTTTGGTGCACACCTCATAGTGGGTCCACCTGATGACCCATCCAAATGGACCACACACACGGGACCCTTCTAAAGTACACCTCTCTCTCTAAACACATCTGAATGGACTGTACCGTTGGATAAACGGGTGAATTTTTAAAGGGGTGAAAATTGTTGGCAGTTGATAAATGGGTTAGGATGATGAAATGGGGCCCATATTTTGTACACAGGTATGCCCCAACCAAATGGAGAGATCCCTCCAAGTCCATCCCTAGTTGGGCCCCACAGTGTGGTGTGCATGGAAGCTTCCATGCACACTGTGCGTGCTGGGTGGTATATATATAACTCACACTTTGAGAGCAAAACATCTCATTAGAGATCACCTCCTCTGAAGCACTGGCAACTGCCACACGTCAGCTTGGTATGCCTTTTTCTTTCTGCCTTACCGCCCTGCCCCGCCCCCCCTTCGCTCTGAATCTGCTTTGCCTTCTTTCTTAAGAAAATAGATAGAAGATAGTTTTAGAGACTCAATCTTTTCTATAATGAATTCTTAACATGTAACTGGTCCATCAGTGTTCGGTACTCACCTGCACCCAAATTATCCCCTATATATATATATGAGTAATGCTCCCGTACAAGCTTCCCTTACCACCCTACAGTACAGGGCAACTAGTTGGGGGCCCACGGGGGGATCGAAAGATCCAAGTGGGGCCAACTTAGATATCAAATTTGAAGTCGATCTAATACCCTTAACATATTCATCCGTGGTCCACAGTTTAATGAGTTTATATAAAACAACAAAATTGACCCCCAATCCAATGGTCACTCCATTCAGAGTTATCAAAACTTGGTTTTTTTTGGGTTGGGGGTGGGGTGGATGGACTGCTTACATGGTCCAGTAGGTGGCCTCACGAAGTGGCTTGTGCAGTGTGTGTCTATATATATATAGGGGGATATTCACGTGCATCCATCCCACCTCATTGATCATGGAACTTAGGGGGGAGGAGAGAGCCATCTTGGATGAGCCCATACGTCAAGTTTGGGGTCAATCCCAAGTCTCTAACCCTCTCATCCATGGCCTACAAATTTAACGACTTTATATTAAAGAAAAAATTTGACCGTAGATCCAATGGTCCAATCCATTTGGATTAGTGAAAACTCAATTGATGCATTATAATTCATGGGGTCCAATGTGTGGATGGTTCGGATGGATCATAAAGTTGGCCCCACTATGTTGATGGACGCGCATGAATATTTCCCATATTTATATACATACACACACAGACATATATATATATATATATAGGGGGATATTCCTGTGCATATTTCCCTCACCATATGGTGAGGGACAAACTTAATGGGGCCCACCTAGGGACCCACTGATCATGGGACTTGTGGGGGATGGGAAGAGACACCTTGGATGAGACCATATATCAAATTTGGGGTCAATCCCATGCCTCTAACCCCTTGATCCGTGGCCCACAAATTTAATGACTTTATATAAAGGGAAAAAATTTGAACATCGATCCAACGGTCCAATCCATTTGGATAGGTGAAAATTCAATGGGTCTAGTGTACTTAAGGGGGTTCCATATGTGTGGATGGTTCGGATGTATTATGAAGTCAACCTTGCTATGTTGTCCCTCATCATAACATGGTGAAGGATGGATGCACATGAATATTTCCCATATATATATATATATGAGTAATGCCTATGTACAAGCTTATCTTACGGTCTTAAGGTACAAGCCACCTAGTGGAAGCATTAACTCTCACCGTCTTACAGTGAGAGACACCATGATGGGGCACACTTATCACCAATCTGAACCAACCACACGTGGGACCCCCTTGCATTATGCCGGAGCCCATGGGCTTGCACCCATCTGAATGGACTGGACCGTTGGATCGAGGGTCAATTTTTTTTTCTTTAATATAAGTTATACTTGTGGGCCACTTGTCAAGGGTTTAGGGGCAAGGGGCTAGAGCCATGGGATTGAACCCAAACTTGATAGCTGGGCTCATCAAGGATGTCTGTTTCCACCCCCTTGGTCCCCATGATTAGTGGGCCCCATGATTGCGTTTCTCACCGTAAGAGGTGAAGTTAACTCTCAAAGGAGCGTTTCCCATATCTGTATATATATTTATATATATAATGGAAATTCTCCAAAGCGTCCCACTTTAAAAGCGCCTCCTTTTCTGCCACTTTTCTGGTCATGGGCCCCACCCTGAGTCAATCTAGTCTTTCACACACACTACCTCACCATAAATAGGCACAAATCCAAATTTGACACTGATCCAACTTTTCTTCATCATTTGATTGAAATCATAGGAAAATGATGCCTCTAAAAACCATTAAATTTTAAGGCCATGGATCAAAGGGTTAGGATGATCTCAAGGAGTCCAAATTTTGCATGTGGTTAGGTCTCGTAGTCTCATATAGATTTCTCCTAAAAAATGGTCGGGCATTGTCTTGTGCATATCATCATCATCGTCGTTTTCATCATCAAAGCCTTGTCCCAACTATGTTGGGGTTGGCTACACGAATTCTGTTTCTCTATTCCGATCTATCATATGTATGTATGTATGGGCAAGGCTCTCCGAAGCTAAAGCTTAGGATAAAATTCCATAAGCTCAAGCTTGTGGGGCCCACCTTTGGTCCATCCAAATGACTTCCTTGCATGTTGCATATGCTTGTCATGGCTAATACAACAATTAAAATTAAAAAACTTTTGAATCGGGTTCTTCAAACTTGGAAGAGAAGAAACTGGTTTTTGAAATCTTTTGCCCTGCTAATCTGGTTTTACTTATTACTGATACACTCTGTCCTGCTTGTCTCGAGATTAGGAAATGTTAAAGTTGTCAACTGTTTGGGTAAACTCGGAAGTGATCTATATATGTTTAGGTTGTTACTAACAATTAAAAAAAAATGTATAGGTTGAGTTTTTGACACGCATACACATGGAGGTGCGCACCTGACCGCGTCTTTCCATCTCCTACCCCTGGATTGAACTTACAGGAACCTTGCATAGGTGTCACCATCTCACCACCCAATTTAGTACTCGTCCAGTCCCTTGCAGTACCCAATTACAATTTGTTGCCTGTCCAACTCCTACCACAAGGGCTCAAGCTCCTCTCCTCAAAGCCTTGGCAAGCAGCCCTCTCATATCAATATCCACATGTTCTTTGACTGATGTGTCTTTTGCTCGCAGAATTCATATAAATTAATTTTTTTCTAGATTGTGTGTATAATTGTTGCCACTTGCCAGCATGGCCAACTGGATGGGCTTGCGGATTTGGGAAAAGGAACTGAATCCAACTGATACCAATTCTTTAAATAAAAAAAAAAAAAAAACTAGCATGACCACTGAAAAACTAGAAAATTTGCTGGGTCACAGTCTCTCTCTGAATCTGTTGCTGTATGTATGTCTGGGAGAGGACTTGACCATTGTTCTGAAAATTGAAATCTTATCTTTGCTTAAAAGAAATTTAAATCATATCACTAGTCGCTCAAGGGGATAAATCGAATTGTATCGTGAATGGTATTTTTTAAGGAAAATTGAACAAGTTGCAGTGGTTTTTTTGGATATATAAATAAAACCCAAACCATCAACCTTACATAGTTAGGGTTTCTCTCAAAGTTAAAAAAGTGTTCAATCGAAAAAAGAGAAGGAATGTAGGACAAAAAAAAAAGGAGAAAGATTGTAGGGTGAAATCCATATTGCACATACAGTCACACAACCACATGCCTGATTCTTATTTATCTCTAGATCTTGATCACGATCATGATCATCATGAAAGCCATGTTCGAACTATGTTGGGGTCGGTACATGAATTTTGTTTCTCCATTTTGATCTATCATGTCCCAAATCCTCAAATAGGTTGCACTTGTTATTTATCTCTAACACCACATCAAAATTGCACAAATTCTTAAGAGGTTTTCTTAACCTTTAGATAACCTTTTGAACAATAGTAACACTCATAAAAAAGAAAGTTAAAAAAAGGACTGATATTATCTGTTTGGCTATGGCTATTTACGCTTAGATGCATCGCCTGAGTCGTAAGATTCAATAGGACAAGTATTGTATGCAAGATTCATGCCCAAATCTTAAGATTCACCTGTAAATGAGATTTGTTGCTTAGATTTGAATCTTTTTCCTCAGGATTCGATATGAGTTGTAGTGTTCGGAATGTGAATCCTAAGATTCTGACAACAATGGACTAGACGACCCTCTTCAGCAGTGTGGCACTGCACTGGCAAGTTCTTAAGTTTTTCCACGTATTTTTCAATGGTCATACTATATTGTCTCAAGTCTCAACTCCTTCCGAGAACGTGAGCACCGTATCCCCCGGTTCCCATCCGCAGTCGGGCTATATTTTAATGACTCCATATTCTGAAAAGCAAATATTTTCCCTCCAATTTATATTTCTTCTCCACATACGCTTAATAGGAGATTGTGAGATTGTTCAATTCTCTAGAGTTGCTCTTCTTTGCTTCTCCGTGGTATGTGTTACCTTTTTGCTTCATGGTGGCATATTGGACTCGTCTTGCATTACCCTTGTCTCTATAGCATCCGGCTAGTCTTCAAATATGGTTGGGCTTTAAGCGTCCAAAAATATTTTGATTGGCATGCTCTTCTGTAGATCATTGGCTTGCTCTTATCAGTTAACACAAGTATCTGGATGGTTATATTGTCAAAGTCTTCTCTCCCATTATATCCTTCATTATGATGCCCGTGCAGCATCGTTGAGAAATTTGTTTGGGACGCCGTTTTGGTCTGGCTTCCAAGCCGAAATATGTTGGCCGGTTCAGGATTTCGGCGAAATATTTCGGATTTATGTTTCAGGAAAAATATTATATATATTTATATATATATAAAACAAATATTTAACTTTAAAAATAACATAAATTGGCTAGGGACAATTTTTTATTAGAGAGAAATTTAGCTAGAGCCCTATTTTTTAATAGAATGAAATTTGGCTAGGGACTAATTTCCTACTAGGGTAAAATTTGGGTAGGAGTCCTGGTTGCTGCGGTCGTCAATAACAGGTACGCTGTCCTCTTCCTCCTCTTCCATGTATTCTATTTCTATCAGCCTCTTTCTTTTTTCTGTTTTTTTTTTTTTTTTTTTTTCTTTTTTTTCCCTGCCCAATGGTCTCTTTCAGTTGAACAAAGAAGGGAATGTATGGGGTTAGGGTTTTTTCCCCTTTTAAGCCGAAAGTCACTATTCGGACAATTGTAGTACTTCGCCCAATTTCAGACGAAATCGGACATTTTGGACTGAATTGACAAAATTCATCCAAATTGGACCGAATTTTTCTCTGAAGTTTACTAGGGATGGTATTCGGTTCGGTTTAAGGACCGAGCCAAAATTATTCGGGAAATTCGTCCGAAACAAAATGAATTTCATAACTATGCCTTGCAGACTCACAACTGAGCTATTCAGATCATCCTCATGGTTCTCTCCATTATCTTTGCTATTAGAATCATCTCCAATGTCTGATTTTCACTGGCCTTGCCTCTTACATGCGCTAGCTAGTAGTTAATTAATCTTTATTTGCTCTTGCATCAAACAAGGATATTTTGTTGCTGTTGATCCAACATTTTTTTTTTTTGATATCTAGTCTATTACTTTTAAGTAGACATGCTGGGGTGTTTACACTGACAACAATAAGGTTGTATGGGGCCATTTTTTGGAATGGGGAGGTCTCAAGTTGGGTGTAGTGGCCGTATGAAGGAAGGTATAATGTGGCTGGGGATGTGCTGTTTTTTTCTCTTTCCTTTTTCTCTTTCTTTTTATTTATTTTTCATTAAGTACTGTTTGGGCTGGCTGTCTTAGGTCTAGAACAACAAAGCATTACATCATCTGTGAATAGAGAGGATTTCATCTTGGATATTTACTGTTAAATTTTCCATAATCGAGGTGACTACATTGTTCTTAGAGCTTCAACGCAGACCATTGGTGCAATCCAACTGTAACTAGAAACTCATTTGCCACCCTGCACTCAATTCTCTCTCCTTACAGTCATTTCATACATGTCTTGCATAATATCAATATTACCTGTTATGAATTCCTTTATTCCTCAATTTCTACCAAACCAATTGCTCTGACACCCTGGTGTAAGCCTTCTCTGAATCAATAAAGCCATATATAAGCTTTTCCTCTTCTGTCTGAACTTTTTTCTTTTTTACTTCACATGGGATTCAACTCACACCCCCGTGCACACTCTACGTCCCTAACCAGCTGAGCAACAGCTGGGGGCTAAACTTTACCCTGGGATGTCTTAATAAGAAAATGGCTCGTATAGCAGATCTTCTTGGCATAAAACTACATGTAAGTTTTTCCTCCTCTTGGCTTTTATAGAATTTCTTAAGGGCTGATTAAGATGAGGGATATAAATTGAATTCACTTGTAATCATCAAAATTTTTTTGAAGGCTGCATTTGGATCTCTGAAAATAATCTTGAATCCAGTATTATATTGGTAGATTGTAGATTTTACTTGTAAAATTCCTGGTGCTGATAAAAAAAGGTTGTGGGTCTTATTTATATAGTTAATCTTTTTTTTTTTTTTTTTTGGCAGATCTTTTTACGCGGGGAATTGATATTCAAGCAGTTAATGTAGTTATCAACTTTGATTTCCCCAAGAACTCAGAAACTTATCTTCATCGGGTATGATAAGTTGCTGTATTTACATGGCTGTGAATTGTATCCTACTCTTGCTTAAATGGTATTCTGGTTGTATATTTTCAGGTGGGGCGCTCTGGAAGGTTTGGCCACCTTGGCTTAGCAGTGAATTTAATCACTTATGAGGACCGCTTCAACTTGTATGTGATCTTCTCCTCCATGTAGAATCTTATGGCAGCAGTCCTTTTTTGTTCTGGTAATCCAACAGTTTTTGTTTAATGATAGGTATCGAATTGAACAAGAGCTTGGGACTGAAATTAAGCAAATTCCTCCACAAATAGACCAAGCTATCTATTGCAGGTGATCTGTAATACCAATTTCTACATGCTCAATGATGGAGAATAAGTGGGAAGATCCGGCTACATGTACATACCAGCTTGTAGAAAAGTGCCCCTTCAGGTATGCAGAGTTGTGGAAACTGGGTTCTGTTCATTACAAATGTTATGCAAATTTTAAATGCCCATGTAGCTCTAAAATGTTTTACAGATATAAAAAGAGTGTCATTGAGAGGTCCTTGCAATTGCATTGCTGAATCTTCTCTTGATCCAATATTGCTAGAAAAGGGGTGTGTGTCAAAAAACAAATCTAATATACTGCATGGAAGAGGGTTTCGGTCTGTCATGGCGTGCAGGATTTTTGGTTCCCACCTTTAATTCAGGGGGGTCTTGCTTTGTGCACGGTGGATATTGAAAATACTGCACATCACTTGTGTGGGGCTTTTTTGGTGAAATTCTGTGCATGGAACAAGTGTGTCAACTAAAAGAGTGAACCCCACAAATATTTTTGATCGTAACGGGTAAAACTTCATTAAAAATAAGAAGAGTACCATCCAGAAGGAGATACAACCCAACAAGGGATACTACAACAAAAAGCATGATATAGCAGCATTATACCCAAACCAGAAAACAACTACATAATAGGTTATTAGGTTCTACCAAGGGAGAGACTTTATTCACGCTTTTTTTAGCAAATGAATCTGCCATGGTGTTGGCTGACCACCCTGGATGATGACAATCCACTTGGATAGAAGCAGTTCAACGAAAACCCACCTAGATAAATGAAGGCAAGGCTTTGATCTCTTTGAGGTCAAACTGCATCCTCCAAGGCTAAGACTCGTGGGTAACCCGTGAAACCGCATTAGCCAAATTACTCTCCACAGTGAGACTGTCTTGAAATGCCCCTGAATGTATAATCGATTCCAAAATAGCTATAACCTTTAATTCATTAGAATCTCTAATCACCACCTACTTCAACAATTAAAAACAGAATTCCCCTTCTACTCTTATCAAGTTTCCTCTAGCTACTCCTTTCATATGACACACTACACGTGTGGGGAGGGAAAGGACCAAGAAATGACTTTCCTCACCTTAGACGACCTACACTTCATACAAGCTTCCTCATTATGCAAATTATCATTGAGCTTAACAATATGGTAACTTATTCCTAACTGAATATTTCGCCACTCCAGCCCACCATCTTCTCTAGAAGAGGAGGCGCACCTAACGATCCTACGATTACTTTCTATCCAAATAGACCATAGGATTGCAAGCAGAATTATCCTCTGAAGCAAAATACGGCATTGATGAGAAGAGCACTGTTTCAACTCCACCATATCCTGTCGAGAGCTTGAGATGCACCACACCAACCCACATCTAAACAGAAAGTTGCTCCATATAGAAGGAGCAACATCACAATGTAAGGAGAGAAAACTAATTGATTAATTCAATTCACACTCTTTCCCAGATAGCAAGAGTGTATCCGAGATGTCATCCGCTATCACATTCTTTTTCCTCAAATTTGTTTGCAGTAGATACCTTGCCTGCCACAGGTAGCCAACAAAAACCCTCCACTTGGGGACTTGTTGTACCCAACCCGAATGGAGAAGGCTTCCGAGTGCGAATATTCTTTTCATTCATGCAAATAAAAATGGTAGCTAGTATTTTCTCAAAAAAAAGAAAAAGAAAAAAGGTTGATAGTAGACCTAGCAATGACTGATACTGAATGTCCTTGGACCGAGGGAAGGACTCTTTTGGATGACACTTACCATGACAGACACTGAGACATCCCTACCCACGACACAACATAATAGTCCCTTGTTAATGACTCTTTATTCTACACAACCCTAAACAATCATGAGAACATATTAGAGAACAAACCCAACTCCACCCAGTCATTGAGCACAAACGGACACACTGGCCATCCTTTATTAAAAAACCTGCCCCCTTGCGACAGTCTTCTCTCAGTTAAGACTCATCCCCTACCCTAGCAATTACACCCCATGCACCGAGCAGCATATACCCATGGACCACTCTGGTCACCTAGCCGGTTACCCAGTCCCACTCATCTTTACCATATTTAGAAACAATGACCCTCCACAAAGCCTCTTTCTCTTCCCCAAATCTCCCTTGCTACTTTGCAAGCAGCGCTCAATTCTTAAGGTCAAGGTTACCAATATCTAATCCGCTTCTCCTTTTGGCGTTTATCACTTAACTGTCTCATTAGGTGCATTTTCTTCTTATGCAAACGATCTATCTGCAACTGCCTCGTCATCTTAAAGAGAGATATATCGTACACTGGCCATTGGACATGGTTGCCTTAATCAAGTAAGTGACCCTCCCAAAGACAGATATTGGCCTCTCCACATCAACAGTTTCTGTTCAAATATTTGCTATCATAGGATCCCATTAAGTCTTTGGTCTTAGTTTGGCCCCTGTCGGAACTTCGGCGGACCCAGATACAAAATAGGGAGCTTTCCCACTCCACAGTGGATGCTATTAGCTAGATACTGGGTCGCCTTCTCGAAGCATCTGACACTTACTACATGCTCTTTGACATATTAATGTTCAAACCTGTGGACAGCTGGAAATATCTCGTCTGCTTTAATGTGGCAATCTCCTAACTCCTCATTATGCTGAGTAAGATAGTATTGTGTGCAAATGGAAGATTAGTAACCTCCAACCAGTTTCTACCTGCTTCAAACCCCACGAGGTCATTCTGATCTCCTTGGCCTTTACCAACAAAGCTTCCAGAGGCTTCTGCAGCAAGAGTGAATAGGAATGGAGAAAGGGGATCTCCTTGTCTTAGACGGCAGACCTCTGGATGCTTTAAAGAGCCAAGTTAGAGGAACATTCACCAAGACTAAAGAGGAATTAGTTGATATATATTCTTGAATCCACCCTCTATTTCTCTCCAAATTCCTACTTATATAGTCCACAAACCCCCATTCTACTTTATATATAACTCTCTCTTTGGAAGATTGCTTCCTAGAATCAATGAACTCATTTGCAATCAAGACCCAAACAAGAATATGCCTTTCACTTACAAAAGCCCCTTGAAATGGAGTTTTAATAGGGGGAATGTTCGACGGGCAGACTACATTCTTCTAATATGCAGTCCAGCTCATGGGGCCCACTTAGATGCCTACTTATCAGTGGGGCTGGTGTATATGGAAAGGTCTCTTTATGGATGAGGGTTAACAAAAAACTCAGCCTTGCCAAATCATTCTCACCCTTTATTTAATAGCCTTAAAACTTAATACCACTTTGAATTTTTAACCATAGACCTCTGATATTCAATCCAATGGTGGATAAAAAATTGATTATAGAGAAATTAGGCCTGGTGCCAGATCATGGGGAGATAATAATGTGAAAGGGACTTCACTGATCAGAGGTTGACCCAAGTGGGCCCCACAAAGCTGAACTGCATATACTGCTGCTCATAGGAGAACATTTCTCCTTATTATAATAGAAGGCCAATTTTCCAATATCTCAGACAATAATTTGTGCACACAACCAGTGTCCATTGGAAATCTTGCAGTGACTTTGTATCCAGGACTTCAAGATTAAGAGTTGAGAATGATGCATTCTCTTTATTTAATCTAACCTGCCTCTGCAATGAAACTTGAAGAGCATGTCATAAAAAGCATATCCTCAAGGAAATCATAAAAATCATACAAAGCATTAAGGAAATCTAATCTACCTTTCAAAGTACAAAAAATAAAATCATCCTTAAGGAAAGAAAGCCTCAGGCTAGCATGTTCCGCCCACAGGATCCACAACCTCAAGGCCACTCCTGTTACATATTGTTTATTTTTAATTATGTTACATAACTAGTGAAAGAGTGCCTAAAGGTTTGAACTCCCTTTTACTAAGATAGCATGTGGCCACTTATGTCTGCACCAAATGAAACTGATTCTGCTTTTGTTTTGCGAAACTCCAATGCTTTTGAGAACTTAATGTTCTTGGCTGTAAAGAAATGGACTCACAACATGGTGAAGTGTGTCAGGTGGGTCATAACTAGAACCATTAAAATGCAGGTCAGATTGTTTTGACCCTTGACTGACCCATATACTGTCATTTGATGTTGGCGGTCAAATTTGGGTTGGTGCAGATAGGGATGATGTGTCAGGTATCCCTGAGGTGTAGATTGATATATATTTATATATATATATATATATTTATATATGTATCATGTGGGTATTCCTTGGGTCTTTGACCCAACAGGAATGATCCCTGGGTGGCGCCCGCCGAACCCACAGAAACACACACCGAGCAAATTTGAGGTGGTTTCAAACACAAGACGTGGGGAGCAAACCTATGCCTTATGCCACTCCGCAAATTCCCAGGTGGGCACAACAAATGATAATTAGCCTACAATAACTCAATTTAAAGTTTGTATACTAATATAAAGAAAACAGTGACTAATTCTGATATTGTAATGAATCAAGGCAGTAACTGAACGATCAAAAAGCTGATTTGTCACCTGTACTTACGATATTGTCAGCATCACACAAGTGATTGTATCCAACCTAATACAAACTGATGTGGTTGCAAAATTGACTAACCTTGGGTCCTTTTTTCCCCTATAAATGTGAAATTAGGCCATATATACAAGGAAAGGGAATTGGGCCTTCATTTTGGAAATGGTGTTACAATTTACACGGGTGTCTTTTCCATTGTACAATCCTTATCATCTTGCAGTCCTTCCTCGTCAAGTTTTCTTCTGCCACAGCTATGGACCCAATTCTCATTACCTGTTCTTAATTTCTTGTCTTTGCCTTAACACTTGTTTTTTGGCCTTACTTTCTGCTCTCTCTAATACAAACTGATGTGGTTGCAAAAATGACTAACCTTGGGTCCTTTTTTCCCCTAGAAATGTGAAATTAGGCCATATATACAAGGAAAGGGAATTGGCCCTTCATTTTGGAAATGGTATTACAATTTACATGGGTGTCTTTTCCATTGTACAATCCTTATCATCTTGCAGTCCTTCCTCGTCAAGTTTCTTCTGCCACAGCTATGGACCCAATTAGGCATTACCTGTTCTTAATTTCTTGTCTTTGCCTTCACACTTGTTTTTTGGCCTTGCTTTCTGCTCTCTCTCTTAACCGTTTTTTACATGTTCTATTTCTTTTTCAGGGCTATTTCAGGGGTGGTGGATTACCTACCCTTCTTTTCGAAGTAAGTATCTGACTGTTTTGTTGGGACATTAGCAAACTGAGGTATGGCAATGCCACACTTGGATATTAAACGCTGGTTCCGTACACCGTGACATTCTAAATGTCACTTTTTAACTTTTAGTCCTTTTTATATTTTCGTATGCTAAACGCTCATCATAGGTTCACTAGAAAGAGCGTTATAATTTGGTTAGGTAAACCATTGGTTTGGATATGTCCTGCTTACTATTGGTTTCATCATTACTTTTGTCGTAGTTTTGGTTTTGTGTGCTAGTAGTAATTATACTTGGTAGAGACGTCATTATCAATGGATCTATTTAGTTACAACCTTGGGAGGCCTTTGTGCATGTGGCTTGATCTTTTAGTTACTCTCTTTTGCTGTCACCCTAAAATCCTGTCACATATGGTAATTGGTTCTGGGACGCTTTAGTAGCCATCTTATCTGGCAGATAGTTGCTTATGGGCCAGATAGGGGTCTGTTTGCTTGTGATTTCCTAGGAATTCATAATAAAGGAGCTGTGTTATGGAAAGGTTTGGTGTAAAAATTGGTGCGGGATGAAAGGAGATTTACAAGGGACTACTTAAATCCCATATTTTAATTTTCTCAGCGGAGTGGATACTGATGGTCGATTGTAGATCTTTACATTTAGCCTCTTTGAAAATACTGATGCTATTCAATGCCATGCCATTGAATGGGGCTGACGGTCGTGGATTAGGTACTAGACAAGGGCCTGCAAAATAGAAGTTTTCATTTTGATAGAAAAAAAATGTACCTAACCACCACCCTAGTAGATTAAATCTTTAGGAAATGAATGTCCCATCTAAATCTTCATCTCATACCATTTACAGTCCTCTTTAATATTCCTTCCATAAATCCCGTTTTACTGTGAATTCCAAGATTAAGAATCAAATACCCAGAATATGGCATATATTGGTTGTCTGGCATACAGTTGTAGGGCCAGCAAATGATTACCGTCGTATTATTTTAACCGTGCCAAAGATTACCTTCATGCAGTTACTGCAACTCCATTATTTTCCCTACCATAGCTTGGTGACCGACAGACATCTGCTACCATACCCATAGGGAATGCCATACTCTATTTGTGGCAGATAAGAAATTCGTATCGATGTGTGGAAGTCGTTATTGTAAATTTGCTCGAGTTTGTAGGAATTTCTTTGTCGACATGGGCATAGAACTTGATCGTTTCATGTAAAATAAAATGTCGGGAAGGAGAGAATGGTTTTAATCAGAAAGTGAGACCCTTGTCATTCACATTGGTGGGTTCTACTAGATAAGACAGGTCCAATTTGAGCTTGTTTGCATTATCGTCCTGCGCTGGAGTCTGTTGTCTTGAAGTGCTCTGAAGAATCTTTTCTTGATTTTCTTACTTAATCTTCCACCAAGTTTGATGGTAAAACCTGGTGCTGCTTGTGAAGTTTATGTATCTACCAACGTACTTGTGATTAGGTTTTGTTGGTTGTGTGGCACCAGTTGGCATGGTGGACATTGATTTGGGTGTGGCGGTTCGAAATCGTTTTAATCACTTCTCGTAGTATACCTACTGAGATTTGGGGCACTAAAAGGTAACTTATGGGGACACAGCCCTAGTTTGACTACCCATTTTATTAATTGGGGTGGAAATGTCAAACCTGAGCCCAATCGGGAAGTAGTGTTGTTGATTAATAACACCACTGCAATCAGAAGAGGTTTCAGAAAAAGAAAACTAAATCAGAGGCAGTAAATCACATGCAAATCACCTGTTCGGCATTTGACCAATAAGTGATCAATCTATGGATAATCTGGACAAGATGTTTCTCTTGGGCTGTTTGGATTTAATTTGGTTCCCGCGTAGAACATTTATAGGCTGACCTAAAATTCTTTCAGTGCTGCCCTGTGAGCGGATGCTCATGAGAAAAAAAAGTCACTTGGTAGATTGATGGGAAAAAAAAAAGTCATATCTATTCATGAAAAAAGCTGTCTTCTGCTGGTCTGATTTCCATGTGAATGAATGTTATAATTTCAGAAAATATATAGGTATTAAATTTTCACCTGAATCACATTTATTTATCATATTTACTAATTAAAGATATTCTAGTAGCAATTGACAAAATACCAGTAGGATACTGATCAGGGATTTAAGTAAAAGGTTTGTGTGATTTTCGTAACCAGGCCCCAATAAATTGAATGACGAAATTCTCAAAGAGGAATCACACACACTCCACTTGCACACGCATACTGTTCTACGGCGAAAATTTCTCCATGCATAGGTCCTGATCCGGATGTGAGAGGGCAGGGCTCTATCAAGTATCAATAAAGTGGCTCCTTGAATTTTACGGTGTCAAATGTGATAACATCACCTGTCCATATGTAGAGAAAATTCTCCTTGGTCTATATAAGACAAACTTAGCAGGAAATTTTGCTTGGAAAATTATTACGGGGGATTTGGTGAACTTTTTTAGGGTAAATTTGTGCAGTGAGAATACTTATTCTATTCTCCATGAGTTTTTTTATCAACTCTCTTAAGGGTCTGTTTGTGCAGAGGCACTTTCAGCGGAAATGGGATGCCGATAAGGCGCCAGATGATCATTATTTGGTGCAGCAAAGAAAATCCTTGCTTTTCCGCCATTGGCTCTTGGTTTCCTCTCCGCAAGGGAGCTCCATCTCCCATCACGCCCCATCGGAATCGCAAAGCCGCGGAAGACGAAACCGGATTTTCTCCACCAAGAGAAAACAGTACTTTTTTTCATTTTTTAACTTTGAAGAAAAGTAGGCTAACCCAGAGAAAAGATTTCATTTTTAAACTTTGAAGAAAAGTAGGCTAACCCAGAGAAAAGACTAAAGAAAGAGTTGCAAGGAAAATTCAAACAATCTTCTTCTCGCACATTTCTTTTGAAGAGAATCCCCCTCGAATTAAATCACCCATCCCATTCAATAGGTTTTAGTCATGCCACGTGCAAGTTGGGCATTTGTCGAGAGTATATTTTGGAGTGCTCTCGCGGATTTGCAAATATGCCTGCTTCAAATTTTACCGTCTCGCGAGTGACCGCCAACGTCCGCAACTGTATCACGAGGGGGCGGGCCCCCACCTTTGAATGGTGACACGTGGCATATGCCTCCCGTTTGATCACACTTGAGCGGATGAGGATCATTCCCAAAAAAAGAAAAAGACTCAATTGCCCTTTTCCCCCACTATGTTTGTGAATTTATATATCGAAAGAAAGATACAAGTTGGAAGACTTTGTACATACAAATCATGAAAATGATGAGGGAAATAGATTATTTTTAAATAATTGAAATAATATACAATGGAAACACTGTAAAAAAATGTTTTTAGAGCTTCCCCTCTTTTTCCCTCTTTATTTTTTAAATTGATTTGTAATATTCTGAGAATACCATAATATTTTTGCATGTTTTTTTTTTTTTTTTGTGTAATTAAATTAGTAGGAATTCTAAGAATAACAAGTTGATTTAAAGATAATCAACAAATAACCTTCTCCTTTAATAGAAATTGAATAAGGATGTGGATATGAGAACGAGATACTCATTTAGAAGCTTAAAACCCAGAAGACCAATGTCCTATCTACATCTCTATCTTACATCATTCACTCTCATTTCTTTAATAATTCTTATTTAGAGCTCATTTATCTATAAACTTTTTTTTTATTAATAAATAGATAGTAAATATCTTATATCCTTCCCCATCTTATGTGTTTCAAATTCGTCCTAAATTTGACCGATATGTGTTTGTATGAGTTTAATTGGACACCACCTAGAAAATAGTCTTGTTATATCAAAGACCACAAAAATACCAACGGTATTCGTTTGCTGTTTTAATATGAAGCATCCATTTCAGCAAATTTAAGAAAAAAAAGGTGGTGGTGTATGTCTTACAACATTATGACGATATTTACAAAGTGCCAAAGTTAAAGCCACTATGCTTGTCACTGCATCTATTTTGTCTCTAAACTTTAGCACCATTGACTCAAAAGTCGTGTACTAAAAGTAGAAGGCCTTCCAAGTCATACCAAGGGCCCACTCATTTATTCGCTATGCGAAAGAAACGATTGCTATCCTGCTAGGCTCTTAACTTGGTTAAATATTTAGTGTGCGTTTCACTAGTTATATATATCTAAGGATAGTAGACCTCGGGTGATATGATGGAGGTTGCCCTAATAAAAAAAGGAAAAAGACTTTAGGTGAGTTGAGTGATCCCTCGGGCGAGATAAGGAGTTTAAAGAGTGGAACTCTATTGCGAGGCTTCATATTCTAATATAAATTGTTCAAAATAATCGCCCTCCAATTATATAGGGTTTTTAAAGTTTTCCCTCACTCAGAATTCTCTCCACCATTGAATTGATGATCTGACGATGTGACAGTGAATATGCATAAGATTGTGTGCTAATTATATATTTCATCAAGCTTCAATCCAACGATGGATAAATCTCGGATTGAGGTAAAATCTAAGTGCACCTTATATAACTAGAGCGACATTTATTTTAAACAATTCGATTTACAATAGGTGTGCTCCACTGTGGAGTTTTGGCACATCGTAAACTCAGAATTCCTCTCCATTAGAGCGTAAGAGGATCCTCTAACAGATGTTTACATGTAATTTATGCGAACCACAAAATACATAAAATGAAGAACTTTACGAATTACTGTCATTTATATAAGATATGATCAATTCTAATATTGGTCTAACTCTTATTTGAATGAAACCTTGCTCATGGCCACTCCGATGTGAGCAGTTGTTTTTAGCAGCTTGGATTTTATATGTGGGCTAGCTCCTCTAACAGATGTGTTCCATTGGCATTTTTCTCGGGGACTCTGACAATTAAGACTTAAGAAATGTTTAAGGGGTTGCTATTTGTACAATCTTATACATCGAATGATCTTAATTAATTTACTCATGTGATGTTTACCAAAAAAAATAAAATTTCTTGACTCATGTGATGAAATTACACATGTGTATGTTTGTTTTATAATGTTTACATTGGTAAAGACATCACTGTAAAATATGATACGAAAAGGGTCCATTCATTTTTTATCTAGAATTTTTCACATCTCCACTCTATAGGTAGAAATTTGAGGACTATTGAAATCTTAAATAAGTTTTGGCCAGACTTGAGAGTGGTTTAAGATGTTGGAAAATTATGTGGCCGGATTACCATCGGGCCCATGTCAGATCGAGCATAATAGTGTGCCATGGATGAACTTGATCTGGTAGAGTCTGATAAGGATTAAGCAAAACTCCCATGCTTGTCAAGAGATTTAGGATTCTAGTAGGGGTGGAGTCTATAGTAGCCATGACTCTTACAAATTGCTCTGTATAACTGAGATGTGAATCCTTTGTTAATCATATAATAGATCTGAAAGTGATCTATCTTAATTTAGTCGGAACGCACAAAAGTTCCTGATGAGTACGGTTCCGATACCCATCGGAACCAACACTTCTTTCGTAAGACTTAGTTGACTCTATCAAAATCTAGTATGGTGAGGCTCTTATTTTCTGGCTTTACAAAAACACTATACAATATACCTAACAATGAGCAACAATCAAGTACAAACTTTAGTTTAGACTTAAATGAATACACCAATATGTTGTTAAACTCAAGAGAAATTACTAAAAAATATTTTTGTATATTTAAGTTGATTCTTGACCTTTGGACTTGTTGAAGACTTGGCCGATTGTCCAACTCAACTTGGCTGATTTTACCAAAAAACCTAGAAGGCTTGTTTGAGTCATGGAATGAACCTGAAAGGAAGTTCCTTGGAAGTGTTTATGTGAGCCCGGGTGTTTCATACTCTTTTCCATAGGAAATAAATTGAAATAATGTCTTTTGTGTGTGTGTGTATGGAGTTGAGCAAAAACAAATGGCAAGTGCTGCACCTAACAGCAAAATAATTGACAAGCATTAAAAATTATAAAGTTTCTCCTCACTATCAAGAAATCTTCACCGTTTGCACAAGCATTTTTTTTCCCCTTCTTCTACTTCTTCCTACCATATGCAAGGCCCCTAACCCTCTTTGTTTAAACCATAATACATTTTGTTTGGGATCCCTTGCTAATGAGAACTAAAATATGTAGACTAGTACAGTGACACTGCTATCCCTTGCTGGAGATGCTTGGCCACTCTTTCAATGTCTTGGCCACCCTTTCAATGTTCCAAAGGATAAAAGACCTAGGCCAACATAAGAACAGCCTAGCCCTACAGGCCTCCAGGATGAGTCAAAACCACACCCTCACTGGAGATGCTAGGGATGCTGGCCCATCTTTAAAATTAATTAAGTCTGACAATTTTATATATTTTTGGTACCCATCCAAGAGGACTAGGACTAGGACCCATGGCCATGAGACCTAAATCATGAAGGAAAGACGGTTCTTGTTGGAAGAGGAACCTAATGAGCAAATCTATTAGATGAGAAGCATAGTACCCAACACATTGGGCGACTCCTAGAGTCCTTGTTCTCATCTCACTATTTGACTTAAGATGAGAGCTAATATGTAGTCAACTATGTCCTTATGATGAGAATGGCCGCTTACCTATGTGGTAAGAGGTGTAGTTGTCAGCTTAACTCTGGCGTGACCACCTTCTCTCACCGGAGGGCTTTCTCACCTCATCAAGGTCTGCTACCCTCACCTGAGGATAGGTCCCAACCCGCTGGGTACCAAACAAAAAAAAAATTGCCCTTACGATGGTGTAATAAAATGAGATAAGACCATTTCATTTTGACATATTAACATGAAACCAAATCTCTTCCAATGGTTCAATTCGACGTGAATATCACTTCAACCAATATAATTTGGGATTCATTATTAATCAAGGAAATGTTCATATTTTTGCGGTTCGCCACCATGAAAGGTGGCCGAGAAAGCCCTAATTGATATTAACATTGATACATTCTAAGTAAATGCATAAATATTAAGAAAACTGTCGTTATTATAGTACTTCACAAATCTTTAGGAACAATTAGGCCGTCCCAATCTAGGAATGGAATGGGCTGTGGTGCACTCTTACCCTATGATATTACTTATCCCTTTTTATCATACAAATTTGAACAATTTTGAATTCCTAGCAGTACCTCCTCTAGATTGAATAATTCTGTGTCCTCCAGCACAGGATCCAGACTCAGACAATGTCATGCAAAAGAACAATTTAATATTTAGCTCCCAAGACAACATGAGTCGACAAATTTTGAGTCCCATACCTATGCAGTCCAAAGTTCGACCAAGACCAAGTGTTTTGAGTCACACATTCCCACGTCACAAATTTCTAATCAGGATAATATGAACAGGAGATAATACCTGGACAATATTAAACTTGGGTTTTCATGAGGATAATATATAAAAAAACTTAGTTCATATAATAAGAACTAGAAATAAATTCTATGAACCATCACAACTGTGTTGTCTTTAAACTTCTTCTTGGGTTGTTCATGACACTATTCCAGGAATTAAACTCAAAATAGAGTAAATTTAGGGCATTTGACATTTTAATGTCCCTTAAACACTCAATTTTCAATTTAATGACTACAAGTTTCTAAATATCATCAAAGTCATTTGATTCTAGTATATCTTTTTTTTACCTTTTTGCCATGAATCCAATGATATCATGGGATCTAGGTGGCTTTTCAACTTTTAATATTTAGATCCCATGATATCCAGGGTTTTTAAATTCTAATGATATTGAGGAATCCAGGGTAAAAAAGTAAAAAAAAAGAAAATGTACTCAAGTCAAAAGACTTTAGTGATGTTTACATAATTTTAGTTATGAAGTTGGAGATTGACTATTTAAGGGACATTGAAACGTCAAATTACAGTAAATTTATTATAATATTGTTAAAAAGTTACTGTTTATTAATACTCTTGATAAAATAATAATATAGATATGTAAAAACCAATAATAACAGCAACTGTGCCATTTAAAACCCTACCTAGTAACTCCCCAAACGCAGTACAATACAAGGAGAAAGTTGAGTCAATGGATTAAAAACCCGAACAGAAGAAGAAGAAGAAGAAATCCCGACTGTATGTAGTACATACATCACCACCTTCTATTTAATGCATTTGGCAGCACAACGTTTCCTGTCTGACTTCCTCACCTTGCCGTAGAGGAATGGATAAATCATAAATCTTCTCTCCATGTCATCTTTCTCTCTCTTCTTCAATGTCTTCATTAATGTCTTAGTGTCTTAGAAAAAGGAATGCAGAAGGAACGTGTACATACAGAAAAAAAGATATAGATGTAGATATTCATGTCATACATGAGAAAGAGCACAGTGCCCGTCAGGCAGACAAGTCCTATAAAGTTGACGCTACCCTAAAAAAAAAAAGCAGCGACAAAAATGTTAAAGATGACAATAGCCTCGTAACACCCGAAAAATATATATTTACCATAAAATTATTTGATTGGTAAGCTATATCACAGAAATGTAGGATATCCTTCAATAAAAAATAGGAAGACTTACATTGTCTATTTTTAATTTTTTTTCTTCCCGTAAAACCCTCAAACCACTGTCCAAACCGTTGGATAGTTATATGAGTATAAGAACTAATATCTCACTAAATTTGAAAGGTTGATCTATCACTGTTATCGAGAAATTTACAAAAAAGTCACATTTTGCAAACTCTAAGAACAAATTATAAGCTACGTATTTTTTTGTAAATTTCTTGATAATCGTAATAGATGAACGGTTCAAATTTGGTGCGATATTAGTTCTTACACTCGTATAGTTATTTAATGGTTTGAATGGTGGTTTGGTAGTCCCACAGTCAAAGGAAAAAAAAAAAAAAAAACAAGACTGTTTAAAGTCTTTCCGCTTCTGATTGTGGGATATCCTATATCCTTAGGATATCGTAGTAGGTTGTTGCGATATCTTATAAATGAATAGTTATGCGGTAAATATATGTTTTCCGGCTATCCGGATACTATTGTTAGCTTTAAGATGAGTCTCATTTTTTTCCGAAAGTTACAAATATTGAGATAAATTGAGGGATATTATTGCCAATAATTTGTGACAGTGAATTGACAGAAATATCTTTGGACCTTGTCCGGCTAATTAATGCACAATGGGATAGAGATGAATCCTGAGTCAATCATCAATAAATTTGAATTCACATGCATGTCTATAAGTTTACTTAAAATCTGAGGAATGGACATTGACTAGAGGCAGAAGGTGGGGGCCACCTGCCTGAATTAGGCCCATACAAGATTTTAAACTCCATTCAAAACTTTTTAAGGTATATTCCCAAGGTAAGTCATAGAGAGGCCTTTTTTAACACATTACTTCTCACATAGAGACTTTTTTTTACAAATTTTAAGTGACTCCAAATCTGAGGATGTTTCCCTCGAAGGAATAATCTGATCACCTTCCAAAAAGGCTTCCTATAATGTGTGTGGGTTTTCAAATCACTCGAGGGAATAAACTGATCGCCTTCCAAACAAGCTTCCTTGTATAATGTGTGCGGATTTTCAAATTTGAAGTTTGTGCTCATAATATCAGTGTGTAATGTAAAAATAATAATTCTTATATAAAAATGCTAAAATATCATGACTATGCATAAAATGTTATACGACGAGTGTGAGAATTGGGCATAGTTAAAAAAATAAAATAAAATAAATCTTTTTTTCCTTATTTTTTCCAATTTTTATTGTGATTGCTTCTAGTTCTTCTATAGATTATTTGATGGGGCTAATTTTTGACACATGAATGATCCTTATATTCCTACGGTCACTAGTAATGTTAGCGCGCCACAACAATAGATTAATGGATTTCAAGTAAAATCTAATTCATTTCACCTTAAAATACTGTGAAATTTTAAATATCTATAGAGCATGTTTGGTAACAGGCGATGAATCAATAGATTTGATGATTTTTCACTGCTACCAGAACAAAGATTCTTCGCTAGCAATTTGTATAATTGAGAATTACACATTGATACTGGTGTGTATCGATGCATATAACTGAGAAAAATAGGGTTCGGTGTACAAATCCACTTAAGTGAAGATTTTCAAATCTTATGGAGGGTGGTCGGATCTGAAAATCCTAACAAATGAAGATTTTCATTCGTCCAAATTATCGGGTATTTATAATTGCCAAATATAGATTTACTACAACCTTAGGTAAATCGAAAATCTTTTCCCTAAAGATTTAATTGCCAAATGTGACCTTAGTGTTCCTTATCCTTCCAAATACTTACAATTATTGAGTACATGTTAACAGTATGTGGCATCAACGAATGGATATTGATTCTATAGGTTATCAAACTTGATGTAAACACATTTTAAACCAGATAAGAAGTTCTTTTTGCCTTTTAAGACTAGGCAATTGCAGTCTTTTCCTAAGAGGGTGTTTATTCTGGTCAAACGGGGCATGGACTGTTTGAGCAAATAGTGGTGGAGACTTTTTCAACATTTCAGAAAAAGTTGAGGGTTCAAACAATGGAACTTTCTTATAAGTGGAACAAAAGGTGTCTGTATATGCAAAAAGAGAAATGCTATATGGATGGATTGGCAGACGGATTGGGAGACCGAATTACATTGGCAGCTGTCACATGTCTTTCATTCGGCAGTGAAATTCGTGCTTCAAATCGGTCTCCCAGCACGTCCATATAGCATTTCTCATGCAAAAATCTATTAGCTGTTTCCTATTAGACCATTTTAGTAGCTGCCCTAGTGTACTTAGACCATTCCATTTTATTTATTTGTTTATTTTTAGCAACATTGGGCTACTAGATACTACTAGATACTTTCACAGTTTTATTAACTTAGGACCCAGGGAGATTGATCTTGAGCATGGGTGTGTACCTAATTGAGTTGTGTACACCATTCCATTTGACACAAAGTGTGGGTTCAGACTTCTGAGTTTTGACTTGCTAAATTACTATGTCAACTTCTACGAGTCCCTACTGGCAGATGCTACAAAACAATGTTTTGAAATGTGAACCGGGGTTTAAGCAAGAGGAATGGATGGTAGGGTCCAACACAGTTCTACTGTCCACTTTAACCAAACTTAAAGTGAGTCCGGATCCCCAGTCATGTCAATTACAAGCTTTTGGTGTGTGATAGATGTGCATAACTCCACCATGAGGCCCCTCATTTTGACTTCAATAGAAGTGGGTCCTACTATTTAGATTGAACACTTGCATGATAACATGATTAGTATGTGTATAATGCTTCTTAAGGTGAAATTTGAGGATATCACACCCAAGGGGATAACATTCATCTAGACATCTGATACATACAAGAGGGTATCCAGACTCTAGTCAACTGAAGGATAGAATGCAAAAGAATTTTTAATAATATTTGGATCCAACCAATTCAAGTGCTAGCTTTTAGCCAATTTGGCTGTGTTTTTATCATTCTTCTACCATCATCCAACGCTCTGATTTCTTTTCTTCCAACTAGACCTTGAAGTTACCAGTTTAACTGAACCGGGTTCAACTGGTCCTCCGGTTCGAATTTTAAACACTCCTAGTTTGAACTACATAGCAACAAATCAGCCTCCATCCAAAGCCAAGTATAAAGGAAATATGCATGATATTGGTTTGATTTGGCTTCAAGAATTTTGGTTGGGATGAAGTTTCATGCAATTTTGTTAGAATCCTGCCAATGTGAAAACTTCTCATCCACAACGTCTATCGGTTAAAGAGGTGTAGGTCCCATCAAAAGATCAGGGTTTTTTTTTCCCATACAGTCACCATTAGCTGTCGATCTACACGCCTGGTGATCAAAGCTGGGACTTCATTTTTGTGATATCACAAAACTTTATTTCGATATTGCAAAACTTTGTTGAATTATTAATGAAGACTTATAGTTTTAAGCGATATCATATAATTCAATAAATAATTTTGCGATGTTGCTAAAATGGAGTAGTACAAATAACTTCTGGAAAAATATCTATACTTTGGTCATTAGGAGCAGAAATGGATGGCCAATGGTGATCATACAGGAAAAATTCCCAAATTTATGCAATCATTGCACAGAACATATTATTCCTTTATTCTATAAATGACACCCTATGGTTAATTTTGTCAGGAATTGAAAATAATAAATAAAAGACTGACATTAATATCCATGCATCTCCTGAAAGTTACAATGTTTATAAAATTATAATTTCTTCTATCATTTTAAATATTTGGAATTCTACAAAATGCTCCTTTTTTTAACATCCATTTTTTTTAAATTTATTTTTGTAGGGTGTGGGGACCAGTGTCAATCGAACCAACTCTTTCATATCCCACCATCCCAAATCAATTGGTACAAGAACAGGTTTTGCTTTGTTTCAAAAACTATTGACAATTTCTTTTTTAATACAAAAGTATTTTATGATGAATAGGCATCAAGTTCTAAGGACTTAAAATTATGGGTCACTGATCATTGATCTATCTAATAATATCTCATATTCCTCCCATCATATTCACACCCTTTCAATACCCATCCTTTGTTGATTGTCGTACATCAAGGTAGGGGTGTTTTATAGTCCAACCCATTGGTTTATAATCTAAGAGAAAAACCAAAAGTTTAAACTCTCTAACAATAGCACACTATTTATAAATTGTTAGCCTTATGCATGACCATGATATAAGGTGTGCGTTTACTCCTTATATCTTGTGCTTGAAACGTTCCCAAATTTGCCATGTGTGTGTTTGTTTGGGTTTAAGGGACACCACTAGGGGGTATTAGTCTCATTGGATAAAAGGCCTTAGGGATATCCACGATTCCACATCATTAAGAGAGAGAGAGAGAGAGAGAGAGAGAGAGAGGAAAAACAGGATCATAGCAAAACTAGAGATGTCAAATGGGCCAGGTCGGCACAACACGGCATGACAATACCCAGCATGACAGTCAACGCGCCATGGCATGGCCCAGGGCACGGTCATCACGATTGGGCATGGCAATGCCCGCCACGCAGGATGACACGAGATATTTGATATTTTTAATGTAAATATAAAAAGCAAAGTCTTTTATAATTTTTTATTATCTAAAAAAATTGTAAAGATTTCAAAGGTGATCCTATTGAAAATCTTCAAATAGAATAGATCTTAATGGTTATCTTTTTAATCGAGTAGGTTGAATTTCACAAAACCACTTAAACTTGTGTGCCATACTCTTCTTTGTGTCCATCTTTTGACTTTTTTAGTATAGTTGCTTTCTTTTTAAGTACAAAAGGTAATAACCACATAGAACAGAGGCACGGAGGCATGGCACGACTCAGTACGGCCCATGTCATCCCGTGCTGGAAAGTCATCGTGCCCAAGGCCTGTTTGACGTCTCTAGGAAAAACCCAACCCCACAGGCCTAACCATCTTACCTCTAACTAAAACGGACTTCATCAGTTACAAAGGGCTGGAGTAGAGGTGTGGCTTAAACCATTCTAGTGTAAACTATACCCAGTGCTAAACACACCTAATCCAAAAGCCTAAACTAAGCTAGATCTACCCATTTGCAGCTACTTTGGATCATGCGGACTTGATTCATTTGGACTAGAGTTGTCACTTGTCACTCATATTCGGTCATTCGAGCATCCCTATCTCTAATTCGAAAAGAATCAAATATAGAATCATTTTCTGGATCAAGGAGAATCTAATCGGGATCATAGAAGACTCATATATGCTTTGTTTTTACTTTAGAAATACAAAACCATATATAGGCAAATATTATAAAAGAAGTGTTTTCCTGGTCCACTTAGCTTGAGTAATTTTGTCGATTGCTTTAAATATTTCTATGGGAGTCATTTGCCTTTCACGCATAAGACAAGGAAATGAATGAATTCACATATGTAAATGTTATATATCTAAATATTATACATGTGAAGAACATTACCATATTTGTCAAAACCACTATTTTTAAATAATTAAATGAGTACATCCAACAATTTTAGACTTGTTTGGGTGTTTTGAATGTTTTTTCTTTCCACAAATTTCTCAATATCCATGAATGTTTAAGATAAATAAATTGAACAGTTTGTATTATAAATAGAAGCCCATACGAATAAGAATAAAAAGGAAATTAGAAAAAGAAAATTTTGGTTGATAAGATTTGATCTCTTATCCAATTTGCATATCCGATTTCATTCATCATGCAAAGTATATATGGGCACCCTTTTTGTTTTTTTTTTTTGGCTAGTGTGGACTATAGGTGAGAAGACTACCATAAGAGGTGACCATTTAGAGATTGATCCCTTGGCGGCTACTAAATTGAGACGCCTCTTTGCCCCTAGGTTGTAAGATATATTTTTTAAGCAGGAGACGTGAAATAGTTTGTCTCATCTGTTTTATGTATCACATGAATGAATCCAGACAAATGCGATGATGTATAACTATGTTCAGTGGCGGACTCAATATTTTCATTTGGGTGGATTAAAATTTTGCTAGACTTTACATTGGAAAAAAAATATTTTTTCTAGACTTTTTCACATTACCAAATCGCACATATAAGTTTTTCTTTAGAAAATGTCTAATTCGTGGAACTCAACTAGATGCATGATAATTATTAAATATTAGGCAATAAAGAGGTTAGGAATTAGGATGTTAATAAGAAGTACCAAAAGACACTAGATAGATAAAAAATGATTCTAACCTTAATTTTAGATACCCCAATTCACATTATCATGTTTCACTAAATTTCTATGTTAATATCAATGCCTAATGGAGATCGTTGCAAGTTCAAGGTGAGTCGGTATGTGAGAGAAAACTGAATTCAAGAACATTTTGATGACTCCCATCATTTCCTTTTTCACTTTTTCATAGCCTCTAACCTTTGGATAATGGGAGTGAAATTCTATCTTTGAATCGTAGTAGGGGTAAGAAGAGATGATAATGGGAATGTATTTGGTTGTCTTTGGATTTGTAGATATATTCAGATTTGATGGTTTAGGGCTTAGAGTTTGGGGATTTAGGGTTTGAAATTAAGATTTGGAGATTAAGTGTTTAGATTTAAATATATAGTGATTATGAAGGATCATACTAGATATATTTGACAGATAAAGATGCAGTAGTCTATACAATATATAGAACCAGTGACGAGGAGTTCGATTGACAATCGACACGAAGGGATTTTGAAAGAAGATGTTGAAGAAGAGGGAGTGATGTGTTCCCACAGTTTTTTTTTTTTTTTCCCTACGAAGCTTTATATATATGGGGTTATCTTTAGACATATGTGGAGCGACAAGTTTAGACATGTGGGGCATTTTCCAAGGGCCATTGAACTCTATGGGGGTTACAATTCCGACTTGGGGCAATTTCGCATATCGCTCCAACGTAAGTCCACCCCTGCTCCAAGGCCCCATTCAAACAAACTCTATGGTTCTGCAAAATAAAAATAAAAATAAAATACTCCATAGGATTTAATTCGCGACTTGGGGCGGTTGCCCTAGGTCCCTATAACCTAGGTCTGCCCCTGACTATTTTGCATGTTAATCATTATTCACTAATATGTATAAATCAAGGTTGGAAAACTCGTGACTCGATCTGGACTCGTCCAATGCAAAAGAAATTGACTCGATAAAGTCATGTTTCTTTTAAAATAATTTTAAAAAATACTTAAAAACTAATTCATTACTTATAAAATACAAATATACATTTATTCACATTCATTCATAATAATCAATTTAAAATACTAAACTAATAATGCAAGAAAAGTACAATAATGAGGAAAAAAAAAAGATAAGGTATATCACATAATTTGTTAGTTCAGATACTGAATATAAAGTAATAAATATATATTTCAAATTACATTCAAATAATAATTTTTGAATTACTGACTCCAAACCTCATGTATATTTATTTAAAAATAAATATTAATTGTATAAAATTAGATCTAGTTATTAGATGGTTTAGAATACAAACAACTCATTAAGATGAGATGATTCGAACAAATCTCCTTGTATTTGATTCGGTTCTTCTTCAAAATGTGTTGGTTTGGGAGAACTAAGAAACAATTCAAAGAGCTTTTCGGCCATGGTATAAATGAGTGCAAGGAAATGACTGGTAAGGTTAAATCATAGTATTGTCATTTTTAGAGCCTTAGGGTGTGTTTGTTTCCTAAAACTCCTACACGAATTTGGGATGATGGGCTTTTTGGGACATGATGTGAAATCATGTTCCCTAACATTTGCAAATGCTTTGTTTCTTGTTAAACATTTTAAGATTCAGTTACTTGAAAGGTTCCAAATGATCTTTTGGAACTCAGAAATTCCACCTCGTCTACTTTTTTGTGGAATTTTTGGATGCTCAAGTATAAAAAGGCATCTAGGAACTCCTCTATGTCTGGAAATCTAGAAATTCTTCAGACAAACTTTCCTTAGATTTTAGTAAAGAAACATGCTCTTAGGGGTCATTTGTTTAGGGCGATTTACATACGTAAATATATTGCACGTGTAATAATTACGTACCATCATATTTGTTTGCGTCAATTTGCGCATGACATGTGTAAATGACATATGTAAATGATGTGCAAATGCACCCCTTTTCGCACAGAAATTTCCCCACCTCACGTTATAGTTAAACGTTACACCCCTCTAGTGTGCAAAAGCGCTGCTATAGTACTAATTTGGGCAGTCCGCCTTTTGTAAATTTTTTCTATTTTTATAGGCTCCACGTGTAACATCCGGACAGTTCATGTTCTTAAGAACCTCAAACAAGGCCATGTGTCCAATTTTCAGCTGTTGATGATGCCTGGCGATTCAGATATCATCAACAAAATTATAGCCGTTGGATTAATCTATTTTGACTAACATACCCGGTTCTCCTTTTATGATTTGTTTATTTTTTGGGGCCCCACCTGCAACATCATGACCATTTATATTCTGCCAAAGCTCAAACATGGCCATGTGTCCAAGTTTCAACCATAATGTTGATTGGATGTTGAGATATCATCAAAACAATACAACCATTCGATGTTGATTGTAAATGGCATACACAGTCAGCGTTTTATAATTGTTTTTATTTGTGTAGGCTCCACCTGTATAAGTAGAAGCGTTCATCCTCTTCGTAATATCAAAGACCGTCATGTATCCAATCTTCAACCTTTGATGATGCTTGGATGCTGAGATATCATCAACACCCATATACCGCCTATTCATAGATTCACATGTGAAATGTTTTGCTCAGTAACAAACGGTGAAATCTAATCTGCATGTGGGTCATTTACAGCAAACAAACGTCCCCTCAATAAATAGTCTACACTTGAGTCAAGTCATATACCACTGTATTAGGCTTGCAAGACTCACAAACGAATGCAACCTGAAATTCAATGCCACCTGGCCCATCCTTTCCGACCAGTGTCAAACCAATCCTGCAACCCGTTCCTTCCCTTCCATTCCATTCCTCCCAACACCTGCTTCAAACCCCCAACTTCCCCCACCAGTGGCATTTTCGTCTTAAAAACAAAATATCCCTCAACTCTCCAGTCCTTTTAAATGCTCCACCCGACCAAACTCAAAACAAAACCCTCCTTCCTTCTCCACACCATCTCAGCTCAAAACCCCTCCACACCACATCTCCCAAAACCCTAATCCTCTCTCCTTCTTCTTCTCTCTCTTTTTCCTCATCTGCAACTTCCTTCAAAATATAACAAGAACCGGAAGAAAACGCCGTTTCCTGTATTCGAATGATCTGTACTAGAAACAAATCAGAAATCCGGTCTCTGCTGCAACATCTGTGACCCTGTCATCGACATTTACTTCTCTCTCTTTAATAATCTCTCCTTTCTTCTGACACATGTAAGGATCGCATTTACTCATCCGCATTTCCTCCTCTCCTCCTTCGTTTTCGTGCGATTCTCAAATACCTCCAAAAAGAAGAGAAATCAGCTTCGCTGGTTGTATTGTACGGCCTTGTTTTGTAAAAAGCTTTTTCCAGCTCTCCATCTTTGTTTTTTGATTTAATTCTGGGTGTGTTTTGGTTTTCTTTTGTTTGCTTCGATTTTCGCAGGTGAATTCGGTGATCCTTCATTTAATGCTTCTGCCATGGCCTGATTGGACGGATCGACGAATTTCGATCTTCTTCAACTCGTCTTTTCTCATATCTCGCTTTGTATAAAAGATCTGTGGAGTTTGGGCTTTTGGTTTGAGGGATTTGGGAGAGAGGGAGAATGGGAAGAGCGCCATGCTGCGAGAAACAGGGGTTGAAGAAAGGGCCTTGGACGCCTGAAGAAGACGAGATCCTCATAGATTACATCAACAAGAACGGTCATGGAAGCTGGAGATCTCTTCCCAAGCAAGCAGGTTCTTCTTTCTTTCTTTCCTTCTTCCTCTTGTTATGGAAATCGGTGACTCGGCTTGTGTTATATAGATCGCCTGAGTCGACTCGGACGTGTTAACGAGATGGTATTCGAGTTCAACTGAGTCCGTTTGCTTTCCTTCACTTGGTCTTTGTTTTCGTTCCTGTGTAATGCCGGGAAGAAGTTGCTAAATGACACAAATGCCCTTGGTTTTGCTACTATTTACTGCTCCCTGCCCTGATATGATAAGATCCTCTACTTCCATCAGTGGGGCCCACTTTTGAAATGCCGACGTCCTAATATCACCGCCCTCTTTTAATGGAGACGGCAAAAAAAAAAAAAATACATTGACACTGTGAAGGTCAACTTGATGACTTGTAAGAAACTAGATGAAGTCTTGTTTAGTCACAATACAAAGCTAGATGGATTTATTATGTGGGCCCGACCGATGATTTAGACTGGCCTCGAATTGGATCCATACCACAACTTTTGTGTCATGTAGCAAAAAGCATTGAAACGGAGAGAGAAGAACAATTCAGCGAGGGCTTGTTTGGATAATTCAGTGAAGTCTCAAATTAAGAGAAAGCCCCTTTCCAGCATATGGTGGATCTCAACTTTAATGACTACGGATGCTACCTAATTAATTTAATGACTATGGATCTTCCAGCTGTGGGTGCGTCAATGTTCAGATTTCACTTCAGATTTTTACATACTTGCAGGTCTAAGCCGGTGCGGAAAAAGCTGTAGACTGAGGTGGACGAACTATCTTAGGCCGGACATAAAACGTGGCCCTTTCACTCTGGAAGAAGAAAAGACCATCATCCAACTACACGCCATTGTCGGTAACAGGTTTACTGCTCTCTCTCTCTTCAATTTCTCTCCTCATTCATTTCTTTTCCTCGTTCCCTCTCGTTTCCTACACATGAGTAAACTTAGAATTTGGAATTTTGCGTACTTTGGAAGCGACCCAGGGCCATTTGACCTTGCGTTGCATCCGTCGTTTATTGCTCTGCTAGTATGCACGGCACTGTAGCATCTTACTACCTTCATTGAGTTATGTTTGGTTACTGCTTTCACTGTTTACGAGTCCTCTCTTACTAAATCCAGCATACGTCCAACACTTTCCCATCTAGAATCTCCCATATCTTTAGCTGATGCCACCTGATGGGTGATGCTATCTGATGGGTGTCATAAAAAGCTGCATGGAACCTCTACATGGAAGGTTTTTAGAGACCGGATAATATGGATGAACCATAGTCTATATGGCACGAGAAGAGGACCCAGGTGGTCTGATTCTGTGATTAGATAGACTTTAAATGGCGAGCTGAAACAGTTGGATATATTGGGCCAATGAGGGTTGGGTCTACCGAGGCCCAAATGTGTTGGGTACCCTGGTTAGGAGTCCACTCTGAAGGCTCCACAGTTGGCTCACCAATTTTTTGTATTATGAGCCAATCAAAGAAAATTCGTTTCTTTAGATGTGATAAGGTGCGATTTAATATGTTTTGAGTTTCGTTACATTTAATAAAAAAAATAAGTATGTTTTGTGTGCAGTTTAGATTGTTAAGTAGGTGGACAATATTGTGGACAAATTAACTGATGAAATTTTCTGTGTACTTGGTAAATTTTACCATGGCCCCAAAACATATTAGATTGAAGATTTTTCATGTTTGTTGTTTGAGAAGCACTTGATGAGCGGTGCAGATTTTAAGCTGTTGAGCCTCACTATGTAGAAGATTCAGATTCATAATCTTTTTGTAATTTTTAAAATATCTTTTATTAATTAAGTCTAATACATTATACTTATTAAATCTCACTGTGAGCTTAAAATATACTTAGATCTTGTTGTACCAATTAAAAAAAGAATCATTTACTTTGGATGATTCATATTAAAATAGGTGGGCCCACTGTTGTGCCTCATGGCCTTGGATTTTAAGATTTTCAATAGATTCTAGATTCAGATAGTATGCCAAATAAAGTCAAAGTTCTTCCAAACCACCACCGTACTTTTTGTATGCTTACTGTATAAAGGTTTCATTTGCAGTCCAAGTGCTCTAAGATTGTACATATGATATGGAAAGAGGATAGGTGGCACTTTCCCAACCAGACTCAGGAAAACTAAAAAAGCACCACCTTCGTTGGTGCCCCAGTCTTTCTCCCTGGCTAGACATTGGTATATTCTAAGGACTCTACCCTGAGCTCAATTATTTAAGTTGGCCTGGATCTGGTCCATAGAAGTTGCACGAATAGCATACAAAATACTCTTTGAGAATTATTGTAATACTCAATACAGTTGTGATTATAGTATCTTATCCGAGTAGGACTGTTTTGAAGATTCCCACTCAGTTGTTTGAAATAGTGCTCTTTGAAAATGTTTGCCTCTTGACAAATGCTTTATTTTTTTTAATACTATATGTAGAAGTCACATAAAGTAGTTAATTTCTTATTTGAAATCTTGGACTGATAAAACAAAAATCTTCTATAGATTTATCCTTTCCTTCATTTTTATTATTGACTTGCAAGAAACAAACTTGAATTGGATTAAAAAGTTTACATTATGTTGGTGGCATGGTATAAGTCCTGGGCTTGCTCTCCATCTCGTGTTCATGACACCCTCCAAATTTCTTTTGTGTGCGCTTGTGTGGGTTTAGTGGGTGGTGCGACCTGGATTTAGTTTAGTTCACATACATATTTCATAAAAAAATGTTACTTTTATCTAAAATACTCTACTGGCAATTAAGTACTTGAAGATTTTTGTTTCTGTTTTTATTAATTTTAACTTCCATATTTAAATAAGAAAAACCAAACCAATATAAGATATCTGCAAATGGCTATGATTTCTGCTTTGGCCAGTAAAGTGTCCCTATGACATGACTTAAATCTTGGTAGAGTGAACCTGTTTACAGCTGTAATTGAAGAAAATGCATAGGGCTTTTTGGTAACGAAACGTGGCATATTGATGCCACTGGCTAGACCAAAAGTATGTAGCCAGTCTCATTTACTTCTCTGATTGCGAGGATCTTTACTATACTGTCTCTTCAGGTCAAATGGTCATTTCGTCGAACCTATATGCGCAGTGCAACAGTATTAGGTGTTATACGAATTTGACTGTATGAAAGTTTTGTATTCCTCTTATTGCTATAGGATCCTGCGTTCCTAATCTTTTACATATGGGCACTTATTACTAAGATCAGATGATGTTAATCCTCCTATTTTAGCATCTTGTGGTTAGAATGATCCATTGAATATCTACTGTTTGATCGACTCAAAAGTACACTCTCCATCTCTCATGATGTTTGCCTCGAAAAATTGTATGTTATACCTTGAGTTTCATAAATTACTAGTTAAAATCTTTTGGAGGGTATCACTTTGGTCAGTATGACATATCGTCTACTTCTATAAACTATACAAAGCTGCATTCAAGTGTCCCACATAAGCATCAACAACATCTTTCTTCTTCCACTGGCCATCGTGTCCTGCCCGCAAACTTGTACCTTGAAAGTTCTTTGATTGACTGGAAAATATCAAGTAAAATGGCAATTTTATCATGATCCGTTGGGCAAACATGTAGTTCCCCCACCAAGCCATTCAATTTTGGTGTACAGTGTGCCCCCTTTGAATTCAGTAGGATCATATTCATAACCCACTTTCTCCCTTTGGATACTCTACTTTTACTACAAGGTCTGCTCTACACATGTCAAAATTGTTTTTTCACATTTATAACTGGAAAAGAGCAGTCCATTGTCATAAATTTGACTGACATGGTTAATAATTCTTCTCACTGCTTTCCTTTTGTATATTCTCCCCATCTATTATTTGGACGACCATATGGACTCGTTTTTCTAAATGGAGAAATAACCCATTGTGTTCTAGACTGCATGGAATTTTTTGCTACTTGGTTTGACTGGAGTGGTCCTTGATCCAAGCCATGGTTCATTAATCTCATTCTGGGTCAAAGACTCAGAAGTAGATAGTTCAATCAATTCTTATTCTTATTTTTTCACTCATTTGTCAATTTTAACCTTTGGGTATTACTCTTCTGTACTTACTATTGAGCACATTGGAAAGTGGGGCCTAAATTATGATAATTTTTTATGTTGTGTTCTCCTTTCTGAAAGTGGGTTTTGCTGTGAAACTTTGAAAAGGTGGTCAACGATTGCATCACAGCTGCAAGGCAGAACGGACAACGAGATCAAGAACTTCTGGAACACGCATCTGAAGAAGCGCATGGGCCAGGGCTCCACCACGTGCAACTCCTCCTCAGCTGGGCCCACTGCCACTTCATCCACCTCCACCCGCCACATGGCCCAATGGGAGAGCGCCAGGCTGGAGGCCGAGGCCCGCCTCTCCAAAGAATCCCTCCTCTTCTTCTCCCAATCCGACTCCGCTTCCGCCCAGGCCGCCGCGGCTGGCAGGTCCGACACCGACTACTTCCTCCGCATCTGGAACTCAGACGTTGGAGAATCTTTTCGGAGGCTCGGGAGATCGACCGGAGGAGATGAGCCCGCGTGTCGCCCGTCGGAGAACTCGGTCTCTCCCGCTTCTTCCTCGACCTTGATGGCGGCTGTGGCTGCGACGGCGTCGACGATTACGAGCGAGCAGAACGAGGTGGTGGTGAAGTCTTCCGACGACTCGTCGAGCTCGAACGAGTTGGAGGACGAGGAATCGCATGAGACGTCGCTGAGTCTGCTGCTCGATTTCCCACCCAGTGACGAGATGGGCTTCTTCCAGGGACAGATTGGTAACTTCCTCCACACTTTCTTTTCCTTTTCCTTTCTTTTAAGCTTATTAGTGCAATCATATGCTTACTGAGAAACTCATAAATTAGTAAAATAAGAAGACACAGAATACAATGGTCTCGAGTCAACTCCGATTCAACACCACATACCGAGTTGGGTCCTATGAGACTCAGCCTGATGCGACAAGACTCGGCCCTTCAACCATTTTATTTGAAATTGGGGTCAACCATGGCGGGTTCGAGTCTGATTCTTTTAACCTTGTGTGAAAGACATGGGACTTGGCGACTAAGATAATTTCTATCATTCCATTCATGCTCTTTCTAATGTCTTGTACTTAAATTACAAACGAGAGACTCTTAGTCGGGCGACTGAAACTAAATATAATTGTCAAAGTTAAACTATATCATTAAACTAGCGCTATTCTATCGTTTGTGAGCTGCTTTGGATAATTAGGTCCTGAGTTTCTGGAGATCATCAGCCCTACAATGGTTTATGATGACATGGGATGTGGCCGCCTTGTTAATTTTATTGCTCACGTGGATATGGCCATATTTTAGTTAGTTTAAAGTGCCAAGTGTAAATGTGGGACGTGGTTATTGTCTTGACCTATTTATGCTTTGTGGTTAATTTTTTGATCTAATGTAATGACTTGATGTTATCTTTAGGTAGCCGCCTGATGTGTGGCCTACCTCTTGGGCAGTTCTGATCAATCAAGTACCTCAAGATGCGCTCGGGCTGCATTGTGTATTTTATTTCTTGTCGCCTACCCTTGGGCTCTCACAGTTCTTTTTGGGATCGTTGGCATTTTCTATGTCTATCGTCTTGTTTTTTTGGGACCCTCTCAAATTGATGGTTCTTTTTTGTTTCCCAGATCTATGACAAGGGTATTTGATCTGTGATCATCTGTATACGTTTGTTGAATATATCTAGTTTCGTGGTGGTGATATTCAATCCTATAGCCAGGCATTTGACTACTCTATCATGTTTTGTGTTGGTCTCTTTGATCTTGGTGGTACTGGCCATTCTTTTATTGTCATTAAATAGTATAATCATATTCATGTTTCATTAGGGGTGGTTTGTTTTGAATACATAGATTTCATGCCATATGAGTAGTTAAAAATGTAAAATGAATCAAAGTTGATTTTAAGAAATTGAGCATTCAAATAGCCATTTTATTCTCATAAAAAAAAATAGTGTTGGAAGTCGGTGGGTCTCGTGGATAGGTTTCAAAAACTTTTTAACTCACTTGACTCGGGGATCAATTATCCATAAGGCAACAAAACCCATTTCAGGATCCAAGAATCTCATACTTATGACCAAGATTAATAAATCACTATCTCCGAAATAGTAAATAGCAACCAACAAAGCAACCACAAATCCATAACATATAAGGAAGCAGATAATACTTTAGGGCTTTGTTGTGCTCTAATGAAGAAGAAGACTAGTTAGATGAAAAACTCGTTTTTGGTAGCTAATTAGAATTTTCAAGATCTAATTGTCTTTTATGCTATGACTCGTTTCAGATCTCTTTCATTAAGGAGAATTGTGGGATCTCCAAGAGAAAACAATTAGAAGCTTTGAGAAAACCAGAAGATAAATTAGAAGAGGGAGGAGAGGAGTGGGCGTGTGCAGCTCTTATACTCCATGAGTTTGGGTGTGAATTTCAAGGGGAAATTAGCATTGGACGCCCAAGGCCTTTTCCTCCTTTTATATATAGCATAAAGCCGCCGCCTCTTACTAATTAATTATAGAAGTCTCACTTTTATAAGAATTAGTAACTTTCTTTTTTGTAATTATTATTAAAAGTTTCACTTTCATAACAATAAGAAACTTTCTATTTCCTTTCCTTTTTGAGTTCAAGTAGAAATAGTAATGATCTAATAATTGGGCTAGCGTGGGGACCATTAGGGATTCTATAGAAAGCTGACTCCAACTAGGACACCGTAACCACACATCTTATGTGCAATCCGGGCGTACAGTTAATTGCAAATAACTTCATTATATAAATGCAATTGAACTCCAATATTAAGAATAAATTACAAAAGGACCATAAACTTCTGTATGACAATAAGTATGCCCATCCATCTATATCCATGGATTAATTGGATTAAACATGTCAAACCAATCTAGATTCATATCTTATTATCCTTGAGATCCAATTAATTACAATAATCATCAGTACCATTCAATTAACTCTTAATAGGAATGAGTGCGCACTTATTAATGATAAATTTATTAATTGGTACAAGGGGATAGTGAACATAGATTCCATCTTGACTATTGAATGTTCTCACAGTTCTGCTACCACGTACACAAGACACCGATGTGTTGACCTACAGTTGGCTTCACTCATTGGTAACTCAAAGCAAATAAATAGATAGAAACTTGAGTTCATTAATATTTCAGGATTAAGAGAATTGCTAGGGAATTATGAGAGTAGACCTTAAAGCATAGACAATATTTCATAAGGTGCTACCACGTACCACAGTTCTGCTACCACGTACACAAGACGCCGAGGTGTTGACGTACAGTTGGCCTCACTCATTGGTGACTTAAAGCAAATGAATAGATAGAAACTTGAGTTCATCAATATCTCAGGATTAAGAGCCTATTATTAGGGAATTATGAGAGTAGACCTTAAAGCATAGACAATATTTCATAAGGTGTTTCTCATGGTCCTTCAATGCATCCAATGTACCAATATGATAATCCAAAGTTTTACATTCTGATGATTGAGACAAATCACACTATCTCATAGTAATCATAACGCTGCAATCTTATTAGATAAGATGTCCAATCTCATTATCGGTTGTGAAACAATTTAAGTATAAGATTTGTGACATATCTTTTGTATGTGGATCTCATCTACACGTGTCATTTCTAATATGCTCGTGGGCGTCGATTAATCTTATGAACCATTATGTCATACGTATTGATCATGTGCAAACAAGTAATAAAACACCATTCATCTCATTAAAAAAAAACATGATTATATTGAAATAAATCAATTTATTATATAATCCACTAGATTGAGACCATATAATCTGACAAATATAATAAGGTCAGAAGAGAAATAAATGCGCTGTCACCACCCTAGTAATTCAATACGTTGAAAAGTGAAGGTCACATTTACTTTTTCATCATATATGGTCACCTTTAACCTACTCAATGCCTTTGTAATGCAGACAAATAGGCCTTTAGTATGATAGGGTTAGTAGAGTACTAATATAGTTTTGTACTAGGAAATTCAAAATAAGTGTAATCTTATATATGGCTGAATAAAATTTTTGCATGAGTAGGACTCAACTTGTTTAAAAGTTGTACCCAGCAGAGTTTAACTTGCCATATATAACTCCATGATTTTGGTTGACTCAATGCAATAGTTATTACTTTTTAAATAAACATGTATATGTTTTTTTCTCAAAGCTTTTGGTTAAATCATGTATTAGTCCTATATTCATACCAATATCAGATTTTCTTTGTACAATATGGACTTTGTTTGTTCGATCTAATAGCTAAAACTCTTAGTTAAAATGAAAATGCTTTACAATTATAAAAAAGATGTGCATCTGATGTTAGTCTTAATCTATGCATCGTGGAAAAATACAACTTTAATCCGATGGATCATAAAACTTATTTTGAGAAGAGATCAGCCCTGGAAAGGGCTGCAAATTTAATGGGTTCAAGCAGTTCTAGAAATGTCCTCCTACAAAGTACAACATATGCAATACAAGCTAAAGCTAATGCTCTGCCTTTGATAAGTGCAGGCATAGACCATGATTAGGTATCAGTCCCAATTTTACTATGATCGAAATTTCATCCATTGTTGGGTTGAATCCAAGTACCTCCAACCCTAACTAATAAAAAAGACATCTAAGTAGGACTCAGGAGCTAATGAGCTATCTACCATTCACTATTAAGAAAGGTGTGTGTGTGTGTAGGTACCTTTTTATTATGGGATAAATACATCAGGAGTGTCCAAACTCTTCAGGATTTTACAATTGAGTGCCCAGACTCACAAAAGTCACAATTGAGTGTCCAAACTCAAATTATGATCATAAATGAGTGCCCAATCCCGTTTTCAGATGCCGGACACTTAAGTGGCCATTGCCGATGCATCTGTCATCTGCTGACGTTGGAAACTAATAAGCTTTGGTGAGGGCAGTAACAAAGTAGCTGAGGCCACATAAGTAGGCGACAGGTGCACCGGCAATGGCCACATAAGCTTCCTGTATTTGAAAACGGAATTGGACACTCATTTATGATCATAATTTGAGTTTGAACACTCAATAATGACTTTTGTGAGTCCGGACACTCAATTGTAAAATTATGAAGAGTTTGGACACTCCTAATGTATTTATCTTTTTCATTAATATGCCTTTAAAAACATCAAACTTATTGTTTCTCTTGGTAAATCAAAACACGAAGCATTCAAGAATGGGTATTTGTTGGGCCAAATGGGCGTGGCACAGTCAACGGAAAGACAGTGGAGTGGAGATGAGAATGGTCGGTTTGGAGTTTGGACACTAGTGGGTTTAGGGCAGTTGGTATACGTCAAACTGGCAAGAGGGCCAGAAGCATTGATGTTGGATTAAATGAGTCACATGGTTGCGTTAAATGGGCGTACATCAAATTCAAAAGTGTAGTGTTCCCGTCAGGTCAAGTGTACTACGCCACGTTTCATCTGTTTGACCAGTAAGGCATGTCAGATCTAACACTGTAAAAGGCCGAATCCCGATCCTATTCCAGTTTCTGTCCAATAGGGGAGAGTAAAAGAAAGGTTAGGGTAAAATAATAAATAAAAGGTAGTGAGGATGAGGTTAAAGTACACACTCCTTTTGGCCCTTTTCAATTTTGTCTTTTGTAGTACTGTAATTAGATGAGATATTTGCCTCAAATGAAAGTTTAAATATTTTTCTTGCTGACTAATAGTGTTATTAGCTAGTGGATTTAAGACATTGTACGAACAGCTTTGTAAAAAGTATTTAATTCTGACCGCTCAAGGGCGAATATGTGATCTAAAGGCAACTGTGCGAACAAATTTTTTTTATTTTTATATAGACTATCCTTTTTTATACTCTAGTTGGGGCTACGACTAAAAAGGTCCCACACAAGTGAAAATGATAGCCTCTAAAGATGGGAAAAATAATATGTTTAGAGATCGATCTCTACGTAGAAGGTGATAAATAAGGTTGTCAACCAAGTAACTCTTAGTTGCCTACTTATGTCTAAGTTGTTATACCTTTTAGAGAGTAAAGAAAGTGATGAAAAGTAGGGTGAAAGGTAAATTTTATGTCCGTATGAAAGTTTACTCACTCTTTTTTTTTCTTTATTTTTTCTTTCAAATAATAAAGAAATAAAAGAGTCACGTTACAATTTTTACTTTTCTTTTACTTCTTACATTTCAAATAGTGTGAAGTAAAGGAAAATGTTATACAAATATCTCTTACCGTCCTTCTTCTCTCCTCGCTAAACAAATAAGATTGTGTTTCGCTCATTCAACCAATAAACAAGTGCCACTCCACAGTGGGGCCAATCTAATGAAAATCTTAACTAATTAGCCATATCTTTCAGTGCTGCGTCCCAAAACCAAACTACAGCAGGATATCTTTCTAACTCTTGTACCTGTTGAGACATTTTTTTTTCTCTTTCTATCCCACATTCAGACACACACACCTCAAATGTAAGATTTCTTTTTACAATGTTGTAAGATTTCTGGAAGCCCTCCAATGCTTCACGAGGTATTTCCAAGGGTCTCTTATCGTAGAAAGCGACTCTTCTAATACGGTCACTTGGGTGTCAAATCGGAAGATCAATCTATAAAAATTTCAACTCATCCTTAATGAAATCCGAGTGTTGGTGGTCTATATCACCATTATTTTTTGTTACGAGCTAAGATCAACCAACTCTATGGCCGATGCTTTGGCTAAACAAGGGGTTGACAGAGTATCTCCTTGTGAGGGTTTTATTATATAAACTTAGTTGGGTGGGTTACATTACTCTTGTACCACCCTTTCTATTTCTCGTTTTGTATTCTCCTTTTTCTTTAATGAAAGTATTTGTTATAGTTTCAAAAAATATATGTCTTTTTCTTTAACGAAAGTATTTGTTATAGTTTCAAAAGATATATGGGGGGGGGGGGGGGGGTGGGGGGGTTTAAGGTTTGAGAGATATACTGTTGAACTTTGATACTTATTTTTCATAATATTTATCGCGGTTTTTAACTCTAATATTGCAATCATGTACATTTTGAACTCTTAAGATTGTTGAAATTATGTAAATCTCAAACTTTGGTCCTGATTGGAAGTTTACAATTAAAATATTTATAGGTTTAAATCTTGTAAGAATAAGATAATATCAAATTAAATACATAATACAATAGTGTAGTATTTAAATGGTATAATTTTTTTGCTGTTTGGCAATTTTTCAAATATCATAACAGATTTTAAATTGAGCTCTTTGGCAGGTGTTATGTATTATAATATATGTTAAAAAATCCAAGATAACAACAAATTAATGTTATTGATCACACAAAGTTCATTATTCAGTTAGTTATTTATAAAATGATTTTATTTGTATTTAATTTCTCACTTTAAATCCATCATGCCCCTACCTTTGGAATTTAAACTATTCAAATATACTTCCCAACTTGCTAGATTATTGAGAAAAAACTCACCACCATTGCTCTAATCTTCACCATCCTCACCACCACCACCATCAAGAACACCACATCATCATCATCATCGTTGTTGCTGTCACGATTAATGACATCATCTCCATCACACCATCATGTTAATCACTATTATCTATCTATCTATCTGTCATCATCACTATCACTGCAACTACTATGATCATCCTCATGATCACCATGATCATCATTACCACTACTAATAATCATCATCATGATCACCATGATCATCATTACAACTACTAATCATCATCACCATCACAACCATTATCATCGCAAGCACTTGGCATCATCATCATCGCGAGTCACATCACTATGACCGCCACCAAGTTATCAATGGTTGTTACCATCACAACCATGATGTTACATAGCCAATATGTCACATTTACTTTACCAACAATGTCATAGTCATTAATTCATATTTACTTCACCTCGCCTTTATCGTGATGTGACATACTTTACTTTACTATATATTTCAATAAATACATCTTAGTAGATTTGGTGAAGTAAAGACTTTAACTTAAATACATTATAGTAGATTTGGTGAGGTAAAGACTTTAACTTACTCTACCATTTTGTAAATTGCATTTTAAGTGATTTTTATGTTGTAAAAAGTTTCTAATGGGGGAGATTTAGGAAAAAGTATTTAACTTTTTGAATGAAATGATCTTTTCTTTTGGGTTGCCAAATGTACAAGAATTTCTTACCTTTAAAAATGAAATATTATATTTTCTAAATATTATTATCTTATTTTTTTTCCTTCTTCTCATCTAAAATGGCCCCCCCACCCCCCGCGACATGCACATTCCAATGTTGCGTCGTTCTTCCTAAGATTCGAACTCGTGAGTGTTTGGCTGTCGTACTATGTTAGAATTTGTCCGCTAATCAGTCCTACCAAAACCTGAAAAGAAGATTAAATACCCACATGCAAGAATATTTGAATGGGTCCTGCATTAATGGGCCTTGGTTGTCCATTCCAATAGCATAGCTCTCGCCAATAGATGTTGCTCTCATATATTAGCCCACCATCACCCTAACCCAACTGCAAGTGTTGCTTCCTCAAAAAATAGATTTTTCCTTCTGCGCCAGCATAAGAAACAAATCAATACTTCCACATCTATCACATTCTTAGTTCTCATATATGGGCCTAGAAGGTTAGATCTTAAAGACTCGAAAAAATAACATGTGAAAATCCGGTCTCAATTATGGATCTAAGCCATATATGATCCATTACAGGAACTGCATTGGACTTAGCTTTTATTGCTCTTTTCTGCCTGTAATGTACCTAAATGGGTGGTCCACTCATAATGAGACACAGGGCATTTTCTTCTTATTAATGCAATGTTGTTCTAATGGGACCATGAATCACTTGATCAACTCTGTTAGATATATCAAGGGAACCTAATGGCTACTTGTGGCCTCAATTACAATGATTATATTAATTGGCCCAATTCAACTCTTATCAGGAGAGCCCCATATGAGCCGTTAAATCTTTTTGGGCCCCATATCTACTCGGGTCCAAAAATCAGCCTATATTATATTCTTAATCTGTAAAGTATCAAACCCTATGTGGACTTTACCCTCAGGGCCTGTTTGGATGCACTACCTATAGATGGATTTTGAGGCTATAATTAACCAACATCCAATTAAACCATAATATAAAATATATTGGGCTGATGAAAATGTACTGATTGTCCCAAGAAGCTCATCAAAGGTTGGTCCCTATGTGAAAGTTTTGCAGTAATATAACTGTGGTGCTCATTTTACCAAAATTTAAGGAATAACAGCATTTCTTTTCCGAAATCAAAGAGTGGGCCTAAGATCGAAGACCCGGGCCTGAGCTGACGCAACTTATGTGGGTCTTTAGTTATTGGCCACATGAGTAGATTAATGATATCAGTGACAAAGACTGATCATGAATTGGGTCAGGTCTTATTAGGTCTTTAACTTTTTCTAGCTAGGAGTACTCTAAAAACAATAGTCTTTACACCCAATAGATTTAGCATCAAGCTTGGTCCTGAAACAACTCAATTTAGGCCAATACAGGCTCTAGAATGTGCTTTGACTTGTGGAATACTTCTAAGTTATATGCTCATCATACTACTTATAGTAAATGAACCACTTTTCAGTAAGACATAAACCCACTGGGTTTGAGGCAAGAAAAATTGGACTAGACATATAGCTAGCCCATCAATCTAAGTCCAATCATCCTAGCTCTCAAGACGAGTCATTTTAATTTCGTCCTTCCATCTTCAAGTCGGTTTATGAATTTTGGATGATGTGGCCCACCCTACACTAAGTGTGATGGCTTGCATGGCTTAGCTGATCTTTGATTGGCTGTGTAGTCCACTCAACAAACTTTATTACTTGTATGCTGATGCACTTAAAGGGCTTAGGGATAGATAGATTTTTGGACCCCAGTAATAAAATCTGAACCGTTGGTCCTCTTCCTAAACTCAATAACTTTTATGAAGTCAAAAAATAAAAAAAATCCAGCCCCCCTTTTTTTTTAGTTGTGGGTCGCTTAATATCAATCTGAACCGTATAATCTATTTATAAGCCAATACATGGTGATGTTATCAAACTTCAACCGTTGATCATTTGTGAATCTCAAGATTTTTGTAAAGAAGAATGCACCCTTAGATCCTATTTTGTGGAATTTGTGGACCCAAGGTCAAGATCTGAACCGTTGATCCTCTTTGCAAGCTTAATAAAGGCTTAGGTATCAAATTTGAACTGATAATTATGTGCCGATCTCAAGAAATTTAAAGAAAAGCTTTGGACCGCTGACCCATTTATTCATAAATGGCCTAGGTTTTCTCGGAAAACTCAGTCTAGGTTTTTCTATTTTTTCTATGTTATGGGTCCTTTAATCTTAATCCAAACCATGAAATCTCTATAGAATCTAAAACAAGGCCATTTTGATAAATCTCGACCGTTGATCATTCACAAATCTCAAAACATTTTTGAAAAAAAGTAAATCCTTACATCCATTTTTTTTGGAATTCATAGACCCCAAGATCAAGATCCGAACCATTGATCATTTTCCTAACCCAAACAATGTTTATGTGTCTAAATTTGGGTCTTTGATTACTTGTAGATCTTGAGAAACTCATGAAAAACATCTCACAGCTCTATTCAACACCGATCTATTTTAGACAGATCTACTATCCACATATCTGTCTCATACAGATAAGATTTGCCAAATCCCATTTCCTTTCGTTAGCCAGCTTCAGATCTGCTACAGTTTTAGTGAGTTCTCACTTCTTTCTTATCCTCAAATCAGTTTGTTTTATCTGAGGATATATTAAAGCTAAAAGAATTGTTTTTTATACTGAAGAATACTATTTAATAAAAAAATCCAAATTCAAAGCCTAATGTTTCATGCTTTTTCCTTATACAAACCTAAACAAAAATAAACCTAGGTAAATAATCAAACTAACACCAACCAACATCAAATTATACCAGAAACATAACATAAAAAAAAAAAATCATCCTTAGCTGTTTTCCATTCTCCGAATTTGATAGCTTTCAAAGACTCCAAAGCAACTGAATATTTTCTTCGGCACAGATCCAATTGCACGATACTTTGAAGCTATTTCTTCTGTTCTCAATAAATCTTCAGCACACTGAAGTTCAATTACTGCCCTCTTTTCTTCAGCTTCTTTGTGTATCATTGCTATCTTATTTTTCATTTGCTCTCCATACTCAGCCTTCTTCTTTTCAAAATTTTCCTGATGTAATAGTAATCATACCAGCAATCAGGTATGTCAAAATAGGTTAGGGTCAAGGATCAAAAGCCCATAATAGAAAGATGAACTGTAGACAACAGTGCACGCTGAAAACAATGTGCATAAAACTAAACATAACATGAAAAACAGATTGATATAATAAACATGAAAAACTGATAGATATATAATATAATGTGTACCTCGATCTTCTTAATTCGAGCTTCCATAGATGCTTTCTTCGAGTTCTCCCATGAACCTATTGCGGACTTCTTCCTATAAGCCCTAAGTAAAAAATAAAAATAAAAAATTTAGTACATAATTTCTAATATGAATAGTTCTCAAGATGATATAAAATTTAAAATTGTGCCAGGTAGAAATATATACTATCTTTACAAAATGAGAAATATAAAATGTGGCTGTGTTATCATTAAAAATCTAAAAACTTACCTATTCTCGGCTTTAGTCTTTTCACTTTCTTCCCATGCTTTGATTAGAGCCATTCTCTTCTCAGTTTCAAGCCGTGAAAGAATGACATCTAATAATAAATATTGAAAAGAAAAAGAAAATTATTAGAACGGGGTAAGAAAGTGAGGCACAGACTTATGTGGCATTAATTAAATATTTACCTTTCTCTAACATTCCATCTGAGGGTGTTATCACTGCAGAAGAAAACACAAATCTATCAACAAAATATAAATATTCATAATATTAATTGAGTGGTTCTTTTAACTTGTAGACCAAGGATTTACAGTGCACAAGTATGGAGTAAAGAGGTCACGCCACACTTAGTAGTCAATCTTGGATCATAACTAAACTGTTAATAGTCAATCTTATATATTTTTTAATTATTTACAAATTTCCAAAATGGATCTCAAAAGTAAAACACCACAACTCTGCTCAACTTATTACTCAATTTATTACAGATGAAGTAAGCATGAGCATAATTTGAGAAGTGAAAAGGTTTAATTGTTTGAGGATTTGTCATTGAGTTATTAGTGAATACAATATCCAGAGAGAGTGGTATAAAGAGGCAATAAGATCTTTTGTAGACCGCTGCTACCGATCCTTGTGTTTAAAGCATGGTTTAAAATAGCAGTTCATCCCTACAGCTGAAGACTAATACAGGTAACTAAGGTTATTTTCTTAACTTGATTTCCACATTTTCTTCTAAGAAACAGTTGGTGAAATGAATCTTAGCATGTTAAGGTAACTTTCATGCATAGAAAACACAATTACAAGTCTCAGTTCTTAAACCCCTGTATTTTAGTTATATCTTAATATGTCCAAATAGTCAGCCTTAATTCTAGATTTCATAACTAATCATCTTATTTCTTGGTTTGCTTGACTTACTATTCACATTTGAGATCACTTTTCATATGATATATTTGATATAACTTCTATTTGTATAACTGTTAGACAATAGAGTGAATAGAAAGTAAACCAGCAAACTTCATAGTTTAGGACCAATCAATTGTAAAATATTCTGATTATTTTGAAAGTTTTTTTGAGAAATCATAGAATATTGTATCAAAATCACTAAGAAGAGCTACTAGTAGGACTTGAATCCAAAGTTACTGTTACTACTTGAATCCGCAACCTAGAGGTTGCAACAGCTGTTCCCCGTAAGAGACAACGTTCAGAAAAGAAAAACAAAAGTTCCATCATCCAACCACAAAGAAAGATCTGTGAAACAAGGGAACTAAAACTACAGTAAAACTCAAATTTCTTGAAGGAGAATGACAAAGCCAATATCCAAAGGTAAAAAGACTTATATTTTGCAAGATGAATATTACAGTAATCATTAAAGCTGTTTTTTTTTTTTTTTTGGGTAAAAGATCATTAAAGCTGTTAGAGGGCCACAAAGTACAAGAAAAATGACCATAGTAAAACATAACAGAGTTGAATTGCCAACACACAATACACTTATGGATGAGTGGTGTTGGCACCTTAGTTTCAATGGGGTGCCCGTGATCAAACCATGAGTGTTCAAGTTAAAGTACCACTCTTAAACCATTTGCCCAATGTGACAGGAAAAAAAAAGTAGTTTGAATTGCACCCAACAATGATAATCTACAGTTGAAAACATGGTAGAAGTAAGGACAGATAACAGACAACAAAATAAAAAGAATTGACATCCTCAAATGTCTACTGAGATGAAAATGGGAAGGAAAATAAAAAATAACTCTAATTTTCCCTTTTCAATGCTTTTAAGAAAGAAAAATTAAAACTTCCTAAAAGCAAGATAATTGCCACCAAATAAAGCACTCTTTACTTTTTACCAGTGCAAATTGTTCGCATTTTTTTATAAAAAGAATCTTCCTCTTTTCTTTTGAGAATCCCCTAATTACATTCAAGAAGCTTTAACTGCTTTCCACAAAAGCAGAAGTGAATCTAATTCTCTTTTCTTTTTTTTTTTCCTTTCTTTAAAGAAAGGTTTCAAAATAGGTTTTTTTTTTTATACATGGCTTCTATCATTCAAATTACTGCAAAAAAGTTTAAAAATAGTTTTATGACCATTCAAATTACAGACAAAAAGTTTGGAAATGATTTTTTACTATGTAACTTTTACCATTCGGATACCAAAAAGAAAACGATAAAAAAAAAGGTTTTTACTACATCGGGTAGTAAGTATCCGATCCAAATCTGTCAGAAATAATAAAAAGACAAAACTGGTGGACATGGTCAACCCACAGAATCTGTATTCTGTACTTTGTAGTCATTAGCCCAAAACTACTAAATAACAAATGAGATGGGAAATAACATCCAAAAAAAAAAAAAACAATCTCCTAAACGCACAACCTGAAGCCCTTCTCAGTTCGAAAGAATCTAACATCTTCCATCTTCCAGAGCCAATAAAGTCATCTAAAACACAAATAAACCATTAGAATACTTACCCTCTGCAACAACAAGAGCTTTGGAATCATTGGTTCTCTTTATCTCAGCAGAAATAGGAGTTGTTGCTGAAGAAGGAGATGGAGATTCGACCATCTTCTTCTTAGATTCTTCTTTTCCCATAGTCTTTCCTCTCATTTCAGATACAGAGAGGATAACCCCGATACAAGAAAATATATAAAAATATAAAGGGAGAGGAGAGGAAGTTTATTTCAACAGAGGGATGAGAAAGAAGTGCCGAATGAGTTGAGAGATTGAAAAAAACTGGTAAATTCAAAATAAGGCCTATCTCACCAAAAGAAAGAGATAGGATTTGCAACTGAAAGATAATTTTCACCTAACTGTCTACTTCTCTTTACCTCATTGGGCCCACTTCAACAAACGACAGTTACTGTCATACAAAATAAATAAAACCAGATTAGAAAAAAAAATAATAATAAAGCCATTTTCACTAGAGATATTTTTTTATTCGATTTCATGGCCAAAATTCAGGCAGACCCGCACACGGGCTCTGACCTGACCCGCATCTAATAAGGGTTAGTTTACGAGCCAAATTCTAAAGAAAGCTGCCACGTGGACTTTATTTTTACTTCTTTTGCTTCTACATGTAATCTCTTTCCATTTTCATCATATTTTTATTTTACCATCAAGTCTAGCCTCTAGGCCAGGCCATTTTTATAGTAATTGAAGGTCTATAATTATATCCTTTTAACAGCCCATATTGAATAAGGACTTCATTAGATAATAAATTCACAAAAATCTAAATCTGTATTATCACTTGCTTAACAGTGAAGTAACTACTGGCCCATTAGATATAGAACACCCCCATTTCCTGCAAAATTTTATGGGCCAATTTAAAATAGAGTTGTTGATTATAAACAATTATAGTGCTCATCAATTACAGTGATTAAAACTAAAAAATTATAGTGCTCATCAATTACAGTGATTAAAACTAACAGTTTCTTAATTTTTTTTCTAAAGAAAAAACAATTATAGCACTGGTGATTAACATTCAAGTAGCCCATATTCTATATTTCTCTTACAGTAGTTATTAGGCACTATATAAGACTTGGAAGCAATGACTTGGTTTTGTAGGAAGTGAGGAACAAAATGTAGATGAGCTATCTAGTGTTTGGCTTTGATGAGTGGAGGGGATCATGGGCAGAGCTTGAGGTGGCAAGCTGGGGATGAGTCCTGCACTCATAGGCGCATGGGGTAGAAATTCATGTTAAGCGGGTCAGTTCGGATTGATCCTATCCAACCCACATCAAAATGCGGGTTCGTCCGATCGACCCGATCCGACCCACCACTAATTCGGGTTTTATAAATTTCAACCCCTTTTTTAAAAAAAACAAAGGGGCCGGACATAGGTTGACTGGCCAAGTAGTGGGCCCCATGCTGACCATACACGCTTGCCATATAATAGTTTTTAAAAATATAATAATACAAAATAAAGTACATGTATTTAGATGTAGGTAAACACAAGTTGGGTAAAGAATTTCACAAAAATAAATTCATTATATAAAATTCGCAGCACAGATGAAAAAGTATTAATTGTATACGAAAAGGATAACATATACGTTAAGATCTATAGCCTCACATATTTTTAACAATCCTAGCAAATCTTAATTTATATCTAACAAACATACTGTTTTCACTTCTCTAACATCCCAATCAATTACATGGTACTCTTTAGAAAGGATTTAATTATAATTGTTAACATAAATAAAATAAAACCCTTTAATCTCTAAAAAATAAATGACATTTTTTTTTAATAAAGACGATCTCCATTTATTTTTGGTGATTACTCTCTGGTCGTTACTTCATTGCTTTCCTAACATGCTCCTTTTTTTAGTTTAATGGTACCGGTGTCTTATTGGATTAGATATATCGTGATTTCTTGTACAAGCTTAATCATACAATTTGATGAAGATGGTGAGATCATAATGCTTGACATTTGAATGGATGAGAGAAGATGTTTGATTTTGTTGGAATAAAATAAAATTGACAGTGATTATGGGTGACAAAAATAAATTCTTTACAAACTCACAAGAGAGAAAATCCACTCAATTATATAATAAGAATAACATGTTTTATCATCTAATCTTTCTCATCTGTTTCTTTAACAATATTAACAAATCTTATCTCTAACAAATCTTCAACTAACATTTAACATTCAACCTCTTTAAAATCTATACCTACTCTTACGTCAAGCCTTTCACGATCATTACAATGTAATGATTGCTGAGTAAATATATAAATAAATAAAATCATGCAATGAAATTGTTTGGTATTTTCATTGCATCAAAGCGGTTAGAATGATTGAAAGTTGGGCCTCTACTTTTTATATGATAATCAAATAGTCCAAACTATTTTAACTCTCACATTGAAAAGTAATATATTTTTCCTTTTATGAATAAAATTTTAATTCCTTTTACATATTTATTCACTATTCGTGTAGCTACTTTCATTTGTTTTATCCACAACTTAACAAATAAAATGTTAAATAATACATATACAATTTCCAAAACTTCGTTTTATTTTCTATTTCTTTCTTATTTAGAGTTTTAAAGTTTTTTCCTAGTTAAAATAAATAAAAAGCTAAACCTAAATAAAGAGGTCAATCTATCATAATAAATAGCATGGCTTTAAATATGGAAATTGTTTAACTTTTTTTTTTTTTTGGCATCAATAGAACCTTATGATTAGAAATAGATTTAATGATCTTCCTGACTAGTTCTAAATAATTTCTTATTTTGTTGACAATTTAAGTAATATTATGAAGATTTTGTCAGAGGAGTAATATAGTCTTTTAATTAATCATCAAAAGTTTTTACTGTGATGTTATATTATAAAAAATCATATTAATATCCTTAATTAAGTCAAATTAAATGAGAAATTATCTTTTTCAAATGAGAAGGCAAGTATATTGATATTTCAAGTCAATTCAAGATATAACAATTACCTTATTTCTTTTGGTTTTTTTCCAATGTCTCAGTAATTCTCTAATATTTTTTAGTTTAATCTTTATCCAACCAATTCAGAAATTCTTTACCATGTACTTATGAATATAAGATAGAACAAAAGATGTTTTTATATGGTGTTATGCTATCATTCATGAATCATGCATAAATGTGATTTTGTCCTAGCACAATAAATTTATGACTGCTATCATGCATAAATCATCCATAAATGTAATTTGTCTAACCATATCAAATTTAAGACACTTTTAATAAAATATGACTTGGTTATAAAACACTCATTCATGAACTTTCTAAAGTCTGAATTATCCAATATTTTACTTTTATAAATTCATTAGCAGGCCACCCTTAGAATATAAAGCATTCAAAATCACTACCCCATGCTCTTCTTTCTATATTATAAATCGATAAATGAGACCACTAATAAAATCTAAATCATTTAGCATCTACATACTAATTAAAAGAATTTGATATTTAAAATCTCTTAATGATTTTAATTGTATTTTACATTAATTTTATATTCTCATTTTGAGTTTCTTAAATATTAATTATTTTTCTAAAAAAGGCTCAATATTATATATGGCCAATAGTATTGATAAAGAGGAGTATAGATTGTTGTTGGAAAAGAGGAGTATAAATTCCCCATAATCTCTACAAACAAGGGCTAAAAATAGTTTTTTTTTCAAGCCCTATCTATTGTTTGTCTTTCATCTAGTGTGGTCACCGTTCGAAATGTCCACTGTGGCCCACTTTATGACCCATCCAAATTGACCACTCATTTATAACCCCCTTATTGGCACTGAATCTCATGAATTTGCATGGATTCGGATGAACTAGACCGTTGGATTGAGGGTCAGTTTTTCTTCTTTGATATAAAGCTATTAAACTTATAGACAATGGATGAAGGGGTTAGAGGTATTAGATTAACTTCAAATTTGATATGTAAGTTGGCCCCACTTGGATATTTTAGTCTCCCTTTTTCCCATAACTAGTGTGGTCTCATAGTGGGCCCCAATAGACTGTCCAAACAGTAAACCGTACGAACGATTCTTACAGGACCGCCTCCCGTATGTATAAAAGGTATCGGCTGTGTAGATTATGGGTCTACAGTAGTACATAAATGCATTCACATCTCCCTGCAATCACATCACGGGAAACGGGATTACGTGAAAATAGATCCAAATATTGGCTGCCCATAAGAAAAGCCAGAACATTTTCTTCTTGTCTCAGATATAAATTAGCTATGTTGTCAAGAATCAAATGATGGTAACTTAGAGAAATGAACGGTGATAATGTTGAAAAAATGCTTTACATAGTTGAAAGAGGCATGTTATGATATAAGAGTAGGACCTTCAAGGGTTTAATTAGTCTCAATTCCACGTCACATTGATGGGTCTAATTCTAAATGACAATTTTATTTTATTTTCTCACATAGGAGAGCCGACCCTCTACTTTTCACGTGGTCCAACTTGTGATACTCGCCTGAATGCATGATGTATGCTTTTTCATTGTGGTCAAGGGGTATCAAAGAAGGGTCTAAGTGGGTTGGGACCCATGAGAGTACCCCCACCCGTGGGTCCCCCACTAAATACCGGCATGCTTGCCGGCGGGCCTGCCCCCGCTAAATAGGTCAGTAATCATATGGACAGGTTGCCAACCAACCGAGAGCAATAGTCTTTTAGCTGTGCATTCTTTTATATTTAATTCAGTGGCGGGAAGAAACTTTGAAAGCTATAATGTGGGCTCAAGTGGGCCCCATAAAGCAAGCGCGCATATATTAAGGTGGGAGTAAGGAGTAAGGACAACCCTGAGCCCTGACGGCCCCCCTACGGCCTCTATCAATTGTAGGAGATAGAAAGAGAGGGAGAGGAGGAAGAAGATTTTGTCAGTTGGGTTTGCGAGAAAGCACTAGATTAGACAATAGAGAGGACTAATTTGAGCAATCATCGAAGATCAAACAGGAAATCAGCATGGATTCATGTCAAGGTGCCTTCAGAGTTTGGAAACTCAGGAACCTAAATGGAGTACTAATTGGAGTTCTGAGAACCTAACTGGAGTGATTTTAGAGTTTAAATTACAGAGTTAATAGGGGCGGAACCAAGAAATATATATTGGGTGCCCACTTAAAAAATTATCGAGGCGCCAAAATGAAAAACTTCTAAGATGTTCATTAAGAATAATAAGTGTTTACTTTCCTTCTTTTTTTTTTTTTTGATATTTCAAAGGGGGCCATGGCCACCCCCCGCGCCCAAATCTCTGACTGGAGCTATGAGAACCTAATTGACAAGTTTGATGAACAACTTGCTCATGGTTGAGTGGTGTTAGTAACTAGTTTCACATATTCCAGGGAGCGATCTCTGGGCCTAGTATCACTAAAAAACAATGGCAAGCAATGTGTTTGAACTAAAGTTGATTCAGTTGGGCTCTTATTAAAAAGGTAAATTTGTGCTATGATGAAAGTTATGAGGGAAAACAAGCCTGATAATGATTATAGAGATTTTTTTGTACAAGCCTGAAAAGGTTTATAGAATTTATAAATAGGCACATGTAGTTTGAGTCTTTAGTAAGAAAAATTATGCTTAAGTTGTGCTTTGAGAAGACACCGCTTCAAATCTCTTTTATCGTAGTGCATGTGAATTCTCATAGGGAGAGTTGCTGCTGCACCGGAGTCCAGAGAAATGAGAGGCAGCTCCACCTCACTTGCACTCTCCGGAAGAGAGGCACAACCAAGAAAGAGCTAACCCACAGAGGCAACAACGCCAATAACCACGAGCCCACAAGCCGGGCCAGCTAAAACCAAGAACACAAACAAGGCCCATACTGGCCCAAACAAAATGATCCCTACAAGCCAGGACTAAACAGCAACGACATTGTAGTAGACTTGCAGCCCAAAGAATAGCAACACCAGCAAGAGAAGGGAGAACAGAACTTCTAACTTTCTTTTCCACCCTATCAGGTTTTTATAATTTTGGATATGTACCAAGAGGACACATTTCCTTTCCAGCTCAAAATTATGATTGATTATTTTACCTATGGCCCATAAACATCATCAAATTGTTGGTGGGCCTGAAACAGTGCTAGATAAACCAACTGTTAGGAACCTGTGTGCTCGTCCAAGAATCCAATGCACCCTTCAAGCCATATCTTTCTCAGAACCAGACTTGACCGGGATCAATTCTCATTAAGCTTTCAGTGAGGATGAATCACATTTGTGGGTGGCAAACCCAACAGGTTTAACCAACCTATAATATTTCGTGTTAGCAGGTTGACATTTCTGACCCGATCAATAAATGGGTCACAAGTGCATCCAGCAATTTCTTTCCTGTTAATTATATTATCAACCACAGACCTGCCTTTGTTAATGAAGGGTTAAAGTTGGTAAGGTTCGAGCTGGTCACAATGCTCAACCAGATCGAAACTGACCCATGCCACCGCCACATCAGACTCTGGCACAGTCTACCATTTAAAGATTGATCCCATGATATTAACCATGGATTCAGGCATTCAGGGTGGTTTGGATCTTCATAAACAAAGTGCAGATAAATCAGTCAGATAACAAGTAAACATAGGTTCATGACATTTGGATAACCTAAGCCACCTGCTATAGTTGGCTGTTATTTATTTATTTATTTTTTGATCGGTAACAAACTAATTCATCAAAAGGAAAAAACATTACAAAGAGGAAAAACAAGAAAGAATAACAAGGTACAAGAGTATTTATTGTACCCCTTCTCACACCTCAATTACAAAACCATGCCCTCCTAAGGAGAAGTCCTATCAATCTCCTATTTGCCAAGCGCATCTGCCACGTGGTTAGCCAATCTAAGCTCATGACGAAAGACCACATTAATGAAATATGATAGAGCTCGAATTTCGTTGAAGAGGTATTGGAATTTCCATGGATTTGCTTTCCGATTTGACACCCAAGCAATGGCATTGGAAGAGTTACTCTCTACAATAAGGCTGCCCTAAAACTTTCTTGAAAAACACCGTAGAGCTTCTAAAATAGCTAACACTTCTACATAATTAGAATCATGAATCCCAACATGCTAAGAAAATATGAACAAAACCTCACCTTTACTGTTACGAATGACACCTCCAATTCTTATTAGCCCTGGCTTACCCCTTACAGCACCATCAACGTTGAACTTTAAGACATTAAGAGGTGGGGGAGACCAAAAAACAGATCTACTTCCCTTTGTAGGGCCGCAACCCATACAACTTTCCCAATTTACAAGGATATCTGTAAGAGAAAAATTAGAGAACTACTCTTTGAGCAACGCCCACTTCGCAATTCTTAAGGTGATACTTGCAATCAACTCAACTGCAGAAGATGAAACGCCCCTGAAATTTCTATCATTCATTTCCTTCCAAATAACCACAAGATAGCAAAGAAAACTAACCTCCAAAGAATGCGTCCACACCCAGCAAAATGTCCTCCAAACCAAGACTAAGCAACTCTGGCCAAAGACCGTGGTAAACACCATGCAATGCCACACCTAGCAATGAAATCACTCCAAACACTAGTTGCAACCTCACAATGAAGGAAAAGATGATTAACTGTCTTCTCCTTCATCTGACACATCATACAAGTATCTAAGATATTTATCACTGTCAACCCTCTTTTTCTCAAATTATCTTCCGTAGAGACCTTTTTAGTAATTGCTAACTAGTAGAAGGCCTCTACTCTAGGAGAAACCAAACCCACCCAAACAAGAGTAGAGGCAGCTCTAGAAGGTTGGGCCCCTTCCAAAGCCAAGTACAAAGCTTTCGCCAAGAATTCTCCAGATGTGGAAGATTTCAATATCCGAGAATCCTTAGAATTCCTGCATAAAAAAATGTTAGAAGACTCAATAACTCCCAATATTAGACCTCTTCCGAAGGACGAAGACTTCTCCTAAAAGACATACCCCACAAAGTACAACCATTCCTAACCTCATAATACTCACTAATAGCAGATTCCTTGTTAGACAACACTCTAAAAGCCCTAGGAAACAACCCACACAAAGGACCCAGTCATCCAACCAAAACGTCACCCCCCCCTCCCCCTCCCCCTGCCCCACCACATAACCCACCCCTTTGGAAAAAATCTTCCCCATCGTGGATGACTCATCCCCAATTGACACAATACCACCCCATTGACTAGACCTACGGTACCTAGGACCAGGACTAGGCCACCACCCCCACTCATCCACACCATACTTAGTAGCAATGAGCTTCCTCCAAAGAGCTTCTCTTTCCTCTCCAAACCTCCACCATCACTTAGCTAAAAGAGCCCCATTTTTTTTCTCCAAATCACAAAGACCCAAACCTTCGCTCCATCTTGGTTTAATCACCTCACTCCACCTCAGTAAATGTAACTTTTTCTTGTCACCTTGACCTTCCCAAAGAAAGTTCTTACGGATACGGTCCAGTCTTCTGACTACAGTATTTGGCATCTTGAAGAGAGACATATAGTATACTGAAAGATTAGACTAGCAAGCTTTAATCAATGTGATCCTTCCGCCCAACGATAGATATTGTTTCTTCCAGAAAGACAATCTCCTCTCACATTTGTCAACAACCGGATCCCATAGAGACTTGGACCTGGGGTTCGCACCAATAGGAAGACCAAGATAAATAATAAGGAGTCTCCCAGACTTACAATGAATGATATTAGCTAGAGACCGAGTTGTATCCTTGTCCTCAGAGCAACCAATCCCCACTAACAAGCTCTTCGAAATGTTAATCTTCAGATTTGAAACCAATTGAAAGCATCGCAGGATTCTCTTGAGAGCTAAAATGTCTTCCCTCCTAGTTGAACTGAAAAGAATAATATCGTCTGCAAACTGCAAATGAGTAATAGTGTTGAGGTCAACGTTCACCCTCGTTCCTGAACGATCATAATTGTGGTCGAGTCCTTGCCCTCACTATAAAACTATTGTTCTATTATTTCCTATCACCAATTGGTTTTGAGATAAGTGGTACTTCAATGGGGTGTAAGATCCTACAAGTGGTATCAGAGCCTGGTAGGTCGGGTGTTCGAGTCACAGGACACATTTTGTGAGTTCGCAGCAGAAGTCGCGGCAGGTGTGCCGTTGAGGGAGGGATTGTTGAGGTCAACATCCACCATCGCTCCTGAGTGGTCGTACTTTAATGGGGTGTAAGATCCTACAAATAGCCTCCCCTCTTCAATTCATCTCAAAACCATTAATCACCCCCATCTCCCTAGCTCTCATTAAAAGTAAGCTCAATGCCTCCATTACTAATGTTAACAAGAAAGGAGAAAGGAGATCACCTTGGTGGATACCTCTAGAAGCTTTAAACAATATGGTAGGAGAACCATTAACCAGAACTGAGAAGGACGTAGTAGAGATGCACTTATGGATCCACCTGCGCCAAGTTTCCCCAAAACCAAACGTGAGCAATATATAGTCAACAAAACTCCACTCCACATGGTCAAAGGCCTTTTCCAAATCAATTTTAAAAATAACTCCCTCGTTCTTTGATCTCTTTCTAGAATCGATTAATTCATTAGCAATTAACACACCATCAAGAATCTGCCTAGCTGCAACAAAAGTCCTTTGAAAAGGACTAATAATAAGAGGAAGAACCTGCTTCAAACGATTTGCCAATATCTTGGCCAAAAGCTTATACAAGCATCCCACCAATTGGCTGTTCTTCGCCAAGAATTCCAGGAGAGTTGGATGAAATTCGACCTACGAGTGAAGGTCAGCTGAGTTCCAAGAATGAAAATGGGGCCTTCTGGAGAAACTCAGTTGCCTGAGCAAGAGTTTCACATGTAAAATGAATGTAGTGCAGAGAAGTTCCGAGGATCCAGACCTCCAGCTCACTGGTTCCACCTGATGGCTACAAACAAAATCAAAGTATGTGATGCAAGGGCAATTTCATCAATGATGACCAGCTCTGTATTTTTTCTGCTAGAAGACCATCTCTTCATTTTTATCACAATCTATATCAATCAATTATATTGCTAAGAGAAAAGAGGACTCCTTGTCACTGTTTTAGAGGGAGAAAAAAAAATCATATGCAGGACAAAGGATTGGCTTTCACACATGAGGGAATTGATGATGTTGTGCCCGTTGTGGTGTTCTATATGATAAAATACCTTCTTATGTAATAGAAACCATTGAAACGAGACGCGTAAAAACTGAAAAAGGAAACGCAAATTATCTGTGAGTCGCTGAAGAAAGGATTTTTATCCTATAACTTGTGTATTACTTATATTTGAGAACCAAAAAAAAAAAAAACATGGAACTAATCATGAATAAAATCCATAGAAGTAGAAACAAATATTTACTTCTTTCATATTTATTAGATTAGATAGATATCCCAAGTTTTTAGCAGTTATTCCTGTATTAATTATCGAATTGACAAATTCTTGATCAATGTCACGGAGGGAAACAAAGAATCGACAGAATCTTCATGGTGAGTTCTTCGTGACACAACTGGTAGTACTGCTCTTAACATAGTTTGTAATGGACAAAAATATGGTTACACTTTATTCTTTGAGAATTTTACGGGAAAAATTCCAGAATTTGAACATTCATTGCGAAAGATCCCCGCAGATTCTACAACACAAATGAAGTCCATCAGGACCTCTTCCGTTTTTTTTAATGATGAAGGGTGCAATGCTAGCGTCACTCGTGTCTGATAGGAGAAACGCTAGCATCGCAGTACTCGATTTTTTTAAAACATAGAACTCCCTTTGTTTCTTCTTCCTTCTTATTATTTCCTCTTCTCCTACCTATTTATCTATCTCCCCCACTCCATTTTCTCTCAATCATTTTGGAAAAACAGTATCAGACCAATGAACCCATACATGAGAAAACGAGAGAGAGAGAGAGCGAGAGAGAGAGAGAGAGAGAGGCTGCTTGGCAAGGTAAACCTTTATTCGCAGCTTTTCCACCGAAATGAATAGTAGCAAACCTATATTCACACCTTTTCTTCATATGAATAGTGATAAACCTGTATTGGCAGCTTTTCCGCCAATATAAATAGTAGAAAACCTGGATTCGCCACTTTTGGTGAAAAATGAAATGGAGTGGGGAAGAAGACGCCTAAATTTTTTTGGCTGATGCTATTGTAGCTAAGAAGAAAGTACAAAATAAATAAATAAATAAATAAAGAGCAAAAAGACCGAGTGTGTGCTATACAATCTGCAGAGACCCTTCGCAATGAATGACCAAATTATGAGAATTTTCCCATAAAATCCTCTTATTCTTTTGAAATCCAAATGACATTGAAGCGTTAGTCATTGTCACCAAACTTTTATCTTGGTATTTGAATCGACTCTCATTGAATATTATTTTAAATCTCATGCTTGAATTCCTTTCTCCAAGAAGCTTACAAATATTCTTGGAGAATTTTACAATTTACAGCTTGAGTTTGCAGTAATCAAATCTTGCAATCCCTTTTAATTACAAATGTCATGATTTCGATCAAAGCTGAAATCAGTGAATTTTCCTTTTTTCAGAAATGATAAAAACCACACTACACACTAGGTGAGGGAGAGATGTGACCAACGAACACTAATTTGTTGGGGGTGTTCCACATCTACTGGCTATCATTTCATCTCTCTGAATCACTAAAGCATTAATCCAAATGGCCCGGAAACTATACATTCGCTCAATTTCGAAGTTGCAAGCATCATTGAGTGCTACAGGCTCCAAATTTGTAGATAGCTCTTTACCCACTTCTAATTGTATTTTCTCACAGAATTGTCTTTCCAGATCTCAAACCAATCAAGAATCAACCATTAGTAAGCTTACCACCAAAAGAACTGAAACTATGCGGACACCACATTAAGGCCATGGATACAACTGATCTCTGTACTTCCATCAAAACTTTGGCTGCAAGTGTTCCAAGAGGGAAATTCAAACAAGAATCCACCACAAAAGGAATTGGGCAAACCCATGATGCAAGGCCCACGTAGATGCATGCCAATCAGTGCAACTATTCTTTAAGCACATGCATGACCATTAAAACTTGAGACCTTTAACGGTAACAATCATCATATTAGAGTGACATTCGCCCCATCTCTCATGCATCCAGGTGGGCCCACATCAAGGGTTCACATTATTCTTTTTGCCATCTGGTGCTTAGCATATCTTTCCTCATTTCTTGTAATTATAGTGCAGCAGCTGCAATTTTTCATTCAAATTATTGAAGAACTGATGGATATCAGTATTTAGTAAGTTTTCCTCCGAAAAAACTGAGACAAAGTAAGGAAGCAACACATGAAGGTCATGTATACAACCAATCTACTCTTTCATTAAAACTTTGGCTGCAGTTCTTACAATTGCATTACAACCATTGCAAATTCACAATTGTAGTATGGAAAAATAAGACGGCCATGGATACAGCAAACAATGTATTTCTTCAATGGAAAATTTGGCTGCAATACTTGCAATGTAATACAAACAAATGTAATTACACATTTCAAACTAATGTACAATTCATAGTAGTCATACACTTGTGGAATGTGCTTTAGGTAATAATTATTTACACTCTACAGTAAATATAAAAGCAAGAAGAAAGGTGTGCTCTACTTGAAGAAAAGACCCCGTTTCTTCCCTTTCCTTTTCTCAAGGGCCTGCAGTATATATATTAAATACAAGAAAAGGTATGAATGGAATTTCTGTAAAGCTATATGAATGGAAATTTTAAATGTAAGAAATCATCCTGTTGATAGGTTAAGACTCAAGCACACAATTTCAGGTAAATTTGACTTTTCCTCCCAAATTGCATGTGATTTGAATAATTTTACAGAATAGATAATGATCTGAATACTTGGTGTGGAGTGGGTATATTGAAAGACTTTATATGTGACACTCTATAGTCTACTTTTCCCACCCGTTTCAGCTTTCAATCATTGGTATCCTACTTTCACCTACTGTGAGATTAAAGATCTGACGAGACAATAGCCACCCATCCTACAACAATGTTCAAACCTATTGCAAGTTATGTAACATCGAACTGCATTCTCAAATTCATTTAGAGAAGCATTATGAATGAATTTGTTGGGAATTTTATTTTTTTATTTTTAAATTGTTTGGAGACAACAGTAAACCATTCAACTGCTGCTGTTGCTTGACAGAACTCAAAATTGAGATGTTCCCAGGCAGGTGCAAATGTCACAAGAAGCACATGCCAGGAATTTGGCTTTAGTATCTCTCTTCACGACAGATGTTAGAATGTCAGTTGGATAAATGGATTGTTTTGGTTTTTACAATTTGGTTCCAACTTGGGAGGGCTGAGTTAAATCTCCAAAATAGAAGATGGAAGACATTTCACTTTCCTCATGGACTTGGCCTTACTCCTTAGTTATTAGGGAGAGCCTTATTCCAATCCAGTGAACCTTCTGCCTTCAGGATTTCTATGCAAGCCTCGAGTTTTCCTCAAGTTCACTTTTAAGATGGATGATTAAAACTCAATTGCCTCTGGTTTCATAAACACAACTCCAGAAGAGGAAATGTAAGACAGCATTTTGCTTGTGAAAATCTTATTTTTTGGGAGAATAAAACATCAAGACACAAGTAAGAATCTCCACCCGATAAATTAATTCGAATGCATAGAAAACAGATATTAATATGCTATCTCATAAATTTGATATTATATGTTAAGTTGTCAACTGAAAGCTTTCTCTGTTTTTTGTTTCCTTAAATCTTTCTCCTATATTCAGTAGTTATATGGACATGCAAGTTACCCTAGATTATTATGCAATTTCTCACTACATTTGCATGTATGGCACACGACTTACTATTAGTGAGACATAGGACTACATCAATGCAATATAATTGCATAAATAAACTGGAACTTTGAAATGCTAGATTTATGTAACAGGAAAAGTCGGAGTTTTCTTTAGGCGACAAAGCGAGAATTGAGTGGGCAGGTCAATTCTATTAGGCTAAGTTACATGATTGAACTTAGGGTGCTCAAAAGCAATTAAAATTAAAGCCATTCTATCAGGATTGAGAAACAAATAATGCAGATGCCTAGATACCATGAAATAGGAAGTTTATTCACAAAAATCATAAATAATGTGCAGGTGCATATTTCAAATAGAATGGATACATTGATTCAAGGGGATCTGCAGGGAATTTGAGCATTAGTAAATCCACAGGTAAATGCAAAGTTTGATGAAGCACTGAATTCCATACATGTGGGGCCATCATTTGCTGACAGATAATCAGATCAAGGAATCTCCCTATCAAGTTTTATACACACACACACACATGTTGTATATACATGTATAGATATATGTATACATATATACATGTATATATATATATATATATATATATGGATTCTACTTGTAAAAGTGGCATACCCTCATAATAAACAACCTCATGGTAAGCACAATCGTATCTCTTAACCTGTAAATTCAGTAACAGAGAATATTAGATACATTATATTATTGAATGTAATGATTCCCATCAAACTGGAGTGGCACTACACTAGAAATATATCCTCTTAAAAACTTCAGACTGATGTTCATTTACCAAATATGACCAAAACCAATAGAATATCATATGTCCATGTGATTACCATAATATAATTTTGTAGAAATTGAATGAAGACTGAGTGAGTCTACTCGATTTTGTGGGGGGGGGGGTGGGTGTGGGGTGATATTTAGGCTGTTGAGCGGATTCAAATGAATTTAACTGTTGGATTGATGGTCAATTTTTATTTTTTGATATCAAGTTGTTAAACTTGTGGACTATGGATGAAGGGGTTAGAGGTATTAGATTAACTTCAAAATTGATATCTAGGTTGTCCCCACTTGGACCTTTCGATCCCCCTCTACCCCATGATCAGTGGAATCCCACAGCAGGCCCCACTGAGTAGTCAACACCGTAAGACCATCCTCACAGATATAAATAAATATATATATATATATATATGGGAGATGCTCTTGTGAGAGTTACTCTCACGAGCCTATGAGAGTGGCCCCCACCCCTTACTCTCATTGTACTGTGAGAGTTACTATCATATGAGCATCTCCCTGTATATATATATATATATATATATACAGGATGTGCTCCTATGAGAGTATCTCTCACTTTACTATGAGAGATAAGGTGAGTCCCTCACATTTAAGTTCTTGGCATTGGATATGGATGTGAGGGCCCCCACCTTATCTCTCACAGTAAGATGAGTATCTCTCATAAGAGCATCTCCCATATATATATATATATATATATATATACACACGTACATATATACAGATATACACGTGCAGAGAGAAAGAGAGATTAACCCATGTGACCCGTGCACACCTCATAGTGGGGCCCACCTAATGGTTCATCCGAATGGGACCCATATATACACACACAGAGAAAGAAATTAAACCCGAGCACACCTCATAGTGGGGCCCACCTGATGGTTCATCCGAATGGGGAAACCAAACCCACCCACCACCGAACCCCCACAAACCCCCCACCCCCGAAAAACGCAAAAAAAAGAAACAGAAAAAGAAAAGAAAAGGTCATTGGACCCCTAGGCTTGCACCCATCTGAATGGACTAGTTGAATCAACTGCGCACCTATTTTTTATGGAAAAAAAATTGTGGGTCGTTGATCAAAGGGTTAAGATGATTGGGTGGGGTTCTTTTTTTATACAAGGGGAGGCCATAACCAGATATTTCAATCCCCCAGCCCCATGTGAGCCACCGGATGAGCCCTACAAAGAAGTGCGCATGAAGGGCTCCACACACACGGCATGCATGGGATATATATATATATATATTTATATATATGCGGTGTTAGAAAATGCCTAGGCTTTTTTTTAGGAGAAAAATGCCCCTCTTTGTAGAACCCATCAGGATGCATGATGATCATGGAAGTCCATTAGATGGAAAGCTCTATATGAGACCTACCTATGTGCAAAATTTAGACTCCATAAGATCATCCTAACCCTTTGATTCATGACCCTAAAATTTAATGGTTTTAGAAGCATCATTTTCTTACGAATTCAGTCCAATGGTGAAGAAAAGTTGGATGAGTATCAAATTTGGACTTCATACTATTCATGGAGGGTAGTGTGTGAAAACACCTTATTGGCTCAAGGTGGGCCCCATGCCCAAAAAGTAAGGGGTGGAAAGGGGGCATTTTTAGAGTGTGTGCGTGTGCATGTGCACACCTCATCACCCTCCCCCCACCCCTCCCTCATCTTTAATCTGATTTGTCACCAAATTTTTTGTGATATGTAGAAAATATTAAATATTATGAAAAATATATATTACAAATATTCTACTAATAATATTTGTTCCATCATGGACAAGCAATAGAGAATGGCACTAATGGTAGAAGCTTGGGAATGCAACCTTGTGGTTAAAAGTTCAACTGGCAGCACCAATTTAATATTGTGTGATTTTTAGCTAGGTGCGGATCGTGGTTGACCCTACCCTTTTGCATCTTGTGTTCGATCAAACAATGGAACTCCATATAATGATGTATACTTCTATCCACTGCTGTAGAGATTGCAGTTGTTGAAAGAGTTGTTACACATCATTGGGTGCATGAAATTATAATTCATCTGATCTTTTCCTATGCATTCTCATTAAATGCTATTGCTGATGCATATCCCTCGAGTTTAATAGAGACAAGCTTCACTTTCTTGAAGTCGCTTAGCTCTTTATAATAAAAATATGCTCCAATTATCGGCAATCAAAGAACTCCTCTCCGGTTATCCTTCCATTATATTCAAGAGTTCTAATTTAACATCCAATTCTCAATCTCTATCCTCAAGATAGTATTGCATATTTGGTAATTAATCAACATTGCAAAGAACGTTTGTAAAAATTGTAAGGTTCCTTTTTTTTTTCTTTTCTGTTCTAAAGATGACCAGCTCCGTTTCAGGAAAAAAAAAAAAACAAACTTTTCTAAAGATGGCCTGCTCTGTTTCAGGAGAAAAAGAAAAGGAAAAAAATATGACCCTAGGTCAAGGCTGTCACTATCTTCATCACAAATTTGAGGTTCTAGCTCTGTTTCAGTCAGTTGATAAGATAACTAACCTGCCTTCTCAATCCCAAATCTCCTGATATTATGAGTTTAGAAGTTGATCTTCACCATCAGCACTAGCTCCTAGTGAAATAGGTAGACACTATGGACTTGATTGGATTGACCTTCATATAGAAACTACCAAGTGAAAAACTCCAAATTCCGAGAAACCCCGGAATAGATATGGGCAATCCTGAGCCAAATATTGTTTTCAGAAAACAAGATTTCAAAAGAGTGAATCATAAAAAGGATAGGTGCAGAGAATCAAAGGAAGCTGTTCTAACGAATGGAATTTATTAACATTGGTTTAGGAATCCTCCTATTGAAATTCCAGAAAGGATGGCCCTATCCTATACACACTGAAATATCAAACTATTAATCACGATCTGGCTCCACTTTTTTTATATATGACAATATTAAGCATTATTGTTAATTGATTCCAAGTTAAAGGAAGAATCGGAATATTTACTGATCAAATCAGTCACTCCCATATAGATCTTCCGAAGAAATGATTAATCGGATGAGAAAAAAGATAAGAGTCTATTCTAATCGGGGACACATATTTCATTTTTTTTTTTTTCTTTTTGAAAATGGGGATACATATTTCATTACGAGGAACAGCACTTGAAATTTCAACAGGTACACGACACAGTGGCTTGTGTATCAACTAGCACCATCCCAATGAAGAAAATCGACTATATTTGTCTATAACGAACACCAAAAGTCAAGAAAATCTTCTAAGAAAAAATCAAGCAAACTCACAGGAAAATAGAAAGTTAGTGTTGATTTCCATGCCCAAAGTTAATCCACATCAAGATCTTCATGTTGAACCCTAGATTTGTCAGCTCATATAGGGAATACAGTGTTCAGAACATTTAGATGCCTTCAACAGTCTTGTCATTGGACACATCAATAGATGTTTTTATCCTAGCCAATAGCCATTAAAAACTAATCTAATGCGCATTATAAACTAATACTTTGTATAATGACGCGAATACATCTACCATAAGTAATATAAAATAATAATGAAAAAAAAAACTTGGCAAATCCTATAGCAAAACTTGACTTGGATATATGTTTCCCACATTTGATTGACCACATTTAATGAAGAAAAAAATTGAATAACTAATTCCCCCAAGATAGAGACACACACATATATTTATATATTTCTATATAAAAAATATGAAACCTCAACAACCCCTCACCCCAACCCCGCCCACCAAATAAAAAAAAAGGTGTGTGTGTGTTGGTGGGGTGGGGGGGGTGGGTGGTGGGTGTTGTGGGGTGGGCATTTATTAGCACAACAATAGTTCCTTTTCATCTCTTTTATTTTTAATCTGTATTGTCCCTTTGTCATTCGAATAGCCTTGTCATTGGTGACGTGCTTTTTGTCATTTCGTGCTTGTGAATTTCAGCCCTTGTCAGAAAACAAGAATAGATTACCATAAAACTCATTGTAATTTGTATTAAGAGAACGCTAGCATATATAGGCACAATGAATGTAAATGAATAAGAAATCCAAATCTTCAGTTTGCACAATGCAGATGCAACTGGTTGCTAATACAAATCAGCATTGAATGATAGAAAGGACAGAGCATGGTGGTGTAGATGACGTAGATTGGTGATGCTGATGATGTTTAAGATCAAGGGTGCAAATGGAGCAGTTCCAATGTTCACTTGTGCAGATGGAGATAGATGAGATGCAAAAATATCAAACATGACCACCAAAATGAAAATCCAGGGTAGATCCAATGGAGAGTGCAAACAAAGAAGCAACTAGACTCCAGACAGATAACGTTACTTAAAGATGTGATCCAAAAAACAGATGATTCAGAAATCCAACCCATATGCAGTGTAAAATCCAAGAACATGATCAGATCCAACAAACAGATGAAGATTCGGAAATCTAAGCTAAACACAAACAATTGTATCTATGGGAAAAAGATCCATTCTGAAGCTAGAAGATTTGCAAAAGCCACGCGGTTCTTGATCCATAGTAGATCAGGTGCAAGGACAAGTTTATATCTAGAGACGTCGAATCAAATTCAAAGACTTAGATCTAGAGATCTAAAGCAAAGAAAAATTATCAAGATCCAAAATTTTTTAAAAATAAAATAAAAATAATGAAAAACGTTGTCTCAATTGTGAGCGCACAATCACTATCCACAACGTTTATTGGATATATCAAAATAGCAAGTAAATCAATCCTAACCTATCCTAGATTACAACGGCTAGTTCCTCGCTTACCGAAGACCACAAAAAATAATTAGATAAAAGAGTCCACAACACAATATAAAATGTTGCATTGTTTTACAAGTCAATCCCAACCTATCGCAACAGCCGCATAGCAATCTGCTCCCTTGTCTCTTCTTCACCTTCCTAGTGTTGATTGTAATTGCTATATGCAAATCAAACCCTTCGTTTTGCTCGATATTTGCTCCCAAGCAACTAAATCCATCACTTTATCACAGCAAGTTTTCAATTTATAGCAAATCATCTTTCTGACTCTCAAATCCATTAAACCAATCATCCATACATTTTGGCTTAGATCTACTGATTTTTGACTCGTTCTCTGAAGTTCTAGCTTATGATTTGTTTGCTTTCTTGCATCACAAGTGACACTGAGTACTAAGTCGTCACTAAACAATATGCATCAACGAACTACATTTTGTATATCTACCGATGTTCACAACCAAGGCAAATAAACAGGGGACAAAGCATGCCCTTGGTTTAATCCAACTCCAATTGGAAGCAGAAACGTCTCCCTTCTTTTTCCTTGCCCTTGTTACTACCCCCAAAAGCATTTCTTGTACAATTTCAATTTAAGTATTAGAGATGTGCTTTTTAATTAATATATTCCAAATTAACTGTCTCGGTGTCCTATTGTAAACCTTTTACAAAAAAAAAAAGAAGCACTTTTATGTTAACGTCTCTTCCTCTTATAACTTTTTCATGGGTTGTCTTGATATGAAGATTGGCTTATGTAATACATCTACAAGAATAACCATATTGGTTCTATGAAACATTAGATTATTGCCATAGACATTGCTCATTACTCTGCTGAAGTTCCACTGTATGGCTCACAAGTTTGATAGCATGGTGGTTTGCATGATTCTGAATATCCCCTATATTCTTGTAAAACAGGGCCGCAATGCATCAAAAGATTAAGTGCTGCTAAAATCAAAATACACAACAATAGTAACATACACAAATGCAAGTACATTTAAAGGCTTAATAAAAATTGTCACTTACAAGCTATTATTGGCATCCAGTAAAATATGTTCATCGCCACTAGAACTGTGTACTGTAAATCCAGTAGGGAATCCATAGGGAATCTCAACCTGCAAAATTATATATTAAACAGCATACCAGCTGTCTCTACCAAGCGCAAATAATCTACAGATAAACTACAACTCATTTTGAAAATAATCCAAATAACTCTACAGAATTAGTGTGAAGACAAAGGTCCCATATGAATAAAATGACAAGCAGAAGATGTGGAAAATCATAATGCTAATTACAAAACCAGATAATCATTCTACTATATGTATCATCATCATCAAGGCTGTTACACTTTTACACGACCCTTTTAAAAGTCATTACATCTCAAACGACACAACCTAACATGTCTTTCCCTAGTTCCTTGAACTTGTAACCGTTTAATACTTCTTAAATGGAGGCTATTTTCATCTTCTATGTGCATACCCAAACCACTTCGAAACAACATTCCTCAATTTTCTCTAGTATTGATGAGAATGAAATCTAGCGTGATTGTCACCAGGGCCACAATATAGATTCCTTGAAACATAAAGCCAGCCACGATGACAAGATCCCGTGGCACAGTGGAAGGTGCTCACTATTGCAATCTTGAGGTTGTGAGTTCAAATCATGTTACCTACCAAAAAAGAATAAATAAATAAAGCAAGCCACAACAGTGTTGAATACTTGAATGTGAAAAAACACATCCAGTTTCCTTTAATCCATAGCTTTTATACACGTGGCCCACCTATTAGCAAAGTGGCCTAAGAAGATCTACAGGTTCAAAAAAGTGGGGCCCACTATCGAGTGAGATGGAATCATGGTTGAAGATTCAGATCACAGTGGACAATGCGACCCGTGCAGTAAATCTTATAAATTTGAAATGAAAAACTGGAGACTATTGAATTTTCGTATACAGCACTTTATACACACATGCCGGTTATCAAGTGCGCTTGGTGCACGAGTTGTGCACCGGGGGTGGGGCGCACCAGGGCATCCATCCAAGTGGACCAAACCCCCCCAAAAAAAAAAAAAAATACACAGGTCCCACCGAGTTTACACCCATCCGAGTGGATTGTAAACTGTTGGATTGATTGTACACCGATCTGAATGGACTGTAAACCGCTAAACTTGTGGGGCCCGAATGAGGATGATAGGTTGAGCCTGATTTTTTGCAAAGAGGCAGGGACTAGGGAGTTCTTCAAATCCCCCTAAGTCCTAGTCCTAGGTGGGCCCCACAGCCAGGTGTGCACTCACTCACAGTTCATGAGTCGCGCACCTGAGAAGGCAGGGAGCAAAAAGGGGAGTTTTTAAAATGGGGAATTCTCATATATATATATATATATATAGAGAGAGAGAGAGAGAGAATCTTGTGATTCAACTTGGCTGTGACTTACTAAAAGTAGTAAAAATGACTATGCTCCAAACTACAATAAAACACAAAAATAAAGTTTTAAAATGACTCAAATAATATATATTCTCTCATTGGACTAAAAAAACCCGAAAATCTCGAACCTACTATAAAATAATAAGTTTGACAAAAAAAAAAAAAAAGAGGTATGAGCACCAAAATTATAGAATTTCGCTATGACAACGACCTCAAACTGGCTTAACAGTTTGCCAAATATATACCCGCATCAAGAGCTTTCCTTCAATATACAATAGTTGAAGATCTCATGCTCAAATTGAAAGGTATGGCTATCAGAAGTTAGGGTGCATGCCAGGCCTAATGGTTTGAGTTCTTTTGATATTGACACTCCATGAAATTATTCGCGACCTCTTCTACACCAGTCCCATTTCCTTATTCTAACTTGTGTTAAAACTTTATTACTTCAGCCTACATATGGGACGATGTTTTTCCTTGACTTGTTAACAGAATGAAATAATATATTAAATACATGTGAAGTAATTAAGCCATGTCTGTCCAGAGTGAAAATGATGAATTAACCTCAACGAATTCAACAATTTAAGATCAAATGGCGATCCATGAGGTACATGGCATTTAGGGTTTCAACACACTATGAGCATGTCAAAAGAAAAGGAAATAAATAAAGTAAATAAAAATAAATTAAAAAAAGAAAAGAAAAGAAAGGAAAGGAAAAGAAAGAAAGAATCATAATCTACCACCTCCCTATATCAGGAGAATGTTCTACTATGAGTGGACTGCATGTACAGTCCAGCTCAATGGGGCCCACTTGGCCCACCTTTGATCAGTGCATCCTCTTTGATGCTCTTATCATCCCATGATCTGGCATTAGGACCAATTTTATATTCCTTGAACCTTCACTCGCTGTTGGATTGAATCTTAAAAGAAAATCTCTAGTTGAGACACCGATATACTTTAAGGCTGTTAAATCAAGGGCAAGGATAATTTGATGGGCTGATCTCTCAGGCAAACATGTATCTAAGTGGTACCCATGAGCTAGACTGCATGTTAGCTGTTAAACAGGCCCACGGCCTAAGAACACGACTGAATAGGTCTCAGTCTTTCGTTAAGCTATATGAGCCGAGGTTGCAATGCGCTATTCTTCGCGTAGAAGTTCATTCAAGCATACATCCAAGGAAGGTAATGGCATCCGATTCATCAAGGCAGATTGGACATTTTCATATTCAGTACGCAGTTTCATAAAAAACTGATCCCTTTGACTAGAGGCGTGAAGATCTTGAATTACTGTCAAAATATTGTCAGCCACATCTGCATATTTAATACTATCGTATTCCAACCATAGCGTACGAAATCCCAAATAGTAGTCTTGTATTGACAAGGTCCCTTGTGCAAATTCAGCAATCGCACATTCAAGATGAAATTGATGCACAGAGTTATCTTGATGGTACACTTTCTTCAGATACCCTCACACGTCTTTAGAAGTTGGGTAAGGTTTGAGATTTATTATCAGATGTGGCTTGATGGATCCTAAAATCCATGATTTGATTTTTGCATCTTTAGTATGCCAAGAGGATATCTTCTTCTCATCTTCAGTGGGTTTAGGGTCAGATCCAGAAATATAGCCCTACAATTCCTTAGCTTCAAGGAGTATTTGAAACTGAAAAGACCAAGCGGGGTAATTCTTTCCAGTGAATCGGATCAAAGTAACTTCAGATTTTTCCATCTTGGCCAAAAATTGATTGAACAATAAAAACTAGCAACACTTAAGAGATGAAGTGAGCCCACCGGGAATCCCCCTCTTGATCTTCCTCCGACATCTGGTCCACCTCCGGCACTTGGTCCATCTGGACATCCTTCATTGCGTCGCTCCACTCGCATTTCGGTACCACCAGACCGCTATGGGTTCTCACATACTTCCTTAATGGCCAATTTGTTTTCATCTTCCATCCCACAATCCTATTCTCAGGCTGTGCAGCACTAATGTTGGAACAAAATCATATGTGGGATATTGTCCCGTCTCCTGTGGGTGTCAAACCTATTGTGCTGTAAGTGGATTTTTTCTCTAAGTTAAAATCAGATGGCAAATTAGATCGATATAAGGCACATCTTGGCACTCTTGGAAATTGGCAGGAATATGGCATTGATTATGATGAAACTTTTGCTCCCGTCGCCAAGATGACCACCGTTCGCACAATTCTTGTTGTTGCTGCATCTGAGTCTTGGCCTCTCTATCAAATGGATGTAAAAAATGTGTTTCTTCATGATGATTTTAAAGAAGACGTTTACACGCGTCTGCCTCAAGGGTACTCATCAGGGAAGGGTATGGTTGCCAAACTCCATTGCTCCCTCTATGGTCTAAAACAAGCTCCTCGCGCATGGTTTGAGAAATTTCAAGATGCTCTTCTCCGCTTGGATTTTTATTCGAGCCAGTATGATCCTTCCATGTTTTTACATCATGAACCGTCCGAGATTACTGTGCTACTTGTGTATGTTGATGACATACTCATTACTGGTCCTAATGCAAAAATGATTCAGGAGCTCCAAGCTTCTCTTAATGAGACATTTCACATGAAGGATCTTGGCCCCTTAAACTATTTTTTCGGTCTTGAAGTTCATCAATCGACCAAAGGTATAGTTCTAAATCAGCACAAATACACTGTTGATCCCATTGACTTGGCTGGCCTTACTGCTTCAGCTCCAATGGATACGCCAGTTGAACTAAATGTTAAACTCAGTCAAGAGGATGGTGACCTTCTTCCAGATCCCACCGCATATCGCTAGTTAGTAGGTAACTTGATCTACCTCATGATCACTCGTTCTGATATCTCCTATGCGGTGAACCTAATGAGTCAGTTCATAACTGCTCCTTGTAACCTTCATATGGATGCTGTTCACCGCATCATTCGGTACTTTATTCGCACACCAACTCGCAGGTTATTTTTTCCATCAGAAAATCCTATATCTCTCACAGGTTATTCAGATGCTGATTGGGCCGGTTGTCTGGATACTCGCAGATCAACAACTGGATGGTGCATGTTTTTGGGTGATAGTCTGATTTCCTGCAAATGCAAGAAACATGAAAAAGTTTCAAAATCATATACTGAGGCTTAAGTACCTAGCCATGTCTGCTGCGTGCTCTGAAATTCTTTGGCTCCACAGTCTACTTTTCGACATTGGGTTCCCAGCAAAAGGTGCTACCCCACTCTATGCAGATAATACAAGTGCAATTCGTATTACTGAAAATCCGATTTTCCATGAACGCACTAAACATATCGAGGTTAATTGTCACTTCATACGTGATAAATTTAAACATGATATCATCAGCCTTCCGAATGTCTACACTAAGTTTCAAATTGTTGATATTCTTACTAAAGGTCTTCCACAACTACGCCATCAGTTCTTGGTTGACAAATTGATGCTTGTTGATTCTCCCGCATCAATTTGGGGGGTGGGGGTTGGTTAAACAGGCCCACGAAAAGAACCAGTCCAGCACATAGTATGTCACACGTGGATTTGATTGGGTCAATGATACAGCTGTACATATTCTATTTTAATTAGTTGTTTCCATAACTTAGATATAGCAATAGATGTACGGACCTAAAGTAGAGCCTTAATTAAGGCATGTAATAGCTATATATATGAAGGGTCGATCTCCATTATGAGGAGGCTCAATAATACAATCTGAGTATTCAGTTACAGATTCATTCTCTCGGTTCTGTCATAGTGAGAAAGTCATAAGCAATAGGCAGTCTCCTCGTCATAGAATGTTGCCTCCCTAAATCATTTATCTTTTGATTTATTTCGCACTCTTTCAGGGGCTTGAAAATGATCATCTCCAGTATGACTGATGCAACCGTTGTTTGATACAGCTGCCAATATTTTTTTTAAGCGTGTCACAAGGTTTTCACTTTTCACCAATTCAATCGCTGATACATAAATTTTGATTTTCTTTAATAATTGGGGGTTTGGACAATATCATCTCCAGTAAGAATTGATGCAGCCTACTTAAAATTTCTCTAAAGACTGCTATCCTTGATCACCTAAAATGGAATAGAAACCATACATATGTGCTCCGTGAAAACTTTTCTGTCACAACAACTCCACGTGGTCCATTGCACTTGATACTGTACCCTTCCCTCTTAATGGCCAAAATAGCAGGGTCCCAGGTATCTAGATGTCCTGCCTGCAAAATAGAATAGAACTTAGCAGGGTTGATTGTAATATCTAAAGGAAAGTTGCATCCTAACTAAAATCCAACTAACTGGTGGTCATACCGACAATAAAACTTCAAATGATTTTTGTCCATCAGAAAGGGTTTTCTCAATCTGCCTTTGCATTTCATAATCTGAAATCAGAAAAAGTCAATTAAAACCAATTTGTGAAGTGATCTGAGCTAAAACAAGATGACAAATACAGAAAATGCATATGAGGAAGCTGAGGTTGCTTATTACAAGACTACGATGTATCTGTGATTATAATGGAAATGTATATAGTAACTTACTGACACAACTTCAAGGGGCATGGAAAAAAAAAAATACATCCGAAAGAAAAACTGTACATATCACAATAGTAAACAAGATCAAATTGTACGTCCATTAGATCTCACCTTGAACAGGCTAAGCAAAATTCATAAAGATTTAATTTTCAAGAATTGGTTGTGTAAAAATGGGCAGTTAAAAGAAAAAAATAGCATTTGTTAACATTTTTTACTTAGCCCGTTCAAGGTGATGATTGGATAAATAGGATTATCAGAATTTGATGATTGAAACCAAGGGTTGACCCCATGACGTAGAGTGGATCCTCACATAAGTGCCAGATGTATAGTAAAGAAAGTAGTCACAAAGATCTTTCATTCCTTGGATGAAATGGACCATAAATAGAATGAATCCACTGTCTTTGGGAGCGAAATCCGTGAACTTGGTTTCCCATGTCAAAATTCGAAAGGGAAAAGGGGCAGCAAGGGGATCAATCAATCTAGCCAATGAATAAGCTATAAAAAGAAACACGATTGGAAATTCTCTACTTTGAAATGGTGGATAACAAATGGGCACTGAGAAACAAAAATATAGATGGCTTCTGCACAATGAGTAAAAATATATCTTTTAGATGATTAGGGTCATCAAACCTTAGCACGCCTTTTCCAGTTACCAACAAAAAAAAATCCTATTTAAACAGTGGCAAGTAAGAACATTTCTTCTTCTTTTTTTCTTTTAATACTTTTCTCAACCTTTTTGCGAAGAATATTTCTTTTTCAGCAGTTGCCAAGTATAAGATAAAACCACAAGATAGATGGTTTGGATTCTCATTTATGTGTGTCGCCTACATCAAATAAAGTGGAAATGGCAATGGGTCAACCAAAGAGATGGTGAGAGGTGAATCATCTAGATCTTTTTTGATGCAATCGTAGGGTTACGATCACAAGTGCAGGGGCACAATTAGGTTCCCACGGGAACAATCACACGAAGAAGAAACTCTCCAATGATAAAGCCCACACAGGGAATTCTATTGATCCCCAAATCACTGATTACCAAATCTCTACAATGCCATATATATGTGTGCGCGTGTGTGTGGGAAATATTCAAGTGAGAACTAGTTCTCACCTATTATATGAGAACTTTTTTGCGGGGCCCAACTAACAACCCATTTAAACCTAGCAATCAATAGGGAACCCCCTGATAGTCACTAATTCCAAGGATTGGCACACATCCGAATGGATTGAACCGTTGGATCGAGGGTTGGATATTTTTTTTTCATAGAAGCTATTAAACTTGTGGGCTACGGATGAAGGGGTTAGGGGCATGGGTTTGTGGTCAAACTTGATACTTGGGGTGGTCTCACATAGGCATGGATGAAAATAGCGGGCACTACGTTTTTTGAAAAAAGCGGCTAGGGCACCATTGCGGCCGCTATGCATGCATTCCGCTACGTAGCAGGAGGGTTTAAAGTTTTTTTTTAATTTTTTGTTATTTTTTATTTTAAGATTCATTTATTTGATTCATTTATTTTTTGAAAAAAAAAATGTGAATACTCATGGACAACCAATAAAACAACTTGGAAATTGCTTGTAAATGATAGATCTATGTTTCCCATAGATCAATTCATCACATTTTGAATGTTTATTGATTTTTCTCTATTTTTTATTTTCGGATTTATTTGGTAGACATTCCTTTTGGTGGTGACTAAGGTATAAGGTATTCCTTCACCAACTCTCTACTCTTTATGTCATTTCTAAATTGTTGTTGATCACTTGATTGAATTTGAACATTTAGGCTTGAAGTGTTGATTGTTCAATGTTCACTAAACTTCATTGGATATTGTTTGCTATTGAATCCCTACTCCCTAGGACCTAACTCTTAAGTCTTATGCCTTTATTTCATGTTCATGTTTTTTTTTGTTTTTTTTTATATATATATATTTTATAATGAGCTTTTCAGTACTTTTCTAAGTTAGAATGACTAAGAAACATCAATACTTGTGAAAAACTACTTATTACTATTATTTTCTATTTATACAGCGATACAGGACCTCATATATTGAGGGCACCGCTACGCTCCCTTTTCTTACTTTTGCAAAACAAACACATTTTCTTTCATTTTACAAGCGCCGCTAGGCCGCTACATAGCACCTGCTTCGTAAAGGTTTAGCAGCAGGCCGCTACCGCTATTTTCATCCATGCACATAGGTCTTTCCATCCCCCCTGATCCCATCCCAAAATGGAGCCCACAATTGGGCCCCACAAAAAAGTTCTCACATAATATGTGAGAATAGTTCCCACCTGAATATTACCCTATATATATATATATATATAAAGATACTTCAGCCCTAAAAAACAATCCTAATCAAACTAGGAAACAAAAATAAGAATCCTATTCAAATTAGAAACTAATCCTAAATAAAACCTTTACTAAAACTAAAACTAATAATGATTACGATTTCCTGGGTCCCACATGTGGCCCACAATATATCTCACATCTGGTATTGGTGCTGCTGCATCATTCTCCCCGGCTTGGAAAGAACTCAACCTTGGGTTCGGAAAACGTCCGCCTGGATCAAAGATCAATTTGATGAACTTTCGATTCGTCGGTAGATCTGTAGCTTCCATGTACAGCTTCATGCATAACTGTTTTTTATGGTTGAAATTTGTGTTGATGTGCCTTACTTGTAGAACTTGCACCATCAAATAATAATCTCTGACTATCCAATGATAATCTCCCAGTTTACATTGTTGACCCCCAAAGACAAAATCAATATGAGAATTAATGTGGGGAATTTTAACAATTGATGGTTCTTCTCTAGCCATTTGTATATCACCATTACCCATAGAAGTGTCTTCTAGCTTTTCAGACTGAATATCTTCTGCCACTGGTTCCTCAACATGATGGTTTGTTGTTTTTTTAGGTAACTATCCATCTTGAGGCATAACTTTGCCCATGTAAGATCGTTTAAGCATGCACTCCACTTGAATTGCTTCCCAATATGCCTCATGAACGGTCGTACAATCATTCATATTCTCCATTATATCCAGTCTTAAGCCTCTCACAAAACTTATTAAATCATGTTCCTCATCATCTTCTAATCCAAACTTGTCTTGGAGCCATGCAAACATGTCATCATAGGCAAGAACAGATAATTATCCTTGTTTCAAATCAAGAATGGACCAAAAATAGACTTCATTTTCAAAATACCATGAGCCATATTAATCTGCATATTTGTATCTTTGAAGTATGTTGCAGATTGTGGTATCACGGAGTTTCATCCTGGATGAAAGTATGATGAACCTGCTGTGTAGATCTGCTGATGACAAATACGCTGGCAAAGACAAATCGGAAATCTGACGGTGGATGACTCAAATATCGCAAAAAGGAAACTTACCCGTTGATCGGGTCAAATCTGCCGTTGATCAGATTATTCAGATGCAGGATGATGCCAGCACAACTCAGTTTTTTTTTTTTTTTTTTCTGCCGTTGGGCCAAGCTGACCCGAACTGACCTGATCTAGGCCTAACTAGTGCAGGCCCACTTAACACTCAACTCTGTCACGTGTCACAGTGGGCTGTTTGGAACTGCCTCGGGCTTTGTGCAGAAAGGAAAGAAAAAGGCTGAAGCCTTTTCGTTGCTGAAGAGAGGAGGGCTTTGAAAACCCCTTTTTGCTATATGCTCCAATGAAGAGAAGGGGGAGATGGCAATGGCGAGCAGGCGAGAGTGGCAGCAGTGAGACGCAATGGGCGAGTGGCATCGGCAAATCAGGTATGCCGCTCTCTCTCTCTCTCTGTTACTCCTTGGCTTCTCCTCTTTCTTCTCTTTCCTTTTTTTTTTTCTTCTCTCCTGCTGCTTTCCTGTTCTTCTTCATTCTGCTGTTTTTTTCTTCTTTTTTTTTTTGTTCTTTCTCCTTTTTTCTTCTTGTGTTGGGCAAGGATTTGCAGTGAGGTCGAAAGGCTGGGTTGTGGCGATGGGATTGGCTAGGGTTCTGGGAGCAGGATTTATTTTTTCCTGAGGGTTGGGTTCTGGAATGGGAGATCAGAATGGTTTTGTGGCGGAGACTGCTGGGATGGTGTCGGTTACGGTGGGGACTGGTTGTGCCTATTGGCAGGGAATGGGGCTACTCCGCTACTATGTCTGTTGGTTTGGAGTGATGGGTGAATATGGCGGATGGGTTCGATTTGGGTATTCAGTGATGGTACGTGGATGGATGGGTAGGGGTAATCAATGCCGACAATCAGGGATTGTTCGGCTCTAATACCAATTGATGCAATCGTAGGGTTACAATCGCAAGTGCCGGGGCACAATTTGGTTCCCCTGGGAACAATCACACGAAGAAGAAACTCTCCAACGATAAAACCCACACAGGGAATTCTGTTAGTCTCCAAATCTCTTATTACCAATCTCTGCAATGCCATATATATATAATAAAAATATATTAAGCCCTAAGAAACAATTCTAAACAAACTAGGAAATAAAAATAAGAATCCTATTCAAATTAGAAACTAATCCTAAATACAATCTTTGCTAAAACTAAAACTAATAATAATTAGGATTTCATGGGTCCTACATGTGGCCCACAATATATCTCACGTCAGGTATTGGTGCTGTTGCATCATTTTTCTTCAACATAGGAAACATTAGATGGTATATAATGTCTATTATAGCATAACAATTTCAACAAAACTGGCAAGTATGCAATCATTTAAAATTACAGATTGGTGTTTATATGCCCAGGCATCCACAGATGCAATAGTATACAAAGAAATGAGTTTTTGTGTACTACCTTATATCCACCATTACAGTAAAATGGCAAGCATCCATATCCTCACTGTGTGTGGGTTTGACATCCATAGACAGACAGATATGTGCACTATCTTATATTGAACATTTCGGTGAAATGGAAAACATCCATATTCTAACTCTGCGTAGGTGAGACATCCATATAGCTTGATTGGTAACATGACTTGAACTCACAACCTATGATGCCCAGATACGGGACATGACATGGATATGGATTTCCCATACAAAAAGTTTTTAGTGTCGGATATGATACATGGTCTATTTTGAAGTATCCGGGCATTACAGCCCACAACCTCGAGGTTTCAAAAGTAGCCTTTCCTCCCTCTCTCATGCTCAAACTTTCCTATATGAAAGTGATGAGGCATCCACAGATGTAAAGTATATAACAAAATGGAATCTTTTTATAATGATCTAACAAGACATTGGTAGTATCCTGAAGCACCCATGTCTGACAATGTAGCAATTATCAATCTAATGGGCCCAACCATAGACGAATTGATGCTGCAGGAATATTCCACATTAGGAGATCCTAATCCTTGATCATTAAGAAATAGATGGGTAAGAAAAAAAATAAAGCATTACTCCAGAGTAAGGGTTTCGATATTTGATGCTATGATACCCGAATACTTCAACTTGGGATACATATACATGTAATTATCAAATCATATCCGGCACTGAAATTTTATATGTAAAAGCCTTGCCCCCAACATATCCATTACCTTGGTATAAAAGACACACAGAACACACACATTCGCTTTCATTCAACAATTTACCAACTAAAAAATGTGGGCAGCTTACCACACGTTATCTTCCTCTGTTCATTGGCGAAGACTTTAACAAGTTCACCCTGTAATTTTATAAGAGGATTAGAAGAAAATCCAAACAGGTACCTATAAATCCATGAAAAATTTTAAGAAAATCTATCAAATGAAACTATTTTACCATGGCAAACATGTTGGACAAACCCAACCTAAACTCACTTCCATAAATAAACATTTTTTTCATTGTTTTCTAAAACAGTACGTAGAATAGAATGAAAGTTAAAACATAAAAACCATTTCATAAGTAAATGTAGAAGACTCACAAATGACAACAATGTGTGGAGTTTCTATTAGTGTCTGGAAATGGTTGGCAAGTTTCATACTTGCACACCCTTCCAAATGGCCCCCCAGGCATGATAATCACCGAATTAAGGTCTGATTGGGAGCTCTTTTATGGATTAAAGGTTGGCCAAATGCCAATTTGATTGAATGAGCAGATTATTGTAGGTTCATAACCATCTAAGGACACAAAGTAAAATAGTTTAGTAAGTGCCAAAATGACAGCTGAACTTTGATGGTTACAATCCTTAAGATCAAGATTATGCCAACATTCTATGTGCCCCCTGTAATATTCTGAACTTGGTGGGGGGCCCAGGTTGGGGCACACCCTTTGTGGCTAGGGCTAGAGGCTTAGAGATTCCATTAATTGTTATTATGAGTGGACCCCAGGTCTGGTGAGCAATTTATAAGAACTCTCTTGGGTCCTTGGGCCCTTAGTTTCGATTTATTAGGATGGTGGAGCCTACTTATAGGTTTGTTTTATTATAGAAAAATGACCAAGGGTGGTGTACGTCAATTTTAAGCAAGGGAGACACTTGCGCAAGGCTCCAAGTTGGATTCCTTTTGTGCATATGATAGTTTGAGTAGGACTCCACCACCATCCTATATATGTAAAATTTTCATTGACCCCCTTATTTGTTCATCAACTTCCTTGCTATTCTTCTTTGGGAAGAGAGAACCCTAAGAGATTTTGGTGCTTGAACTAGGAGGAGAATCAGATTTTCACATAGAGGAAGAAGACGACCATCACCGGTGCGAGTAGCCAATGTCCTACTCCCAACCACACATTGCGAACGTGACAGACAGTCTATTATAAGACCTGAGTAGGATTTCCTCATATACAAGTTGCGGTGCTATTCTATTGTGGTGATGTTTGAATCAATGGATTTAAGGAATGTGTTTTCTGCGCTAATTGTTGTTTCAGCCCTGTTGAAGGCAGTACATAATGATCAATGAAAGTTTCCATGACTAATTACGTGCTTCAGAACCCAAAAGACACTGGCGACAAACACAGTGCATGTTTAAACGATGGAGAATGATCTGATTCTAGGGTTAGATGGGATGCTGGGTTCTTATAGATGAGATGATTCTTAGATGATGGTTTCCTGCATAAAGAACTAAAATTAATTGGCTATTCTGTGCCGTAAGTAGAATTTTTGAAGTGCAGGTCGTCAAAAACAGTTTTGATCGACAGAGGTCGTGGGACCCATGGCCCACCTGATCGATGATCAGGACCCAACATTTGAAAGTGGACCCATAGGCGACCACAGTAGTAGTGGGCCATGTGGAGTGGGCCCTGTTTGGCCCACCATCCAGCAACTCCAAACACCTGAGGCGTGAGACCCATTGCATGTGTCGGCATGCTATTTTCTTATACTCAGTTGTGGGCCCAGGTGGGCCACCTGATGACCAATCAGAACAATGGAGTTGGAATGGGGCCACTGGGCGACCCTAGAGATTTGACCCATCATGGGGGCCCACTATCCAGTCCACCCTTGACTGCAGGGCATAAGCCCTTGTTCTATGCCGGGAGAAGTTCTGTTGGGTGAAGTGAATCTGATATGGACTTACAAAAATTGCATTAAGGACCTGACCTTTTTATAAATTACAAAAGAGCTTTAAAAATATCTTAATTAATGGAGATTTCTTATGGAATGTGGAATATGCGATGCAATTATGAGGAGGACTGTTTTGTGAGTATGTTAATGATAGAAACAGAGGGCGGACCACTCCTACACAAACAATCACCAGCTATGTCTAGAAGTGGGGCATGAATCAACACGGTTTTGCGTATGGAGGCTGGTTCCACAACAATGAATGTCGTGTAATTAATATATCCTATGATTAGTGCTGTGTTAAATTTATATATTATGAATGGAATGGTTAAAGGAATTGGATACGATGATGTACTCAGTGAACCACTAGCACGGTATGAGGTGACAGTCTCATACAAAGAGTCTGTTGTGGTTATGGAAAGTCTGGACCATGGGGTTCAGGTTGTGATATGTATGAAAGGGGCAAATTATGGATGTGGGCCGTGGAGCCCATTGTGTTGGCTGGTCCTTGGTGGACATTGATAGAGAAATGATGCTTGAGTGGCATCTTGAAATATGTGCAACCTTGGTGGCAGTGTATTGTGGACCAGGTGAGAGGATTTAGTTCAAAGATACGATTTGGGATGGAGATTGGGTTTAATTTTTGATTTATTGTAATTGAATATTGTATGTTATTGGAACACTTGGTGGAATTTTATTCATTTGATATGTTTAGCATCATATTGCTAGTATAGGAAATCATTCACCAGTTTTTACTGATGTTGGATTGCCCCCTTCAGGTAACCGTAATATGGGTGGGCAAGTGAACTACGAGGATCATCCCGTAGTGCGTAGTTATTAGAATCCTACAATTCGTATCCCGAATCTTAAGGGAAACAATTAGTATCTATACAATGAATCACATTTATAGATGAATCTTACGATTCCGGTGTAAATCATACGATTCAATACTCGTTTCATCAAATTTTACAATTCAAGTAATTCGGCTAAGCGAGAATAACTACAACCATAAGTTAATATTAATAATCTTTTACCTTTTTATTCTTTCTTTCTTTTATCGCTTTTATTTTTAAAAGGTTATTTAATAGTTAACAAAAACCTCATAAGAGTTTTTTCCAACTTTGATGAGGTTTTAAAGATAAATCAAGAACATGCATTTAATTATAAAGTGTTTGATTGTCCGAATGATGCTTGTCTATATCTTCTTCTTCTTTTTAATCTATTTTAATTTTTTTTTCTTCATGAATACTTTCTTAACTTAAAGAGAGATCCTACCATGTAAGAATCAAGATTGATGATTTGGGCTTTATTTTTTTATTTAAAGATAATAAAAAATATATATATATTGATACCTTAAACTTATTTAACTCTTTACAACTACACATCATTTACTTCATTTATATATATATGGGAGATGCTCCTATGAGAGCATCTCTCACCTTACTATGAGAGAGAAGGTGGGGGCCCTCACATCCACATCCAATGCCAACAACTTAAATGCGAGGGCCCCCACCATATCTCTCATAGTAAGGTGAGAGATATCTCTCATAGGAGCATCTTCCTATATATATATATATTAATATATGTTATGATGTTCTTGATATGATTGTATGATAGGCTTTCTTGTTATTGTATTTATACCAGGGTTTTAAAAATCGTCCGAGTCCTAGTTGGCTCAGCCGAGTCAAGTAGGGCTCGGTCTTTAACGATCCGAGTCGCTAGGACTCGGTACCAGATTCAATGGACTCGGGCAAGTCCCAAGGGACTCGACTGAATCAACTCACTGACGAACATGGGACTTCAAAAAGCCCTTCTACACCTAAAAAAGTCAACTTCCTTTGTTTCAACTTGCTGGAGATAGGAGAAAACAGCCTCCAAAGCTCTTTCCTAGCAACTAACATCCTCAAATCCATCCATTTTAAAAGGTCTAGCCTACCACAAAATCTAACCACTATTCACATTAAAGAGGGTTTTTTGATTTGTCAACTTTGAGGTATGTTTTCTTGAATTTACATGCATATATGGTTTAGGGAAGATGCTAAGATGAAGGTATTGCTTGAAGATGGTTTGGAGGACCATTATTTGTTCCAAAAATGCATTTTTTGTATTTTCGGGTCTTTTTTTTTAATTAAAAAATCTGATTTTTTTTTCATTATTTACTTATGTTTTTTGTATGAAATTATTATTTTGGGTGTGTATAACCTGGATCTATGGTTCTATCCCTAGATTTATGCATTTATGTGCAATATTAATAATTTCCTTACTTTTTCTTGTAAAAATAATTATTAATAATATGTTTTTTTTTTTTTGCATTTTACATTCTTAAATTATATAGAATAGAAGATTACATGTGTGGGTTGTCTGTAGATGATATTTTCAACACTTGTTTGGTTAAAATAATGTGATTTTCTTGATTATGATGTAATTTAAAAAAAAAAAATTCGAATTCTTTTTCATTATTTATTTATGTTTTTTTGTATGAGATTATTATTTTGGATGTGTATCTAAAATGGATCTATGGTTCTAACTCTAGATCTATGCTTGTATGGGTAATAATAATAGTTTCCTTACTTTCTCTTGTAAAAATAATTATTAATAACATGTTTTTTTTTTTTTTTTTGCTTTTTACATTCTTAAATTATGTATAATAGATGATTACATGTGTGGGTTGTTTGTAGATGATATTTCAACTATTGTTTTGTTAAAAGAATGTGATTTTCTTGATTATGAGGAAACATTTTTACTAAAATATTAAAAAATCAGAATAGTTTCATTATTTATTTATGTTTTTGGTAAATGGTAAGACCAGGGTTATTAAAGTCGCACCCAGGCGACCAGTCTGCGCCTCATCATCCTTGGGGCGAGGCGACAGTTAAGCGCATAAGGAGCGCGCCTTTGAATGAGGCGTGAGGCGTGCGCATAGTGGGCTTCGGTCAATATGGCCCATAACTTAAAATTTTCAAAAAAAAAAAAAAAAAAGGGTCCAGCCCAACACAGGTATTGGTCGACGCGCTTAACTCAGAAATTGGTCCAGCCCAACACAAAAGAGCATATATTCATGCCCTAAGTCAAAAACGAAATTAAAAAAAAAAGAGAGAAACGGCAGAAGGAGGAGGAAGAAGCTGCTCTTCACACCGCTGTGAGAACTCATCTCCACTATCACCCCAGGTCGTCTTCATCCTTTCGACTCATCTCTACTAGCAGATTCATAGTCGCCTAAGAGAAATCGAAGCTCAGCATGTCGGTTTTACCTCATTTCTTTTTGTTTCTTTTCCTTCTTTTGCTAATTTTCTTTCCTTTTTCTTTTCTTCTGTTGCATTTTTGTTTTCTTTTTAGTTTTTCCCGTTGCTGTTGCTGCAACTGCTTTCTCTCTTCTTTTTTTTTTTGCCATTGCTTTCTTTCTTTTTTTGTTGTTTTGTTTATAGATGTCAACGCCAATGGAAGCTAGTAATAGAAAGGACCCAGAATGGCAGTATGCACATTTGGAAAATCCACAAAATAATAATAGGTTCAAATGTAAATTTTGTGGAAAAATATCAAATGGAGGTGTTTATCGGGTCAAGCAACATCTTGCTGGGGGTTACGGGAATATTACTTCTTGTCCAAAATGTCCAGCTGAAGTTAGAGAAGAGATTAGAGAGTACGTGACAAAGGAAAAGATAGAAAAAGTAGAAATGAATATGTTGCCTCATTTTGATGAATTGGCTAATGCGTTTGAAGAGGATGAAGATGATGATATAGAGGTCATTGAACATGGTAAAAGACCCTTGGCTCATCGTAAAGTTTCTAGTGCTCATGGAAGTGCTACTATGTCCATTGCGTCCAAATCTAAAAAGCCAAAGCAAAAAGGGCCTATTGATGTATTCTTCACTCCCAATCCGAACGTTGAGGAAGATGATGAGGCGGTTTACACAAATGAAAGATTTGATCAAGCCTGCAAAAATCCGATTTGCAACTGCCTTTCTCACTTTAGCAAGGATTCATCAACAAAAAAACAACTTGAGGAAGATGTTCACTTAAGAGGAATGGACAACAAGCAAATGGGCAAAGGAGCAACAGGGTAAAAGGGTTGCACAAATTATGTTAATGCCTTCATTTTGGAACACTGTTGTCTATGCCCTTAAGGTCTTGAGTCCTCTTCTGTGTACTTTGATTGGTTAATGGTGAGAAAAAGCCTCCCATGGGATACATTTATGAAGCTATGGATCGGGCTAAAGAAGCCATTTCAAATGCTTTTGGTGGAAAAGAAGAAAGATATAATAATATCTTTGAAATCATTGGCAGAAGGTGGGATGTTCAATTGCATCATCCTTTGCATGCAGCTGGATATTTTTTGAACCCAGCGTTCTTTTTTTCGAATCCCAATATTGAGAAAGATAATGAAGTTATGACTGGGTTGTATAATTGCATATCAAAGCTGGTCCCAAATATTGATGTACAAGATAAGATCATTCAAGAGTTGTTTATTTATAAGCAATTTGAAAATTTATTTGGGTTGCCTATGGCGATTAGGCAAAGGGCGACAAGGGCACCAGGTAAACTATTTTATCACATAAGTTTATTCCATATTTCCATTATATTATAAAATTAATTTTTTACATTTATCCTATAAATTTATGCTAATTGCCTATAATTAGCAGCTGAATGGTGGGCTGCATATGGTTCCAAGACCCCAGATTTGCAAAAATTTCCGATAAAAGCTCTCAGCTTGACAACGTGTAGTTCATCTGGTTGTGAGCGGAATTGGAGTGTATTTGAGCATGTGAGTATTTTTCTCATGTCTAATGAATTTAAAATATTTTTATTCTCTACATATAAATTTTAATATCTTTTTTAATTGTTGCAGATTCATAGCAAAAAAAGAAATAGGTTGGATAAAAAACGCCTCAATGATCTCATATTTGTTAAGTACAACAGAGCACTGAAACGTCGATATGATATGCGAGACATGGTTGATCCCATTTCTTTGAAGAATATTGATGAAAGCAATGAGTGGTCGCTTGGGAGGATAGATGGAGAATTGGATGAAAATGATGAGCTTGTGTTTGATGATGATATTTTGACATGGGGTGATGTTGCTACAGCTATTGGAGTTGGAGATAGTAGTCAAAGAACTAGAGCAACATCAACTTCAAGGGCAACGGCAACACCAAGAGGTTCTAGATCATCAAATGTTCTTCAATTGGTAAATGAGGAAAAGGCAGGTCCAGAGGAGACGGACAAGGAAGACATGGATGGATATAGATCCAATAATGAAGAAGAAGATTATGACTTACTTGGTGTAGATGTTGAGGATGACTGTTAGGTCCTCCTTAGGAGCATTTGTGTTGTTGCTTTGACTTTGAAGTTGTATTGATATCTGACGGATTTTGGTACTTTTGTTGAATGTTTACAATTTAGAGTGATGGATGCTTTATGACATTTACAATTCTTCTAATATTCATTGCCTTTATTGTTCTAATTTGTGAATTATCTGTCTATACCAAAATATATATTTTTTATCTACAATGTGCGCCTCGCTTCAATTAAGCCCGCGCCTCGCCTCACACCTTAGCGCCTAGGCCCCAGGAGACCTTAGCGCCTTGATGCGCCTCTCGCTTTTCAAAACACTGTGTAAGACTAAGAGACCATTATTTTGATTGTGTATAACAGTCTATAACATGGATCTATGCTTGTATGTGTGCAATAATATTTTCTTTAATTTTTTCTATTTAAAAGTATTATTAATAATATGTTCTTTTTGTTTCTACATTCTTAAATTATAATCATTTGATTGTATAGAAATTCTTGAATTCTTGATTGTGCAGATCACCGTCACTTAAATTAGATCACAATGGCCCCAAAAAAGAAAGAGAAAGAAGTTGACCCCAGATGGGAACATAGGGAGATGGTTGCAAGAGACCGTCATAAGGTCAAATGCAAATGGTGTCATAAGATTCTCAGTGGTGGGGATCCACAGATTTAAACAACACCTAGCAGGTATACAATGGGAAGCTAAACCATGAACAAATGTCCCCACTGAAGTGAGAAAACAAATGAGAGTTTTGCAAGGAAAGAAGAACGATAAAGAAAAAAAGAAAAAATTTGATGAGAGAGTTGCAAATATGCAGAGGATTGACACTTCTGATGATGACTCTGACAGTGGTGGTGATGCTGAGGAGAGGAAGTCAAGGAGGGCTATGAGAACAAGCCATGAACAGTTTGCTTCTGAGCAGGCTCGTATGGAGACACAGGCAGGGGCCGGTTCTTTAAGAGCTCCTCCTGACCCTCATCAGGACACACCGAGGAGAGGGACATTGGATCCATTCTTACATCAGTCCCAAAGTACGAAACAACCAAAGGTTAGTAGCTCTATCATGGGTGATCTGAAAATTAGAGCCATGAAAATGGGGACAGCCATCTCAAAGTTCTTCCATTATAATCAGATTCCACCGAATGTCGCTAATTCACCATACTATCAGGCCATGGTTGATACTTTAGCTGAGGTCGGGCCGGAGTTAAACCTCCATTCGCTTATGAGATTGGCGGAAAGTATATTGACATGGAAGTTGACAATTATTGGAGATACCTGGAAGACCACTTCAAAACTTGGGAAGAGTATGGGTGAACGCTTATGTGTGATGGGTGGACGAGCAACAATAGGTGGCGCATTATTAATTTCATGGCTTACTGTGTAATGGGAACAGTTTTTGTCAAGTCAGTAGATATAAGAGGGCATAGAATGGATGCACACTATTTGTACAGTTTGATTGATGATACCTTGTATATGGTTAAAAATTGGCACAAATATGTTGTTGCAATTGTGACAGATGATGCAGCTAACTTCAAGGCCGCGGCAAAGAAATTGCATGAAAAGCATAGGAGTATTATATGAGTGCCGTGCGCGGCACATTGTATTGATCTCATTTTGGAGGACATTGGCAAATTAGATGATGTTCGTGATACTATTGATGAGGGAACTATGGCGACATCTTTGATCTATAACCATTAGTTTATGACCGATCTGCTAAGATAAATGAATGAGGGTCGTGAGATTTTGAGGTCGGGTATCACACGCTTTGCTACGCACTTCGTGGCCCTTGAGAGTCTTTGTCGTGCGAAGGCTAACATAATGCAGATGTGGACGAGTAGAGCATATGTGAATTCAGATTTTTCACGTCAACCTTTAGCACGGCCGTGTACAACAGATTGCCCTTAAGAGAGGATTTCCAGAACAGGCATAACGAATTACAGACTTACTTGAGCCTCTTGTTTTGGTCCTGAAACTAGTGGATGGTGATTCGAAGCCCACAATGGGCTTTGTGTATGATGCCATGGATAGAGCAAAGGTCCCGAGGAAAGTATAGGACTTATTATAAGAAGCTTTGGAAAATTATTGACAATCAATGGGACAACCAGATGCATTAAGACATACACGCGGCAGGTAAATTTTGACTATTATGGTTATTAAAAATACTAACTAGTTACTAGTAAGTTACTGTTTATTTTGGAATCCAATAGTCAATACTTATTACTTAATGACGTCATGGCATGTAGCGTACTACTTGAACCTAAGCTCCTTCTATAGCAAACACTTTTCCAAGCATGAAGAAGTTTTCCGTAGCTTGAAAAAAAACGTTAAGAGACAATGACAGATGACCTGCAACAACGAGTTACAATTCTTAACCAGGTAAGATGTCATAGACCATGACATTGTTATTCACAGATTTGTAGGCTAAATGCTAACTTATAAATTTTAACTTATAGTTGAAAAACTACAAGGGCGCTCTAGGTAGTTTTGGATCAGACGCAGCCATCTTGGGGCATAAGCAGATGGTTCCAGGTATTATTTCAATACTTAAATTAGATGAAATACAGTAATTTATGAATTATGACAAACAATTAATTTTATTGTTTTGATTTTTTTTACGCAGCTGAATGGTGGGCTACATTTGGCGATAAGGTTCCCCATTTAAGAGCTTTTGCAAAAAGGATATTGAGCCAAACAGCCTCATCTTCGAGATGTGAAAGGAATTGGAGCACATTCAATTTGATACACACTAAGACCCGTAATCGCCTTACTACGCATAAGTTGGAGAAGTTGGTCTTTGTCCATTACGACATGAGGTTAAGGGCAGGGAATCTAACGAGAAGAGACAGAGGAGACTACCAACTGATTAATTTGGATTATATATTCGAGGAAGATAACCCTCTTGATGAATGGTTGGCTAAAAGAGAGGATCTAGTATTGAATGATACAGCATTCCTTGATGAAGCAATGGCTGATGTTGCAGACTTTCAATCGGATGAATGATAGAATTCCCCACCACAACCTCTCACTCGCAGATCTGCTACGCCTACTTCTACAACACCATCAACGCGCGATAAGGGTAAGGGAGTAGCAGCGTCGTCATCGAAAGGCTCACAACGTGGTCATAACCGTGTGCCAGAGTTGACACGTTCTACTTCGGAACGTGTTGCAGGGCCAGAGATAGATCAACATCGATTGGTTCGAGTGGCCCAGTCTCTAAATCAAAACGATGGATTAAAGATCCAACTTTCTAATACATGCGAAAGTCAAAGGATATGAGCATCCATGCAAAGACAAGTCAAAGCCAACGGTTGGCCACTCATGAAGAAGAGTACCACCACAAAACATCATCTTCTAGCAAGAGTAGCTCACCAGAAGGAGGTGAACAGGGCCACAACAAGGAGGCGGCATACAAAGGTGGTGATGGTGGTGGTGGTGGTGGTGGAGATGACAACATTAATCTATATGACCCATTACATGGTGGTCCAAGTGAGTCAGCTGGTGGGTCACGTGCGTGGGGCAGAGGTGAAGGAAATGAGCCATCGGATGAATATCCTCAGCCGCATCAAATGGCATCAAGTCCTTGGATCACAAGTTCTGATATTTCATATGGGTATGGGCAAAATTATGGACACTCACACCACGATCCTTCGTCTGAGTATGAGCAGCCGCAGCGGTATGGTGGATGCGGTGGTCCTTCGCATGGGTATGGCAACAACAGTTTGGAGTATTACCGGTACCCATACCCCCACAAGTGCAACCACCGCCATATGCATATCCTCAACTTCAACTTATGGCTCCATCATCAAACTATGGAGAAGGTCCTATAACTCGAGCAGGGCAAGGGTTCTTTCATTTTGACTTTGCTCAATACTATCATCAAAGTCAAAATAACGACGAAGATGAAGATCTAGAACCCGCAACGCATTCAACATGGAATTAGTATTTAAATTTTATGATGAAAGAGCTAAGGTATGGTTTTACATTTTTATATGCTATAAATATAATTGAAGCGTAGTTACATCTTTGATCTTACTAGTTGACTTGATAATTGAGAGTGGATCTTGAAAGTTGGAAACATGTATATTTTATTTTCTACTTTTTAGTTTTAAATTTTAATTGCAATTAAATTATAAAAGGGCTTGCAATTATGTTATTATTGATTTACTCTTTGAAAAAATGGCAAAATCTATCGTTAACGTACAAGAATGAGGAGAGTTAAACTATATACATGGATGGATGGAGGGAATAAAAAGAATAAAAAAGGAGAAAACCACTTGTTTCCTTTTTTTTTTTGGCGTTTCAAGGGACTCAAGCCGACTCTGCCAAGTCGAGTCCCGAGTCCCTTTTTTTTTAACATTGATTTATACTTGCTATAAATGGGAAAATGGATAGTTATGAATAATTACTTTTTTCCTTTTTCTTTTAATTTTTAATTGTTTTTCATTTTTATTAGAAAATTAAAAAAAAATACTACGATTCACGATACGATTTGCGATTCGATTCGATTCATGGGTATGAACGATCTGTGATACGATTCTGATTTTGAAAACTATGCCGTAGAGTTAGGCATGCTTGGCTGAGGACAGAGCGACTCAAGAACAATAATTAAAGGGACTAGCCCTCAATTGGAGATTTATTAATTATTTTAAAATATTTCTTTTATTGCTGAAAGTTAGAACATGGAAACTCTTTGTATCAGAGACAATTATTTCTTATCCTTGATTTTTCATAATTTTAATTAGAATATTGATTTGAGTAAATGCCCATTACTTTAATGAATTTATTTAATTTATGTTTGGTAGTTGTTGCCAACAAGTCACAACCCGAAATCCGACAGGCCCTAGAATTTGGGCCGTGACACCCCTAATCCTTCCAATCCTACCCTAACTCCACGATTTTCATACATCAAGGTGGGGTCCAAGTGAAGAGTCCACGAGTGTGAAGCTTGAGAACCATTCACAGCCGAACTTTCCTCGATAACATTAAACGTAGGAAATCGACTTAAAACAATACATCCAGTCTCCACTTTCTTGCTATAGGTTGCGACTAATACTCCATCAGCAAAGCCATCTAAAGATGCCAACACATTCCTGGTTCAGTGGTGTTGGAACGTTAGTATCACACAACTGCCCGGGGATCAATCACTGGGTCTTCAAGTTTCCTCCATCACCCTGAACAGTAGTCCAACTTAGCCACACACACACATATAGACATGGGAAATGCTCCTATAAGGGTAACTCTCACACTACTGTGAGAGTTCCATCAGTAATATCTCATATAGATGTGTATCATTGATGATGTGACTTCACGTTTTACAACTGCTTGTGGTATACAACATTGACATCATCACAACCTAACATCCTACATGATAACCATGCATTCTTATTCTACAGTAAAGAATTACTTTTAGCACTATTTTCAATGATTGCTCCTCAATTCATCAGCGCACATGACATGCTCAGAACAGACAATTATGATTAAATATAAAGAATGTCATATTCAATAGACTAGTGCAAGAAACAAAAAAAACAAAAAAAAAAGGGACTTATGCAACTGAAATACCTTCCTCTTTCTATCATCCAGGGGTTGTACTTCAATAGCAAGATATGAATCAACGTCATCAGCGGTAACCAAATATGTAGGTTGCTTTGCTCCTGTTTCCAGGAAGACTTTTAGAGGCCAGATGCCAAGGTAAGAGCAACACTCAAAAAGTCAAAGCAAAACAATATATACAAGATGATTACCAGCTATGAAATTCACAGACCCATTTTCCAAATGCCGTACCCACTGGTAGTGCAAAAAGAAGCCACAACTGTGAATAATATTCAATGGAAAGCCAATGGAAATACTCTCTCACATCAGGCATGTGAAAATATATTCAAGTACTTCAACAACCAGAATCCGCAATAACATACCTCAAAGTTGCAACTGGTTGTTCCATTAATTGAGTATCCACATGCTAGGATTTCTCGTCCTGGAAAAGCTTCACCTGTTATCTGGAGATCCTTGATAGCTGGTAAAGGATCGTCTTCTGCCGCTGTCCATTGAATCCTCCTTATTAAGAAGCAGAGAGCAAATAACTAATAATAACTAAAGGCATCAGTTAGCATTTTACCTTCAGAAAAAGAGGAACTAGGTTCCTCCAGAACTGGTGGTAGATTAGGAGAAAAAGAGGAGTTGAGATCATCATGTGCAGGTGTCAAGTAAGGACTTCCAGAACCCCAATGGACTGAGGGTTCTCTCATATTCTGGAATCCAACAGCTTCAGGATCATCTATTTCGTTGCCACTAACAAGGTCACTGAAAGCTGGATGTCTAGAGTTCTCTTCACCAAGATGGAAAGCTTGGAAATTACCCTGTGTGACTATAGGCTGTGCCAGTGCATCTTGTACAGAATTTCTGGAGTTATAACAGAAAAATATTGACAGGGGCACCACATTAGACGTCATCAATTGAATAATACAAATATGCTTACAGCCATTAAAATGCTCTCAGAAAACAAGCTACAAACAACCAGCATATGAAACCTCTGAACAATTCCACAAATTTGATGACAAAATAAAAGTGTCGCCCACCTTTTCACATGCTCAGCTCCAGAACCATGCAAACCAGTATAAGAGGCTTTTAAGCTATGATGCCCAGATACGGCATGGATACGGTAGGGACTTGGATTTTACATATAAAAAGTGATGTATTGGATACGATACGACACGATACGTTTCCCATTTTCAAGTATCCATGCATCATAGCTTTTAAGGGTTTTTTTATTACTTGATTAAATTCTTATGACTGCATTATAGTAAGAGGATCGACAGCTAGACCGTTCGTTACAATCAATCTACAGTCAAAATATCCGTTCCTTAAAGAACTGCATGCAACAGTTAGGGATCAGAGAACATTTGAATCCTCTTCATGTCCACAATAAATAGTGGATTGTGTAAGGAACAGCTATGGAAACGTGGACAGTAAATAGTGGACCATGTGAGGTAGAAATCTGAGCCTTCAGATCTCAAATATTAATTGAAGGAGATCAATACTGTACCATGCCTGTATCCAGGGAATATGTTGCAAGGACAAAAGGAAAATGAGGCTATATCAATGGAACAACGGTTAACCCTCTGTCCACTGATACCAAATACTAGGGCTGTCAAAATGCCACACGACCCGTTAACACGACACGAACCCACACGATATTAACGGGTTCGGGTGGGCTCTTAATGGGTTCGGGTCGTTAACGGTTCCAACCCGTTAACACGTTAAGTTAACGGGTCATGTACGAATTAAACCAATAACCTGTTAACAACCCGCTTAATCCGTTAATTTTTTTTTAGTTCCTAAGTGTAGCTAGAATTAATTTATATTCTAAAAGAATAAATTAAAATTTATTGTTTTATAGTGGGGTTTTAGGTGGGATCCACTCGAGATCCTCACTAACAGTTTCGTGTGGCTTATTTATTTTTGTACGGATTTTCTTTTAATTTTCGAAATGACTTAATTACTTAACGGGTTAACGGGTTGGGTTGTGTAACCCATTAAATTAATGAGTCGTGTTCGGGTTGGATTTTTTGACCTGTTAACGGGTCGTGTACGGGTTGAGGTGATTTTAACAAAAATTCGTTAACCCATAACCCGAATTCGTTAACACGACACAATTGACAGCCCTACCAAATACCCCAAGGAGGCTAATAATTTTGTATACATGTCCTGGATACTAAATTATGTGGAATGTTTAGCAATGGGTTATAGTATAAGAATTAGTTTAGTAATGGGTTATGGTATAAGAATTCTGCCAAGGAAGTTTGAAACATGACAATCAACACAATCCCAAAAGAATAATATTGCCCACAAGGGTCAACTTCATCAAGAAATTGCTTGTCACAGACAAGGATAAAGGACCATTAGTGCCTATTATTCAATTTTTCTCGCCTTGTGGGAAGCATTGGATCGTTGTGAACCCATTGTAACTCATTATACCATGGATGGTAATGAACAGTAAGGCAGGCAAGAAAGCAAGAGGGTGTTCGAGTTTATTGCTAAATTAAATTAATACTATCAACCATTGAGGATTCAAATTCTAGAGCATGAGAAGCTTTCATCACTTGGGAATTGGGATAGTGTATTAATTGTTACAAAGACAAGACAAGAAGGGAGGCTGACTGATCAAGGTTTGAAATCACAGTTGTGAGGGCATCACAATCATCCTAGAAAAGAAAATACATTGTGGCAATACACAGCCATCTCAGTCCGTTGCGGCATGAATTCTAGCTTGACCCCAAAAAAAGGATTAATAAAAAAAAAACTAAAAATATCCAAAATATTTAAAAATGTTAGTAGTTATTTTATTTTCTTTCCCATAGGGGAACAGTATAAAGGTATGTAGCGGACCCCAAGGTCTTATAGGTCCTATGCCAGTACTTGATCTTTAATTGTTTAATCCGTTATAGCTTCATGATCCAATAAAATGTTTTCCAAAGAATTCAGTGTCATTCTAAGCTTGTCTCTTTTTATCTGAAAAGATAGCATATATACACACGAGCTTTATAGGTAGTTCTTTTGATCTTTGATATGTTGTCTCTTATGTGTTCTTTCTTTCGCCCATGATGAATCCTTTCCATTCCTCACTGTACTATATTGGTGATAGTCTCTATCAGGCCCCGCCAAGTAAACTCTAAAGAGTACTCAGATATAATTGGTGCTAAATTACATTAGGAGCAGGTTAGGCTAATTGGTATTAAATAAGAAGGAATTCATAGTAAAGGCGATTTTATATTAGGAGAAGAGGTGAAGAAGAGTGAAGAGTCAAAAGGACCATGACTTCCCTGGGATTTAATTTACTAAAGCGATGAATGATGATTATATAATCATTTTATACCAAGTAGGAAATGGCCCCTTGTGGATCTTCACCTTTTGTCCTTCACTTTGAGCCCCTTCAATATAAGGCCATTGTTAGAAATCCTAAAAATTCAAACCTATAAAATAAAAGGAGAACTTATTTAAATATATATATCATGTTTGTAACAGCCAATAATATCGATTGCAGCAACCTATTAGAGACATGAACTGATGCAGAGTTATAATCAAAATAGTGCATCAGTTGCACCACTACATGGTTTGTCGCAGCCAATGCATACCATATCAGTTGATATTTTAAACCACCCATCTGATTATTGACAGCAAAGGTTGATAGATCCACCTTGGCAGCAGAAGTCACAAGGCAGTCAAGAATGTTAGCAAAAATCAACGATGTGACCATGGTTGTGGACAGGAACAAGATCATGGTAATATAAGTGCACAGTGGCAGATTGAATCATAACAAGTTGAACTGTAAGGAATTTTCATCAAAAGAACCCCTCATCAAATTCAGACTAATGTTGCTATCTCTGATATTGGAGAACCAACAACTACTGTTTCTGAATCCATCAAAATAGGGCAAATTGACTCCCAAGAACTGTTTTTCATTATATGGTTAACATCTCCACTTCACATGGTCCAGGAACTCAAGGTATTGCGAGCTCAGCATATGATACAACTTTTGGATACTTGATTAGGGAGCTACCCGCCACAGGGCAGGTAAGACACAAAAATTCTCTAATTATGTAAGACCATTCTATGTGAGAAAATCATACTAGGCAGCATATCATACAACTTTTGGATACTTGATTAGGGGGCTACTCGCCACATGACAGGTAAGACACAACTATTCTCTAACTTATGTAGGACCATTCTATGTGAGAAAGTCATACTAGCAAATCGTTGTTCTAACCAATATCTTTCGTAAAGGTTATGCAATTTGTCAAGCACTTAGAATTGTCAAGGATAGATTCTCAAATGAAATAGTCATCGTAGAAGGTGACTGATAACTAAGGTGGGGAGCAGCCCCAACATGAATATACAAATTGAGGAGAGAAAAAAGCCTAATCTAATGCTTCTAGGCAATTAATTTCATTTACAACTTGCAATCCTAATTAAATAAAGAGTTCAAATATTAAAAAAATGAAGGGTATCACTAGCTGGCTTGAGGTTTGTGAACATGAACACATGGCGAAGAAGACCCCCTTCCACATTCTTTTCCTTATTCATCTCCAATCTGCTTTAATCCATCTCCAAGACAGAGCTCGAGGCCATGTTTTGCAGGGCTGGTAAAGTGATTGACTCATTCATACCGACTGAGCGATCCTCGGGCAAGCAGAGAGGTTTTGGCTTTGTCAGATTCAAATCAGAAAGAGAGGCAAAGCTAGGGATCGAGATTGTGAACGGCAGATCTTGGGGCAACCGGCGAATCCACGCTGACCTAGCTCATCCTCGCCCCTCTAACCCTACTCCCACTACCTCTGCCCACAAACAGATCTCACTCTCAAACCAACCACCAGCCACAGCCTGGGGACGTCCTCCTACTTGCATCCCCAAACCCTAGCGCAGGGTGGATAGTCAGAGATCAAGGTGGCCCCCTGGGTGGTTGAATCAGAAAAAAGGATCCTCTTTTCTAGTGTGATCGGCTTCCTCAAGCCACATAAGGGAGTAGCTGATGCAGATAGCTGGCTCAAGCAATTTTGGGGCAAATTGGCAATTAGCCGAAGGTTACTAGAAGAAGACGCCATTCACATCCAGCTTCTCTCAGAGGATGATCTCAACCAAGTTCTGAGATGCGCCATCGAATCACCTTCATCTCCATTTGTCACCCTCGACAGATGGATAAAGGTCATCGGTTCTCCCCCACCCAACCCCCAAATGGATTCGTTCGTTTTTATGGCGTTCCTTTGCACGCCTAGAATGAAGGTGTCTTTAGACTGCTTGGGGATTTCATCGGCTCAACCACTGAAATAGATCGCCGCACGTCGGATAAGGAGACCTTCGTCTACAGCCGTGTTAAGGTTTTAACCAGCAGGATTTGCAAGTTTCCCATCGAAATCCCTCTTTATGGGGGACCTGGTCATCTCTGTTCAGGCAGAAGAGGAACGCGTTGTCTCTCCCACCTCCGGCGTCGCCACCTCGCAAACGACTCCAAACCCTCCAAACCTTGCTCCGATCACTGAAGGTATTCCAGGGTCTGCAGGAGAGCTGCCATCGCTTTCCTCAGACCAAAGCCTTAGATCGTCTCGATCTAAGGCTCACAGACGAGCCAAGGTTCACAGACAGGTCACGAATCACAGACGGGCCACGAGTCCAAGACCCACCCCCTCGGCCTCTTCCGAAAAAGAAGCCTAGACTTGGCCCATGGTCAACAAATTCAATGTGGGCCACGGGATCCTTAACGGAGGCAGTCTCTGCTCCTTAAGTCATCTGGGTCGGCCCAAACCCTCAGCCCCAATCTCCAAAATTTCGTCTTATTGAAACGCAGTGGAGCTCATCTCTCCTGGAAGATCTAGACACTCCTCTTCCTCCAACGCATCCACCTCAGAGAGCTTAGGGACATGACGAGAAGGAACCTCTCTCCCAGGGCACCAATGACTTGCTCCGGCCACCCCGATAGCACCACCCATCTCAAACGATGTGCAGAGACAGGCGCTCTTCATCTTCTTGCTAGCTGCTATGCCTCAGACACAGATCCTGCTCCATCAAGCAGCGCCTGCTCCTCACAAGTCACTTCTTGCTATGCGCTGACCACTCCTCATTCAGTCCTAAAGGTTTCAACATCAATTCCTTCCCCTCGGCCGACTTCCACTGGTGGCATCTCGACTCCCACAGAGGCTCATTGCAGGGCAGAGATTTTCTCCTCGAGACATTCTCCCCCTTCTGAGGACAGAGTCAACATGCCTTACCCCAAGGCAGGACCCAGCGCAGCCTTTTACCCCTCCAATCAGTCTCCTTCGAATTCTTGGCTATCTCAGAAGGTCATAATGTGCGGACAAGCTATAGGTGTATTGGTAGACAATGTCAAAGAAGGTTGGGAGAGTCTTGTTGCTTTTGCCAATGAAAGAGACACTTCTAAAAAACATGTTCACCGGAAAAAAGGGTTCAAGCGGAAGCGGAAGGGTGATGCAACCTAGGATTAGGATGCAAGTGCCGGAGCACAATTAAGGTTCCCACATGAACAATCACGATGAAGAAGACACTCTCCAACGAAACCCACAACAAGGGAAATTTTATTAACTCAATTAACTGAGATTACCAATCTCTACAATATCATATTTATAAGAAAAGAAACTTAAGGGCTAAGAAATCAATATTAACTAAACTAGGAAATCAAATAATAATCTTGTTCAAATTAGAAACTAATCCTAATTGCAACTTCTAAAATAAAAATTAGACACTAATAACAATTAATAAGAAATTCCTAAACTTGCTTGGGTCCCACAATTGGACCATGAGTCTTGCCCCAACGAACAGATAGGGCTACTGCATCATTCTCCCCGGGTTGGAAAAGAGTTCGACCTCGAACTCGACTCTTCTTCTTGATGTTGCTTCTGTATACAGTGTATACATGAAGTGCATCCTTTGTGAGACGAAAACGGGACCCCTTCTTTGGTGGTGCTGGCTTCATAGGATAAAGTGTTACTTGCGTTTCACCATGCATGAATGTGTATGTGTTGTCACGCATTCCATTAGTACCATTCTTGTCATATATCCATGGACGACCCAACAAGATATCACAACTATCCATATGTACCACATTACACCAAATTGTATCGTATAATCTTTACCAACAGAAAAGATAACTAGACATGCAAACCGTACTTGCACTTGATCACCTGACATTAACCACCTAGCAAAATAGGGACGATGATGCTTCTGAACTTTCAACTGTAATCGATCCACAAGACCTTGAGATATAAGGTTCTGACAACTTCCGCCATCAATGACTACCATGCATTCTTGACCCTTAACTGTTCCTTTGGAACGGAAAATATTTTCTCGCAACCATTTCTTCTCAGTATTGAAGGGAGTGTCAATAATTACCTAGAGAGTCAATATCCTCCTCGGGCAGAATGTCATGTACTTCCTCTGTGTCAGTCTCTTTAGGATCATCATCTGGTGCAATTTTCACATCACTTTCATTCTCAATGAGGTGGATGCGTTTTGGACCTCCGCTGCACGATGCCCTTGTTGTTTACAATTATAGCATGTAATCCTATTTTGACCTTCGGGCTTGGTGAAAACTTTCTCCGGTGAATCACTCGGTTTAGACCCTACAATTGAGGAATTCTTCTGCATAACCCATTTAGATCCATTAAGTTTTCTGGCTTGATGGTTTGCGATCCCCTCAGCTTTGATAGCATGCTGAACAATCTCATCAACATTATCAAAATGTTTGAATGCAAGGATATCTTGTATGTCCAGTGTAAGCCCATTAAAATATCGGTCAACTAAGACATCCTCCTCTTCATCTAAACCACAATGGGCTTACATGGTCATAAACTCCTCAGAATACTCTACAACTGTTTTAGATCCTTACTTCAAATATTGAAAACTTGCACGCAGATCTCTGGAGTAATTAACAGGGAGGAATTTTTGCTTCAACAGATTTTTCATCTCAATCCACGTGTCAATGAAGTCAATTTGTTGGTTTCTTCGCTTCCGTTGCAACTCAGCCCACCAGATCGCAGCATAATTGCGAAATCGAGTTGCCACTAGTGTAATCTTATGACCATCCGTCATTGGCTTGTGTGCAAAAATATTTTCAACACACTAACCAATCTAGGAATTCATCCGGTTTCAATTTTCCATCATATTCGGGAATCACAAGTTTAATACCCAAATCATGATCAACATTGATTGCATGTGGATCTCGTTGATTCCGATTATGCCTTCCATCATCCCGGTGATTTTCCTCACGCCGATTAGTCTCCAAATTGGTTAATCGGGTTTCAATCCTTTCAAGAGACTCTTGCATTTGAGCTTGCATTTGAACCATCGTTGCAGATAGTTGATTAACAGTTACCGATAATGCCGCAACAGCTCCCCGCAAATCATCATCATTATTAGAGGAAGACTCCACCTCTATATGCTTCTTGGGAGGCATATTATTTTTTAATGCAAATTTAAAAAAAAATTGACTGACCTGTTGTATCGGATCCGACCTGAAAACTGGCCCAACTAGAAATTAGGCCCAACCAAGTGCGTGTGACTGAGCAATTGATGTTGTCTCGTTCGCTGTGCAAGAGAAGAGATATAAAGGAGAAAGGCTTTTCCTTCTGCTTGCTGCTATTCGTCGACAAAGGCGAGAAGGGAGAGTTTGTTGCTGTGCTTCGAAGATGTCGAGAGAGGAGAGGGCGACGGACTCTCGCGAAGGCGCTCGGGAGGACGGTGGACACCGGTGCTGATGACAATGGTGATGCTGCTCTCGTGTTGGGTCGAGAGCGGCAGCTGGGGAACTGGCGAGAAGCATGGCCGAGACTCGGGTGCCAGGTACCACTATTCTCACTAGCCTCCTTCCTTCTACTACTTCTTTCTTCTTTCTGACCTATATTGCTCGCTGCTTCTTGTTCCTTTTCTTCTTTTTCTTCTTTTCTTCTTCATCTCACTGCTCTTGTTGTATTTTTTTTTCTGGGTTGGGGATTTGGTCGAAGATGAGGGATGGGTTGGTGAAGGGGATGTGCTGAGGAGGAGGGGGTTACAGGAAAGTGGCTAGGTCGGCAAAGGGGATCGGGAGAGATCGGAAGTGTGTTTTTTTTTTTTTTTTTTTGGAAACTGGGGTGGGTGGGTGGTCTGTTGTGGGTTCAGAGATGGGCTGGGTTGTTGAGGGATTCGGCAGAAGGGATTCTGGGCTTGACGGAAGGGGATTATGGGGATGGAGATGTTTGTCGCAGGGGACTGACGGAGGGGCTGGGGATGGAGCTGGTTACGGACGAGTGGGCTATGCAGGGAGATGAACGATGGGTTGGGGAAAGGATAGGGGTAATCACACCATCCAATCGAGGGAACAATCGGCTCTGATACCAATTGATACAACCTAGGGTTAGGATGCAAGTGTCAGAGCACAATTAGGGTTCCCACAAGAACAATCACGATGAAGAAGACACTCTCCAACGAAACCCACAACAGGGGAAATTTTATTAACTCAATTAACTGAGATTACCAATCTCTACACTATCATATTTATAAGAAAAGAAACTTAAGGGCTAAGAAATCAATATTAACTAAACTAGGAAATCAAATAATAATCTTGTTCAAATTAGAAACTAATCCTAATTGCAACTTCTAAAATAAAAATTAGAAACTAATAACAATTAATAAGAAATTCCTAAACTTGCTTGGGTCCCACAATTGGACCAGGAGTCTTGCCCCAACAGACAGATAGGGCTACTGCATCAAAGGGTAGCAAAGAGCTTCAAAGTCTAACGTGCTCCATCAACTACGACAGCCGGCCTTCCCAAAATTCATCCTCCCTCAATGCTGTAAATCGAGTAAGAGATTTTGTCAATAGTCATCAATGAAAGCACTCTCTTGGAATGTTCGCGGTTTAGGGAGAACTGTGAAGCGTGTTATCATTGAGGTAGTTCGTAGTTACAAAGTTGACATTCTGCTCCTTCAAGAAACTAAGATTAGTTCAATGAATCAAGCTACTATCACATAAATTTGGGGTAAAAGTCACTGTAGCTGGATATCTTTGGACACAGAAGGATCTTTTGGGGGTATTCTTCTCTGTTAGAACAGCAGACTATTCAGCATAAAAGATATTTTTAAAGGTGGTTTTTCTCAATCGGCAGTGTGCTTGAGGACAAGGATAATGGCTCGGTTTAGATCATCTCTTCCTTCTATGGCCCTACAGATCGCAGTCTCCAAAGTAGCTTTTGGTGTGAGCTTGACTCCATTCGAAGTAAATTGACGGGTCCTTGGTGTATAGGTGGTGACTGGAACATTACCAGATTCCCTTTTGACAAATTTGGAGGTGGCAACACTACAGCTCACATGGCAGCCTTCTCTGATTGGATTCATACCCACTCTCCCGGATCTCCACCTAGGAGGGGCTAACTTCACTTGGTCCAACCATCAGATACCACCTTCTTTGTCACGTCTTGACAGATTCTTGGTCGCCAATGATTTGATTGATTTGTATCCAGAAGTTTGCCAAATTGCTCTTCCCAAGCCCACGTCCAACCATTGCCCCCTCCTTGACTCAAAAAACGTGAAGTGGGGACCCACTCCCTTTCGCTTTGAGCTCATGTGGCTGGAGGACAAGCATTTTAGAGACTCAATTAAGACCTAGTGGAACAGCTACGATGTTAGTGGTTGTGCTAGTTATCGGCTATCTTCGAAGTTGAAAAGACTAAAACTTAGCGTCAAAGACTGGATCAAGATTAACCATAGACCTGTGGAATCTTATAAGGCCACCCTCCTTGAAGAAATGCAAGCTCTTGACATCAAGGAAGAAAATCAGATTTTGTCTAACACAGATATCGCCAAAAGATTTCACCTTAAAGATCTCTTTGAACGTAGAGTTCGGGAAGAAGAAATTAATGGAAACAGAGATCGAGGTGTAAGTGGCTCAAAGAAGGGGGCAAAAACACTAAGTTCGACCACAGCATGGTTACGGTTAGAATGAGGGGAAACATAATCAATTTTTTGACAGTCAATGACAACAGATTAATCGACCGAGATGGAATCACCAGCCACATAATTGACTGCTTCCAAAACATTTACAGCAAAAACAGAAGGGTTAAACCTTCAATTGATAACCTTCAATTTCCCACAATTACTGGGGAGGCTGCAATTTGGCTGGAAGGTGAGTTTCAAGAGGAAGAAGTTAGAATCACAGTCTTTAGCCTTGCCAGTGATAAAGCTCCAGGTCTAGATGGCTTTCCAATCTCCTTCTTTCAAAAGCATTGGGATCTCCTTCGAGCTGATATCATTGATGAAAATATCGGCCGCTATGCTACACGGATGAAAATATTACATAGCGGCCGATATATCGGCCGTGGCAACAGTGGCCGCCACGCTACATTGGAAATATCGGGTATCGCACCCATAGCGGTCCGTAGCGGCCGCTACGACCGATACATTGCCGTAGCAGCCGCTACATTGCAGTCTGGGTTAAAACCACCCCCCTCCCTCTCGTTTGCTCCACTGAACCACATATTTGACAAACAACAGAAAATAAAAATAAAAATAAAAGGAGACAGAGGAAGAAAGGAAAAAAGAAAAGAAAAAAGAAAAAAAAGAAGAAGAGTTGCAGACATACCTCATGCGTGGAGGCACTAACAACGTCGCAGCGGCAGCAGCAATGGCGACGGTAGCAACAGCATAGCGGTGGCGGCAGTAGCAGTGCAGTGGCAGCGACAGCAGTGGAGTCGCGACGTCCCAGCAGCATCGTCGCAGCGGCAGCAAGTAGAATCGGCGGCGGCTCCTCCTTCTCCGTCCCTCCTTTCTCTTTCGTTTCCCTCTTTCTATTTGAGATGACGCTAGGGCAGCAAATGCCCTTATCGGGCTGCCTCTTCTTTTCTATCATCCGGTAATTCATGGGCCCACGATGGGCCCACCTAATGAAGCCCCTCTTCTTTTCTATCGTTAGGTCATTCATGGGCCCACAATGGGCCCACCTAATGAAGGGCACAAATGAAATGAAATGAAAATTACATGGGCCATTTTAAAAAACCATTAAAAATCCATCCACCAAAAAATAATGCATTCAAAAAATTAAATGTAAAATCCATTCACTAAAAAAACATTCAAAAAATTAAATGTGGACATTCAAAACGATAAAAATTAAATAGAGCCCCATTGAAGTTCTAAACAAAAATTAAATTCATTTTGGGGCACTTAATGGGCCCTATTGAAGTTTTAAACAAAAATTAAATGGAGCCCCCCTTTTATTTCTCGATTTGTGTGTGTTAACCCCCTAAACCTATTTAATTTTGGCCTTGATTTTAATTCATTAAGGGGCACTTAATGGGCCATATTTAAGTTCTAAACAAAAATTATATGGAGCCCCTCTTTTATTTTTCGATTTGTGTGTGTCAAACCCTCTTTCATTGAATCATTAGAGGGCACTTATGGACAAGTTTGAAAGGTATAAATAAGAATTAAATGGACCCCCTCTTTTATTTCATTAGAGGTCACTTATGGGCACTTTGAAAGGTATAAATAAAATTTAAATGAACCCTCTAAGATAAAATAAAACCTGAAGCACCTAATGCCTTTAACCATTGGTAGGCTCCACAATGGGGCCTAAATATAAAAATAAAAAAGTAATGCCTTAGCCAAATATTACTTAATTGAAATCAAGACCTTTGCCAAATTCCACTCTACTTGAAAATAGAGCTCAATCAAATTTCACTCTAATTAGAAATAGAGACCAATCAAATTTCACTCTAATTAGAAATAGGGTCATCCGGCCATGGCCAACTTTCACACTAATTGAAGATAAAGTCTAATCAAATTTCACACTAATTGAAGATAAGCTCTAGCAAAATCTTACTCTAATAGGAAATAGGGCTCAACCAAATTTCGTTTAAATAGAAAATAGGACCCTAACCGAATTACACTTTAACAGGAAATAGGCCCTGATCAAATTTTTCTTTAACAGAAAATTTTAAACTATATATATACATTTCAAAATACAACTAAGAAATGTGATTTTCTAAGCAAAGATGGTGATAATATTTTGATGACACTGTTTGATTACAAACATGAATACATGTGAAAAAAATGATTATTACTACTATTTTCTATTCATACAGCGATACAGGACCTCATACAATGAGGGTACCGCAAAGCCCCCTTCTCTTAGTTACTTTTGCAAAAAAAAAAAAAAAAAAAAACATTTTCTATCATTTTCCAATATTCTGGATTTTATGAAATTTTTTCAGAATTTTTGGACATTTTTTTCGAAACGCACTGCTATGCCACTACGTAGCACCCGCTTCGTAGCATTTTGGCGGCGGGCCGCTACGCCCGCCGCTACCGCTATTTTCATCCTTGGCTGATATGATGGCCTCATGGAAGAATTTCACTTAGGAGGCAAACTGTCAAAATCCATAGGCGCGTCTTTCATTGCACTTATCCCAAAAAAGTATGGGGCCGTTTGTATTAAAGACTTCAAGCCCATCAGTCTTCTGGATAGCATGTACAAAATCTTAGCCAAAGTGCTAGCATCCAGGCTTCAAAAGATTCTGCCATCCATCATTGCCCCCTCTCAAGGTGCTTTTGTCCACATAAGGCGGATATTAGATGGGGTCCTAGTAGCCAATGAATGCATTAACTCTAGGCACAAAGAGAGGAATCCAGGCATCGTCTGTAAACTTGATCTAGAAAAAGCTTTGACATGGTGGACTGGGACTTCTTAATTTATCTGATGCGCAGGAAGGGTTTTGGTCCTAAATGGAGAGATTGGATCAAAGAATGCGTATCATCTGCCACCTACTCTATAATTATTAATGGCACTCCGAAGGGTTTCTTTAGGGCTGAAAGGGGCTTGCATCAAGGGGACCCTCTATCTCCGTTCCTTTTTGCCATCGTTGGGTTAGCTCTCAATCATATGCTCTTTAAAGCAGAAGAATGCAATCTGATCAGAGGTTTTAAGTCCTTTCCAAATGCTCCTTCAGTTTCCAACCTTCAATAAGCAGATGATACCCTACTCCTTTGTGATGCCATAGAAGACCAAGTCAAAAATATGGTCGTTATTCTCATATGCTTTGAAGATGTCTCTGGTCTCAACATCAATCTTCCTAAGAGTGCAATTCTAGGGGTTGCTGTGGACGCCTCCTCTCTTCTTCATTTGGCCAGCATTTCAAGGTGTAAAGTAGACTCATTCCCATCCAATTATCTTGGTCTTCTGATGTGCCTAGGAAGGGTGCCAATCTTTGTTTGGAATCCTGTCCTAGAAAGAATTGAGAAAAAGCTGTCATCTTGGAAAGCTAGGTACTTATCCTTGGGCAGCAGGATTACCTTGATCCAATCTGCCCTAGCCAACCTCCCAATCTATTACATGTCCATCCTCAAATGCCCCACTGCTGTCATTAATCGCATCGAGAAGCTTCAACATGACTTCTTTTGGCATGGCCGTGAGGATTCAAAGAAATTTCACTTGGTCAATTGGAAATTGATCTATTCTCCCAAAGATTTTGGCAACCTAGGTTTAAGACCTTTAAGGAACATGAATCAAGCTTTGCTGGGAAAATGGCTTTGGAGACTGGGGGAAGACTTGGATGGCTTGTAAAGAAGCATCTTGATAGCTAAATACAGAGTGAGGAGAAACGGTTGGGACATCTCCCCCGCTTCCCAAGGATCTCTACCTTTTTGGAAAGGGATATGCTCCACCAAAGTTAACTTCGATCAATCAATTCATTTCCGCGTTGGCAATGGGGAGAAAATCTCCTTTTGGCACGATGCTTGGGTTGGGGACTCCCCTCTGGCGCTCCAGTTCCCTAACCTTTATAAATGCGCAAGAAACTGCAATGCAAATGTTAAGGATTACCTTCATATTAATCCTAACAGCAGTCAGTGGTAGCCGATCTTTCGAAGGAATCTAAATGATGTAGAAGAAGCTCATCTGTTTAGCCTCTTCGAGGTGCTTAACGATACAAACTCCTCCGGTGAAGGGCAAGACAATAGGCTTTGGGCCCCTTCTCGTGATGGCATCTTTTCAGTTTCCTCCCTCTTCTCCACCTTATCTGTTGACTCGGCCGCTTCTGGATTTTGGCACTCCCTCTGGAAGATCAAAGCCCCACCAAGAGTTATTGCTTTTGCATGGCTAGCTCTTTGGAAGAAAATTCTAACTATGGATAATCTTCGTCGCTGAAACATGGTTGTGGTCAATACTTGCCCCCTTTGCTTAGCTGACGAGGAAACGGTTGACCATCTTCTTCTTCATCGCAAGATGACTAAAGCCCTTTGGTCTTCGATCCTTAAGGACTTCAATTGTTGTTTGGTTCTCCCGAAATCCTTACCTAATTTGTTCAAAGAGTGGATAAGTCCGATCAATACCTCCAGAGGGAAGACCATGTGGCGCCTATCCTTTTTGGCTTATATTTGGACAATTTGGAAAGAGAGAAACAGGAGATGCTTCGAAGGGTCCACTTCATCCCAAGAAGACTTAATCCTCAAAATGAAGTTTTATGTTGCCCCTCTTGGGTCTCCTTTCTTCCAAATTTCTGGGGCTTAGCCACCGATGCTATTATATTTAACTGGAGGGAAGTTATAGCTAGCTGATCTTGACCTTGTTATGTTCTTCTCTCTTTTGCTTTGAGGTCTTTTGCCTCCTTGTTTTGCTCCCCTTCTTTTTGGGTGGTGGCTTTTTTTTGGGGATTTTTCCCAGCTGCTTCTCAGTATAGTTCTTGTATACTGTAAAGCTTTTTTCAATACAAATTACCATTTCAAAAAAAAAAAAATTTAAATGAGATAAATAAAAAGAAAAGAAGAATTCCTAATTAAATAAAGAGTCCTAATATTAAAAAAATGAGACAGGTAAAAAGAAAGAAGAAACTGGCACAGACTTGCGCATTGCATAGGATATGCGCAGGTTGGCAGCTGGAGTGGGCTGTTGGGCAAGGTCAGAGCCTGGGTTATTGAGAGGACATGTCACAGGTTTTTGGTCAGTTTGGCCCAGCTCAGGGCCTGCATTTTGGGCCCACAGCTCTATGAATTAATCCAAACAATTCTGATAAGGGACAGTTCCTTTTGGAGCTCACCTTCCTGCAGCAGATGACCTTCCTAAGATATCATGATCCAAACTTTTTGTAGCAACTCCGATTGAAATATTCTGATGGCTATGGTGCCCTAATGCCTCCCAATCAGCTCCTACTGTCTGATGATCAGAATGAGAAGAAACGGCCACCTGGGCATGAGAATATACCAGATGAGACACAATCAAGAATGTTTTTATTCTCACATTAAGAAATAGCAACTCCGGGAATTATTTTGTAACAGAGAGAGAAAGATACAAGAGGCTTTGATCGTACTTTAGTCAGTGCTGCGCCGAAGGAATGTGATGGAGATTGTGGAGTTAAAACAGAGCTGTTCAATGCTTCTGAACGCCATGGGGCAAATTGATACTGAGACTCAGTTAACCTAGCCTGTAAAATTTGAATATGAACTACAATTGCATAGTGTATGTGAGGATGAAAACTAGTTGCTGCACAGACAAGATTTTGAAAAACAAAATGACTCTTGCAACTCTTATATCAGATAAAAAAAAAAAAAACAATTTACCAAACTTTTTTAATAATTAATAGACTGCTACACATCCTACCTCAACAACACTGAGCTTTTCCTGGAGATGTGTAAATAAAAACTGCAAAGAGCAAAACAATTAACCAGCAAAAATTAGAAAAATTAGTACACAAAGAAAACAGTCCATGATGCATCCCTTTTGTCATTTATACATGTAGAAAGGCATATTGTATTACAAAACTTGGCATTACTGACACTGGACTGAGAATCAAGTGCTTATTTCCTCATCTCATTTTTGTTTATGTTACATGCAGGCAGTGTTTAAAAACACAGCCAAGTCAACTCAGACTTGGTCACTATCGAGTCAGGTTCGGGGTTGGGCCAGAGACTCCCATTCAAAAAAGTGATGCTCTCCTTCTTTCACTTTCTCCTGCCATCCATTTCTTTTGAGAGAGAGAGAGAGAGAAGGGCAAAGTTCGGATCCAAATCTCGCCCCTCCACAGACAGCTCTCCCCCATCAAAGCCCTTGTCTCTTTTCTTGAAGAAAGCAACCCGCATAAGATCCTCTTCAAAACCCAAATACTCAATCAAACCCCTCAACGACAATGATGAAGAAGAAATACAAAGCGGGTTTTTATATGAAATTCAAATGGGTAAATCTTCATGAAAGTATCTGGGTTTGAAGATTTTCCTATTTTTCAGTCAGGTGGATCAGGGTGTGAATTTCATGAGGGCCTGGGTTTCGTCATCCGTCAGGCTTTCTTATAAACAGCTCTCCTCCATCGAAAGCCCATCTGTTTCAGGCCCCTTTCACTCTCTCACAAGTCAACAACAAAAGCCCGACAGATGAAAGGGTTGTGCCCTCTCTCTATCACAAAATGACTATGATTTCCTCTAGACCAATCATATTAGCCCTTCTCAGTAGCTACTGCTATTGCATCTGCTTCTTGTTGTTCTTCCTCACCACCACAAATGACCAAAACCCGTTGACTCGAGTTGACTCGATGGGGGCCACATCCTATTTTTAAAACCCTGCATGTAGGGAAATGATCCACCAAACAAACCTTGAGAGTACCAACAATAGATTGAGCATCAAGCACAGCTGGCTGCAGATTGTACTCCTGCAGAAGAGGAAGCAAGGATGACAAAAATGTGGATCTTTCTTGTTGTGCAGCCTGAAAAAACAAGTGAGAAGAACTTAAAAGTCTATCTCTAATTTTTATTCACAATAGTAATTCACTGAAATACTTGTTAAAAATTCAATCGTGGCACCATAGATCAAGTCAATGACGAGCATTAGTGGAGGGAATAGCAGTAACAAACTGGCAAAAATCTTCAGCATGATTAGTAGAAGTAGTGGTAGCAGTAGTAACAAAACAATGCAGCCCAAGAGGGCTTGGCCCAAAATGGACTCTTGGATCATGGACCAGATCCATGTCTAGGTACATTGGGCAAAAACCAATGGGCCAGCTCAAGGCTCATCTGACCCAATACTACACCAAAGGAGGCTCATTGTGCCCAGACTTTTGAGAGAATAAATCAGTAAAGATTTTGAGTTTTTCTTGGTAAATCAGTACTTATTTTGTTATCCTAAAGTTGCTTCAATCTAAGAATCTGGAAACTTTCCGCCATGGACCACGCATCCGGGCCATCTCCAAAAGTGGGGCCAACCTCTGAATTTCACATGCTGCAACTGACAACTGGCACAAATCTGCAGGGGTGTAGGCCGCAGTTGCACATGAGAAAATCCTTCCCTAGAATCGCATCATAATTAGTTGTTCAAAGAATCCAATATTATCATGATTTACGGAGAGACAGATCAACGAGACTTGCACAACCCCTGTAACTAAAATTTAGAAAGAAGATCAAAACAATTACATGAAGGACTCGCTTAATCCTAGACCGTCATTATAAAAGAAAGCTCTCTTCTTTCCAAGTCACTCAATGAAATACAATTGTTCTCTTCCCATTTTGGTGTCAAAATGTCCATTGCTATGAGACTTAGACATGTGAATGGGCTTGTACTTTTAAGACTCAGCTTAGAGCAAGGAAAAAAAAAATCGGCCGAGTCCGAGTCGACTCGGACTCGGCAGGGACCGAACCGAGTCCCCTTGTTGACAAAGGGGGGGGGGCTAACCCTAAAATGCTCATTTTTTTGCCATTCTACTTTGTGGAGAGTGAAGGAGACTACTTCCAAATTGTGTTTCAAGCATCAAACATCATCAAATCCATCCATTTTTGAAGATCAAGCCTACCAAAGAATCCAACCACTATTCACATCAAAGAGGGTTTTTTTATTTCTCAACTTTGAGGTTTGTTTTCTTGATTCTACATGCATATATGGTTTAGAGAAGATGCTAAGATGAAGATATTGCTTGAAGATGGTTTGGAGGATCATTATTTTTTCTAAAAATGCATTTTTTTTAATTTTTGGGTCTTTTTTTTTAAAAAAAATTAAGAAATCCGAATTTTTTTTTGTTATTTACTTATGTTCTTTGTATGAAATTATTATTTTGGGTTTGTATAACATGGATCTATGGTTCTAACACTAGATCTATGCATATATGTGCAATAATAATATTTTCCTTACTTTTTCTTGTAAAAATAATTATTAATAATATGGATTTTTTGCATTTTACATTCTTAAATTATGTAGAGTAGATGATTACATGTGTGGGTTGTTTGTAGATGAAATTTCAACTATTTTTTGGTTAAAAGAATGTGATTTTCATGATTATGATGTAATTTTAAAAAGAAATAATGAGAAACCCGAATTTTTTATTATTATTTACTTATGTTCTTTGTATGAAATTATTATTTTGGGTTTGTATAACATGGATCTATGGTTCTAACACTAGATCTATGCATATATGTGCAATAATAATATTTTCCTTACTTTTTCTTGTAAAAATAATTATTAATAATATGGATTTTTTGCATTTTACATTCTTAAATTATGTAGAGTAGATGATTACATGTGTGGGTTGTTTGTAGATGAAATTTCAACTATTTTTTGGTTAAAAGAATGTGATTTTCATGATTGTACAGATTACTATTACTCAGATAGTTAGATTATATCACAAATGACCCCAAAAAAAAAAGAGAAAGAAGTTGACCCCGGATGGGAACATGGGAAGATGGTTGCAGGAGACCGTCATAAGGTCAAATGCAAATGGTGTCATAAGATTCTCAGTGGTGGGATCCACAAATTTAAACAACACCTAGCAGGTATACAAGGGGAAGCTAGACCATGTGCAAATGTCCCCACTGAAGTGAGGAAAGAAATGAGAGACATGTTGCTTGAAAAGAAGAATGAGAAAGAAAAGAAGAAAAAATTTGATGAGAGGGTTGTAAATATGCAGAGGATTGACACTTCTGATTCCGAGGATGACTCTGACGGTGATGGTGATGTTGAGGCGAGGGAGTTAAGGAGGGCTTTTAGAGCGAGCCGTGAACAATTTGCTTCTGAGCAGGCTCGTATGGATGAGACACGGGCTGGGGCTGGTTCTTCTAGAGCTCCTCCTGACCCTTATCGGGACACAGCAAGGAGAGGGACAATGGATCCATTCTTACATCGGTCTCAAAGTACAAAACAACCAAAGATTAGTAGCTCTATCATGGGCGATATGAAAGTTAGAGCCATGAAAATGGGGAGAGCCATCTCAAAGTTCTTCCATTATAATCGGATTCCACCGAATGTTGCTAATTCACCATACTATCGCTCCATGGTTGATACTATAGCTGAGGTGGGGCCCGGAGTTAAACCTCCATCCGCTTATGAGATTGGCGGAAAGTATCTTGACATGGAAGTTTCTGATTATTAGAGATACTTGGAAGATCACTTCAAAACTTGGGAGGAGTATGGGTGCACGCTTATGTGTGATGGGTGGACAAGCAACAATAGGCGGCACATTATTAATTTCATGGCTTACTGTGTAACGGGAACAGTTTTTATCAGGTCTGTAGATACAAGCGGACATAGAATGGATGCTGAATATTTGTACAGTTTAATTGATGATACCTTGGCCATGGTTAACAATTGGCACAAATATGTTGTTGCAATTGTGACAGATAATGCGCCTAACTTTAAGGCCGCAGCGAAGAAATTGCGTGAAAAGGGTAAGGGTATTATTTGGGTGCCGTGCGCGGCACATTGTATTGATCTCATGCTGGAGGACATTGGCAAATTAGATGATGTCCGTGAGACTATTGATGAGGGAAAGATGGTGACATCTTTGATCTATAACCATCAGTTCATGACAGATCTACTAAGAGAAATGAACGAAGGTCGTGAGATTTTGAGGCCCGGTATCACACGCTTTGCTACGCACTTCGTAGCCCTTGAGAGTCTTTGTCGTGCCAAGGCTAACATAATGCAGATGTAGACCAGTACAGCATATGTGAAATCAAAATTTTCACGTCAACCTTTGGCACGCAAAGTACAACAGATTGTCCTTGGGGAGGATTTTTGGAACAGGGCAGAACGAATTACTGACTTACTCGAGCCTCTTGTCTTGGTTTTGAAACTAGTGGATGCTGATACGAAGCCCACAATGGGCTTTGTGTATGATGCCATGGATAGAGCAAAGCTAGCTATAGAGCAAAGGTCCAGAGGAAAGTATGGGAGTTATTATAAGAAGATATGGAAAATCATTGATAATCGATGGGACAACCAGATGCATCAAGACATACATGCGGCAGGTAATTTTTTACTATTAATTTATTATGGTTATTATAAATAGAATACTAACTAGTTATTGTTTATTACTTTATTTTGGAATCTAATAATCAATACTTATTACTTAATGACGTCATGGCATGCAGCGTACTACTTGAACCCAAGCTGCTTCTATAGTAAACACTTTTCTAACCATGAAGAAGTTTTCCGTGGCTTGAAAAAAACGTTAGAGGCTATGACAAATAACGCGCAACATCAAGTTACAATTCTTAACCAGGTAAAGATGTCATAGATCATGACATTATTATTCACAAATTAGTTGAAATTTGAAAAAGTGCTAACTGCTAGGTGCTAACTTCTAAATCTTAACTTTTATAGTTGAAAAACTACAAGGGCGCTCTAGGTAGTTTTGGATCAGACGCAGCCATATTGGGTCGTAAGCAGATGGATCCAGGTATTATTCTCAAATTTCAGTACTTAAATTAGATGAAATATAGTTTTTTATGAATTATAACAAACAATTGATTTTATTGTTTTGGTCTTTTAACACAGCTGAATGGTGGGCTACATTTGGTGATGAGGTTCCCCATTTAAGATCTTTTGCAAAAAGAATATTGAGCCAAACAGCCTCATCTTCGGGATGTGAAAGGAATTGGAGCACATTCAGCTTGATACACACTAAGACCCGTAATCGCCTTACTATGGCTAAGTTGGAGAAGTTGGTCTTTGTCCATTACAACATGAGGTTACGGGCAAGGAACCTGATGAGAAGAGACAACGGCGACTACGAACCAATTAATTTGGATTATATATTCGAGGAAGATGACCCTCTTGATGAATGGTTGGCTGAAAGAGAGGAGCCAGTATTAAATGATACAACATTCCTCGATGAAGCAATGGCTGATGTTGAAGAATTTCAGTCGAATGAAGCACATATTTCCCCACCGCAGCAGCCGAGTTCCAGATCTGCTACGGCTACTTCTACAGCGCGATCAGCGCGCGATAAGGGTAAGGGTGTAGCAACCTCGTCATTGCAAGGCTCGGGACGTGGTCATAACCGTGGTCCAGAGTTGACACGTTCTACTTCAGAACATGTCGAGGGGGCTAGAGAAAGATCAAAACCAACTTTCCAATACACGCGAAAGTCAAAGGATAAGACTAAGAGCACTCATGCAAAGACAAGACAAGGCCAAAGGTTGGCCACTTATGAAAAAGAAGTGGAACAGCATAAAACATCATCTTCTAACAAGAGTGGCTCACGAGAAGGAGGTGAACAGGGCCAGAACGAGGAGGCATACGAAGGTAGTGATGATAGACGTGGTGGTGGACATGACAACATTAATGTATATTATAGTCCAAGTGAGCCTACTGGTGGGTCACGTGAGGGGGGCAGAGGTGAAGGAAAAGGAAGTGAGCCAACGGATGAATATCCTCAGCCGCATCAAATGGCATCAAGCCCTTGGATCACAAGTTCTGATAGTTCATACGGATATGGGCAACAATATGGAGATCAATTTCATGATCCTTCGTCCGAGTATGGACTGCCGTATCAGTATGGTGGATACGGTGGTCCTTCGCATGGGTATGGGCAACAACAGTATGGAGTAACACCCCCACAAGTGCAACCGCCATATGAATATCCTCAACTTCAAGTTATGGCTCCATCATCAAACTATGGAGAAGGTCCTATAACTCCAAGAGCGGGGCAAGGGTTTTTTCATTTTGATGTTGCTCAATACTATCGTCAAAGTCAAAATAACGACGAAGATGAAGATCCAGAACCCGCAAGGCATTCAACATGGAATTAGCATTTAAATTTTAACAAGAAAGAGCTAAGGTATACTATGGTTTTACATTTTTATATGCTATAAATATAATTGAAATTTGAAGCTTAGTTACATCTTTGATGATTAATCTTACTAGTTGACTTGATAATTGACTAAATTGAGACTTGAGAGTGGATATTGAAAGTTGGAAACATGTACATTGTATTTTTTACTTTTTAGTTTTAAATTTTAAATTTTAATTGCAATTAAATTATAAAATGGCTTGCGATTTTGTTATTATTATTCTATATTTCTATCCTTAAATAACGTATTAGAATGATCAATGAAGAGAGTGAAACTTTATATATGGAATTATGAATGGATTGGATGGAAAAAAGGAGAAACAAAATTTTTCCTTTTTTTTTTTTTTTTTTTTTTTACTAAATATGGGGACTCGGCTGACTCGGCCGAGTCGACTCGGACTCGGCCCGAGCCGAGTCCGAGTCCGAGTCCTGTATTTAAAACCCTGGCTTAGAGAGTAACATTGGCTACTCTTCCTCTCCCTTGACTGGCAGAAATCTCCAACGTGATTTACTTTTTCATTTCAAAGCACTGATAGTCATGAAGATAGCAGATTGCATATAGTTTCCTCTAAATTTTAGAATTTAAATATAGTTTCAAAACAGAATTCAGGTAGATGAATTCTGAGAAAAGAGAAAAGGCTTTTAGTTTCACAGACAAGGCATATTAGTCCAGTACAAGGATTAGAAAGAATAGTACTTGCAATGCATACGTAAGACGTATGTTTTCCTCAACAATATCCTGTCTGTATGAGATGGATTTTGATGCAGCCTCCACCAGGTCCTGCTGCTGCTGGTCAAATGCCTGCTTGTAAAATCAAATCAAAGTTACGAAAATCTCAAGTACAAGCCAATAAGAAAACAAAACATAGTACAGCGGGTTCTACTGACCATGCGCATATTTGCAATGCGCTTTTCGAGAAGAGACTTCTCATTGTGTACTTGTATTTCCTATCAATAATCAAGATTTTAACATATGTTCATAGTCAATATAAAAATTCATGGAAGTGAAAGACAAATTGATATACATTGATCAAGTCAAGTAGAAATCAAGATCAGATAAGCATCTCGTGCCTTTATTTTGTAATCAGCAAGATGCTGCCTTAGCTGCAGAATCTCCTCTTCACGTTCTCTCACCTTAAGAACAAGATCCTGTGAGAAAACATTTGGTACACCACCAGATTTACAGGTTAGGAGGAGTATGACAGGATATAGTCCAATGCAATAAGAAAAGGCACCTGCTTCCAAAGACTGGTTGGATTATTCATTTCAGATATCTGCATGAGCCCCTGACCAGATAAATTAACCTTGGGATCATATTCTTCTTCCCTCTGGTATCTGCATAAAAAAAGGCAAATGCTAATGCATTTCTTATATGGTACAGATACAGAATCTCATATGCAATTTAATAGATTTCCACTCCAGATTCTGATCATAAAGCACCTGCTTGGAGAAAAGGGTCTTGAAGATGGAGAGATATGAGAAAAGCCAGTGTTATCGACACCTGCTAGCCCACCAGGAGTTACCTTCATTGTTCCAATTACTTCGCTATTCTCAGAATAGTGCTGGATTTCCACACTAGTTGGTAACACAGGATCTTCATTTTTAGGAAATGGATTTTGATGGAAAAGTACAGTACCTCGAGGATATAGTGTGGAACTACCTTCTTCATTCCTCGCAGGTGAAACCGGGAAATGTACATTATAAAGTCCTTGGATATGCTCATCTAGTGAACCATCCGCAGATGTTTCTTGAGCAGCTGAATCATCTAATTTCTGTTCCAAAACAAACAGCAGGGTTCCTCATAAATAATGGTAAAACACTTTTAAAAAACTGCCACTCTTTTATTCAAAGTAAGCGCCTAAGTTTAATCCCTGGTCTTCCCCATGAAAGGGAGTGTGCCTTACTACTGATCCAATGGTGGGTTGTCAGCTTTAAAGAACTGCAGCAAAGGAAAGATCATACCAAGCACACCAATCTATCATAGAACAATGTTAAATTAGGTTCTGCTGCCAAACCACTGATAGCTTTGTGGTAGAGGCACCTCATTTTCTAGGGACGATATGGGGTCAAACCATGGTATCCTAGTTAGATTCACAATACTGTACCACCAATCCAATGTAGCAGAAAAAAAAAAAGGATTCTACTGCATAAGAGAACATACATATTTGTTCAGTTCTTGAGTTGTCCTCATAAGTTTTGTCTTCAAGCGGTTGTTCTCGTCCTCCTTAAAATGAGCAACAATGACAATGAAATAATAAGAAACCCTTGCAGACCAGTAAAACAATATCAAGGAACAGATGTAATGCCACATTAAAAAAAAAAACCCTCATTTCAGCTGTGATTATTAAATTGCAACAGTAGTAATAGACGGTCACAATATTATTTTTGCTCTTAGAAATCTCCCATTACACGTTAGTGACCAACTCTGCTCTTTTATCTAACCCATCAATTGCAACTGCACAAAAATAACTGCAATTATTTGCATCAAGTTCAGCTTACAAGGAATGCAATCACAATTTTGAACAGCTCACCCAATATCCTCTCTAAGGGCATCTTTAAATGTACAGCAACACAAACTAAGCTTTATCATTTGGTAAAATAGACAGTTACCATTTTTATTATGTCTTGTGTCTGTACCATGGCACAGAGATCAGAATGCACAGTTAACAAGGTGCTAACTTTTTGGCCTTTTCCACCCCAGATTAATATCATGATCAACTCTACTAATGATTATCGATGGGAGAACCAACTAATGAGAACAAGCAAATAAAATCAAGCACCAATTGTGCATAAACACCTCTACCAATTCCTCTCTATTTTTTTCCTTCTTTTTTCAATCCCCTCAACTTCAGTTCATCCCAATTTGCATTTACGAGGGCACCCAAACAGGACGCAAACGACGCAAACTGAATTGAAATTTCCTTCTCAACTCCACCCATCTAATTTCCTGCAGCTCAACTATCAAAACCTAAACCAATTCGTTTCACGCAAACGAATCGAATCGAAGCGCAGTGAACACACTCTAATTCTCTGAGTTCTCATACAGAATCAAAAAATCTCAACCATTGGAAAAGCATCACAAACACAAGATGACTAGAAGCAAAAACCCTAACCTGTATCCTGATGGTGCTCTCAGCAGATAAAACCGCATCCATCACCTGAAACAAAGTATCCTTTGGCGGCTCGCTGCGGATGGCGATCTCGGAGAATCGATCGACGAGATTATCGGCTTCGCCATTGATCGGAGGGTTATTCCATGGAGATCTACGATCTCGGTCGAAGGCAGATTCGATTCTAGGGTTTCCATTGAAAGCTCCCATCATCGAGCGGATCAGACGATGGTAGCTTGGAATTCTTTGATGATCAAGGATCCAAATCCATCGAGATGGAGATGTTAGGGTGTTTTAGGGTTCGAGAAAACGAAGGAGAAAGAAAGACTTCGAAGCAAATGAGAAGAAGAATGAAACAAAGGGCATTTGAATGGGAGCGGTGGAGGGGGCTGCTGCTGTGTGAGTATGAAAAGGAGTTTTGAGTGGCGACGGATGTTCTGGAGGAAATGCCGATGGGTTTTCACACTTGTTGTTTGTCCAACGTGACGAATCCATGCTTTACACGGAAAAGAGGAATCCTGACGTCCCTTTCATGTGAAATGGAAGTCAAATTGGAAATCCTTTCGATGGAGAAAATTTTATTTTATTTTATCTTCTTTAATGGAAAATGTATTGCATCAAATTCTAATAGAATAACCAGCGCTGTAAAAATAGCGAATCCACTAGTCACTCGGTGGTGAGGCACCACTCGGTGGTGAGGCACCATCCCGTCTAAGAGAATCAATTTATAGATCAGTAGAAACACTTGAAGATAAAATCAAAATAATTTTCTTCTCTATCATAAAATGTTCTTTTCACGTGCGCACCTTTTTCTGATAACCAATTTTTTTATCATTTGATGTGGTTCTTTTCGACATAAAAAGCAACATAAAACTGTTTTTTTATGGGAAAGTATAGGAGTAAACCATTTTACATGGAAAAGGATAGGAGTTACTTCTTCAAGGCACCACGTAAAAAGAAATTCCTGATGATGCTAGAGAATTTTAGCGTTGCACAAATTTTGAGTGAGGGACATGTACGTCAAAAGACTTCCAAATACCCGGTTAAGGAAAGATCTATCCCAAAGAGAGAGAGTTGTTATTACCGCATCGATACTTGCTGCTTCCACATCCCTTCTCTATACATAGCTAGGCACATCCTCCTCTTCCCAATCTACCCAAACACCACAAAACCCATATTTTTTCCTTCTTCGTGCACAGCCCTCCTTCCCCCTTAGACACGATTTGAAAAGCATCAAGGTAAAAACCCTTAATAGACCGATCGTCTCCCCCATCATTGGGTGCCACATTCGATCTTTTCCAGCCTTTCCCCCCTCATTCACCCTCAAGTCTTGAAGGCCAGTAGAGCCATCATCTTTCTCACTCGTTCATCTCTCACAAACCATTCGATTTTAGGTACGTCTTCTCTCCCTTTTCATCATTCCATCTCCTTAAATTTTTATTATCTCTGCATACTAGAGATGAATGGTGCCCCTAAGATGTATAAAGGGGCCAAGCAGTGGACGAACTTCTCTTCCCTCGTTCAATCATTCGCTGGAGGGTGTTTTTTTTTTCTTTTTTTGTTCGGACTTTTAGGTCCGAGCAAATTGGATAGCGCTGAACAAATCCAATCTGTTCGGTTTCATTTAGATGAACATATTACATTTGTTCGACTACATGAAGCCGAATGGATCTACTCTGTTCGGTCTGTGAGGGCCCAACATAGCTGATTTTTTTTTTCCTTTCATGTTTCTCACCACGTTGATTTTTTGCTGGCTAACACTTAAATCTTTTTTTTTTTAAACAATCTACCATGGATGTACCCGGACCTTTGCAAATTCAGCCAACAACTTCAAATAGGAAACGACTCACTACACTATGTGAGCCCAAGGTTGTGGAGGAGCACGAGGAGGCTTAGGTTTTGGAGGAGCAAACCAAGGATGCAAGGGACATTGGAGCTGGAGACAAGGATGCAAGGGACACTAAAGCCAGGACTGGACCATTTTCTGGAGGTCCATTCGTTTTTATTTTGCTACCAAGTTCTAGGAATTACATTGCTACAACCATTTGGAATGGAGAGGTATTCTTATTTGACTGCAATGATTTTATTACTTATCTAATTTATTAATATATGTTCCTTTGCACTGCAGGTGCGTTTGCCGTTGAAATGCATCAATTATGACCAAAAACTCCGAGGATGGCCACAAAATGTTGAAGGAGCGCCTAACAACATCTTTAGAGATTTGGTGGTCTGGTCAAGGTTGTCTTCGCTTATTACAATGTCTTATAAATTCATCAAGAAGAACGTTGTATCAACTTTTGTGGAGAGGTGGCAGCCCGAGATGAACACTTTTCGCATGCCCTTCAATGAGATAACAATCACCCTAGACGACGTGGGCACCGTCCTAGGGATTCCACTGAAGGGAAGATTAGTATCGACTGATACATTGTTATTTGAGAGGGCGGTGGACCTGGTCAATTCACAGTTGGGTGCGTCACCCGAGGATGCACACGGTGAGCTTTCTGGTGCTTGTGGTATGTAGGTGAGGTTGGAGTGGTTGAGAGACCTATTTGGATAGGTTTTTTATGCAGACCCAAAGCCGAAGATTAAGAATGCAACAAGAGCATTCTTATTATACATAGGTTGAGAGTCATATTTGGATAGGTTTTTTATGCAGACCCAGAGCCGAAGATTAAGAATGCAGCAAGAGCATTCTTATTATACATATTGGGTTGCACACTGTTCACTGACAAGTGACAACGTTGACATTACAACTAATTCAACTCCATCGATTACCTCTTGGGTGATAAATTCACTGATAGTCTACCCAACATTCCGATTTAACTTTATTGCATTGAGTAGATGCATCAAGGGGTGTAAATCTAGGCGGGCGACCCAAGCCCAGCACGGGCCTGGCACGGAAAAACCGTGCTTTGGGTCGTGCATAAGCCCTTTGACTTGGTCAACGGGCCTGCTCGGCAGTCCCTAGCGGGCCGTGCTGGGCTAGGGCTGCTAGGCCTAAGGCACGGCCCGGTACTTGTGCCATGCTGGGCCATGCCCCCCAAGCCCGTGGGCAGCCCAGCTCGGCACAAGGAGGGCCAAACAGTCTCATTTTTTTAAACTCCCCCCCCCCCCTCTCCCCCTCCTCAAAATTCAATTTCTCTTATATGTTTTCTGGGTTTTGTATTATACGTTTTCTTATATAGGAGATTTGTGTTCCCATGTAATTGGTTGGTGTAAATTTCTCTAAATAATGGATGTGTGTAAAAAAGGGATGCCTTTTAGGAAAATAGAATGATGCAAAGTAAATATATGTGAAAGTATATATGCATATCAAATTGCCAACAATGTTACTTTTTACCAGTGTGATGTTCTGGGAGCATAGGTACTTGCATGATACTGTGCATTCTGGATTTGGCCTGCAACACTATTATTAGCTGTGAAGGTTGATATGAGAAGCATTTTGTTGATCATGGATCAGGAATAACTTTTTTTTAAACTTTATCAACGAATTTCCTCAAATTTCAATATTATTTTTTTCATTGGTCATTGATAATTATTAAAAAAAATTAAAAAAAAGGGGGAGGGGAATCTATGGGCTGCACGGCCCAAGCCCGACTGGAGCTCGGCCCAGCACGGCACGACCAGGGCCGTGCTAGGCTGACCCACAAGAGGTTGGGCCCGGCACGACATGGCCCGCATATCAGACACGTGCCATGCCAGGTTGGCCCGGGCACGACTGCGCCCCGTCTTGGGTGGCCCAGATTTTCACCCCTAGATGCACCACCTTATAATGGTCCGCTTTTGTTAGTGGGTATAACAACGACCCGTTCGACCCTGACAATCCGAACAAATACAATCTATTTGGCCATGAGTGCCTGAACATATTAACTATGTTCGGCAGTGAGTGACTGGACATATTAACTATGTTCGTCATTATGTGGCCAAACATGGTTAATTTGGTCAGCTACTTATGGCCAAACATATTGCATTTGTTTGGACTTTCAGGGCCAAATTGGTCGCGACGGAACACTCATTTCCAGCATTTACTCTTGAAAAAAATAGAAAAACAATATACTTGCATACCTTGTCGTTGCTAAAGCGATCGGAAATCATGATTTGCATGTCCATTGCTCGAGAATGGGGAATGATAACCCCTTGAGATGTGAGTGAATGGAGATGATGAACTAATGAGACAAAGAGTATGAGGCGAATGCCAACTGACTGACAAGAAGAGTGGATGTGTAGTCTGCATGCCGGGAGAGGGGAAAAGAATGGAGAAAGAGAAGTAAGGAGGGAAGATGTTGAAGAAGGAGAAGATGTGGAGGAATTGGCTGATTGGGAGGGAAACCCAAATATTTTGTGGAGATGTGTATAGAGAAATTGGATGACCTCCTCAAAGTATTAGTGATGTCCAACTTGATCATTTCACAAATGGGTATGCAGATTTTCAAAAAAAGGGATGCGGAAGGAGCAAGTAGGGATGTGGCAATAGCATCTCTCCAAAAAAAATATGGATAGGACATTCAACCAATTAAGAACTGATCCAAGATCCACCAGAGTCCATAACCGAATATCGCCTAGCACATTTTTTTCAAAAAAGGAAAAATAAAAAATAGTTTCCCTATAGCACAGTGATATATCCGTTATATATAAATACACAAAATATGCATTAAAATAGTTGTATACAACTAACTTATAGAGGTTTGGTCATGGCAAATGCATGAGTTCCATTCTTGTGCCCATATCTTTTTGGTTTGTTAGTGTGTGATTCTGGCCAATTCAGTGTTTTTTAAAAGGTACGTCCAATGTACAAAATAATAATAAAGTTCAGCAACTTTGCTAAACATGATTTTCTTGATTCAATTCCTTAGAACAAAATTACTATGACGTTACCAAACAAATTCTGTACAACATATTTCACAAAAATTGTTTAACATGACGTTGCTAAACAAGTTCCACATAGCCTATTCTCAGCAAAACTCAGTTCCAACAACTTGAATTTAACACAACCTGATTTAGAACAAAATTGAGAACAGTAAGGGAATAATGCCAAACGGGGCCTAAGGGGGGATCCATAACCATTGGTTAGTTGGAGACGTCCTCTTAGCATATTCCTTTAAAAAAAGATGATAATATTTCTTAAAAACACACCTAATTTTCTTCTACAAGCTAAGAAACCCCACCTGCTAAAAAAAAAAAGCTTAGGGCTAGTACTTTGCATGGGTATTGAATTCATAGAAATTCATGGCAGACAGACTCCAATGAAGGAATATTTGAGAGGTGAGGGATCTAAGGCATAGCTGAATATGAGACTTCCCCAGATTTTGATTTTCCAGGGTGATGGTCGGATAATCATTTCCCACCGAAGGGAAGTGTATTTGATGGTGATTTGCAAACACACACCACAAAAAGAGAGAGAGAGAGAGAGAGAGAGAGAGAGAGAGAGAGGAAAACTGACCTTTATAGAATATTTGATAGCAAGAAATTTAGAAATTCTTTGGCAGATGATTCATATACGCTCAATCCCTCGAAACTACTTAAATTTAGAATGCAAGTAAAAACACTTGCATTCAAGTTTGGAATGACTAAAACTATATTCCTAAACTCTTGTGCAACGAGTGGATTTCCCACTCAAATTATGATAAAGGGAAAAAAGTTCTCCTTCCTCCCCCTCTCATACGAATTTAATATCCTCTCTAGGAAAGAAAATTGTTCATGTTTTTCCTTTTTCTGAGAGGAAAATGCCGCACCAAATAACAGAACAATGGGCTAGAACAATTTTTCTAATCACAAAATCCTCTCCTGGCTCAAAACCTTGCTGTATGAGGAACCTGTTCCTGCAAAACTGTCACCACACAATACACAGCAGCAATTCCAGGAAAATTCAGGCATCTCGGGGACTTCCACATTCACAGAGGATCCCCACACACTTGCTACTATTAAGGCAGTAACTCTAGCTACTTCATATTCCACAACCGCCCCAGCCCCAGCCCACCCCAACCAAATAGGTTTTTTTTTTCCTCTTGGCCAAGTTTGTCTTAAATTTCAGCTTTAGATAAAAACCTGCCACCTTCTGTGGAAGCTACCCATCTGCACCATGGGTCCATCAATCATCATACATCTCCATGCTTGCATCTGATTGAAAAGGTTCTTAGGACCTCAACCATACCAGTACTGAAAAGTAACCTGGGTCAGCCATGTGAAAAGGGTATGATCCGTGGCAGTCCAGCTACCAGCTGCTTGGCATTGTTGCTACATGTAATTAACTTCCTCGTAACACCAGATGTGCTGATTGACCATTGTTAAAGACCCAAACAGGCTGAAAAGAAAATGCCAAATACAACATGAGTATTTATATTTGCTAGATTTCCCAAGCATTAATCCTTCACTTCTACTTGAAGTTCCAAGATTAAAGTTCATTTTCCCCTGCCAACTTCCTTCCATCAGCAGACCTCGAAATTGACATATTTGATATTGCAAGAAATGCAATTAACCGATTAAGATGGTTAAACCATAACACATTGTTCTATACTTTAGCAACTCAAGAATTGTTTGCAAGTGATCTACAACAGTTCATGAAAAGTAAACCCAAAAAAGCAACAAACCCTGCCCCAGGAACCAAAATTTGTTGATCACACCAGACACCATGGTTTGATAAAACCCATGCTTGATGGGAACTGACCATACCACTGCAAACTCCTACAATGCAAAACAAGAACTGTTGTGTGCTAATTCTCCCGTCTTTACTCTGGAATCATTTGCTCATTATCTGCATCTCCTTCTTCCTCAACTTGAGGCTTTGTTGGACCTTGGGTTGATCCAGGAGCCTGTTTCTTCTTGATCCCACTCACTATATCATCGATCCTCAACAGCATGGAAGCAGCTTCGATAGCTGTCTTGAAGGTCTGTGCCTTCACATTGTAAGCATCCCAAATCTGACAGGGAAAAACATAATATAAGAATTTTTATTTTTATTTTTGAATGGTTAAAATAAGAATCTCAAGTACTGGAGAAAACAAATAAGCATATCACTGCCAAGCAATAAGAGCAGCTGTGATGCCAGACCAAGAGCAACAGTCCATTTAGCTGGCAATAAATGCAGGGCCCAACATCCCCAAGCTTGTAGTTCAGCTAGTAAGGAACGTGTGAGTTAAAGAATGCATGAGTTCAAGTTCCCACTGAAGCCCAAAAAAAAAAAAAAAGATAGCGAAAAAGGAGAGGCCCAACATTGAAGAATTGAGAGCTGTATATCCATGCATCCCATCATTTGGTTTTCCTTTTAAACAATAATTATTAGCAAAGAAATAATGTATAGATCAGGACTACACATAAAGGTAATTGGAAATTTGAAAGTGTCCCTTATATACATAACATACAAAGAAAATTTACGGCAGCAGTAAGTAGAGCATACACATGGATCCAATCGTGTAATTGGCATACCCTCTGTGCATTCAGATGATAGTTGCTCAAATGGTGGCCCAGCAAAGGGCAATTGCAGACAATGGTGCACATCTTGTGAGGCAAAATTGAACAGTAAAGAATCATGCCAACAGAAGCATGGCACTAGATGGCAAACACCTCAGGTCCATTAAATGCCGCCCACCATGCACAGCACTAGATGGATCACCAAAATGTAGAGCCTCATACATACATTTGTAATAGGGATGGTGGGCGGATCAGGTTTTATTATGGGTTGAGGTATAACTCGAACCTGCCTCCTCAACTCATACCAGTCCTGTCCTGTACCAGTGACGGGTTCATGATATGATGTGAAACCCAACCCACGATGGATGCGGGACAGGTTTGGTTCAGCATAGGTCATCTTTTACTTATTTTTATATAAAAAATAGATAAAAATATATTTCCTCCACTAAGGGGATCCATGAAACTTGCAACCTCACCAGACCCACTGTTTCAAATATCCAATACCAACTTCTATAAAAATAATGATAATAATGATGGTGATGATTCTATTGAAAAAATATAAATTACTTATATAAGGGGAAGGTCAATAGAGCCAAAACCCAAACCCAAACCCAACCAGTACCCAGCTCGGGCCAAAATTTATAATCCGCACCCATCCAAGGGTAGGGGTGGGTCACCCATTTAACCTTGGCCCATCACCATCCCAATCTAGTCAGGTTCATAAGATGACAAAATCAAATGCATAAAACTTCTACACCAAATAAACCAAATAAAGGCGAGTTGTGTCAAATAACAAAAAAAAAAATGAAATCACACCTTCCGCTCTTTCATATCTGTGATTTCACCAGTGTTCCCATCAATGCCAGTCCATGCATTTTCTCCATTTGCATGCTGTGGGAGAGAACTAATCATGTTAGATAAAGAAAAGTAATTCCACAAACTTTCCTGAATATCACAACATCGAGCAGCAAGAGCAGCTTCCTACACGGACATGAAAAGCAACTATATAAAATACGGGTGACTAAGATTCAGTTATGCTTTATTACCTTTCCTTGCAATGCAGTCATAGTCCGAATTACATTAACTCCACAGTTCTGTGCCAGGGTTCGTGGGATAGCCTCAAAAGCTACAGCTGCAGCTTCATATGGCCACTATAAAATAAAATTAAATAAATAAAAAAGGTGAAGAAACAGAAAAAGGAAATTTACAGTCTAAAGTCCAAAAATGGTTCTCTGTCACAGGATAAAGGGTGCATCATTTGGTTGTAACCCAGAACAACAAGCACTTTGACATAATGAGAGAGCTTATGTGATGTGTGATGAAGCAGCAGTCAGAAACAATAGGTGCAGATATTCAGCCTTATCTTAATAGGCACTCTAAATCATCATCATTCCTCAGCACTACTATCTGACCTGGAGTTGAGGCAACAAGTCTACCAATGACCAAATGGATCAGGCAACTATCAATTCTGACAAACCGATCAAAGTGACTAATTTGGACTTTGGAGTGCACCCAAACAAATTCTCTGTTTCATTAAACTGAACCACACGAAAGATACGAGTAGTTATTTTACCTTTTCAATGCCTTCTACGGAAGAACTCTTCTGCTTCAGTGTGGCGGATACAGTTAATTCTGAAGCACCACCGCCAGGTACAAGTTTTGGATTTTTTATGATGTTTCGTGCTACAGACATGGCATCCTGGTCAAAACATGTAGAACATATAAGGACCTTTTAATACAAAGAAATATTTGATCTTTAGCCAGAAGATCATTAACCTTCATAATGAATACCAACCTACCTGCAAGTTCCTCTCCACTTCATTTAAAAGATCCTTACTGGCACCTCTCAAAAGAACAGTGCATGCCTTTGGGTCTTTGCAGTCAACAATAAATGAAAAGAATTCATCCCCGATCTTCTTGACCTCATAAAGCCCTGCCCGTGTCCCAACATCAGATTCTTGAAGTTCCTCCGGTCTATTGACGATGACAGCTCCACAGGCCTTCGCAATCCTGTTGTTGTCAGTCTTCCTCAATCTCCTGATGGCACTAATCCCGGCCTTACTCAAATAATGGCACGCCAAATCACTAAGTCCCTTTTCAGTGATCACCAAGTCGGGCTTGAACTTTATAATCTGCATACACAAGCTTTCAATGTATTCTTCCTCCATCTTCAGCAAGACTCCCCTGCAAATGGCTTAGTAGTTAATGAGCAGAGGCAAAATGGACTATGGTTAAACTCAGTAAGGAACCTAGATTTATGCCAAATTAGGATGTCCCAATATTCATGCAGAAAGTATGACTGTTCATACCGTCATGCGTTTAAGGCAGCATAAAAATGGGAAATTACATTAGTAGAAATATGTTTCACGTATCCTCCATGAAACTCATAAAGTTGATCCCACTGAGGGAATAAAGCTCAGAAGAAGATCATGCAATTAAGTGGCATATTTTCATCCCCAAGCCAATAATGTTGTCCATAGTTTATATTTGATCCCGAGCAGAACTGCCAGCTAATTTGATTTCCTACTTCTGCTCCATCCCAAATGCACAAGAAAGCAGATATAGCTCCGTTCGCAAAAATATCAACTACTGGTGATTCGGAGTAAGCAAACTGATTATGGTTCTGGGTTAGGGGATGTGTGAAAACTTTAGTATGCAACAATTAGTTTAGTTTGACAGAGATGCATATGATGTCAAGGGAAGTGAGAAATTAAGACAACAATTATGATTTTACCAAATATATATATATATATATATATGATACAAGGGGATGATTCCTCCTAACTACATAAGAGTCAGCATGATCCTTTCTTCTCCACCTTATGCAGGAGCTAAAGCCATTAAAGCAAGCAAGCCAATTGTTTGTTACATGCAGTCTGCTAGAAAGATGCTTCAATGAATTTTTTTTTTTTTGAATTTCCTACTGCCTTATTACAAACCCCCTCAACTTTTTTTTTCTTTTACATGGCACCACACCCCAAAAACCAAAAACAGGAGGGAGTTTTTTTTTGGGGTCCCCCAATGGCTACATTATGAGAGGTATGAGTTTCACTACCATGTAATGAAAAGTAGAGTACGTTTTGGATCCAGTGTGAGCTCAATTCCACTTATCAAATATCAACCCTGAAAAACACATGATTGGGGCATTTAGTCATGGATCTAGAGACTTTCAAATTAGTCTATTACCCTCATGGGTTAGCCATGGCAAAAAATTAAAGCCAAGAGGAACTACTGTCTGATCCATGATCCAATAGCAACAGTCCATAATAATATATACATCAAATTTGAAAACAGCTAATAACAACAACTTTATTATAACCAAACCATTACTAAACATCAAATTTGAAAATAGCCAATAACAGCAACTTTTTAATAACCAAACTGTCCAAGAGGAAAAGTGTAGGTCGGACTCGACTGATAACCATAATCACCAATCTCCCAAGTTAAAAGGTTAATGCCACTCCTTAAAAAAGCCAATGCATATAGACTCCCAACCTACGAAATCCCAAGGGCAGAACAAGGCATATGCACATACGGTTTCCCTAGATCAAGGGCAAACGAGGCATACAAATGGCCTCCCTAATAAATAAGATGCTAAAATAAATAAATAACATGCTGGGTAACAGGGAAGGTCATACCAGTCCTCCTCTTTAACCAACTCTGCATTCGTCTGATTTTCTCCTTTCTTATATTCAAGAGGGCAATCAAGAAGAATAATGCGTGGGTTTACAATCTTCCTTCTCATTTTGCCAGGGGCAACAACATCCTTGTTAAACATAACTCCTTTAAGAACCTTGGAATCTTCCAACTGACCACCTGGAACCTTCTCGACTTTTATGTACTTCTTAATGTCCACTTCGCGCAACCCTTGACCAAGGTCCACACCAACTGTAGTTGTAGCATCAAGTGCCATATCCTAAAACACAGAAGACCCGCTTCAGTATTAGAATTATCTGGTGAAAAGTGCGAACCAATAGGAAAGAGTCAAGAAAGGCCATCGCAAGAAAATATATTGTATGACCCCTGAAAAGGATATGTACAACATCCTCTGGCCATAAGTTAATACATTTTTCACAGATGTTTCAGTGGTACAATTGAACTGATGGAACCCACCAATTGAGAACTTTCATTATAAACAATCACGATTTGGACAAACTACTCATACAGTATCAATTTTCTTTTGATTGTGGCAGTGCTTCATTCCTCCTTTCTTTTCTTTTTTTTAATTTATTGAGGTTGCTCTATATCATTTTTCCCTGAAAATATTTTATCTTAATCACCTTTTTGCAAATCATCAATTGAAGGTTAGGCTCATTCCTTTAGATTTTTTGGTGGATAGTCCAAAAGGTGGGGGCCCATCAGATCACCAACCTGACATTGGTACGCCCGCCATACATTTCTTCAAGTCAGGATCAAATCATTTGTCTTGCAAACCTATCAATAATATTTCTAATGATGATTGTTGTTGACTAGAATAGTAAAACTTACAAAATCATTTTTCAATTCAAAAAACAATATCAGATCATTAGTATCCACTATCAAATATGAGATCGGACAGGGATAAAAATACTCACAGCAACCAGATTGCCAAATTGACTTGTGAACTTTGTACCAATCGAACTTTTAACCAGACTCAGCATCGTAGCACCTGCCAAATATATTCATTAGGGTTTCCACATCAAATAGAGCAACAAGCATAACAATTATAAGTGCAGAAATCAATAGCAGTTGCAGCAATATGGAAAGGCTAAGCTGAACAGGCAAGCTTTGTAAGTACAAAATTGCAGAAAAGTCAGCAAAGAATACAAAGCCATGGCAAATACAAGAATCAGGGAAACAGCTCTACATTTAAGTTAAAGAAATGACAGAGAAATTTTCTTACAAATAAATAAATAAATAAAAGCTAAATGAAAGCTATACAGGATATACATAGAGATGGTCAAACTTCCAGAAACAACCAGATCGTTCATAGCTACGAAATGGTCCAGACTAAGAGGCCCACTGTCCTATGATCAATTGCAGCCCATCACACTCATCTACCTCCCATGATTTACACCAACCAAAATTTGACGCTCATCCAACTTGAGTAGAGTCTCCAATTGATTATGTAAAATTTGGCACCCATCTCACTAACAACTACTTGGAAAAATTTGAAAGCCTCAAAACAGTACCTCTTTTGATCAGATTAGGTCCCATTTTTAACACACGTAAATCGTAAGGAGACCTTTTTATTTATATAAATATATATATGGCCCATGGCAAATCTTCCTACATCACTTCTCACCATATCTCATCATATTACAGTGAGAATTTCCCGCAGGCCCACCTTATGATCCATCCAAACCATTCACAGAGGGGACCACCCATGATAATCACTAGATTCCAGGGATTGCACCCACCGAATGTACTGGAACGTTAGATCAAGGCTCAATTTTTCTTAAAATATAAAGCCGTTAAAACTTGTCTGCCATGGATTAAGGGGTTCGATGCAAAAGTTGACCTATTTTTTATTTTTTGGGTCCATCATGGGTAGATTTTTCCATACCCCCATCTCCCATGATCTGTGGGGCCCAGGTGAGCCCCAGCAGCCAGTGTGCTCAGCACTGTGTGCACCGAATGCGCGGGAATATTGGCACAGTCTCGCCTAACGCAACATATAATATTCTACCTGTCCACGGCCTCTAGCAAAATTGACCTCAACCTCATTTCATTAGACGACCTTGGAATGCGATGGAATGAGACATTCCTAATTAATATTGCCTTAATTTTGTTAACTCTAGATTGAAAACTTCAAGGCTCCCACAACTTCTGCCCAAGCTAAAAGCATTTCTTGAGTGGCCTAGCACACTAGCCTTGCTAAATACTATAGCTTTACCTGAACCACTTGACCCATTCCATGGTTGCTAGTATATTAAATTTTTTTAAGTCCCTGCATATATTTTTCTAACAGCAAATTATACTAATATTTAGATCACAAACTTAATTAAAAAAAAAAAAAAAAAGGAATGGAAAAAATTATTTTTTTATAAATAAACTATAACACGCATAGTAGAAAAGAGTTTGTAACAGGCATATCTATGGTAATCGTTTGATTATTTGGTATCAGTGCACAGGATTCGGTTGGCCGTATCTGCACGGTGGTACTGTTCAATTGTGTCACATCTCAAAACAATAATGCAACACCATGAGCATATAAATATATTTTGAGAACCCCATGAGCCCTAACCATTCGAAACATATGCACATATATGAAGCATAATAGCAAAAGAGAGGTAGGCCCGTTGGTATTGCATTGAAGGGCACGATAGTGAAAAGCACTATAGCATTATGGAAACCAGGGGACATGTACCTAAAACACCGCATTCAAAGTCAAGGATCTCACACTCCATGAATAAAATCTTAGCTACTACCATGACTGACCCTCCATCTACACCAAACCTTCCTAACCCCATTCCCCCCATACCACCGGATCCAAAGAACGATTTCTCCGAGCTACTACCGGACATACAACTAACCCAGACCCCAGCACCACGAATTGTCTCGGCACAACTCCCAAAGGCGACCTCTCCCACTCGAGGCCCTGGTATGCTCATGGAGATCGATAAAAACTGTAACTCGCGTTCATTCCGCGTTGCTCTCTGCCCAACTCCGACTTCAGTCATCCAAGCTCTAAGCTCCAGCATTAGGTATCGGCCAGCGCCTCCTCCGACCCAAGTAGACTCAACCACACCCGTGGTACTTCTAAAGGAATCCCTCCTAGCTGACAACAGACGAAACCTTCAAAACACTCATTGGACAATTCCTCGACTGTCAGGTCCCCTCAAGAGTCCTAACTCAAAGACTCTCAGCTCTTTGGTGACTTCAAGGTGGACTAGAGGTTCTTGAACTCACACATGGGTTCTTCCTTTTCAAATTCACCTCAGTTGTGGACCTCTATCGGGCTCAGGATCCCCTTGGACGGTAGCTGGTTCACCACTGGAAGGTGACTGCATGGGTTCCTAATTTTGACCCACAACGTGCCTTCCTAGGCACAACACCCTTATGGGTCCGCCTGCCAAGACTGCCACTGGACTTCTGGAGTGAACAAGTGCTTCGCCGAGTTGCAGCCCCTCTTGGCACCTATATAAGAATGGATCAAGTAACGCAAAGCTTGGGACGTCTGGGGAAAAAAAGCAACTGCAGCCTGGATTTTGGTGGAAATCGACCTGCAGACACCATTGATTCAGGAGATCATCCTTTGGGTGGGAATGGAGACAAGAATCCAAACAGTAGTCTACGACAACCCACCTCTGGAATGTGGAGCATGTAAAAGGCTTCAACTACAATCTTCAACCTGTATTTACTATAACCATGCTCCCACCAAGGAGCCAACACCAAATCCAACGGACAAGGGGAAGGAGAAGGTGATTGACTCAAAGTCGACATCACCAGAAGGGGAATGGCAAGAGGTGGCTCGACGGAGACGTGGGAGACAAACTTCGTCAAGCCATGAACCTGGCCCACTAAGGATCCACCAAGCCAAAACTAGATCAAGATCTCCATCTGGGACGCTCATTGAACCACGTGGCAACAAGCTCTTGCCTAAACCCATGCAACTATCACATCCACGCCATGCACAGGGCAACAACCATGCAGCACACACACCATCTCCCACAACAAACCCGAGAGAAAGTCGGTCAGTCCTTTCCAATCATTTAGATGTTCCATCAAAAACTTCCTCACATCAATCAGAGTGCCACCCTATGCATGACCCTCAAGACATCGCCACATGTCACCCGACTTCTCTTCCTCAAACTACTGATAGGACCACGCTGGCCAGAACACCCAATCAGGAACAAGATGGAGATACAACTACAAAAGGAGACGCAATGTCTGGGACTCAAATCATTCAGGACCAGTCCCAATGCAACACACCTCCACCGGTCCCATCGCAGCCCGCATGCAGAACTATAGAGAATACTTATATCCACCACCCTCCTCAAAACTACTCACATCCGCTGCCTCCATCCTCCCTTGCATCACAACATGTATCCCTTACCTCGCCGAAACTAGGCCACTTCGGCCATGCCCAACCCGTCCGCCAACAGCAAGCACCCAGATCCCTTTCCCACCAACGCCAGCCCCATCTTCTTTGATCCTGCCCCACCCAGAGTCTTCAAACCCCACCCATCATAGCACCCTATCCCCACTACCCACCACAAACATGGATGTTCAACCCGGCCCTATTAGCTGACCCCAACCCCACTTGGTCTCGTGGAATACTTTACCCCACCCTCCTCCACAGTCCCCAATCCCGACTCGTACTCAACTAGCCCAACCCCAACCACTCATTCCACCAACACTCCAACTCGAACCCTTCTCCAACTGGCAGTGGATTCCAGCTTGGAAATGCCCGATGACAGGGGCACTGTGGACACCCTTGCAACCACTGGTTTCAGCTACCCTCCCCAACCCGCCACTCCATCCACCAGAGCTACCACCTGCACTTGGATTTTGGATCCCATTCCTAGCGAGCATTCTACATCAACACCTCAACCCACTCATTCCTACCGAAAGTCGGGCAGGTGGAAACGTCAGGAATGCAGTCCAAACGAATATGGACATGGCCCCAGAAAGCTCAGCAACTGGCAATCATCCGGCCACACCACCCAGGGTAGAAGTCAATACAGAGTGGCTCCACCTGCCAGAGTCTCTAGACGACGCCATACTACTAGGCACGGGACTGCTTCAGGATATCGTCAACAACCCGACCAACCAACCACCACGGCCAAATTCAAAGTCACTCGACCCGATATGACGCTGGAGCTGAAGCTAAAGGGGCTAAACTTGGGAACTTGGGACTCCCTAAAGCAATTCAATAATATTCACTAAGGTACGCCCTTTGCACCAACGACCTTTGCATCACCTACCTCTAAAATTGTTATTTATGATGACTCTGGTCTGGAACGTGAGGGGGGCGAGGCGTAGAGTTCTCCACGGCCACATGACACACCTGCTGCATATTCATAAACCGTCGATGGTGATCCTTTAAGAGACAAAGATTGAGACTGTCTTAAGCAACCGCACCCTCAAACTCCTTCTGAATCATCTGCCTGCGCATATAACCATTCCAGGCACGGGCCACAATGGTGGCCTTTGGGTCAGTTGGGATCCCCTCCCCGTGGAGGCGGACATGATTGAAACCTCCTCCCAACATATCACCATCTCTAGGTCGTTTACTGCTGACTTGGCAGTTAAGGGGGTTTTCACGGCCATACATGCTTCGCCCAATTGGCAAACTCGTCATCATCTTTGGGACTCCCTCATCCAATTCAAACACAAACAGTGCACGAGTCGGACCCCGTGGGATCTTCTCGGCGACTATAACTGTATCCTCAGTCCCCAGGAGAAACGGGGAGGTTGGCCTATGGAATCAACGCTTGTAGTTATAAAATTCCAAAATTCCATCAACGAGGCTCAACTGCAGGACATGGGGTTTGTTGGTAGCCCCTTTACTTGGTCCAACATGCGATCCGGTCCGGCAAGAATCCTTGAGCATCTCAACAGAGGCCTGGCCACTCCGGCATGGACTTATGATGATTGGTTCCTTCATCATCTTCCCCGGATTGGATCTAATCATAACCCCCTTAATCTATCCAAAAGGCATCCCCAAGCCCACCATAAATGCTTTTTCCGCTATGAGAATAAGTGGCATTCCCACCCTGTTTTTGAGTCCTGGGCTAGAAATCAATGGCCTAGTCAAAGACTCCCATTGCTGGACAAACTTAGACAAATGGCTTCTACTCTCTCGGATTGGAACAAACATTCGTTCGGAAATATTTTCCGTGAGTTGGATTGTTTAAATTGCCGCATTGAAGGCATCCAGATGGCAACATCTTACCCGTCCTCTAATTTCCTTCTTAGTTTGGAGGAGGATCTGCAAAACCAATACCCAATCAAACTTAGACAGATTGAAGACTTCTGGGCCCAGCGATCAAGAGTAGCTTGGCTTACCCAAGGGGACTCCAACTCTCAATTCTTCCATATGGCGGCTAAAATCTTCCATGGGAAAACTAAAATCCTTTCTCTCCTAACTAAGCAGGGACAAATCATCTCAGACCAAAATTAGTTGGAAGACCACTGTCTCCAATCATTTGCCTCTTGGTTCTCTGATCAGAGTCAACCTGCTAGTCATCTAAACCTCCAGGCCCCTCTTAGCCTGGAAGCTTCTATAACTCAGAATGACAACATAAGCCTCACCGAGAATCTGTCTGTCTGTCTCTGAGGTTTGTCGTGCTGTGTTCTCCATCAACCCCAATAAATCTCCGGGTCCTGACAGGTTTAACGCCAAATTCTATCAATCATTGTGGAGCACCCTCAAACAGGACCTTACTAGCATGGTTTCGAATTTCTTCTCTAATAACTCTTTGGACCCCAGATTGAATGAAACCACTCTTGTCCTCATTCCAAAAAAAAGAAGCTCTTATTTCTCTCAGGGATTACAGACCAATCAGCTTGTGTAATGTGGCCGACAAAATTATCTCTAAAATTTTGGTTTACAGGTTGCGACCTATTCTTTCCAAAATTATTTCCCCTTCCCAGGGGGCCTTTGTGTCATCTCAAAACAATAATGCAACACGATGAGCATGTAAATATATTTTGAGAACCCCATGAGCCCTAACCATTCAAAACATATGCACATATATGAAGCATAATAGCAAACGAGAGGTAGGCCCCAGTTGCAGAAATTAACACACTAAGAGATGCAAACACTTACGATCGTTCACATCAATATCCACAGCTATCTTGTCAAGCACAGTAATAGCATCCTCAAGAGCTTTATTGTAGGCTGCAAAGCATATTAAATTTGCAATCACCAAAGAGTTAGCAATTGTGGAAAACAAAAACACCCTACCATGACAGCTTATCCTTAGTGCATTAGCTATTACCTCGGCAGATGACTGTGGGATGGTAACTCTTGTTAAGGAATGCTTCAGCGACATGGAGCATCTCACCAGCTTCAAAGAATTCCACCCACATCATGAAAAACCAAAAATTGACAACCATCTGTTAATTGACGTTAAAACTATAGCATAGATCAAGGTAGAGAAAAAACTGGCTGAAGTTTAAAGTTAAAGGTAAGTGCATTTTAATCATTTGTTTTAAATGCATACAAACTGTAATCTTATTTATCATTCCGCCAGCACCTAATAGATATGTGGCAGTAATATTCCTTGGATTTAAAATTGGCAACTCTTTCATAAATAACAACTGTGAGGTTTAGAAGTCAAAGTGTATGAACATACCAAGTACAATGACTGATGTTGTTCCATCTCCTACTTCTTCATCTTGTGTCCGGCTTAGTTCAATCATTGACTGTCATCTCTCAAAAAAGACCAAGTGTTAAAGGAGACAAATAAAAAAAAAAGGCATTTTTTGTTGAGAAAACTGCAAAGTAATGGTGTAAAATTGAAACCAAAACCAAAGAAAATCATTCATACAACCCTACACATTAATGAAAAACTCTATAGAGCCCAGGAAAGACCCCCAGGGAGCCTTTCCTAGTCCGTCCCCCGTCCGACACAAGTCAATTCACTGTTGCAGAAGCAGCTCGAGTAGTAATCCGACAAGCCAACAGGGGTTTAGGACATCCTCTTGCCTAGCCCCCAAAGCCAATACTTTTCCCAATGATATGGATCCATCAGACGCACAAGAACAATGCATAACTACAACCCACATAATACTTTTTAAAAATATTAATCCATGTAATATTTTTTTTCTTGGTTAATGCAATAAATACCAATCACTGCGGCCTGACAAATGAAAACAATAGGGCTCCACCATTGATCATACAACCGACTTGAGCAACCATATAGGCAGATACTTCATTTTCAAAAACAAATATAGGCAGATACTTCCGATCAGGTTGCTCAATATGCCAATAAAATGGTCATTATAGACGATATTTGAAATGTAAGGAAATTTTTATTTTTTCCAAGACATTTCACTTTGAAGCACACCCCTTGGGGTTTTTTTGTTTTCACTTGCAATATCGTCTCAATGAGATGTCAACCCTCAAAGAAGTTCCAAATTATGCTCAAGGCACCCTTTTCTTTTAATGGTAAAAAAACTTGAACCCACAGGCCACAACCATATTATGAGCACAATGATCATCATCTTAAGTCATATCACATCAAGCTAGGTCAACTTAATTTTCTACCCAAGAGACTGACAATGAATATCCAAAACCGTAGTAATGAAGTCGTACAAGTGTTGTGTGCCCCCCACACCACACCCCACCCCCCCCCCCCCCCCCCCCCAAAAAAAAATTCCATCCTGAGGTTACATGCAGAAATGCCACAGAAAAGTTTCTGCTTTTCCAGAGTTTCGTATGGCACAAAATCAAAGAAAAATTGCAAAAAGCAACTATTTTCTAATTTTCCGCAATGACACAGAAATCACTACTCTGCAGACGTTAGGGCACATTTGCATAATACCACAAATGAGTAAACGCACACTTCCTCTTCCACATAATCGGTTTTCCTAGGGTCGGACTTTCATTTTCTCACTTACAAAAAAAACATAAGGGCACATTTGCTAACTCTCTTGAATCAACGGTTTAGATGATTCCTTACATCCCCTAGAACCAAGGCTATCCTCACCATAGATTTTTAAGGGGAGAAATCATTGCATTCCACATTTGGATCGCCTAGTATGACACCATTTACACTAGTACTAAAACCAACAGTTCAACACTTTCACAATTTTCTCCAAAACGAAAACTTTAATGAGGGGTTTCGTTTCAGTAGAATGAGTGGAACAAAATTTTCCAGCCATTCTGGCCGGAACAAAACGGAAATGACAACTGTATGTGCATGTTTCAAGTTTTCCTCATCACTCGGTTTCACTCACACATGCTCGAGGTTGTGGCTATCAGGTGCGCATGTCACAGACCAGGGGTCGGGCCCACATGGGGGACCGAAACCACCCCCCCCCCGGCCCATTTACACAGGTCCCACCAAGTTTGCACCCATCTGAATGGGTTGTACACAATTGGATCGGCCATACACCCAGCCGAATGGACCGTACAATGTTAAGCTTATGGGCCCCAGATGAGGATGCTCAGTTGGGGCTGATTTTTGGAGAGAGGAGGAGCCCATGGAGATCTTTCAATCCCACCAGGTCCCAATCCGAAGTGAGGCCTATATGTGTGTGGATACATATATATATATAGAGAGAGAGAGAGAGAGAAATTACTATCATACAACTTAATCAATAGCATTTTGGTTTTTCACATTTAAGTTGATCCTAAGTTGTGCCTCATGCACATTAGACCCCACAACAAGTGTAAGTGTGCAGTGGACATAGATCTTTGGGCTTTTTTCTCTGCAAATCTTAAAGGGTCCCATTGAGTCATATTTTCTCATTTTCTTGTTACGTGATAGGGAAGTTAGTCACAAAGTCCAAGTGGCAAAATTGTATCCTTTTAATTCCAAAAAAAGATCAATGTTTAGCTAGAAAGCATCTTAGATGATAGAAATTCAAGTGTCCTGTGACATGGGATTTTCAAGTGGTTCAGCAAAAGAAGTTTAGAAACTCAAGTGGTTATCAAATATATATCCTTATATATATAGAAGCTCAAGTGTCGAAAGAAATATAGAAACTCAAGTGGCTATCAGATACATACATATACATAGAGAGAGAAAGAGAACTCAAGTGTCATGTGACATGAGATTTTCAAATGGTTCGGCGAAAAAAATAGCACCCCCTTTTTACTGCACCCATTTAAGGGGATGGATCAAATCATATCATGAAATGTAGGATTTTTTTCCTTATGAAAATAAAAAAAAAATTAATAAATTAAAAATGATAAAAAAAAATAGTTATTCATGATCCAGCCATTTTTTAACCATAGCAACATAATTACAATAAAAAAAATAAGACTAGGATACAATTGTTTGAAGAAAGCCATGACCTGTACTAATATATCTCAAATAATGTGTGTGAATAGTTAAATTTGTTTAAGATATCAACATTAGTAGGAAAACTAAACAAGTTCTATTGATTTTTTTTGTCCCTTTAAATAATAAAAAAAAAAAAAATTCTAAATGAGCCACCTTACATGATTAGACTGTCTCCTTCAGTTAAAAGTGTTCATGAAGGGGGAAAAAGCCAAAAAAAAAAGAAGAAAGATTAAATCCAATACATTCAGCTGAACGTTGTAGACTCGTAGTCACATGCCCATTCCTTATTAATCTCTAGTTCTCTACAACCTCCCCAAAATCGCAAAAGTTTTTAAGAGGTTTCGTTAATTATTACATAACCTTTTGAAAATATAAATGCTAACAAAAAAAAAAGGGAAAAAAAATACTAATACTAACCTATTAGCTATAGCTATTCTCACTCTAGCGAATCACTTGAATCATAGGATTTGATAAAACAAGTATTGAATCGTATTATTCACTTGAAAAGGAGATCCGTTGTTTAGATACAAATTGTTTTCCTTATATATAACCATCTGCCATTACTAAAGGATGGTGAATTTCTTTTTGTATGAATAGTGGAGCTTCTCTATCTTTATCTTGGATGGTGTGAAATCAGCCCCCTAATAGTGTGAAGAGTAGAAATTATCTCGTAAAAGGACCAAAGTGCGAAGTGGAAGCTTCCTGCAACACTAGGATCTCATAAATATTTAGCCTTCATTCTTGGATCCTAGCAGAGTCACCAATTCCCAATAGCACCACATTCCAAACAGAGCTCCCATCTAAATTAAGGTTTCAAATCCCAAGACATCATAAGGTTGACTTAGGGCAACATAGGGCCTACCCATTGCCTACATTTGAAGAACTGACAAAGTCACAAACCAGATCATACCTTAGCAGCTGGGTGGGCAAGATCCAACTCACGCAGTATAGCATTTCCATCATTAGTGACCACAATGCCTGAAATGAAGAGGGCATAGCTCAGAACATGACATGGAAGTAGAAAGTGGCAGAAAGAACGGGAGACAATCTGGACCTCAAAATTTTAAAACAAATGGACCAAAAAACACATCCAAGAACCAAATTTAAGACTCATAAGATCTCCAAATTTAGAAAACAATGCCTGCAAAAATTATAATTTAGAAGTTAATAAGAGCATAATGATCTATATTTCAGTTAGAACTCAAACCTGAACAATTCTGCAAAAACTATATAACACGGCCTGGAAATAATTGAACATAAAAACAAAAGTGAAGCATTCTTAGGGCCTGCTTGGCATTATTCTTGCACTACGAATATTTTTATTCTGAAAATGAATTCTGCTGAGAATGAATTGTAGTGAATTTGTTTGGTAACACATTCTGTCAAAAATGTTCCAGAGGAGAAGAATAGTAGAATCATGTTTGAAAACACTTTTCACTTTGAATCCTATTTTAAAAACCCACACAACTCCCATATGTTAAATTAAACGGGTGGGCACCACTTCGATACTAATTGTCTTATTTTTAACAGAACTCAAAATATAATAAATAAGTTGTTTATTTTGCATAAAAAAAATAGTGGTAGGAAAGGATAAGAGGTATGTATGAGATGTGCATATCAATTTACAGAAGGGTGTGTGGCCTACCCGAGCACAGCACTTGACACATATTCAGTGAGGATGGAAGGTGGTAGGCAATGGAGAGAGTGACGAGATATTCGAGCATAGATTTTATGAATGACCCCTAATAATTGATTTAAAAGTTTTAGCGGGGACACCTCTCAAGGATCCCCTTTACCCTCTTTCTCTTTCCATTTGCAGAGGCTAGATTTTGATGAATTGCAAAGAGAGGAGAGAGAGAGATGTGAATGAGGAAAGAGAGGGACTTTCCCTTTTGCAACTGCATACATTGCAATTTGCGCGATCATGAAGACAAGAGAGAAAGTGGGGGTGGGGGATGCGAGAGAGAGAAGAAGAAGAGATACGTGACAGAGGAAGAGAGACAGGATGGAGGGGGAGAAAGAAAGAGAGATTTCCACATGAGGGCGAGAGTGACGAGATATTCGTGCGGAGGGACACTTCAGAGCGATGCGGGCCTCTTCATTCTGATCTGAAAAACGAAGTTTTATTGTTCCTAAAATTTCATTACATGAGAATGGTTTTCTAAAGAAATATTCTCTCAGCATAAATAAGAAACTACAACCAAACACATTCCCAGTATTTTTATTCCTTGAGAATGAAAAAATGTTCCCTCATAATGATGCCAAACAGGCCCTTATATGCCAAAAGTGGGCCCAAGAACAGGCCCACAGTTGGCCAGTACACTAGACCTAACCATAGTGGGCCAGCTCATTGAGCCAAGCCCATATATGAATGATCCATTGAACCTAATCCTTGGTCAGCCAACACACTGGCCCAACCATGCCTATCTTCTTAAATATAAATTCCAAATTAAGTTTCTTAGATCTAGATTCTTAGTTTAGAAAATCCTAATTAAATATCTCGAATCTAGCAAGATAACTGATTGGCATGCAATCATTAAAAGATAATTTGATTGACAAGTAATCAATAAAAATAGAAGAAAGAAAAACTTTTTAGGCAAAAAGATATAGTTGTGTAAAAGAAAGGGAATTCTATCTAGATCCCTGATAGGTGAGATTGTCATCCCATACTGTATAGATAATCACTCAGTTATGAATTCAATGAAAATTATCTCTTTCCCTCTCATTATTATGATTTGTGGTTGCATTGAGCAATGGTTTCCTCTAGTGCCAATGGTGATGACTCCTTACATTGCGAACGGTGGTGACTCCAAAGGCTGGGCATCAAAGATGCAGATGTGGGCGCGCGCCCACGCACAGAGAGAGAGAGAGAGATAGAAATTTCACATATTTCAGTGATATTAAAATAATACATTAATTATACCCGTTAATATCTACATGCAAGTAAAGTATTGAGGTTTGTTTGTGATAGAAAATCTAAGAAGAAAGGAAAAAATCCATTAATTATTAATATCTACATGAAAGTAAAGCATTGAGATTTGTTTGTCATGGGAAATCTAACAAGGAAGAGTACCTCCACTGGCATCAAGTAGCATCTTCAACATGGACCGAGGACCCAAAGTGGTACGGATAATATCAGCCACAGCCTATAAGAAGAATTACGCAGCCAAAAAAAAACAGAGAATGAGGAGAATTATAGTATATCACAACCATTTTATTTTAAGAAGAAGAAGCAAAATCAATGGACCAATTAAATTGTTCCATGCAGCACTGATATGTTCAGCAAGGCACAAAAGAACTGTTTCATCTATAGATTTAATTTGGAAAAGGAGCGTCTTAAAGATGCAACTTAGTATTGAAAAATAACAGCCCCTGCAAATCTATAGAAAATCAAAGCTCACCTTTGATGCTTGGATATTAGCATGATGCACCTTACTTCCAGATTCGCGGGTCAAAGAATCTTCTGCTCAATCCAGTGTGAATGAGCCATTAGGGAAATAAAAGAATTAAGTGGCAACATAAATCCGTTCATTATAGACAAGCAAGTATTAGATCAAATAGGCACTTCATGGTACTCCAATTTGATAATGTGAAAGATAAAATGAAAATTCATATTCTGACAAGTAATAGATGAAGCAACAAAATGGAAAGTGAAAAACATGGCATTTCTTGAATTTCAAAAGGAGAAAATTAAAAAGGGCAACCACCTCACTTTGATCATTTGGAAATTAGAGAGAATTTCATTCCCTTCACAGCATGACACAAATTTGGTCCGTCTCTTCACGTACCTGGGGGAGTTTAGGAAGCCTAAACGGTTGTATGTCCATTTTTTTTCAAAGAAACACTAATAGATGATATATTGCCTCCTAAATGATAAATGAATTTAGAAAGAACTAGAATGCCACCAAAGAGATACAGTAAACATTGAAAGCACAACTGCGAGTTAGAGGGTTCAATACATGTGCATATTGTGTGACATTAAGAGAGCTAAAAATAATTTTAGCTTACAAGTTCCATGAAAAGAAAAGAAAAAAATTATGCTTCTTTCAGGCCTACTGGAATATATATAGGTGGAACAAAATTTTAAGGAACAGCTTAGAAATGCAGTGGCTACATCTTCCGGGCATTCCCAGGAAATAAATCTGCCCAGATACCGCATCTGAACTCGACCTCATATCAACTGATTTTCTCCCATTCAACGCTGTAGGGGGGAGGAAAAAAAAAAAAGAACCTTTCAGTTCCAGGTACATTCAAACGCACCCTTACTCTTTTCTACACCCACCCATCATAGCTTCCCAATAACTTCCCCCCCTTTCCACCATTTCCATGGTGATTACATTTTCCGCATAAAATGAATGAAAAGGGGGATACTGTTTCTGTGAAATGTGTTTCCACCACCACCTCTGCTGAAAGGTTCTCTACCTCTTCGGTCCGAATCTCCTTTCCATATAAGATGGAGAAAATGCTTTCACACGAGGAAAATGAAGAAAGTTTCCATTTGTGCCGCTCAAAATGCACCCCGGCACAAAAATACCCTAAAACTAGTCCTCCTCTCCTTTACGGATTCATTCCAATCACCATTTCAAGTACTGGAGATTTGAGATCAAGCAATGTAAGAAACAGATCAAGATCTCCAACACAATCTAAACCCTAAACCCTAGCAGTGAGAAAGAAAGGATGAAAGAAGAGAGATGATGAGATGAGCGATTGTTGAAGAAACTTACTTAGAACGAGTACTTGAGAATGCATCTCTGCAGATGGCTCGATTTCTTTCGGCTTTCTTTTGAAAGAGAGCGAGAGAGGATGGGCGGCAGATTTGCAGAGGACAGCACAAACCCTTGTTGCTCTCGGGGGAGATATAGCACGCACAATGGGCACGTGCAACTCGCGCGCCAGAGAGGGTTCCAGTACATTTCTAGACTCGGTCGAGCTAGATGGAAGTGGGTCAGATCTAGCCCTAGGCCCGACCTTGGCCCTCCCTTTGGGGGCTTTGGCTCGCTCAAACCACCCACCCACCACCCCTGCAAGTATTGAGGGTAGGATGAGGACAATCCTGGCCCAGCCTGGCCATTTAACATGCCTAGTCAGATGCTTGTTACAATCCTAAAAATCGTCCAAGCTTTATGGTCGACATCACTATGGTCCATGTGAAGCGATGCCTGATTCAACGTGAAGTTTTTTAATACGAGAGATGCTAATGCCACAACCCAAGCTTCTCTATTCACATGTTTTTCACATGACGAATATATCCTTATGTAAAATTACTTAAAAAAACATCTATCAAAATCTTTCCCTCCCCCATCCTCTTTCTACACTCACTCAGCCCTACCCAGCCACCACCGTCCCCTCCAGCAACATCGCTGGAGGGGGAGAGGGCGACGATAGGGAGAGGAAGACGGGGAGAGAGAGGGAGGGAGGGAGGAAGACGGGGAGAAGGAGAGGGAGAGAGGGAGGGCGGCGACAGGGATAGGGAGAAGAAAGGGAGTAAACTAAGAAGGGAAAGAAGAGTATTATGGGAACAATGAGATGTATAGAGAGAAATTTTGAAAAGATAATGGATGTGAAAGAGAAGGGATGTGGAAAGAGAACCTGGAGAAGGAGAGGGAGAGTGGGTGGGCGGTGAAAGGGAGAGGGGGAAAGAAGGGGAGTGAACGGGAAAGAAGGGGAGTGAACCGAGAAGGAAGAGAAGGGTATTTTGGAAACATTGAGGTGTGTAAAGAGAAATTTTGGAAAGATAATAGATGTGGAAAGAGAACCTTGGGTTGTGGCATTAGTAGCTCTCTATTAAAAGATGCATATACCAGGTTGTTTTAATAATTCAAACTTTGCAATATCCATTCGATTTAAGAGTCAGAATAAAAGAAATACCAAGATCAACTTATTAACATCCAACAAAAAATCATGGTTGAATGGAACCTTTTGTTGATGTTGAAGTTCTAAGGCCCAGATCAAGCAAAAGGAAGTGGAGAGAATGAAAAATCATATAAACTCTCAACTTGATTTTAGTTTAGCCCATACATGTAGCCTTAATTCTTGCATGGGTTTTTTTTAATATACACATGATGTTAAGGGGGTATTTGGGTAAAGGTAGAACATAATATCACCAAATTTGAATATTGTAAGATTTCATTATCACTTAATAAAATAGTACCATATTATAATATCGAGTCATTTGTGGTGTTTCACAATTTCTACAAATTTCAAAAAATCTTTCAAGTGTTTGGCAATTTATATTATTTTCACTAAATGATGCACCGAAATGATAAATAAAAAGAGAAACATGGATGATTGACCAAATGGGAACACACCAACTAGTAGTCATTCTAGAGTGATTTAATATTGGTAACCATGGTAGGGTCCACCTAATTAAAAAACCATTATACAAAGTGCTAAAAACCACGAGCAATATTATTTAATCAGTGTGGATCCACCAAATATTAATAACCATAATGTAATACATCTAATGGTGATTATAATAGAAGAACCCTATCGAGTGTTAAACATCATCGAGGAATCCATCTAATGAAAAATAAATGTGAGACCATTTGATATTAATAATCATATTAACATAGCTAATTACAGTAATCATCAGGGGGGCAATTAAACGTTATTGCTCATTTAATAATGGCAAATTAGTAATTTGTAACACAATCCAATATTGGTAATTAGTATGAAAACCATCTAAAATTGGTAATAATGGGCCCACTTTTACACTTTTTTTGTGTCAGATTTGGAATAGACATGTGAGTCTGAAGCGCACATATATCAGCTACTACAGTAGAAAATACGTTCTTCACGGTTCACTTGGTTTTTGTGTTTTTTTTTTTTTAATTGTTAGTTTCTAAATGATAATCCAAATCGTTTAAACACTTCATAATATCAAGAACGGCTATGGCCCAGAATTTGAACCGTTGATCTGTCTCTAATCTATAGATATTTGCAAAAATACCCCAAAACAATAGATGTACATTTATGGACAACTGTGGGACCCTAGAATATGATCGGAACCATTGACCCTTCTTGCAATACTGAATATGGGTATGGCTCCAAGTTTCAACTATTGACTCAATGTAGATCTCGAGAAAAATGAAAAAAGAAAAAGAGAACCATTGGATATGCCTTGGGTCCTAAACAACAACTCACATGTGCATATTAACCTGTCTTTTTTTTCCTTGCTTTCCCAAACAGCGGGCCACTAAATTATCAACCAAACCGTTGGAAAGATTTCCAAGTCTAATAGCTGATATGTGCCCAAATTTGGTCCGATGATCTGTGTCCAATCTTGTGATATTTTCCAAAAACTACAAAACAATAGATGTGTATTTTTTCAATACTTACGGCCCCCACATCATGATCCAGACTGTTGATCCTATTTTGATTACTAAAAACGGCTACATGTTCAAAACTCAACTCCAGATTCTCTGTTGATCTATAATGTTTGAAATCATGGTAGAAATTGTCTAATGTGATATTTGTAAGACCGACCTAATTACACCTAATGTAATTATGATAGGACTATTTGACCCACATAAAATTTATAAACACTAAAGGGCTCATCTAATATTGAGTAATGGAATAATTGTTTTAAAAACCATCAATGTTAAAAAAAAAATGTAGTGGGCCACCATGGTGGTTGTTTTTCATAAACTTCTACTCTTGAATGCAAATACTCTTTACCCTTGTTTTGGTTAGTTGTCTTAATAAAATATTATTTTATACCACATATACTTGAATGTTATAATATGAATGTTTTTATAAAAAAGTGAGATATTATAGGATACCTTCTACGTTATCAAAACACCTAGTTTTTAAGTTTATAGATTATATTATAAAGTAGGGGATAATATAGTAAAATCTTTAAAAATATATGATTTCCAAACACCCTTTAGAGTTTGATGAGTTCCAAGAAAAAGAAGATATAGTAGTACATTTTAGACTTTAGGAGATTCCTTGCAGTTTTCCTCGAATTCACCTAAAATCTAGGTTTGATAACCATTCTCATCATATAGGGTAATTCCTCAGAATACTCAAAAGACCCTCACAATCGAAGATAATCTTGTTCAGACCTCCCCCCATCAAATTGTAAAAATCCGAGCTTGCAGAGAAAGGCGGAAAAAGAGTGAATGGGCAGTAACTTAGAGGTTACCGGTTTTTGCTTTGGAAACCTACCTTATAGGTCCCACAATTACAATCTGAATCATTAATCATGTTAAGAAGGTCCAAAATGGCCATGTGGTCAAATCTTGGTCATTTATTCCTTATATATTTTGAGATATTTGTAAAAAAGTCCATACCGTTCATCATGAGATATGGAATTTTTTGGTCCCCCCTTGCAAAACCCGAACCGTTCAATTTCTTCATATGACCTAAAATGACTATGAGGTTAAAATTGGCATTATGATTCATCATGGATAGTGAGAAAATGGCAAAACTCCTAACCATTGATCGTCCATAGTGAAAAAGGTATCTCATTTGAGCATCAAAAATGTTTTAGGCGTGATATTATGGTATATGATTTTTTCTTTTGAACCCTACCTTATGGGTCCCACAATCATGACCAAAACCGTCCATAATGTTTACAAGGCCCAGAACGACTAGTAGGTCAATTTACAGCCGTAGATTTCTCATATATTTTTAGATATTTATAAGAAAGGTCTATACCCTAAAAAATTATTTTTAATTCTTGTGGGACTCACAATGAAAATCCAATATATACATCATCCGTACAAGGCCAAAAACAACCAATGGTCCAAAATTTAGGGCTTGATTCATTACGGATTGAGAGAAAATTGCAAAAAAATTGTGACTGGATCTAATATATGTAATTCCACATCTTCTTTGGTGTTTGCCAAACGTTGTGTGAGGTGAATCTCCTAGCGAGGATAGTAATTTATGGGAATAATGGAGGAGTCTTCTAGATAGAGGATTCCTCTCTAGTTGCCAAATGTGCCCTAAGTTCATATATATTTATATATTGTACATTCATGTTTTTAAAACTTGTTATCCTTATCTTGTTTAAATGTACAATTAAAAAGCTAAAAACAAAAATAAATAAAAGTTATTGATTAGTTTTTAAGAGTTTGGAAGCTCAACCTGCTTGAGAGAGAGAGAGGGGCAAATTTGTAGAGGGACAATGAAAACCCCTGTTGCTTTTGGGAGAGGTATATTAACCAAAAGGGTTGATAAGAGAGGCTCTAAAACTCTCTACAAGATTTAAGAAAACTAATTTAATGCTTTTGAGAAACAAGTTGGCCTAGGGCCAAGCCAAGGCTGGTCAAAACCCTTGGAGGGCCTACTCTACATAGGCCCTTCGCCTACCCTCAAGGGTCAGGGTGAGGTTAGATTTGAGCCCAAGGCTTGAAAACGAGAAAAACTCTACTGCCATAAAACATTGAGTGTCAATTGAATATTAACAACATTCTTTATTTGGGCCCAGGATTGACAACGCTTGCAACAAACAAGACAGGCAGAGTTATAAAAAACTTTTTTATTTGTTTGACTAATGGCATATTAGAGATTATTTATTATACAAAAAAGAATAAAAATAATTTATATGTGAAAGTGACCTTATTTACATACCATTTTCATACCTAATGTGCAAACAAACATCAAGATGCATAGTTATTACTCATGAGAATCATTTACATGTGTAAATGACTGTAAAAAAACGATCTTAACCTTTATACGTGGTAGAATATTACTATGTATGACACTCAAAATCCCAATTGAAAGGGGGAAAAAGGCTTGCATGATCATTCTCTCGGAGTTTGTTATTTTTAATGATCCATGTTTGTTGAGCTTAAGGCACATGTGGACAAGATGTAGACCATTTTCAATTTACTAACAAAAGTGTTTAAATATTTACATACATAAATATATAAACAACATACAAGTAAGGTGAAAAATACAGGGGTCGAGTCGGGCCGGGCCTGGTACTCACCAAGCTCAGCCCCCAAAATTAGCGGGTCTTGGAAAATGTTATTCAAGTCCAACTCTAGGGTTTTTTAAGAGAGGTAAAGCCCTCGCTTTAAGAGCTTTTTGAGGGCCTGGACCCCCTCGTCAAAGGGGCTGGATCGACAGGTCTACAAGGCTAGAGAATAAATCCCAACAAGCCTTTGATGTAATTCCCAGGCATGCAGCCTGGATTGGCCATACCTCTGCTCGTATGGCTTGACAAATGACATGCAACAAAGCCCAAGTTGGGGGCAAATACTGTGGGCCCAGACCTAATTTACACCCCAAATGAAATTCAAGTCAAACTCGGTAATGGGCATTGGTTACCCAAGTGCATTTTTGGCCCGATACATTCATCATATATTCTGCACATGACTCCATATAGGGGTGTCTGTGAGTCGGGTCGAGCTAAACCTTTTCCAAACATGACCCATTTAGCTATCAAGACTAACATTAGCATGTATTCATTCAACCAGTCTGAAATGATGTCTGGGTCTACCCTATTTAACAAGCTACACAACCCTTTGCATTAATATGTCAGAGTTGGACCAGTCTTTGAAAATATATTGGACTAGGCGAGTACCATCTATTAATCAGGTCAGAAAATTAGACCAAGCACTGCCCACCGGCTCAACCGTAAAGCACAAATCCATTCCAATTTGACCATATATTCAGGCGGGTCGAAGGGTCTGGTTTGCTAAGCGTCCAATTTAATCTAAACCCTCCCAACTCACGCCTGATTGGCTACAAGCCATACTCAAAACTTATGACAAGTCTATGATTTGTGATGCTAAACCCGTCTCGTAATTTGGGTGATGTTTGAAGAAATAACTTATGACAAGAAAGACTCAAACCTCTAATTTACTACTTTCACTTCTTTTTTTCGCAGTGTTCATATGGATTTTGCATCTTAACTTACTAGAAGAAATAAATCAATGAGGCATGGAGGGACCGGGATGATTGGGGCAGCCAAAATCCAAGCCCACCTTAATCTGACAAATACTATTCCAAGCCCGCCTTTAATAGGGGCCGGTTGGGGTGGGCCACCTGGTTAACCTTACCCATTGCAATCCCTGAAGTCGGGGCGGGGTGGGCTTGGGCTGCGTCAATACCTTGTTTGGGTTGCCCACCTGAGTTGCACTCAGAGTAATTCCTAGGACTCCTGGCATAATTCAACATACATAAGAATTACTTGGTAGAAACTTTGTAGCTCAAAGGTGATATATAAATTGATCTGGTTACCACCATTGATAGTGAGCACCCACTGCAATATTATCACTGGCGAACAGTCAAAGAGTAAATATGCTCTCTAATCTGAAGAACATGATTATTGATTACAGCTGCAAATGGGCAATGTTGGGCCAGAGTAAGGCTTGACTATATATGGGCCTTTTAGGCCTGGATCCAGTGCATGAGCTCTAGAGTCACTTGTATCAGGTACTTCAGGCCAATTTGGGTAATGCGAAGTGATTAGACTTTGAGGCAGATGATGGCCGAGGCCCAGTCCTCCATGGGCTATAACATCATCATAAGACTATAATAATCTTTTGTCATAACTTTTAGTTGCCAGTGACAGTTTGGCCGAGTGGTCTAAGGCGCCAGATTTAGGCTCTGGTCCGAAAGGGCGTGGGTTCAAATCCCACAGCTGTCAATTGTTTTTATTTTTCATCACCACAATGAGAATCAATTATTCATGTAAAGCAATGGACTGTTGTTTTAATGGAGCATATATCTACGTCAATTAAATTTTTTATAAATTTTATTTTTGTAATGAATATGTACCATTCAATTCTCCTTATTTAAAGTTTATTTACAACATTCAAATTATTTTTGGTTTTTTAAGAGAAATTATGGTATGATAAACACATTATTGCTTCTAAATTTAGATAATGTCTGTTTGCAAATTGAATTTCTTGAAATCATAAGAAATGTGTTTCTAAAAATAGTGAAAGTCAAAGAAATATAAATGAAGACTCACAACTAGCATTGTCAATGGGGCCCTCTAATGAGGGTATATGTTAGGCCTAGCCCTATTCATAAAAGCCTGCGAAATGAGGGGAAAGCCCGAGGTTAGGGTGAGGCACGTGCTTTTGCAAGCCCTCCAATTTGAGGGCTGGGTTTGGAGAGTATCAAGGTTGCATTACTAACATAGCCATCTTTCTTTCTTTCTTTCTTTCTTCTTTTTTTTTTTTTTTTGGGTGTGGGGTGGGGGGTTACTACATCAAAAGGAAAAAAGCAAGGGAAATTTGATTCATTGTGGTTTTTCATGAAAGTCATTTTGAATAATATATAAAAATAAGTTAAGAATAAAAAACTTAAAAGGTTGTTACACCCCGTCCCAAACTAATCATGATTAAGGCTAATTAATCGATATTAGTGCAAAATTAAACAAGGTTAATTGAGTTAATGGTGGTCAATGACCAAAATGAGATGGATTGGTCTCAAATGATTGAATTGAACTTAATGAAATGAATTTGAATGAAACTAAGTTAATTAAATAGAATTTAGGCTCAAACAAGAAGAAACAAGGACTTTTTTGTAAATACGATTTTTCTCGTATTTTGTCGAATACGGTAACTCTTGATACCGTCGCATGTATCTCGAAGAGTACATTTACTTTCATAATGGACTCGATGCCATTTGGCTTGAGATTGGTTAAATGAACTCTCATTTGACTTAATTTGTAAATGAGTGAAGAGAAGTGGGCTTATGTGCAAAAAGGAATTTATAAGAGGATGAATGAACTCAAATCACTCATTTCCAGCACAATGGTTGCCCTAGACTCATTTTCTTTCTTTTTTCCATTCTTCTTCATCCGTTGACAAGATTGAAGGGATTGATGTGATTTTTTTAGAAGAATTACATCTTCTTCATTTTCTTTCTCAAGTTGTTGCCATTTTGGAGTGTTTGGAGCTTGAGAAAAATCTCAAGAATCCTTTCCTTTGGATTACAAGTAAGTAGTTAATTGTTTTTGTAGGGACTTTGAGTTCTATCAAGTGATTGGAGTTGGTTTCTAGCTCAAATAGCTTATAGAATTCTATTTTTCTTATTTTGATGGAATTAGGGTTTGGTTATGAGAGATTTCATCACAACTAAGCTAAAAAAAGGGGGGGTTTTGTCAAGAAGCTTCAAGAGATGCAAGTATAAATAGTTGTTTGTGATTAGATGTTAATTTCCATAGATGATTCATTGATTGGAGAATTGTGTGAAATTTTCATTGAATTTAGAATTTATTTGTTTTGAGAATGGGTGAATTGAAGGAGTTGGAATGTATGTGTAACATAATGATTAAGGAGAGGACATGAGGTCCATTTCATATGCAGGTTTAGATTGGAAAGGAAGGGAAAAGAAGAGGAAGGAAAACCAGTTTTACGAACTGAAACTGCAAGCTCGAGACTGTCTGATCGATCGGCATTGAATGTCCGATCGATCGAACAGGGCCCTAACTGGGACAATTTTTCTGTCCGATCGATCGGACCTGATTGGGAGAGATTTTGTTTTTGTTTGAAACGTCGATGCTTTTTATGAGCATAAGTGTCTTCTAAGTTTGTTTTAAGATTAATTATATTGTGATTTAAGCTTTTTTGAGAAATAAGAACAATAAAAAGAGAATTCTTGTGATTGAACCATTGTTCTAATAGTATATTAAATGCTCAATTGATTATAGACTAAACCTCCATAGGTGATAATTACGGGGACTCTAATAAAGACATTATATAAATGTGATGTCTATAAAAAATAGCACGTCTATTAAATAACCAATGGTTACACTTGTATGGTTGATTGGAATTATACAAGAAATGAGTAGAATTATTGAATATTCTAATTCTCTCATTTGATTGTATTCGTATGGTTGAACTCCAGTCTAATGTGACTAGTGCAATGTCTGTTCATTTCAATTGTTTTAAATGGACTTATTGAATTGAATTAAATCCAGAAATGGATAAAATGTATTGACTCTTGAATCTGGCGCTAAATAACTATAGTATTAAAGCTCATAAAAGAGCGAAAATGAATTAATAAATAAGCAAATGACTAATCCTACTGCATTAGATGAATTTGGAGGCGTTCCGAAGCTCCTTGGTGATGCCAGTTGTCCCTGGCCCGGGCACTGGTAAATTCCACATTTTCGATTATATCAATGGATACTGATTGATGCCTTCCATTTGGAAGATGAATCATTCTTTTGAGGGAATATGATAAACGAAATAAAATGATTTGAAATAAAATGAAAGGAAATGAAATGAATACTATGGTAGTTGCCAATTTGTATATGTCTATTGATTGACTTTAGTGTTATTGTCATTGAATGAATTGTCTAGAAATTAGATTGAATTGGATTTATTATGGATTTAGTATATGTATTAACATGTGCTACCACAGATATGTATATACATTGTTAAACCGTCTTGTTCATTAGTGTTATTGATGATATTACAGGCCTGATTGCCAATACTGGTCCAGTAGCGGCCCCAGTGGTAGCGGAGGAGACCGCTTCGGTTCCTCCGGAGGATTGATCGAATGGAATGGACGGGATACCCTTTGATATGGATATCCGAGTGCGAAGTAGACCAGAAATTCTTTTTGGAAATGATTTTGTAATTTATGTTTTACAAAAACTTGAATAGTTCTCACCCTGCATTATATTTGAATATGTAGTGGTTGACATTGTACATGTATACAGACTTTTACTCTTGTATTGAACTGTACAAATGTGAATTGATATAGTTAAATGTATATTTTCGCAAAAAAAAAAAAAAAAAAAAAAGATTGAGTATTTTACTGATATGAAAGAATGTTATCCCTTGTGGATTCTGTTTTAACTTTTGTTAATTCCAAGTTTACAAGAGTAAGTATGCGTCGGGGCTCGGGATTAGCTCAGGGATGATCGGATCTCGGGCCCGGGCCCTGACAAAGGTAAAGGCCAAAATTGAGTTGAAAGCCTTCTACTATATGGTGGCGTGGGCTTGATATAAGTCAAAACTAAATTGAAAAGCTTCTGTAATAGCATGCAATAACTTTTTTGTTTTTTATACATTTTAGTGGACTTCATATTTATCAAAATAGATAAGATTGAATTGAAAGCCTTCATCCTCTATAATGAACAATAACAAGTTGTTATCAGGTTTAGTAAGAGTTAAAAATTGAAATTTAGTAGGTAAAATGAAATTGGTTGCCTTCCACCATCATATATAGTTTTCGTTGATCACAAGTCTTTGTTTGATTCCACTGCGCCACCCAACAAGTAGTATTAGAGACGAGGATGACTCTGTTTTCTGGTGGGGGAGTAGATCATGCCTATGGCACCCCAAGGGTGTTGGGTTGGGTGAGTATCCACCTAGAGAGAAACTTCAGAGTTGCTAACCAATAATCCCCAAATAAAGTGGTGATAGGAACTTTATAAATAACTACTTAACACCCATCTCGGGCGGGACACCGCCCGAACCTGAAGTACATGCCTGCGCAAAACTACAATGCAGAACCTGAAGTACACGCCTGCACAAAATTACAATGCGGAATTAAACGAAGCGGAAATTATATATGCACCACTGGAAGTGTTGAACACACCCACTTGCTGTACACTGGTGCTAGGGCTCATCACTTTCGGTGGGTGTGTTCATCACTTTCGGTGGGTGCATATAGAATTTCCCTAAACGAAGACTTGCAATCAACGAATGCACAAACACGTAAATCCACACAATCACAAGTAGACAATCATAAAGATGAAAACATAATCAATGTACGTAGTTCGGCAAAACCGCCTATGTCCATGGAAAAAGCTTGTCAATTCCTTTCTTTTCTTCTTGTCAGATGCGCCTTCTGGTTAGGGTTTCATATACAACTATGTATATATGAGTTACGCTACAAAACTCCCTAGCCATTTAAAAAAAAAAAAAAGGTCATTCTTTTAGCCAATGAAAGTGTGACACATGTAATTAGTGATACACATATCCGATTCTCTCTCCTAAATATTCTCCTACAAAAGTGAATATTTTAAAATACTAACTAATCATTGGCTATTAAATAGGGGCAGAAACTCCCCTTTTGAGATAGGGGAGTTTTTAAGAATTTCCCTATATATATATATATACAACATTGCCAAATGACCAGAATGCCCATGAACTCGAGATGCTTAACCCATACATCTATTTGATTAACCCTTAAATACAAGATAAACCCAACATTTTTTTTACCCCAGCCAAGGGGGATGCGACCCAAGAGAGAGGCTGCATACATACGGGAACGTAGCCCACTCAAGTGGGAAGGAGGCCAGCACAAGCGGGAAGAAAGTCTACACAAGTGGGAAAGGAGGGGGCTGGGACCCAATAATTTTAAGTATATGTGAGTGTGCGTGTGGGTTAGTGTGTTTATACTGTGTGAGAACAACTCTAGTTTGGATATGGTATTAGGTCCATGGATACCTCTGCGTTCAACACTACCACGACAAAGACATAGTAGAAAAATATTTCAAATTAAACATAGTAGGCCCAAACTCAAGCTCTAAAATTAAATGGGCCCAAAGTAAGTATACATACCCTATTCTCAAACCTCAGGCTAGGTTGGATTTGACAAATAGGTATACACTGCCATTCCTATTCTGGGGAAACAATCTTCTAATGAAATGTCTAAAAATTCTCAAATTTAGGGTCTCATCGAAATATTATTAAGAAACTGTTGCAGAAAATATATTTTTTATATAATTAAAATAATAAATGAGTATTAAACTAATTTAAAATATTATCAAAAAACTATTTTATAGATTTTTAAAATAACTTTTCTAATTTCATTCCTTCCTTTTGTGATATTTTAATATCTATTCATTAAAAAATAATTTTTCTTATAAGTACCCTGATACTATTATGATAATCTCAAAATATTAGAGTTTTTTTTTCTTCTTTTGCGACAATGGCCCTCTATTCATTCCGATTCCATGGATCACTAACAGTGATGACATGAGACTTTCTAAGAATCTGGAAACTTTTTGGGTATGTTTGAAGACTACGACTTCAAGTCACCTGTTTGGTTAGGAGAATTGTGAGAACCTTTGTATGGTGGGGTTGTGAGAATTTCAAATGCCGCCTCCCAAACTAAAATTCTAAGGCCCTGTTTCTTTAGAAGAATTCCTGAGAGGAATTCAGGGTATCTTGAGATTCAGAATTCCTGTCAGGAATTCTGTATTTCTTTATAAGAATTCGTTGGCTTTTGAAGTTCCAGGTATTCAAAATTCCCAAAAAGGTAGGATTTGGAAAACCATAAGGGCAAGGAGGATTTGGAAATCTGGCTTGAGACACGAGTTTTCAGACAGAGACCACATCTTCCGAGAACAACAATGGTCATCTTCTTCATTCGTTTTCTGGCAACGGCAATGTATCTGAAGGTGTGAATCTTCTATAGCCACCCCCCCCCCCTCTTCATTTTTCTATATTTTGAGTTGCTTCTCTCTATTTCCTTGCTTCTTTTATTTTTTAGGGTTTGTATGTGATTGAAGGGGATGTGATTTGAGAAGTTGTCTGCACCATCTGAAACTCGTAAAAAAGGAGTATTTTGATGTGTTCATGTTGTGATTTCTTTTGAGATGTCTGCTTCTTCTGGTTGATTTCTGATTTCCAAAGCGTGGAAATCTTTTCATACTTTTGTTTTTATTATTCTGAATGAAAGAGGGAGGGATCGGAAGCCTTCTTGAATCATCATCAAAATTGGGTGCCCTAGATATTAGGCCTAATTAAAAAACCCCAGGTTTATCAGCTCCTCAGCCCCGTCTAATACAGATTCCGAAATATTCAGATGGAGTTTCCAATCTCGCATCCATGTATTCGTTGACTCTACAACATCACCCACCGTGTTTTGTGTCCTAATGTCTTCTTTTTAAAGCTTATTTTCTAGATCTGCATGTGTTCAATAAAAATTATAAAGTAGAATCTTTGGTTTAACAAAGCGTATTGTGGCTTAAATTGATGATATTTACGAGAATTTTGTGGCTAGATGTTATCTTTTATCTTTATAGGTTGAAATCCGAAATACCCAGTTTGGATTTCTAGTTTAACTTGGTGTGTTGGAATTGTTATGTGTAGATCTTTGATGGGAATCCTTGACGCCTAGAGCGCACTTCGACTCTAAGGTTAGGGTCTAATAGTTTAATAAATGCATCGTTTATTATGATTCAATTCAAGAGTAGAAGATGGCTGGATGAAATAAATGCTAGTTTAAAGGCATTATAGATGTATAAGAGGGATTGAATTAATCACAATTTTTCTTGAGCTGTCCACTTGTCCTGCTTGATACCCATTATTTGTTAGATCTATCCATTAGATGTACACCAGTGCTTTAGATACAATAGGCTAAAAATGGGATTTGAATAAGAAGCCAAGGCCTATGACTTTTATGTCAAAATAGTGAACTATCTTGAGTTTGGTGATTGCCCACAGGCATGAAGAGTTCTCAACAAAATTGGCTGGGATATGCTTATTGGAATTGCCTTAGATAATAACATATTTCCATCAGTATCTTCATTTTGATCGTATTTATGTGGGTTATGTGGAAAGATGTTTTCTTTTATCTTTGTTGATTGAAATCTGAAGTACCCAGTTCAGGTTTGTGCTCTAATTTAATGTGTTTGATCTGTTATGTGTAGATGGTGATAGCTTTGTTTGGCCGTTGGATTTTTATTGCGTGTTGATGGGTTTGTGCATGTAGATTCGAATATGAAATGCCCTTTCATGAATAATGGTTCAATTTAATGAATTTTGAGTGCTTCCCTGCTCTTCTCCATATGGATTATTCATATGGCTACTCATACTACCTAGATAAAGCAATGATGTAACATATAACATCACATTCACTGTACTATTTAAATTAACAAATGAAAATAAAAGTGGAGACTCCAAACGCCGCCTATGAGTCTCAACCATTCGGTTCAATTCCACCCCAGGCAGAATGCGTTATTGCTCGACCCAAAGCTATTGGAGTCGACACCATCAAGAAAGGGTGTCAACACCTTTTCCCATAAGATTGCTGGAAAATTTGTCTAAAGGGGTCGACACATATGATATGGGATCGAATGAAAGTTTGACATTTATTTTATTTTTATGTATTGAAGTCTTGCTCGACCCAGCTACATGTTGGGTCGAGCGAGTGATAATTCTGCCTAGGGGTTGAAAATGTGTAAGCCTCACGGGTGCATGTAATTCATTATGTTAGCATTTCCAATTTATTATGTTAGCATTTCAATTATTTTTTTAAGATGCTTAAATTCTGTAATTATATGGGGATCTATATATATGTATATTGGTGGGCAATTTACACTTGAGTTTGTACAGTACTAATACATACATGGTTCTAATTCCAAGTAGAAATTCTTTTAGCTATAAAACAGGAAATTTGTGGAGTCAGTGAATTTAGAATTCTCAGATAGGAATTTAAGCCTTGAATGAAATAGGGAATTCGGGATTCCAGAATTCAGAAGCATTTCAAATGCCAGCATTTGAAATTCCCAGACAAACACCAGACATGAATTCTATGAATTTTAGTAAAGAAACGGGCCCTAAATGCTCAACCCCCTCTAGCATTTGGAATTATGGAGTTCTAGAAATTCATACAGCTAAAAGTGCTATTTCAATTGGTTTGGATTTCTAAATTCTTCCAACAAATCGAGCATTTAAAATGCTTAGGGGATAAAGTGTCACAACATATTATAAATCACCAACAAACTCAATTCTTCGTCAATAATGCTATAAACCAAACAGGATAGAAAGGGACACCTACCATGAAGACTACAACTTGGACAAATCTCGAAGAACATGCAGAATGCAAAGGTCAAACCGACCTTCTGAATCTGGTATGTAGCTTTGGGAAACAGAGCCATGTACCGATGTGCGCACTCTGGTCCCGTGGATTACACTGGATGAGCAGCCCACCGTTTGTTTAATGGAAAGCCCTTGTTTTTGGATTAGAATAGTGATGTAATGTAGTGTTCAAAGCTTTGATCACATGGAACAAGACCTTTGATTTTCTCTAATCGAGAACGCCCACATGCATGTTCTTGAGCTTTAAGTTCTCGTTTAGGTTTGTTTCTTTTATCCAATGTTGTGCCTGGATGATAAACATAGTCGTCAATGTCATTTCAGTATTTCAGAAATTCGGTAAAAAAAATTGGAGAAACTTTTGGAATAATAAAAAATTTAATATATATAAAATATAAATTATGCATATTTCTTGATATGAATATTGATAAAAAAGAAAAAAGAAAAAAGAAAAAAGTGAAAATTGTGCTATAAACCAAAATGGACAATTGAAATGGACTGGAATGGACAACCGAAATGACAAAAAATAGACCAAAATGGCAAGAATGGACCGGAATTGGAACCAATATTTTTTGTCCCATTCCTTTTCAGCTGAAGGACCGGAACGAAAAATTCCGGCCAAAATGAAACGGAATTGGCAACTATGATTGCAAACCATAATAAGACCACCATTTAAAATTTGATTGGACGATAGGCCGATGCACATGTCAGCATTAGGATGCAATGGGTGCAGTCATTGGAAAGTTTTGTTTTCTATAGAACAGGCACTAGGTGGTAATCAGTCAGAGGAGATTTAGTTATGTGGGTCCCCTCTTCTGTGGACTATCCTTGTCACTCTGTAGGCTATCTCGTTCCAAATACTAACTTTATATGGAGGTAAGTTTGGTTCTTTGGCAGATCAGCAAATAGGATGGGGGATGGGCTTAAGCTTGATTACCCGCTTATCACAAACTCGCAATGTTCCGAGCATGTCTTCCTCCTTGAATCCAAGAAATTCACATGGAAGATTTGAAGATGCTAACACAATTCAGAGAGATACAATGGAATTCTCTGAATCAAAAGGAATCCCCGACATCATTGGATAATGGTTGTCATACTAATTCTCAAGCATTAAGTCTCTCTGATGATCAAGAAGTAGGTGGCGGCCCAATCATAGGGGAATGGCATTTCATTTGAAGGGAGCCTTTTATTTTCTTAGGATGATAGTGGTTATTTATTTCTGTTCTTGTCTTGTCAGTGTTCGTTATGTATCACTGTCATGGGTTTCTGTTTGGTGGGTCTTTGTTTTGATTGGCTCGTCTCTATTTGTTGTTAGCCTGGACTCTGCTCAGTGGAGCCTTCATATTTAAGTTGTTGACATTGGATATGTATGTGAGGCACATTACTTTGCTTAGGTTCTCCAGCTTTACTTTCCTCTAATGAGAAAATAACAAACAAAGGGCAAATTGACACGTTGTGCTTCTCCATCTCCTAATTTTACCTTAATATAAACCCACAGTCTGGTGGGGGTGTTCATGGCCCGGGCCAGCTCGAGCTAGATTCGGGCTAGCTCGCTTTGGGCTGGGTTTGGATATGTAATTAGGGTCCAATTAATAATTGGACATCACCCATTAGGAGTAACTGCCACTGCCCAATCCAATAAATAGAGTGTTGCTTGTTCAATGTGAACTATGGAAAATGTTCACCTACAAACAGACCGAATATTGTATTTTGCAGTCTAGATTGTGAGCCCACTTAGATGCATTCCAATAAAAGGTTTCTTTTACAGATAAGGTCATGTAAAAAATATAACTCCATCAAAGTATCCTAGCTCATAGTTCTAAAGTTTAATGGTCAGTCTAGTGGTCAATAAAGGTTTTGATGAGCTTAAAATTAGGCATGGTACCAGAGGATTGTTAAGGGGATAAGAGTAGGCATGTATATCTGGGCGGAATGGCCCATCAATATTAGACGGGCCATGCTGTGCCGTGCCCAGTTTCTTGGGGTCAGCCCTGGCCTCTGGGCTGCGCGCCCCACCCCCCCTTTCGCCCGCGCCCGCCCCGCCTTTGCTTCTCTCTTTGCTTCTCTCTTGGACCAATTTCATTAAACTAAATAATTTAAGAGAAATAAATAAGCACAATAACACTAATGATGTTTTGAAAGAATACATCAAATATATTATATTTTCTTAAAATTTAAATTACAAGAGTTCAAAAAAATTACAAGTTTGAACTTGGATCAATATATAATGAAATTCAAACCTTATGGTTTCCACTAGAAAGCTCTAGACTCAAGTAAAGTTTATTATTTAAAAAAAACATATTAAACTCTAAAAGCATAAAATATAGTGTGCTCCATCGATCTTTAACCATCAATCAAAACACATGTACCCGGATCAAAATATACAATTCAATTGATGACATGCCTCTTCGATGATAGTCCAAAAATCATACGACGGCTATCTAATTAATAAACTCAAACTCAATGAAAAAATAGAGGAAAAGTTTAGTTGATCATATCTGCAAATTAAGCAATCATCTAATAAATCATAAACCAAATACTTAAAGTGTATCTAAATAAGAAATAATAATATGATACCATCTAGAATCTATAATAATTTAAAACTTTTATGCTGAAAATTTATTGTACAACTTGAGCACAAGGATTCAATGAAAGTGGACGTTTTAATTTAACGACATAGTTGATTTGACTAATCATTTTGATAGAATATATATGATTGTTTTCAGGTTTTTTTCCCGAACAGATTTAAAATGAGAAATGAAACTCCTTCAGGGTGAATGCCAAGTCTTGTGTGCGACTATGTCATCTACATATCCTATCTAGAAAAGAAAGTAAATATCAATATATAGGATGAAGATATATTACACGTAAATGCTAAAAGGAAAAGACTTATTAATCCTTACAGTTGATAGGTGTTAAGTCCCTTTTTTACTTCTTTATCGGAAGAGGCAACATTTAATGTGCTAATGCGATTTATTAATATGAGTCGCATGATAGACACAATCATGTGGAATGGAAGTTTAGGTTTTATCTCTTTTATTGTAAGAAATAATATTAAACTACTTAATAATTAATTTTTTTATTGAAATAAACTATTTATTGTAAGAAATAAAGATATTTTTTTATTAGATTATGTATCTTATTTGGGTCGAACTGAGCTTCGAGCTCTTTGCCACCAACTTCAGCCTAGATCTTAAACCTACGTAAAATTTTTTTGTCTAAGTTTGACCTGTGTACCAAAATCTAAGGCTATAGCCCGACCCAAAATAGGTTGGTCCCTAGTTCAGCTCGGGCCGGCCCAGTGCATCAACACCCTTTTTTGGATCATTCAATATGCTCATGCTTAATTGGCACGGTCATTAGAATTCATACAACAAAATATAATTAACTTTTCATAAACAAAAATTAATTTTATTTCATATGTGTAGACTATCCGAGATTTAATATACAACAATATTCCATTAAAAACAACTTTGTAGTCGTAAATATAGTTATCAATAAGGAGGATGCTATCGTCATGTGCAACAATCACAAAATAGAGCTTTCATTGATTCTTTAGATATAAAATAGGTTAAAAATATGCTAAACTTAATCATTCTTAAAATAAATTTTAATTCAAAATTAAGAATAAAAACATAAAAAATTCACCTTTTTTCTACTTTCCATTAATTTTTATACAGAAAAGAAAGAAAAGAAGAATGTCCTAAATTATATCATTCTTAAAATAAACCCAACATTATCAATTGAAAAACCCTATTCTCAATCTCATATATCACTACACCAGCCCCAAATTTTAAATCCCTAACTCGAGTTCCAGAAATTTCTAACCCCAAAATCAAAATATTACCAATCTCAAGTTTAAATTCCTAACCAGAGCTGAAAAAAAAAAACTCCAATTTTGGAAATCACTAATTCCAAATCTGAAATCCCTAAACCCCAAAATCATAATACTTCCAATTCTAACTCCAAATTGGAATCCCTAATCAGAAATCCAAAAAATCTCTAACTTGAACTTCAAAATTCCTATCCAGAAATCTATAAAATTTAAAAAATTATAAACAAGAAATCATGTCCCCAATACAAACCAAAATCCAAATTTTAGAAAAGAAAAAATAAAAACAAAAATAAAATTTTAAATCAAATAATAATAAAATAAATAGTAAAGATAGAGGCTCACTAAACTAAATTGAGCGTTGAAAAAAATATATTAAAAGGCGCTAAATACCTAATGGATTTGGAGGCTCATTGTTGAGATGATGAGAAAGCTTATGTCGAATTTTAGAGAAGAAGAAGACCTGAAAGAAGTAAAACAACATTACATATAATAAGTAGAAAAAAAATCATTTATATATGAAAATTTTATATTATGTGAAACTTTGGTACTCAAAACTAAAGTATGAAAGGTTGATACAGGCTGGTTTGGTCCATGATCATTTTCCTTGATAAGGATTAAGGAATCCAAGCTCGTATATGACACTTTATTTGATAAGATAATGTAAAGATTGATTCAATAATGGGAGTTCAATTGAGTAATCAATTTCCAAATTGCACCTCAATTTCAGAATCAAATTGATCCGCTCAATTGAATGGTAGATTTATGTCTATTGAAATGAAATTTAATTAAATATCATTGGATGAGCTGACATTCATTTTAAACGGTTCGGATTATCATTATTTGGGCCCATAATAGATTTATGAGTAATGAGTTGTCATTGTATTGATACCGAGACTTATCTTTTTATCTAGGTGAGATTGTTGTCATTGCATTGATACAGAGACTTATCTTTTTATCTAGATGAGATTGTTGTCATTGCTTTGATACAGAGACTTATCTTTTTATCTAGATGAGATTGTTGTCATTGCATTGATACAGAGACTTATCTTTTTATCTAGATGAGATTATTCTCATTTGAAAAAGATAAGTGAAAAGATAAAATAATTATAATTTGAAAATAAAACTTCTTATCTTATCTGATATATAGGTTGAAATCAAAATTAAGAATGGAATTGCTCCAAATCGAGCCTCAATTCTCAAATCAAGACACCCAAAATTCATATATAAAAACAGCGGGCGTCCATGGTAGATGCACACGGTTATTACCCTTCATACATTATTTTCTTCATGTCTCTATTCTAAAGACTTCGATTTCTATATTGGAAAAAAAAAAAAAAACCCAGCAAAACAGACGGCTGTAACAATTTTGGCCGACATATCGGCTACCAGAAACCGTGTAAAACCATGGGTCCATAATCCGGAAAGTTTCACCACAAGAGGCTTTAAATCAACCATCGAGGCCCACCTATGCCTACTCTATCAATCTATCTTTGGGGCCACCTTCAAATTCTAAAACCCACTAAAAATAGCTTCGCATTTTCCTTTTTGTTTTATCCTTTGGATTGAAAAAATTTTCTTCTGCTAAGATGGTGGGGATAGAGATCTTTTGAGTAAAAGGAGAAAGAATAGCTCCATACGTGCTGCCATATACCGCTGTGTGTCGGGAGTCGGGAGAGAGTTATAGAACAAAGGTTTTAAGCAGTTGTGATTATAAAAGTGAGCCATATTGAAGGATTTTAGCATTTGGCACAGAGAAACCCCGGATTCTGAGAAAACATGTATCCACGCCCACAGAATCTGCCATTCCATTCCCCCGATTTTTACCAGCCCTATAAATATCGCACAACCCTCCACCACCGCTCAAGCAGAGGGCATACTGATCAAAACAAGCTCCTGAAAGTATAATCATTCTTCAGGGGCATTTTCGTCAAAAGAACATGGACATCTACATACCTGAGGAGTATGTAGCAATGCGCCGTAAAGAAAAAGAGGCAGCCGCTGCTGCCCGGAGGAGAAAGCCGGAGTGCGTAACGGATTCCGGCAGAAAGAAGAAAGGGACGCCGGAGATCCGGCCTTCTTCGCCCTTCCGAGTTCAGAAGACGGGGGTTTTCTTCGCCGGAGACTACGGCGAGGAGACTGTTTTTAACTACTTATCTGCATAGTGAAATACTTAACTGGAAAGCAAGATTATTTATTTTCAAGGTATAGATCCGCTGGTCGGGGCATCTTTGTTTGAGTAAAAATGCGTGAGTTGGAGGCTCGAATGTATAAAAATGCATCATTTGTGAGCCTTCGTTGTTTGTAGCGCATTTGTACTTTTGCGTGTGATTTGAGGGTATTTTTGGTTGAAGCTCTTCCACAAGCTTGATTTATCAACAGGTGTTCATACAAGTGGGTGGGGCTCATTTGAATGCATGATAATCCATTGAGTGAGGATGATGATAGGTGGGTTTGTAGATGGATTAAGGGTTTTCAAATAAATTATCACAGTTCTTGTTTTAAATCCTCAAATTTCAATCATCATTATAAAATTCATGCAAACAAAATTCATGTGCAGATAATATTTGGATTTGTGTAAATGAGGGCTAATGCAATCTAAGGCTGGTGGGTGATAGGCTCAGGAGTTAGGGGTGACGAAAATAAGGGCGTTTTGGATAAAAATTCAAGATTCAAGAAGGGTTAAAGATGTTGAATGAATGGATGGCCAGTATAAGAAACGGTAAACATATCGCAAATACATACTAAAATCGACGGCTGTTATCGTCAATGGTATCATTTGTAATTCACTAGGGTTTTAAGGGTACTTTGATGGTTTCTAACATGTAGTGTTTCCTTTTTCCATGACATTCCATCAACACCGTCCGTATTAGGAGTTGTCGAGTGGAACACTGTTTGGGAAAGTCCACGTGGCTTGTAGTGGGCCCACGACTACGAGCAGATGCGATGAGGCTTAGTGGATTGGAGCCAAAAATACCATGAGACTTGTAAACCAACTGTTCAAACTTCAAAGATGATAGACACTGGTGATAATAGGAACCTTTGAGAATCTTCTCTAAGCTGATTTCGACCAGTTTTTTCCCTCTTGTTTAGGCAGATGTCAGGCCAATTTGGCAACTTTACTAATAAAGTAAAGTAAAGTAAATTTGATTTTGAAAAAAAAATAAAATATAAGTAGGTTATGATGGTATTTTATTTTTATTTATTTATTATGAAATTTTTTTGACTTTTTGTATGAAAAAATAGAGTTTTTTTTTTAGTTGATAAATGTAATTGCTTTTTTACTTTAAAAAAAATAAATATGGAGGGAGTTTTAAATTAAAATATTTTGATGTAACATATTGTCTGAAAAATGAAGGTTTTACTTAACTTTTACTATGATAGTAACGTACTAAACTAGCCCGCAGCTATTATAGAACTGGGCCTGGAGTTGGCATTTATCCTACCTTTAGTAGATGCAGTGGGGCTCAAGCCAAGTCAAATTAAGCCTTCGAAGGGCTTGCACTACTTAAATTCTTTCCAAGGCCTAAAAAAAAGAAATTCATTTTTTTTCCTACAATGCTGGAGCAAGTATCAACTGTCACTTGAACGTTCACATTTGGAATGGGATGCAACACCTCATCTTTTTTTATCCTTACATGCACGTTCTGCGTATGGTGTGTTATTTCCAAACATAACGCTTACCTCCTTGCTCTATTCAGTCAGTTGCATACAATACAGGGAAAGAAGGAATGTTCATATGCATTTTTTTCTCACCTTATCTCTTTTTTTACATAAAGACAAGGAAGTGTACCTCACCCTATGTACTTGAAAATGTCAAAAAAAGAAAGTGTCCATTACCCTATGGTGAGGGAAAGATGCATGTGAACATTCCCCCAGGCAAAGTGTACAAAAATGATAGGAAAAAGAGAGCTTCTAATGGTCAATCTATCCATCAATCCATCTAATAAAATCTGTAAGAGGTGACACAGTTTCTAAATATAAGAAACCCTCAATGGTATTTTGCTTTTCTATATCGATAAATATAAGAGGAGAATAGTTTAGAGGTTTTTCCAACCACCATATTACTCCTATGTGACAGTTGAGAGGGGCTTCCTTGATATGGGAGAGGTGGGGATTGAACGATCTGTATGAGGCCACTCAGATATGAAATCTCAAGTGAACCCAATGAACCTAACCCCTTAATTTGTAGCCTACAAGTTAAATAATTTTAAATAAAAATTTCGCTAAATCTAGTGGTTCGGTTCATTTGGATCTATGCACACTTAATGGGATCATGTAGGGGTGTACAAGGACGATTTGGATCGGTTTTGAGGGAAAGCCATCAACCAAACCAAATCCATCGGTTTTGGATTTTTCCAAATTGAACCGAACCGCTCGTGTGCTCAGATCGAACCAGTTCAGTTACGGTTTATTTATTTATTTCTTATTTTATATTCTTTTTTCACAAAAAAATGACAGTTCAATTGGTGAGAAATTTTGGACTTTAAGTAATGGAGTAAGGTTTCTAGTCTTCTTCAAGTAATTTTTCATATTCCTTTATATATTTTATAAAAATATATATTTATATAATTGGTTTGGTTCGGTTTGAGCGGTTTAACTGTATCTTCAAACTGAACCGTACCGAGCCAAACAGTTTGAAGGAAATCCGAATCGTGACCGAACCGATCTACTACAAAATCGATCCGAACTGCCAGGCTAGGATCGGTCCGAATCAGTTTAGCGGGCTTTTTTGTGCACCCCTAGGATCATGGCATTCAGGAGGTTTTGGATAGTCCCACTGTACTCACACCCATGCATGTGGCCAACTGAGTTGCAGTGTGAGGATTGCGGACTGACCCTTTGTTATTTCTTTTGCACATACGCAAACATATTTATAGCCGTACGTGGGGGTCTCAAGACCGCTCATCCCTACCCTTTCGGTTCCCCTCTTTTACCAGAAATCACAAGACCGCTCATCCCTCTTCCCTTCATGCAGCAGGAAAGCTCTCACTCTCTCTTTCGATCTCTCTTCCTCTCTTTTTTTTTCTCTCCCTCTTTTCTCTCTTAGATCTCTTTCTCGTTCCCAATATATTATGGGTTTTCAAGTAATGTGATTTCAATCCAATGTCTCAAATAATAACCGGGCTGAAATTCTAGATTTCCTCACAATGCATGCATTGATGTGTTAGAGGTGTATCGTGCCTGCACAAAACGACCTCAAACCGCATTCATTGAGATGAAAAATATTTAGAAAAAAAGTTTTCTTGTATTTCTGTTTCAGCACTTTCCTCATGCCCATTTAAATGCAACTTAGGGATTTAATAGCATTGGTCGTTGGTCAGTTGCTCACACACAACATGTAAGCTAAATGTGGCCCCACCTTTTACCCAAAAAAAATAATGTAGCCCCACCAATTATAGTAAAGTGCGATTGTTGGATCGGTGACTTTATTTCTAGATAGAGGCACTTAAATTTCTTTAGCTAACTATTCATACCAAAACCTCGAGGTGCCGAGTCATTCCTCTAGGAATCCAAACTCGAGACCGATTGGCTTTGATACCATCTTAAAATTTTAGCTAACCATTTATACCAAAACCTCTAAGCATTAGTAGATGCAGCGAAAATAATTTTTAATATTTCTCTTTGGGTGGAGCCCACTCTTCAACATAGACTGACTCTTGAGTCATACTAAAATTGAATCTCTTAATTGGTCTAAAATCCATTTAAAGAGGATCAAGAGATAAGCCACGGATGGAATCAGTTTTCTTAGGTGCTCAAACGTTCCAAGGCTGACACCCACAGCCCACTAAAGGCCTAGAAACTCCTTGTTCCTCCTCTCATTTATTTATGTTTTCTTTTGCAGTCTATTCAATTATGTGCAATGCTCTTTGTTTGTTAAAGGGGTCGGTGCTGGAAACTAATACTTCATTGTTCCCTATTTCATTCCATAAAAGGCTGTATTCAAGTATTCAACAACTTTAACTCCTACACTGAATTATTTTTCACACTTTCACTTGAATGGATAAATCAGTTTTCCCACAACATATTAAATACTCTTGGCCCAATTTCTGTTCTGCATTTTGAAGCCTTTATCTAGGAGATAGAGGTTTCAAAATGCTATATAATTGAGTTAATTGAGTTTTATAAATAATTGTATTTTCAACTGTATTTTTAAGTATTTAATCTAGAGGGGCCATGTGTCTTTTGTTCAAAATACTGGTATTTGTCATTATTTATCGAAATAGACATGTAGGTTGTGCTCACAAATGGCCCCGTATAAGTATGAGGGGACTGTCTGATTGTGTAACACTTTGTCCCGAGTTAATCGAGATTAACTCTAATTAATCGAAATTAGCGCTAATTAAGTATGTTTAATTGAACTAAAAATGGTTAATGGCCAAATTGAATGAGATTAGGCTCAAATGGTTAATGTGAGCTTAATGAAATGGTAATGAATGTTTTTGAGTGGTTAGAATTGATTTTTGGCTTAGATCAAGTGATACGAGGACTTTTTCGTAAATATGAATTTCCGCGTATTTCGTCGAATACAGAAACTCTTGATACCCACGCCCGTACTAGGAGCGATTCCATTCAACGTGAATTGACTTAAATGACCTTTCATTTGACTCAATATGTAAATGATGGAAAAGAAGGGGGTTTAATTGCAAAAATGGGCTTATAAGACAATAATGAACTCCTTTGAGTTCATTCATCTACTCCCAGCAGCCCAACTCTTTTCTCTTCTTCTTCTTTCTTCCTTCCATTCTCTCCATCAAAGATTGGAGCTTTGTGTGTGGTTTTGAAGAGAATTCATTTACTTCATGTTCTCTATCTTCTTCTTTGGTTTCTTTGGAGTTTAAGCCTAAGAGGAAGTTCAAGAATTTCCTTCAAAAGACTACAAGTAAGTGGCTTAGGTGTGCTTGTAGAACTTTTGAGTTCTATTTAGTGGTTTTGAGTGTTTTCAAGTGCAAGGGACTCATAGAGTTCTATCTATGTATTGATTTGGGTTTTTAGGTTGGAATAGGCTTGAATTGGAGGGATTTTCATTTCAAAAATCAAGCTAGCAAATAGCGGTTTTTGCTAATTACTTTTCAAACAAGGCAAGTATACTCATCTCTAATGATTTAATATGCCAATGGACTTGTTTGAGCTCAAAGAGCTCAAATCTGGAATTTTTAGTTCATAATTTTTTTAAAGTTTTGGGAGTTGGCTGACCGACACCTGACCGACGTTTCTGGCCTGAATTTCGTATGAAATTGTAGCTTCTGGAAAGCTGACCGAACCAACCGAAGTTGCAATTCAGTCGATCAACAGGCGACTGAACTGCCTGACTGAGCTCATCTGAGCTCTCTGGATTGTGAACCGAGGGGTAACCGAACTAAGTTCTGTTAATCGACACTGTGGGTTCGGTCGGCCGACAGGTGACCGAATTCCCTTGAGAAATGTATGGAATTTTGTCAGGAAAAATGAGCTTCTAGAAAGCTAACCGAACTAAGTTCGGTTAGCCGAGTTTTAGAGTTCGGTTAACCGACAGGTGACTGACAAGGTGACCGAACTTGAAGAAATTTCAGATTTGATTTCTGATTTTTCTGAGTAGAAGCCTATTGACTAAGGCTACCATTAATAGTATTTTCCTAAACCTTCATGGGTGTTAGCTAAGGTTATGCTAATGTAAATTTCACTAAAAATGATGCCATCAAGAATAATACTTACATTAGATAATGAATGTTTTCCTCTAATGTTTGGTTTAGGAAATTTAATTGGATTTATTGATTTGATTTGAATTGTTCTTTCGAGTCTGGCACTACATAGTAACTACTAAGCTCGTTGTAGAGCTGAAATGAATAATACAATGAATTAATGAAATGAACCAATGAAATGAATTAATAACAATCCTACTGCAATAGATGGAATGGAGTGTTCCGGAGCTCCATGGTGATGCCAGTGATCTTTGATTAAGACACTGATAAATCCCACACATTTGATAAGCCACTTAATAAAGTGTAACCACTAAAATAACTGAATGAATACTTCCTTAAGGCCTGGGTTATGAATGGTGCGCCTTCTACCCTGTGCCAAATGAGGACACTGATATTGAATGCTTCCTTTTGGGAAGAACTGAATGAACGAATACTAATGTAATTGCTAGCTTTTGTAAGTGTTGTTGATTTAAATTATCCAGTAATTGATTATAGAATTGATATATAAATTATTACCATGTACTATCATAGACTTCTGTATACATTGTTGAACTGTCGTATTCACAGTGTTATTGATGACATTACAGGCTAAGTTGCCCTTGCCGGTAATCCAGAGGCCGCACCGCCTGTGTAAGAGGCCAATCAGGTTCCTCCATGAGGACTGATTGAGTGGACGTGAATCAGAGGGCAAACAATTTAGAATATTTTGGGAGTATTTTGAGAAATACATGTGTATTCATTTTGAATATCAATAGTAGTTACCTGCATTGTATTTTGAATATGCAATGGTTGACTTAAACGTTAAATGAAATGTGTATATTAAACTCTACCTTTGGTTAGAGAACTTGTACTGTTCTAATTATGTTGTCAATGTATATATAATTTCTGCAAAGATGTACATTTGACATGTATGAATGTATGATATCCCTTGTGAATTTCGTATTGACTTCGGTTAATGCGGAGTTTACGGGAGTAAGTATTGTGATCGTGACTCAGAGTTTGTCCGTGGTAATCCTAATTTCAGGCTCGGGTCGTGACAGACTGGTAGTGTTATACTACCATCTATTTGTGTGAATGTTGTAATATTTCAGTTGGTGGGGATTGTTTCTTGTATTCTAGTGGGCAAAAGAAACTGTGGGATTGTGCTGTGCTGTTAATGCTTTATGTTTGTCTAGACTATGATGTTCATGATGATGGTTGTTCTTTATTCCTATACTCGGAAAGCTCTCAACATGGGAAAAATAATGTAAAAAATGAATCTTTTATATAAGCATGGTTTGTGCTTATTTATCATGTATTTATCATGGTTTGATGTAGGGCCACTTCATTTACCTACAAGGCTCCTGAAAATTGTGTAAATTATTTTATATAAATTTTTTTATAATTCTTTGATTACCATTGGAAAAGTTACTTTCTATATGTCTAACCAAACAACCTTAGATGCTTTTGCTATTTAAAAGTAAATGCAAATATTGATTTAACCAAACACCATTTTCTCTTAACAAGCTACTTTGAAAAAGTAATTTTTTGAAAGTCACTTTTAGAACAAGTATATTTGAATTGTAAGAAGTCGAACCAAACATATCCTTAATTAGTGCATTGCAGGGGCTTTTTGAGAGTCTAACCTTATAAAACTCTTCTATTTGGTAAGAGAATTGAGATACTCGCATGCTACATGTTTTATATAAATTTGTCATTTCTGTGCTTTTAGGATGTATTTTATTTTTTTACTTTGTAGCTTGTAAAATTCATGATATACTTTTGGTGGATACTTGGGTGTAAAAGCCACAAGTAATGAAATACATGGTTTTAGTCTTTTACAGTAGCTTGCTAATTAAGGAAACCACACCTCCCTTGCGGGGCCGGGGCAAGAGTGCATGAAATTCATTGCCTCTATGTAGGAAAAAGAAGAAAATATATGGTTTTATGTTTTGTAGAATGGATGAGAAAGAAAGTACACAAATTTGTAGAAGACAATTGCAGTCTAATCCCTGTCTCTAGCACTTCAAAAATCTTGGTTGGCCCTTTGCCATATCAAAAGATGAGATTTACAAATATTTGTTATAAACTCCTCTTTTTTGAGAGGAATGTCTTTTCGACGGTGAACATGCAAAAGCTCCTTTTTTTTTGTTCTTATAAAAGAAGGTGAAGTATCCTATTCCTGTGCTCCGCTAATATATCTTCATCTATGCTCCTGCTCCGCCACATAGTGCCCTTCTTTTTTACTTAGAGAGTGCCAGGGATCGATCTCTAGAGCTGTTGGTGAGAGTGAGACATGATTACCACTTAGCCGTCTACTATTTCTCAAAGCTTTAACCTTTATATATGATTTTCAATTCTAAAGAGAAAACCACTGAATGAGTTTTCCATATCACCTTTGTTTTAGTTTATATTGTATATATAGATATACACTCCCTTTTATCTTGGGATCTTAAAAATATATAAAAACCCTACAATTGCTATTTATGGATAGAGTTAACTTTGTATTGATATACTAGTTGATAAGGGTGCATTGTCACCATTCTTATCATCATCTCCATTACTTTTGACGCTAATGTTTTCTGTATTTTGCGTTCACAAGATGGGGATTGGTTGTCTTCTAACATACTAGAATTATCCATGCATCTTTCTGCAACTCGATCATTGCAAACAGAGGTGGCAAAACCTGACTTGACTTGCTAACTTGACCACTATAAAACTTGCACTTGCTAAACTCCGTCTTCATTGCAATTATACATGTAGGTTGATAGTTTGTTAAGAAAAATATGCCCGGCAAAAAAAATTGTTGTAGAGAGGACAGGGGTGGCTCGACCATAAGGCAACAAAAGCCCTTGCTTTAGGCCATCTAAAAAATAAGGCCTCATAGTATCACTCATTTTTTCACATTCTAAAAAAGCATTAAAGCAACTGCCAATATTGTTTTTTTTTTCTCTCTCCAAAACATATGGCCCCATAATAGTAATTAACATTACATCTTACTAAAGCCATTTTTTTACATTCCAAAAAAGTATTAAAGCAACCATTATCTTTCTTTTTCTTTACATAGTGTCTATTTAAATCCCAACAAATCTCAACCTCCTTGCCACTTCATCAGTGAGGTTTTTCAAATGAATGTTTCTCTTATACAAAATCCAAATTGATCTTGATGACAATCAACACCTATGCTTATAATTTATTATAACTAATCCAATCCATACATGACCCACTGTTGGATTGATGAAGGCTTCAAAATACAAAATCGTCTTCATGTGTATGAGAGTGTTATTGAGAGAGAGGTCGTTGGGAATTTGGATAAAATGGTATTGCTGTAAATAATAATATACTAATTCTTATTTAATAGATGTAAGGGCAAATCTATCCCTTTTTTTTTTTTTTTATAAAATTCAACAGAAACCTCATGGTTGTTGCCCATTTTCATTAGCAATATTGATTTTGGGGATATGGTAGGTATGAAAATGAAAATATATAAATACTAAAACTACAAGGGCCTATTTAGAAATCCTAAAAAACCTTAGGGGGTTTAATGTAAAAACTATTACAAGTCTTATATATAGGATGGGTTTGGATCCTCTGTCGCAGCTATTACATGTACCGTGTAACATTTTTTATCTAACTCCATGATGGGGTCCACATAGTGGTCATCCGGACTATTTAAGTTGAATGTCATCCTCTCAAATCACATATTTTTAGAGCTTGTTTGGGCAATTAACCTGTGGAGTGAAGGGTCACTTTAAAGAGAAAATAAAAGAAGAGTGGTCATATAGAAAAATAGGGATAATGACCGTACGACTGCCTTTATACCTGATAATTGCCCAAAAACAGTTCAAAAATACATAATTTCCGTAGGATGTTCGTACAAGAAATTACACTCTAAAAGTGATGATTTTATGGGCTTGTTTGTTTGCACAAGAGTAAAGTAAAAGAGGGTTGAAATAAATCCCAACAATTGGATTCTTTACCCCATGATGTGTTTGTTTGCATTAGCCCAGAAACTAAAGTAAATAGGCTTGCCTAGTTTGCAGTTACTCCAACTTTACTTTTTCTCTCTCACAATTACTCAGAAATACCATGATAAAGTGGGCTAGAGTAACTCATTCCCCATTCTCTTTATCCAGTCAAATACAAAATTTAAATCCTTTTACTTTACACCAACTATCCAAATGCATACAAAGTAATTCATCTACTAATTTATTTCAACCCACTTCTCTTTTACTTTATCCTCATGTAACATCATATCCCTCTTTTATTCCTTCCCTTATGCAAACAAACAGGCCCAAACTTGCAATATCTTAGGGTTGTAGGATATCCCATGGTGCGATATCCCAGATCTGTAGGATATCAAACCTAGGATATCAAACCCTCATGTGATATCCTACAACAGTAGGACATCGTGCAAACCTCCCTTCCCGCCTAAACCCAAAGCATACTCACCAGGAATTTAGAACTCTATTTTACCTTCATCATATCTACTTATGGATTCATGAGTTAGGACTCTTCTTATACTTTTTTATTATCCAGACTTTATATGTTTCAGTTATCACAAGAGGTAGTGGGCCCTATCTTCATTGTAATGCTAAGCCGCTGAAGATCACTACATTCTATGTAAAATAAGTTGCAAAGAATGAAGAAGAAGAATAGACTGGAAGTATGTCTTTATTTCATATCATAAGTAAGATAGTAAGATGAAAATGGAGGAAAAGCTATAAGAGAATCGAAGAAGATGAACCTTAGTGAAAAAGGTCTTTACCCTGTTGTTTTTCATTGTTTATCAGAAAGCAATAGACTATTAAGCAGAAAGGAAGAGGGTAAAAAATATCTTGATTCGTGAGATATCCTACAACCATAAATATTACATTGTGCTATATCTTATAGACCTAGGAGCTCGCATAAAATTAAAAGGTAAATCATAACTTTCTCATAGCGTCCTTTCTTATACGAATAACTCTAGGGAATTATATTATTTTTATTATTTTGGGCAATTATTAAATACAAGAGCACCCGTACAGTCATTGTATAAAAATTGAAGGGGTTTTTATTAGAAAAATAACTTTAAGTGGCCATTGCACCAAACAGAGAACTTTAGCTAGTAATGCACTAAACATAGAATCCGTACAGGAAAAGTAACTTTTTTCACCATGTTTTTTGTGTGGTCACATTTGACCTTCATTTTATGTGTTGAGGGTCGAATTTGACCTTCAGTTTCAGCACTGGAGGTCGAATTTGACCCTCAGATAGAATTCATTATATATCGAATCCTGTCTTCCCTTCGTGCCTTACCCTTACAAATCGTGTTTTAAAAGATGGAAAGTGCGTTAAAGGCAGTTTTTGTCTGTTTCCACCTCCCTTGGGCATCTTCCCTCTTATCTAAGGTACATATGCAATGAATGAGCAAGAATATGAGCAGAGCTGGACTTCTCATGGATTTTAAATGAATTTATTTTGAGCATCTTCCCTCTAAGGTTTAGAGGCTGCTCTTCTTGTATCCGTGGTCTCAACAGTTTCCTTCAGTTTCTATGGGAATTCAAGCACTAGTTTCTTGTTTTATGCATTTGCATTTCATACAAAGAAGTGAAAAAACGCAGGAAACTAAATAAGCTCTAAAAATGTATTTTCTGACCTAACATTTCACCTCATTTACCATGAATTGGCAGTATATGGTTTACTCACAAAATTTTATTATGAACTTGTGAAATTGACCTCACATTTTTCACTCAATTATTGTTGATTTGGTGAGTATCCATTCAATTCTTGTTGATTTTGATCATTTCATTTAAATGAACTCACCTACTGAATCATCTTCTCTACAGAAACTGTGGTTAATCTAACTCTTTTTCGAGTACGGGTAGACGGAGCCATGGGTGTGGTCGATGGATGTGAAGGCGGACATTCTTCATCAACAGAATGGAAGCGACTGCATGTCTTTGCCTGTGCGTTTGTGGAGCACTGTATTTTCCGCCGTCTAGTTCGGTTCACCCAAGTTGACATGCCGTATTTTCGCTGTAGGATTTTAATCGAGATATTCAAGCGAAGCTGGGAATTAAATGGAAATAGACTCAATCTCCTTGACTTTTGGTGCTAAGGTAGTTGGTGTGTCACTTTTATTGACATTGAGATATGATGTAACTCTGTAACTTTGGAATATATGATTGGAATTGTTGTATTTTGATTGACAGGAAAGCAGTAGAAATGAAGTTTTTTAACTCATGTCTAATAGTTACAGTCTGTAAAGTTATTGAATTTGAATTTTATTGACATTGGATGTAATTTGAATGTTGCATGTGAATGAATTAAGGTTGTCTTTGTTAATTGTTGTATTTAGATTTTGGAAGGTTTTATTGACTTTGGAATGGTTGTATTTTGATTGACAGCTTTCTTAGAATGGTAGTTTATTTTTTTACTACTTTCCTCCCAGCGTTGAATTTGACCTGGAAATACACAAGAAAAGGTCGAATTCGACGCTGAGCATTAAGTTCACCCCCATATATCTTCATTCTCAGCGTCGAATTCGACCTACCTTCGTGCTATTCATGGTTGCATTCGATGCAGGTGTTGATTCCAATTAAAAAACTGTCTTTCTAGTACCTAAAGTCGGAAGAAATCATGTACAATTCCAGTCGAATGCGACATTCGATGACAACCCTCACTTGTTATAGCGAGGGTCGAATTCGACCTTTAACACAAAAAATGAAGACCCTCACTTGTTATAGTGATGGTCGAATTCGATCCTCAATACAGAAAATGAAGGTCGAATGCGATTAAAAAAAAAAAGATGAAAAAAGTTACTATTTTTGTACGAATTCCCTGTTTGGTACAGTACTTGCTAAAGTTCATTGTTTGGTACAGTGACCACTAAAAGTTATTTTTTCGGTAAAAACCCTAAAATTGAAAATTCGCCTCTCAACCTTTTCTCTTTTCTCTTCTGTGCATTTCATTTCATCCTTCACACAAACCAACGTATTCCCGTCATTCGATTGAATGGAAATAAGATCAACACCATGTCACATGTGTGGCACAGGCTTTTCCATCATGATTTTCAATTGGATGGTAGGATAGACTAAAAATCTTTTAAGCTGAAGATCAACCATGTATAATTTGAGAGGATGAGATTCATTTTAAACGGCCCGGATGATCTCTACGTTGGCCCCACCACGGATTTCAGAGAAAAATTGTCACACGTTACTAATAGCTCCGACAGAGGATCCTGACTCAAGTTTAGGTAGTTATCATCAAAATTCAAAGTAGTCACTTGTGTTGTATGCTGCCTGTGCCTCCCTCTCGTTCGCATTCGCCAGTGACTGTTGTAGATATCGAAATTCCAAGTTTGTATGCGTCATGGAAGAAGAAGAGCAAACACCCTCCTCTCATCCCTTTCCAAGCCCTCCCCATCTCCTCCTCCTCCTCCTCCTTCAGACCTTCCAAACCTCCTCCTCGTCGCTTCCCTCTCCAAAACCCTCGCATCTTCAGGCACCAGATTTCTCGATTCCTTACCAATCCCCATCTCCCAATCCCTCGTCCTCCAAATCCTCCGCAAAAACTCGTTCACCCCATCGATCAAAATCGATTTTTTCCACTGGGCCTCTCTCAGACCCAACTACAAACACTCGGCGGGCACTTATTCTCAGCTCTTCCAAGCCCTCTCCCGCGCCGGCCGCCTAGCCGACATCCCCCCTCTCCTCCGCTTCATGAAGCAGGATGGCGTCGTCGTCGACTCCCCCACCTTCAAGCTCCTCCTTGACGCCTTCATTCGATCCGGTAAGTTCGATTTCGCACTTGAATTGCTCGATTACATGGAAGAGCTCGGGATTCGACTGGACCCAGATATGTATAACTCGGTTCTTTCTGCTTTGATTAAGAAAAGCCAGGTGGGTCTTGCTCTCTCGATGTTTTATAAGCTTGTGGGCGGTTCGGATGGGGATGGGAGCGGTGGTTTTGTTGTTCCTGATGTTGTTTCTTGCAATGAGCTGCTGGTTGCGTTGAGGAAAGCGGATATGAGGGAAGAATTCAAAAGGGTGTTTGAGAAGTTGCGTGAGAAGGGGTTTCAGTTTGATACTTGGAGTTATAACATTTGTATTCATGCGTTTGGATGTTGGGGTGATCTGGGTCTTGCTCTGAAACTCTTTAAAGAGATGAAGGAGAAGGGTTCTTTCGCAAACCCGGATTTGTGCACTTATAACTCAATGATTCGTGTGCTTTTCTCGGTGGGGAAGGTGAATGATGCTTTGATTGTTTGGGAGGAGCTGAAGAGCTCAGGTCATGAGCCTGATGAGTTCTCGTATAGGACCGTCATCCAAGGATGCTGCAAAGCATATAGAATTGAGGATTCAGTGAGGGTTTTCAGGGAGATGGAGTTGAATGGCTTCCGTCCTGATACCATTGTTTATAATTCTCTCATGGATGGGCTGCTAAAGGCGAGGAAGATGGCGGATGCCTGTCAGATGTTTGAAAAAATGGTTGATGATGGTGTGAAGGCATCAAGCTGCTCTTACAACATTCTGATTGATGGGTTGTTTAGAAATGGTAGGGCTGTGGCTGGTTACACGCTGTTCTGTGATTTGAAGAAGAAGGGACAGTTTGTAGATGCCATCACTTATAGCATTGTAGTCTTGCATCTTTGTAGGGAGGGCCAGCTGGAGGGAGCACTGGAATTAGTTGAAGAAATGGAAGCTAGGGGATTTGTTGTTGACCTGGTCATGATATCATCACTATTGATCACGCTACATAAGCACAGGAGGTGGGATTGGGCGGAACGGCTTATGAAACATGTTAGAGACGGTAATCTGGTTCCAAATATTCTAAGGTGGAAAACCAATATGGAGGCTTCAATGAGAACTCTTCAAAATAGGCGTAAGGATTTTACCTCATTGTTCCCCTCTGATGGTGACCTCAGTGAAATCATGAGTTTCATGGATTTGACCTCTGATTTGAACACAGATGCCAACCTCAATTCAGAGAGTGGGTCGCAAGATAAGGTGAATTCATTTTCCGGGTGGTCGTCGTCTCCACACATGGATCGAATGGTGGATGGCTCTGAGCCTTTTAGTTCTAGCTTGTTTTCAATTTCTAGAGGGCAAAGAGTGCATGGAATAGGTGCCAAATCTTTTGATATTGATATGGTCAACACATACATGTCAATTTTTGTTGCCGAAGGGAAGTTAAGTGTAGCTTGCAAGTTGTTTGAGATCTTCACTGAAATGGGCCGTGACCCTGTAATTTATACTTACAATACACTGATGAGTTCATTCATCAAGAAAGGCTATTTCAAAGAAGTGTGGGGTGTTCTAAGTGAGATGAAAGAGAAGCTTTGTCCAGCTGATATTGCTACATACAATATGATAATTCAAGGACTTGGAAAAATGGGAAAAGCAGATCTTGCCTCTTCAGTTCTCGATCAGCTGTTGAAGAAGGGTGGCTATCTAGATATTGTGATGTACAATACGTTGATTCATGCATTTGGGAAGGCCGGTCAAATAGATGAAGCTAGCAAGCTATTCAAACAGATGACTGCAAGTGGCATCAATCCAGATGTTGTCACCTTTAATACACTCATTGAAGTGCATACCAAAGCAGGCAGAGTGAAAGAAGCATACAAATTTCTAAAAATGATGTTGGATGCAGGTTGCTCTCCAAACCATGTCACCGACACGACTTTGGATTTCTTAGAGAAAGAGATTGAGAAATTGAGATACCAAAAGGCATCAATTAAGCTGAAAAAAGATGATTTTCCTTAGAACCTTTCTGAATTATGACATCTATATGATTTTCATTCTGCTTCTGCCATTTCTTGGAAAAGCATGATTTGTTGTCTTTGAATTACCTTCTTTTTTATAATTATTCACGAGAGAAGAATTTAAGTTGGAGAAAAGGATGGTTTTGTACCTTTTTTACAATGGCAGCTACAAAGAAGCAGGAAACAGCCTTTGATGGCCATCTATGGGAAGGGGGGTTGAAGTTCCTACAAGGAATGGCAGCTTTGATTATCCAATGGCGGATGCAAAGAAACAGGAAAGAACCACTAATGCTGATGGAAGAAGAGAGGTGTTTTTAAAGTGCACACTATTTTTCAGTTCTTTATATGGTCTATGGTGTGGGGAATGAAAGGGGAGATGACGACTTAGCTCTGCTTGTAAAGGGGTTGGTTGGATCCAGTTTCCCCCTTCCCCACCACCCCACAACCTTCCTTCTTTTTTCTCCTCTCAGATCGTTTGGGTAATTGGGCAGAGGAGATCCTTCGGGTTCTCAATGAAGATGAGGTTAGCACGAGGAGTTAAGACCAAGAGCAGAGATTGAGCTAGGAAGAGGAGTTGGGGAAAGGCTTTTGTTTTTTTGACAGTCTTCCACTGACATTATTTCTTCCAAATTACAAAAGAGGAGAAGCTGGAGTGACATCCATATATCCAATGGCCTTTTCTTGGGGGATTTTAAGTTGATGGTGGATTTTTTTGACAACCATCAACGGCAACTTTGCTCTGATTTGAGGTTTTCTAGGGAATTAGGAGTTAAGGGGAAGAGGGTGTGGATAGTTGTCTTAGTGATCCATACAATCAGGTTAGGGACTTTTCATTATTGTTTGATGATAGTGATATTCAGGTTTGAGGTTATTTTGATAAATCTCTATGGTTTTTCTGGATCTTTTATGATTTTGAGATGCTTGTGGTTTTATTTCAGTAATTCAGTCCTCTTTACGTGACTGATCATGTACCTTGTATTGTTTGATGAGATCTATCTAATTTGGTTTTTTAATGGTAGATGTAAAAATATAATCAAAATTCAGTAATTTTTATGATCCTTTCTATTTAATGAATTTCTTTTTGTTAGTTTGTGTTCTATTTGTTAGCTTGAGTCTGGAATTGTAGTGTCTGGCAATATTTGAATAGCAAAAGATTTTCAATTTCTTTATGGCAGGAAATATTGCATGATTGGGTGTCTATTTTTCCAAATTGTTTCAATATTATGAGTTTCAACTGTGAGTTAAAGCTACCAAGAATGTGTGGATCCCGGAACAAGAAAACTAAAAGCAGCAGATTGAAGATCAAGAGTACTTGGATGGACAGTTTAGAAAGGCAAAAATGTTCATCGACTACTCAATGCCCACGGTCTGTAGCCCAAAGACTAACAAAATCCAGGTACTGGGAGATCTTGATGGGGACTCTATGGCTTCTGATGCAGATTTTCAAGAAGCTAATGACTTTGTCCTGCAGATATATGGGTATTCGGATGGAGAAGTTCAGGGTAATCTTGACCAACCTGGGAGCAGCAAATCTCAGGAAATTTTGACCTATCTGAGGACAATGCGGAGGGTGATAGCCCCACTGTTGCTGCATCATCATGAATTGCTCTCTTGAAATTTGAGAGGCCTGAACAGAGTCTCAATGCAGCATGAAATAAGGCACTCAATTGCCACATTTCATCTCCTTTTTGTTGGTCTGATTGAAGCTTAAGTGAAGGACAGCGGCTTGCAGCATGTCAGGACTGGCATTTTGCCTGCAGGATTGTTATATCACTCGACATTCAGCACTGTAGTACAGCTAGAATCTGGGTTTGTTGGAGCCCGAAAATTATTGTTACTGTTTTGGAGGAGTCTTCGCAGCGCATTCATTGCAGGGTTTCTCATCTTTGGAATACTTTCATAATCACAATATGCTATGGTGATAATAGCATTCAGCCAAGGCAGGAGCTCTGTGATTCTCTTTCGACCTGTGCTGCTTCTATATCAAGTCTCAACTCCATGGATAGTCATCGGGGACCTTAACACAGTGAGGTTTTATTAAAGATTTTAGCTAAGGCAGACTTCTCAAACACGTAATGACTACTTTCTTAGCTCTAATTCCAAAACAACCTGTCCAGCCTCTACATCTGATTACAGGCCAATTTCCTTGACCAACGAATTTATACAAAATGATCATTTGAATTTTTGCTTACAGGTTGAAGCACTATATGGACAAATTGATCAGCCCATGCCAATCAGCCTTTGTTCCTGGCAGATCCATTAGTGATAACATTCTGTCATCCCATGACCTGGTTAGGGGACTCCACTTGAATAAGGGCCAGCCACAAATGTGCCTGACGATTGACCTCAACAAAACCTTTGACAGCGTTGAATGGGTCTTTGTAGAAGCAGCTGGTCTCTTCCTCTTCTCACATCTGCTCAACTCATGGACATATTTAATCTGGTATCCTCCTCCATGCGACCTTCTATTCAATTCCAAGATGAAGTCTATACCATAATATAAAAGCAGTAGTTTTACCTGCTTGTCGTCGACTCCTTCCTTTTGTCACACTTTCACCGGCGTGTCTCCTCCAGCTTCCAGCTGCTTCCCTCTTGCTTCCCTTTCCTTCCTTGCTCTTCGGATGCTTCCACCTCTGTGGGCCCCAAGCTTCTTCTTTTGGAAGCGGTTGCTTGTGGGACCCTTTGATGCTAGGTGTTGATTCAAAACATCAACACCCTGGCTCTTGAACCCACCTCTAGACTCTTCGTTTCTCCTCTCCATCCATCTTCTTGGCAAAAGAAGAATGGAAACCATCTACGAGCTTGCTCCTCTTCCATCTTACCACTCTCTGTAAATCACATCCGACAGTCGAACAATTTGAAACTGCTTTCGTCGATTCAGGTTAGGGCAAGAAACCCCATATGCAAGATTCTTGTTTTTTGTGTTTTTTTTCTCAAATCATCATAGGTTTTGTGATTGTTTTCTTATCTTGTTGAATTCTTCACTTTGGATTTCTGATTCTAGCACTAACCCACTTCCTAATTCCTTGTTTTAATTGGTTTGGGCGTTTGTGATGATGGTTAATGGGTCATCCAGCAGTTACTAAGTTAGAAATTCACACTGTTGAAAGAGTAGCTAAAAATCTCTTTTTTTCCTCACTTGTCTTGAACAGTTGTCTTGAATGAGCGTTTCAAGACCAGATTTTTAAAATGATTACCAGATGAGAATGGCAAATTAATTGAGGTCAGTGCTTACCACGTGCTTGTGAAGAGGCCTTTGCCCACTACAAAATCAGATATCGTGGCAAGCTTCTTCTTTTTTTTTTTCACAGCTGTTAAAGAAAAAAAAATTGTATACACATCTCATTGGCTACTATCTCACCCACCAAACCACAATCACTGCAAAATATTGGCCTTGTATTGCTAAAAATTCACTTCTGAAATCTCACCAATCATTAGCCAGGAAATATGAAAATCTTCTCGCAACCCTCATTATCATATCACATTTACTTTCATATCCTTCAGGCAGTAGCTTGGATCTACACATGGGGCATGTCATTTGGCCATGGTCCAACCACTTATCTAGGCACCCAAAATGGAAAACATGTCAACAGTTGGCTGTCCTCTCTGTATCCCCCTGATGTCTCTGCAAATGCTGCGGATTCTACTACTAGGAGGTTCTTCTTGATCAAATTGTAAGTGATCGGTGGCGATGGTGGAGCCAGGCGATTTTCATGACGGCCACACGATCCATGTGATTATCCACAGAAGGTGCTAGACCAGTTGGATCAAATAGACCCAGATAAAAGAATGCCAATTTAACCAAGAGAAGGACATGATCTAAGAAATTCAGTACATATACCAAAGGTTCAACCATTACAACCCCATAAGATACACAAGTGAAACTGATGACAATGCAGAACTATCTAAAGTGAAAATTAATGATTTCATGCATGAACTTTGCATCATCATTTCTTCAGGATAACATGGACATTATTAAGCTTATGTAGATAGCTCTCATTACAAATTTGAACAAATGTTTGACATGGAACTCATTTGATGATACCTTTGACAACGGATTTGATGATGGGAGTCTAATCTCTTAGGACTACATTAGTGGATCACAGGCCTGACATATCAAAGATACAAAAGGGAAAAAGCCCAAAGTTTGTAGTAAACTTAAATATGAACAAAACAGGGACAATATTATCCTACTATTGATTAGATTAGTGGTTCTGAACGACCCAATATAACCCACAATGATCTATAGTCCTAAACCATTACTATAACCTATAATCATCATTGAAGACTTCCCTATCTACTTGCTATTTGCTAATCAAAGCTCTAAATAAATTAATAAAATTAGGCTATATTCATGTCGCTTTCTGCTATATTAGCAGATTCACCAATGAATTGGCAGGCTCACTAGCCAAGAAAGGAGTTAATACATCTTATAATTTGGTTTACAAGCTGTTTGGCTTTTAAACTTTCTGTTTTCTTAACCTTTTGCTTTAATGTTTTAGTTTTTATCCCCTTGTATCTATTGTAGGGGCTCAACAAAACCTCTGGGCAGATTTCAGGAGCCATTGCTAATCTCACAGGTCTTTAATTCTTGTATGTGTTGACCGCAACTTACTTTTCTTCATTTGAACCTTTCCGCATCTTTCCGATAGAAAATTTAACTCTAATGATATGGAAAAGGCTAGAATTTTTTCATATTTAGCTTGATGTCATGACAACTTTTCAATAATTACTAATAATGGACTTTCTCATCTGATCTCATTTATTCACCGCTTACATACCATCAAGATATGATCATCTTTATTTGCCAAAATTTTTCCCCTTGTTCTTAAGGTTGCAAAGATCTTTAATCAGTTTTACCATTGACAATTGATTAACAGTGTCAAGGACCTCAATAAAGGAGAAGTTTTAGCTGAAGAACAGGCATGATAATAATTGTATTTCAAAGTTATCTCATTTGAGCAGCTGTACTTAGTGACCTTTTTCCAAAGAGAGTTATCAAGATCTATATAACCAGATAAAGACATATTGAAGGTCTGTTTTGTTTAGTATCAAATATGGATGAATTTGTGCCCCTTTTGGATGCTTCTCATGAGAACATTTAGTTGATTTCTTACAATTTGCATTAAATATGTTGGGTTTTGGCTCAATTTGAAGATACTTGAACTCCAGCCAAGAGGATTTGATTGTTTCAGCCAGTTTTTGGTCTCCATCTGATTTTTTAGGATTCAATTGGTTTTTAATTGTCCAACAGAAAGACCTAATTTCTACCCAGATTTGACACTGATCCAAATGGGCTCTAAAAGTGGTGAATGGTGTGCAAATGCTTCGAAGTATGTAACAATATTTTCCTATTTTTATTGCAACATACGTTGATGTAGGATTCATTTAAGAAGTGTTCTCTTTGTTACAGATATTAAAACAGATTAAACTGTTGAACTGATGAACATTCAATTACTCGCTTAGCCAAAAGCTATTACATTTATTTAAAAACAAGAAGAAATTGAAGTTGCTGGAGATAATATGGAATACATAATTGTGAGAGAAGGGACATTAGGACAGACGAGACTCAGTCAAGGCAGCTGATGCGTCCTTAACACGCCCCTTCAAGCGTGACTGACCATCGAGGACAGTGAGCTTGCTGCGTAGAAGAGGAAGTCTGGACGCACTGAGAGGCTTAGTAAAGATGTCTGCAATCTGAGCATCAGTGCGGGCATAGTGAACAGCAAGCTGGCGCTTGGATATAAGGTCACGCGTCAAATGAAAAATAGGATTAACTGAGAGGTAAGTAACACCCAAGTTGTCAGACAAGACCGTGGGTGGCTGGCGCAATGAGAACCCCAACTCGTAAGGGAATGAATCCAAACGAGTTCACAGGAGGCAATGGCAACGCCCCCCTGTATTCGGCCTCAGTACTAGAGTGAGCTACAGTTTCTTGTTTCTTAGAACTCCAACTAACAAGATTTGAGCCTAAGTAAACTACATACCAATTCCATTAGTATGTTTATCTAGAACTATAAATATAAACCTCAGTCAAAATCAAAATTAGAAAATGTGGAGATAGAACTTTATTTAAGAAAATTACATTTTTAGAGAATCCATCTCAATGGTATAAATCATAAAATTTGAAAGCTCCATTGGTCATAAAATGGTTGTGTTAAGAGTTAATCCTTGAGGACTTAATCAAAGTTGCCCCAATTGAGTTATCATATGTAATTAATGGCCCACTTTTGCATGTTCAACATGAGTTTTGTGCAATGATCCAGATCAAAATATAGTTGGTTTAGTTCTAATCATTCTATTAGTCAAAATTTGTGGTTATGGCCTACCTAGAAAGTAACCTATTCAAATAAATTATTCAAGTTAATGAGCTTATGTGCCACAACACTGAAGAAATAACTTCTTAAAAATTTAATAGCAGGTGATAATGGTAGGGAAACCCAATAAAGAGAAAACAGATAAAGGTTTATGCTTTAGAAAGTTGAGTGTGAGCAAGTTTGTGTACATGTAATTTTCGTGGAAATTGGAAATTGCCACATCAGCAAAATCCATGGGTTTAAAAAACTTTGGAAAAGTTTTCCTGCGGAAGTCGAAAACTTATGTTTGGTACAAAAAGTTTTTCCTTGATGATCTGGTCCTGATGTTGTTTGGTGCTCAATATATTTTTATTCTGAAATGAATCATGCTGAGAATGATTCTATTCTAGAAATAAATTGCGCGAAATTTGTTTGGAAACTTTCTATTCGAATTGCCTCCAATAAACAAAATCATCATAATCATGTTTGACAATGTTTTTCAATTTGGATTTATCATAGGATATTCATACATGTTACATCCATTTTGTATATTAAAACGAAAAGATCTTTAAACATATTCATACATCCATATTATATATAAAGCTTGCCAGAATTAGAAATTAAGCATAACCATTAATGGTCATCAAATAATCTCACTTTTAATTATGAAAAAGGTATAACCAACCATTGGCCTAATAAGTTAAATTCTAGGAAATTCTTTTTGGTGAAAAAAAAACCAGGAAATTCAAGACAAATATTTGTCTCCATTTGAATCCTTAACCCTTCACCCCACTAATAATACTTTGTTTGAACCCATTTTACCAGAAGTTTCCAAAAATTCAATTCAAAATACTAAGATTGTTTGGAGGTTCCTAAAGAAAGCAAATTCTTAATAGAGAAAAGTGAAGAGACAGTAAGAAGGGAGGGGCTTGACAAACTGGGGAGGAAAGGAAAAAGACTGATAAGACAGTGGGAGGATTATGGAATTATATATAGAGAGATATTCAGTGGCATCAAGAAAAATACACATGGAGAGAGAAACTAAGAGGGAGCGAAAGTGAGGGACTGATTCGTGCAGAGAGAAAGGGAGCCAGAGAGATGGATAGAGGGAGAAAGATATAGGAAGAGAAGGTAGAGAGAAATGTAGAGACAGTGGGGAAGATTGAGAGGGATATGTTGGATAGAGAGAGCACAAGAGAGGGCGAGTCCGAGAGAGGGAGAGATGATGGGAGAGAGAGACTTGCGGGAGAGACAAGGGATAGATGAAGAGATGTACTATTTATGTATTGCGTTTCAACCGCCCGGCCCGCCCCATTCCGTGTTGAAAAATGATTGTAGATCGTGCCTCAGATTTCGTTCTCAATGGTGATCATTCTGTCGAAATGTTCTGAAAGAAAAGCAAATTATTTCAAACCAAACGGGCCCAAAGAGGCGCCCAGGCGAGGCGGGTTGGCTGCGCGTGGTGGCTGGCAGTAGGGGAGATAGAGAGGTTGTCTGGCAGCAGGGAAGAAAGAGAGCAGGAAAGAAAGAGGCTGGACTGGGAGGAGAATAGAGAGGGAGAGAGAGAGAGAGAGGGGTTGGGACATGCCTGCAAGCACAGGGCGAAGAAGAGAGACAGAGGGAGAGGGGGGATTTACCTACGCTGCCTTCCAGAAGGAAGCTCTCGTTACTCGTCGATGAAGGAGATTTCCGGAACTGGGGGATAGGGCTAGGGTTTTGGATGGGAAATGGGAAGTCTATTTCCACAGTGAGGAAGAAAAAGGCCCAGCCGGTAATAAAGTGTTTCCCATAAAAATACTACATCAAACATGTGAAAAGTAAGTTTTCTACAGAAAACTTTTTCATTTTCCATGAAAATGGGCTACACAAACATGCCCTTGGTGTTTGGTGCTTCAACTCAAACTTATAAGAAACATAAAAAATTTCCATGACAATGAGTTTCATGGAAGACCATTAAATTAAATTTATTTGATTGAAATGGAGGAATTAAGTTGAATCCATCGAACTTGCCATAATAAGCTAATTTTTGTAACGTTTTCTCATTTTCAAATATAGACAAATCTATCTCATCATTTTCAATTTAATAATGTGTACATCAATGACTGTTATGGTTCCAATGATTCCATCATTTAAGTCTCCATGTTTTCTTTGATTCTCCTTTGTTGCACTCATACAATTTATATGTGCTTCTTAATGCCCAATCAATACAAATAGGGGATAGGGCTTTCCTCTATTTTTTATTTTTTACTTTTCCAATTAGAACTCACACTTGGTCTCCCATTGCAAGGTGGGTTATGATGTCGATAATAGAGCTATATTATCTAATAAATATGTGGGTTTTGTTTCTGTTGACTATTCCTTGTGCGCATGTGTTTTCTTTTTCTTTTCTCTTTTCACTTTTTATGAAATCTATAAAATCACACACCTGCTACATTACATATTATCTTTTTGCATAATATCAATATTTGCATTAGGGTTTTACTTTTCCTTTAGTGCAAACTAAATTAATCTCATTTCTTTCTCCATCAAGTAACGCCGTTCTTATCTCACACGCTGTGTTCCCCTATCGCCTCAACTTGAAATCTGTGTTGTCATCATACCATCATCAAGTTATGACCTTTTCCATTATTTCTTGTGTCATGGCATTTGCTAATGATATTTCAAGAATTGAGTTTCTCTATTTCTTCTATTCTAATATGCCTCCTATTCTTGTGGTATATGAAATAACTTTCTAAGAAGTTTTTTGTGCTCCCAAGAAAATGGCTTCTTCATATAAGATTTCTGTTCATTTTTTTTTATATAATTTTTATGATCTTAGTTTTCTTTTATGCAATGATTACCTTCCATTTAATTTTGCATCTATTGCAGCATATGTATCATTCTTCTAAGTAAATTTAGAATATTTATATTTATTTTGTTATTAAGTTTGATGTTATTTTTTTAATTGATTGGTTTCTCTCTGGTTATTCTCTTTTAATTTAATGATGTTTTCTACCTCTATGAAAATGAGTTTTTGATATCGTCTTTATCTTTAAACACAAAGAAATAAGTTTCTAATATGGGACTTATATTGATTTTTGATTAATTTCTCTCAACTTATTTGATTTAAGTTTGCTGATTTACTTTCTCATACTTTAAGATAATTTAGAATTTGAAAGGCATGTTAAACTCATAGATGATATATTAATCGTATGAAGTGTTAAAAGGCTAAATTCATCTCTTACTAAACTTATGCTCTTTCTTGTATCCCCATATTGTTTCAATAATCCATTGCAATTTACATTCCAAACAAACATTACATTCAGCAACAAAGGACCAGGTGATCATCTTCTCTCTTAAACAAAGAATAATTTTTTTGTTTAATTTCTTTTTAATTTATCATTTTATTTTCTTCAGTTGTTTGACTATTCTAAACAATACTGCTCATCTGATTGGATACCTGTATGCTTCTTGTCTGTTGTTTTCAGTAAGGTCTGAATTGCTATACTTGAAATATTATTTAATTTTCTTTTTTTTAATATCACTATGTACTCTGAGATTATTATCTTATACACTTCATTTTATCTTTTTAATATGAAAATAATCTTATTACAATCATTTCTCTTTATTTATTAAAAGTTTAGTTACTAAGATATTATATCTAACCTACATATCTATTCATTATATATGAACCAGATAACTCTATTGAATATATTGACGGTTGACACCACCATTTTAACCAAATGTGCATCTGTTGATTATATCTTGCTATAGGATGCATCTGTTGATTATATTTTACTATAGGATGAACATTTAGGAGGATAATTTTTAAACTCGGTCTTGGAGGTACTTTTGGTAATTCAAAAGTCATATGTTCACTATATTGTACATTTTGTAATTCACTTTTTCCAAACTATTGGTTTTCTTTAATAGTGAAAATCCAAACTTTTATTTTATCGGTAAATAATGATCCAAATTTTGATTTTCTTTACAGATTGAAAGTTAGTAAGTACATGAAACACACCACATCAATAGGACAAAGCTAAGACAACACTGACAATAATAATGCAATAGGTAGTCCTTGTTCTAGATGTCCATGGAGTTAAAGAAACAAACCAATCAAAAGCAAAAAAAAAAGTGATAATTAGCAGCTTAACCGTTTTTCCGGTTAAAATATGGTACTTCAAAAAAATACAAATGAAATATATAATTAACATGTAACAATATAAGTCACGAAATTGAAAATCTCCATATGAATCTCTAGGCCTTGAGATTTATTAATGGGTCCATCTTTTGGCTATTCAAAACTTTCAACTTATGGGCCCTACCTTGAATATGTTATTCCCTAAACTGCTAGATTTGAAAATTATATCCAATATTTATCCTCTTAAAATTTTATTGAAGATTTTTGTTGTTTGTTATCATCAACAAAGCCCATCAGACAATCTTGGGCTTCAGGTATTCTTTTGCTACCTATTAAAAATTTAGTGGATATTTTCAATTATTTTGGTATTACCATCCATCGTCAGTAATTGTCCTTTATCCAGAATATGTGAAACAGTGAACTGTATGTTTGTTTTCCATGCAAATGATCCCTGCTATGTCATTAAAATATTAAATTTATTGTTATACTTAAATCATCTTTTTTAGTTATTTCTTGAATAGGTATGTGGCGCAAACATTCATTGTTACCTAGCAGACAGTGGGGCAGATCCTGGGGATGTTTTGCTGCAAACGGGCAGGTCAGTCAGCCATGATACTTCTGGCCTTCGTCCTGCTGCTTCATATTGAGCTGCTTCTGACTTTTGTTCCAGTACCATTATTGCTAGAAGGTTTAGTATTTGCACAGTTCATTTTTGCACTCTATCCATTTAAATTCATTGGGTCTTTGATGTTAATTCATATTGGTTATATTTCTCCTTTTTTTAAAAGAATTTATATTGTTGAAGACTTCTATTCAACTAACAGGGCTCTTACTGCATTTGTATTTTGATTTTAGGATATCAGTGGCATTTAAGCTCATGCCACAAGGCAATGCTATATTGGACTGTTCTCCAATTTCTGCAGCCGGCCATGTAATACCCCAAAAGCTATGTACCGATCTCTATAAGCTAGTCCATGGATGACCTTTCTGCACCATTCTGATAATATTAATGTAAGTTCGTCTTTTAGCTTCAAAATAGCATGGTAGCCACTGATTTTACAAATTTTTGTTCAAGCATGTTTTTCTTTTTTGCCTTGCTTATAAAGTGGATGGATTAGAATATTTTTAAGATTAGTTAACGCCAATTATGTATGGACTCTAATATTTTTAGATAGTAAAGAAACAATCCAAAATTGGAAACGTTGCAGTAGTGGGTGTTCGTGAGCTCCAAGTGTAGAGCCGCGATGTAGTAATAAACCGGTGAGACTAGGTCGATTCATAGGGAGCAATGTAAACTAAGGTTCATTCTCAACTAGTACCTGTCCTAAATTAGAAATTTAAATCTAGCCTAAAAAAAACTAATTACAACCATCATTCATACTTTCCAAAAATTAAATTAATTAAATCCAATGAAAAAAAACTTCCTAAATCTAAAAACCCTAAACTAAAAACTAAAATTGTTGCAAAATAATACACAAGTTAAAACTTCCAAAAATAAAAAGTAGCAAAAAGAAAACTAAGAAACTAAACTAGAAACAAAAGAAACCTAAGTTAGAAAGTTAGTAATGCAATGTATGCCATGAGATGCTAAAACAAAATCTAAGTATGAAAAACTAGTATGCTGGGTTGTTTTTATGCATGATTTATCCTAATCTAATGCAACCTAAAACTGAGTTTAATGGTTGGAATTTAAACTATAATGATGCATGAATCAAATAAAAAAGACGGAAGTGGAAAACAATTTAAAATAAATGAGATATGAGTGCATAAAAATGACTTAAAAACATAAATTGTGCAGAAATTCTGCACACAGGTGGGTCCGACCAGCCAAGTTTGAGCCACTGGTTCAACATCTTTCCAAAATTATTTTTGCTTGAAATTCTTGGGTTTGACAGTACACTGATCAAACTTTAATTTCCCCAAGTTTTATTGAAAAATAATGTGTTTTGATCAGGTTTCTAATCGAAAACTTTTCACTCAGAATCTGTCCTGAAATTTCTGCAACAATTACAGAATTGTGCACTTTATGTTGGGATCCAAATTTCCAAAAAATATTTGGCCAAGATTCTTGATTCAAATCTTTGATTTTTCTTGCTTATTCAATTTAAAACTCTGATTCCAATTTCGATTCAGCTTTGAATACTCAAATAACCAGCAATTTAAAATATCTAAACTCCACCAATATGAATATGCATGCAATGCTAACTAGTTCCAACCATAAACTATGCAAACATAAACATAAAATTGAATTGATCATAAAAATAAAGAGAATAAACAAAATTTCAAGAATTTAAATGTGTGGTGAAAACAAGAAAAGTAAATGTGTGGTTTTATTAGAAACGTAAATGTGTGGAAGAATATAAATTTAAATGTGTGGAAGTGTATTCTTCTCTCTCAAAATTCTTTTCTACACGGGGTCATAATTTGAATAATCCTCTTAGGGCCTTTGGGTCCTAAAGAAAAGAAACATAAAACAAGCACCAATCACCCAAGTACAAGAAAGAAAAATTGAAAAGAGAAAGAAACAATTTTACTAATATGCCAAGTCTTTACATAAGGTAAGAAAATAAACAAAGACAATTATATACTAGGATGAGAAGCCTCTTCTAGATGAAAAACCCAAGGGTGTAGTGTGATTTCCTGGCCAAATTTCCGTGAGAACTTCAATGAAGAGAAAGAGAGAGGAAGAAGATGGAGTGTAGTAGTAATTCTAGATAGAGCTGGTCTATCTTTCCATGAGAGAAGAGGGATGCCTATGCCATCAATTTATAGATTTTTCATCTCTTTCTTTCATTCGTTATTCCAAGTTTGTAGCATGCAATTTTCGTTGTATGGTAAGTCCCTTCCTTGGCCAACAAGTCCTTAAAGAAATAGCAAGGTGAGTGAGAGATTTTTTTGATTTCCATGAGCAAAATTGCAATCCCTAGTAGAATTTATCGCACCAACTTGCAGAGGCTATATCTTCCTCGTTTTAGCTCCGATTGACACAATCTTGGGCTCCACGGATATTTACTTGAAAAGAGCTTTTCAACGGTGGGTAGATTGCACCGATCCGACGGTCGGATTAAGAGTTATAGCCATCTTAATCTTGCTGTCTTTAAAACATCCGAAAATAATTGTGCACATATGGAAGCTTCTAATTAGTAGTGCAATGGGATGTGTGGGACCCATGTGGACGTCCAAAGGGATCTTGGGATCTTTCTTTCCTTGTTTCTTGACTCTCCTTCCATCTTTGGCTTGCTTCCAAGCTTCTTTGATTGACTAGTCAACTCTTCTAGCACACATTTCCTTTCTTGATCTTGAAATTCCAAATCTAGCTTTCCATTGTTGATTTTTCAAACTCTCCAAAAATACAAAGATATGTGGGTCCCCCATGAAAGATGTCCTATCCTTGAGCTCTCTCAAATTTCACCAATGTGGGTTCCATCCTTGATTTCTCCTACACAAATTGGAATAAACAAATTAAATAATCACATGTGAGGAACTTGAATAGACTATGCATGGGACCCTACTTGATGCACTCAAAATAACCAACTTTCCAAAAATAGATTTTCGAAAATGACAAGTTTCAAAAATTTATGCAAAAAGTGTGATTTTTGAGCAAATTATGCATGAATGCACTACAATGAATCCTAAATGCATAAAAACATGGTTTGACACTAAATGAAGCTCTTTAATATTAATAAGCCCTTAAAATGGTCCAAAATGTGTATGAAAATGTGTGCTTTTCTAGACTCATCAGTGGGTACTCTTTGTTGCAAATGCAAGTTCGAGTCAGCTCACCTTTCAAACAAAAGAAATAAAAAGAAAACTAATAAAGAGAACATTTAAATGAGAAGAAAATAGATCACATGTTCCTTCTTTTTTCCCAAAATGTTGTGGCTTTCAATCTTTGGCAAATTGAGTAAATATCGTGTTCTAGTTCATCTTCTATCCTCTTTACTTGTTTGCTCGCTTTCTATAAGCATACATTATGTTATTCTATCCATTCTTAAACACTCTCTTGCACATATAAATTGTAATTTTCATATGGTAATTTGATATTCAGGTCTGCTCATATACTTGGACGAGGCCTTGGTGAACAACTCTCTTCTCTCGTGAAGCATGCATTGAGGTTGTAAAATTTAATGGTCAATTTACATCTTTTTAAACTCACCAACTCAGATAGGCTTTGCTTGGACACAAATCACAAGCAGGTAGAATCTTTTCCAGAATGAGAATTATTCATTTCACCATTCATTTGGTGCACAGTGAAAGAATAAGAGTCACAAAAGGTGGGATACTGCTTTGGAACTCTTCTACCCCAAATACTTATTGGCATTTATTGTTGATATTGTTTGGGGCTGAAAAATAAAATAGTAGCAGCTTCCCACCAGATGCAATGTGTTTTATGAGTTGTTCTAAATGATTTTTAGAATTGACAACAATCTTTTATGTTAGTTTTTTTTATATTTAATTCAGTATGGAACTATATGTTTTAAAGGTGATTAAATCTTGTAGTATTTATAGGAGAGTTTGGTGCTCAAAGTATAGTTCTTGTTCAGAATTCTCATAGGTCATCAAATAGAAAATTTCCAGAACTCTGGCTGGATTGAGTTCTCAAGCATGAGATTCCAGGTTGAATCAAACATATATTAGAATTCTAAAGGAGTTTAGCAGCATTCTGACTTCCAGCATTCCAAATTCTCTGAATTCCAGGAAACATGAATTTGCCAAATTCTTATAGCCAAACGGTCCTTAAAAAAAAAAAAAAAAAAACTGTGAACATCACCTCTTCTGGTGGTTTGGTTAATTATCTGATTTGGATTCTAGGCGTAAGGTGTCATTAGATCTGATTGGATTTTACTAATGGTATGGGGTTTTTGGGTTTAGATCAGGGATAAAAAACCCGGACTCGGACTCGGACTCGGCTCGGGCCGAGTCCGAGTCGACTCGGCCGACTTGGCCGAGTCGCATGGGACTCGGCCAAGTCGGTCGAGTCCCCATATTTAGTAAAAAAAAAAAAAAAAAAAAAAAAAAAAGGAAAAATTTTGTTTCTCCTTTTTTCCATCCAATCCATTCATAATTCCATATGTAAAGTTTCACTCTCTTCATTGATCATTCTAATACGTTATTTAAGAATAGAAATATAGAATAATAATAACAAAATCGCAAGCCATTTTATAATTTAATTGCAATTAAAATTTAAAATTTAAAACTAAAAAGTAAAAAATACAATGTACATGTTTCCAACTTTCAATATCCACTCTCAAGTCTCAATTTAGTCAATTATCAAGTCAACTAGTAAAATTAATCATCAAAGATGTAACTAAGCTTCAAATTTCAATTATATTTATAGCATATAAAAATGTAAAACTATAGTATACCTTAGCTCTTTCTTGTTAAAATTTAAATGCTAATTCCATGTTGAATGCCTTGCGGGTTCTGGATCTTCATCTCCGTCGTTATTTTGACTTTGACGATAGTATTGAGCAACATCAAAATGAAAAAACCCTTGCCCCGCTCTTGGAGTTATAGGACCTTCTCCATAGTTTGATGATGGAGCCATAACTTGAAGTTGAGGATATTCATATGGCGGTTGCACTTATGGGGGTGTTACTCCATACTGTTGTTGCCCATACCCATGCGAAGGACCACCGTATCCACCATACTGATGCGGCAGTCCATACTCGAACGAAGGATCATGAAATTGATCTCCATATTGTTGCCCATATCCGTATGAACTATCAGAACTTGTGATCCAAGGGCTTGATGCCATTTGATGCGGCTGAGGATATTCATCCGTTGGCTCACTTCCTTTTCCTTCACCTCTACCCCCCTCACGTGACCCACCAGTAGGCTCACTTGGACTATAATATACATTAATGTTGTCATGTCCACCACCACCTCTATCATCACTACCTTCGTATGCCTCCTCGTTCTGGCCCTGTTCACCTCCTTCTCGTGAGCCACTCTTGCTAGAAGATGATGTTTTATGCTGTTCCACTTCTTCTTCATAAGTGGCCAACCTTTGGCCTTGTCTTGTCTTTGCATGAGTGCTCTTAGTCTTATCCTTTGACTTTCGCGTGTATTGGAAAGTTGGTTTTGATCTTTCTCTAGCCCCCTCGGCATGTTCTGAAGTAGAACGTGTCAACTCTGGACCACGGTTATGACCACGTCCCGAGCCTTGCAATGACGAGGTTGCTACACCCTTACCCTTATCGCGCGCTGATCGCGCTGTAGAAGTAGCCGTAGCAGATCTGGAACTCGGCTGCTGCGGTGGGGAAATATGTGCTTCATTCGACTGAAATTCTTCAACATCAGCCATTGCTTCATCGAGGAATGTTGTATCATTTAATACTGGTTCCTCTCTTTCAGCCAACCATTCATCAAGAGGGCCATCTTCCTCGAATATATAATCCAAATTAATTGGTTCGTAGTCGCCGTTGTCTCTTCTCATCAGGTTCCTTGCCCGTAACCTCATGTTGTAATGGACAAAGACCAACTTCTCCAACTTAGCCATAGTAAGGCGATTACGGGTCTTAGTGTGTATCAAGCTGAATGTGCTCCAATTCCTTTCACATCCCGAAGATGAGGCTGTTTGGCTCAATATTCTTTTTGCAAAAGATCTTAAATGGGGAACCTCATCACCAAATGTAGCCCACCATTCAGCTGTGTTAAAAGACCAAAACAATAAAATCAATTGTTTGTTATAATTCATAAAAAACTATATTTCATCTAATTTAAGTACTGAAATTTGAGAATAATACCTGGATCCATCTGCTTACGACCCAATATGGCTGCGTCTGATCCAAAACTACCTAGAGCGCCCTTGTAGTTTTTCAACTATAAAAGTTAAGATTTAGAAGTTAGCACCTAGCAGTTAGCACTTTTTCAAATTTCAACTAATTTGTGAATAATAATGTCATGATCTATGACATCTTTACCTGGTTAAGAATTGTAACTTGATGTTGCGCGTTATTTGTCATAGCCTCTAACGTTTTTTTCAAGCCACGGAAAACTTCTTCATGGTTAGAAAAGTGTTTGCTATAGAAGCAGCTTGGGTTCAAGTAGTACGCTGCATGCCATGACGTCATTAAGTAATAAGTATTGATTATTAGATTCCAAAATAAAGTAATAAACAAAAACTAGTTAGTATTCTATTTATAATAACCATAATAAATTAATAGTCAAAAATTACCTGCCGCATGTATGTCTTGATGCATCTGGTTGTCCCATCGATTATCAATGATTTTCCATATCTTCTTATAATAAGTCCCATACTTTCCTCTGGACCTTTGCTTTATAGCTAGCTTTGCTCTATCCATGGCATCATACACAAAGCCCATTGTGGGCTTCGTATCAGCATCCACTAGTTTCAAAACCAAGACAAGAGGCTCGAGTAAGTCAGTAATTCGTTCTGCCCTGTTCCAAAAATCCTCCCCAAGGACAATCTGTTGTACTTTGCGTGCCAAAGGTTGACGTGAAAAATTTGATTTCACATATGCTGTACTGGTCCACATCTGCATTATGTTAGCCTTGGCACGACAAAGACTCTCAAGGGCTACGAAGTGCGTAGCAAAGCGTGTGATACCGGGCCTCAAAATCTCACGACCTTCGTTCATTTCTCTTAGTAGATCTGTCATGAACTGATGGTTATAGATCAAAGATGTCACCATCTTTCCCTCATCAATAGTCTCACGGACATCATCTAATTTGCCAATGTCCTCCAGCATGAGATCAATACAATGTGCCGCGCACGGCACCCAAATAATACCCTTACCCTTTTCACGCAATTTCTTCACTGCGGCCTTAAAGTTAGGCGCATTATCTGTCACAATTGCAACAACATATTTGTGCCAATTGTTAACCATGGCCAAGGTATCATCAATTAAACTGTACAAATATTCAGCATCCATTCTATGTCCGCTTGTATCTACAGACCTGATAAAAACTGTTCCCGTTACACAGTAAGCCATGAAATTAATAATGTGCCGCCTATTGTTGCTTGTCCACCCATCACACATAAGCGTGCACCCATACTCCTCCCAAGTTTTGAAGTGATCTTCCAAGTATCTCCAATAATCAGAAACTTCCATGTCAAGATACTTTCCGCCAATCTCATAAGCGGATGGAGGTTTAACTCCGGGCCCCACCTCAGCTATAGTATCAACCATGGAGCGATAGTATGGTGAATTAGCAACATTCGGTGGAATCCGATTATAATGGAAGAACTTTGAGATGGCTCTCCCCATTTTCATGGCTCTAACTTTCATATCGCCCATGATAGAGCTACTAATCTTTGGTTGTTTTGTACTTTGAGACCGATGTAAGAATGGATCCATTGTCCCTCTCCTTGCTGTGTCCCGATAAGGGTCAGGAGGAGCTCTAGAAGAACCAGCCCCAGCCCGTGTCTCATCCATACGAGCCTGCTCAGAAGCAAATTGTTCACGGCTCGCTCTAAGAGCCCTCCTTAACTCCCTCGCCTCAACATCACCATCACCGTCAGAGTCATCCTCGGAATCAGAAGTGTCAATCCTCTGTATATTTACAACCCTCTCATCAAATTTTTTCTTCTTTTCTTTCTCATTCTTCTTTTCAAGCAACATGTCTCTCATTTCTTTCCTCACTTCAGTGGGGACATTTGCACATGGTCTAGCTTCCCCTTGTATACCCGCTAGGTGTTGTTTAAATCTGTGGATCCCACCACTGAGAATCTTATGACACCATTTGCATTTGACCTTATGACGGTCTCCTGCAACCATCTCCCCATGTTCCCATCCGGGGTCAACTTCTTTCTCTTTTTTTTTTGGGGCCATTTGTGATATAATCTAACTATCTGAGTAATAGTAATCTGCACAATCATGAAAATCACATTCTTTTAACCAAAAAATAGTTGAAATTTCATCTACAAACAACCCACACATGTAATCATCTACTCTACATAATTTAAGAATGTAAAATGCAAAAAATCCATATTATTAATAATTATTTTTACAAGAAAAAGTAAGGAAAATATTATTATTGCACATATATGCATAGATCTAGTGTTAGAACCATAGATCCATGTTATACAAACCCAAAATAATAATTTCATACAAAGAACATAAGTAAATAATAATAAAAAATTCGGGTTTCTCATTATTTCTTTTTAAAATTACATCATAATCATGAAAATCACATTCTTTTAACCAAAAAAATAGTTGAAATTTCATCTACAAACAACCCACACATGTAATCATCTACTCTACATAATTTAAGAATGTAAAATGCAAAAAATCCATATTATTAATAATTATTTTTACAAGAAAAAGTAAGGAAAATATTATTATTGCACATATATGCATAGATCTAGTGTTAGAACCATAGATCCATGTTATACAAACCCAAAATAATAATTTCATACAAAGAACATAAGTAAATAATAATAAAAAATTCGGATTTCTCATTATTTCTTTTTAAAATTACATCATAATCATGAAAATCACATTCTTTTAACCAAAAAATAGTTGAAATTTCATCTACAAACAACCCACACATGTAATCATCTACTCTACATAATTTAAGAATGTAAAATGCAAAAAATCCATATTATTAATAATTATTTTTACAAGAAAAAGTAAGGAAAATATTATTATTGCACATATATGCATAGATCTAGTGTTAGAACCATAGATCCATGTTATACAAACCCAAAATAATAATTTCATAAAAAGAACATAAGTAAATAACAAAAAAAAATTCGGATTTCTTAATTTTTTTTTAAAAAAAAGACCCAAAAATTAAAAAAAATGTATTTTTAGAAAAAATAATGATCCTCCAAACCATCTTCAAGCAATATCTTCATCTTAGCATCTTCTCTAAACCATATATGCATGTAGAATCAAGAAAACAAACCTCAAAGTTGAGAAATAAAAAAACCCTCTTTGATGTGAATAGTGGTTGGATTCTTTGGTAGGCTTGATCTTAAAAAATGGATGGATTTGATGATGTTTGATGCTTGAAACACAATTTGGAAGTAGTCTCCTTCACTCTCCACAAAGTAGAATGGCAAAAAAATGAGCATTTTAGGGTTTTGGGGGGCTTTTAAAGCCCCCCCCTTCGTCAACAAGGGGACTCGGACGAGTCCATGGGGACCTGTACCGAGTCCAGGGGACTCGGTTCGATCCCTGCCGAGTCCGAGTCGACTCGGCCGAGTCGACTCGGACTCGGCCGATTTTTTTTTCCTTGGTTTAGATTGAATAGCAGCTAGTTTTCAATGGCTTTTTTTTTTAGCTGGATCAATGCTGATGATGCTTGTGATTTTTTTTCGTTTCTGTATTTGGGATCAATGTTGGTATTTCGGATTTTTCTAATTGTTCTTATTTTCAATAATGTAGTATTATGAAGTTTTCACTTATATTCTTCTTTCTTTTTAATATATCTACGATATATCAAAACATGATTTTTAATTGTAATGATTTGGTCAATTGGATTTGGATTCTTTCTTTCCTGTTTGAATTTGTGGAACTTCTGATGTTTATGTCTTATTGTACCCATGTATATTTTCCTCTTTATTCTTTCTTCATTGGTATTTATTTATTTTTTATTTTTCTTCCTTTTGATGTCTTTGCATTGGGTCTAACAGATTTGTGCCCATTACAACTTTGGACCACTGACTGCATATTGATCAATAAATTACCTTCATCAGTTTCTGTCATCTTATGAACATCTTGTGAGTTTTCTTTTTTTCGAATAGATCTAAGACTCTCTCTCTTACATGTTCTTCCTCTTTTTTTTTTGGAGAGTACTTACCTTTCTTAAGCTTCCTCTGCTTGTATTCTATAGAAGTTGAAGCTTTTTAACATTTTTATGTTTGATTTCTTTTATTAACTTTGATATTTGCAGAAAGGGAAGCTATGAATGATTCAGCTTGTAATCTCAACTTGTGATTATTGCATATTTATTTATTACTGAAAAAATAGAGAAAACTACAATTCCTAGGTCCCATGATTTATTGGTAAAGAAACATTGTTTCAACAGTTGGGCATTTTTTTTTTTTTTTTTTTTTTGGTTTGTTTAGAGATTGTTGTAAACTTCTCTAATTAAAAATGTTAATCTAGGTTGATTAGGTTAGAAATGAAAATTTACATTTTGAAGCTAGAGCTTTGCAGAGAATGGAGCTTTTCATGCTAACCATACTTAAAATGGAGGATGCAGCCCATCAGAAGTGAACAACAACAATCCTTCCCTAAAACCCTCCATCTCTAGACTTGTAGAAATTATTTTAAGCTCAAGTAGAGCCTTGCTTCTTGTTATCATACTTTAATTTTCAACTTATTTTTAAACATGTTGTAAAAGAATTTGTGCATTCAGTTGTCCAATTTACTTTCATGCAAATGTAGGGATTGAATTCTTGGAATTAAGACCAGATGGCTCGTTTAGCAACAACTATGTGCAATGCACGTACCAACCACCACTAGTGATATGTAATGCAGCTGACTTGGCAACTTCAGCTTGAAATTGGCTATTGAGAGTTTTGAGCCTAATGGAAATGCAGTGACTTAGACCAAACTTATTTGGTTCTGAAGTAGAATTAACAAGCATTCCTGCCGCTCGTGGTTGGTCCTGTTGCAAGGTCTGAAGACAAAGGCCCTTCTGTCCTCTAGGCAGATCCAAATATGTACCGTGTATTTTGCAATTACAACTTAGAATGTACAGATCACTTATTCCTTCAATGCAACAATGGGTGACTCATCCGGAAATCGATTACCTCCAAATTTAGTTGCAGCAGTCATAGTGGCAACACAATTGGAGAAGAGATTACTTCATTACTTTCAAGCTGCTATCAAAGCAAGGAGGACAACTCTACTCTGGCAAAACCGTTTTTCCCAGCCTTTGCTTGGAACTTTTGGAAGGAGAGAAACCAGGAAATTTTCTGTAACGAGAAAAGACCATGGGTAATTGGTTTGAAGGACAATCTAAATCAGATAAGATCCAGGGCAATATACATTAATCTAGACATCTCTGATGATCTAGCTTCAGCCTGGGACTTGGCTTCTTTGAATTCTGCTAGTCGCCAAGCTAAAACTTGGATTTCTACTACGCCCAAGGACTACTAGAATTTCTCTCTCTACCCATGAAGGATTCTCAGTCGGCTTGCTCAGGAACAATCTTCATCAGATTATCTCGGTGATTTTTTTTTGGGGTTTTGACATTTCAATGCACCTTAGATTTTAAATCCCCAACTTCATGATCCAAAGTCACTAAAAGTCACCAGAGTCTTTTGACTTTGGTACACCTTTTTTTTTCTTTTTTTTTCTGGATCTCATATATCACGGGTTTTCAAAAACCCATGATATCATGGGATTCAAGTAGGTTTTCAACTTTTAACATTTAGATCTCAGGAAAGGCAAAAAAGTTTAAAAAGAAAAGTTGACCAGAGTCACACGACTTTGGTGACATTTGCTGAAGTTTAGTCATGAAACTGGGAATTTCATATCTAATAGGTATTGAAATGTCAAATCCCCTTTTTTTTTTTGCATCAATGACTGCCTGTCTGTGAGCTTTGTTCAGATCAATGAGCCTGCCATAATACAGTACCCACTCATTATCATCACAGATAACTCTCACTTGAAATGTGCTATGATGAGTCTAAACTCCAAACCAATCTCCATGGAGGATAAGGTTTCGAAGATATGAAGCTTCACAGTGCAGTTGCACAGCTACACGTGGTTATCTACAGTGGCAGATCTAGGATTTTTGTTTTAGGAGTGCAGATGTAAACGGGCAATTGGATTTTCGGAACAATGCTAGGATTTTCATATGGGTCTTGGGAGCAGGCATAGAATTTTTATGTGAGTTTTCAAAACCAAGTCAGGATTTTCATTATGGATTTAGAAGTGGATGAGGTCCAGCAGGTGTGATCGGCCCCACGTGAATGCACTTGGGTCTGCCTATGGACTAATCTGCCCATTACACAGTGTCGAGCTCTTGGTCCAAGGGCACGAGGAAGGTGGCCCAAATACAATCGGGTATAGGGATGTCATTTTTAACCCGCTCCGCCCCAACCCGTACGGATTTTCCCCTCCCCGACTCTTAGACGGGGCAGGGCAAAAAAACTTACCCCGAATCCGTGGCGGGGCGGGGATGTGTCCGTTTCTTGCCCCACCTCGTGCTCTGCCCCAAAATTAATAATCCTCTTAAAAATATATAGGGGAGGTGGTATTCATTTCAAATTGTCCATTTAATGCCGTCATCAATCCAGTCCCTTAAAACAAAAGATGAACGGTCAAGATTGTGCGTCCTAAAAAGGAAGGCAAAAAAAGGTCTTGAGTCATTCATTTGAAATCATCCATTTAATGCCATCATCAATCCAGTCCCTCAAAACAATAAATGAACGGTCAAGATTGCACGTGCATACCATGGGTCCCCAGCGCACGTTACCATAAATTCAAGGGTAATTCTAAATGCACCCACCCTAATTTCTGAGCCAACCCACCTTCTGAGCTCACCTATAGCAAAAATATGAAGTTTTCATTTTTGCTGAGGCCACCCACCAAAGATTATAAGACTGCCCTTCTCCTTCTCCTTCTCCATCTTCCCTTCTCCCTCATTTCCGTCAACACAGTCTGTCCCTGTTGACAAAGCCATTTCTGAGTCGAAGGCAAAGGCAGAGGTTGACTTCATCTTCACTGGAAGAACAACGCCATTTCGGAAGCTTCATCTTCATTTCCCCAGGTACATCTTCATCTTCAACTTCTTCCATTTTTTTTCCTCCTTTGTTAATCTTTTTTTCAACTCAATAAACATGTAATGCAAATGGATTGAGTGCATACAAATGGAATGGAGTGTGTGGGTTGCAATTGGGAGGAAAATCTAGTTGAATGGAAGGGAGAAGGGAAATCAGTGATGGTTGAAGTGAAAAATCAAAAACTTGATTCGCGTCCTACACGGAAACGCAGATCCGTGCACATTTCAATGTGCACGGAAATTAGATGTAGAGCAAAAATTTTTTGCAGGGAGATTAGAATCCATGCGTTGTGTATATGCACGGTGATTCAAATCCGTGCAAATTGAATATGCACGGAGATTAAAATCCGTGCAGATTGCATTTGCATGGAGCTTCAAATCTGTGCGCTTTTATAGAGGCACGGAACTGCAAATCCGTGCAGGTTGCATTTGCATAGAGTTTGACATCCGTGCAGTTTGATATATGCATTGCTAATAAACTCCGTGCAGTATGTTTACTTATAACAGTAATTCGAATAATGTATATATTTCAGCATGTCGCCAAGACAAGTTCGTCGTGGTAGTTCTTCGACCTCGGGGCGTGATTGCACTATTAGCAGTCCATCGAGTTTGACATCCGTGCAGTTTGATATATGCATTGCTAATAAACTCCGTGCAGTATGTTTACTTATAACAGTAATTCGAATAATGTATATATTTCAGCATGTCGCCAAGACAAGTTCGTCATGGTAGTTCTTCGACCTCGGGGCGTGATTGCGCTATTAGCAGTCCATCGACCTCTCGGGTTCGAAGTGGTGTGGTGAGCTCATCCACCGCAGATCGTCATAGGTCTACGGCATCAGAGCGGAGATGCAAGGCGCGACATGATCCAAGTTTGGATCCGATAGAGGAGTTAGAAGAGGATGTAGCCTCTCAGGAGCCTACAGATGATGATATTGCTGATGAGAATGCACATCCGCTCATTCCAGAGGAGAGAGTGGACGAGGACCATCAAGCATGTCCTATTCCAGGTGGTCCAGAGGATCCCTCTATCCTTATCAGCTTTAGGACGCACATAGCTTTGTCGATATGGGAAGGGGAGGTATGACATTCATTTTGACAATGTGTTAATTATTCGTTTTCTTATTGGAATTGTTAAAATAAATTTTTTTGATGTTTTCTTACAATGTGCAGGATTATTATGCTCTTAAGTGCGAAGTCATTGGCCTAAGTTGAGATCATGGTATCTACCGCAGCTGGGTGAAGATAGTCATGTTCCTGGATTTCATGCGATTATAGAGGAGTTCGGCTTGGCACCACTTCGGATGCACTTATCATACTGCCATATCGACCAGGCTTTGGTGTCGGCATTTGTAGAGAGATGACAACTCGAGACTTACACTTTCCACTTACCATTTGGTGAGATGACGATCACATTGGATGACGTCAATGCTATTATTGACATTCCAGTTCTTGGTACACCAGTCCACACACCGACTTAGTTGCCTTTTACTGATCAGATTTCATTGTTGGAGCGTGGATTGGGGGTGGATAGAGGGGCTGCCAATGCAGAGTTGTCCTTGGCTCGCGGTGGGGTGGTTAGATTGTCATGGATCAAACAGATGTGCAGTGATGTGATTCCTCAGTTGTCTGCACGGTGGATAGAGTGTGTTGCTAGAGGCTACCTCTTATATTTATTAGGTTGCACACTCTTTGTCGAAAAGTCCACAACTAGAGTCCCCATCTTCTACTTAGAGTTATTGATGGACGTCGAACATATTCGACATTATGCATGGGGGGCTGCTGCGTTGGTGTATCTTTATCGCCAGTTGGGACAGGCTACGAGGATAGATGTTCGATAGATTGCTGGATATCTCACGCTACTGCAGGTATCTCACGCGTATATATATATATGTTACACTTTGGTATCGTCAGATTTGTTAATCCATATATTATGCGTGTACAGGGCTGGATATACGAGCACTTCCCCTTTGCTTGTTTGCGAGCAAATATTGGATATACTATAGGCGAGTCACTTGCACGTCGATGGTATCCTTCTAGGAGTTCGGGCAACATGATGGAGAGTATACAGTTGATACGTGAGAGGTTGAACTGTATCCATCTGAGTGAGGTGAATAGACATACCTATCTAATAGTTACTATTATATTGAAGTCATTATTATTAATTTGTTATTATATTTTTTTTCATAGGTAGCTTGGGACCCCTATGCTAGTCTGAGGGCTCACCATCCTTTCCACGGGATATCATTTTTTTGTAGATGCTTGAGATCGATGGATATCATAGAACCCTATCATCCACAAAGGGTCCTTTGTCAGTTTGGGCACGTGCAGACAATCCCACCTCCACCTTATGCCCCTATTCCTGCATCTCAGGGAGCGACTGCTGCTAGGTAAAGGGTCTCCTACCAATTCCTGGACCAGTTCTGGATTACGTGGGGTGACCATGTATTATCCCCAGAGCACCGCGGGAGTCGTGCGACGCATACATGGGATTGCGCCTCTGATTATCTTCAGTGGTTTAGGAGGATCTTGCATGTACAGGTTCAGAACCCAGTTCACCATTCACATTTTGACCCCCACCAGGGCGCTGATGACCCTACCTCCACAACGGTGAGATTATTTAATTTGAGGATTTCCCCTTGATGGTATATGTATGCTTAACTCGTTTGCTAAATTTATATCTTGTTCGGCTGATACAGGTCCACTGAGCTGTGAGTCATCTCCATGCCACGATTGCGTGAACAGGACAGCCAACTGACGTGTATTACCGCGCGTTACAGACTACACTCGAGATTTTATAAGACTTGCCGATTACATACAGGCGTCATCTACAAGGACTGTAGTCGGGTTTTATGGGTGTCATGTACTTTGTTGGTTGACGGTTGAACTATGTATTATTTTTTGTGGATGAACTTTAATGTGGATTGAACTATGATGCCAGATGAAGTTGGTTACCAATTTGTTTTTATAAGTATGCATGTTGATCAAAGTAGAAATGGTGATCCAAAATTTTGCAAAAAAAAAAAAAAAAAAATAACATTACATTAAGCAGGATATACAATGAAGATCAACAAAGTCAATCGCTATCTAGATAAATCGTCTCCTGCAAAGCAACAGAGTCCCCTATGAGATCTTTGAACTGCTCGATATTCTTGGCATAAGGAAGTTCCCATCCTGTTGCACATGGTGCATGATATTTGTGCCAATTTGTAGCAATGGGGGGGATGGGAGATCCAGATGCGAAGAACACTTGGACAAATTGGTTTCCATTGAAGAACCCAATTGCAAAGACTTTGCGGGAAGGCACTGGAATCGGGGGTGACCTTAGAGGTAGGAAAGTAAGGCACTGGTGCAAGGATATGTGTATTAATACAACATTATAAAATGATGCTATCAAGTGGTCCATATTCGGAATTGACATCCAACGATTAAATGATGGATTGCTATCAAAGTATGATAATGCATAATATTTCTCACCAACTCTGTGCTCTCCTCCATATAGCAAGGTATAATATTCATGATATCTTTGCAATTCATTGCTCAAATCTATCCAGACCTGAACCCAATTTTCCTCACCCATGCCCAAAAGTCTGGCTACACATCTAAAGCCACAATTACCATCAGCTGCAACATCCTTAATATGTTGAATAAATGGTCTGAGAGTCCGAGGAAGCGAGTCAACATAAGATGTAGACAATCCCGATCAAATCCGACGAACGCCTAACTTCTCTTTCTTCTTTGTCATCACCGTATTGCTTATGTTTGGTGTAGCAATTTCTTGAGTGGGGAGTGCATACTCAAAAGCAGATGGATCTCGATGAGTAGAACTATCTGACGTCTTCTTCTTCGATGTGGATCGACCCCGATTATTCAACTTGACGTCTAGCTCAAGAAGATAGGTGGATGAAGGGTTTGCCACTTCTTTTAGTTGTTTCAATATCTGTATTTTACCCATTTGATCACTATCCTTAAATCTCTTTACGATCAACTCGAACTCGGCAATGGTGGTCAATTTAGTGGTTTCCATGACCACAGTGGGTGTCAAACCAAGCTTCCTCCAATGGTGGTGATATATGTCAGGGGTATGGGACAGCCTAAGAGTTGATACTTGGCGATCTCGTGTGCACATGGTAATCCATGAGTCGTTCGAATGACGCATCCATATGCAGCAGAGTCTGGACCGATATAATCATCTCTCATCGACTCATATAACACTATATCCAAAGCATTCCGAGATATAAATCCTCTCAACTCGCGAAATAGGGCCGGTCTCAACTTATGTTGCACGGTATTCAAACTCTTCTCGAAAGACGCATTTACCTCCGTAAAAAGCAACTCAAGCAAGGCATGGATAACCATCCAACCTGAATCAAAGTTGTAGCTCAATGACCCTAAATGTCTTTTCAACTTTGCATGTGCACTCTCAACCCTATTCGTAGTGACATTCCCAAAGTGCATATGCATGTCTGTCCATGCAGCCACAAATTGTTCCTTATGCTTATTCAACCAGGATTTCTTCACATAATCAAGAGCCTGTCGATACCTGAAGAAATTCTTGTTACATGCACTTAGAAGTTGCATGTAGTCATTTTCGGTTGGAGATATTATCAACATGTTCCAACTAGTAATAAATGCCTCCCATATGTCTTTGGTTTAAAAAAACTTCTTACAATTAGCTAAGATGTTCCTTGAAATATGCCACCTGCATAGCAAGTTTGTAGCATTCGGAAAAATATTGCTAATTGCATTAATCAGCGCCAGCTCTCTGTCTGTGACAATCACACGTGGCAATATACATCCATCCATTAATGACTTCAACCTCTCCAAAGCCCATGTATAGTTATGCTCCTTCTCCGATTCAAGGTACACAAAAGCAACCGAGAATGTCAACTGAGTAGACGTGATACCAACAATCTCAAGCAAGGGCAGCCGATATCTGTTTGTCTTGTATGTGGAATCCATTATCAACACCTACATGACCATTTTAGGAGATGTCCAAAGCGAAAGTATAAAGATATTGTGGATATGAGACAACAAGTTTTGGTGAATCAACAAAATAAGGCTGATGAAAGAATGAGTTTGACTGCCTATCACTTTGATCAAGAAGTATCAAAGAGGGAACTCGCAATTATGATTATTTTGCATGAGTATCCTCTTTCTATAGTGGAGTGTTTTGGGTTTAGAAGATTTGTAGCTTCATTGCAACCTCTGTTTAAAATGGTTTGCAGAAATACAATAAAGAGTGAAATCTTCAAAATCTACAATTGTGAGAAAGAGAAGGTGATGAAAAAGTTAGATAAGAATCGAGGCAGAGTTGCCATTACAACTGATATGTGGACATCATGTAACAAAAAGAGGGGGTTTATAGTTGTAACGGCACACTTTGTCGATGACTCGTGGAATTTACATAGTCGAGTTATGAGGTATATACTTCTTTTTTTTTATACTATTTTAGATTGTTTGAACTTAATTATTGAACAAGTAGATTTTTTTAACCAATCAAACTCAATAATTACTTATGTTTCAGGTTTATTTATGTGCCTTCTCCACATACAAAGGAGGTTCTTGCGGATTCACTTTTGGATTGCTTGTTGGAGTGGAATATTGACCAGAAGTTGTCTACAATGACCATGGATAATTGTAGTACAAATGATGCCATGGTTAAAATTCTTTAGGAGAGGCTTCAAAAAAGTTCACTTATGTTGCATGGGTCTTTGTTGCATATGTGGTGTGCCGCACATATTCTTAATCTGATTGTTCAAGATGGGTTGGGTGTAATTAAGGTAGCAGTTGAAAAAATTCAGGATAGGGTGGTATTTTGGACAGCAACAACAAAGAGAAGACAAAAATTTGGAGAGACAGCGCAACAGTTGCATATGGAAAGAGCTAAAAAATTGGTTATAGACTGTAAGACCTGTTGGAACTCCACATATCTTATGTTGTCTATTGTTGTGATGTACAAGGATGTTTTCTTTCGCTTAAAACAACGTGACTCATCCTATGATTGCATGCCAAGTGAGGAAGAATGGGAGGTTGCGGTAAATATTTGCATGAAACTAGAGTTGTTCTTCAATGTGACTAAGTTGTTCTCAGGTACCACATATCCTACCGCTAATATTTATTGTCCAAAATTTTGTGAAATTAAAATATCATTGGCGGAGTGGTGTTTGGATTCTAATGTTGTGATTAAGAATATGGCATTTTAGATGTTTGAGAAATTTAATAGTTATTGGAATGTCATTAGTGTTATCATGGCTGTAGCAACTGTCCTAGATCCAAGATATAAGATGATGTTGTTGGAGTTCTACTTTCCTACAATTTATGGTAACGGGGCAGATGATGAGATTAGGAAGATTAAGGGAATTTGTGAGGATTTGATGCATGAATATAGTTATCAAAATATGCACATTGATAGCCATGACTCCTTTACATCAAATCCAAATGTGGTAAAAAAAGACAATCTTGCAAGTTTTGATCAGTTTGTTAGTAGTAGAAAGAAGGGTTCAATTGGAAATATAAAGTTAGAGTTTGACCATAAAGTTAGAGTTGGACCAATATCTTGAAGATGATGTATTGCCTCGGTCTCCTGATTTTGACATCCTTGCTTGGTGGAAAACTAATGGACCCATGTATTCCAATTTGCAACGTATGGCAAGGGATATTCTAGCCATTCCGGTGTCAACGGTTGCTTCAGAGTCGGCCTTCAGCACTAGTGGTCGATTGTTGAGTCCACACCGTAGTAAACTTCATTCAAAGACGGTTGAGGTGTTGATGTGTGCTCAGAATTGGTTAAACAATGAAATTGCACCTAGAGATGGAGGTATGCAAAATTAATATTTAAATTAGTTACATGTTATTTAATTGAATTTATCTTATTTTTAATATTTTTTTGGTGTTAAGTCCTTCATTAAAAATAAGTTCAAAGGATTCCATCACGTTTCAAAACATTCTCGATGACATTGATGATGATGAAGGAGAAGAAAGTGATCAAACTGTGTTTGGATGATACCTTCTAATGTAAATTTTTTTTTTCACTTTCACTTGTGTAACTGCTTGGGAGTTTATATGTTGATTATTGGATTCATTAGATTTTGATTTTGCATGGCAGTGAGGTTCACAGAGGACAACTAGTTGTTGGTGCATTTGTTGCTTCTAAGGGCGTTGCAGGGTTTTTTTTTTTATCCTATTTTGCCGGTGTTGTATCTGTTATGTGAACCTTTTCATGTACTCTATTTGAATTTGTTTTGGACTCTGCATTGGAAAATAATTTTGTATACTGGGCTTGTTATATATTAAGTTATTCATTGAATGAGATTGAAAATATTATGTATTATTATGTTTGTGGTTGCACTACGTTGGGGTGGGGCCCCGCAGGGCATTTCGGGGAGGGGATAGGGTATTTAATATACCCCGAATTGCAGGGCGGGGCAGGGAGGGGATGTGGTGTATCCCATGAGGTGCGGGGCGGGGATGGGGCAACCCAATTCCGCCCCCGATCAGCCCGTTGCCATCCCTAATCGGGTAGTGCCGGGTAGTTCTCCTTGGAGCTTTGTTTCAGCCTTTGCAGTTTGGGAGTCTGTTGTCTTTTGCCTTTGGCTGTTGCCAATTGTGGGTGTCTTGCCTAGCCCGGGCTGTGGGTATAGTTACTTTCTTTCTTTTTAAGTACCCAGCTTGTGGGTCCTCTCTTTTCTTTTCTTTTGTTTGAGGCTGCCCGGCTTGTTGACTTATTTCTCTTCCTTGGTTTCATCTTTGTGGGTTGCAAGTAGGGACGAGCTCTCTCTTGTTCTTTGTTCCATACAACGCTTATTTGGAAATATGTACTCTTAACCTTATTAAAAAAAAAAGAAAAAAAGAGTTAAACCCTATAAGGCTTATTGAAAGAATTGGGTTGAGGTGGACAGATGGTGAACTTGCTAATATTCTGCCTACTATTCGTGCATACTGCATAGTTTCATTTGGTTCGAGCCTTAAAAGGCAGTGAAGTTTCTTTCTTGTTTTTCCCTTCGTTGAGTCATTTCTTTCTAAGCGACATATGTAGGGCTCATCAGCTATGACTTTGCAGGTCTCATCTTTGGTGAAAGGCTTCTATATTATTATTAGGGAGTTTTACGAAAAAATTAAGCTTAAATTTTAATTAAATAATTTTATGAAGAAAAATCATAAAATGACAAGCTAATTGTTTCGTACATTTACGTTGGGTGAAATCACCATAATTGACGATATCGTCAATTGGTTGATGATATCGTCAACTTTCATTGCAAGAAAATGATATTTTGCTCTATCTTCTTCTATCTAATTATGGAAAGGTTATGAAAATCATTGCATTTTGTGTTCCAATGGTTTTTCTTAAGTGGGCTCAACCATCTTGCCTAAGTGTACGAGTCCCATGCTTAGTTTTTATGCATTTATTTTGCTATTTTGCATGAGTTTTGAGAGTTCAACTTTGGAGTGCAAGGTGTTTGGTGAAATGCCTAAATGAGGATTTTCTCTCAATTTTTGTGGTGGCTTAAGTGAGGTTGGAGGAGATGAATTTGGGTATACTTTTGTGAACATTTGTTTGGTGGTTGCTAGAGTTTAAGTCATTTGTCTGGAAAAATTTTTTAGGTCCTGATGTTTGTGAACAACACATAGGGAGTCATGTTAGGTCATCTTTGAGTAGTAAATGTGAGATTTTCTTCTAGGTATTGTATTGTTTATGTAAAGTTTTAGATTCAAAGAGTGTTTTTTGCTTCGTTAATTTGGAATCTTTAAACAACTTTAAGAATGGATATTTGAAAACCATTGAAGAAGAAGAAAAGTTGCACGAGGTTGATGATATCGTCAACTAGGATAGTCTCGTCCAAAAAAATGTACGAACAATTATCTTGTAATTTTATAGTTTTTCTTTATAAAATCGTTTAATTATTATTTAAGGTTAATTTCTTCTTAAAAATCCCTTATTATTATTATTATTATTTTGCCATTATCTTCAATTTCCTGATTTGTTCAGCTTATTATGATAATTATATAGTTTTTGCTCCTTGGGTCTCGATTTCAAACGGATTACTATCTATATTCAATGCATTTTGTTTTATATAATTGTATAGACTTGGGATCAGAATCTGATTTTGGGACAAATTCGGCGTATGCTTCACAAGAGGTAAGTTCCATTTGCATAAGATGATTAAAATCTCAATCCTCTCTCTCCATTATGATTCTCTGGCATGCCATGTAAAGGTGGAAATTTTTTGGCTGTCATAAAGGAGCGCTAAAAAACACCTGGGTGTATTCAAAAGAAGAGACTGTGGATGTGAGAAGAGTTGATTAGCTTCTGTGCTAATTTTTAGGAATAAAATTCAAAGTACTCAAATGGTTACTTTTTCTCACTTAAAAAGCAATCCTTATTTTTTTATCTTTAACACCAAATGACATTCAATACTTCCTTAATTCTTCTCCTTCTCAACAGGTTCTTTTACTTTGGTAATTGAACTAACAATAATGGTTGGATAGACATGAAACTAATGCCAAATGATGAGGTTAATCGCTGCTTCCTTTATAACACAGCAAAATTAGAAATCCATCAATGGGCCCTCTTATTTTGTGATTGAATTCAATGACAGTTTTTTTTTTAATTTTTAAATTTTGCTAACGGAGGGTTCCCAACCCTATGGGCTGGATTAATCCCTCCGGGTCCAAAGAAAAGTCGGGTAAAATTCTTGTGGCTCTCAGGTGGTAACACTAGTGGACTCACCATTCGGTCCTTAAAGAGGCAAGAGCTCTGGCTTCGAAAGAGAGATGAACCCTAATCTGACCATTTGGCCAACAGGGTTAAATTCAATGACAGTTAATGTTTGGAATTGTGCTAATTTAGAAATAATGTAAATTCATAAAGATTAGCTAAATATGAAAGGCTCAGATTTATTTAAAAAGGTTGGCGTTAAAGTAGAAATAATGCCAATTCATGTGTCTAGCCATTGTCAAGAGCTTGGCAATAACTATAAGCCATGAAAATAGCTTGTGGTAAAACCAACGGTAAATGATGTCTATATTAGTTAGAAATGAGACCAGTTCCAATCTGAGAGTCCTGTTCTTGTGTGTGAATGGAGTATTGGATTGATCAAAGTTAGGTCCCTGTATGAAAAGCTCAAAAACAGAGTGTTTGCGCAAAGGGTTGGTTTTGACAAAATCACAATTTGAGTCATTTCGCAAAGCCGTCCCAGCAGAGTCAGTTCACCCGTTCCGTTGCCATCCTGCGAAAAGGGTATTCGCAGAGTCAGTTCACCCGTTCCGTTGCCATCCTGCAAAAAGGGTATTCTTATCTTGGTATTTTCATCTTAGCTGTAGCTGTACAGCAGGAGAGATCGAAGAACAATGGAAAACGAAGGAAAAGATGAAGTGTACTGTTGCAAGATGAAGCTGGTCAGTTTCTTATCTTTTTCTATCTATGAATCAAATCCCGTCCAATTTCATCACCCATGTATTATGATTATTTTTTCATCTTCAAGATAAGAACTTGAAAGCTGCTTCCTTTTCTTCCTCTGATGCTGTTGATGATGATAATTTGTAGAGAGAGAGTCCTCAGAAGCGAAAAGACAAGGTTTTTATTGGTTGTGGAGCTGGGTTTGCAGGGGACAGGCCATTGGCTGCTCTCAAATTGTTGGAGAGGGTTAAAGAACTAGACTATCTTGTACTTGAATGCTTGGCTGAGAGGACTCTTGCTGATCGTTTCCAGGCTATGATGTCCGGAGGGGACGGATTTGATCCTAAAAGTACGTTGATTTCTTTCTTTGTTTCTTATAAATGGAGTAGTGGGTGTTGTTGATTTTGATGTTTGGATCCCAGAAAAGTTCATTTGAGAATTGAATTTTGCCATGAAACCGCATTTCAATTTCTATTTTCCTGGGTGAGTTTTAGATGGTGTGGCTTTGATGAAAAATTGGTATTTTAGGAAGGTTTATTTTCAATACCCAGTTTGTTAATTCATGTTAAATCTCTGAAAGTATGCGTTCCTTAGTTATTGATTGAAGAAGGCAAACCTTCTTAAATGTAGAAGTGGGTTTTGGATAGCTCAATGGAAAGTGATATTTCCTTGAGACTTCATTCGGTGTTCTGTTTTTGGTGTTAACAATGATCAGATGATAAAAGCGGTCATTTAATTGTGTTTAGGGTGCAGTCGGGGGTGCACCCGAAATAGGAAAATGTTGGTAAGTTTTGGCATAGTGGACAGTTGTTAAGATGAGAAAAATTTGTCCTGATCGGTGATACGTTAGTGAGCATAAGCAGCAGTAACTGTTGGCTGATTTTTTTTTTAAAGTAACCTAAGTTATACTTATCCTTTAAACCAAAAAAAAAAAAAAAAAGGTTATACTTTCCTGCTTTCGATGATTGTTCAGTTGTGGATTGGATGACTTTGCTCTTGCCTTTAGCTGTGGAAAGAGGAGTTTGTATAATCACCAATATGGGTGCTGGTAAGATTCTGCTCACTCATCACCTTCAAATATCTATTTCCTGATCTATAGCTCTCTTTGTCCCTGATATTATTGACATGTTTGGGACCTTTGTTGGAACTTGGAAGTGGATCCACTTGGTGCACAGAAAAAAGTCCTTGATCTAGCAAGCAGTCTGGGGATTCACATTACTGTCTCTGTGGCGTATCAGGTTTCTCCAACAGAATCAGGTGGGTAAAAATTGTTAAAATTCTAGTTCATTGAATCTGAGATGTTAAAGCATTGAGTGAAAGCGATCATGTTTTTCTAATGATCAAAATTTTTAAACGCAAGGAATATACAATTATCTGATGCCTCGGATTTTTGCATGTGAGGCTAATGTTTTAGTGACCCAACGTGTTTGTATCATGCCCACCTTGGATGAGATGATACTTCAAAACTATCCCAGAGTGGAAGATCATAGCCATATGATTCTCCATTATCCCCTTGACTTGTCGTCTTTTGCACCTGGTCTTCCACCTGTTGGCTAGCAATCAAACTATCACAGGGTTGGAATATTATCTTCAGGGGTTTTGAAAACCCTCATCTTTGTTAGTGCATTTCATTATATTGGTATGGATGATGGCATTTCATTATATTGGTAAATGGTCTGGGTCACTTTTATGATGACCATGCATGTATTGACATTGTTCATTTCGCTGAGACTCATGACCTAACAGTTCCTTTATGTTCTCTGAGCACTTCAAATTTTGAGGACTGAATGTTAGTACTTATATACTCAGCATCCAATGCATCAAAAGTTGACATTGTGTAGTTTAAGATGCATATCATTATTTTAACACCTTATGTCCACACTAAACCAGTCCCTCTTGTTATTTATTGTAATTTCAGTTGGTTTATATATTTCAGGGTTGTTGTCTTCTGTTGAGAGATCAAATACAATGGAAGGTGTAAGGATTTGTTACTCATTATTTTTGCTTTACACTTCTTTTTTGCATCCCAATTTAATAGGACAATGATATGGGCACTATCCTGCACAGTTTGGGAAATTCCACGGTTTCATCTTGAGCATTCTGCACTGCTGGGCCCATAGTTCAGTGGTCCAGATAGTTCATCTGATGGATTCCATTGTTGGCAATGCGTAAGGATTCTTCTTGATTGAACAATCTCAATCCACTGGATGAGTGTTACACTAGCCCCTAATCAGATACTTTGAAACGATATCTATCCTATGCCACAAGTGTTTGTGATTAATGCATTTGATCAACTGTCATGGATTTTCATTTGTATTAACTTTGGTCCTGATCTTTCTGTTTTAATTCATGAAGGGTGTCAGCACATACATGGGGGCAGCTCCCATTGTTCATTGTCTGGAGAAGCACAAGTCACATGTTATAATTACCTCACGGGTAGCTGATGCTGCCTTATTTTTAGGTCCAATGGTATGGCAATCTTCCACTTTATGATCAGTCATCGGTTTTGATTTTAAAATTCGGAGTTTCTTGATGTTGGCAAAATATCCCAACATGCTTTTCATAATGTCAGAGGACTTAGTACTCTTGAAAGGCTTTTCTTTGATTCCTTTGTAACATTACCTACATGTTTTGGTGTTCTTGGAGTTTTACCTTTTCAGCGACATATGTGAAGATGATAGGTAGTCGCAGTGAAATATGTTTCTTGGTGTAATTGTTTAAAACACAGTGCCTGACCATCTCACTCTACACATGCCTGACCTTTTCATTCTACATGTCCCCATGCAAGGGGCAGTTTCCTGTTTACATTAAATCATTCTTTATTCCCATATTAAGGAACAATAGGACTCGAAGGGGCATTTTTTTTAGCATAGAATACATAGCAATTCATGGTCAAATGGGCTCCACCGGAGGATTATTAGAGAGGTGAGGGGTAAAGGATATGAGGTAGAAATGTAGATGCAGCCCTCACTTGCCTTGGATTAGAGTTACTAGGGGGGTGGCTTGATTTGAATATTGATATTGTTTCTTCAATTTTAATGGTTTTTGGAAATAGATGTCTTACAATTCCTATGTATGAACACGGAACAAACAGGCTCTAAGTAGGTTTGTTGTTTGTTATATTTGATGGCTGTGATTAGGTTATAATTATATTAGTGGACTAGGTTTGTTTTAGTGTTTTCTATCTAATGTAACACATATAAATATGGTGTGATGGTTTCCACTAATTTTGTTAATGGAGAGTAAAATTTGTTTTACAGGATTCTCGCAAAAGGCTTTCTTGAGGGTAATGTTGGAACTTTGAATCATTCATAGGGTTTTTGTAACCTGGGCATTTTTATTTTCATCTTTCCTGCAATCGTGTCATGGCTTGACGAAGGACTTGCTATCAATATTCTAATCACAAGGTTTGGTTGCAAGTCCATTGTCCTTGGTGTAATTGCATGGTTCCTAGCAGAAGCTAATGAATCAGGGACTTGGTTGTTCCAAGATCTAAAACTCAGTTAAGAGGGTCCAATCCAATTCATGGAAAATTCACATGCTTGAATTAAAATATGGGGGCTTAGGTTTGGATTTATTTGGTTTTGTTCAGATCGTTGTGGATCTGAGTATGTGATCTGTTAGTTTCAGCATACAAAAGCATTGATAGTTGTCATAGTTGCAACCAGGAGGTTGTGGGTTCAAGTCACTTCACCGTTTAAAAAAAAAAGGAAAAAAAAATGAATATCTGTGTTGTATTACTTAGATCCTGGGCCAACATTATTTCAATCAGGTTCATTTAGGATCCCCTAGTCTGCATCAGACATGGTATTAGAGCTCTTACCTACTTAAGAAGTTCATGTCACAAGTACAGGCACTTCACTGCCACGTATCTTCCTCTTTGTTATTTTTGTGATTTCTTTCTTTGTTCTTTTTGTTGATTTTAATAAGATCACAATTTTTACCTAAAGGTAGATATCATTGTTTCTAATTCGAACAAAAACGAACCTAACACCTTCCTTTTTCATCAGATGGAAACAGATGTGAATATATTTGTGACTCAGACCCCAAATTCCTCTTTAGATTAACATCCACATGGCTACATATGTTTTCTCCCCTCCATGTTTTTCTTGTATTCTGCAGTTTGATACGTTTCTTTTCCATAAATGATATAAACATTAAAGAGATGCCTGATTAGGTTTATGAACTTGGATGGAATTGGAATGACTTTGAAAAATTAGCACAAGGATCTCTGGCTGGTCACCTTCTAGAATGTGGTTGTCAACTCACAGGAGGGTACTTCATGCATCCGGGTAAAGTATTCATTTCTACCAATCATCAATGCCAATCTGTGTAGCACAGCTTAGTTAATCCATGAAGAGGAAGCATATAGTTGCTCATTAGTACATGTGGAGGCTGTGCTTAGTATTTAGATTCCTGATCTGATGCACTTTACCACGGATGAGGTGCCCAAAAAATCTGGTAGAATGCAAGATCCTAACTGTGATCATTTTATAATGCAAGATCCACGGATGAGGTGCCCAAAAAATCCTACTATTTATTGAGTGCCCCATTGTTTCATTGTTAACTATCATCTTAGGCCACCGGTTGATGGTTTAGCATCTCCCATTCTGGTTGAGCTTTGCTAAATCATATGCGTCAGTAAATCACTAATTTCTCACAGAATTAGTTCCATTGACTACTTAAAAGTCTGTTTAGTTCCCAGTTGCCATCTTGGCATACTCAGTTAACTTTTTTATTCATGTTTGTCCTATTGCAGGAGATTGTTCCAGAGATTTATCTTTCCAGAATCTATTAGATTTGTCACTTCCATATGCTGAAGTTGGTTTCCATGGAGAGGTATGTATAGCGAAGGCAGAAGGCAGCGGAGGTGTTTTAAATTTTGATACATGTGCCGAGCAGCTCCTTTATGAGGTTGGAGATCCCAGTGCCTACATTACTCCTGATGTGGTAAATGACGACAAAATATTGATTGCTTCTGTACTATTTACAACATGAAAATTAAGTTGGGAAAACATTTTATGGTCGTCACTTTATTTTCCTTGAGTTATCAGTGACACTGTTCTTATTCCTGTGGTGCACAAATCTTAGTTCTGAATTGTTCATATGGTTGATCCCATCATGAATGGGTTGTAGCCGAACAATCACATTGATAAATAAAATCTTGGCCCAGTAGTGTTTTGGGTTGAGAAATGCCAATAGAAAGACCTTTGGTGGTTGGTTCTTGCCTTAACCATACATTTTCTTTCCTCCAACTCAATTGGTAGAATTTTTCTTATTCTGATGATTTTTAGGCTATGGCATATTCATGGTAGGGTCTGTTGAATGTTTAGCTTTGAGTTGTTTACATGCACCAATGATTCCTTGGAAGAAGAGTGAATAATACTGGAGTCTTGTAATTGTTCACTAAATTTGTCTTCATTTTCTTCAAATCAGATTATAGATTTCAGAGATGTTTCCTTCCACCCAATATCAAACGACAGAGTTCTCTGTGTGGGGGCAAAACCTTCTGCTCATTGCTTTCCCAAGAAACTTCTGCAGTTAGTTCCAAAGGTAACATCTTGTTTTCTTTTGCCTTTTCTTTTGTACTCTGAGAGGACCATATTTCCTAATGCATAAGTCAACCAGAGAAGTGAGCAACTTGACTTGTCTCAACTGATTTTTTAGTTGAATTACTTCTGGTAATCTTTTAGACTCAAGTTTGATGTAGGCCTGACCAAATGTAGGGAAAGTAGCTGTTTAATGCAGTATTTAACAGCTCATCCTTCTGCAAATTTGTTATATACATCTGTACATGTATTATATAAATATCATCTAATGCATAATCAAGTCTTCAAGTTGACCTCATTTGGCTGGATTTAAGTGTTACTTTTGTTACTTGATTATTGACCTCACCTGGTGTGCACTGGTGCATGTGTATGTGTGTGATGGTGACTTATATTGAGATTAAGAGTCTCAAGATCTCTCTAGATTTTAACAACTTGGCTCATATTTGGATGCCTTTATTCCATATCTTCGGTGCTAACACGTGAATCATTTTGTTTTTTAGGACTCTGGATGGAAAGGTTGGGGAGAGATATCTTATGGAGGCCATGGATGTATGAGGCGTGCCAAAGTTGCTGAACTTCTGGTCTGGGAATCTTCCTTCTGTCTGTATCATGAAATGGGTGAAACTGTAAATATTTTGCAGCTCACAATCTTAGTGAAACTTATCCCACACCAAGTGGCTCTATTGTGACTCAAGCATAGCCCGCAAATATGAGGGTCACAATTCCCACCATCCAATTAGTGGCCACCAACAGTGAGTGAAATTGGTTGGTTTGGATCATCCGATCAGAATGACTTTCGACTGTACTCCATGAAGGATGGAGCTCACAGTATGAATAATCTTGATTTGCATTCACAGGAGGGCGGGCCAGCTAAAACCCAATCCCCCTCAGGTCATAATCTAAAACCGCATACTTGCCCCAAATCTGACAATCCCATTAGCAAACCTGCTTCTAGCAGGGTGTCACCTGTTTAACCTGATCTGTTGCTGTTTTTAACTATGAAAATGATCTAATCAGTGATTTACAAATGGAAAGTTGAGGAAAATTGAGCTAGTAAAACAGTAACTGGCCATTTTTAACAGGAAAAGCTCACAGTTCTGTTAACCATAAAAAAATTTGGGCTATGCTTCATCTGCAGAGGCACACCAAAAAGAACAAACCTGTTCGCCTTAGTTTCATTTCATATGTGGTGTTTCACATGCTTCATGCAGCTAAAATGCTACTTAAGATATTATCAGTTGTATGACAGGTGTCAGTCAACACGGTCCAATATCTCATATGATTGATTTTATAGAAAAGTTTTCACTTTCTTTTGTAGTTTTTCTGAGTAAGTGGAATGCTTAGGGGTGATTCAGGTAAAATTTGAGCGTTATAACACTTTTATTTAATGGTAACATGACTTGAACCTACAATCTTGCAGTTGAAACACACCTTCCAACTGTGCCACCATTACATCCTCTCCAACTGTTGGACTTTCTTAATTTGATTATGGTCTAATATGTTTAAATCTCAGAACTCATGCTTTTTTCGACTTCTTTCAATTATTTCCACACTATTATCTATTATGTCTAATGTTTCAAGTCACCAACTTCCCATTTCAAACCCATTATCTACTAAAAAAAATCGTCTTCTTCATTTGCTTCAGTTTTTGTAATTTATAGTTGAAATAATTTTGTACTTACAATCTTCATCAGGTGTTTGTTTCTATTATGTTCATGAATAAAATGAAACAGCGACAGTAAAAAATTCTAATGCAACTTCTGCTTGCATAAGTTTTACCAAATAGAGTGGATGGTATCACCAAGTCCAACAGTTTCGGATCACATGGTGATACATGATCTAAATGACTTTTGAAGTTCCACTTAATGGCTATTAGCCTATTAATATGTTTCACAGAAATATGTGCAAAATCTAGGGGCACAAACGAACTGAGTTGAGCTAAGCTTGACCAATATCAAGCTCAATTGCCTAATACATTGCTTTAGCTTTGCTCAAGCTTCAATCTCAGCTCAATTGCCTAACATATAGCTCGAGCTCAGCTCAAGGGCAAGTTGCTCTCGAGCTTGAGCTTGGCTTCAGATCAACTTGTCTAAGTCATGCATTTATGTACATTAGAAGCTGGGTTTGGGATTGACGTTGGGCTTGGGCTTGTATTAAATGTTAACTTAGTCGAGCCAAGCTTGAACTTCAGCTCAAAGGAAGGCTTGAATCAAGTTGAGCTTGAGCCGGTCCAAGCTGAACAGGCCCTAGCTCAAACTTGGCTTGCTTAGCTTATGAGTCGAGCTGGAGCTGAGCTGCCTGAGCTCATTGACAACTTGCACAAGAAACCTTAAACCTTTGCCTAAAGTTTTAACCAAACTACCATCCACATGGCATGCAACCTAATTATTTTATACTTTAGCAAGTAGTATCCTACAAAGTCTCAAGGCATTCGTGCAGTGTGTAGACATTCCCTCTCTTGAAGAGGGTGAGTATATAGGCTAGAACCTGTAATTGTTCATGCTTTTACTCGTGAATAGTCCCATTTCCAACAGGTTAGCCTTATCTGATATCTCATCAATCTAGAGTCGGCTAAAAGAGTTAACTCTAACTCACACTAAAGAACTCCAAGTTAAGAAGACAACAATTCATCTTTCTTTAACTGTACTATTCAAATGTCTGTGGCTAACATTTGTTTGTATACTTTTTTTAGGTAAAGTCGTGGCTAGAAGAAGTTCTTCCAGGAGTGAATGATCGCATCATTTCTTATATTATTGGACTTGATAGCCTGAAAGCTACCAACCAATGTTCTAGCACATCACACAAGAGAGACAGCAACGATGTAAGACTACGCATGGATGGTCTGTTTGAGCTTAAACAGCATGCACTTCACTTTGTTAATGAGTTTACAGCTCTCTACACAAATGGACCAGCTGGTGGGGGTGGAATCAGGTTAAAAGAATTCAGTATGTGATTTTTTTCCCTTCTTTTTTGCTCACAAGTAACTGGAGATGGGCAAGTATATCTGTGCACACATATTTACTTGCACAAAGTATCACATAAATGATAAAAGATTTATTAACCTAAAACATAGTATTATATATCTGAAGAATCTTGTAGATGTGTCAAAGTTGGAAAACACCTAAAAATGCTGTCCTTTGTGCAAAGTATGAAACATATACCATACTGGTAAAGGCGTACCTGAACTAATGTGAACTCATGTGGAATGCATGCTCTCTGATGTAGATCCGAGTGGCTCGAGGGAACTAAGTGGGCCAAGCCAGGCCACAGGGTCCCACCACAAGTTGGCCAAACTAAGTACAAAGGCTTTTATTCAAAAACTCCTTCGGCTGATATATTTTATTTTTTTTGTTTGGTTTAAGGGTCCGCCTTCATTAGAAGGGTGCTTTGATTAGCTGAATAGTCCTAGATGTAGTCTGAGTTTAATTATGAATTCTCTTTGGTTTCGTGTCATAGTTGTGCTAGGAGTTAGGGTACTTTCCAAATTATGTAAAGTCTGTGGAGTCCATTTGATGCAAGGATGAGGGACTTGGATTCCACTTTCTGTAGATCCCACAGAATATCAAAGGGAGCCAGCGATGGAATCACCAAACAATTGTAGTAGCCTAGTAGGGAGATAGCCCATTCAAGGACCACAAAACCTGAATAACTATTGAATGTGTTGAATTAACATGTTTAAAGACCCTTTTCCCTTTATTGGAAGCTTTTGGATTTAGAAGCTACCTCACCATCATCATCATCTCAACATTGTCCCAATTATGGTAGGGTTCAGCTACATGAATTATGTTTTGCCATTCTAGTCCATCTTGGGCATAGTAGTCAATTCCGTTTTGTTTTGGCCAATTTAGGTTAGAATGTTCCAGAATTGGGCTGGAGGGGAATGAAAACTCCCCCAAAGACAGTTTCGGTTGACGGTTAGAATCAACAGAAATTAGCCAATGTCGCTCACCCCCTCTAAAAGGGGGAAAAGGCATAAGAGGGACCAGCAGAAGGCGCTCCTTTGAAGAAGAAGAATAGCAAACGAGGGACCGGTAGAAGGAGCTCCTTCTCTCTCTCTCTCTCTCTCTCGTACATCTTCTTATCTCCTCCTCTTCTTCTTTTTTTTCCCTTACCAATTCTCTTCATTCCCTCTATTCTTTCCCTATTACCTTTTCTCTTTCTGTTCTCAATTTTTCTTCTACAGGAATGAAAATGGCATTTGCACTTAGTTTTTCCCCCCCACATAAGGCTATGATACTTGGCTCAACTGAAGATTCGTGGGCTCCGCAGTGGGGCCCATCTATGAAAATTGTAAATCTTCTCACTCATATATGGGCCCTAGCCAAATTTCTCTACTATTTTTTTCAATTTTAGCTGAATTTCTACTTTTTTTTTTCTTTCTCAATTTTAGGTATTCTTTTATTTGTTTCATTTTTCGATCACATCTTTTTCGGAATTGAACAACGGAATTGACAGGAACGTCGGAACCTATGATATCTGGAAACTTGTACAAGCCCAATGTATCTGTGTCAGACCGAGATGATTCTTGTATCATTGCCCGATACTGCACTACCGATACTTCTAGCATATCATACTTACCGAGTCCATTATTTCATGAAGTTCTTTTAATTTTCTTACTTCTCAACATAAAAAAAATGGTAGAAAGGAATGTAAATAATGTTAATTTCATTAATTCAAAATTATTTGAAGAAAAAATCAGGACACCCGTGTCCATATCCGTGTCCTAGATTTTTAGAAGTGCAGATTCATATCCTTATAGTGGAACATTCCTATCTGGGCATCATGGAATGTTCCTTTTTTTTCTGAAAAGAATCATGGAATGTTCCATTATAAGGCCAACTTGGAACATGGATTGGAGCATAATTAACAACTATGATCTTGGGCTAAATCCTTGGATAGGATGCACTTCTTTAGATCTATCTTTACTACTTCCATTCATATCCTCTTCGGCCTACCCATTTTCATTTAGAAGCTAATTATAATCAATAATTCGCCACTTGCTCTTTTAGGTATTTATTAAAAAATAGCACACCATGACTAAAAGATTTCTTGCAAGAGATTCCTTACCAAACATTGACTCTTAAAGACTCTTCTAAAAAAAACGAAAAACAAAAAACAAAAAACAGAAAGGACTCTTAAAGGCTTACTAAATAAACATTAGATAATTCTAGGACTTGTAACTAATTGACCATGTGTCAAGGTGCAACCTAGGCTCCAAGCCCTTCTGGAGCACGAGGTGCATGTCAGACACTGGCCTAAAGTATTCTTTACATTTGCCTGAACTTGTCCCTTCTTGTGCATACAAAAAACATAATACTTGCATAAAAATATCAAAACTGATCCTTACATAGCCCTAGGTCTATCCTCTTTGCATCTCATGCAAAGATTAGATCTAGATGACTGATCTAAAAAGATTAGAGATGAGGTATGGCTCTCATACCAATTGTTGGAAGTAGGTGGGCCTCGTGGATAGGTTTTCAAAACTTTTGACTCACTTGACTCAGGGATCAAGTACCCATAAGGCCAGAAAATACATCCAGGATCCAAAACCTTAACATCATCAACCATGATCAGTAAAAAACTCTCTTTAAGATAGAAAATAGCTGCAGCACACATCCACAATTATTTACAACATACAAGGAGTAGATCATACCCTGGAAGCTTGTGTGTCCACCAAAAGAGAAGTAGACGACTTGCTTGATGAAGAACTTTTTCTTTGTAGCAACTTAAGATCTCCAAGACCTTGTTGTCTTCCACACTAGGACCCTCTTCAGATCTCTTTTATCAAGGAGAGTGGTGGGATCTCTAAAAGAAAATCAACTAGAACTTCAAAGGCAAACCATAAGAGAAACCTGAAGAGAGAGGAGGGAGGGACATGAGCAACACTTGCTCTGGGCGTGTAACAACTTAAGGGAATAGATCTCATGGACGTCCAAGGCCTCCCTTATTTATAGCTTTAGCAACCTCCTCTTACTAATTCTTAGAAGTCATACTTCCAATACAATTAGTAACTTTCTATTCCTTTCCTTTTTAGTTTAAGTAGAATTAGTAATGATCTAATAATTGGGCTAGTGTGAGGACCACTAGGGATTCCATAGAAAGCTGGCTCCAACTGGGACACCCTGACCCTACATCTCATGTGCAATCCGGATCCACAGTTAATTGCAAATAATTCCACTAAATAAATGCAACTGAACTCCAATCTTATGAATAAATTACAAGAAGACCCTAAACTTCCCTATGACCACAAGTAGGCTCCTCTATCTATATCCATGGATCAATTGTATTAAATATGTCAAACCAATTTAGATCTACATCTTATTATCCTTGAGACCTAATCAATCACAGTGATCATTAATACCATCTAACTAACTCTTAATTGAGATGGGTGGGCACTTATCAATGATAAATCCATTAATTGGTACAAGGAGATAATGAGGATAGATTCCATCTTGACCATTGAATGTTCCCACAGTCCTACTACCACGTATCCAAGACACCGAGCTGTTTACCTACAGTTGATCTCACTCATTGGTGACTCAAAGTAAATGAATAGATAGAAATTTGAGTTCATTAATGTCTCAGGATTAAGAGCCTATTGCTAGGGAATTATGAGAGCATACCTTAAATTAAAGACAATGTTTCATAAGGTGCTTCTCATGGTCCTTCAATACATCCAATGTACCAGCATGATGATCTAGAGTCTTACACTATGATGATTGAGACAAATCACACTCTCTTGTAGTAATTATAATGCTGCAACCTTGTCAGATGAGATGCCCAATCTCATCACAGGTTATGAAACATTTTTAGTGTAAGATATGTGACATGTCTCCCGCATGTGGATCTCATCCACACACATGTATCACATCTAATATACTCATGGGTTCTGGTTCAGCTTATGAACCATCATGTCATTCGTATTGGTTATGTGCAACCAAGTAATAAAACACCATTCATCTCATGAAAAGAAAGCATGATTATGTTGAAATAAATCAATTTATTACATCATCTACTGGACTGAGACCACACAATTTAACACAATCCCCTATCCTTCAAGGTCATTTCTTGCAAGGAAAAGAGCCTACATGCTCTCCACATCCATTCCATTCCACCCTCCAATCATCAAACACATCCATCATCCAATTATCCAAAAATTAAGGCCCATTCAATCCATAATACCCAATTTAGCATATAATCCAAATAACCATGACAAGCTTGGAATTTAGGGAAATCTAAGAAATTGAATTGACAAGAAACAATAATAATACACGCATGCTCAATATATAAAGTAAATCCACTTGCCTCTACCAAGGTGAATGAAATTGAGAGAAAGTAAGAAGATGGATGAAGGAGGAGCTCTCCACGCCCACACACTAGCCAAACTAACTCTCCAAAGCCTTCTCCTACACTCAAAAGAGTACAAATGAGGGGAAAGGAAAGGAACTCATCACCATGCAACTCATTTACAGCAAGAAGAAGGGAAATTGAAAGGAGTAGAATTGGGGAAAACTTACCAATTGAGGTCTAGGAGGAGAGGAAGAGGAGAGGAAGAAGATGGTGTACTTAGACTCTTGAATTTCCACTCCTAAATGGCATATGCAAGAGGAAAATAGAGGAAGAAGAAGAGGAAGCTGCAGCAGCAGTTCACCTTTGAAAAAAATGAAGGAGTAAACGGCTGAAATGGCTGGAATGGGTTTACAATGAGGGATGGAGAGGAAAAGTTTGAATTGCCCTTCTTGAGTGAAATGAGAGAGAATGATTATTTTGAGGGACTTTGGGGCGTCGAATTGTGATGAGTCAAGAATGGAAATCGATGAACAAGACGAGATCTTTCCAGCGAGCCCTCGGTGAAAACTAAATTTTTCGGAAAAATAATCAATTTTTCTAATAATCACAACCTAGGCCCCTATTAAGACTAATTGCACTCGGAATCGAACGAAACTTTACTAACATCTTTTAACGATAAAAGAAACTCGTTTAAACACCAAACTCACCTAATTAACTAGAATCACAATTAATTAAGCTAATTGTCAAAATTAAGAAGCTAAACACCCTATTAAGGTCAGGGACCTTACACTCTCTCTCGTCTATCTTCTTCTTATCTCCTCCTCCTCCTCCTCTTCTTCTTTTTCCCTTATGTTTTCTCTTCCTTCCGTCTTTTCTTTCCCTATTCCCTTTTTCTCTTTTTGTTCTCAATTTCCCTTCCCGCGCCCCACCCCCCCCCCCCCCCCCCACAAAAAAAAAAAAAAAACATAAGGGCCATGATACTTTGGCTCAATTTAAGATTCGTGGGCTCCACAGTGGGGGCCCATCTGTGAAAAATGTAAATCTTCTCACTCATATATGGGCCCTAGCCGGATTTCTACTATTTTTTTCAATTTTAGCCGAAGTTCTACATTTTTTTCCTTTCTCAAATTTAGGTATTCTTTGATTTGTTTCATTTTTCGTTCACATCTTTTTCGGAATTGAACAACGGAATTGACAGGAACGTCGGAACCTATGATATCTGGCAACTTGTACAAGCCCAATGTATCTGTGTCAGACCGAGATGATTCTTGTATCATGGCCCGATACTGCACTACCGATACTTCTAGCATATCATACTTACCGAGTCCATTATTTCATGAAGTTCTTTTAATTTTCTTACTTCTCAACATAAAAAAAATGGTAGAAAGGAATGTAAATAATGTTAATTTCATTAATTCAAAATTATTTGAAGAAAAAATCAGGACACCCGTGTCCATATCCGTGTCCTAGATTTTTAGAAGTGCAGATTCATATCCTTATAGTGGAACATTCCTATCTGGGCATCATGGAATGCTCCTTTTTTTTTTTTTTTTGAAAAGAACCATGGAATGTTCCATTATAAGGCCAAATTGGAACATGGACTGGAGCATAATTAACAACTATGATCTTCGGCTTAATCCTTGGATAGGTTGCACTTTTTCAGATCTATCCTTACTACAAACATTCATATTCTCTTCGACCTACCCATTTTCATTTAGAAGCTAATTATATTCAATAATTGGCCACTCACTCTTTTAGGTATTTCTTAAAAAATAGCACACCATGACTAAAAACTTTCTTGCAAGAGATTCCTTACAAACATTGACTCTTAAAGACTCTTCTAAAAAAAACAAAAAACAAAAACCAGAAAGGACTCTTAAAGGCTTCCTAAATAAACATTAGATAATTCTAGGACTTGTAACTAATAGACCATGTGTCAAGGTGCAGCCTAGGCTCCAAGCCCTTCTGGAGCACGAGGTGCACGTCAGACACCGGCCTAAAGTATTCCAGGCGCACTTCCAATGATGAAATGTAATGAATAAACCTATGTATTTGCGCTTTTTTATCGTCTATCATTATGTGACACCATTTTTATTTAAGTAAAATCCATTTGGCTGATTTTGTATTCTAAATCTACTGAGTACCAAGTACAAGACTATTCAGACAAAAGTTACAGAATGAGAAGAGGAAATGAACCACAATACCAACTACTATGTTGATAATTCATAAATCAAAGCAATATATTAAACAAAAAAACCAAGGTAAAATTTAAAGAGTTCTAATAATTAATAAAAATTCCAACTTGTAATGTAAACCGACAGAAGTAAAATGCAGAGAATTTTGAGAAAAGGTTGAGTGGGTGCCTAAGAGAAGAAAAACATATATCTAGATTTAAGGAAAATCATACAACAATATTAAAAAAAGAATCAGTTGAAAAAAATAATAAAAAAAGATGAATAAGGTCCAAAAGAAAAAAAAATTCATATGCTGTCGTAACAGTCAGCCGGATTTTGGTTGCTATAGTTAACTGGATGGTAACACTTGATGAAGGAGTACTGGAGTAAGAATGATTTTCTAAACTGTAGTAAGAAGAAATGATTTTTTAAAAACCCTGTTCCATTCCCATGCTGCCAAAACATTGGACATGGCACTCATATATCCCCATAATAGAAATAGTTTTTAAAATACAAATATAAGGATGGGGATACACCACCCACTCCATTTCTCAAAAGATGTTAAAAATGTATAGATGTTTTTATTTTTACTTGTTGGGTATGAGGTTCACAGTATACATCAATGTTATTCCCATCTGGATACTGTTAGTATCCTCGCTACGTCAGTCTTGTGTTAGCATGTTTGGGGCCCTTGGTTTTGGTAATCTTTATATGCAGGCCTTCATTTGAAGGTTACAATTATGGCTGAAAAATTGTTTTCGAGATTATCTTATCTCCTCGAGGTCCTTTAGAATGGCCTGATTCAGAAAACCTTGATCATTGTTTGTATGCAGTCAGGGTCTGAGGCTAATATGTATGTCTTAAACCGAAGGTCATATACTTCCTTAGTCATGAGACTCATGACTATAAATGTATAAGCTCAGTCTCCTGTTCTGGTAGTGTTCACCTGTCTAATGCTTACTAGACGCTGACCCTTACTAGACGCTGACCCTTTCTTTATTTCTGAAATGCAGCACTGGTCACAAGAAAGAGATAATTCTTCAAAAGGAACTGGTAAGGGTTTTCCATTCCATGAAACTACGGTAAGTTCCCTTCATATTTTCAAGAACAGCTGGGCTGTTCCTATTTTAGGAACAGTCCAGACTTTGAAGCTATCAAAACAGTGCCCCCTTGATCTAATGTTTCCCAATGTTTACACATGGGTAGGTCATGGGAAGACCTTTCTAACCACTAAACTCCCCATAATTGCTGTGCTTCAAGGTCCCCGTCTGATGACAAATATGTATACTTCCAATTCTAGTACCCTTGGCTGATCTTATGTCCATGACAACTTCATTTCTGTTCACTGGTTTAATATCAGCCCTTTCACATTCACTAACCCCTAATGAATTAGAACTCACCCTAATTTGACACTAATCTGAATAATAACCACCGTCGGATTAAATTTCATGAAAAATGGAACTTAAGAAACTGTTGGAATTTAATCCGATGTTGGTTATTATTTAGGTTAGTGCCAAATTAGGGTGAGTGCCAATGGGGGGTTAGTGAGTGTGAGGGGTTTGGATGTGTCATGGGGTGTCTCGCACAGTGGTAAAAATGTCACTTCTCATGCAAATCTGTGGGAAGTAACTCTTAAGAGAAAATCAACCAGAATGGAACATAACGCAATGAACCTTGTGGTAGTTCAACAATGAAGTTCTTGGTTGAGTTCTCTACTGTGGTTGGATCCATATTTGAATTGACTAGTACTTAAATAGGTGACTGTATCCTGTTTTGCATGGCCCAGAAACACCTAGCACTTGACTCTTTCTTCATTACGCAGAACTGAACCCTGAATTTGGAACAACTAGAAAGAATAACTAATGGAAGGTGTTTTGGTCATTCAGATTGATCGTGAAAGTGTCTTCTGGCAAATGGAGGCTAAACAAACTGGAACCACAAAGTCAGGCGGGCTAGAGGCAATATACGTAGACAAAAAGAAGCCCCAGAAGGTTCATGGATTGCTCGTGTCATCAACTACATTGAAAAGTGGGCATGACGAAAGCGACTTTAATTTGCTCTCACAGCCAGCGCCATCTGGCCAGAAGATCCCTCTCTATCAAGTAGCTCATAGCAGGGCTGGAGATAAAGGAAATGACTTGAATTTCTCTATCATCCCTCACTTCTCTCCAGATTTTGAGAGACTGAAGGTGATCATCACAGCAACATGGGTGAAGGCAGTGGTTTCAGCTCTTTTAGATGAATCTTCTTTCCCTGACTTGGATGCCATTGAAAGGAGAAATGCTCGGATTGATGAACATGTAAAGGTAGAGATTTATGAAGTGAAGGGGATCCATTCTTTGAATGTTGTTGTTCGAAATATTCTTGATGGAGGTGTCAACTGTTCTCGTCGGATTGACCGGCATGGGAAGTGTGTATCAGATCTCGTCTTGTGTCAGCAAGTTGTGTTGCCTCCTTAATTGACTTACCAAGGTATTATTAGACCACACTTCTATTATTTTTTAGTGTACCTTGAAATATTAATACATTTTTTATTTTTGGAGAATTAGCTGACTCATTTATAAAGTAGAGAAGAATGTTTTGAGGGGAAAAAAATCTGTCCCTTGAAGTGTGTGGCTTATACTTATACATAGAAATAAAGAAACTGTGAACAAAGTGCTAAACAACTAAGGCATTTGCAGTTGTGTTGTTATCCTGATCAACTTCTGCTTTCACCTAGCTATGTATGTCTTATTCACTATCCTCTTTCAATACCCAGAAAAGAAAAAAAAAAAAAAAAAAACTTTTCTTACATGGTGGAAGCTTGGATTAGAGTATTTATCAGCGTCCTAAATGCATTAAGGCCCTTAGAGAATGCTCATGGCCCTGTCATGTTCAGGACCATATTCCCACGCTGGTATTCCTAGAATGGCCTTAAAATAGCAATGGTCCATGAAGATAAGGAGGAACTATTTGAGCCCTTGTTTAGCAGTGCTGTATGCATTGTTGCAACTTGGCCTCCTACAAATATTAGTCACCAAAGCGAGTGATTGATCTAACTTCTCCTCTTCCTCCTTTTCTATCAACCTAATCGGCATTGGAGCATTGTTGTTGGATCTTGTAACTTGTTCTACTCTAAACTTGTCAAAACCCTAAAAAGAATGTTCAACGAATTTGACCATTGGAGACAATTTCAAGCCACATAATTTTTTAGAAGAATCGTGCTGCCGTCAATATGGTGCTGTTGGTAACTTACACAAAGGGGTCAACCTTTGTTTGATCCAACTCATCTAATGTCATATATTCATATATGCCTTCCTATATTTAGGCCACTGCCGAAATTTTACTTGAGTTAGAATGGTATGCAATGTAGGAATGACCATGTGTGATGTAGTTATATGTTGTGTGCACATCACCAAGTCACCAGGGCATAGTGCTCTGGTTGAAGGTGAATTTAGGCCAATTCCTTTGCAAAGGATGGTGGGCAATAGGAGTGGCTTTGATCAAGGAAAGGTGGGCCCATGTGGTGTAAGACCGTTTCTCTTTTTTTTCTATTTAGGTGTTGAGAACTTTATAATTTTCAGCCAAAGTGATTTGCTTGTCATTTTCAGACTGATTAGTACATTATCTCCCCTTCTTTTCTCATTGATCTGATACTTGCATGCACCCCGCCCCATTGTCTACAGGATTCTCGGGCAGAGAAAGAAAGACAAGTATGAGAGCTTGTTATTGCCAGATATGGATATGGAGATGGAGATGGCATGACTCTGGCTGATATTTGCGACAGAAATACGCCTTTTCTATTCAAATCCTATTCATAACCTGGAATTTCATTGTTGATATCAAGGGTTTTTTTTTTTTAAGCTATAGTTCATTTCTATATTAATGAAATTGTCAGTGCTTACTGTACTTTTCGACACTTAGTTACATTGCAAGGAGAAAGGCTAGGAGATTTCTGTGAGATACTGGATTAACTACAGAAAGATACTGTATCTCTTATATACAAGTATTCAGGTAAATCATACATGAGCTTGTTGTCTGTCTGTGTTTATCAAAGCTCACTTGTTCTTTTTTTTTTTTTTTCTTTCTCTCTTTCTTTTTTTGGTTAAACTCATCTGGATTCACCCAAGTTGATGACCTACTGAGGTGAGTCACAAGAAATCTTTGAACGTGTTGGTTTTGGGTCTGATCAACACTTGCAATCCAACTCAACTCATTGTACTCCCACCCACCAGCCTGACCACTGAAACCGAATTGGCACTGACGTTTCAGGTTGACATTTTCAACCCTGTCCCATAGCCCAGGACCTCACCTCCAAAAGGGAATGGATAGGGAGATCAAGTGGAGATAGAAATTATAATACCAGCAGCAGAAATTATGGCGGAAACTTCCAATATGGTGAAAAGTGTGATGGGTCAAAGAAAGTAAAAACACAGATCAAAGTCCAAAGTAAATGAGAGACGTGGATAAACTACGTTTTCATCTTATAGACTTATACTTTCTGTTTCACTATCTAATTCTATTTTAGTATGTAACTGTAGGCATTTTATTCACACCCTGATTGTGGAATGAGACAATGGTCGACTTAGATATGCTTTGATCCAATTTTGATGGTTGGTTTCCAAGAGGGAACTCACTCTCACACCCAAACGATGGAATCAGTTTTTTAGTTTTGAAGCTAATTTTGACCATAACTTGTGATTTTGACCGAGAGTTATATCCATCCTCTATAACTTCACTTCATAAGTTATATCCATCAAAAGACCTTGGAGCTACTTAGGGAATTGAAGTAGGTTTTCAGATCAGAATTGACATACCATATTCTAGTATTACCTAAATTTGGGTTATCATGCCCTTGGATCCACATGATATCAAGAAATAATGTAGGTTTCGATAATCAGATGCAACATTATCAGCCCATAAAAGATGGACACTATATTATTATCATATAATAATAAAAAAATAAACAAGACATTGACTGAATAAACAAGATATTGATTTTACTACCCAAAGAATGAATAAATTCACATATTAAAAGTATGAAAGGCATGGCTTGAGTTATTTTCTTAATTGAGACAAGGTTGGAAAACTCGGCTAGTCGACTCTTGGCTTTGCTAAGTCACTCTGCATCAACTCTCCCCGGCTTGAAAAAACTCGACTCCGGCGAGTTAATTGCTTGATAGTGCTCATAAAGATCTGGATTCAGACGCTGGAAGTAGGTAGCAGTAATCCAAGTAGCATCGGAGACGGGCCGGTTTTGCCAATGAACAATGACCTTCTGAAATCCACCGCGACGAGTATAAACAGTTTGATCATCAAGAACATCAATGATTTTATTAGGCGGTGGCAGAGCAGCGGGTAATGTAATGATTTGCTCATCGGAATCATTCTCATTATCATGCCCACGATACAGAGTGAGATCAACAACATTGAAGGTGGGGCTGATACCAATATTAGATGGCAACGCGAGAGTATATACATTTGATCTGAGCTTCTTCAACACGTTGAATAGACCTTTATTTTTCGGATGTAACTTTTTGTTGCACATGGCGGTAACCTTTTCGGATGAAAACGGAACATAACCATGTCTCCTTCAGAAAACTCTAGGAAACGACAACGTTTGTCAGCATGAGCCTTGTAACTGTCATTGCTAGCTGCAGTATATTGTCAAACTTCATCATGTATTTGCTGCATGTGTTTGGTGAAGTTATCGGCTTCAACACAAGGGCGTGCTTTAAGAGGCAAGTGGACAAGTTCAATAGGGAAGAGCGGTCGAACACCTATGACTGCTTCAAAGGGTGAGATGCCTTGTGGACCGATTAACTAAATTGTTGTAAGCAAATTCAACCATAGGCAGAATCTGTACCATGTTGTGATATGATCACATACAAGGCATCGTAAGAGTTGTCCAAGGCTTCTATTAACAATTTCAGTTTGTCCATCACTTTGCGGATGGTAAGCAGTAGAGAAGTGAAGCTTTGTCTTGGCTGTCATCCGTAAAGTTTTCCAAAAGTAACTCATAAATTTGGTGTCACGATCTGAAATGATTGTTTTGGGGAGACCATGAAGACAAATAACTTATTTGAAGAATAGTTGAGCTACCTTGTAAGCATCTGATGTGGTGTTGTAGGGAATGAAATGTGTCATTTTAGAAAAACGATCAACAACAACAAAGATGGAATCAACTTTCCGTCCAGTCTTTGAAAGTCCTAACACAAAATCCATGCTGATATTTTCCCAGGGTGCATTAGGAATAGGCAATTGCTGATATAAACCTTTATTCTTCTTGTTACCTTTAGCCAATTGACAAGTGCGACATCTTTCACATATGCTGATAACATTAACTCTCATGTGCAGCTAATAGAAACGATTATCCACAAGAGCGAGTGTCTTGTCACGTCCCAAATGACCACTACAACTTCCTGAATGCAATTCACGAAAAACATGTTCTTGAATCGAAGTAGCAGGGAGGCAAAGTTTGGTGCCTCGGAATAAGAATCCATCATGTACGCTGTAATGAGGGTGCTTGTCCATGTCGTTGTTAAGAAAATCTGCATAGATTGTGCCAAAATCCTTGTCATTTGTGTACTCCTGCTTTATTTTCTCAAAACCTGTTACAGTGACTGCCATAGTAGTGAGGAGATGTTTCCGACGACTTAAAGCATCAGCTATCAGATTTTCTTTGCCAGCTTTATGGCGGAGACTGAATGTGAATTGTTGTAGGTAAGAGCTCCACTTAATTCAATGATCATTGACATGCTGTGATTGTATATGCTTCAATGCCTCGTGAACGGAATATAAGACAGTCGTTTCCAACCAAGTAATGATGCCAATGTCGCAATGCTTGCACAACGGCATAGAACTCGAGATCATAAATAGAATATCTGCATTTTGCATCGGGGAGCTTCTTGCTGAAAAATGCAATTGGTTGACCTTCTTGGCTAAGAATTCCAATACCGATCTGAGAAGCATCACAAGCAGCTTCAAAGACCTTGTTAAAATCCGGAAGTCATAGGACAGGGGCTACCGTGATCTTGCGCTTGATTTCTCCAAATGCTCTAGTTGTTGCACTTGTTTATTTATATTCACCCCGTTTCAGACAATCGGTGATTGGAGCCATAATACTGCTGAAATCTTGAATGAACTTTTTATTGAAAGTAGCAAGTTAGTGAAAACTACGAGCTTCAGTGAGAGTTTGCGGAATAGGCCAATCGATGATGGCTTGAATCTTGGATGAGTCCATTGCAATACCCTTAGAAGAGACAACAAAGCGAAGGAAAATCACAGAATTGCTCATAAAAGTACACTTCTTCATATTAGCATAGAAGCGTTCCCGGCGAAGAAGTTCAAATATGCTCTTCAAATGATCAAAATGCTCCCGTTTGGATTTGCTGTCAATCAAGATATCATCGAAGTAGACAACAACGGACTTTCCAATCAATGGTTTCAACAATTGATTCATAACACACATGAATGTGCTAGGAGCATTAGAAAGACCAAAAGGCATAACCAGCCATTCATAAAAACCATATTTAGTTTTAAAGGCCGTCTTCCATTCATCACCTAGCCTAATTCTGATTTGATGATAACCACTACGAAGATCAATCTAAGAAAATACAGAAGCACTAGTCATAAGATCAAGCATCAAGTATAGGGATAGGGAAGCGATACTTTACAATGATTTTATTGATGGCACGACTATCCACGCACATACGCCAACTTTTTGTGTGATGGTTTCTATCGCCTGTCTTTCTGTGCTGATTCCAAAACATCAATGATTTGTATGAGAGAATGATGATGAGATGACACTCGTATATATGATTGCATTTCTTTAGTTGTTGAAAACTCAAACAGGGGTATAAGAAGAAAATCATGTCTTTATTTATCACCGTCATTGTTGGGTTTTATTGTATTACTGAGGTTGCTTATGAGTTTGACTTAAAATTTGAAATTTAGAGATCATTTCTGAATCTTAACTTCCAATCTCATCTTATGTGTAGGTGCTTGTATGAAGCGTCATTGGTATTCCTCATGGCATTTTATGAAGTTGCTTTGATTTTTATTGAATATGCTAGAGGTGTCAATGGTGGGCTTGATCCCTTAGCTTTTGGGAAGACAAGTCTTTTGTTATGGATCGCAAGAATCTATCTGGTAATATCCAAAGATGGAGAGATGAAAACAGAAAAGAAAAACCCTCAAGGTTCTATAATCCATATTGCTAACTGTTTTTTTTTTTTGGATGTCCAAATCTTCCTCTCACCTCCAATCAAGAGACCTCTTCCTATTTTATAGATGTATATCTAGATCATGGAGAAATGAACTTCTTACAAAATCCTCACATAACAATCCTTAGAAATCATTAGGGGAAACCATTGCACACTATTATCAACCAGCAACACTGGAAGAAGGACATCTCGCAGATTCTCGAATGACAGAAGAACCTCTTATAAATTCCCTTTGCACATCTATAAAGACCTTCTCTAGCCAAGGCCACCTATCCAATGCCTTCAAAACCTTTTCTCTCCTCCAGCACCATATTTCTACCACTACTCATATCCTCTACCCCATCTCCTCTCTCCTCATCCCGTATCTCCCTCAAGGCACTTCCACAAGGCAATCAGCTCCATGCTTGCATCCTCTCTTTGGGATTTGATCAAGACCCTCTTTTCGTTGCCAAGCTCGGCACCTTCTACGTAAGCTTTGACCTTCTCACAGATGCACACTTCATAGTTGAGGATTCAAATGCTAGGCATGCGGTGCCGTGTAATGTGCTGATCTCTGCCTATGTTAAAGAGGGATTTTGTAGGGAAGCCCTTTCTGCCTACAGACAGATGGTAAAAAGGGAGGTTAAACCCGATAACTATACATTCCCTTCTGTTTTGAAGGCATGCGGTGAAGAATTTGATTTAGATTTCGGGAGGGAGATCCAAAAGACTATAGAAGCAAGTGGCCTTGAATGGAATCTGTTTGTGCACAACACTTCGGTTTTTATGTATGCAAAATGTGGATCAATTGTTGAGGTGAGGTCCATATTTGAGAGAAAGCGCGAGAGAGATGCCGTATCATGGAATGCGATGATCTCTGGGTACGCATCAAGAAGTATGTGGAAGGAACCTTCTGAGCTCTTTGAGAGTATGCGAATGGGCAATTTGGAATTGAATAGCGTGACTTGGTGTATAATTGTGGCTGGGGGTGGGGGGGTGTGGGGGGATTTTCAGACTGGCAATTATATGGGTGCGCCCAAAGTGATCTCTCAGATGAGAGTTAGAAGTGCACATTTGGATTCTGCCGCACTGGTTATTGGTGTGAGTGCATGTTCACGAGCTGGGTTCATTAAATCGGGCAAAGAAATTCATGGTTGTACGACTTGCATGCTTAGTGATGGGAATGAAAGTGTTAGGAATGCGCTGATCACTATGTATTCTAGGTCCGAGGACCTAAAATATGCATACATTTTGTTCCGATTAGCAAGGACACAGTGTGATCACCTGGAATTGCATAATAGCTGACTATGCTTACTTGGATCAATATGATGGAGCATCATTTTTGTTTAGAGAGTTGGTAGCTTCAGGTCTGGAACCAAATTATATGACGATTGCAAGTGTCCTTCCCCTTTGTGCCCGAATTGCAAATCTCCAACATGGCAAGCAATTACATTGTTACATAATAAAACAAAGGTTGGAAGAATATCTCTTGATCTGGGATTCTCTTGTTGACATGTACTGAAAATCTGGTCGAGTTTCAGATGCTTAAATGGTCTTTGATTCAAAGAGGCAGAGGGGTGAAGTCTCCTACAGTTCCTTAATTATGGTTATGGAATGCGGGGGGAGTGACAAGCTGCATTGAAGCTTTTTGATGAGATGGACAGACGTGGGATCAAACCAGACCATATAACCATGGTTTCTGTCCTCTCAGCTTGTAACCACTCAGGTCTTGTAGCCCATGGCCAAATGCTCTTTGATAAAATGGTCCGCATCTATGGCATAATCCCCAGGATGGAGCATTTTGCTTGCATGGTCGATCTTTTTGGAAGAGCTGGATTGTAAGGAAGGTGGAAGTGATCATCATAAGGATGACATTCCGGCCGACCGCTTCCATGTGGGTGACTCTTATTGGTGCATGTCGAATATATGGAAACATGGAAATTGGGGAATGGGCTGTTGAGAAGCTGTTAGAGATGAGGCCTGAGAATCCGGGCTACTATGTGTTGATTACTAACATGTATGCGGCTATGACCTAGGTCTAAGGAAAGACCCTGCAACGGTCATTTCGTCCTTTAAGCCTGACCCATTTTGGGCTGGGCTCAATCTTAATGAATTGGACCAGGGGTGGCACTAAAATGTAAGTTTATCTAATTTACAGGCCTTGCTCATTCTTAAGCTCATTCTTAACATTGGGGCCTGTACAGGCTTTTGATCATAACCCATCAGTTTGACCTAGGCTTAGCCCATTTATAACATTTACCTATCTAGTATTTATAATTAAATAAGTCTTAGCTTCTAGTATAGCTTATTACCCAAATTTTTTTTAAAGATATGTTAGTCTTTCATTTTCTGAAAACAAATAAATTACAAATATGAGAGATCACTACTCAAAAGAAAAAGGTTTATTTTTACGAAAAAATAACTTTAAACCAAGATTACATGGATTTATTAAGAAATACATAAAAACCTCGGTTAGGGGCTCGTATATTTTTTTTGGACTAATGTACCCCCTAATGATATCGTTACTAGTTTGCCCTAACGATTACTCAAATGTTAAAACCTAGTCCCTCCTTTTCACTTCTCCCTTCTTCTCTACTCTTCGCTTCTATTGCCAACTCTGGTTGCCACCTTTCCATTTGCCCACCGGAAAAGGAAAGCTACTCGTCTAGAGCGATCTTCCACCTTCCACTTGTCTTTTCACCATTCCTCTTTGCGAAGCTGCTGGTCGAAGTCGTCCTACATTGTCACCCGGCCTTCTCCAAAATTCACAATCGAAGGGAATTACACAGAGCTGAGTTTCCACAACTTCTCTATAGATGTGGTCTGTCTTGAGGATGGATCTTAAGTGTTTTCACCATTTTGGTTTCTATAGAACGAGACTTCTTATTTTTTCTTGTGGTTATGTTTTTTTTTTTTCTTCTACAAATCCATCTTTGATGTGAATGAGACTTTTCGTTTTTGTATGATCTGAAGTATGCTAATTTCTTTTTCACTATATGTTTACAAGTGGCTATGTAAAAAATGCATTGAGAACGAGTTCTGCAGAATCGGTTTTTGCTAATGCTTTGTGAATATGGCGGATGATTAATGAACTTACATTTTTTCCCTTGTTAGATTCTTCAATGGAAGTTGATTAATGGGGTTGTGAGATCTGATAAGTATACAAGATGTCGCACGCTAAGGGGAGAGGAGGAGATGCACTAACTATGTCGCAAGGGAAGAAATATAATGATGTGTAATGTATTCTTAACAATGGGCACAATTATCTTTTGACTGCGTACAAACCCCTAATTCGATTTTTTCATATATTTCTTAATAAATTCGTCCAAACAATATTTATGATGAACATTTTCTTAAAAATCCCTCGATTCTTTCATTTTTATGTTAAAGGAAAGGGAAAGTTATGCTTTCTATGAATTTGGGCTCACATGCAGGTTTATCGCTGCTCTTATTGGCAGTAAAGTCACATTTGCAAGATTTCCTCCCGTCTGAGAGGAGGAAATCTTGCATTTGCAGCCATACCGTTGGTCCAAATGGCGGTAAAGTGTCTATGCAGCTTTTCCTCCCCTCTGAGCGGAGGAAAACTTGCAATTGCAACAAGTAACACAGTTATCTTGCAAACCTATTATTTTTTTCCTCCATTTACATCTTGGTCGGGTCGCGGGTTAGGAATCTGGTCCACACAGTAATGGATGGGCATGTATGATTAACGCTTAAATGCAATAATATCAAATCACAACAAATACACAGTAAATCACTTGTTTGGTAAATCTATTTTACCGGTGAAGTAAAGCAAATGGATGATGCAAGAGAGTGTTAGTATCACATTTCCATGAGCACTTGTTTGTGTTGTCAATTTCGTGCCAAAGAGTCCCGAAGACATTGCCTCTCCAATCTACTTCAAGGAAGTTCAAATTCAAGAAGAATGTCAAAGCTTTTGGATGGCTCGGATTCGTCAAAGATCGATACTAAGATGTGCCAACCAAGTTCAGGTAATTGGGATCCTAAACCATGCCCCTAGTGACCCTAAAAACCCTAGACTAAATCGTTAAATTGATAAGTTTTTAGAAGATATTTTCGAGCTTGTTCAAGACTCGAAAATGACCCCAGAAGTCGGCTAGCCGACCTCAGGCAGTCACCTGTTCGGTCACTTTTCCAGTAACTGAAAAGAATTGTTTCTGGTTGAAAAATAGAGGGCGGTCAGCAAGCGGCCAAAGGTCGGTTGACCACCTGCTAACCAACAGCTAGCCAACCATTCAAAAAATTTGAGATTTCTGACTGTTGGAGCTATCCATTGGAACAGTAGGTGACTGAGGTGTCAAGTCAGCTAGCCACCAAAACTAGCAGTTGGGACTATGTCTATAAATACTAAGAGCTCATTTTCAAGAGTGGAGACCATATTTTTGAAGAGTCTTCATTCCCACAACTTGTAAATCAATCCCAAGCTCTCTTAGCCTCTCCCAAACACACCTAGATCCCATCTTGGCAAATCTAAGAGCTATCTAATTAGCTCTAAGGAGTGTGATTTGAGAAGACTATACTCAGGTATTTTGTTCTTCAAGTTAGTTCACTTATTGACCCTACTTATTAAACCTCCTCTACTTGGTTGGGCATCTCATTGGAAGCATTTTCATCAACACCAAGTCATCATCAAGAGGTTAAAGCTTAGACTACAGTTAAAGCTTCTTCGAACACTTTCGATCTTCATCAAAAGCAAGCGTTCACCCTACATATTCAATTATCTTATATGATAGTGGATTGAGACTGTGTGGGGGATTAGGTCCGTGTGATCAAACATCGTGAACAAAAGGAGGGATTAGATCTGTGTGATTGAACCTCGGTAACAAAATTGAGGTAGAATCAGTTCCTGTGTAGTTTGATTCTTTATGGTGGAACCAAGAGGCATTTTGGCTCTTGTGAGTGGATGTAAGACGTGTGGTCCGAACCACTATAAATTGTGTGCATCTTGTATATTGTGAATGCTTTAAGAATGTGTTTATCATTGTTATTCATCTTGTCATTGATCATTGCTTAATTGCACACACTTTGCCAATATTTATTGAGATCATTTTATAATCTTGCTAAAAGCGTTTAAAATTGGCAAAACAATTTCATTAGTCCTATTCAACGTCGCGCCCCCCCCCCCCCTGGGACTTATTCATTGGCCCTAGCTGTACTTTCAGAGAGACCAAAAGCAAATGTTTGGTCAAATCAAAAGGTGAGAGAGTAGCTTTTTTTATCTTTCTTTTAAAAAGAATAGTGTTGTTTGTAAGGGTGCTCATGGATTGGGCCGGCCCACGTTGGGTCGGGCATGGGGTTTAGGTTATAAAAGATGGGTCGTGCCTGGATTTTTTTATTTGGACTCAGTTGTTGAGATCCAAAATCCCCGCCTAGCCAAAATACACATATATTTATAAGGGAGGGGGTAGTAATGGAGGGACTCAAACCCATGACCTCTCACAGAATGTTGATATGACCAAACCAGTTGAGCTAGCCTAGGACATGGTAAAAAACTCATTTTTTTGTTCTATAACTCTAACATGGGTCGAGCTCGGGCTTCATCATTTCCATGCAGGTTAGGCTCAGGCCAGCAGCTTCAAGACTGACTAAAGTTGGGCAGGCTTAGGCTTCTAGTTTATAAGTCGGGACGTTTTAGACATTCCTCAACGTAGCCCAGCTTGGTTAATGAACAACCCAAGCTGTTCCTGTTCTTCAGCGGCATGAGAAAATATCCTTTCAACATTTTATTTTTTGCTAAATGGAAGAGGTGATTTTAGAAATTTAGTATTTTTTATTCGACCCCTCTCTTTATATTGTTTCTTGTCGCTTCGGCAATTTAGTTGATTAGCCCGATCCGACAAAAATAGAAAGGCAGTTAGAAAAGAAATGGGTTGAAAATTTTCTTCATCATTTAGTTATCAAATTCAACTAGCACAATAACCCGTACTAAGCACAAGCATATCTACCAATAGTTTTTGTACAAAATAAAGGGAAAATATAAATAAGGATTAATTTAATAGTTAAAAGATAAAAGAATTATATGATTAAGCTGTAAGCAAATGACAACTGCAATGGTTGGTAAATACAATCAATAATTTATCATATGTTAAAAAAAAGTTAGTAAATGCAACTACACCAATGCATAAACATGAAAAAATAAAAGAAGAAATAGTAACAATAGTATTAACAGGAGTCAACATTCTAACGATAAAATAAGTTTTATGAATATGTCATAAATAAAGTCTAATTGGAGTTAATGATAAAAAATGTTATAAGCCCAATAAGAATGGGTATCCGCTTCATCTAACTACTTTGACATTGTTCTAATAAAATTATTTGTAAATGTGTTGTTCGGTGTAGTGGTTAAGTACTTTTTAAGTGGTAGAGGTCATGACATATGTTAGTTATTTAAGGTTTTTAACCAAGGCTCCTTTGAAAAGTCAAAATTGAAGGAATTCAATCAAAATTGAATCAAGAACGCTTGTCTTTAATATATTGTAATTGAGGACATAAATGTATGTGTTTGATGATAAGAGTTTGAAGAATCTTTGTTTGCACATTGCCAATGCCTTCAAAATCTTGTTAGAAATTCAACTATCAAAATTCTTAAAAATGTCAATTCCCAAAAAAACATTTATTTTAATTTCAGAACTTGTACTATTTCTTATGGTTATTTTAGTTATTTTACTGTGCCTGATTTTCGAAATTCCCTCTATCAAACAAAGACTCTGGGAAATCTAAAGAAGAGATTAAGAAGCTTTCAAATGCCATATAGCCCAAATCTTATTATGAAATCTTCCTTAGTTTTAAAGATTTTTTGGCCTGTGGCCGAGGAGCTCTAAGCTTGGTCATTAGACTTCCTTGAGCTCTGCTTTTAGGCCTATGGTTTGGATCCTTTCCTTAAGTGCACCAGTCATTTATTCCTTTATGCCCGACCCATTTTGGGCTAGGCTCAAAAAGGTTCTTAATGAATTGGACAAGGGATGGCACTAAAATGTAAGTTTATCTAATTTATGGGCCTCGCTCAGTCTTAAGATCATTTTTAACATTGGGGCCTGTAAAGGCTTCTGATCATAACCCGTCAGTCTGACCTAGGCTTAGCCCATTTATAACATTTACCTATCTAGTATTTATAATTAAATAAGTCTTAGTGTTTAGTATAGCTTAATTACCCCATTTTTTAAAGAAAAGTTAGTCTTTCATTTTCTCAAAACAAATAACATGGATTTATTAACAAATACATAAAAACCTCGGATAGGGGGCTTGCACATTTTATTTTGGACTAATGTACCCCCTAATGATATTGTCGTTTCTGTTTGCCCTAACGATTAGTCTAATGTTAAAACCCGGTCTCTCATTTTCACTTCTTCCTTCTTCTCTAGTCTTCGCTTATGTCGCCACCTTTCCATTTGCTCACCGGAAAAGGTAAGCTACTCGTCTAGACCAATCTTCCACCTTCCACTTGCCTTTTCGCCATTCCCCTTTGCGAAGCTATTGGTCGAAATCGTCCTTCATTGTCACCCGACCTTCTCCAAAATTCACAATCGAAGGGAATTACACCGAGCTGAGTTTCCACAACTTCTCTATAGATGTGGTCTGTCTTGAGGATGGATTTTAAGTGTTTTCACCATTTTGGATTTCTATAGAATGAGATTTCTCATTTTTTTCTTACGGTTATGTTTTTTTTTTTTTTTTTTCTCTGCCAATCTATCTTTGATGTGAACAAGATTTCTCATTTTTGTATGATCTGAAGTATGCTAATTTATTTTTCACTATTTGTTTCAAGTAGCTCTGTCAAAAATGGATTGAGAATGACTTCTTCAGAATTCGGTTTTTGTTGTTGCTTTGTGAATATGGGAGATGATTAATGAACTTACATCTTTTCCCCTAAGATTCTTCAATGGAAGTTAATTAATGGGGTTGTGAGATATGATAAGTATACAAGATGTCGCACTCTAAGGGGAGAAGAGGAGATGTACAAACGATGTCACAAGGGAAGAAACAAAACAAGAGGCACAATTATCTTTTTACTACGTACGAACCAATTCGATTCTTTTCATATATTTCTTACTAAATTCCTTTGAACAGTATTTATGATGAAAATTTTCTTAAAAATCCCTCGATTCTTTCATTTTTATGTTAAAGGAAACGGAAAGTTATGCTTGCTATGAATTTGTGCTCACATGCAGGTTTACCGCTGCTCTTATCGGCAGTAAAGTCGCATTTGCAAGATTTCCTCCCGTCCGAGAGGAGGAAATCTTGCACTTGCAGCCATACCGTTGGTCCAAATGGTGGTAAAGTGTCCATGCATCTTTTCCTCCCCTTTGAGCGGAGGAAAACTTGCAATTGCAACAAGTAACACAGTTATCTTGCAAACCTATTATTTTTTCCCTCTATTTACATCTTGGTCGGGTCGCGGGTTAGGAATTTGGTCCACACAATAATGGATGCGCATATATGATTAACACTTAAATGCAATAATATCAAATCACAACAAATACACAATAAATCCCTTGTTTGGTAAATCTACTTTACCGGTGAAGTGAAGTAAATGGATGATGCAAGAGAGACCAAAAGTAAATGTTTGGTCAAATCAAAAGGAAGAGAGTATTTTTTTTTTTTTAATCTTTGTTTTAAAAAGAATAGTGTTGTTTGTAACGGTGCTCATGGATCGGGCTGGTTGGGTCGGGCATGGGTTTTAGGTTATAATTGATGGGTCGTGCCTAGATTTTTTTTTTTATTTGGACTCAGCTGTTGAGATCCGAATCCTCGCTCAACCCAAATATACATATATAATTATATAAGGGAGGGGATAGTAATGTGGGGACTCAAACCAATGACCTCTCACAGAATGTTGATATGACCAAACCAATTGAGCTGGCCTAGGACATGGTAAAATACTCTTCTTACTTTTTTTTTTTTTGTTTTATAAGTCTAACATGGGTCGAGCTCGGGCTTCATCGTTTCCATGCAGGTTAGGCTCAGGCCAGCAACTTCAAGATTGACTCAGGCTGAGGCTTCTAGTTTATAAGTTGGGCCGTTTTAGACATTCCACAACCTTGCCCAGCCTGGTCCATGAACAACCCAAGCTGTTCTTGTCATTCAGCGGCATGAGATAATATCCTTTTAACATTTTTTTTTTGTTAAAAGGAAGATGTAATTTTAGAAATTTAGTATTTTTTATCTGACCCCTCTCGTTATATTGTTTCTTGTGGCTTCAGCAATTTGGTCCATTAGCCGATGAGACTCTTCAAGCACGTTTTGATGGTTCACATTATTGTTTTATAAATAAAATGTAAAAATGGTTACAACTAGAAGAATTGAAGTTGCGACAATCTCACTAATAGCCCGAAGACAAACCAATCCAAGCTCATTACTTAAACTATGTAACCACTGCTAGTGTGTTGATCTATTTAAGAATGTCTTCCATGTCTTAATTTATGTCACAACACTATCAAATTAGTTTATTTCATTTAATCCTTATAAATATCTTTATATGAGCATAAAGTAGCTTGTTTCGTGCATTCTTTTAAAAGTTGCACAAAACGATGGACTTTTGCATTGCACAAACCCGTAGCTCCAATAAAGGAGGGCTAGCATCATGATATTGAAAAACTAGTATATATAACAATATTAAAAAATTCATTTCTTCTAATACTGGCCCGGCCCTAGCTTGGCCCTAACCCTTGCGGGTAGGGTAAGGGCTTTAGTATTGTAGGCCTACGAGGGCTTTAGCTCGACCTAGGCCCGACCCACAGATATGGGGAACCCAACCCCACACCCAAAAAAAAAAAAAAGAAGTCGGGGCAGGTCACCTATTTTAACACAACACAGTTCCATCTATGTGTAGTCGTCAATTCTATTTCGGTTTGGCCTCTAAAATGAGATATTTTTGTGTTTTGGGATTCCGGCGAAACTTTTTTGGAGTAACTTCCCAAGATAATATAAATTTCAAAAATATATTTCTATTTGAAAAATAGAAATAAAATATAATTTATGCACGTTTCTTGATATGGATATTGAGAACACTAATAAAAAATTCTACAATCAAACAAAACTAATCACTCTATATCAAGCACATAGTGAGAGACAAAAAGTATTCATTTTTCTTTATTTTTTTAATTTATACAAAAAGAATTTCAATAAATAAAGTACAAGAACATTGTATATCCATCGGAAAAGGGGGAAACAAGTGGCTACAGTCGGGCTTCTTCGCTAGGATATGGTTTTCCACATGAACAGTTTACATCACAATGATGGAGTGAAGTTACTCTTGAAACTGGTTGGCACTGTTGTTGATGCCTTCCATTCTAGTTACCCAAGAATTCCTTGTCGACTTTGAAACCACTTCTCTATTAATATAAGGAGTCCAGACGCCTTCGGCGAAGTTACTTAGAACCCAACTTACCTTAGCGAGAGGATTCTTGAAATCGAGCCTCAAAGTACTTTGCTGCATCAAGATAGATGGCTAAAAAAGATATATGGGAAATGCTTACAAATTGTAGATTACTATAAGAATTTAGACTATATAGTTCTCAACTTATAGGGTTGTCACTAGCGGATTCGACTTCCTTAGATCTTGTCTGGTATTGGGCTTGAATGGAAAGAGTTAAGGTTTGGTGTTTCGAATGTGGATAAAGTGACGGGCAAAGTGCTTCAATACTTTTGTTTTTAATTTCTTCAACCTTTGGTTTGTTTAAACCCCAATACCCGTGGAAGCATTTCTAAAAGGAGAATTTTCATAAATTTGCTTTTATCATTAGTGAAAATTGGGTTCTATTTAGTCCAATTATATTAAAAATTATGTATAATTTTTTCTAATGTACAAAAACAAACCGCTTGACTTATGGTCAAGGAAAGAATATTTTCCTTACAATGTTGTTTTTTTTTTTTCTTTGTTGCACACTAACCTATCATAGCCAACAAACATACGAGTTCGCCAAACAATGGCACTTAATTTCCCCATCTTATCATAATTTTTTTCATATCTATCAAAAAAAGTAAAATGTGATTAGAGAATCACTGAGCTATTAATATAAGAATTCGAAAATAGGAAAGTACGTAAAATTTAAGAAAGAAATTATATTTATTATTAATCTTGTTATTTAATAATAAATTCTTTAAACATACTATATATATGATTGTTATTTCTAATTTTTAGAATTGAATTATTCTTCACAACATTTTCACATGTTCATCAATCTTAACATATGCATCAATGGAAAAGAGAGTCGGGCCATTACGTATTCAGTTGGGGGCATATGATGTGGATGTTTTAGATCAAGGAAAAGTAAGAATAATTGTAGTTACGCACACAGGTCAAGACCCCAATTCCTTTGGACCAAAAAAGAATCAAACCTATATTGGTATCCAAATGTGAGTTACAGAATAAACGAGCATTTTCTAATTTATCATAAAAATGAACTATTATAGAGATTCTCTAGATTTACATGGTTCAAAACAAATAGAAAAATGATCATGATGAGATTCCTAATTAAAAAAGATGTATCTCTCATAAAGATATATTTTATATAAATGCAAAGTCTATCTCTCATTAATGCGTTGGAAGACATTTGGAGGAATCGTAGAATTAGATAAACACCGAGTCATGTATGAAGTAGGAAATATTGGAATCTCACCCTGATCCCCTCCTGTTTCTATTTGTGTTGAACTGTGTATATCTAGAAAATCTCTAACTGTATGAAGGCTAGAGATTCTCTAGATATACACATTCAACATAAATAGAAAAAGGATGAGATCACACGATATTCCTTGATTTCCGGTGTCATCTTTAACTCCTTGGTTTTGTGTAGTAGGTGCCAAATTTCAAGTTTGCTTTCTACAACTATGTATCTTTTACCAAACAATATTGCCACGTGGTTAGAGATTCTCCAGATATACACATTCAATATTGCCACACTGTATCTTTTAACAAACAATATTTCTTATGTGGTCTTTAACTCCTTGATTTTCTCTAATAGGTGGAAATTTTCAAATTTACTTTCTATAGTTAGTAGGGACATATGGAACAACTATTTATCAAGTAATATTAGCATAGGGTTAGTGATTCTCTAGATATACACGTTCAACATAAATAGAAAAAAGGATGAGATCATGTGAGATTCCTTAATTTCCTCTCTCATCTTTACCTGAATTAATTTCTCTAATAGGTGGCAAATTCTAAATTTGCTTTCTACAATTAATGGGGGGATAAGGAACAACTATGTGTCTTTCATGAAATTAATACTAACATAAGTTGTGGGTGGGAGATTACAAACAACAAATGTGGCAAAACACTTGGTCTTTTAACTTCAATTTTTTTTTTCTTTTTCAAGGTAGTATACTGAAGATAAATGACAAAATGTGCATTCATCAACCTGAATTAGTACCATAAATTAAAATTGAGTTTCTTATAAAAGAACGATACAAATACTAGAAATACCCAATGGCAAAAGTCAGATTTCTTTAGAAAAAAACTGACTTATAAATTACCTTTGCGTTTCTATGGCAAAGACATACGAGCATCAAAAGTAAAATGGAAGAATCCTGAACCCTCTAAGTAGAGTTAGTTAATATCCAAATCATATAACAATCACTATGTTATGAAAAGGCCAATGGGTGGGAAGGTCTCTGGCCTAGCTCGAACCACAAAAGTCCTCAAAGATAGGGCGTTTTTTCTTCCATAGTCTAAGGGTAGGGTAGGGCAGGGTATGGTCCAATTTTGATAAGTTCGCCACCTTGAGGGCCAAGCTAGGGCTTGACTTAGCCGGCCCGAGAGGGCCCGGCTTGGCCCTTTGTCTAATAATATATAAAATAAATGAGAAATTCTCCTATGAGAGTGACCCTCATACAACTATGGGAGAAAGGAGGGGGCCGTCTTATATATACGGTTGCCACTAGATATGGATCCAAAGGGTTCCCCTTACTCTCATTATAGTGTGAGAGGTATTCTCATAAGAGCAGTTCCGAAAATAAATAATATGTATGATGTCTAATATATATTGGGAATTTTACAAAATCTTTTTAAAGAACTCCTCTAATTAGCAATTAATGATAAGACTTAATATTTAGTCAAACAAAAATAACCAAATCTTCAGAAATTTCTTTAACGGTCCGATGCCTATTTGGAATAAATCTAATTGAATTAGATGAGACTGTCAAACATGTTCTGATGGTCCACATTATTGTTTTATAAAAAAATGTAATATATATATATATATTTATATATGTATACATATATAGACATACATATAAATATACATATACATATATATATATATATATATATACAAACTAGTAAAAACGGTTACAACTAGAAGAATTCCAACTGTGACAATCTGACTAAAAGCCTGAAGACAAACCAAACCGGGCTCATTACATAAACTATGTAACCGCTGCTAGTGTGCTGGTGTATTTAATAATGTCTTCCACGTCTTAATTTATGTCACAGCACTATCAAATTACTTTATTTCATTTAATACTTATTAATATCTTTATATGAGGGTAAAGTAGCTAGTTTCGTGCATTCTTTTAAAAATTGCACAAAAAGATGGACTTTTGCATTGCACAAATCTGTAGCTCCAATAAAGGCGGGTTAGCATCTTGATATAGAAAAACTAGCATATATAACAGTATTAAAAAATTCATTTCTTCTGGCACTGGCCCGGCCCTGAACCATGACGGTAGGGTAAGGGCTTTAGCATTGTAGGCCCGCTTGGGCATTAGCTTGACCTAGGCCAAGCCCACATATATGTGGAACCCAACCCTGCACCCAAAAAAAAATAGAATGGGTTGGGGCAGGCCACCTATTTTAACCCAACACATTTCCATCTATGTGTAGTTGTCAATTCTGTTTCGGCTTGGCCTCTAAAATGAGATATTTTTGTGTTTTGGGATTCTGGCAAAACTTTTTTGGAGTAACTTCTCAAGATAATATAAATTTCAAAAATATGTAATTTCTATTTGAAAAATAGAAATAAAATATAATTTATGCACGTTTCTTGATATGGATATTGAGAACACAATAAAGAATTCTACAATCAAACAAAACTAATAACTCTATATCAAGCACATAGTGAGAGACAACAAGAATTCATTTGTCTTTATTTTTTTTAATCTACACAAAAAGAATTTCAATAAATAAAGTACAAGAACATTGTATATCCATCGGAAAAGGGGAAAACAAGTGGCTACAGTAGGGCTTCTTCACTAGGATATGGTTGTCCACAAGAACACTTTACATCACAATGATGGAGTGAAGTTACTCTTGAAACCGGTTGGCACTGTTGTTGATGCCTTCCATTGTAGTTACCCAAGAATTCCTTGTCGACTCCGAAACCTCTTCATTGTTAATATAGGGAGTCCAAACGCCTTCGGCGAAGTTACTTAGAACCCAACTTACCTTCGCTGGAGGATTGTTGAAATCGAACCTCAAAGTACTTTGCTGCATCAACATAGAACCAACTTGATTAGGAGACCTTAAAATGTTGGATGACTAAAAAAGATAGATGGGAAATGTTTACAAATTGTAGATTAGTACAAGAATCTAGACTAAATAGTTCTCAACTTACAAGGTTGTCAGTAGTGGGTTCGACTTCCATAGATTTTGTCTCGTATTTTTTAACCGTTTCCATCTTGAGAAACCGTTCAACCTCTTTCTTGGATCGGAAGCGTTGGTGGTTCATCGGATCATAGTAATACTGCAGAGCCAATAATATAATCATGCTTTTTCCAAGAAACCATAAACGAGTAATTACAAGTCCGGAATTTCACATTGCTTGGCGAGACATGGAGTCTCATGATTAAAATTACTATGATTTGGTTTATTTGAAGGGACTCGGAGTGGATAGAGAAAAGCCAAGAATAACTACTCACTTGGCTATATTGATATGGCTACAAAGATGAAGATGCTAGTAGAAGAGGTATTATTCTCTTAACAGATGTAGAGAGGGGGGGAGAGTGTTCTTACTGACCTTAAAAGATCAAATATGCCAAAAATAATTTAAGAAAGTTAGGCAAAGGCTTTCAAAATCTAAGATGCCAACCAACATTGAAGAACAACGATGCACAAGACATGCAACACCAAATGAAAATGAAAAATAAGGTCGATCGTATTGTACCTACATTTGGAAACCCCACAAGTCTTATAATTATAAAAGCATCTATGAAACTTCAAGTCAATTACTTGAAAAAAAAAAGAATAAAAAAAAGAAAGAATATATCCATAACTAGCCAAAATAACCAAAACCTCATATTCTAGATCATGGATTTTCATAGATGAAACAAATTCCACAAAGATTGTATTACCCGATCCCTCACTCCCTTCCATTTCATGGAAGTCCTTTCCCTGGCTTCCATCGACCACCCCTCTGGTAGCCATTCTGGCCTTTCCTCTGCTATCTTCACGGTGGGACACCTCTTTGGAGTCTTTGAAGTCTCTGGTGGAATTGTAGAGAGTTCGAACCCTACATCTCCAGTCACTGCTGGCTCGATATTTGATGTTGACAGCAGATCATGAGATGCTTGAATTGAGATTGGGTGGGAAGAAGAAGCCATATTGGACACCTGAACAAAGATATAGGAGATGAAAAGGTTACTTAAAATAATACACAGTTGAGTACTTAGAGAGGACTTGAGAGTGTTGAGCGTTCTTCTTCCCGTTTCACCATTATATAGAGGAAAGTAGGCAGGAAAGGCAATGTTTCATTGGAACAAGATTTACATATGACCCCTATATTTTCTAACAATTACACTTTGGTATCTGCTTTACCCTATTAGAAGAGAGTAAAGGTAATCAGTATGCTCAAATGAAACCTTTATGGCCAAAATGAACCCCAAAATGTCATTTTCATTTAGTGGCTCTACCCAAAATTATTTTTTCTTTATTGTCTACTTTGTTTATCATTATTTATTATCACTACTTGTTCATGGAGCAATATCAAATAAAATCTTTCGATCTATGATGAGTAAACATAAAGTGTGATGTTGTTTTGAAACTCAAACGTCACTATCACATATGTTAATGATATAGAAACGCTCCCATGATATTTCCACGACGTCTGCCTTGGAAAATAATTTTATTGAGTTGCTAAAATTGAAATGTCAAGGGAGAACTGATAATTAGCATTATAAAGAATAAGGAGAAAAGTTGGAAAAAATTCAATCCGCATTGTGGTCAGATCGGATTTCAGGTAGACTTGAGCTCTACACTAACGATGGCAAGGGATCATTTCTCAACAATGAAACTAATGAAAAACTGCAATGATGTGGTTTAGAAAATTACCATATCAATGTGTTTGTTGGTCCGAACATTAAGCTGATAGCCAGGGTTCTCAGTGAAGAGATCCTTGGCCTGTGTCGTGGATAGAAAAAGCAAGACCACATCTGAGAGTTTTGCCTTTGAAGACACCAAAGTAGTTGCCGAATGATCGGGCCATGAAAGTGAAGGTGAGGAGTTTCCATTCCTTAATGCGAGAAGGGGTAAGGGCACTCGGTTTTGGCTCCATGGTGATAGTACGCTTGAGAGAGCTTCAACGATCGATTTGGGACCTAACAATTGCATGTATAATGAAAGTTTCAGTTTGGGTGGTATTGGGCTTGAATGGAAAGAGTTAAGGTTTGGTGTTTCGAATGTGGGTAAAGTGACGAGAGACGGGCATGGTGTTTCAATACTTTTGTTTTGATTTCTATAGCTTTCGGTCTCTTTATATAGAGGGACCAACGTACCCGTGGAAGCATTTCTAAAAGGAGAATTTTCAAAAAGCCCTTCTGCTTTTATCATTTGTGAAAATTGGGTGCTATTTAGTCCAAATATATTAAAAATTATGTATAATTTTTTCTAATGTACACAAACGAACCGCTTGATTTATGGTCAAGGAAACAATATTTTCCTTACAGTGTTGGTTTTTTTTTTTTTTTTTTCTTTGTTGCACACTAACCTATCATAGCAAACAAACATGCGAGTTCGTCCAACAATGGCACTTATTTTCCCCATCTTATCGCAAATTGTTTCAGATCTGTCCACAAAACTAAAATATGATTAGAGAACCACTGAGCTATTAATATAAGAATTAGAAAATAGGAAATTACCTAAATATTTAAAAAGAAATTATATTTGTTATAAATCTGGTTATTTAATAATAAATTTCTTTAAACATACTACATATATGTTAGTTATTTCTAATTTTTAGAACTGAATTATTCTTCACAACATTTTCACATGTTGATCAATCTTAACATATGCATCAATGGAAATGAGAGTCGGGCCATTACGTATTCAGTTGGGGGCATATGGTGTGGATGTTTTAGATCAAGGAAAAGTAAGAATAATTGCAGTTATGGCCTGTAAGAATAATTGCAGTTACGCCCACAGGTCAAGACCCCAATTCCTTTGGACGAAAAAAAAAATCAAACCTATGTTGGTATCCAAATGTGAGTTACAGAATAAACAAGCATTTTCTAATTTAAATAAAAATGAACTATTATAGAGATTCTCTAGATTTACATGGTTCAAAACAAATAGAAAAAATGATCATGATGAGATTCCTAATTAAAAAAGATGTATCTCTCATAAAGATATATTTTATATAAAAGCAAAGTCTATCTCTCATTAATGCGTTGGAAGAGATTTGGAGGAATCGTAGAATTAGATAAACATCGAGTCATGTATGAAGTAGGAAATCAAGGAATCTCACCGTGATCCTCTCCTGTTTCTATTTGTGTTGAACTATGGATATCTAGAAAATCTCTAACTGTATGAAGGCTAGAGATTCTCTAGATATACACATTCAACATAAACAGAAAAAGGATGAGATCGCACGATATTCCTTGATTTCCGATGTCATCTTTAACTCCTTGGTTTTGTGTAGCAGATGCCAAATTTCAAGTTTGCTTTCTACAACTATGTGTCTTTTACCAAACAATATTGCCACATGGTTAGAGATTCTCCAGATATACCGGTTCAACATAAATAGAAAAAAGGATGAGATAGCGCGTGATTCCTCGATTTCCTACATCATCTTTAACTCCTTGATTTTGCCTAGTAGGTGACAAGTTTCAAGTTTGCTTTCTACAATTAGTAGGGAGATAAGGAGCAACTATGTGTCTTTTATGAAACTATATTACCATACAATTAGAGATCCTCTAGATATACAAGTTCAACATATTTAGAAATAGGATAAGATTACATGAGATTCTTTGATTTCCTATGTGATCTTTAACTCCTTGATTTTCTCTAATAGGTGGAAATCTTCAAATTTACTTTCTATAATTAGTAGGGAGATATGGAACAACTATTTATCAAGTAATTTTAGCATATGGTTAGTGATTCTCTAGATATACAAGTTCAACATAAATAGAAAAAAATGATGAAATCGTGTGAGATTCCTTAATTCCCTCTGTCATCTTTAACTCAATTAATTTCTCTAGTAGGTGGGAAAATCTAAATATGCTTTCTACAATTAGTGAGGAGATAAGGAACAACTTTGTGTCTTTCATGAAATTAATATTAACATAAGTTGTGGGTGGTAGATTACAAACAACAAATGTGGCAAAACACTTGGTCTTTTAACTTCAATTTTTTTTTTCTTCTCAAGGTAGAATACTAAAGATAAATGACAAAATTTGCATTCATCAACCTGAATTAGTACCATAAATTAAAATTGAGTTTCTTATAAAAGAACGATACAAATACTAGAAATACCCAATGGCAAAAGTCAGAGTTCTTTAGCAAAAAAATTCATTTATAAATTACCTTCACATTTCTATCACAAAGACATATATGAGCATCAAAAGTAAAATGGAAGAATCCCGAACCCTCTCACTAGAGTTAGTTAATATCCATGTCATATAACAATCACTGTGTTATGAAAGTGCCAATGGGTGTGGAGGTCTCTGGCCTGGGTCCAACCACAACAGCCCTCAAAGATAGGGCGTTTTTTTGTCCATACTATGAGGGTAGGGTAGGGTAGGGTATGGTCCAATTTGATAAGTTCGCTACCTTGAGAGCCGAGCTAGTGCTTGACTGCCGGCCCGGCCCTTTGTCTAATAATATTTAAAATATATGAGAAATGCTCCTATGAGAGTGATCATACTACTATGGGAGAAAGGAGGGGGCCCTCTTATATAAACCGTTGCCACTGGCTATGGATCCAATGGGTTCCCCTTACTCTAATTATAGTGTGAGAGGTATTCTCATAGGAGCAGTTCCGAAAATAAATAATATGTATGATGTCTAATTCATATCGGGATTTTTACAAAATCTTTTTAAAGAATTCCTCTAATTAGCAATTAATGATAAGACTTAATATTTAGTCAAACAAAAATAACCAAATCTGAGGAAATTTCTTTAATGGTCCGATGCCTATTTGGAATAAATCTAATTGAATTAGATGAGACTGTCAAACATGTTCTGATGGTCCATATTATTGTCTTAATAAAAAAACCTAATATATATACATATTTATATATGTATATACGAACTAGTAAAAAAGGTTACAACTAGAAGAATTTCAACTGTGACAATCTCACTAATAGCCTGAAGACAAACCAAACTGGGCTCATTACTTAAACTATGTAACCACTGCTAGTGTGCTGGTGTATTTAATAATGTCTTCTGCATCTTAATTTATGTCAAAACACTATCAAATTAGTTTATTTCATTTAGTCCTTATTAATATCTTTATATGAGGATAAAGTAGCTAGTTTCGTGCATTCTTTTAAAATTTTCACAAAAAGATGGACTTCTGCATTGCACAAATCTGTAGCTCCAATAAAGGAGGGTTAGCATCTTGATATAGAAAAACTAGTATTAAAAAGTTCATTTCTTTTGGCACTGGCCTGGCCCTGAACATTGCGGGCAGGGTAAGGGCTTTAGTATTGTACGCCCGCTTGGGCATTAGCTCGACCTAGGCCCGGCCCAAAGATATGTGGAACCCAACACTAAACCAAAAAAAAAAAAAAAAAAAAGAATGGGTCGGGGCAGGTCACCTATTTTAACCCAACACATTTCCATTCCATCTATGTGTAGTCGTCAATTCTGTTTCGGTCTGGCCTCTAAAATGAGATATTTTTGTGTTTTGGGATTCCGGCAAAACTTTTTTGGAGTAACTTCTCAAGATAATCTAAATTTCAAAAATATGTAATTTCTATTTGAAAAATAGAAATAAAATATAATTTATGCACGTTTCTTGATATGGATATTGAGAACACAAATAAAAAATTCTACAATCAAACAAAACTAATAACTCTATATCAAGCACATAGTGAGAGACAAAAAGTATTCATTTTTCTTTATTTTTTTAATCTATACAAAAATAATTTCAATAAATAAAGTACAAGAACATTGTATATCCATCGGAAAAGGGGAAAACAAGTGGCTACAGTAGGGCTTCTTCGCTAGGATATGGTTTTCCACATGAACAGTTTACATCACAATGATGGAGTGAAGTTACTCTTGAAACTGGTTGGCACTGTTGTTGATGCCTTCCATTGCAGTTACCCAAGAATTCCTTGTCGACTCCGAAACCTCTTCACTGTTAATATAGGGAGTCCAAACGCCTTCGGCGAAGTTACTTAGAACCCAACTTACCATCGTTGGAGGATTCTTGAGATCTAACCTCAAAGTACTTTGCTGCATCAACATAGAACCAACTTGATTAGGAGACCTTAAAATGTTGGATGGCTAAGAAAGATAGATGGGAAATGCTTACAAATTGTAGATTAGTACAAGAATTTAGACTAAATAGTTCTCAACTTACAAGGTTGTCGGTAGTGGGTTCGACTTCCAGAGATTTTGTCTCGTATTTTTTAACCGTTTCCATCTTGAGAAACCGTTCAACCTCTTTCTTGGATCGGAAGCGTTGGTGGTTCACCGGATCATAGTAATACTGCAGAGCCAATAATATAATCATGCTTCTTCCAAGAAACCATAAATGAGTAATTACAAGTCCGGAATTTCACATTGCTTGGCGAGAGATGGAGTCTCATGATTAAAATTACTATGATTTGGTCGATTTGAAGGGACTCAGAGTGGATAGAGAAAAGCCAAGTATAACTACACACTTGGCTATATAGATATGGCTACAAAGATAAGGACGCTGGTAGAAGAGGTATTATTCTCTTAAGAGATGCAGAGAGGGGGAGAGAGTGTTCTTACTGACCTTAAAAGATCAAATATGCCAAAAATAATTTAAGAAAGTTAGGCTAAAGTTTTCATATTCTAAAATGCCAACCAACATTGAAGAACAACGATGCAAAAGACATTCAACACCAAATGGTAATGAAAAATAAGGTCAATCGTATCGTACCTACATTTGAAAACCCCACAAATCTTATAATTATAAAAGCATCTCTGAAACTTCAAGTCAACTACTTCATAATAAAAAAAGAAAAAAAAAGAAAGAAAGAATATATCCATAGCTAGCCAAAATAACCAAAACCTCAGATTCTAGATCACGGATTTTCATAGATGAAACAAATTCCACAAAGATTGTATTACGCGATCCCTCACTCCCTTCCATTTCATGGAAGTCCTTTCCCTGGCTTCCATCGTCCACCCCTCTGGTAGCCATTCTGGCCTTTCCTCTGCTATCTTCACGGTGGTCCATTCAAATCGATGCAACACATGCAAAACTAATCTATCAATTCTCTGCTCAAAAACCAAATTCCTAAACAAAAGACTTTCTCAATATTTGCGAATCCCTGTCATTTTCATAAATTCCTTAACAATAAAGAGAAAATGAATTCTCTAGCCATTCCTTTGAAATAACTAAGATAAGACACGGCAAGATCATTCCTTTCCATTTCTACCATTAAAAAAATGAAGAAATACAAGAGCACCAGTAAGCCCAAATCAACAAAACCATAAATCAGAAAAACAGAAGAGGTGGCACACCGAGAGAGATGCAGAGGGTGATCGAGAATGGAGGAGAGGGGGGGTTCTGCGCCTGGGAGATGGAGGAGCTTCTGCACCTGGGAGATGGAGGAGCGCAGGTGGCTTGGAGATGGAGGAGCGTAGGTCGCCTGGGAGATAGAGAAGCGCAGGTCTCCTGGGAGATGGAGGAGAGGGCTGAGGTCGTGAGGGAGAAGGAAATGGAGGGATGGCGGGCGAGAAAGGGTCAAAGAGATGAGGGGTTGCTGGGCGAGAGAGGGTCAGAGAGATGGGGGAGAGATGAGGGATTGAGAAGAGACAGGGGCGCTGGAAATGGCATGCACTTGAGCGGGCGCGGGAAATGGAAAATGGCGCGGGCCACACAACACTGGAATGTTATTTTCAGGGCAGAAGTGATTTTGAAGGCCCAAGTTAACTTTTATTCCTCCAAAACAAAAATAATGAAAATATAATTTTGCCCGGCACTTACTGTGCTTGCAAAAGTTAAATAAATGATCAAAATTTGGCAGGGTGACATTTGCTGGCGATATAGGTATTTGGCCAGGAAAAAAATATAGCCTTTGCCGGTGATATAAAATTTTCGCCGGTAAAACATCAACCTTTGCCGGCAGAAAAACGAGCTCGCCGGGAAAGCTGAACCTTTACGGGCGAAATTATTTCGCCGGTAAAAGTATAATTTTTTCCGGGGAAATAAGCTTTTTCATGGGCAAAAGTCATATTTTTCCCGGCGTTTAATTATTTTGCCGGCAAAAATGCAAATTCTTGTAGTGATTAATGGGGAGATAAGGAACAACTATGTGTCTTTCATGAAATTAATATTAACATAAGTTGTGGGTGGGAGATTACAAACAACAAATGTGGCAAAACACTTGGCCTTTTAACTTCAATTTTTTTTTCTTCTCAAGGTAGAATACCGAAGATAAATGACAAAATGTGCATTCATCAACCTGAATTAGTACCATAAATTAAAATTGAGTTTCTTATGAAAGAACGATACAAATACTAGAAATACCCAATGGCAAAAGTCAGAGTTCTTTAGCAAAAAAAATCACTTATAAATTACCTTCGCATTTCTATCACAAAGACATATACGAGCATCAAAAGTAAAATGGAAGAATCCTGAACCCTCTAACTAGAGTTAGTTAATATCCATGTCATATAACAATCACTGTGTTATGAAAGTGCCAATGGGTGTGGAGGTCTCTGGCCTGGGTCCAACCACAAAAGCCCTCAAAGATAGGGCGTTTTTTTGTCCATACTCTGAGGGTAGGGTAGGGTCCAGTTTTGATAAGTTCACAACCTTGAGGGCCGAGCTAGGGCTTGACTTAGCCGGCCTGAGAGGGCCCGGCCCGACCCTCTGCTAATAACATATAAAATAAATGAGAAATTCTCCTATGAGAGTGACCCTCATACTACTATGGGAGAAAGGAGGGGGCCGTCTTATATAAACCGTTGCCATTGGATATGGATCCATTAGGTTCCCCTTACTCTCATTATAGTGTGAGAGGTATTCTCATTGGAGCAGTTCCGAAAATAAATAATATGTATGATGTCTAATATATATCGGGATTTTTACAAAATCTTTTTAAAGAATTCCTCTCATTAGCAATTAATGATAAGACTTAAATTTAGTCAAACAAAAATATCTAAATCTTAGGAAATTTCTTTAATGGATGCCTATTTGGAATAAATCTAATTGAATTAGATGAGACTCGTCAAACATGTTATGATGGACCATATTATTGTTTAAAAAAAAATGTAATATATATAGATGTATTTATATATATCTATATACATATATATATATTTATATATATTTACGAACTAGTAAAAAAGGTTACAACTAGAAGAATTTCAACTGCGAAAATCTCACTATTAGCCTGAAGACAAACCAAACTGGGCTCATTACTTAAACTTTGTAACCACTGCTAGTGTGCTGGTGTATTTAATAATGTCTTCCATGTCTTAATTTATGTCACAACACTATCAAATTAGTTTATTTCATTTAATCCTTATTAATATCTTTATATAAGGATAAAGTAGCTAGTTTCGTGCATCCTTTTAAAATTTGCACAAAAAGATGGACTTTTGCATTGCACAAATCCATAGCTCCAATAAAGGAGGGTTAGCATCATGACATAGAAAAATTATCATATATAACAGTATTAAAGAATTCATTTCTTCTGGCACCGGCCCGGCCCTAAACCTTGCGGGTTGGGTGGCTTTAGTATTGTAGGCCCGCGTGGGCTTTAGCTCACCTAGGCCCGGCCCACAAATATGAGGAACCCAACCCCACACCAAATAAAAAAAATAGAATGGGTCGGGGAAGGTCACCTATTTTAACACAACATTTCCATCTATGTGTAGTCGTCAATTCTGTTTCAGTCTGGCCTCTAAAATGAGATGTTTTTGTGTTTTGGGATTCCGGCAAAACTTTTTTGGAGTAACTTCTCAAGATAATCTAAATTTCAAAAATATGTTTCTATTTGAAAAATAGAAATAAAATATATATAATTTATGCACGTTTCTTGATATGGATATTGAGAACACTAATAAAAAATTCTACAATCAAACAAAACTAATCACTCTATATCAAGCACATAGTGAGAGACAAAAAGTATTCATTTTTCTTTATTTTTTTTAATTGATACAAAAAGAATTTCAATAAATAAAGTACAAGAACATTGTATATCCATCGGAAAAGGGGAAAACAAGTGTCGGGCTTCTTTGCTAGGATATGGTTTTCCACATGAACAGTTTACATCACAATGATGGAGTGAAGTTACTCTTGAAACTGGTTGGCACTGTTGTTGATGCCTTCCATTGCAGTTACCCAAGAATTCCTTGTCGACTCCGAAACCTCTTCACTGTTAATATAGGGAGTCCAAACGCCTTCGGCGAAGTTACTTAGAACCCAACTTACCATCGTTGGAGGATTCTTGAGATCTAACCTCAAAGTACTTTGCTGCATCAACATAGAACCAACTTGATTAGGAGACCTTAAAATGTTGGATGGCTAAGAAAGATAGATGGGAAATGCTTACAAATTGTAGATTAGTACAAGAATTTAGACTAAATAGTTCTCAACTTACAAGGTTGTCGGTAGTGGGTTCGACTTCCAGAGATTTTGTCTCGTATTTTTTAACCGTTTCCATCTTGAGAAACCGTTCAACCTCTTTCTTGGATCGGAAGCGTTGGTGGTTCACCGGATCATAGTAATACTGCAGAGCCAATAATATAATCATGCTTCTTCCAAGAAACCATAAATGAGTAATTACAAGTCCGGAATTTCACATTGCTTGGCGAGAGATGGAGTCTCATGATTAAAATTACTATGATTTGGTCGATTTGAAGGGACTCAGAGTGGATAGAGAAAAGCCAAGTATAACTACACACTTGGCTATATAGATATGGCTACAAAGATAAGGACGCTGGTAGAAGAGGTATTATTCTCTTAAGAGATGCAGAGAGGGGGAGAGAGTGTTCTTACTGACCTTAAAAGATCAAATATGCCAAAAATAATTTAAGAAAGTTAGGCTAAAGTTTTCATATTCTAAAATGCCAACCAACATTGAAGAACAACGATGCAAAAGACATTCAACACCAAATGGTAATGAAAAATAAGGTCAATCGTATCGTACCTACATTTGAAAACCCCACAAATCTTATAATTATAAAAGCATCTCTGAAACTTCAAGTCAACTACTTCATAATAAAAAAAGAAAAAAAAAGAAAGAAAGAATATATCCATAGCTAGCCAAAATAACCAAAACCTCAGATTCTAGATCACGGATTTTCATAGATGAAACAAATTCCACAAAGATTGTATTACGCGATCCCTCACTCCCTTCCATTTCATGGAAGTCCTTTCCCTGGCTTCCATCGTCCACCCCTCTGGTAGCCATTCTGGCCTTTCCTCTGCTATCTTCACGGTGGGACACCTCTTTGGAGTCTTTGAAGTCTCTGGTGGAATTGTAGAGAGTTCGAACCCTACATCTCCAGTCACTACTGGCTCGATATTTGATGTCAACAACAGATCATGAGATGCTTGAATCGAGATTGGGTGGGAAGAAGAAGCCATATTGGACACCTGAGCAAAGATATAGGAGATGAAAAGGTTACTTAAAATAATACACAATTGAGTAATGAGAGAGGACTTGAGAGTGTTGAGGGTTCTTCTGCCCCTTTCACCATTATATAGAGGAAATTAGGCCGGAAAGGAACTGTTTCAATAAATCAAGATTTATATATGGCCCCTATATTTTTTAACAATTACACTTTGGTATCTGCTTTTCCCTATTACAAAAGAGTAAAGGTAATCAGTATGCTCAAATGAAACCTTTGTGGCCGAAATGAGTCCCAAAATGTCTTTCTCATTTAGTGGCTCTACCAGAAATTATTTTTTCTTTATTATCTACTTTGTTATCGTTATTTATTATCACTACTTGTTGATGGAGTAATAACAAATGAAATCTTTCGATCTATGATGAGTAAATATAAAGTGTGATGTTGTTTTGAAACTCAAACTTCACTATCACATATGTTAATGATATAGAAACACTCCCATGATATTTCCATGACGTCTGCCTCGGAAAATGATTTTGTTGAGTCGCTGAAATTGAAGTTTCAAGGGAAAACTGATAATTAGCATTATAAAGAAAAGGGAGAAAAGTCATAAAAATTCAATCCGCATTGTGGTCAAATCGGATTTCATGTAGACTTGAGCTCTACACTAACGACGGTATGAGATCATCTGTCAACAATGAAACTAATCAAAGACTACAATGATGTGGTTTAGAAAATTACCATATCAATGTGTTTGTTGGTCCGAACATTAAGCTGATAGCCAAAGCAGAGGGTTCTAAGTGAAGAGATCTTGGCCTATGTCGTGGATAGAAAAAGCAAGACCACATATGAGAGTTATGCCTTTGGAGACACCAAAGTAGTTGCCGAAGGATCGGGCCATGAAAGTGAAGGTGAGAAGTTTCCATTCCTTAATGCAAGAAGGGGTAAGGGCACTCGATTTTGGCTCCGCGGTGATTGTACACTTGAGAGAGCTTCAATGCTTTATTTGGGACCATACAATTGCTTGTATAATGAAAGTTTCAGTTTGGGTGGTATTGGGCTTGAATGGAAAGAGTTATGGTTTGGTGTTTCGAATGTGGGTAAAGTGACAGGAGATGGGCAGGGTTTTTCAATACTTTTGTTTTGATTTCTTCAGCTTTCGGTCTGTCTATATAGAGGGACGAACGTACCTGTGGAAGGGTTTCTAAAGGAGAATTTTCATAAAGCCTGTTTGCTTTTATCATTAGTGAAAATTGGGTGCTATTTAGTCCAATTATATTAAAAAATATGTATAATCTTTCTAATGTACACAAACAAACTGCTTGACTTATGGTCACGGAAACAATATTTTCCTTACAATGTTGTTTTTTTTTTTCTTTGCTGCACACTAACCTATCATAGCCAACAAACGTGCGAGTTTTTCGAACAATAATCACTTACTTGATCTATCAACAAAACAAGAACATGATTAGAGAATCACTGAGCTATTAATTTAAAAATTCAAATATAGGAAAGTACCTAAAAGTTTCCAAAGAAATTATATTTATTATTAATCTTATTATTTAATAGTAAATTACTTTAAACATTCTATATATATGTTAGTTATTTGTAATTTTTAGAATTGAATTATTCTTCACAACATTTTCACATGTTGATCAATCTTAACTTATGCATCAATGGAAAAGAGAGTCGGGCCATTACGTATTCAGTTGGGGGCATATGGTGTGGATATTTTAGATCAAGGAAAAGTAAGAATAACAGTAGTTACGCACATAGGTCAAGACCCCAATTCCTTTGCTCCAAAAAAGAATCAAACCTTTATTGGTATCCAAACGTAAGTTACAGAATAAACAATCATTTTCTAATTTATTGTAAAAATGAACTATTATAGAGATTCTCTAGATTTACATGGTTCAAAACAAATAGAAAAATGATCATGATGAGATTCCTAATTAAACAAGTTGCATCTCTCATAAAGATATATTTTATATAAATGCAAAGTCTATCTCTCATTAACGAGTTGGAAGAGATTTGGAGGAATCGTAGTATTAGATAAACTCTGAGTCATGTATGACCTAGGAAATCAAGGAATCTCACCTTGATCCCCTCCTTTTTCTATTTGTGTTGAACTATGTATATCTAGAAAATCATTAACAGTACGTATGCAGGTTGGAGATTCTCTAGATATACACATTCAACATAAATAGAAAAAGGATGAGATCGCATGATATTCCTTGATTTCCGATGTCATCTTTATCTCCATGGTTTTGTGTAGTCGGTGCCAAATTTCAAGTTTGCTTTCTTCAACTATGTGTCTTTTAGGAAACAATATTGCCACATAGTTAGAGATTCTCCAGATATACACGTTCAACATAAATAGAAAAAAGGATGAAGTAGCGTGAGATTCCTCGATTTCCTACATCATCTTTAACTCCTTGATTCGTTCTAGTAGGTGGCAAATTTCAATTTTGCTTTCTACAATTAGTAGGGAGATAAGGAGCAACTATGTATCTTTTATGAAACTATATTACCATACAATTAGAGATCCTCTAGATATACAAGTTCAACATATTTAGAAATAGGATAAGATTACAGGAGATTCTTTAATTTTCTCTAATAGGTGGAAATCTTCAAATTTACTTTCTATAATTAGTAGGGAGATATGGAACAACTATTTATCAAGTAATTTTAGCATATGGTTATTGATTCTCTAGATATACACGTTCAACATAAATAGAAAAAAAGGATGAAATCGTGTGAGATTCCTTAATTCCCTCTGTCATCTTTACCTCAATTAATTTCTCTAGTAGGTGGCAAAATTAAATATGCTTTCTACAATTAGTGAGGAGATAAGGAACAACTTTGTGTCTTTCATGAAATTAATATTAACATAAGTTGTGGGTGGGAGATTACAAACAACAAATGTGGCAAAACACTTGGTCTTTTAACTTCAAATATTTTGTTTCTTCTCAAGGTAGAATACTGAAGATAAATGACAAAATGTGCATTCATCAACCTGAATTAGTACCATAAATTAAAATTGAGTTTCTTATAAAAGAACGATACAAATACTAGAAATACTCAATGGTAAAAGTCAGAGTTCTTGAACAAAAAATTTCACTTATAAATTACCTTCGCGATTCTATTGCAAAGACATACAAGCATCAAAAGTAAAATGGAAGAATCACGAACCCTCTAACAAGGGTTAGTAAATATTTATGCCATATAACAATCACTATATTCTAAAAGGGCCAATGGGTGCAGAGGTCTCTGGCCTAGCTCGAACCACAAATGGCCTAAAAGATAGGGCTTTTTTTTTTTTTTTTTTTTTTCTAGAGTCTAAGGGAGGGGTAGGGTAGGGTATGGTCCAATGTTGATAAGTTCGCAACCTTGAGGGACAAGCTCGGCCCTTTGTCTAATAATATATAAAATAAATAGGAAACACTCCTATGAGAGTGAGTCTCATACTACTATGGAAGTAAGGAGGGGACCCAATGGGTTCCCCTTACTCTCATTATAGTGTGAGAGGTATTCTCATGGGAGTAGTTTCGAAAATAAATAATATGTTTGATGTATAATATATATCGGGATTTTTACAGAATCTTTTTAAAGAACTCCTCCAATTAGCAATTAATGATAGACTTAATATTTAGTCAAATAATAATAACCAAATTTGAGGAAATTTCTTTAATGGATATCCCCAAAAATCACAATATTGCCACCTATATTTGATTCTACATTTTTTAATGATATATTTGATTCTACTTTTGTCCAACACGGACATATTTCCAATGAAAATGTGATTTAAGTTGTCATTCATCAGGCTGATTTTCACCAATGTAAACTACTGGAGTTTGAGAGTTTAATTAGATGGACGACCAACAACATCATCATTGAGTGGGGCAGAGTTTCAACCACTAGCAATTAATCGATGTCAATTCCTTTCTATCCCCTTACTTTCTGATTCTTGTTTCATTCGAGTGGACTCCACATATGGATTTGAAGTTTGCAACTCGTAAATCAAATTATCTTCGTCATTCATCTTAGGCAGTCAAAGTTTAATTTAATTGCCTTGTTATAAAATCCAATAGTGATGTTTCAAAGAATTACAAGTTAGGGTTAATGCTAATTCAAGAATGGTCTAATGTTTATTTGAACCATACATACTAAAAAATTTATTTGGAAAAGGTCTGATGCCTATTTAGAATAAATCTAATTGAATTAGATGAGACTCCTCAAACATGTTTCGATGGTCCACATTATTGTTTTATAAAAAAAAAATGTAATATATATATATATGAACTAGTAAAAATGGTTACCACTAGAAGAATCTCAACTGCGATAATCTCACTAATAGCCAAAAGCCAAACAAAACAACCTGGCTGATTACTTAAACCATGTAACCACTACTAGTGTGCTGGTGTATTTAATAATGTCTTCTGTGTCTTAATTTATGTCACAACACTATAAAATTAGTTTGTTTCATTTAATCCTAATTAATATTTTTATATGAGGATAAAGTAGCATGTTTCGTGAATTCTTTTCAAAGTTGCACAAAAAGATGGGCTTTTGCATTGCACAAATCCGTAGCTCCAATAAAAGAGGGTTAGCATCATGATATAGAAAAACTACTATCTGTAACAATATTAAAAATTCATTTCTTTTGGCACTGGCCTAACTCTAGCTTGGCCCGGACCCTTGTGGGTAGGGTAAGGGCTTTAGTATTGTACGCTCGCAAGGGCTTTAGCTCGACCTAGGTCCGGCCCACATATATGAGGAACCCAACCCCACAGCCAAAAAAAAAAAAATTAGAATGGGTCGGGGCAGGTCACTTATTTTAACCCAACACATTTCCATCCATGTGTAGTTGTTAATTCTATTTCGGTCTGGCCTCTAAAATAAGATATTTTTGAGTTTTGGGATTCCAGTGAAACTTTTTTGGAGTAACTTCTCGAGATAATATAAATTTCAAAAATATGTTTCTATTTGAGAATAGAAAAATAAAAATAAAATATAATTTATGCATGTTTCTTGATATGGATATTGAGAGCACAAATAAAAAATTCTACAATCAAACAAAACTAATCACTCTATATTATACACATAGTGAGAGACAAAAATAATTCATTTTTCTTTATTTTTTTAAATTTATAAAAAAAGAATTTCAATAAATAAAGTACAAGAACACTGTATATCCATCGGAAAAGGGAAAAACAAGTGGCTATGGTTGGGCTTCTTCACTAGGAAATGGTTGTCCACATGAATAGTTTACAATACAATGATGGAGTGAAGTTACTCTTGAAACTGGTTGGCACTGTTGTTGACGCCTTCCATTGTAGTTTCCCAAGAATTCCTCGTCGACTCCCAAACCTCTTCTCTATTAATATAAGGAGTCCAGAGGCCTTCAGCGAAGTTACTTAGAACCCAACTTACCTTCGCTGGATGATTCTTGAAATGGAACCTCAAAGTACTTTGTTGCTTAAAGATAGAACCAACTTGATTAGGAGACCTTAAAATGTTGGATAGCTAAAAAAGATAGATGGGAAATGCTTACAAATTGTAGATTAGTACAAGAATTTAGACTAAATAGTTCTCAACTTACAGGGTTGTCAGTAGTGGGTTCGACTTCCTTAGATTTTATCTTGTATTTTTGAACCGTTTCCATCTCGAGAAATCATTCAACCTCTTTCTTGGATCGGAAGCGTTGGTGGTTCATCGGATCATAGTAATACTGCAGAGCCAATAATATAATCATGCTTCTTCCAAGAAACCATAAACGAGTAATTACAAGTTCGGAATTTCACATTGCTTGGCGAGACATGGAGTCTCATGATTAAAATTACTACGATTTGGTCGATTTGGAGGGACTCGGAGAGCATAGAGAAAAGCCAAGTATAACTACACACTTGGCTATAAAGATATGGCTACAAAGATGAGGACGCTAGTAGAAGAGGTATTATCCACTTAAGAGATGCAGAGAGGGGGAGAGAGTGTTCTTACTGACCTTAAAAGATCAAATATGCCAAAAATAATTTAAGAAAGTTAGGCTAAAGTTTTCATATTTTAAAATGCCAACCAACATTGAAGAACAAAGATGCACAAGACATGTAACGCCAAATGAAAATTAAAGAAAGGCCATATCATACCTACATTTGAAAACCCACAAATCTTATAATTACAAAACCATCTCTGAAACTTCTAGTCAAGTACTTCGAAAAAAAAAAAAAGATTATATCCATAACTAGCCAAAATAACCAAAACTTCATATTCTAGATCATGGAGTTTCATAGATGAAACAAATTCCACAAAGATTGTATTACCCGATCCCTCACTCCCTTCCATTTCACGGAAGTCCTTTCCCTGGCTTCCATCGTCCACCCCTCTAGAAAGGGTCCAACCCATAGGCATAAAAGCGAACCTCAAGGAAGTCCTATGACCAAGCTTAGAGCTCCTCGGACACAGGCCCACAAATCTTTAAAAATAAGGAAGATTTCATAGTAAGATTTGGGCTATATGGCATTTGAAAGCTTCTCAATCGCTTCTTTATATTTCCTAGAGTCTTTATTTGGTACAGGGAATTTCGAAAACCAGGTACAGTAAAATAGCTAAAATAGCGTTAAGAAATAGTCCAAATTCTAAATTTAAAAAAAAATACTTTTTTGGAGATTGACATTTGAAGAATTCCGATAGTTTGAGTTTCTAACATGATTTGAAGGCATTGGCAATGTGCAAACAAAGACTCTTCAAACTTTTATCATCAAACACATCCATTTATGTCCACAATTATAATATATTAAAGACAAGCGTTCTTGATTGAATTCCTTCAATTTTAACTTTTCAAACGAGCTTTAGTTAAAAACCTAAAATAACTAACATGTGTCATGACCTCTACCACTTAAAAAATACTTAACCACTACACCAAACAACACATTTACATAAATTTTATTAGAACAATGTCAAAGTAGTTAGATGAAGCGGATACCCATGCTAATTGAGCTTATAACATTTTTTTTATCATTAACTCCAATTAGACTTTATTTATGAAATATTAATAAAAGCTTTTTTATTGTTAGAATGTTGAACCCTGTTAATACTATTGTTACTATTTGTTCTTTTATTTTTTTCATGCTTTTGCATTGGTGTAGTTGCATTTACTAACTTTTTTTAACATATGATAAGTTATTGATTGTACTTACCAACAATTGCAGTGTCATTTGCTTATAGTTTAATCATATAATTCTTTTATCTTTTAACTATAAAATTAATCCTTATTTATATTTTCCCTTTATTTTGTACAAAAACTATCGGTAGACATGCTTGTGCTTAGCATCGGTTATTGTGCTAGTTGAATTTGATAACTAGATGATGAAAATTTTCAACCCATTTCTTTTCAAACTGCCTTTCTTTTTTTGCCAGATCGAGCTAATGGACTAAATTGCCGAAGCCACAAGAAACAATATAAAGAGAGGGGTTGGATAAAAAAAATACTAAATTTCTAAAATCAACTCTTCCTTTTAGAAAAAAAAAATAAAAGAAAATATTTTCTCTTCTGCTGAATGACAAGAATAGCTTGGGTTGTTCAATGACCAGGCTGTTCTAGGTTGAGGAATGTTTAAAACGGCTCAACTTATAAACTAGAAGCCTAAGCTTGCCCAAGCTTGAGTAAATCTTGAAGCTGCTGAATTGAGCCTAACCTTCATGGAAACGATGAAGCCCGAGCTCGACCCATGTTAGAGTTATAGAACAAAAAAATGAGTTTTTTACCATGTCCAAGGCCAGCCACCGTCTTGTGGAGGAAGAAAGAAAATCACAAAAGAGAAATCTTGGGAAGCTAAAAAGGGCTGAAGATCTTCGGGCACAAAAGCACTGGATTTTGAAAGCTCTAAAGTTCTGGAAACTCTAGAAATCGAAAATCACTGGCGAGGGCGTCTGCGTGGGAGTTGGATTCTCTGTCAATCTGCCGGACCTCGGCCCTTTCGAACTGGGAGAGAAGCCCCCTGGCGCAGTTAAGGTAGGCTGCAATCCTGTCATCCCGAGCTTGGTAGTCTCCGCTGAGCTGGCTTGTCACCAGCTGGGAATCGCTGAAAACCACAACGGACCGGGCTTCCAAGATTTTGGCACTGTTAAGTCCGGCAATGAGCGCTTCATACTCGGCCTCGTTATTAGATGCCTTGAAACCAAGTGTCAGAGCTTGTTCGATGACGAGGCCTTCTGGGGACTAGAGGACTACGCCAGCGCCGGCTCTTTTGGATGTTGAGGATCCGTCGACAAAGACTTTCCAGGACAAGTCTAAGAGCTCCCTCCAGGACTATTTTTGCTCGGTCTCGGCAACAACCTCTGCACACCTATCGCCCCCCAGTTCGGTGTCGAGCGAGGTCGGTGCCGAACTCTGAGGAGTAAATTCCACAATGAAGTTCGCTAGGACTTGAGCTTTGATGGCCGTTCTGGGCTGATAGCTGATGTCATATTGCCCCAGTTCGACAGCCCATTTGGAGATTCGTTCGGAGAAATCTGCCTTCCAGAGGAGGGCCTTCAGTGGGTATTCTGTTACGACCACTATTGTGAAGGTTTGGAAGTAGTGGGAGAGCTTTCGAGAGGCGCTAACGAGCACCAAGGCGAGCTTTTCGAGCTGCAAATACCGGGTCTCGGCGTCCAGCAGGGTTTTGCTCATGTAATAGATAGGCCTTTGCTGGCCGTTGTCCTCTCTGATGAGCACTGAGCTCACTACATGGTCCGAGACCGACAGGTACAAGAACAGTGCCTCTCCAAAAGTCGGGGTGGACAGCAGCGGTGGGGAAGAAAGGTATTGTTTCAGCTGTTGCAGTGCCTGAGAACAATCCGACGTCCATTGGAACTTGAAACCCTTTCGCAAGAGTTGGAAAAAAGGCCTGCATTTGTCCGAAGCTCGGCTGATAAATCGGTTCAGGGCAGCAGCCATTCCGGTTAGCCGTTGAACTTGTTTTGCCGAGGTCGGACACTGGAGCTCCTTGATCGCGGTGATCTGGTCAGGGTTGGCCTCGATCCCCCTTCTTATGACCAGGCTCCCTAGGAATTTGCCGGAACCCACACCGAAGGCGCACTTGGAAGCATTCAGCTTCAACTGGTACTAGTGAAGGATGCCAAAAATTTGGCGGAGGTCGGCCAAGTGGTCCTGCGATCTTTTGGATTTGACGACCATATCATCGATATAGACCTCCACCGTCTTGCCGAGCTGGGCCTGGAACATCTTCGTCACCAACCGCTGGTACGTCGCTCCCGTATTCTTTAACCCGAAAGGCATCACCTTATAACAATAGGTGCCCCTGGGAGTGATGAAAGTTGTCTTGTCCTGGTCTGCCGCATACATGGGGATCTGATGGTACCCCCGGTAGGCATCCAGGAAACTCATTCGGTCGTGTCCGGCAGTGGCGTCGATGAGTTGGTCTATCTTTGAAAGGGGGAAGCTGTCTTTGGGACAGGCTTTATTGAGGTTGGTGAAATCCACGCAGACCCTCCATTTTCCCGTCTCCTGCTTGACCACCACGGTGTTGGCTAGCCACTGCGGATAGTGGACCTCCTTTATTGCGCCTGCCTCGAGGAGTTTCTGAATTTCCTCAACCACGGCCTCGGTCTGCGGGACCCTAGTCCGGCGCGGTTTTTGAAGCACGGGCTTATGGTTGGGATCCACCTTTAGTTCGTGGCAGATGACTGTCGGGTCAATGCCGGGCATCTCATAGGGTGTCCAGGCAAAGACTGCTTTATTTTCCACGAGGAGGTCAAGCAGTTCTGTCTTCTCGGACTCGGGGAGCTGGCTCCCAACGAGGAAGAATCTGTCGGGGTCGGTGGGATCAATGTTGACCTTGGTGAGGTCCTCGATGCTTTTCTGCGCCGGAGCCCTGCCGATGTCCCCGAGTTCGGCCTCTTCGGTCATATTGACTTGGGAGGGCTCGGCCTCGCTAGGAAGCACGGCCAGCAAGCATTGTCTTGCCATGCGCTGGTCGCCTCTGACGGTGATCACATCCGTTCGGCTCGACTGGTTTTCCAAAGGGAACTTGAGCTTCTGATGACGGGTGGAGGGCACCGCCTCCATGCTATGCAGCCACGTCCTCCCCATTATGACATTGTATGGGGAGGGGACATCGACTACTAGAAAGTCAACTTGCCTGCAGGTGCCACCCACTTGGACTCTGAGGGAGATCTTACCCTTGGGATAAACAGGCTTGGAGCTGAAGCCGACCAGGGGGGTACGGGCAGCCTGGAGGTCCTCGTCCTTAAGTTTCAACTTCTTGAAGCAATCGTAGTAGAGGCGCGAGCCTGAGAGCTCTTTTTGGGTGGGGCGGCGAGGTGAATGACGTTGATGATGCCTTCTGGCTCGCTGTCCTAGTTGTCAGCGTCTCGCTGCGGAGGTCGGTCATCACCTCGGCCCTCCTGCTTGATGTACTCCTTGAGGTGCCCCTCCTTCACGAGGTTCTCCAGGTGAAACTTGTAGCTCCTACATTCGTCGGTCCTGTGCCCATTTTGCTTGTGGTAGGCACAAAACTTACTCTGGTCCCGAGAAGAGGGGTCAGTCGTCATCGGCCGCGGCCACTTGAAGAAAGGCTGTGCTTTTATTTTGTTGAGGAGCCTATAGATCGGCTCCTTAAAGATGGTATTTACTGCCACGTGAGAGGTCGGCTCGTGGCTTGACCTTCTGCCGTTCCCCGATCCTGCTGCCGAAGTAGAGGGGGTCCGGCGCTGCTCCGAGGACCGGGGCCTTGTGCCGATCCGGGGACGGATCTCTGCGACGATCTTCCCTCCGGGAGGACCTGCTATCTCCCTTTGCTGGTTGGCTCTTCTTGGTGAGGCCGAAGTTCTCGCGACCTCGCGCCTCGTCTTCTTCTGCCAATATGAACCGATTCGCTCGGGTCATCAGCTCCTTCATGGTGGTCACAGGGTACATGACCAGCTGTGCCCGCAGCTGGATGCCCGGTCGAAGAGCCAGCTGGAAGGACTTCACTGCCAATTCTTCAGAAACACACTCGATCTGGCTGTAGACAGTCCAGAACCGACGAGCGAACTGGGTGACGCTCTCGTCCTCCTGCATTCGTAGGGCCATCAGGTTAGCATCGGTTTTCGGGATGACGCGATGAGCTTAGAATTTTCCCAGGAAGGAGGTCTAGAGCTGCCGCAAACTGGAAATGGAGTCTTCGGGGAGCGAGCAAAACCATCGCAGGGGGACATCCGCCAAACTGGAGGAGAAAACTCGACAGTTTAGGGAGTCATCGTCCCCCTAGACCGACATCCTCTGTACGTAGTATCGGAGATGAGCTGCAGGATCCGAGGTCCCGTTGTACAGGGCGAACCTCGGGACGCTGAACTTCTCGGGGAGCGTGTATTTTCTTATCTCCCTAGAGAAAGGAGACGCGCCAGTGTCCTCGGCTTTGAAGGCGCTAAACTGGTCTCGGACGATACCAGCAGTCTCCATATTCTGGCGGATCGTCTGCTTTACCCGCTGGTCGATCCACTGCTTTAGCTCTTCATTTTCCGAAACCTGGCGTTGCTTCTTCGGCCCTTCATGCATGTGACTGCTGCTGGAGCCTTCTTCCCCTTGGTCTCGGTCGGGCCTCTTACTGTTGAGGACGTGCCTCAGGTCTCGCCCGTGGTCCAGGCGCCTGGGCGGCGGGCTCTGGCCTTTCTTGTCGTCGAGCTGTTGCTTGAGCCGTTGGATAAGCTCATGCTGTTCCTGGATGAGGGGGTTCTGTGCCCTGATGTCATCCAGGTGGGGGTCTTCATTTTGATCGAGGCTGGCTTGATGATGTGACTGCGATCCAGCCCGTGCTGACTCCTCGTGTGGCTTGGTGACCGACTTGTCGCCCTGCCTGGCCCGCCCATGGCTATGGCGGGGCTGCTCCGGAGGTGGGATGTCGCGAAGGGAGAGCATGGTCACTCCCCTAGACCGTGACTGTGTCTGGACCGTGGGAAACCTCCCCCCAGACCTCCTTTGCTGAGGGAGTGGAGGTGGAAGATTCTGCGCCAGCGTAGGCTGTATGGACAAAGCCTTGCCTTTGGAGGGTCCTTCGCCATTTCTAGTTTTTGGAGGCATAGTGTTTACAAGCTTTTTGTTCAGTTTCCCACAGACGGCGCCAAACTGTAGGCGGTAAAAATGGCACCTACTTAGATTGAGATGAGATTGTAGGTAAAACTCCTTAGGACTGGGAATGCTGAACGCCAAGAACCTGAAAAGGAAGGAGAAAGGCTAGAGTCAGAGCCCCTGGCTGCCGTGAGCCGAAGGCACTCCGATGCTTGAGTTAGTTCTGAGAAAACTAAAGAGGAGGAGGAAGATGGGATTGAGACGATGTCGAGTCTTATGAGTTGTGTATTGCGTACCTTTTATGGGACTGATCTCATGTGTATATATAAGTGGGCATTCCTCGTTCATTCTCTCTGTGAGTGGGGGTAGGTGAGATGAGGTCCCATCGATCCTTACCCTGACTGGCAGCAGTAGGTAAAATGGGCAACACCCCACCCTCTCTTTCCACGCCTTCAGTCAGTTGGCGTACAGGGCTGATAAAGCGAACTTCTTATTGCCATAAATGAGCGATCCTATCGTCATAAATGACTGCTCATATCTTGTCTGGGCGCGCCGTATTTCAGGAGGAAAGTGGCGGCCCACTCTGACTCTAGTATTCTGGTCTGAGACCAAGGATGGCTTGGCCGTGGCGTGCCCTTATACTGAGCTGGCATTTATGTCGGGCTGCCGAACCGTGGTACTGGGCTACCGAGTTATTAACCGAGCTGCCGAGCTAATGAGCTATTACCACAGAGGCCGAGGTGTTCTGCGAGTTTAGCTGTAATCTTTGCTTAACTTCGTCATTACGGTGTTTTACCCACACAGAGGTCATACTTTACTTTGATGGCCCTAGACATTACTCAAAACCCAAGTACATTATGTCTTATGTATTACGATATTATTCTAACATAACATCAATGTTCCTATTGAGAATTTTAATATATCTATGTGGGTAAAACACCGTAATGACGAAATTAAGCAAAGATTATAGCAAGACTCGCTGATCACCTCGGCCTCTGTAGTCATAGCCCGTCAGCTCGGCAGCTCGGTCAAGAGTACCAGCGCGGTAGCACGGTTCGGCAGCTCGGCGTAAATGCCAGCTCAGTACAAAAGCACACCACGGCTAAGCCATTCTTGGTCTCGGACCAAAATGTTGAGGCAGAGTGGGCCGCCACCTTCCTCCTGGAAATACTGCTGCCTGTCAGGGTAAGGATCGATGGGACCTCACCCCACCTACCCCCAGTCACAGAGAGAATGAACGAGGAACGCTCACATATATACACATGGGATCAGCCCCATGAAGGTACGCGATACACAACTCACAACACGCTACATATCGTCTCATTCCCCTCCTCCTCCTGCTTAGTTTTCTCAGAACTAACTCAGGCATTGGAGCGCCTTCGGCTCACGGCAGCCAGGGGCTCTGACTCTAGCCTTTTTCCTTCCTTTTCAGGTTCTTGGCGTTTAGTATTCCCTCTCCAAAGAAGTTTACCTCGATCTTATCTCAATCTAAGTAGGTGTCGTTTTTACTGCCTACAGTTTGGCGCCGTCTGTGGGAAACTGAACAAAAAGCTTGTAAACACCATGCCTCCAAAAACCAGAAATGGTGAAGGACCCTCCAAAGGCAAGGCTTTGTCCATACAGCCTACGCTGGCGCAGAATCTTCCACCTCCACCCCCTCAGCAAAGGAGGTCAGGGGGGAGGTCTCCCACGGTCCAGACATAGTCACGGTCTAGGGGAGTGACCATGCTTTCCCTTCGCGACGTCCCACCTCCGGAACAGCCCCGCCATAGCCATGAGTGGGCCAGGCAAGGCGACAAGTCGGTCACCAAGCCATACGAGAAGTCAGCGCGGGCTGGATCGCAGTCACACCATCAAGCCAGCGTCGATCAAAATGAAGAGCCCCGCCTGGATGACATCAGTGCTCAGAATCGCCTCATCCAGGAGCAGCATGAGCTTATCCGGCAGCTCAAGCAACAGCTCGAAGACAAAAAGGGTCAGAGTCCGCCACCCAGGCGCCTGGACTACGGGCGAGACCTGAGGCATGTCCTCAATAATAAGAGGCGCGACCGAGACCACGGAGAAGAAGGCTCCAGCAGCAGTCACGTGCATGAAGGGCCGAAGAAGCAATGCCAGGTTTCGGAAGATGAAGAGCTGAAGCAGTGGATCGACCGGCGGGTGAAGCAGACGATCCGCCAGAATATGGAGACTGCTGGTATTGTCCAAGACCAGTATAGCGCCTTTGAAGCTGAGGACACTGGCGCGTCTCCTTTCTCTAGGGAGATAAGAAAATACTCACTCCCCGAGAAGTTCAGCGTCCCGAGGTTCGCCTTGTATGACGGAACCTCGGACCCTGCGGCTCATCTCCGACATTACGTCCAGAGGATGTCGGTCTGGGGGGATGACGACTCCCTAAACTGTCGAGTTTTCTCCTCCAGTTTGGCGGATCTCCCCCTGCGGTCTTTTTGCTCGCTTCCTGAAGACTCCATCTCCAGTTGGCGGCAGCTCCGGACCTCCTTCCGGGGAAAATTCCAGGCTCATCGCGTCGTCCCGAAGACCGATGCTGACCTAATGGCCCTCCGGATGCAGGAAGACGAGAGCGTCACCCAGTTCGCTCGTCGGTTCTGGACTGTCTACAGCCAGATCGAGTGCGCTTATGAAGAGTTAGCAGTAAAGTCCTTCCAGCTGGCTCTGTGGCCGGGTATCCAACTTCGGGCACAGTTGGTCATGTACCCCGTGACCACCATGAAAGAGCTGATGACCCAAGTGAACCGGTTCATACTGGCAGAAGAAGACGAGGTGCGAGGTCGCGAAAACTTCGGCCTCACCAAGAAGAACCAACCAGCCAAGGGAGATAGTAGGTCCTCCAGGAGGGAGGATCATCGCAGAGATCCGTCCCTGGATCGGCGCAAGGCCCGGTCCTCGGAGCAGCGCCGAACCCCCTCTACTTCGGTAGCGGCATCGGGGAACGGCAAAAGGTCAGGCCACGAGGTGGCCTCCCACATGGTAGTAAATACCATCTTTAAGGAGCCAATCTATAGGCTCCTCAATAAAATAAAAGCGCAGCCTTTCTTCAAGTGGCCGTTGCTGATGACAACTGACCCCTCCTCTCGGGACCAGAGTAAGTTCTGCGCATATCACAAGCAAAATGGGCACAGAACCGACGAATGCAGGAGCTACAAATTCCACTTGGAGAACCTCGTGAAGGAGGGGCACCTCAGGGATTACATCAAGGAGGAGGGCCGAGGTGATGACCGACCTCCGCGGCGAGATGCTGACAACCAGGATAGCGAGCTAGAAGGCATCATCAATGTCATTCACCTCGCCGCCCCACCCAAGAAGAGCTCTTAGGCTCGCGTCGAGGCCAGGCGCACCTCCCATCAGAAGCAGGTGCTGACTGCGGCACCAGAGCCAACTGCGAAGAAAACCAAAACAGAGGGGGTCAGAATATGGTTTTCTGACAAGGACTTGGAAGACGTCGAGCTCCCACATAACGACGCTCTAGTGCTCACCTTGAAGCTGCAGAACTTCTTGGTTCAGAGAGCCCTTGTCGACCCTGGTAGTTCGTCCGAAGTCCTCTACTACGATTGCTTCAAGAAGTTGAAACTTAAGGACGAGGACCTCCAGGCTGCCCGTACCCCCCTGGTCGGCTTCAGCTCCAAGCCTGTTTATCCCAAGGGTAAGATCTCCCTCAGAGTCCAAGTGGGTGGCGCCTGCAGGCAAGTTGACTTTCTAGTAGTCGATGTCCCCTCCCCATACAATGTTATAATGGGGAGGACGTGACTACATAGCATGGAGGCTGTGCCCTCCACCCGCCATCAGAAGCTCAAATTCCCTTTGGAAAACCAGTCGGGCCGAACGGATGTGATCACCATCAGAGGCGACCAGCACATGGCCAGGCAATGCCTGCTGGTCGTGCTGCCTGGCGAGGCCGTGCCATCCCATGTCAATGTGGCAGAACTGGATAGAGAGGCCGAGGTCGGGGACGTCGGCAGGGCTCCAGCGCAAAAAAGCATCGAGGACCTCACCAAGGTCAACATTGATCCCGCCGACCTAGACAGATTCTTCCTCGTTGGAAGCCAGCTCCCCGAGTCCGAGAAGACAGAATTGCTTGACCTCCTCATGGAGAATAAAGCGGTCTTTGCCTGGACACCCTATGAGATGCCCGGCATTGACTCGTCAGTCATGTGCCATAAATTAAAGGTGGATCCCAACCATAAGCCCGTGCTTCAAAAACCGCGCCGGACTGGGGTCCTGCAGACTGAGGCCGTGATTGAGGAAGTTCAGAAACTCCTCGAGGCAGGCGCAATAAAGGAGGTCCACTATCTGCAGTGGCTAGCCAACACCGTGGTGGTCAAAAAGAAGACGAGAAAATGGATGGTCTGCGTGGACTTCACCGACCTCAATAAGGCCTGTCCTAAAGACAACTTCCCTCTTCCAAAGATAGACCAGCTCATCGACGCCACTGCCGGACACGACCGGATGAGTTTCCTGGATGCCTACCGGGGGTACCATCAGATCCCCCTGTATGCGGCAGACCAGGACAAGACAGCTTTCATCACTCCCAGGGGCGCCTATTGTTACAAGGTGATGCCCTTCGGGTTAAAGAATGCGGGAGCGACGTACCAGCGGTTGGTGACGAAGATGTTCTAGGCCCAGCTCGGCAAGACGGTGGAGGTCTACATCGATGATATGGTAGTCAAATCCAAAAGGTCGCAGGACCACTTGACCGACCTCCGCCAGATTTTTGACATCCTTCGCCAGTTCCAGTTGAAGCTGAATGCATCCAAGTGCGCCTTTGGTGTCGGTTCCGGCAAGTTCTTAGGGAGCCTGGTCACAAGAAGGGGGATCGAAGTGAACCTTGACCAGATCATCGCGATCCAGGAGCTCCAGTGTCCGACCTCGGCAAAACAAGTTCAGCGGTTGACCGGAATGGCTGCCGCCCTGAACAGATTTATCAGTCGAGCTTCGGACAAATGCAGACCTTTCTTCCAACTTTTGCGAAAGGGCTCCAAGTTCCAATGGACGTCGGATTGTTCTCAGGCGTTGCAACAGCTTAAACACTACCTTTCCTCTCCACCGCTGCTGTCGACCTCGACTATTGGAGAGGCACTGTACTTGTACCTGTTGGTCTCGGACCATGCAGTAAGCTCGGTGCTCATCAGAGAGGACAACGGCCAACAAAGGCCTATCTATTACACGAGCAAAACCTTGCTGGACGCCGAGACCCGGTACTTGCAGCTCGAAAAGCTCGCCTTGGCGCTTGTTAGCGCCTCGCGAAAGCTCTCCCACTATTTCCAAACCTTCACAATAGTGGTCGTAACAGAATACCCACTGAAGGCTCTCCTCCGGAAGGCAAACTTCTCTGGACGGATCTCCAAATGGGCTGTCAAACTGGGGCAATATCACATCAGCTATCAGCCCAGAACGGCCATCAAAGCTCAAGTCCTAGCGGACTTCATCGTGGAATTTACTCCTCAGAGTTCGGCACCGACCTCGCTTGACACCGAACTAGGGGGCGATAGGGGTGCAGAGGTTGTCACCGAGATCGAGCAAGAACGGTCCTGGAGAGAGCTCTTAGACTCGTCCTGGAAAGTCTTTGTCTACGGATCCTCAACATCCAAAAGAGTTGGCACTGGCATAGTCCTCCAGTCCTCAGAAGGCCTCGTCATCGAACAAGCTTTGACACTCGGTTTCAAGGCATCTAATAACGAGGCCGAGTATGAAGCGCTCATTGCCGGACTTAACAGTGCCAAAATCTTGGAAGCTCGATCCATAGTGGTTTTCAGCGATTCTCAGCTGGTGGCAAGCCAGCTCAACGGAGAATACCAAGCTCGGGACGACAGGATGGCGGCCTACCTTGCCCACGCCAGGGGACTTCTCTCCCAGTTCGAAAGGGCCGAGGTCCTGCAGATCGGCAGAGAATCCAACTCCCATGCAGACGCCCTCGCCAGCCTCGCCTCAGCAGTCGAAGCCGGTAATAAAAGAACTATTGAAGTAGAAACGCTGCGGGAGCCCAGCATCGACCTCCAGCAACCTCGGCAGCTCATGTGCCTTGATCTCGGCCTGAGCTGGATGGACCCCATCGTTGCATACCTGAAGGACGACCAGTTACCCGAGGATAGGACTGAAGCTCGGAAGGTCAGGTTAAAGGCGACCCGATTCTGGCTCTCTCCAGACGGCAGGCTCTACAGGAAGTCATTCACATGGCCCTACCTCGAGTGCGTTCACCCCAGCAAAGTCGACGATTTCCTCTACGAGATTCACGAAGGAATCTGCGGCAGTCATATAGGAGATCGGTCTCTTGCGTACCGAGCTATCAGCCAAGGTTACTGGTGGCCGTACATGCAGAAGGACGCCCAGCTCTATGCCAGAAAATGCGAAAAGTGCAAGAAGTTCTCTCACTCTCTCCACGAGCCAGCTCAGGACTTGAGCCCCCTCTCCAGTCCGTGGCCTTTCGCTCAGTGGGGCCTGGACATCGTCGGACCACTCCATCGAACTCCAGGGAACAAAAGATGGTTGATAGTGGCCACGGACTACTTCACAAAATGGGTCGAAGCTGAACCCTTATCCTCCATCACCGAATCAGACATGAAGAACTTCGTGTGGAAGAACATCATCACGAGATTTGGAATTCCCCGTACTCTCGTTTCCGACAACGGAACGCAGTTCGATTCTAACTTCTTCAAAAGCTTCTACCAAGAGTACGGCATTCGAAATGTCTACTCCACCCCGGCGTATCCTCAAAGCAACGGTCAGGCCGAGATCTCGAACAAAGTACTCTTCGACGGAATTAAAAAGAGACTCGACCGAGCCAAAGGTCGATGGGCAGAGGAGCTGCCTAGTGTTCTATGGGCCTATCGAACTACTCCAAGGCGCTCCACCTCGGCTACCCCGTTCTCCCTTGCCTACGGCATGAAAGCAGTCATTCCCTTTGAGGTCGGCCTCCCGACCTCGAGGTCGGAACTCTGCGACCAGGGCCTCAATGATCTGAACGTAGCGCGAGAGCTGGACTTGGCTGAAGAACGAAGAGAGGCGGCATCTATCCACCTGGCCGCCTATCGACAACAGTTGGCCAGGGGATACAACCCGAAGGTCAAGGAGAGAAAATTCACGATGGGAGAGCTAGTCTTAAAGAAAACACTTCCTGGCGACCGAGATCCAAACGAAGGCAAGCTGGTGCCCAACTGGCAGGGACCGTTCAGAATAACTTCAACAGCTGGGAGATCTGCCTACCGACTTGAAGACATGGAGGGGAAGGCGCTCCCGCGACCATGGAATGCGATGCATCTCAAAAAGTTCTACTTTTGAAAAATGTATAAAAGAATTCAAACATCAATTGTAAGACCCCGCCCCGAGAGTTTCCTTTTAGTGTTAATTAAGACGCATTTGAGCTATAAGTGAGATTAGTGGAAATGGGTTAAATCTGGATTAGAATAGCTTTTTATAGCTTTGGATAATTTTGGGAACTCTTTTAATCTAGTGGGGCCCTTTGGGGGTTCCTTTTAGTGTGTCCTGATTAGTTTTGCGATTTATTTGTTAATTCTGGAAATTTGTAATTGGCTCCGTTTAATGTATTTTATGATTCCCGACAACTTTCGTATTTGTTCCGTTTCCATTCGAGACTTCTAAACCCTACTTTGCCATTGATAGGGGTAAAACAATCTTTTTACACAAAACCTGGACTCTATTTTCAATGTCTTCGAAACTCGTAAAATATATACTTTTTGGAAAGTAGAAATTTCGACGATCAATTCTTCCTTCTTCGTCGAATCCATCTGAAGCCCGTAGATTGATGTTTTAGCTCGATTGGTTTTTTTTAAGTTGTGGGACCCATTGCCATTATCTATATAAGGGGGAGTCTTTTCCCTCTCTTCCTCTTCTTGCAACTTCTTGAGAAATAGAGAGTTCCAGCCCAGCCCTAGGTTCTTCCTTCTTGCCCTTGCTTCCCCATCTCTCAATCTGTCTCAAATCTATTGCTAAGTGTATAATGGAGGTAGTGATCTTCTTCCCCTCCATGAGAACTTCCTCTTGATATCTTTGTTTGAGAGAACCTTCCATTCCAAGCTATCTTTTGAGCAAACTCTTGCCATTAGAGGACTTTTCATGTAAGTTCTTCTTCTCATCTCTTGGTTGTGTATTCTTCTAGCCATGGAGGTGCTTCACCTTGATTATTGGAAGCTATCTCCATTTATTTCTTGATTTTGACATTCTAGGGTTGTAATGATGTATTTTGGGGATTCTTGTGTAGATTGTAGATTTTGAGCTTGATAGTGGATTAGAGCTTGACTAGCATACTTTGGAGACCAAGGCAAGTGGATGAATGGATTCGATTTGATTAAGCTCTTATTTTGTTGAAAATGTGGATTTCCACCACCCCCATTTCATTTGGTTCATTATGTTTTATAATGCTTTTAGAAATGTATTTATTGACATGGTTTCTCCCTTAGTTAGTTTTATGAGAATAAATACATTCATCATCAAGTTTATTTTAGTCATTATAAACCTCTTAAATGCTATTTGTACTTGCATTGAATGGGATTTGGATTGGTAGGTGAATTAAATGCATTAATGAATTGGTGGTTGGTGGAAAGAATTAAAGGTTAATTGGAAGGGAATAGACCCATTTCACGTCAGAAAATGGTTGGAATGGAGGTGAAATGGTTTGGGAAGCAAAGAACTGAAATATGCACCTGATGTGTAGTCCCCGCAGCTGGGCGGTCAGCGGGCGGTCACCTTGGCGGCTTGCCAACAGGTGACCGGCGGCTAGCCGACCCAGATGCGGTTAGAAACACAGAATGCTGTGTTTTGACAGGCGAACCGCGGTCAGCCGCGCGGTCAGCTCGCGGCTAACCGCCAGTTAAAACCCTGTGACCGCGAGGTAGCCGAGATGCGCGGTTAGAAACACAGAATGCTACATGTTAGCAGGGTGAACCGCGGTCAGCCCCGCGGTCAGTCGGCGGCTAACCGCCAATTAACCGACAGGTGACCGAGTTTTACCCAGAATTCCTGAGTCCTTTCTATTGGTTTCAGATATGGTATTTAAAGGGTTGGATGGGTTGTTCTGATGCCCTACCACCTTGAAAAGACCCAGGGGATGACATAAGGAGATCGACATAGAAAGAAACACCATTCGGAAAAAAGTATTGGGACTTTTAGATTCATCAACGTGCATAAGGAAACGGGTATGTCCTCTATCATTCGAGTACCATATTAAGGGTAATATGGACATACAAGATCCTTATACATGTTGCTTGAATATGGAAGCCTCAATATTTAGTCCCTAATGATATAAGGATTCATTGCATTGTTTTACCCAGATTATATGTATAATTACCCGATCTTACTAGTTTGATCTCAAATCCTGATTTATACACCGATATGTCCTGCCACCCCCGTTTAGGCATGTACGGATAATAATATGAAATGTGTGCCTACGAGCACCCTACCCCGCCTACCCGAATGTTTCATATTGATATGTTTTGTATACGTTTTGATTTCTCATGTAACCTATGAGTCGGCACCACTAAGCTTGGACGTCCGTGTCAGTCTGATCAACTGACTTGGGCCTCCCCCTTGTGCTCCCGCCAGTTGCAACTTGGATCCTGTCTTGTCCCGTTACCTGGTTCCGTGGCCGTGGTCTTGCCTAGCTATATGTATATGTATATGTATATAATGTTGGTTCTCGCCACTTCGTGTGCTCGAGCCCAACGCACTGAATGTGCTCTCATCACCTTAGTGATAGAGAGGATTTAGCTTGAGTGTGGTTGCCACCTAGTCAGTTCCTGTACCTTGAATACCCCACATGATTTATATTGCATCTGTACTTTAAATGAATCATGCATCCTGTTTTATGACAGTTTTCGTTACGTCTATGATATGCTTTGATTTCTTTATTGGTATTATCTATTCACCCACCTGCCAGACCGTCGTGTCTGACCCATTTTTGGTGGTACTCAGGTCCAGCTCCCGTTGTTGCCTTTGAGGAGGAGCCAGAGGGGGCGGTTGATGAACCGCAACGATTAGTAGAGTGGCAAGCTGACGGTGTTATGTAGACATTCGATTTAGCTTTGAGCTGCGAATATTTTGGGGAGATCATAGACTGATTCTTGATTTATACTTTTGGTTGTACTGGCCTTTGTTGGCCATTATTTTTGGGGGAATGTTAATTTAACTTGAGTTTTTGTTTAAACTTTAACTTCATATTTTGGGGAGGCTAATGAGATCATTGCTCACTCTGACATCATGTCATACCTGTGTATTAACAGTCTTATTTGATATGAATGGATTAAGAGTTTGATTTGCTACACGCTTCCGCACCAATATAAATGTTCTATGAGTGTATGAGGAATCCTCACCGCGGAAACCTGTGGGAAATTAAGGGAATGTATAATTATTGTTAATGAGTAGTTCTTTATCCACACCACACCGTCGCGGTCCCGGGCCCCGGTTCGGGGTCGCGACATCAATAAAAGGCGATTTTTCTGGAATGAGTCTTTACATTGCTTCGAGATCCCCCGCGGCTCGGCGCCTCTGTTCAGAGAGCCAACCGCCCTCAGCTCAGTGCCTGCACCAGCTTGGGCGGCACAGCCATATGCACATCAGGGTCCGGTAGCAGTACCACCCTCGCGGCTCGGCGCCTCTGTTCAGAGAGCCAACTGCCCTCAGCTCAGTGCCTGCACCAGCTTGGGCGGCACAGCCATATGCACATCAGGGTCCGGTAGTAGTACCACCCTCGCGGCTCGGTGCCTCTGTTCAGAGAGCCAACCGCCCTCAGCTCGATGCCTGCACCAGCTTGGGCGGCACAGCCATATGCACATCAGGGTCCGGTAGCAGTACCACCCGCGCGGCTCGGCGCCTCTATTCAGAAAGCCAACCGCCCTTAGCTCGGTGCTAGCACCAGCTTGGGTGGCACAGCCATAAGCACATCAGGGTCCGGTAGCAGTACCACCCTCGCGGCTCGGCGCCTCTGTTCAGAGAGCCAACCGCCCTCAGCTCGGTGCCTGCACCAGCTTGGGCGGCACAGCCATAAGCACATTAGGGTCCGGTAGCAGTACCACCCTCGCGGCTCGGCGCCTCTATTCAGAGAGCCAACCGCCCTTAGCTCGGTGCTAGCACCAGCTTGGGTGGCACAACCATAAGCACCTTAGGGTTAGGTAGCAGTACCTCCCCCACAGCACGGCACCTCTGGTCAAGAATTAACCGTTAGCTCGGTGCCAGGGCCGACTTCGAAGACATAGCCACTGACGTCTGGGTCCGGTGTTAGCAGCACCCCCGGCTCGTCAGCACGGTTGGGGCCGCGGTTTGAAAGGCCAGCACGGAAAAATGCCAATGTCCGATTTTAGCGCCTATTAAACTACTTGGCAAATTACCTGTGTCCACACCCATTCCACCATAAACAAGACACAAATCATACATAGGAGACCATGTGGAAAGAATGCTGTTTTATTACGTAAGAACCTGTCGGAATACAATGTGAAAAGAAAAAGAAGTACAAAATTCAAGGAGCTGCAGCTTCCTTATTACAATCAGTCCCGGTAGCGCTCTTGCTGGGAACAGCCGAGGCAGTCTCGGGAACCACCAGGGGAGCGGGGGCGACTTCTGATGAGGAGGGGGCTGGGGCGACTTCCGAGGCGGAGGGAGTTGGGGCGAATTCCGAAACGGCACGCAACTCCGAGTCCGAGCGAGGAAACCTGGGCGGATTCCTGAAAATGGGGCTGTCCACAGAAACCCCAATCCTTTTCAAGGCCGCCTTCCACCCAAGTGTCCATGCCCGATCTCGGATTCCTGGCAACTGTGCCTTATAGTCAGCCGCCAGTTTGCCGACCTCTTCGTTCATCACAGCGTCGTGCTCGGCTTGGTACTCTTCCTTGAGTTTGGCTTCCTGCCCTCTCAGAGCTAACTCAAGCTCGACCGCCTTCCCCTCCAGGGCCATCTCCAGTTTTCTTTCAGCTAGCCTTCTCTTGGAGGTGAGCCTCTTGTTCGTCCCCCGCAACATCTGCATGTCTTCCTCCTGCCGTGACAGCGCAAGCCGGACCTCGTCTAGCTCAAAGGAAAGGTGGGCGTTCTGGTCCGCCTCTTCCTTTGCTTTTTCCTTGAGGTGCTCGGCCAAGGCCTGCGCTGCATCGAGCTCGGCAAAAAGGTCAGCATCCTTTGCCGCCAGGGACTTCAGCGGCTCCTCCTTCTTCGCCGCCCAGACAGCTGCCCTGGCCTCGGCTGCATCCAGCCTCCCCATACCGGTCTGGCATTTTTGCAAAAGCTGCGGAAAGAAACAGTGTCAGCCAAAAGAACGCAGCAGAAAGAGAGTAATGTGAAGAATGAGGTTACATACCGCTACCAACGACCGCATTGAGGAGAGCAGCAGCGACTCGTTATCCATCCGCGCCCACCTCGCCATGTCCTGGGGAAGGGCGCAAGCCCATCCCAGTGCTGCAACCACTGCAGGGTTGACCGCTCGGTCGGATTCGGCTAATTGTCTCCCCAGCACGCCCTCAATGTCCGGCCTCCAAGGGACAAACTCAGAGGGAGTGGCAGTTTCCCCGACCGACACAGGCAATTCAGGAACAGGTGGGAGTTCGACCCTCGCCCTCTTTTCTGGCCTGCGCGCCTCGACGACCTCAGTAGGACCCTCTCTGCCTACTGAGTTGGAGGGCGATTCGTCGACGACTATTGCCGAAAGCTCAGTGCCGACCTTGACCGGGGCGGGAGGTCAGGCCTCGGCCTTGTCAATGGCTCCAGGACCCACCTCGGCCGTGGGAGTAAGAACCTCTGCAACAGCCATGGACGTCGTAGTCGGGGCGACGCTGGCGACCCGAAGAGGGTCCGGGGTCTCGCCCCCAATGTCCCCAAAGGCTGCGGCGGACAGGTCCTCGGCCATGAAGCGCTGACCGCGACTGCGCAGCATCTCAACTTCGGATTCTTCCGAGCTGGATGAGCTCCGAGACGCGCTGGAAACGACGAATTTCTGCCTCTGCCGCTTGCGCCTGGTCTCGGCTCTCGTGGTCCCAGCAGGTTCACGGCCTGGAGACTGTTCGCTCGATTCTGCCGGAAGCCCGCTGGGAATCGCGACGTCACTGTCTCTGAGATGGGGACCTCGGTCTGTACGGTCTCCGAGCTGAAGCTTTCTCCGTGCAGCACGGAGTCAATCCCGGTCACCCGCCTCGAGGTGGTGAAAGACTTGTAATGAGGAGTATACCCCAGAAGCGAGAACGCAGCTCGGCAGTGGTGGCCGCGGTATTTTCGCACCTTCTCGTGCCAGTCTCTGTTCACCTTTCACTGGTTTCTTCTGGCCAACTCCCTTCTCTGCCGAAAACCTGCACAGACAGAACAATGTTAATAGAAGGAAAGAAACAAATAAGGTTAAACTACAAACCAAAGGGACCTCGGCCTTTACTTGGGGGGACTCCTATTCTTCGTGGGATCCGGGCTGTGGTGCTGGACTCTGCCTCGCCGAACTCCCATGCCCCTCTGACAAAGACACGGCCCTCTCCCGCATATTTATTGGAGTCTTCCAGCGCGGTCACAAAGGCAGTTCGGTGGACCCTTAGCCGGAGGTAATAGGTATTCCCTTCTGCGGATTTGCAGAGGTCATACGCCTCCTCGATGTCCGAACACCGAGGTTGATTGTAAGAATCTCATTCAGCCGCACTACTCCCATGATGATTTTATACCCATTGGGAAGTAGCTGGCAGGGGCTTAACTCCCACTCCCGGAGACAATCCCTAAGGAGTGGGTGAAGGGGGAACCAGATTCCTCCCTCCACGACGGACACTAGCCAAAATGGCATCTAGCCGTCGCTGTATGAGATGCCATCGTCAGGGCCGTCTGGCCTAACTTCTACGTTCGCAGGGAGCTTGTATGCCTCCCTGAACAAGCCTATGGACAGTGGGTCCCCCAGCCGTGCCTGTAAATGCCCATTCTCTACCCTAAACGAAGAACTGCCTACTAAAAAAGGAGAAAATGGAAGGAAGAAGTCCTACGATGGAAGGCCGTGCAAACAGAAATGCTCGCAGGCAGTATTGTTCTCCAGCAGAATGCAACAGAGGCTCCGGAAGATCGAAAAGAATGGAGACGGAGAAGGTGCCCTAATTTATAAGGGTTGGGGGCGCCGTTCCAGATTTCAAGAGAGGCCTTTAATGAGGCATTACCTCGAACAGCCCTAACGCCGTCTCGGGCTGCCCAGGCGTCCTACATATATGATTGCGTGCCCTTCGGAGAAGAGACACGTGGCACCAGCGGCGCATTTCCTGAGGACTATTAAATGCCTCGACAGATGAAAGGATGAATGCCTTGATAGACGAAAGGATAAATGCCTCGACAGACGAAAGGACAAATGCCTCGATAGGCGAAGAGACACCTCGATGAGCCACCCCACGTCAGCAAAAGATAAGGAGGAACCCTCCCTGAACCGAGACTCTACCATCTCGGCAATGCTTCACACTCCGGGTACTCTTAAGATCAGTGGCAGTGCCGGTTTGACAAAGCTACTCAGCTTCCGACCTACTCGAATGAGCTCACAGGTCAAAAGCTAGGGGGAGATTGTGTGGGTGCACAGCCAACCGAGACTACGGTTCATACACCAAGTCTCGGTCATGGGCGGATGTCCAATTTTGAGAATGACAAGGAGTTCGGTTATTCGGACCAACAACTTAAACAGAGAAAGCATTGCGACATGAAGTCGACCACACCTATTTCATCAGAGACAAGGAGAAAGGAAGCCAGAATGCGAAGAAGGTTTTCATTAATCGAAGATCCTGATTACAAGATAAATGGAGATACAATAAAAGAAAAATTACAAAAAGCCTCAGAGGGCTGCAGCTTCCACATTGCAATCAATCTCTGGAGGGACTTCAGGAGGGACCTCGGCCACGACCGCGCTGGCCTCGGGAGCGGTCGGGGTAGCTTCAGAGACGACCGCGCTCGCTTCAGGAACGCTAGCCTCGGGAGTGACGGCTTCAGGAGGGGCCTCGACGATCGCGGGCGCTTGGGAGCCCTCGGGATCGGCGCTGGCAGCTGGAGCCTCTTGAGGCGCCCCGGGGGCGGTGCTCGCCTCCGAACAGGCTTGCGGAGGAAGGCAAGAGGAAGCCCGAGACACGGCTACGAGTTCCGAGTCCGAGCAGGAGAATTTTGGGGGATTTAGGAAGAGAGGGCTATCTTCGGGGACCCCAGCCTTGTTCAAGGTTGCTTTCCACCCAAGCTTCCAGGCTCGGTCCCGGATCCCTGGCAGCTAAGCCTTGTAGTCAGCGGACAGCCTGCCGACCTCCTCCCCCATGATGGAGTTATGCTCAGCGAGGAACTCCTCCTTGAGCCTGGCCTCTTGTTTTGCCAGAGCAGACTCAATCTCGGCCGCCTTCCCCCTCAGTGCCATCTCCAGGGAACCTTGTGCCTGGTTCCGCTGAGAGAGGAGCCTCCTGTTTGTCCCTTTCGCACTCTGTAGGTCGTCTTCCAGTCGCTTTACCGCAATCCGGAGATCGTCAAGCTCAGAGGCAAGGTGGAGGTTCTGGGTCCTCTTGTCCCCCAGCTCGTCCTTGAGGCGCTCGACCTCGACCTTGGACTCCTCGAAATCAAAGACGAGGCCAGCATTTCTGGCCACCTCTTCTGCCAGCATCGCGTCCTTAGACGCCAAGGACGCCCGCAGCTCGTCCGTCTCGACCACCCATTCCGCCTCCCGCGCCTCGGCTGCATCGAGCCTCTCAATGCCCATTTGGCATCTCTGCAACGCTGCAAGATGAGAACCCGAAGTCAATAAAATGACACCGGACTAAAAGCTATGAGGGAAGAATATTGCACTTACCGACACCAGAGATCGTATCGAGGAGAGCAGGAGTGACTCGTTGTCCATCCCAGCCCACCTCGCCATGTCTTGAGGAAGGGCGCAGGCTCGTCCCAGCGCTGCGACCACTTAGGGATCGGTTGCGGGGTCTGTCTCGGCCAGCTGCCTCCCTAGAACCTCCTCGATGGCCGGCCTCCACGGAGCCAGAGGGGGAGGCAAGATTGTCCCGCCAGCAGGCGGAGGTGAGGAGGGGCCAGGCGAGGCCTCAACCCTTGCTCTCTTCTTGGGTCGCCCGCCCTCAGCGACCTCGGCGGAGCGAGCCCGACCTCCAGCCCCCACAGCATGTTCAGGGGGTGAGTCATCCACGACGACGGCCGGAGGCAGAGCTGAGGCGACCTCTGCCGCGTTAGGCCGAGCAGCCCCGATCGCGGCTGTACGGACCGTCTCAGCGTCTGGGGCAGGAGTGCCACCCGCAAATGCCAGAGGCATCGCAGCCACTGCCTGAGGGGGATCCCGGACCTCGCCTTCGATGTCCCCGAAGGCCGCCGCAGACAGGTCTTCTGCAGCGTAGCGCCGCCCGCGCTGGCGTAGCATGTCCTCCTCTTCCTCTTCCTCTTCCTCTTCCTCGGAGCTGGAAGCTACTAACCTCCTCCTTTGGGAAGGCCGGGGCTTGGTTCCCGAGGTCTCGACAGGCTCCGTGACGAAGATTGTTGGAGCACGGTCCCTCTACTCAATTAGACGTCCGGTAGGAATCGAGACAGTCACTGCCGCCGAGCCGGGCACCGCGGTCGTCGCTGGTCCTTGACTGACACCTTCCCCGCTCAGCACGGAGTCTATTCCCGACACTCTTCTGGAGGTGTTGAAGGATCTGTAGTGGGGCACGTACCCCAGGAGAGACCACGCAGCACGGCAGTTGTGGCCGTGGTAGCTTCTCACCTTCTCGTGCCACGCGCCGTTCACCCTCTAGTGGTTCTTCCTGGCAAGCTCCCTCTTTTCGCAGAAATCTGCATAGACAAAACTATGTCAGGAGCCAGGCATAAAAAAAAAAGAAAAAGAGATAACTACAAACCGAAAGGACTTCAGTCTTTACTTGGAGGAGTTCCTATTTTTCGAGGAACTTGGACCGTGGTGGCAGGCTCCGCTTCACCAAACTCCCATCCTCCTCTGACGAGTACTCGGTCTTCGCCCGCGTACTTATTGGAGTCCTCCAGCGCGGTCACAAACCCAGTCCGGCGGACCCTCAGCCGGAGGTAATAGGTGTCCCCTTTTGCGGATTTGCAGAGGTCATACGTGTCCTCGATGTCCGGGACACCGAGGCCGATTCTCAGAATCTCGTTTAGCCGCACTACTCCCATTATGATTTTGTATCCATTGGGAAGTAGTTGGCATGGGCACAATCTCCACTCCCGGACCAGTGGATGCAGGGGGAAGCGGACACCTCCTTACACTACAGAGACCAGCCAGAACGGCATCCAGCCATTACGATAGGCGAGGCCATCATCAGGGTCATCCGGTCTGACCTCCACATTGGCGGGGACCTTGTATGCATCCCTAAAATGATTTATGGAACATGGGTCTCCTAACAGATGTCTATAGACCCCCATTCTCAACTCAGACGAGGGTTTACCTAAAAGAAAAGACGAGGAAAACGGAAAGAAGTCCTACGAAAGGGGACTGCACAAGCAAGATCGTTGGAAGTTCGCAGGCGTCGGAGAAGTTCTCTTGCAGAGCGCAGTAGGAATTTGAAGAAAGTAGAGGAAAGTGAAGAAGAAGGAGGCGCCCTGATTTATAAGGCCTAGGGGCGTCGTTTCGACTTTCGAGAAGAGCCTTTAAGAGGCGTCCCCTCAATCAGCCCTAACGTCTCCTCGAAGTAATTGCGAGACAGCCAAAAGAGGCGACACGTGCCACCATTGGCGCGATGTCAAAGGGCTATTTAATATCCTGGACAGGCGAACGGACATCTCGAAGGTGACCGTACGTTAGCGATGGCCACCAGGCCTAGGGAGGACCCCCCTGATCTGGAGCTCCTCTGTCCCGGTAGCTCCCTCCCGTACGACGGTAACTCTCTCTCGAGCTCGGTAGCGGAGCCAGCTGTACAGTCACCAAGCTTCCGACCTCCTCAAGCTAGAGGGCTCTCAGAAGTCAAAAGCTAGGGGGCAATTGTGTGGGTAAAACACCGTAATGACGAAATTAAGCAAAGATTACAGCAGGACTCGCTGATCACCTCAGCCTCTGTGGTCATAGCCCGTCAGCTCGGCAGCTCGGTCAAGAGTACCAGCACGGCAGCACGGTTAGACAGCTCGGCGTGAATGCCAGCTCAGTACAAAAGCACACCTCGGCCAAGCCATTCTTGGTCTTGGACCAAAATGCTGAAGGCAGAGTGGGCCGCCACCTTCCTCCTAGAAATACGGCGCGTCTTGACAGATATGAGCATTTATTTATGACGATAGGATCGCTCATTTATGGCGATAAGAAGTTAGCTTTATCAGCCCTGTACATCAACTGACTGAAGGCATGGAAAGTGAGGATGGGATGTTGCCCATTTTACCTACTGCTGCCCGTCAGGGTAAGGATGGATGGGACCTCACCCCACCTACCCCCACTCACAGAGAGAATGAATGAGGAGCGCTCACATATATACACATGGGATCAGCCCCATGAAGATACGCGATACACAACTCACAACACGCTCCATATCGTCTCATTCCCCTCCTCCTCCTGCTTAGTTTTCTCAGAACAAACTCAAGCATCGGAGCGCCTTCGGCTCACGGCAGCCAGGGGCTCTGACTCTTGCCTTTTTCCTTCCTTTTCAGGTTCTTGGCGTTCAGTATTCCCTCTCCAAAGAAGTTTACCTCGATCTTATCTCAATCTAAGTAGGTGCCGTTTTTACCGCCTACAATATCATTAGCATATGTTATGTAGGAAGATCTTCAAGAGAGAATTTGCTCCTTAGTTTTTAAACAGGAACTTCCAATCTGGCCCGCCTATGATGAATATCAAACCTTCACTTAAACCAACCCCTCGATGAAGTGACACTCACCCTGATTTGTAATTGAACTCTAATACAAAACATTGGATTTTGAAAGAAAAAAAAAACCCTCATTCGTCTCAACCACTACCCTCCTTACCCTGCTCCTGGACTTGTTCTTGGGGTTGGTTCCCACAAAGATGCCGGAGCTCTTACTGTCCTTTTCATAAACAATTATCATAAAAGATAAAAAAAACACGCAAAAAAAAAAATCCATTTTCAAAATCATAAAATGAAGGCTCAAACCATCAAATCTAAGATCAATCCAAAAACAAGACTCAGAAAACTAAGAGAAAGAAAAAACTAACTCAGCAGCATTTTCTAACTGAACCTGTTGGATCGTTTTATTAGTGGTGCCCCACATGACCACAACTTCATATCTATGAAACGGTCCTCTCCCTCTTTAGATTCCATTTATGGTCTAAAAGGGTATTTACTGGTTGCCATTAACTGCTAATTTAAATGGACAACTTAGGGATTTATTTCTCTTCTTGATGGAAGGAGAGGTTTAGGGCCTATAAAAGGCAACCCGGGTAACTCTCTTATCTACGATAGTTTCTTTGCAACCATCACTTACCGGGGAAGAAAGGCAAAATATAAGAGAGTTGTGATTCCCCATCGAAGACCAACTTTCTGTCGGATCGAAGTTTCAAGATGGCACAAATCAGGTACCATTTAACTATTCTATTGGTTTAGATTTGATGTTTATATTATTATTGGATTGATCCGAGAGGGTTTAAAAAACCCAAAGTTTTTCTAACAGAACCCACCTCCAATCAAGCCAAAAATTCCAGGAATATTGTTGAAAAGGAAAATAATATAAGAAAAGAGAAAAGTGTTACACAAATCTTAAGATCCAACTCTTCAATGAATACTAGAAAACACAAAAAGAAATGTCAAATTCGGAAAGTTTCAAGGGCCAATGTTTGGATCTAATTCAAATAAGGCAGAGGTTATAGCCATGAGGACTGAATGTCGAGAGCTTATTCAGCTTGATATTCTGAATTTGAACAAGAGCCCATAGCATAGCTGGAAGGTACCCATTGTCACAATCACAAGGTTGAGTGTTAAAGTCATGTTACCAATAAAAAAAAGGGATACTATTATTGAAGGGCATCCGTTTTGTACAATGTAATGGGAAGCTACAAATCATATTTGTCAAAAACAAGATGAGGAAAAACCTACTTCAAGATGAAGTGGAAAGAGGGGAAAGGTTAGAAAAGTAAAAACAACTAAATTGACATTCACACAGAAAAAAAAAAAGTTCTTTCAGGATAGAAATTTCAAGCATCCCATTCTAGAATAAATAAATAAAAATGGAATACATAATGATGCAAAAAGATATTCCCAACTAATATAGACGCACCTCTGTAAGAAACAAATGGAAAAGGTGTATCGGATTAAAAATACTTGATATATACAGATGTTTATCTCCTTTCACCTCGTCAATAATATTGTCGTTCTGTTTGAATTGACTACATAGTTTTTAAAAAGAAAAAAAAAGGGTAATCAAAGTTTGCCTAGACCAACCAACCAGATAATTAACAAGAAAAGAAAAGGTCTGCTTACATTAATTAAGAGGGAGAGGTAGTGCTTAACTCTATGTTAGGGAAGGAGGTAAAGTGGGGGGAAGGAAAAAAAGAGAGGGTAAAATGGAGGAAAAGTTAAAATAGAGGGTGTTTTACCTTCAAAACTAGGGGAAAAGAGGGAGGCAAAGAGGGGATTTCCCTCCCCTCTTTGACTAAACAAAAAAGTGGAGGGAAAATTAGTTTTCTCTCCCCTCCCCGTCATTTTCCTTTCCCCTTAAATTTTAGAATAACAGTCGCAGGCAGAGGCGGACCCACGAATTTGAAATTCCTCTTAAAATTGTACTGGGCCTTGGCCCACGGCCCCACATGACTTAAATCGTGGCCCCGTATCAAAAAGGGTGGAATGAAAAAAAAAAAAAAACCAACTCATCTTTCGACCTTCCCTCTTCCTTCGATGGTTCGACGTGTACCCTTCTTCCTTCTTCTTCGAGTGCACGAATCTCTCCCACTTTCGTCGGACATCTATGAGGATCTTTGTGCTTCAGGTAAACTCTCTTCCTCTCTGTCGCCTCTTTCTATCTGTCGGACATACATTTTAATGGCTTCTATGTCGGCTATCTCTCCCTCTCCGCCTATTTTCTTTGATTTCATTCATTAATTTAGGTCTTGCACAAAGAAGTTAAGTTTTTTTTTTTTGGTTTCATGGTTAGGGTTAGGGTTGTTTTAATTTATGGATTCTAAGGCTTTTTATTTATGATTTTCGTTGTTACATTACTTGATTTTGGTTTTTTTTTTTTTTTTTGGTCTTGTGTTCTTGGTTTGATTTATGAATGAGTGAGATTTGTGGGCTGTTGCTCTTCTTGTCGTTCAAATTACCTGACAACAGGGACATGGATGGGTCCACTTTCTCATCCAATATCAACAAACCCATTCGTATGACAAGCTGCTTCTAGATAGTGGGCATTCTGGTAAATGGATAAATCATCATTCCTGTATTCGACATTCCATCTCTCTAAATGTCATGGTGTCAGAGCAAGGTTGACCTTCTTTGATCTTCTCCTAACTCATCTTCCAAACATTGGGAGCCAGCCTATGATCATCTGTGATCATCCTCTTCAGCCAGATCATCTCTGATCTTCCCTGATAATCTCAGATCCGATGTGGCCCACCCGTGATCATCACCAACACATCAGCGGAATATTACCATCTTGGTCGCTTGGAGCTTCTTGGATTTATGAAGATTTTTTCCTGAATTTTTGACCATCAGAGGTAGGTTTTCTACCATTTGTTGTGAAAATTCATTCTTTTCCAATAGTTTTCATCTCGGCCGTCCAAAATCCTGGATCTGGGTTTGATCTTCATGGAACCACCTCCAGTTGTTACATAAAAATCCTCTCTTTTCATCTCCACACTCTGATATGTGTTTAGATCACCAAGTGGGGCCCACGTGTGGAATTACCCATTGACGACAGGGACATTTTACGTGCTTGTGCTTGTGCTGCTTACGATTGATGCTGCTGCCCTCTTTTTCTCAATTGCTGATGACTACTGTTGATTCCTGCTGTTAATTCTTGCTGCTTATTGGTGGATTTCTACTGTTTTTTTCTTGCTTTTGTCTACTGGGAACTGATCTGGATTTCCTGCCCTAGATTTCTACTGTTTTTGTCTGTTGGTTGCTATCTGTTATTATCAATTGTGGCTGTGGTCTATTTGCAATTGGACTATAATGGTGCTACTGCCCCAGGACTGATTTTGTGTGTACTTCTTACTAGTCTTTAGTAATGGACAAACATGAGATAACCCTAATTCATTTTGATGGAACAAATTATACCTCATGGGCCTTCAAATTTCAAATTTACTTGGAAGGAAAAGAACTATGGACACACATTGATGGATCTGAACCTCAACCTGCGGAAGATGATAAAAAGATTTTAGCTTAGAAAACGAAGGATGATAAAATCAAGACCTGGTTGCTGGGCTCTGTTGAGTCACATTTTATTCTCAACCTCAAACCCTGCAAAACTGCCCGTGAAATGTGGGACTATCTTCAGAAAGTTTATCAACAAGGCAATGCTGCTCGCCAGTTTCAATTGGAACTTGAAATTTGATGGACCCGTCCTTTTCTTTCTCGCCTTCCTCCGTCCCGGGTCCGCCGGGGTGCGGCGGGGCGAAGAGAAAAAAAAGAGCAAGCATCAACATTTTTTTTTTTGTACGGGTATGCCAGATTTTCTATTCTACTTGGAATTTGAAGTGGTGATCTGGAGATTCACCTTCACAAGTAGAAAAGGAAATCAACTTTTTTTGTAACTTTCCATTGCACATATATTTTAAAGAAAGAGACAAGGTTTTAAAATGCCGTGAAAGGCAGTTTTGTGCCGTAGAAAGACGATTTTGTGCCGTAAAAGGCAGTTTACAAATCTCATCAAAATGTAAAGACAAGAAATGTGATTTTTATGTTTCTATAAAAAAAATACAATACAATGGAAAAGTAAGAAAAGGAATCTGACTTCTCAAGCGATTGTGGGGACTCGTTCAGATCCACGGTCGCGAGTCATGTATGGGCTCCGCCATCATCCTTCAGATGAGAACACTTGATGCTTTGATTCACTTGGCTTGGCTTGGACCTCGGATTTTTAGAGGATAAAGACCGAGAGAAGGTCTTATATCCAATAAAAAACCAAGTAGACGGGTTGAAAAGCCGCATCTAGGCCATGTTGGATAGAAGAAGAGAGGAGATCTTGGGGGGGGCGGCCCCCCAAGGGACTTCGATCACCTTGTAGTGCTTGCAGCAGAGTTTCTTCAAGGTAAGAGAGCTTCTTTTTTGCAGAGAATTCTTCAGGATAGTTTTCAGACAATTTTTCTGGACCCAATTTTCAAGACCCCTTCCCTTTGGAATGACCGCCTATTTATAGGCTTTTGGTGGCCATTAGGAAGGTTTTATGGGCATTAATGATATTAATGCTCCATGATGGGAGGAGTTACAAGATTTAATTTCATAATTTTGTAACTCCTTTTTCTTGGATTTTGATTGGCCGATGAAGAGTAATGGGCATTTAATCTCCATGATGATGGGAGTTTCATGATTAATTACCATGATTAATCTCCACAATGATAGGAGTTACATGGTTAATTGTCATGATTAATTGAACTTGTAACTCCCATTTCTTAGCTTCTGATTGGGCCGTTCAAAATAATGAGTTAATGACCCTAATAAATTGCCATAAAAGGGTCATTTAACTTCATTAATTGGCTGCCGAGTCGCTTGAAGAGTCGCGGGCCGCGCCGCGTCTTTTGGAATTCTTCTTGCGATGATCATCGATGGATCCATATGTTGCTTGATGTCGGATGACGATGAAAATTCAGACATTGCTTGCCACTAATGGTCCGGCAACATCTGTCCAGTCGATTTCTTGATCGGTCGGGCAGAAAGTGTGCTTTCTTGGTCGGCCGGTTGGCGGTTTCGGAGTGTCCGATGATGGTTAAATGATTTTGATAGCGGATCCGTGATGTTGACGAAGATCGACGGATATCATGCCTCAAAAATTAGATTTTAAGAAAATCACAGGGGCTAATCATTGCGAAACGTGAAAAGAATCGGAAAAACGAACGTTTTGGCGGAAATCCGGCGACCCGAATTTCCAGGGTCGCCGGCGACCATGGGGCTGGCGACCTTGGACTTTGGTCCATTTTTCGGCCGCCTTCCGGTCGCCGTTTCTTGGTCGTTTCTCGGGCTTTTTCGCTTCTTTTTTTTCCTGTATTTTTCTTTGACGTTTCTCCTCATTTATTGGCTCGATTCCTCTGAAGAAAAACCGTCGAAAGGCTGTGCAAATCAGAGCACAAAGTTTCCTATTTTTGGAAAAGCTGAAGACTCTGTAGCCGATTTTCCGCCAAGAGTTGAAACTGGGTCAAACGATGTCGGAATTACCTGAAATTTGAGGTGAAGCTTCTTGGGCATTAGATAGGACCAACCATGGGATTTTATTTGAGTTTTAAAGCCGTTTGGGGTCCCGCCGATGCTTGACTTGATTTCACCGTGTGGAAGATGTCGAGCTTTGATGTACGGTCATCCGATGTCCGATTGACCTAAAATTTGACGGGGAGCCTATTGGAGTCATTTTGAGATGATCCATTAGCTCTGATTTGGGTGCCATGGTCCCAGGGAGCTTCGCCGCCGGTAGGCTTGATTTTGCTTCGGAGCATCAAAACCGGGTCAAACGTTGTCGGAATGACCTGAAATTTGACATGCAACCCTTTGGAAGCATGCAGAAGGTACTCATGTGTTTTGTTTGATGAGTGGCGACATCAGAGGTTCTCGTCGCCGGGAGGCTTGATTTCGCCGTTCGAGAGTTGATGGAGGGTCAAACGGTGTCGGTTTGACTTGAAATTCGACATGGAGCCTTTTGGAGGTATTTTGAGACCATCCATAGACTCTGATTGAAGATTTGATGTATTTGACATTGTCGTCGTCGGGAGCTCCCTCTCAGCTGTTGAAGGATTGAAGTTAGGCCAGATGGTGTCGAAATGACCCGAAACTTCATGTGTACCCTTCTTTTGGCTATTTTGAAGGATCTTGCAGTTTTTGTTTGATTCTGACAAGATCTGATGCTTGAAACAGCTTTGCCTGTTTGTAGTAGGATGCGGCTCCATATAGCTTTTGATGTTGAGGAGGCTAAGTGACATTTTTGGTGTCAACAAATGCCCCCTCGAGGTACAGCGACGAATTGGATAGCCTTTGCAGTCGATGTGCCTCGAAGAAAACTTTGAAGGAGAACTTCTGACTTGACCAAGAGTTTCTGAGCATTTTTCTTGATAGTGTAGCCTTTTGAGTTTCCAAGGGAATTTTATGGCAGTGAGAGACATCACGTGCCATCTCAAGGCAAAATTTTGAAAATGACATTTGGGTTGGGTTTTTGGATTTTGGATTTTCTTTTTGACCTTGTGAACCTAAAGGCTTTGTGTTGCGCATCAGGCGGTCAAGAAGGTTTTTGGTTTTTGACCTTGTGACCTAACAAGCTGTATGTGGCAGGTTAGGGGGTCGGGTTTTGAAATTTGATTTTGGTCTTGTGACCTAACAAGCTGTATGTGGCAAGTTAGGGGACCGGGATTTGGTTTAGGTTTTGGCCTTGTGACTCAACGAGCTGTATGTTGCGAGTTAGGAGACCATGATTTGGATTTTGGTCACTCTTTGGGACAACTTTGGGTTCGTTGGAGTGGTTTGGGTTTTTATGGAATGCCAATTTCAAGGTTTTGGCTTAATTTGGTTCATGAGGTGGGATGGTTTAGATTTTTTGGAAACTCATGAGGCTTGGATTTTTTTGTATGGTCCAATCAACTCAAATGAGGCATGGAACCATTTTTGTAAGCTCTTGGTAAGAGGAATTTTGACTAAAAGCCACTTTTAGTGCCTAGGTGGTCAAACCTGGCTCATGTGGGCTAACCCATGGGACTTTAAGCTTTAAAGATGGCTTAGATCTCATGTGGTATCATTTTTGTTAAGAATATCTAAGAATATTCTTACTTGGAGAGAATCTCTCAAGTTTCCTTGATTTTGGGAGAGATTTTCTCAAAGTATCTTTCTTTGGGAGAAAGTTTCTCATAATCCCTCTCTTTTTGGAGAGAATTTCTCAAAAGATCTCCTCATTGGGAAAGAATATCCCATAATTCCTTTCTTTTAGGAAGTTTGCTAATTTGTAGCACTTACCTCCTTTCTTTTCTCCTCCTCTCCTCTTTTGGTTTGCTTTCTTCTATAAAAGCAAGGGGATTAGATCTCTTGTTGCTATTGCTCTCTTTTTGCAAGAACCTTCAAAAGTACTCCAAGATCAAGAATTCTTCTTCTTCAAGGATCTTCAAGCTTTTTCTTCTTCTTCTCCATCAATGGCTTCAAGTAAGTTTCTTCTTTTTCTTAAGAAACCCCATGTAGGAATAGAAAAAGGTTTTCATTCTTTTCTTTTCTTTTCTTTTTCTTTCTTTTTTTTTTCTTTTCCACGTGCATCTTTTTTTTTTTTTTACACGTTTTTTTTTCTTTTTCTTGCACGGTTTTCTCTCTCTTTTTTTTTTTACCGTGACTTTTCTTTTTTTTTTCTCACGGTTTTTTTTTTTTTTTACCGTGTGTCTTTTTTTTTATCTCTTTTTTTTTTTGTGGCCGTACGGACAAGACCGTACGGTCATGGCCTTACGGCCACGTGGCCTGTGGGCAATTTTTTTTTCTTTCTCTCTGTTTTTTTTTCGAAAAGAGATTTTCTCTTTTCATTTTTTTTTGGGTTCTGAGATGCGCATGCATGGCAACTTTCCTTTTATGCATTTTTTTTTTAGAAAATGGAATTTGGAAGTATGATAGTGCACACCTGGAAATCTTTTCGCAAGTCTTGGGATTTGGAGCTCGCAGCAATGTTGAGCTCTTTCTTGGTCTTGCGGGGATTTTCTGAGGAGCTTTGCAAGTTTTGGATTCTGGAGCTCGCAGCAATGTTGAGCCCTTTTCCGATCTTGCGGATATTTGAGAAGCTTTGGCTTGATCTCGCAGCAATGTTTGAGTTCGAACCTTCTTCGAGAATTTTCCATGATTATGGGCTTGCAGCGATGTTGAGCCCATCTTCAAGCTCCTATTTCTTTCGGGATGTTTCCCTTTTCTTTGGAATTGCCCCGGAATCATGCCAAAATTTCGCTAGATTTTTTTTAGCAAAATTTTGTCATTTTGATGATTGATTTTTTTTCTTTCCATCCTTTGCAGGTAGTTCCTCCAGAACGAACAAGGGTAAGGAGCTGGTCACTGATGCGCCTCGCCGTTCTACCAGATCCTCTAATGCGGCCGTACAGCAGGCCTGGGAGGAGGTTCAGTATGTTGAAAGGAACTTGGAAGAGTGTGACTCACTCAACCGAGATGAGATGAGGCAACGTTTGATTGCCCTCAAGGATGAGGAGTATTATAAGATTATGGTAAGCAACCATCCCTGGGTCACGGACGATCAGAGCATTGTGCCTAAGCCTACCTTCTTCTTTGGTGATGCTGTCCCCGACGATCCAACATACCAAAGGAGATGTTTTCAGTTCTCTTTCACAATTGATGGTGAGAAGCGAACTGTTTCTACCCGGTCGTCCTTCGATCGAACAATCTCGATCATGAGCCTTTCCTCCACATGCTTGAAGAGGGAAGATCCTCCAAGCTGGGTGAAGAGGACAAGTGTGATCAAGTCCGGGGTTTTTGTTGGCGGCCCTTCTGGTTTTGCAGAGAAGTCGCTTGCCCGTATGGACATTTTGATGCCGGCCGGCGGCTACCAAGGTTCAAACCATTCTTCGGTCGATTTGAGATCGGTGGGCCTTGGCATTTTCAAGGGCGATGGCAGCAATTGGGTGAAGCCTTTTCGACTTTGTGGTCGTTTCAGTGCGGACTCGAGCTGGGAGTCGTGGACTGATCACATCCTGCAGGTTGGCTGTGCCATTCTGAAGGAGGCCGAGATTTTTGATGCGGTTCGCGCTTTTCGACAAACCGTGGTTTTCTCCGATGAGGCTTTTATGGCCATGCTGGAGTCGTTCCTTCCACAAACCAACACCTTCGTTGTCACGAATGGTGAGATTGGTTTTTCTTTAAAGGAACTGAGTGCCATCACTAGGCTGCCTATCCTCGGCAATCTCTATGAAGAGTTTATGCCTGTCGACAGCGTCCTTGAGGAGCAGTCTGAGGAGTTCAGGCTTTTGTACTTTCAGCTCGTCGCCTTCTATGATTTTTTTAAGGAGAAGGAGGGCTCGAAAGTCCGGTGTAGCAGTTGGAGGAGTGGTAGCTTTCTATCTTCCAACTTCTTTGACAGCGGGGAGTCTTCTGAGAGTACGACCCAGGAAGCCAAGGCTAAGAACCCAGATTCGAAGAAGATCTCCGTCATGCGAGAGAATTTGAGGGTATTCTTCGCAAGCCCAAACGCCATTCATTCTGACATTGTGCTGAGGAGAGATCTCACTGTCTACCTCACTTATTGGCTGGGTGAGGCTGTTTTTGCTGGAGGAGATGGAACGCACATCAGGCCGCATTGCATTTTTCCGGCTTGTCAGATGGCGTTTGGAGAGCGGCTTGCTTTGGTGCCTGCTCTTTACTCCTATTTGTGTACCAAACTGCAGGCTGCTGCTTTCCTGGTTCGGCTTGGGCTTCCCATGAACAAGGTATTTTCAACCCACATTTTCTATTCGTGGTATGTATACCACTGTCCCAGTTTCCACCGATTGGGTGCTGCTTAGGACGATGACCCGTTTATCGGTTGGCTAGAGGGAAGCCTATTTCTGAATCTCTTTTATCTGCCCGCTTGAGGATCCGACGATTCTGGGACGTCGAGATGGGGCAGTCTTCAATGAAGCTTTCTCCGGGTTTGAGGAAGAAGGCTTTTGATTTTGGTGTCTCCCGTGATTCGACCAGGGCAGGGTCTGGGAGACACTATTCTTTGACAAATGCAGAGAGGAGTTGGCTTTTTAACATACGTGTCGGCACGATGGTGTACCGCAAACATCTTTTCGTCGACATCCAGCTGTATGTTCTCTCGCGTTTTGCCATGCAGTTGGGCTTCTCTCAAGGCATTGTTGGAGCGCCTTCGAGCAAGGTGAAGCGTTTTGGAGGTCTGCAGGACGGGAGAAATGCATGGGCCTTTTATAGCGCGGAAGACACTACTGCCCTGATTTCTTATCCTGAGTTGCCTACTTTTCGGACGACTGGCTTTACAAAATGGTTTGTGGAGAGCTTTTCAGCGTACCGGGGGCTTTCCAAGAAAGAGCTTGATGTAAAGCAGTCTTGCGGGAAGGGCCTTGGGAAGTCAGACGGCGTTCGCCGAGAAGAAGTTCTGGCTTTCCTTTCTGGAGAAAGGCACAGAACAGGTTTTCTCTAGGAACAGGACGTCGTCAGACTAGGAGCTGCACAAGAGATACCTGGTGAGGTCTTGGAACAGCTTGCCAAGGAGGAGGCTGAGGTTGCTGCTTGGATACAAGCCGAGCGAGCAAAGGCTTCCATGGATTCTACTGGCAAGAGCAGACCGTCCAGTGAGGACTCTGGCGAGAGGCCTGATTTTGATGGTGGGGAGGGTGCTTCCAGCAGTTTGTCCCGTAGGGGCAAGAGAAGAAGGGGAAACCGCCGAAGTCAGAGGCGGCACGAAAGTTCTCCTGATATGGAAATTCCTTCCACCATTGTTGAGGAGGCATCAGGGGATGATGATGAGCCTCCAGAGAAGAGAACCCGAGGGGAAGAGACCATTGATGATGGTATGCTTTTCCCTTTTCTCTTTCCGTTTCTTTTCTTTCATGAGAGCTTTTGTTTTGATCTACTGCTTTCTTTCTTTTGGCAAAAGATAATGGTTTGATGATGCCCGAGGTTCCGACCGATGAGGCGGTGACGGATCCTATCGTGGCATCTGAGGAAGAACCCAGAGATTCTGAAGTAGATCCAGAATCTCTTCCTGGTATGATTTTTTTTCTCTTTTCTTTTTTTTTTCTTTACCGCCACTTGCTGACATATATATATATATATATATATTTTTTGCCAGCTGACTTGCCAGAGGATTCCAACGACTTTGAGCCATCCATGGACACAACTTTTGATGATGTTTCGGATGAGCTCATGGAGGCAGAAAGCATTCCACCAGTCGTCGAAGAAGGTACTTTGTAATGATAATCTTGATATTTTGATTTTTGACAAGATCATATTCATACCTTTTTCATTTTTCATTAGCAGGTTGTGAGGTGACAAAAGAAGTTCCTCTATCTTTTTCAGAGCCAGAGCAGGGGGTACCTGTGACCGATCCAGGGGTAGGGGCTTCTTCTACCAATTTTGATGAGGCAGAGGCGAGTCCGCCTACTGATATTCCTTCCCCAGCGGCTCCGATTGGAAAGAGCTTCTTGATTACTCTTCCAACGGTGCCTGACATGGGTAGTCGACCAACGGAGCATGGCGAGTCTTCATCTGAGCCATCCCGTCAGTTTGTGAGGAAGGTGTTGAAGAGAGTCTTGAGCTCATGGGTTGAGACTCTTTCTTCTGGCCATTTGGAGGCTGGTTTTGGCATGGTGAAGCATGTGCAAGACATTCTTGCCGATAGCGAAGAAGTCGGTCTGGACATTACAGATGCCAAGGCTTTTGTTGATGAAGTCATCGCTCTAGGCAACAAGTGGACTGAGACCAAGAGCTTTCCGAATGATGATTTCTTCAACGAGATGTTTTTGAAGCCTTCCAGCGAGGTCAAATTTGATTTGAAGGAGATCTCGCGGACTCGGAAGCAGCTCGTTCGGGAGAGGAACGTCACCAAGTTGGCTATTATTGAGCTGACACAGGACTAGCACTGCCTTGATAGGGAGGTCACCGAAGCCAGACAGCGCCTTGAGCTATTGGAAGAACAAGCCGCTGCCAAGTGGACTGCCACTTTGAAAGCTCGCGATAGAGAGAGGGCTCTCATTCACCAAGTTGAGGAGGTCGAAAGCAATCTCCGGAGGAAGACTCAAGAATATGAACAATGGCAGATTCTCTGGGAAGAGCTTCCTTGTGCTGAGGATGGATCGCGACGGCCTACTGCTTTTTATGGGAAGATTCTGAAGAAACGCGGCCTGGAAGCTTTGGAGGCTAAGGCCAAGTGTTTGCTTGAGGAGTTAAGCCTATGGCTGAAGACCATGTCGGACTAGCCTCCTAATTTGTAACAAACTTTTTCTTCTTTTCTTTTGGTACCTCCATGTATAAACATTTTTGGCACTTCATTTTTTGTATCCCCTTATTTCACTTAAATTCATTTTTGATGAAAACATAAGCAAAAATTGAATGGGAATGGTTTGTTTGAAAATATGATCAAAAGGTTTTCATTTTGTGAAAATCTTTTGTCAAATGGTTGTTTTTAGGCGTGAAAGCCATATTTTGTGGCAAAAAGCCTGATTTTTGAGATGGCTTGAAGGCCGAATTTTGGATGGCGTGAAAGCCAAAATTTTTGTTTTGGCATGAAAGCCGGTTTTTGGCATGAAAGCCGATATTTGTGGCGTGAAAGCCAAGTTTCGGTTTTGTAGCATGGAAGCCGGTTTTTGGCATGAGAGCCGATTTTTGTGGCATGAAAGCCAAGTTTTGGTTTTGTGGCATGGAAGCCAAAGATTTTGTGGCATGGGAGCCAAATTTTGTTTTGTGGCATGGAAGCCGATTTTTGTTTGTTTGGCGTGAAAGCCAGATTTTGTGGCATAGAAGCCAAGTTTTTTGAAAACCAAGTTTTGTTTTGTTGGCATGGGAGCCAGATTTTTTTTTATTTTTGGCATGAAAGCCAGGTTTTTGGCACAAAAGCCGTGTTTTGGCGTGAAAGCCGGGTTTTTGGTTTTCAAAAATGCAAGTATCGACTAAGAGTCGCCTCCCTGCTGAATGGTATTGCAAGTATCGATGGAATGTCGCTTCCTTGCTCATTCGGTTGCGAGTATCGATGAAATATCGCTTCCTCGCGAATTTGGGTGCAAGTATCGACTGAATGTCGCCTCCTTGCTTTTTTCTCAAAAATTTGGTTTTGTGGGTATCGATGGAATGTCGCCTCCCCACGATTTTTGAAATTTGAGGTTTTTTCGAACCTTTGTTTTTTTGTTTTGAAATTTGGGTTGTGGATATCAACTGGAACGTTGTGTCTCCACGATTTTTTTTTTTTGAGATTTTGCAAGTATCGACGAGGTGTCGCTTTCTTGCGATTTTGAGGTTTTGGAAGTATCGAATGGGGTTCGCATTCTTCCGATTTTTGGGTTTTGTGTGAGTATCGACTAAATGTCGCTTCCCCACGGTTTTTTGAAAAACCATTTTTTGTTTAAAGACACGAGGGTCGTAAATTTTGACTAAAAACCATCTTTGGTGGTAAAAGTCAGGGTGGACTAGGGTGGAAATTCCTAAGTCCTGATTTTTGTTTCAAACCATGAATTTTGGGTTCAAGGATTGAAAGTTTTGATCCAGTTAGGGAAGAGGCTCCGAAACTTGGATTTTGGGTTCGATTTTTTTTGAACAATGAAACATTGAAAGTAAGCATTGTTTTTGGCTTTTTAGAAATTTCAACATAGGGATGAAAACTCTAAAAGGGGTGGGTTTGACGAGCAAGTACCTAGGAATAGGCTTTGGCCATGTAGGCATCACTCTGATCCGATGTAGGAAGTCTTCAAGGGTAGTACCGCTTCAAGAACTTGCCATTGATGGGCAGCATACATCTATCACCTTCCATGTTTAGAAGAGCATATGCGCCATTGGAGAAGACTTCGTCGATGACGAAGGGTCCCTCCCATTTTGGTTCGAATTTGCCTTTGGATTTGTGGGCAAAAACCATTGGCCTTTTCACCGCAAGAACCAAGTCACCCTTTTTGTGGGCGCGTTGCCTGACCCTTTTGTCAAAAGATCCTGCCATGCGTGCTTGGTAAAGCTCAACACTTTGTAAAGCTTCGAGTCGTCTTTCATTGAGGTTATCCAGTTCTTGGAGTCTCAATTTGACGTTGCTTTCTTGCGTCATTTCATTTTGTAGAGATACCCTTAAAAAAGGAATTTGTACCTCTAAGGGGACAACTGCTTCACATCCATAGATCAAGGAGAATGGTGTGCTATGGGTTGGTCCTCGTACGGTAGTCCGGTAGGCCCATAAAGCTTCAGGCAGTTTGTCGCTCTAGTCTCTTTTGTGAGTAGAGACCATTTTCTTGAGAATTTTGCAGAGTGTCTTGTTGAAGGCTTCTGCTAGTCCATTCGCTGCCGGGTTATACGGAGTCGAAGGACAACTTTGAATTTTGTATTTGTCGCAGAACCTGTAGAATCTGTGATCCCGGAATTGTGGTCCGTTATCATGGACGAATCTTTTAGGTATGCCGAAGCGACAAATGATGTTGGTTCGTAAGAATTGAAGGACTAACGAGGTCTTTATTTCACTGAACGCAAATGCTTCTGACCACTTGGAGAAATAATCCGTAGCAGCGAAGATGAAGCGATGACCTTTGTTGACGGGGGAGAGATAGGACCTATGATGTCCATACCCCAGGCTTCGAAGGGCCATGAGATCGCTGTAGGATGTAGCCATTCTGGAGGCATGTGTACATAATCTCCATGAACTTGGCATTGTTGGCAACGTTTAGCAAATTGTATTGCGTCAGCCACCATGGTAGGCCAATAATAACCTAACCTTTTTATCTGATCGTAGAGCTTGGGACCAGCCTGATGGGCTCCACAAAGACCAGCATGAACTTCTTTTAGAGTTTCTTCCGCCTCTTGTTGTGACAAGCAGCGTAGAAGTACTCCATTGAAGGATTTTCTATAAAGCATTTTGGAGGGAATATCCAAATGAAAGTTTGGGGCTCATCTTTGGATACTTACCCGCTCTTTTGGATCTTCAGGTAGGATTCCGAACATAATATAATCAATGAACGGATCCCTCCAGTTGCCTATCGGAGGTTTAAGGATGGAAATCCGACCTCCGACCTCTCGGTGGCATTCAACAACTGCTTAGTGTGTGTTGAGAGGAGGGAGAATCCTTCTCTGATACACTGTAATTTGCATGTTTTCCCCTTCTTGAGTTGCCATGGATGCAGCAAGTCCAGCTAGGGCATCTGCACGGATGTTTTCACCTCTGCGGATGTAGGTGATGTGACAGATGTCAAAGTTTTGACGAAACGATTGCGCCTTGTTGTAGTAAGGCAACAGATCAGGCTTCCTGATTCATTTGGTTGACGATCAGTTGAGAATCCCCAAATGTTTCCAGCATGGTGATGCCAGATTCGAGGGCGAGTTCCAATCCTATAATCAGAGCTTGGTACTCAGCTGCATTATTTGAACATGGTTCCAGTAACGAAAATGCGTGTGGAATCATGTATTTATCGGGGCTAACAAAGAGAATGCCAATTCCCGATATCAACTTTCCCTTTTCATTTGTCCTGGTTGCACCATCGAAGTACATGTTCCAGGAGGCATTTGGTGAGGAAATCTCCATGCTGTAGACATGTTCGTCTGGGAGATCATCCCTGAGCGGAGAATCCTTAGGCAGTGGATGCTCTGCGAGAAAGTCTGCCGGAGCGTGACCTTTGATTGCTTTCTGTGGTACATACCTAATATCAAATTGTGACAGAAGGATGGACCATTTTGCCAGCCGGGCATTGAGAGAACCTACTTTTGTGACAAGGACCTTTAAGAAATTGATCCTTGATATCAGGTATATTGTGTTTGATAGCAAATAGTGACGCAGCTTTTGTACAGCGAACATCACTGCCAAGCATTCTTTTTCGACTGGAGAGTAGCGATGCTCTGCACCTACCAACATACGACTGAGGTAGTATAGAGCAGCTTCTTTTCCTCCATCATTTTCTTATGCAAGTAGAGCGCCCAAAGAATAGTCGAGAGCTCTTGTGTACAAGATGAATAGTTTTCCGGTTGTGGGAACAGCCAACACCGGAGGCTTGGTCAGGTATGACTTGATGTCTTGAAATGCAGCTTCACATTCAGCATCCCAAACAAAGTCTACACCTTTCTTCATCAAGCGAGAAAATGGACGGCATTTTCCTGATAGATTGGAAATGAACCGTTGGATGTATGCTAATCTTCCTTGAAGTCCTTTTAGTTCTCTTAGGGTTCTTGGAGATGGCATTTCTAGAATTGCCTTGACTTTGATGGGGTCAAGTTCTATTCTAGCTTTCCGAACTATGAATCCGAGGAACTTACCCGATGAGACACCGAAGAAGCATTTGAGGGGATTCATTCGCAGTTTGTGTTTGCGAAGCCGGAGGAAGACTTCTCGAAGATCTTGGAGATGGTCTTATTTCCTTTTGCTTTTGACGGCGAGGTCATCGACATAACATTCGACCGTCTTGTGCTGCATATCTCGGAATATCTTCATCATAGCCCTTTGATATGTTGCACCAGCATTTTTCAGACCAAATGGCATGACAGTGTAGCAATATACGCCAAATGGGGTCCGAAAGGATGTATGCCTTTCATCTTCGGGATGCATTTTTATCTGGTTGTAGCCAGAGAAGCCGTCCATGAAAGTCATTCGCTCAAACCCGCAGGTGTTGTCAATCATTACCTCCGGTATGGGGAGAGGGAATTCATCTTTGAGGCATGCATTATTCAAGTCTCTATAGTCAATACGGACTCTGATTTGCCCATTTTTCTTTGTCACAGGGACGATGTTGGCCAACCATTCCGGATGCTGTTCCTCGTGGATGAAGCCAACGTTTTTGAGTTTCTGAACTTCTTGTTCAATTTTGTCCATCACATCAGGACGGAATCTTCTTTGGCCTTGTTTGACAGGCTTGATATTTTCTTGCAGGTTGAGTTTGTGAACTGCTATTTTGGGATCTAAGTCAGCCATTTCAACGTAAGACCATGCAAAACAATCAACAAACTCACGAAGAAAAGAGACATACTTGGGTAACTCCTCATCCTTTATATTCTTGCTTATGAATACAGGACGTGGGTTATCTGGTGTTCCCAAGTCTATCTTTTGAACAGAATCTTCTGTCAGAAGGTTTGAAGGTGGTTCCTCCACAACATTTTCGGAGGTTTCCAGCTCAACAAGACCTTCTGGATTTCCAAGGGCATTTTCAGACCATGGCTCCGCTTTTGTCCATAAATCTTCTTCATCGATATTCTTCTCAAAACTTGCTATGAGATGATCCCAATCACCAGCTGAAATTGGGTCGAAATAAGGCACTTCTTTTGGAGACGACGGCTCTTCTGAATCAGGGAACCGTGCGTCTGTGTTATCGGACAATTCCTCTTCATCATCAGAGAAATCATACCAATTTGATGAGCTTCCTGGGTCCTTGTCGGGTAACTCTTCAAAGAGATATCCAGGGAGATCGATGTTTTCATCGACATGAGATGTTGAGGCTTGGTCGGCAAAACGACTCTGCAGCCTTTGTGTCAGCTGTCTCATCGGAGTGTCAGGATCATACCCCAATCCGTATGAAGACTTGTCTATACGACGGTGGAGTTTCCAATCTTCCAGCTGACTTTTGGTCAGGGTGGGTTCCAATGGTGTGAGAATACCACGGCCACCTCCCAAACCAATTGGATTTTGAGCGTCATAGCCCATCTTCTTCATGATAGCTTGTGCCATCGGACTATACAAGGTTAGTTGAGGCATACCTTCATTTTGGAAAGGCTCAGGTAGGCAATTTTATGAAGAAGCATCCGATCTATGGAAGAAGATTGGTTTATCTTTTGCCGTCGTTTCCGGAACGACGAAGGTAGCAGACACAGGATCCTCTACGTCAGCAGGGGTCTCCAATGGAGTGAGAGCAGGCCGAACTTGCTGAGTATCAGCTTGGCTTGACGATGTATCGTCTTCAGTCTCTGAATCCGAATCCGTGTCTTGTATGATAGACACGAAGGAGACAACAAACTTGCCCCCTGTCTTTTGCTCTGTCTTCCTTGCTTTAGTAATGATTACCAAAGGTTTGGAAGATTTGAAGGAGATGACGAAGGGAGACTGATTGCTCTCTTTGAGTTTGCCGGAAGGTTTGTTTTCTTCCGATGATCGCTGAGGAGCCTTGCCTTTATCTTTTTGGAGATTGCCGCCAAAGGATGCTGTTTTCTCCTCCTTTTCTTCTTTTTCATCCTTGTACATCTGAGAGTCTTCAAAATGAACTTCCTTGCCTTTGAAGGGCTTTTTGTTTGCAAACACTCGATGTATCAAGCCGTCGTCGCCAACAAACTTGATGCACTGATGTAGAGTCGAAGGAACGACACCGTTCTCGTGTATCCAAGGGCGTCCAAGAAGGATGTTGTAGCATGAAGGGGATTTTATTGCATATACGGTGACCTCAGAAATAAGATCGCCGATTTGCAACCTGAACCGGATTTTGCCAATGGGCTTTTGAGCACTCCCATCGTATCCAAAGATGGACACAGATGTGTGGCTTAGTTTACTAGGTGGGATACCCAGTTCTTCGAGTGCCGAAGTAGAGATGAGGTTGAGTGCAGAACCCGGGTCGATCTGGACTCTGTGTATCGGCATCTCTTTGATGTACCCTGTGAAGTACAAGGGTCGGTTGTGCTTCGTCTCGCCTAGCAGGAGGTCTTCCTTATTGAAGGCGATGGTAGCACTTACGGCTTTTTGGACCGAGAGGCATTCAGTGCAAGGTCCTCCAGCTTCATTCTTTTCTCCCTTTGAGGAGGTTTTTGATTTTGTGACCCTATATTCCATTTCAATTTGCAGGACTTGTGGGGCATGTTTGTCGACATCCAGATCCAGCCTTTGCAGTTCTGAAATGAGACTATCACGAGTTTGTGGTGACATTCGTAATAAGTCTAGGATGTGTAGTCGTGCGGGTATGTGTTTGAAGTGCTCAATCAAGTCATACTTGAAAGCCTCCTTTAGGCCTGCATTTTCATTATCACCGCCGCTTGGGGCATTTACAACTTGTTTTCCCGAAGGATTTACATAAGAAGAAGAAGAAGGTTGGTTATAGTTTTTGTGGTAACCCCTGCCAGAGCGGGTACCTTTCCCAACTTCAAAAGCTTCTAGAGGTGGTTCTTCTTTCGGAAGACCCCCTTCGGGCTCAAGGGGCTGGTCTTCCCCATTTGCTGAAAACGCCTCTGCAGCAGAATTGCCGTCTTCAGTTATTGCGTTGCTTGGAGCATTTTCCGGGAACAAGTCCTGAACAACTTCCAATAACTTTTCTTCTTTGTCCAGTATTTCATCGGTCTAGACATCTCCTATGAGGTTGGGCACCTGGGACCAATTGACTGGGTTTTCTTTGAAGACTTCATCAGTCAGAGCTTCTTCATGGTGATCAGTCGGAACAGGCTTGAATTCTGATGTCACCGTTTCAGGAGACGATGGCTGAGAAGGTGTTATCTCAGTGGAAGTCACCCGAGAATATGTAGCTCCAGAAGATATGCTACTGGATACATTTTGAGAGTCCGTGGCCTCAGCAGATGGAGCTTCAGAGGCACTATCATCCTGAACTATCACATTATAGGCAACTTTGATAGAAGATGCCTCCATAATGGACCGTTGGGAATCAGACTCATCCTCCGATGTAAGCGGATCATCAATCCAGCAACTTTCTTCATTTTCCGGAGTCCCTGGAGAAGATGCTCGTAGATTTTCCGAGACTTTCGGTTCTGGATTTGGATGAAGTTGGTTGATGCGATCATGCTCCTGCTCTATGGCTAGATGCTGCAAGATCCTTGCATATTCTTCAAGATCGGGCATAGGAGCCAAATCTTTTTCTTCATTTGCCCCTTGTGGTTCGACCTGGTTGGGATCCACTAGAGCATTTGTTGGTGCTGTGTTAACAGCAATTTGGGCAGCCTCTTGGTCTTCATCATCATCAGACCAGGATCCTTGTGGTTGAAAGGGGTTATACCAGATTACTGGCATAAGGTGGGATTCCGGGATCCATTCTTCGTCGGAGAGATATTCTCCGGTTTCAAGGGATTCCTCCCACTCATCGGTGTCACTGGCAGTGTCACTGGACTCGTATCCATTCATGGAGAATCCAACTACCGAGTTACAAGAGTACGATGCCTCCTGCGTAGTCTCATCTCTGAGCCGTGGTGGCATGAAATCACTGAGAGTGAATTTTCTTATCACTCTTGGAACTTTAGGGAGAGACCCCTCTGTTGCCCCCAGTGAAGCGGTAGAGGAGGTTTCTGCTTTTTCGAGAACCTCTTGTTTTGTTTGAGCCTTCTCCTGTTGTTTGAGCTTGCGGAGTTGTCTCTTGGCTTGCCTTCGCTGTTGAGTGGTCGGCTTTATTTTGACGATCTCTCAATTTTCATCTTCTAGGAGATCGGGATGTACCCATATGGGTTGTCCTTCTGGTGTTGGGTAAGGCACCAGCTCTTGGGATGTTTGGGTCATTTTTATCACCTTGAAGGAAGTAGTGATTTTTTCCTTTGATGATTTGGATGTTTGTCCATATGACACCATGTTAACGGAGGCAGACCCATAGTTTTTATCAAAGGTGATGACTCTGTTTTTCCACATCTCGTTGATCTTCTCTCTCACAACGAAACATTGGTTGAGAGGATGCGAGACCATTTGGTGGTATGGACAATATCGGGGATCGTTGGTTTTGCCAACATCTCCCGGTCTTTTGGGGTCAGGCAAGGTGAGTTTGCCATTTGCCAAGAGAGCCCCAAATATTTCTTCGACATCTTCATCGAACGGGTATTTCTTTTCTACTCGTTCTTTGAAGGCATCAGAGAGTTCAGGTCTCTTACCTGCAGCTTTATTTTCAGCTTTCTTTGGTGGCTGAGGAGCTGACTTGGTTTGCACATTGAGAACCTCCTTTTTCTTTGGCTTGGAGGTCGGAATGGCGGCCGGCTCTTTCTTTGATGACTTCTGACTGTTGAGGTCTTTGATCACTGTTTCAGCCTCCATAGACGCTTCTAGGAGTTCTCCCAAGTTTTTTGACTTGTTGCCGATGATCATGGAGCGGATCCTTGCTCTCATGTTGTTTCGGCAAATGTCGACTAGCGACGCTTGTGGCAGCACATCTGAGCATTTGTATGCCATTGCTTTCCACTTGTGAATGAAGTCGTATGTCGAGTCATTCTCTCCCTGTTTAAGGCTGCAGAGCTGAGCCATAGTAACAGGATGATCCTCACCTTCGAAGTGGGTTAGGAAACGTGTCTCTAGCATGGTCCAGTTTTGAATGGAGTCCTCTGGCAGAGTGGAATACCAATCAAAGACCATACCTTTTAGGGTACTTGCAAAGAGCCGGATCTTGAGTGCATTTTGATCCGCAATCGTTCCTGTCAGGATCTTGAAGTGGATGACATGCTGTCTGGCTGAACCTTTCCCCGTATAGGTTTGGAGAAGAGGTTGTTTGAACTTTTGGGGAAATGGAACCGAGTCCATCCATAAGGGATATGGTGACTTGATCCCATGCTCCTTCAGTATATCCTCTTCTTTTGCTTTGGCGAGGATATTGTCTACGTCCTTTTTAGTAAGGGCGCGTGACTCATCTTCTCCACCGTTTGCCTCATCTTGTGGAGGAACTTCGTCATTGTTTGGTGGACGCTGGAGAGTGAGAAGGAGGTTTTCCATCAGAACCTCTATTCTCTGCTGTCCTTGCTCTCGCTGCTGAATGCGTAGAGCCATGTCGTCATGTGGTGGAGGTTGCTCAGAGTTTGTGGCCAAGACATTCATCCTTCGTGAGTCAAAAGAGGATACTGTCTTAGTGACTGAGCTGGAGCTCATTCTTTTAGATGAAGAGTCCGAGGAATGATCACTCCGATGTCCCTGGCATGAAGGAGTGGGAGAGTCTTCCTGATGTCTTCTCGTCCGGGAGACGCTGCGAGTCACCGGTCGTCTGACATGTATTTTTGTTGCTGACTTCTGGCGTCTTTTGGTCTTGCCAACCATGTGGACAGCAACAACTTGGTCGGGTCTTTCTTTTTCGACCCATTTTTGGGAGATTTGAAGCTCAGAATGCTGGGTTCTTTGCTTCAATAATCTCTTTTGTCGATATGCCGCGCGACGACATATGCGACGAGCAATTTGAGCTTCGGTTAGCTCGGGCTGTGCTCTGGCAATGAAGGACGTGGTCCGTCGTGCGTAGCAACCGAGCTTGTCTTCCTTGAAGACTGGCATGGACAGGATTTGGACGCGGTCCTTAGCCTGTCGCAGCGAAGCTTTAAATTTTGCAAGCTCGTCCCCTGTTGAGATGAAGGGTCGAGTTGCAGGAGAGTAGGCCTTAGCAAGTTCTTGTCGAGACCTTGTGATGCACGGTTTGAGTTTGGGCTTGTATGAGCAAGCCGGCTCGTGCTGAGTAGTTTTTGTTGTTCGGTGGAGGGTAGGTTTCTCTCCTTTGATGTAAGCAAGAGGATAAAACCGGTTCTCCTTGAGAGGAGCCAGGTATGCTGGCTTTGCAGATGTCCGGGACCTTCTTTGTTTTGGTGAAGATCGCGGGGACCAAGTCTTGGGATAGACTTGGTTTTTTGTAGGTTGAGGCCTCATGGGATTGCCACGAGCCTCAGGTTTCTTGGTGATCGCCTTTGGTGTCGGGGTAGTGACACGTTGGGGGGCGGTCTTCTGCTTCTTAGCAGGCGCCGTCTCTTCTGCAGGTAGTGGGAATGGTCCCAGTGACCCGAAGACGATGGTCCGGGGAGTGGAGGTCGACCCAGTGTTTTGGGAGTTGCCAAGGGAGGTGATGCTTCGGCAGCTGGCGGGGCGCTTGAAAGTGCCCTTGCTTTGCTTCTCTTGAAGCATGACTTGGTACTTGTTCTCATCGAAGGTGATGGTCAACGAAGTTGCCATTGTTAGTTTTGAAAAAACTTTTCTGAAACAAGACCACATCCATTAGTAATCACAAGAATATGGTGATCATAAATGGGCTATACTATGGTTTTGTCTTTTCAAATCGCTCAGGGGCATGGCCCGTTCTGAGCGTAATGAAGAAGGCCAAAAGCCATAGATGGTACAATTGTTCTAAACGCAAGTATGGTCTGCTCGAAATGAGCGTTCCAGGGACCGCTAGAAGCAATTGTAAACCTTAATTCAAATTACCGAGAAGCGAAGCTCACTCGAGGTAAAATGATATAAGGTTAGAGATACAAATGTGTCGGTCGCGAATACAGTAGACCCGAAAGGGCGTACTAGCACCGCTAGGCACAAATGTTGTAAATCGCATCCTTGAAGGATACGAGATGGGATTTTTTGAAATGTCAAGATTGGATTCGGAAAAGAGAGCAAATGGTATTCCAATCCGAATACAGGTTCAAACATTTCTGCGAGCCTATATCCGAAAAAGGAAAGAACCAGGATTTCTCAGATTTGAATCCAATAGTGACGAGAGTTTTTTTTCTTTTTTTGTTTTTTTTTGAAAAGTCAAGATTGAATTCATAAAAGAGGGCAAATGGTATTTCAATCCGAATACAGGTTCAAACATTTCTGCGAGCCTAAATCCGAAAAGGAAACAACCAAAATTCCTCCAATTTGAACACAATAGTGACAGAAGTTTTTTTTTTTTAAATTTTTGTTTTTTTTTTTGGAAGAGTGCACATAGGTCTTCCAATTCGGTCTTATGAAACCTTAGTGGATAGATTAGCCCCCAGGTAAGGGTAGGATTAGTTAATGAACCCGTTTGAAGGACCCTTACCTCGAACAGTCTAGCTGCCTCCACACTCTGGACAAGGCTTTTCTTAGATCCACTTTGGTCAAAGAACGCAATTGGTGCAACCTTAATGCTTTCGCTTTTTTTGAAAGACCTCCAATGGACTCATCAAAGATAGGAAAATGGCTCCTCCCAATCTGAACGTTGGCTCAAACATTTCTGCGAGCCATTGTACGAAAAGGAAAAGAGAAAAGTTTCTCTAATTTGAATCCAAAAGAGAGAAATTTGAAAAGTTTTTTTTTTTTTTGAACTTTTCTCTTTTTTTTTTTTAAGTTCTCGAATGGATCCGTCAAAGAGAGGGAAATGGTCCTTTCCAATCCGAACGTTGGCTCAAACATTTCTGCGAGCGCAAACAAACGAAATGGAAAGAACCAAAGTTTCTCTAATTTGAATCCAAAAGAGAGAAATTTGAAAAGTTTTTTTTTTTTTTTTTGAAAGATCTCCGATGGATCCGTCAAAGAGAGGGAAATGGTCCTTTCCAATCCGAACGTTGGCTCAAACATTTCTGCGAGCGCAAACAAACGAAAAGGAAAGAACCAAAGTTTCTCTAATTTGAATCCAAAAGAGAGAAATTTGAAAAGTTTTTTTTTTTTTGAAAGATCTCCGATGGATCCGTCAAAGAGAGGGAAATGGTCATTTCCAATCCGAACGTTGGCTCAAACATTTCTGCGAGCGCAAACAAACGAAAAGGAAAGAACCAAAGTTTCTCTAATTTGAATCCAAAAGAGAGAAATTTGAAAAGTTTTTTTTTTTTTTTTGAAAGATCTCCGATGGATCCGTCAAAGAGAGGGAAATGGTCATTTCCAATCCGAACGTTGGCTCAAACATTTCTGCGAGCGCAAACAAACGAAAAGGAAAGAACCAAAGTTTCTCTAATTTGAATCCAAAAGAGAGAAATTTGAAAAGTTTTTTTTGAACTTTTCTCTGTTTTTTTTTTTTTTTTGAAAGATCTCCGATGGATCCATCAAAGAGAGGGAAATGGTCCTTTCCAATCCAAACGTTGGCTCAAACATTTTCGAGCGCAAACAAAAAGGAAAGAACCAAACTTTCTCTAATTTGAATCCAAAAGAGAGAAATTTGAAAAGTTTTTTTTTTTTTTTAACTTTCTTTTTTTTTTTTTTGTAAGATCTCCGATGGATCCGTCAAAGAGAGGGAAATGGTCCTTTTCAATTCGAACGTTGGCTCAAACATTTCTGCGAGCGCAAAAAAACGAAAAGGAAAGAACCAAAGTTTTATCCAATTTGAATCCAAAAGAGAGAAATTTGAAAAGTTTTTTTTTTGAACTTTTCTCTGTTTTTTTTTTTTTTTTTGAAAGATCTCTGATGGATCCATCAAAGAGAGGGAAATGGCCCCTCCCAATCCAAACGTTGGCTCAAACATTTCTGCGAGCGCAAACAAACGAAAAGGAAAGAACCAAAGTTTTATCCAATTTGAATCCAAAAGAGAGAAAACCCCTTTTTTTGTTGAGAAAAGAAAGAATGGAAACAAGTTCAAAGAAAGAAGTTTCCAAAGAATCCCATCTCATGTTTTTTTTTAGATACAAGATCCAACATAGGCCACCAACTAGAAGGGAGCCAAGGATTCTAAGCATCGTGTTCTCAATCGAACATGTCCCACCAGGTATGCCAACTTGATGGACCTGTCTTTTTCTTTCTCGCATTCCTCCGTCCCGAGTTCGCCGGGGTGCGGCGGGGCGAAGAGAAAAAAAGAGCAAGCATCAACATTCTTTTTTTGTACGGGTATGCCAGATTTTCTATTCTACTTGGAATTTGAAGTGGTGATCCGGAGATTCACCTTCACAAGTAGAAAAGGAAATAAACTTTTTTCTAACTTTCCATTGCACATATATTTTAAAGAAAGAGACAAGGTTTTAAAATGCAGTGAGAGGCGATTTTGTTTAATTTGCCGTGAAAGGCAGTTTTGTGCCGTAGAAGGCGATTTTGTACCGTAAAAGGCAGTTTACAAATCTCATCAAAATGTAAAGACAAGAAATGTGATTTTTATGTCTCTTTTAAAAAAATACAATACAATGGAAAAGTAAGAAAAGGAATCTGACTTCTCAAGCGATTGTGGGGACTCGTTCAGATCGACGGTCGCGAGTCATGTATGGGCTCCGCCATCTTCCTTCAGATGAGAACACTTGATGCTTTGATTCACTTGGCTTGGCTTAGACCTCAGATTTTTAGAGGATAAAAACCAAGACAAGGTCTTATATCCAATAAAAAACCAAGTAGACGGGCTGAAAAGCGGCATCTAGGCCATGTTGGATAGAAGAAGAGAGGAGATCTTGAGGGGGTGGCCCCCCAAGGGACTTCGATCACCTTGTAGTGCTTGCAGCAGAGTTTCTTCAAGGTAAGAGAGCTTCTTTTTTGCAGAGAATTCTTCAGGATAGTTTTCAGACAATTTTTCTGGACCCAATTTTCAAGACCCCTTCCCTTTGGAATGACCGCCTATTTATAGGCTTTTGGAGGCCATTAGGAAGGTTTTATGGGCATTAATGATATTAATGCTCCATGATGGGAGGAGTTACAAGATTTAATTTCATAATTTTGTAACTCTTTTTTCTTGGATTTTGATTGGCCGATGGAGAGTAATGGGCATTTAATCTCCATGATGATGGGAGTTTTATGATTAATTACCATGATTAATCTCCACAATGATAGGAGTTACATGGTTAATTGTCATGATTAATTGAACTTGTAACTCCCATTTCTTAGCTTCTGATTGGGCCGTTAAAAATAATGAGTTAATGACCCTAATAAATTGTCATAAAAGGGTCATTTAACTTCATTACTTGGCTGCCGAGTCGCTTGAAGAGTCGCGGGCCGCGCCGCGTCTTTTCGAATTCTTCTTGCGATGATCATCGATGGATCCGTACGTTGCTTGATGTCGGATGACGATGAAAATTCAGACATTGGTTGCCACTAATGGTCCGGCAACATCTGTCCAGTCGATTTCTTGATCGGTCGGGCAGAAAGTGTACTTTCTTGGTCGGCCGGTTGGCGGTTTCGGAGTGTCCAATGATGATCAAATGATTTTGATAGCGGATCCGTGATGTTGACAAAGATCGACAGATATCATGCCTCAAAAATCAGATTTTAAGAAAATCACAGGGGCCAATCATTGCGAAACGCGAAAAGAATCGGAAAAACGGACGTTTCGGCGGAAATCCGGCGACCATGCACCCATGGTCGCTGGCGACCATGGAGCTGGAGACCTTGGACTTTGGTCCATTTTTTGGCCGCTTTCCGGTCGCCGTTTCTTGGTCGTTTCTCGGGCTTTTTCGCTTCTGTTTTCTCCTGTATTTTTCTTTGACATTTCTCCTCATTTATTGGCTTGATTCCTCTGAAGAAAACCCGTCAAAAGGCTGTGCAAATCAGAGCACAAAGTTTCCTATTTTTGGAAAAGCTGAAGACTCTGTAGCCGATTTTCCGCCAAGAGTTGAAACTGGGTCAAACGATGTCGGAATGACCTGAAATTTGAGGTGAAGCTTCTTGGGCATTAGATAGGATCAACCATGGGCTTTTATTTGAGTTTTGAAGCCGTTTGGGGTCCCGTCGATGCTTGACTTGATTTCACCGTGTGGAAGATGTCGAGCTTTGATGTGCGGTCATCCGATGTCCGATTGACCTGAAATTTGATGGGGAGCCTATTGGAGTCATTTTGAGATGATCCATTAGCTCTGATTTGGGTGCCATGGTCCCGGGGAACTTCGCCGCTGGTAGGCTTGATTTTGCTTCGGAGCATCAAAATCGGGTCAAACGTTGTCGGAATGACCTGAAATTTGACATGCGACCCTTTGGAAGCATGCAGAAGCTACTCATTTGTTTTGTTTGATGAGTGGCGGCATCAGAGGTTCTCTCTGCCGGGAGGCTTGATTTCGCCGTTCGAGAGTTGATGGAGGGTCAAACGGTGTCGGTTTGACTTGAAATTCGACATGGACCCTTTTGGAGGTATTTTGAGACCATCCATAGACTCTGATCGAAGATTTGATGTATTTGACATTGTCGCCGTCGGGAGCTCCCGCTCTGCTGTTGAAGGATTGAAGTTAGGCCAGATGGTGTCGAAATGACCCGAAACTTCATGTGTACCCTTTTTTTGGCTATTTTGAAGGATCTTGCAGTTTTTGTTTGATTCTGACAAGATCTAATGCTTGAAGCAGTTTTGCCTGTTTGGAGTAGGATGCGGCTCCATATAGCTTTTGATGTTGAGGAGGCTAAGTGAAATTTTTGGTGTCAACAAAATCTCTCAATTCACTTAAGGCACCCAGTTTATTTAGGAGTACTATAATGGCTTCCGCAGACTGTGGTCCGAATATGATGAGATTAAGTTTGCCACGGTATCTGCAGCACTTCTTCCGGAATTACTTCCATTACAGCAAAGTAGTCATCGGGATCAGCTTCTCATGAAACTTCATCCGGAGTTTGAAACAGTTAGATAGAACTTGATGAGCAGGGCTCCTCTTCCCAACTTGGATGCGTGTCTTCAGGAACTTCTGTGGGAAAAACAACGTCTTGCGACTAAAACTACTCTAGAACAGCAGAGATCTACTGAGGCTCCATTTGCCAATGTTGCCACAACTAGACAAACCTCCTCGGGACATCAGTAAAGTTCAATGCCATAACTGCAAAAAAATATGGTCACTATGCAAATCAATGCAAGGCAAAAATTTGCAGATATTGTAAGGCCACTGGTCATGTTATTGAAGAATGTCGGAAGAAGGCTCGCAATTCTACTTCCTACAATTATGTGCAGACTAGCCCTGGTACTTCCACCGTGTCGTCAGCTCCTATTGCTTACGCCGTGACCACTCCACAATATGCATCATCTGGCTTCAGTGGTTCTCTGCAGTATGATTCATTCTCACAGCCTGGTTCATCTCAATCTGCATCTCCAGCTCCTCTCACCCATGAGATGGTTAACCAAATGATCATTAATGCCTTAGCATCCATGAACATCGCAGGTACTGATTCCTCTCTTTCCAATACATGGTACTTAGATTCTGGTGCAAGTAACCATATGACCTCTTCACCCATAACATTACAGAATGTCATCCCTTACACTGGTCATCTCACTGTTCAAGCTACCAACGGAGATCATCTCCCCATCACCTCTGTTGGTGATACCCCTGGCCCCTTACCCTTAACCAATGTTTTCGTTTCTCCTCATCTTGCTACCAATTGGGTTTCTGTCGGACAACTTGTTGAAAATAATTACAATGTCTCATTTTCTTCTTCTGGATGTGTTGTGCAGGACCAGGAGTCGGGGGAAGTGATCGTGAGGGGGCCTAAGCATGGCGGACTTTTTCCTTTACCAATGTCTTCCATTATTGAGAATAAAACTTTACATTAGTTATTTTGTTTTTTTATTCAGAATAATTCTCGATTGTGGCATAATAGACTTGGTCATCCCAATGCCTGTACTTTGTCTACTTTATTTGAATCTGGATTATTGAATAAACCTATTGACTCTGTTTCTTTTGAATGTGATGCTTGCAAATTAGGAAAGAGTAAAACTTTACCTTTTCCACAATCCACCACACGGAGCACTGCATGTTTTGACTTGATTCACAATGATGTTTGGGGCATTGCTCCGACCCTTTCACACAGTCATTTCAAGTATTTTGTAACATTCATTGATGACTACAGCAAATTTACTTGGATTTATTTATTACATTCGAAGTCTGATGTTCTTAATGCATTTAAATTTTTTGTTAACTATGTTGCCAACCAATTTTCTAAATGCATTAAAACTTTGCGCTCTGACTCGGGGGGGGGGGGGGGGGGGAAGGAGTATGTTTCCAAGGATTTTCAATCCTTTTTAAACAATAACGGAATCCTTTCTCAACGTACCTGTCCTTATACTCCACAACAAAATGGAGTCGTGGAACGGAAAAACAGACATCTTCTTGATGTAACTAGAACTCTTCTGATTGAATCATCTGTTCCCCTCGTTTTCGGACTGAAGCTCTCACCACGGCTGTCTATCTCATAAACCGCCTTCCATCACCTACCATTGATCATTTAATGCCTCATTTGGCTGTGTTTGCTTCCTTCATCTACCTCACACAGAAAGAATGAAACTAACAGCACAATCTCACTGGTGTACTTTTCTGGGTTATGCCACTTATCAAAAAGGTTTTATTTGTTATGATCCCATTGGTCGTCATATTAAGATTTCTCAAAATGTTATTTTTTTAAAAATCAATATTTCTTCCAAACTCACATGGACTGTCCTCATCCCTCTTCAGCAACACTCTTACCAGGTTTTTCAGATCACCCATCAGGTACTCGGTTTAATCCTGCTTTTGTATATCACCGACGGGAAAAACCTCCCATTGCAGATGGCCCTCCCCCTGATCCTCCACCGGCAACTGGTTCAACACCTACTCCTGTCTTACGTTGCTCTTCTAGAAATTCTAAACCTCTTGAGCGGTATGGATTTACCCATACTTCTTTAATGACCACCCTATCTTCTATCTCTATCCCAAGTTCTTATTTGCAGGCTGTCTAACACGATTGCTGGAGCTAGGCCATGAAGGAGGAATTAGATGCATTGGATCTGAATCACACATGGGATATTATGGAGTGTCCTTCAGCAGTTAAGCCCATTGGTTGCAAATGGATATACTCCATCAAACTTAAATCTGATGGGTCCTTGGATAGACACAAAGCTCGCCTTGTGGCACTAGGGAACAGACAGGAGTATGGCATTGACTACGAGGAAACATTTGCACCTGTGGCAAAAATGACCTCTGTTACGTTACTTCTCGCCATTGCTGCATCTAAGTCTTGTCCTTTATACCAAATGGATGTGAAAAATGCGTTTCTCCATGGAGATTTGCACGAAGAGGTCTATATGCGTATACCATAAGGCGTCCCTTCTCCCTCCAAAAGGTCCGTCTGTCGGTTGAAAAAATAGCTTTATGGTCTGAAGCAAGCTCCTCGGGCATGGTTCGAAACCTTCAGGGTTCGCTTATGCGAAATTGGATTTACTCAGAGTGCTTATGATCCATCTCTCTTTCTTCGCCACACCTCTATTGGGGTTACTGTGCTACTGGTATATGTTGATGATATTATTATCACTGGCACGGATGCCGGTATGATCAAATCTCTCCAAGATTTTCATCGGACTTACTTCCATATGAAGCATTTGGGCCCTTTGCATTATTTCTTGGGCTTAGAGGTGTATCAATCTCCCAAAGGTCTCTTTGTTAATCAACATAAATACACATCAGACCTTATCGAGTTGGCTGACCTCCATGATTCTTCGCCTGTTGATACTCCTGTTGAGGTAAATCTCAAGCTGAGTGAAGATGATGTCGATCTTCTTCCTGATCCTTATACATACAAGCGCCTGGTGGGCAAGCAGTCTTGTCTATCTCACTATCACTCAACTTGATATATCCTATGCTGTTCATCTTGTGAGTCAGTTCATGACCGCTCCTCGATATCTTCATTTGACAGCTGTCAAGCGCATTATCTGTTACCTGCTACGAACGGTCCCTCATGGTTTATATTATCCAAAGGATAATCCTTTTCATCTGAGTGCTTATGCGGATGCTGACTGGGCAAGCTGTCAGGACACATGTCGTTCTACTACTGGTTGGTGCATGTATCTTGGCAATTCACGCATTTCTTGGAAATGCAAGAAACAAGAACGTGTGTCCAGATCTTCCACGGAAGCTGAATATAGGGCAATGTCTTCTGCTTGTTCTGAGATCTTATGGCTACAGGGCTTTCTTTCGGAACTTGGATTCACTCAAACCTCTCCTATTCCTTTGCATGCCGACAATACTTAGGCTATCCGAATAACTGAAAATCCCATCTTCCATGAACGTACTAAACACATCGAAGTTGACTGTCACTTTATTTGGGATGAATATAAACGGGATGTCATTAGTCTACCTCATGTTCCTACAGAGTTTCAATTTGCAGATATCTTCACAAAGAGACTTCCTCGGCCTCGACATCATTTTCTTGTTTCCAAATTGCTACTTTATGACTCCTTAGCATCAATCTGAGAGGTGGGGGGGGGGGGGGGTGTGGAGGGAGTGTCAATCCATGCGCAGGCCCATTTTGGGCCTAGTCTTCATATATTACCCATTTTGGGCCCAGTCTTCAAAGCCACATGTACATTCTTCGTTTGTAATACAGTTGTTAGGCTTTAGATAAGAGATACTAGCATGTAATCAGGGCATTAATGGAAGAATAGTCGACCCCAATGGGCACTGTGTTTTAGACATTCAAATCATCATTCCTGTAGTCGACATTCCATCTCTCTAAATGTCATCTTCTTTCCCTGAATTGGATGCCATTGATACAAGAAATGCTCGGATTGATGGACATGTAAAGGTGGAGATTTATGAAGTGAAGGGGATCCACTCTTTGAATGCTGTTGTTTGAAATATTCTTGATGGAGGTGTCAACTGTTCTCGTCGGATTGACCGGCATGGGAAGTGTGTATCAGATCTCATCTTGTGTCAGCAAGTTGTGTTGCCTCCATAATTGACTTACTAAGGTATTATTAAACCACACTTCTATTATTTTTTAGCGTACCTTGAAATATTAATACATTTTTTGGAGAATTAGCTGACTCACTTATAAAGTAGAGAGGAATGTTTTGAGGGGAAAAAAAATCTGTCCCTTGAAGTGTGTGGCTTATCCTTATACATAGAAATAAAGAAACTGCGAACAAAATGCTAAATAGCTAAGGCATTTGCAGTTTTGTTATTATCCTGATCAACTTCTGCTTTCACCAAGCTATGTATGCCTTCTTACCTATCCTCTTTCAAAACCCAGAAAAGAGATAAAAGAAAAAAACCTTTTCTTACATGGCGGAAGCTTGGATCAGAGTAGTTATCAGCATCCTAAATCCATTAAGGCCCTTAGATCGAGAATGCTTTCATGGCCCTGTCATGTTCAGGATGATATTCCCACGCTAGCATTCCTAGAATGGCCTTAAAATAGCAATGGTCCATGAAGATAAGGAGGAACTATTTGAGCCCTTGTTTAGCAGTACTATATGCATTGTTGCAACTTGGCCTCCCACAAATATTAGTCACCAAAGCGAGTGATTGATCTAACTTCTCCTCTTCCTCCTTTTCTATCAACTAAATCGGCATTGGAGCATTGTTGTTGGATCTTGTAACTTGTTCAACTCTAAACTTGTCAAAACCCTAAAAAGAATGTTCAAAGAATTTGACCATTGGAGACACTTTCAAGCCATATAATTTTTTAGAAGAATCGTGCTGCCGTCAATATGGTGCTGATGGTAACTTACACAAGTGGGGTCAACCTTTGTTTGATCCAACTCATCTAATATCATATATTCATATATCCCTTCCTATATTTAGGCCACTGCCGAAATTTTACTTAGGTTGGAATGGTATGCAATGTAGGAATGACCATGTGTGATGTAGTTATATATTGTGTGCACATCACCAAGTGACCAGGGCATAGTGCTCTGGTTGAAGCTGAATTTAAGCCAATTCCTTTGCCAAGGATGGTGGGCAATAGGAGCGGCTTTGATCAAGGAAAGGTGGGCCCACATGGTGTAAGATCGTTTCTCTTTTTTTCTATTTAGGTGTTGAGAACTTTATAATTTTCAACCAAAGTGATTTGCTTGTTTTCTCATTGATCTGATACTTGCATGCACTCCACCCCATTGACTACAGGATTCTCGGACAGAGTTTTCCGCCTGTAGTGCATTTCTATATCAATGAATTTGCCATTGCTCCTGTACTGTTTGACACTTAATTACATTGCAAGGAGAAAGGCTAGGAGATTTCTGTGAGATACTAGATTAACTACAGAAAGATACTATATCTCTTATATACAACTAGTATTTAGGTAAATCATACACGAGCTTGGTTAAACTCGTCTGGATTCACCCAACTTGATGACCTACTGAGGTGAGTCACAAGAAGTCTTTGAACAAGCCTAATAACCCAACCTACTATATTGTATTCTGCTATGTTGATAACGCCTTCGTAGACTCATTTGATTGAATCTAGGGTTTGGCAATTTAAGTGTGTTGGTTTCGGGTTTGATCAACACTTGCAATCCAACTCAACTCATTGTACTCCCACCCACCAGCTTGACCGCCGAAACAGAATTGATACTGAAGCTTCAGGTTGTCATTTTAAACTCCGTCCCATAGCCCAGGACCTCACCTCCAAAAGGGAATGGATAGGGAGATCAAGCGGAGATAGAAATTTATAATTGCAGCAGTAGAAATTATGGCGAAAACTTCGAATATGGTGAAAAGTGTGATAAAACGAAAGTATAAACATGGATAAAAGTCCAAAATAAATGAAAGACGTGGATTAACTACGTTCTCTTCTTATACTTTCTGTTTCACTATCTAATTCTATTTTAGAATGTAACTGTAAGCATTTTATTCACAACTTGATTGTGGAGTGAGACAATGGACGACTTGGATATGCTTTGATCCAATTTTGATGGTTGGTTTCCAAGAGGGTACTCACTCTCACACCAAAAGGATGGTATCGATTTTTAGTTTTGAAGCTAATTTTGACCATAACTTCTGATTTTGATAGGGAGTTATGTCCATCCTCTATAACTTCACTTCATAAGTTATATCCATAAAAAGACCTTGGAGCTAATTAGGGAATTGAAGTAGGTTTTCAGATCAGAATTGCCATACCATATTCTAGTATTACCTAAATATGGGTTTATCATGCCCTTGGATCCACATGATATCAAGAAATAATGTAGGTTTCGATAATCAAATGCAACATTATCAGCACATAAAAGATGGACACTATATTATTGTCATATAATAATAACAAAATAAACAAGACATTGATTGAATAAACAAGATATTGATTTTACTACCCAAAGAATGATTAAATTCACATGTTGAAAGTATGAAAATGCATGGCTAGATTTATTTTCTTATTTCAGACAAGGTTGGAAAACTCGGTGAGTCGAGTCTTGACTTTGCTAAGTCACTTTGCATCAACTCTCCCCGGCTTGAAAGAACTCGACTCCGGCAAGTTAATTGCTCGATAGTACTCATAAAGATCTAGATCCAGACGCTGGAAGTTGGTAGCAGTAATCCAAGTAGCATCAGAGACGGGCTGGTTTTGCCGACGAACAAGGAACTTTTGACATCCGCCGCGACGAGTATAAATAATTTGATCATCAAGAACATCAATGATTTTATCAAGTGGTGGCGGAGCAGCGGGTAATGTAATGATTTGCTCATCAGAATCGTCCTCATTATCCATGCCCATGATAGAGAGTGAGATCGACAACATTGAAGGTGGGGCTGGTACCAATATCAGATGGCAACGCGAGAGTATATGCATTTGAACTGAGCTTCTTCAACACTTTGAATGGACCTGTATTTCTCAGATGTAACTTCTTGTTTGCACCTGGCGATAACCTTTCCAAATGAACACGGACCATAACCATGTCTCCTTTATAAAACTCTAGGAAAAGACAACGTTTGTTAGCTTGAGTCTTGTAACTGTCATTGCTAGCTGCAATATGTCGTTGAATTTCATTATGTATTTGATGAAGTTATCGGCTTCAGCACAAGGGCGTGCTTCAAGAGGCAAGGGGACAAGATCAATAGGCAAGCACAGTCGAACACCAGTGATTGCTTCAAAGGGTGAGATGCTTGTGGACTGATTTACTGAATTGTTGTAAGCAAATTCAGCCATAGGTAGAATCTGATCCCATGTTGTGATATGATCATGTACAAGGCATCGTAACAGTTGCCCAAGGCTTCTATTAACAACTTCAGTTTGTCCATCTGTTTGCGGATGGTAAGCAGGAGAGAAGTGAAGCTTTGTCTGGCTGTCATCCACAAAGTCTTCCAAAAGTAACTCATAAATTTGGTATCACGATCTGAAGCGATTGTTTTGGGGAGACCATGAAGACGAACAACTTCTTTGAAGAATAGTTGAGCTACCTTGTAAGCATCTGATGTGGTGTTGCAGGAATGGAATGTGCCATTTTAGAAAAACGATCAACAACAACAAAGATGGAATCAACTTTCTGTGCAGTCTTTGGAAGACCTAACACAAAATCTATGTCGATATTTTCCCAGGGTACATTAAGAATAGGCAATGGCTGATATAAACCTATTTTCTTCTTGTTACTTTTAGCCAATTGACAGGTGCGGCATCTTTCACATATGCTGATAACACTAACTCTCATGTGCAGCCAATAGAAATGATCGTCTACAAGAGTGAGTGTCTTGTCACGTCCCAAATGACCACTATAACCTCCTTAATGCAATTCACAAATAACATGTTCTCGAATCGAAGTAGCAGGGAGGCAAAGTTTGGTACGTCGGAATAAGAATCCATCATGTATGCTGTAATGAGGGTGCTTGTCCTTGTCGCCATTAAGAAAATCCGCATAGATTGTGCCGAAATACTTGTCACTTGTGTACTCCTGCTTTATTTGCTCAAAACCTGTTACAGTGATTGCCATAGTAGTGAGGAGATGTTTCCAATGACTTAAAGCATTAGCTACCAGATTTTCTTTGCCAGCTTTATGGTAGAGACTGAATGTGAATTGTTGAAGGTAAGAGCTCCATTAAATTCGACGATCACTGACATGTTGTTGTGATTGTATATGCTTCAATGCCTCGTGATCGGAATATAAGACAAAGTTGTTTCCAACCAATGACACCAATGTCACAACGCTTGCACAACGGTGTAGAATCCGAGTTCATAAAAAGAATATCTGCGTTTAGCATCGGGGAGCTTTTCACTGAAAAATACAATTGTGTGGCTTTCTTGGCTAAGAACGCCTCCAATATTGATCTGAGAAGCATCACAAGCAACTTCAAAGACCTTGTTAAAATCCGGAAGTCGTAGGACAGGGGCTTCCATGATCTTGCGTTTGATTTCTTCAAATGCTCAAGTTGCGGCACTTGTCCATTTAAATTCACCCCATTTCAGACAATCAGTGATTGGAGCCATAATACTGCTAAAAACTGGAATGAACCTTTTATAGAAAGTAGCAAGTCCGTGAAAACTACGAGCTTCAGTAAGAGTTTGCGGAATAGGCCAATTGATGATAGCTTGAATCTTGGATGGGTCCATTGCAATACCCTTAGAAGAGACAACAAAGCCAAGGAAAATCACAGAATTGCTCATAAAAGTACACTTATTGAAGCGTTCCTGGTGAAGAAGTTGAAATATGCTCTTCAAATGATCAAGATGCTCCCGTTTGGATTTGTTGTTGTCAATCATGATACCATCGAAGTAGACAACAACGAACTTTCCAAAAACTGGTTTCAACAATTGATTCATAACAAGCATGAATGTGCTAGGATAATTAGATAGATCCAAAGGCAAAACCAGCCATTCATAAAGACCATCTTTAGTTTTAAAGGCTGTCTTCCATTCATCACCTGGCCTAATTCTGATTCAATGATAACCACTGCGAAGATCAATCTTTAAAGCAAAAAAAAAAAAAAAAACAAAAGCACTAGTCATAAGATCGAGCATATCATCAAGTTTAGGGATAGGAAAGCGATACTTTGCAGTGATCTTATTGATGGCATGACTATCCACGCACATACTTCATCTTCCCTCCTTCTTTGGTGTGAGGAGAGTAGGTACGACACATGGACTTAGCCTATCCCAAATATATCCCCGTTGCAACAGATCATCAACTTGTTTCTTGAGTTCAGCACGTTTGGAAACTCTCTGGGCCTAACCAACAAGCCCTATGACTGATGGAACTGGTCAAGTCAAGCTTGATCACGACTTAGGACCGCATCAAAGCACCCCATAGTTGTTCACTGGCATGCTTTCCTTCTCCTTTAATCTTTCCCCTCGAAGTTCTTCACCCGTCGCTGCATATCCAGCTAGATGAAGACATGACAGAAGACCAGAGGAGAGAAGCATTGCTACTTCAGCTGGACCTGCTTGACGAAAGGAGAAGGAAAGCAGCAGAGCACGCACAGGTTTACCGGAAGTGGATTGCCAGAGCCTATGACAAACATGTCAAAGAAAGAAAATTCAAAGTTGGCGATTTCGTATTGAAACGCATCGCTCCCTCTCAGCTTCTGCATCCCCGAGGTAAGTTACGACCCAATTGGGAAGGCCCTTATGTAATGAAAGAAGTATATCCTGGAAATGCATACTGACTGGTAAATGCAGAGGGGGAAGATCTCTCTGATCCATGGAACGCTATGTACCTAAAAAGGTACACAGTATGACCCTTTCTCACTTCTAGTAGAAAATGACCCTTCTTTCCCTTTTACATAGTTGTAGAAATCCCATAGGAGGACCGAAGAAATGCACTCTGATCAAATTTAGAACTCGGACACACACTAACACTTAAAAATACACAAATAAGGTGGATCTGCCCCGCACAAATTCCGCATGGTTAAAGTCACTCGATGTGAAGGTCTGAAGGTGAGTTCGCCCATGTCATGAAAGCCTTTCGACCGTTTGCTAAAATATATATATATATATATATAAATATATATATTCGTAACTAGTTTGGGTTCGTAGCCTTTTTAACCCGAGCCAGTAAGCCCGTAGGGGTATTTGCATACCTAGTACCCTAAAGCCGGCTGGTTTGGGAGTCATTGGCCTAATCCTCTTTACATGGGTTAATTAGAAAGCTTAAAGGACCTAGACATTGCACAGTTACATGCTTAAAAAAAAAATGTGATTAGTTTGGGTTCGTAGCCTCTTTAACTTGAGTCAGTAAGCCCGCAGGGGTATTTATGTACCTAGTGCCCTAAAGCCGTCTGGTTTGGGAGTCACTGGCCTAAAGCTTGTTACATGGGTTAATTAGAAAGCTTAAAGAACCTAGACATTGCACAATTACGTGTTAAAAAAAAATCTCTATTAGAATTAGGCCCGCTAGAGTGACATGGGTACTCATCGCATAAACTAAGCAGAAGGTGGTCAGAAGCCACAGCACTAAGGAGGCACGGTGACTTAACGCCCCACACACAAACACAACTCACGAACAAGCCCCAAGGTCGGTCAAGTGCTTTATGAAGTTCAACTGAAAAGACTAAGCAGCAACAAGAAGAGGGCTTGTGAGGGCTCGACCTCCAAGTAATGGTTAGGGAGTATCACATTACCGCCAAGGTGACAATCATGGAACGAGGGTACTTTCTTACCCACAGCCAAAATGAACACTAGTCTTATGCTGGGGCATTTTATATATATATATATATATATGTATACGGAAATCTATTTATCTTGCATGGCTTCCCAATCTGGGCCCTCATCGCATACACATTTGCCACAAACACTCACTGGACTGCACACACCCTCACCTCATGAATGCTTTTGTTGCTAACCACTTTTAGTTGAATGCAGGAAAGAGCACACCCACCAAGGTACCGATTCCATCTCTTTTTATATCCCAAAGCTTGAATGCCAAAACGGCCCCCTGACATTTTTACCGAGAAAGAAAGATGCCACCTTAGCTAAATTATGCAGGGGGCCTAAAAATATTAAACTAACAAATTTTCTTTGAGACCTTGCAGGGAGACCAACCCCAATTACATTCATAACATCCCACAAGCTGGGGCATTTTTTATTATTTAAGGGTATTATTTTGCACACAACTCCTCATAACTAGAAAAGGTCAAAATGCTGATGACCAAACTTGGGAAGTATGAATTATGGTTGTTATGATATATAATGATGAATTTGATTATAGATGTGTGCTATGCACATCCTTTATGATATCATATTTGATTTGAAAATGCAAACATCTTGAGCTTTTGCCTTAATACTTATTGCTGACGATGTAAATGCCTTTAAAAACATAGAATTGCTTAGGCCACAAATGTCACACACTCAGGCACTCCTCATTGTTTGAGAACCTTGTGGCCATGTTGCTTCTCCGGGTCAAAATTGGCATGGGATTGCATTCATTTGGTTTATTATATCTCATCTTGTCTATCCCGGATTGCTATTATTCTTACTCCATGAGATTTAGGTTGAGACACGAAATTCGAGAAATTTTAGAAAAATTTCACAGCACTTCCCTTGTTTTTGGACCCCGGAAAATTTCTGGATACACAGAACCTGTTACCTGTGAACGAAGAACACTTCATATATTCCCCGGTACCCCACAACAACTCCTTATCAATCAAACACATTCCCATGGCACTTCTAAAGCATCAAGCACACTATCTCAACTACACATACATAATACACGTGTGTACAACATACATCAAATACATATTAGCTCTCACCATAAGCCAAAGATGGGGCGAAACAACATAAATACATGACTAGCAAATATGGATACATGGAACAAGGATACACTAATGATGCAGCCTGGGGAGATTGATCAAAGAACGATGACTCTACGGAGCGGCTCCATCACGGGGAGCCGAAGAAGCAAATGAGGTTGGACTAGGAGCACGCTGAGAAAGAGTACGGGTCGAGTCAGAGAATGCATAACCTCTCTCCTCTGCCCTCCGATGAAGTCTAGCGAGACGCCCCCGCAAATCAGCAACCACCTCATCATGTTGTCGCTCCATGCGATCCATGCGCTTAGCGTAATGATCATGAATAATGGCCTTTTCCTCGCCCAAGCTAAGAGGTGGAGGAATAGAAGCAACGATAGCACCGCTCTACAGGACAACGTTTATAGAAACATTACGTTCAACAAACCTTGTAGCATCAAACATGGAATTTAAAAGGAAGAAAAGACCTTCACCTGCACAAGGGCCTCAAAGCTCCTAAGCCTGGCACGTAACTCGTCAACCTGCACACAGCAAAATTATAAACAACATCAACAATGGATGAGGAATCAAGATTGAAATATCACCTGAGAATCGCTCATACCTGTGCCACAGAAGCAGCTCTCTCTGCAAACGCTCCGTCGCGCTCGCCACGAGCCTCTGCCTGAGGATCACGAATAGAAAGGGTTAAGAGTCGGTCATTATATATCTTGAACACAAGAACGATAAAACGAAACGCAAACCTCGCTAGTCCGCAGTCGGTCCACCTCTGCCTGTAGAGTGAGAAGATCGCTCTCCAATCGAATTCTCGTGACCTCGGACATGTCCTGCTCTCTGTTGCTCTGCATAGTAACCAAAGGTCATAAACACAAATTCAAAATGAACAAATAACTCCATGACCTCATACCTCGTGAGAATCCGCCAACGCTTCGTTGATCGCTTCATTTTCCCGGCGGCGCTCCTATTACCAAAGCATTTTTAGTAAGGAAAGAGTAAACAAGGTAGCACGTGGCTAATTAGGTTTAACAATTTTCGTACCCTCTCAGCTGTCAATAGTGCCCTCAGTCTCACGACCTCCGTATCCTATGAAATATAAACCATGCCGTTACATCAAGAATGATCAACATTACTATGGAGGTAAGCACCATTTGATTCAAACACTAAGTCAAGAAGTCATACCTTCTTCTCCACTAGGTGAGACAGTCGAAGTGTTTCTCCCCTGAGGATGGACTTCGCATCGGACACTACGAACTCAGATGTCCCCTGTCACACATGAGAGCCACGGTTAGAGGATGGGAAGAGCATGAATCTTTGAGATTATAAGGCCCATAATTGAAGTTGGAAACCTCATAAGCCCTCACCTCGCCCCGTCTTTTGGATGATGGACGTGCCTGCCAATGCCTTGCTGCAACCGGTATCTCCTCCTGAAAAGTAAAGGAAGAAACGATGTTAGCCATGATAAAAAGGAAGACAACATTAGAGCGAACAAAATTTCAATGCTCACCCGAGCCAACGACGAGGCCTCAGCCGCTTCTACGCAATTGCTAACAGAATACGAAGCCCCACAAGAATACAACTCCGGGAGTATATACCGATGCAAAGCTGTCTTCCAATATACCTCATAGTCACTCCAGGCACTAGCATCCACACCGAAGGTGACCTTCCTCCCTTTCCTTCTCCAATTTTTTATCACTTTCCGACACGGATGGCGGCGTTTGAATGTTTTCAAACCCCACCCTGGGTACGATCGCTGCATGATAGACTTTTTTGCAGGGACAACTTGATGGTGTCCCAGTTGGCACGCAACTCGGCTGAGAACCAGCCTGACCGCCACCTGGGGAGCGTGGAGCCATATGTCCCTCTCAAATAGAGCACGCCCCTCCTGTACAACAGCCACCTCTTCATCCGGACCACCCACTGGTAGGGCTGCCAAATCACCCGACAAATCATGATGTGTAGCAAATGAGAACAAAGAGAGGCAGACATTTAACATGACAAACAAAAGGAGAAAAGGAGCATACCTCGTGATTTTTCAATTCATTTAAGATGAACCAGTAACCTTGCTCGCCCGGTCTCATTCCTAGAGCCTTAATACGCTTAGCCATCTCAGGAGGCAGAATGTCGGCAAAATTCTGCAAATTGGCATTAGGATACCACTACGAAGCCCGGGGAGTACAACTCAACCTCGCAGGCTAGCGCTCAGGCAGACACTGGATGATATGCTCCTAAACCCATACCTACACACAACCAAAGCTTGCTTATTACAAAACATGACCCATGATAAGAAAAGGTGGACTACAATAGGTCACCACACTTGGGGATAGGGTTTAAACCTGTAGGATCGACACGAACCCTCGAAGGCTCTTACATCTGGGCTAGAGGCGGCACCTCGAGTCCAGACTATGGAATAGAAAGGCAAGGGTGGCCGCGCCCCAAGCGTAGTCGCTGACCTTATCTAGGTCCTGCACAAACCGAATGAGAGTACCGAGCGCTCTATTGCCAGTGGCGTTGGCGAAGAGACACCTCCCCAAAAAGAACAGAAAAAAAGCCCTGGGATGCTCATCATCACCCAACCGTGCCGAAATTAGCCTAGGTCTCCTCAAACGAACCTCAGACTGCCTTTCATGCTCTTTCTCTGCACAATACTAAATTGACATGAGAAATTCATTAGATAATCAGAATAGAGAGCAAAGTAGCTACCAAACATTTCAGTACTCACTCATGACCGGGAAAACCTCATAAGGTATCCCTACTCTCTTTCAGCGAGCGTACCCATCAACCGGCACTTTTCGCCATTCATAGCCTGCAGCAAAAGAGAAAGAACGTTAGAAACAAGGATGAGAAGCATAAAAGACACCAGAGATCGGTTAAAAGAAACTGGATCGAGTGCTTACGCTCAGAGGGTTCGGCGACATCGCCCTCGTCACCTCTACCCGCACCTCCACCGCTCCCCTCATCAAAGCCGGCAGAAACAACTCGGCAAGGTCTCACCCCCTCATCCTCACTTTCCCCATCATCAATCTCGTCGTCTCCATCATCAGATGCGATAAACTCACCCTCCAACTCATCAAAATCTGCGTCCTCAGACTCCCCCGCATCATCATAACCCCCGTTCACTTCATCATCACTCTCAATGCCGTCCACTACTGCTACATCGTCATCAGTAGGGCCGGCCGTAGATCGGGATCTGCTAGAAGAGGGGCCCTCACCTGTCAAAGGAATTATGAGTACCGTTAATAAAGGATAAGTATCAAATATGCAGGTCTCATGGGTATTTTTCTACTCTGAATCAATCTAAAGGAGAAGGGACAAAATGTTACCAGTATCGGCCCGAGCCCCGGCCGTTGTGGGGACAGGACCTCCCTCACATCCTCTAACCGGCAAGCCTCCGAAACCCGGTACCCTTGCCCTCAGCTTGGCGAGGAAGTCCGCCTGGTTCCGAGTCCACTCTAAAATGAAGCAGGGAGGAATGATTAGTAGGAATAGCAGAAGAGAAATATATGATGCTACAAAGGCGACAATGGAATACTTACTATTTAGGATCCTCCTCCTCTCTGGGCTGTACGCCTCCCTCAGCCACTCAGCGTCAATTTGACCCACACCGGACTGGGGGCGAGCCCCGAACATCCTATGCAGGCGTAATCGAGTGATAGAAGCCTTGGCATCATTAGCCCTGGAGAAAACAGGGAGGCCTGTCACCCTTAGCCCCCAGCAACGCGCAATGTCCTCAAGTGTAATCGTCATTTCCCCAAGCGGGAAATGGAAAGTGTGCATCTCGTCTCTCCATCTCTCGGAAAGAGCACAAATGAGAGCATGGTTGGTGCGGAAGGCGACAATAGACATGAAATCCCCGAACCCCATCGCTCGGACCCGATCTTTTAAGTGATCAGGGAGCTCGGTCCACCAGTCCCTCATCTGTAACCAACTCACCCTAGCCCGAGCAAAAGGGACAGGCTGCAACACAAACATCAGAGGAAAGAATGTCCATAATAATGGAAGCCAACAAAGTATGAGATTCATAAAGACAGCTAAGAGTTTACCCGGCCAGCTCGTATCACGTCTGAAAGGTGAGGCTTCTTCTCCGATTTATCCTCACCCTTCTGTTTCTTTTTAGGGGGAGGAATGATTTACTCTACCTCGGCCCTTTCCACAGTGTCTGATGACATAGGAGCGCGCTTACAAGTCTCTTTAGTCCTAGCCATACGACAAACCTGTACCCAAAGCCAAAATGAGAAGTTGAGCATGAGAGCATAATGTTAGTCCACGTAAGCATAAGAGACAAACTAGTCCGAAGATGATGACTAGTGTCTCCAATTTATAAGTGATGACCCTCATCAGTCAAGTGATAGAAGGAAGAGGAGCCAAAAACCATGACCGTTGATCCAACCAGGAGACTAAGAAAAAAAAAAACGAATCCCATTTATTGAACTGGCCTCATTAAGACACATTTTACAGGCCTGGAAAGAAGTGAAAACACATTCATTCCAATCCAACTCCTCCAACTTAGCCCTAACTTCACACCCCCTGTGCAGCCATGTCACCACTATATCATCTCAACATATGCATTAGGCTGAACCACACCCAACCCCACAATCACGTCATATAACAAAAATAAAACCAAAAGGGGAAGGGAAACAATGATAACCACAACAACGAGAAATATATAAAGATATAAAAACGAAAAATAAATAACCGAATCACAATTTAAACTAAAACAGCACCCATAACCTTTGTCCCATCACATCATTACCAACTCACCCTAGTCATCACCGCCACACCCCTCCATTACCAAGCTTACTCTTCTACATAATAAAATAAACAAAAAAAAAAAAAAAAAAGAGAGAAGCAAAAGAGCAGAAGGTTCCCAATAAATATACAAATATAAAAGCATGAAACACATCATGGTATCATAAGGAACGAGCCATAATCAGTGCTCCACAAATTTAAACAAACCCCCGAATAAAAGAAGAAGGAAGAAGAAAGCCCGAGCCACTCCCATACAATGACTGATATCTATGTTACGAGTCCAAAATCTTATTCACCACATTCTCATTTAAAACCAATGGAATGCTCAACGAGTTCAACAATCTTCACTATACCCATTAACTTCCATGGGACACACCAAACCTCATTCTTCCTCATCCCATCAATCTCAACTAGCCACAATGGATGCCCATTTTTCCACCTAAACTGATTTTTTTTTACCAAGGGATTCTCACTTTGCAACCTTTCAAATTTTAGTCAAGGGGGTTGGGATTGCCAACATCATAGCTAGGACAACTGCATTCCTTCTTCCCTCACCAAAATCCACCACACCCATGGTTGCCAATTGCCAAAATTGAGTCCTAAAACCCCATGTTGCAGCCATCATCCAAAACGATAATAATAATGATAATAAATAAAAGAGAGAAAGAAGAAATGAATGGAAGAGGAGGGGACCCACATACCTGGGCCACCAAGCTGTCAAACACCCCCTTTTCTCTTCTCCCTTTCCTTCTTCTTCCCCTCACTCTGTTGCTTCTTCCCTGCTCAGCCCAATCGAACACTCCACTTGTAGCTGGCAGAAACAGGTTAGTAAAAAAAAAAAAAAAAACAGAGAGAAGAAAAGAAAGAGAGAATAAAGAATGGAAAATGGGAAGAGAGTAAAACCACATATCTGAATCTCTCTCTCCTCCCTTTTCTCCTCAACATACTCGGCTGCTCCCTAAAACAGCAGCAACAGACTTAAAAAAAAAAAAAAAGAGGGGAAGAAAAGTAATAGGGAATAGAGAGTGGAAAATGAGAAGAGAATAAAACCACATACCTGAATCTCTCTCTCTGCCCTTTTCTCCTCAGCCCAATCGGTCTCCACCTCAAATGGCAGAAATAGATTCTAGAAAAAAAAAGAGGGGTTGAAACCCACTCACCTGGGCGACAGCAGATAGCCACACGCTGCTGCTCTTCCTTTCCTTCTCTCCTATTTCTCCACTCAGCTCTCACTGCTCACTTTTCCACTGCTGCCCACTGAGACTCCACCTGAAACAACCACAACAACCATGAAAAAAAAAATATAGAAAGAAGAGAAATAAAAAAGAGGTCGAAACCCACTTACCTGGGTGATGGCAGACCCGCAAGCTGCTGCTCTTCCTTTCCTCCTCTCCTCTTTCTCCACCTAGCTCCCTGCTCGCTCACCCTTGCGCCTCACCTGAAGCAAGAATCGAAAGAAAGAAACAAAAGAAAAGGGAGAGAGGGAAACAGAGAAATGAAAGAAAGGGGGGAAAATCTCAACCCTTATGACCTAATGCCTAGCGCTGGGCGCATAGTGGCCCAGCACCATCACGTGGTGGGGCCCTCTTTAAGGGGGGCAGATCCACCTAAAAAAAAAAAAAGAAAAGAACAACTCAACTGAAAAAAAAAAAAGAAAAAGAAAAAAGAGAGAGATCAAGCCTGACATTAATTTAGACATCAGTGGAGGGGAAATTAAGACATAATCCACTTATAGGTTAGGCTAAAAGTAAGACTTTATTAATGCCTGTGATTTAGCCTTGACATAATTGGGCTCCCACTTGGCTGCCAACCTCGGCCCTAGACAGGATTCGCAATTATCAGCAGCATGGCAACAATCCATTTCAACCTACAAGGGGAAGCAGCGCAAACAACATACGAAGGTCAGTCGATTCAATTTGAAATGCATCATGAACTTGTCATGTATATCATGCATTAACCATTCATGCATCCCTTCAAAAGAAAAAAAATTAGACCCACGCATTTATCCGCATAATCCACCTCATTATATGTCAATTAAAATGCACATAATTATCACCATCATCAAGCACCCATAATAAACAATGAACTATCATAATTCACCATCACAATTCATTATCAAATCTCATACCTCATCATCATTAACACCGTCATAATGGATATCATCATCATTCAATACTAAACATCCTCACATAAAATAAAATAAAAAAAAGAGAGAAAAAGAAAATAAAGTCTAAATCAACTTTTATTAAACTCCAATAAGAGTCTTAAAACAATAACTCTAGCAATTAATTGAATCGACTGAATCCTAAACATGAACTAAAACAGAGGTCACAACCTTTGCCCCCAATACCCTAGGTGGAGCTTATAACTAACTAAGATGGTCCTAATGACCTGACCTCTTATTAAAAGAAAATCCTAGCCTAAGATAGAAAAACTTTTAGTGAGTCCCCTAGGATGGATGGACCATCCCGTTGAAAGTAGGAAAGCGCGCCATCTGTGCCTCCATTTCGACGATATAAACTTTGAGTTGCCCTTGCACTTCTTTCAAGTTATCCGGTGGATTCCTTAAGACACAACAAATATACCAAACTCGCTGGAAGTCATTTAGATAAGCCGTGTATACCGGATGAATAAGCGCCGAGAGGCTAGTGTTTTGCAACTCGAAGTACTTCCTGTAGCGCCTAGGAACAGATGATTTAGCTTCGTGAGGGCAAGACATGACCATGAGTTCCAGTTGATCCATCCTCCTATGTAAGGTGTTAAAGTCATCAATAGGAGCTCATTCGTTGGTAGACTTCATAGCCTCCCAAACTTCAAACATACCCCTGACATCCAACATGCTCCATAAGAGAGATTGGAGCACGCTACTGACAAAAGATGGCAAGTCTTCCAGAAGCCCATCATAACCATTCAGCCTATTTAGAGCAAACCTGCTCACAATACACAAATCCCCATACAACCTGCAGATACCTTTGTACTTCATAGCCTGTAAATCATATTTGCTGCGCCTAATCTCCACAATGCGCTTGTCCATCGTTTCTTCAAACTGGAAAACGCAGTCATAGGTAACAGGCAGGGAGGATTCATGCTTGAGGTAGAATTTTGCCCGTTTCTCAGAGTCATAATACCCTATTTTGTCAGCTCCAGGGGACCAATATTCATCCCCTAGCAAGTAGGGCTTGCAAGCAGAAGAACCCTCAACACCATCAACAACGAATGAGAAGATCGGAGAGTCGGCCATTGGAATAAGAAAAGATCTGTAAGCATATGCACAAGGCTTTAGAAACCCTTTACATAATAAAAACAACCCAGAAAAGTTCATAATTAGAGGAAATCCAAAACAACATAAAAAAAAGAAAAGAAAAAAAAAAAGGGTCACTTGGGCGCACCAGGGGTGGCGCCCAGGTCTGTTTTGAGGAATTCACCGCAAAAGGTACGGGTTTAGCCATGATAATTTTATTAGGCCTTCTCGAATCCGTGGGAGATACTTCCAGAGATACTGCTAGGCTGTCCTAAACCCTCTTGAGAGCCAAGAAGTCCAAACTACATGCCCATACAATACAACATTTTAACACACGTAAAAAATAAAAAAATAAAAAAAATAGAGAGTCAGCTAGGCACCACAGGGGTGGCGCCCACCCCAGCCTTGAAATATCTCCCATAAGGACATAATTATTTGGCCAAGTCAAGACCTTTAGTGTCCCTGAGTCATGTTTTCATAACATACTGCGAAGCCGGAGGGAACCAGAATATGAAAAGATGCCCCAAAATTCGGGTTCACAAGCCCTTAGTGCAAAGAGGAAAGATAGGCACCACCAGGGTGGCGCCCAGCCTCCCCTGCTGGTGCTTTTCAACTAGGGTGCCCCAAATCTGACCATGACAGACTTGCCTATGTCATAAAACCGTCTTGATGAATTAAATAAAGAAAACGTGGGACAAGACATCATCACAACCAAAACAAAAGCCAACATGTACGCAAGAGCATAAAACTAGGCTCAAATTCAAATCGAAGATTGTGTGTGTGCATGACGATAACTACAAGTTAAGAGAAACAACAAGCTGAACATAATCTTGAAATATCATATGTAAAATCACCAAACACAAAAAGAAACAAAAAGGCCAACACATGATCAAAAGGATTTAAAAAAAAATAAAAAATGATCAACCACATTACCCAAAGAGGATAAAAGCGAATTAAAAAAAAAAAAGAGAGAAAAAGAGAACATACAAAACAAATAAAAAAGGATACTTTAATCTGAAATCATATACCAAGTTGATCAACTAAATAATCATACAATCAGAAGTGTATACATGAGACATGCCATTCATCTTAAAAAGAAAAGGAGAAGAGAAAACTTACTTAGGAGCAAGGAAGAGCTTGAAGGCTATGAAATTCGAAGTCTGAAAGAGTAGGAGTTGTGGGAAATTCGTGGCCTTGATCCACTTATATAGATTAGAGTTCGAACCCCATGAGGATTTTAAAAGAACCCGGACAGCAGCTTGGGCGCCACTACCTGGGCGCCCAGGTCACCTGTTCTTCCTAGAATTCAGGGCTTCTCTTTGACAGGGACTCTAAGTACTGAACATGCAATGCCACGTAGGCGCCACACCCTGGGCGCCGAGATCATCTATTCTCTAAAGGTCGAGCTTGTACTCCGACGAGGACTCTTGGTACGATAGGCTGAACACGAATCCTTCTTCGATACGAACTCAAAATGTTGTCTGGGCGCCACCCCTTGGGTGCCCAAGTCACATGTTCCCCCAAATTCGGAGTCCTACTTCGAGACCAACTCCAAACACAGTCTAGGCGCCACCCCTTGGGCGCCCAGGTCACATGTTATTTTGAATTTGAAATTCTACTTTGAAACCAACTTTTGTTTCCTTGAAATCGAAACCCCATTCTAAGACGAACTAGAACCACATCTTGGGCGGCACTCCTTGGATGTTTAGGTGACTTTTCTCCCGAATCCACCATTCTACTTCAAGGCAAACTCTATCCATGCAATCCGCCTAGGCACCATCCCCTGGGCACCCAAGCTGTCTCTCTTCATAATCCTTGAACCAAAGCTCGAACAGGCTGGGCACCACCCCTGTGGCGCCTATCCATCACCTTAGAGAACCAAAGGCCTCTTTGAGCAAAATTGTCCTAGAATTTTGAAAAGTTGAACCCGAACAAGAATTAATGATGATCAATGATGAAAATAATACTGATAATCATAATAAATAAAAATAATATAAAAATAAATAAATAAAAATAATATAGAAAAAAAAATAAAATAAATAAATAAATAACCAAAAAATAATAATAATAATAATAAGAGAGAGAGAATGGAAGGCACAAAGAAATGGCACACATTGTCAAATCAAACATTGTCCCATCACATAAGATCCTGTCAGAGGCACATTAGTCCTATCACGCATACATCTGACATTGTGCATTGCATCCCATGTCATTTCCATCAATGAAATTTGAACTACAGAGCACTAACAATGAGAAATGCAGAATCTTTTAGTGTTTGTTCAATATAGGTCCCCAAAACAAAAATGAAGACTCCAAAGGTGAAGGACCTTCAAGTACACTGATGGAGGCAGATGACTCAAACTTCAGCAAACCAATGATGAAAGGAAGTGGCAGTGGTCCCCAACATTGGACTTACAGAAAGCTCTGGAGGTAAGTACCCTTGACTGTGATTTTCATGATTTTACTTCATGTCTAGTAATTGAGTCACCGTAGGCCTCCCTTAAGTGCTTATAATCGGTATGGCAACCATAATATCGTGTTCTCACGAATTGTGCGTTCGCCGACTCAAATCTTGACGTTGGAAGATGGAAACCATGTAACTTAAAACTCTCCATGATAAGCACCAAAAAGATGATTGAATCTATCACAAGTTCTCATTTAAGCTTGGGTGAAGACCAAGATCCCTAGAGAGTGATGGCTTTTCCGGTGACCGTCTTCTGTTGATTTAGCTTTTTCGATGCATACCTGAGTTTCAAAATCAAACATCTTTAAAAAAAAAAAAAATGCATCTCATTCTCATATGCACCTCACAGTATTGCTTGAACTATGTTTGTAATTGCCTTCAAGATCCCCATTTTTCCTAGTTAGTTTTAACTATGCCTTGAACATTCAACTGTGGATGAAAGTTAAAAGACGCTATATATGACCATTTGAATTAAACTCTATTGCATGAACAAATGAAACTCTAATACTAACTTAGCCAATCGAAAGATCGACTTCTGATTCAGACCACCGGGGCACAGTTCCCGCCATCATATTAAATTTAAGCAACCGGGGCACAGTTCCCAACTCGCCACGTGGTAATACCACGGGCACCGAGGCACAGATCGCGGGTTTCCAATCAAATCAGTAGGCACGTAACTTCTTCTTTTTTTCTTTTTCCCCCTGAATCAGGATCGATCCTAGAAAAGTGAACCTCAACTTTAGAATGAATTTGCAATTGCATACATCCATAGGTGGCCACTCCCGCGAGCTCAAAAGCTCCCGTGAGTCATGAGTGGTGTGTCTACTTTCTTTGGAGCACAACTCTCCACGTGTTGCTCTCCAAAGAGAGGCATACTGTAGACACCTCATTTGGCCCCTAAGATAGTCTTAAATACCTATCATATATAGCGGTGCCTCCATTTCACCCATAATTGAATGATTGATGGCATAATTCAGATTAATTAATGACTATGAAGATGCTTGTTGCTAATTTTAGACTCAGTTCGATGATTTCTAGAAATTCGGGAGAGAAAAGCCAAGTCGCGTCGAGATCTCGAGCCCAACCCATTGCTCACACAAGAAGTGAACCATGACACTACTCAAACCCTTTCCGGACCACTTAAGACATGCTTAGGCCAATCCCTCCTAAGACCATGCTTAGTTTGCCAAAATGTCACCCGATTAGCCTAAGTTAGGAAATCGAATGCATTGGTCCAGAGACCCCGTTGTTTTTCAGCCCCTATTTGTCAAGACATTTAGACCATTGGATTCCTCACTTCGAGAGCTTTCCGGTGATATGTAGAACGTCAAAATCCAATAAGCGGATCAAAAGTTATGAGTCTTCAAAGTTTGCCTTAGAAAAAGTGACGAGAAAAAGTGACGAAACTCCATCTAGGCGCCACCCATGTGGCGTCCACCCGACTAGAATTCATCTAGGCGCCCCATGCTAGGCGCCCACATAGTCTAGGGCCACCTAGGCACCCCATGGTGAGCGCCCAGCCACCAAATTTCACTAGTTAGCCTCAAAATAGCCCGGGACCACTCGACGTAGGGACCGAACTCCGAAAATGAATCGACTCCACCTAGGCACCACCCATGTGGCGCCTACCCTACTGAGTTCCACATAGGCACTAACCTTGTGGTGCCCACACAGCCCAAGGCCACCCAGGCACCCCATGGTGGGCACCCACCTTAAAATTTACTTGTTTGGCTCGAGACTAGACCAGGACCACTCATACATAAGGACCAAGCATCGAAGACGAACCGAACCACCTGGGCACCACCCATGTGGCACCCAGCCTTGAAGTCCACCTAGGCACCACCCATGTGGCACCCAGCCTTGAAATCCATCTAGGCACCACCCATGTGGCGCCCAGCCTATTAGTGCTAATGTAGGTCCCCCCAGCTGAAGATATATCCGTTCAATCTCGACTCCAAATGGAACCAAGGTTCAAAAGCGAAACACAAACCAATTGGGCACCACCTTGTGGGCGCCCACCCTCTCCAAGGCCACCTGGGCGCCACCCTGTGGGTGCCCGGACTGCGCAGGCCATGTGGGCGCCACCCCATGGGCGCCCATCCTCCCTCAAACCCTAGTTCACTCTAAAATAACTTAAGCCGCCTAGGGATGTGTGAGACATTCTAGAAACACGAATTAATGAAGCCCTAGCCCTTCTAAATTCGTCCCAAAACCTATATAATCCCTCTTAACTTCATTTACAAGGGGAGGCTACCCAAAAACCCTAAGAAAAGAGACAAAAAGGAGAGAATAGAAAACGAAGAAGAAAGGTAGCCACCATTAGAGAAGAACTTCAGATCTAGAGAAGAAGAAGGAGAAAGAGAGGAGGAGACTTCCATATCTTCAACTGGAGCCATTGGTCTTTGTGAAAGCTTCAATCTAGGAACTTAAGAAACGTTTCATCATACCGGTATTCCTAGATCTCCCTTCTTTTACTACACTCCATTACCATTCATGCTTAGAAACATGCTTAGGGCCATTTAAGCATCATAGATCTACATTAATTTGAGATAAAAATGGTATTAATGCATTATCATGTTAGTAACATGCTTAGGTTCATTTAAATATAGTAGATTTGCTTTGATTTCGTAGTTCTAATTGCATAGCTAGATCAGATCTCGCATTAGCATCATCATCATCATCATTTATATTGAAAAGATCGCGAACAGCCTTTGGCAGAAAGGCTGGGCGCCTGCTGATCGTAGCCCCAAGTGCAAGGCCGCGATTGTAGTAATAACCGGTGAAACCAGATCGATCCACGGAGAGTTTATTTATCGAAAACCTGTCCTAATAAAAAAAAACTAATTCTAGCCTAAAAAAAACTATACAAATCAAATTTTCTAATTGAATTAAAAATTAATTACAAATCTGAAATATTAATTACAACCAAAGAAAATTAAAATCCTAATCTAAAAACCTAATCTAACCACTGCATCACCATAAGATTCATTAGCTCAACCAATTGCAATAATTGTTAAGGTGCATAAAATAAAGAATAAAAATCAAATCAAATCAAATCAAATAAAATAAAATCAGAGAATAAAGAAATTAGATTTTAATTCTAAAACTTTGCAATAATTACTTTGCTTAATGCCATCAAGAAAAATCAAGACCACCGCACCAAGTGCGCACTGTCACTATGCACAAAAATTCAATGTTGACTCATTGGTGAAGACCAAGACCCCATAAACTTGATTTATTAATGAAAGACCCATTACAAGCAAATAACCATTACAAAATTCTTTTAATAAAAATAAAGTGCATCCAACCTTACCATAGACACAAGAAACACTAAACGGAGGAGAGGGACTCGCGGTCTTGAACGGCGATCCAACCGGCTCTCGTTTCGTGATCTGAAATCCAAGCAAGGGAAGATGATTCCAAGGATGATCCAATGGTGGAGTGACGATAGCAACGACGGCGGCGTGACGGCGTAGAAATCCAAGTGGTAGTGTGCCTTAGGGAAGGCCTTGGATGAAATATTGATGGAAGGAGGAGAGATGAAGAAGAATTAATGGAAAAAGGGGAAATTATTGTTGCTGGTCGTCCAAGGGGAATGGAGAGATGGGGATCCACGTCCAGCCCTCTTTTGGCTCTATTTATATATTTTTGATAGCTTGGGTTGCAAGGTTTTTGATTTGGGTAAGGATTAGTAGTGTGTGGTCCAAGTTGGATTAGGATTAGGAGGGTTTTTGAGAGATTTTCTAGGGGTTGGCTCACAATCCTAGTAAAATTAGGATTGTTCTTATCTCATGCAACTCCCTCTCTTGGGTCCCACTTGGGTTAAGGATCAATTCAAATCTGAATTTCAGATTTGATGTGCAATTCTTGAATGCATGTGGACCCCACTTGGGTGTACACAACATGGAACGTCCCATGCCTTGGCTTGACTTTCTTTTGCAATTTTTTTTCTTCTTTGTTTGGCTTGAATTGAATCTTAGCCATCCATCTTGACATGTAAGCAATATTTGTTGGAGAGTAGATATGACACCTCATCATCTCATGGCCCGCAAATTTGGAACTTATCTTCAAGAGATTAAATCTGATTTTTTCTTGCATATGAGAGCGGACCCTACCATGGCCGCCCCTACCTTAGATTCCATGCCAAAGGAAGGCGGGTCCATGGTGCATTTGATTCATCAATTCTCTTCCGTGGGCCCCGATTTCTGAAATTCCCTACAAAAATAGAAGCAAAGATCAAAGAATAATCTAATCATATAGGTAAGGAATTATGCAAGATGCGGTCCCAATTCACACCAAATAAATGCATAAAATGTCACCATTTTATCAAGTTTTCTTCAATTAAATCAATGGTACAAAGAAAATTCATCATTTCATGTGTGAATAAAAAGTTATGGGAAATTTGTGACTTTTAATGCCAAAAATAGAGAAATTCATGATTTTATGTGAAAATGCAATTTTTGGATGAATTTTGACTCGAATTTAGACTTTGATGCTCAAAACATAAATTCATAATTTTTTTACTAAAATGGTCCATGATTTGATGATTAAGTCCTTAATTACTCTAAAATGATAAGACAATATTGCATTTTTAAGGACTTATCACCTGCCTTTTACCGAACCACCTGGGCACCACCCACTGGGCGCCTGCCCTCTCTCGAACCACCTGGGCGCCACCCCCTGGGCGCCTACCCTTCTGAGACAGGGTCCGAGTTCCAAATCTCCGCCCGTTGCATTGTTTGCTTATAGGTTCGTTAGTTGCATCATTAGTAGTTCGAATTAAAACATTCGCATCAGTCGCTGAGTATCGGAAGTTGTGTTGAAAACACTAAGATTCTTGTGCATTCATTGTGTTCCGTTGGAAACCCTGACTGGGCAAGGTAGGCGCCACACCTAGTGGATTTCTCCACTTTTGTGCGCAACTTCAAATCTTCTGCATTTAGTTCATTTAGAAACTGCATATTAATGACATGTTAGGTTGTTTGATCTGTTTTGAGCTTTGAATTACCATTTTTGTCATACTTCACATCATATCATTTAAACCACACATCCATAGAAAATCCCAAAAAAATCATAAAACATAAAATCCCTTTTTCTCTTTCCTTACTCTTTAGTAAATTAGAGGAGAAACCAAAAAAAAAAAAAAAAAGATATCCAAAAAAACCCAAAAAGAATAGTTAGATAGTCTAAGTTATTGAATTTAGTGCCTAAGTAGGATAAATCCTAAGATTAATTAAAACAACATAATTAGTAAACTTAAGCAACATCACATCATTAAGAGTTCTAAAACATTAAGACCCTAATTAATTCGGACTTAGAAATAACTAAGAACTTTAAAAACACAAAAAACCAAAACCCCAAAAAACAATCACCTGGGCGCCACCCCCTTGGCGCCCATCCTTCCATAGCCACCTCGGCGCCACCCTTTGGGCGCCCAGCCTATTCATTCTCCAAAACACCCCAGTTAAAGCTTAAGTTAATTCGTTAAGACCTTAAACTAATCCGAATTAACACAGTAAAACATTTTAAACCTAGAATAAGTAAACCTTAATTAACTTAATCTTGAATTAACTCAAAAACTCAAAACCAACAAAAGTCCAAAACAATCCACCTAGGCACCACCCCCTAGGTGCCCAGCCTGCACAGCCACCTGGGCACCACCCTCTTGGCGCCCATCCTATCCCATCTCTAAAGAACCCCTAATTAAAACTTATAATTAATCACAACCCGAATTTGATCCTAATCAACATAACAAAACACTTTTAAATTTAAGAAACCTAAAACCTCAATCAATTTAGACTCGAACTAACCTAAAAACGTAAAAGCAACCCGAAACCACAAAATAGACACCTGGGCACCACCCATTGGGCGCCCAGCCTGCCTATACACTTGGGCACCACCCTCCTGGCGCTTATCCTATCCCATTCCCTTAGAAACCACCACTTAATTAAGCTTAATTGATTAAACCCAAATCAGCACCTTAAAACATTGTTAACCTAAAAGGCTTGAAACCTTAACCAATTTGGACTCAAACCAATTTAGAAAATACAAAATGAATAAACCACAAAATATCCACTTGGGCGCCACCCCCTTGGTGCCTATCCTTCCGCATCCACTTGGGCACCACCCTCCTGGCGCCCATCCTACCCAATCACTAGGAAACCCCACTTGAAATTAAATTTGAATTCAATCACGATCAACACACCGGAACACCCTTGAAATCTAAAACAATCGAAACCATAAGCCCGAATAGAATTAAAACATCGAACCAGCTCAAACATACAATACAGACACTTAGGCGCCACCCCCCTGCCGCCCATCTTGTCAAATCCACCTTGGCACCACCCTCAAGGAGCCCAGCCTCCCCAGTCACTAAAGCCTAATTAATCAAAGCGGAATTTAATCTTAATCATCGCAACAACACACTTTTAATTTAAAATACATCAAACCATAAACGCTCAACCTCAAATCAACCTAAAAAAATATGGAACCAAGCCAAACCATAGAATAGTTCATCTGGGCGCCACACCCTTGGCGCCTAACTGTCAAATCCACCTGGGCACCACACCCTGGGCGCCCAGCTTCCCCGTTTTCAGGAAAACTCAATTCACAACTTAGCCCAATTAATTGGTGCTTAAATAAATCCCAATTGAATACGAATAGCATCCCACGCCCAAACACACTAAGTCCTTAAATCAATTTAAACTTAAATTGACCTAAAAAAATACCAAACCGACCAAACCTCATCACAATCACCTGGGCGCTACCCCTTGGGCGCCCACCCTCCAAACCCACCTGTGCACCACACCCTGGGCGCCCAGCCTACCTGTTTTCATAAAGAACCCCAACCGACAACTTAACATAATTAATTAACATTCAAACCAATCCGAATCAACATATTAAAATACTTTTAACTTAAAACACTTGAAACTTTAATCAATTCGGACTTAGCACGCAAAACCTTTACAAACAAACAAACAACCACCTAGGCACCACCCCTGTGGCACCTAGCCTACACTATAACCTTGGTTCACAACTTCAATTTAAAACGAGTAATTAAACATCTTATAACTTAAATTAATTGAAACCAGAATCTAAAATAGCCCCCGGACCCAAAGACCAATATCAAATCCCATCCGGAATACTTGAAAATCTCAAGCCATCCACCTGGGCGCCACCCCCTTGGCGCCCATCCTCTCATTTGCACTAAAACGCGAACTCTTGGTTTCGTCTCAAAATCCGGATTCGAATCCCTTTGACATTTGAACACCGGAGAATTAAAACAACTTGAAATATTAAAACTCACCAAGTAAGGACCCCTTGAATTCCGAAAACAGTATCGATACCATTGTCACTAGCCAAACCACCCAGAAACAGCCACTTAAGGCGCCACTGTCTGGGCGCCCAAGTCACTAGAGTAACCTAGACGACACCCCCCTGGCGCCCAAGTCCTCTGTCAACCCCATTTCGCTGATTTCGACATCGTTTCACGTTTTAAACCATAAATTCCAGAACCTTAAATAACTTAAACAGAACCCCAAAATACATTTAATCCATTTCTTAATCAATCTTCAACTAAAAACAAACCGAACCAATTAAAAATCACAATTAATAAGTTGCTTAGGCGCTGAACCATCAAACTCAGGCTATTCACACCTAGATATAGACCGGATTACCTGGTTAGGTATAGCTTAGAACATTAGGCTTCGCCCCGTCACTTTTCCTGTTCCATTAGGGGACTGGGAGAGCTGATGTGGGCGGTCTAGGACCTTAGGTTAGGTTAATCCGATGATCAGTCGTAAAGCATTAATCATGGAAATCCAAGTAAAAATCCCTTAGTTAGGCCCTTCTAGCCCCATATAAAAAATCCATAAAAACTATAAAACCAACAAAATAAACCCAAAAAGATTTTCCTTTTATTTCTTCCTCCACCTCAGGTGCCAGATATTTAATCGAACTTAATGATAAAGGGAATAAAGAACTGATTTCTAAAATTGAATAAATGAGAATAACGAGATGAGATGTGCGATTTCGCAGACACTTTTAATAATCATGGCCCATCGGCCACCCTAAAACAAACACTGGCCCATCGTCCATTTCCAATCAATCCTGGCCCATCGGGCACCTTCAATTAATTACGGCCCATCGGCCTTTAACTTTTATCACTCGTGTATCGCACATGAAAAGCACAGAAATCACAAATCAAAGTCTCATTTGCGTCATCATTTTGGTTTGAAAAATCAACCTTTAAACCCTATTTTTCCAAGGGATCAGAAGGGGGTACCCGGGAATGGGGCCGATCCTCTTCTTAATTATTTGGCACCTCCCCCCTCTTTTATTCTATTTTCTTTATTTTAGTTATTTTATTTTACTTCGATATACTACGATTATGCTATGTGAGGATTAACCTTTATTCAGACTTTAACTCATGACCCTTAATTGACCCAAAATTAAAAAGATCGAAAGAGACCCAAATTAATGTGACAGAACAACCGTCGTGCGTTGCCGGCAGCACATTAGACGAGAGGAAGAACCCACCTTATTATTTTTTCTCCCCATATTTCTACAATTTTTGTCGAAGAATGGTGTTACGGCCGAATCCGTAGCTGGCGACCATGATCTGTCGATTTTGAGGGTAATCAGAATCCTTGTTTTCAATGTAAAACTTAAATAGCACATATAGATGAATGGAGATTTCCCCAAACCATACCTCTCTTGGAGAGGAAAGGGGGGGTCGAAATTCATATCCGACAGAGAGCAGCGGTAAAGCTGCAATTGCCAGTTTTCCTCCTCTCAGAGTGGAGGAAAACTGGAAAATGCGAATTTGCCGCCCATGCAAGCAGCGGTAAAGCTGCGTCAGTGTCCGAATAAAGTCGCAAGAACTTCCCATTTCCAATTAACACAAAATAAAATGAAAGAATATATAGTTTTGTTTTTCCTAGTAGCCCATATCTGGTGAACTCCCATATGATATGAATGGAGATAGAAAAATCACACAAGCTGACTTTTGCAATTGACACATGTTGAACTGAATTTCTAGGCTTTTGAATATATATACCGCCCTAGAAATAAGAGAAGAAATATACAAATAGTCATCAAATAACATCCCCATAATGAATTAATAAAATCCAAGATATCACACTATTAAAGCAATTTGCTCCTGTCTCCAGCTCCATCCTTAAATCTTTCATCACTCATACTCTTTAATGATCATCGGTGTGATTCATTTTGTAATAAATTCTTAAGAATTCGATTCCATGCAAACAGAGGGGCCCTAAAGAGAACACTTGTATGAAATAAATTTTAAAAGCATTGAGTGTTATCACGTTTCCAATCTAAAGCAATGACACAAAAGATTTTGTAATCTTGTAATCAACATCTAAACTTTATTTTTTTGACATGCTTAGATTTGAAAACTCTCTAGGCCAAACCAACAAGCCCTATGACTAATGGAACTGGTCAAGTTAAGCTCGATAACAACTTAGGAACGCATCAAAACACCCCAAAGTTGTTAACAAGCACAGAAAAGCAGTGATGTATCGACTACTAGGGCATGTTTGCGAGTATAGGCTTTCTATTTTCTTGTTGTCCTGTTGAAATGAAAATTTTGTTGGTTTCACTTATATTCTCAATTGTAGATATTAGAATCTCTGGTTTTTTAAGGTAACAATTTTGGAAAGCCTGCTTTGTCTGTTAAGTAAAGTGAAGGGCTAATACGAGAGACATTAAAAGGAGTGGGTGAAATAAAAAAAATATTAATAACAAAGCACGACCCCTCTATTAATATCAAAACCCCGCGCCCAAAGCCCAATCCATGAGCTCCCTTAAAAACAAAACACTACTCTTTTTAAGAGGAAAAATAAAAATGCTACTCTCCCGCCTTTTAATTCTACAACTCCCTCACTTTTGTTCACTCTTTAATTGACCTTTTACTGGACTTAACCGGTAAAGTAAATCTACAATTTATTGTGTTTTTATTGTGATTTGATATTATTTCACCCAATTGTTATTCACACATGTCCATCCTTCATTTTGTGGAATTTAGCCACGACTAATGACCCACCAACAAGCAAAATAAGGAAAAAAATGATAAAAAATCGGATTGAAAGATTTTCGCCATATGTACCATCAATAGTTCTGTAATTTCCAGTTTCCGTCCTCTTAGAGAGGAGGAAAGCTGGAAAGCCGACTTTACCGCCCTTGAGAGCAACGGTAAAGCTGCAAATGCCAGTTTTCCTCGGCTCTGAGAGGAGGGAAACTGGAAAATCCAGTTTACCGCTGATGAGAGCAGTGGTAAATCCGTAAATTCCAGTTTTCCTCCTCTCAGAGAGGAGGAAAACTGGAAAATCCAGTCCGCCGCCCATGAGAGTAGCGGTAAAGCTGCAATTGCCAGTTTTCCTCCTCTCAGGGTGGAGGAAAACTGGAAAATGCGAGTTTGCCGCCCATTCAAGCGGAGGTAAAGCTGCATCAGTGTCCGAATAAAGTTGCAAGAACTTCCCTTTTCCAATTAGAATAAAATAAAATGAAAGAATCTATAGTTTTGTTTTTTCTTGTAGCCCATATCTGGTGAACTCCCATATGATATGAATGGAGAGAGAAAAATCACACGAGCTGACTTTTGCAATTGACACATGTTGAACTGAATTTCTAGGCTCTTGAATATATATACCGCCCCAGAAATAAAAGAAAAAATATATAAATGGTCATCAAATAACATCCCCATAATGAAATAACAAAATCCAAGATATCACACTATTAAAGCAATTTTCTCCTGTCTCCAGCTCCATCCTTAAATATTTCATCACTCGTACTTTTTATGGATTATCGGTGTGATTCACTTGGTAATAAATTCTTAAGAATTCGATTCCATGCAATCAGAGGGGCCCTTAAGAGAACACTTGTTTGAAATAAATTTTAAAAGCATTGAGTGTTATCACGTTTCCAATAAAAGCAATGACACAAAAGATTTTGTAATCTTGTAACCAACATCTAAGCCTAAGTTTTTTTTGACATGCTTAGATCTGGAAACTCTCTGGGCCTAACTAACAAGCCCTGTGACGGATGGAACTGGTCAAGTCAAGCTCGATAACAACTTACGACCGCATCAAAACACCCCGAAGTTGTTAGCAAGCACAGAAAAGCAGCGATGTATCGACTACTAGGGCATGTGTGCGAGTATAGGATTTCTTTTTTCTTGTTGTCCTGTTGAAATGAAGATTTTGCTGGTTTCACTTATATTCTCAATAGTAGATATTAGGATCCCTGGTTTTTTAAGGTAACAGTTTTGGAAAGCCTGCTTCGTCTGTTAAGTAAAGTGAAGGGCTAATACGAGAGACATTAAAAGGAGTGGGTGAAAAAAAAATATTAATAACAAAGCACGGCCCCTCTATTAATAACAAAACCTCATGCCCAAAGCCCAATCCCTGAGCTCCCTTAAAAAAAACACTACTCTTTTTAAGAGGAAAAATAAAAATGCTACTCTCTTGCCTTTAAATTCTACTACACCCTCACTTTTGTTCACTCTTTAATTGATCTTTTACTAGACTTAACCGGTAAAGTAAATCTACAATTTATTGTTTTTTTATTGTGATTTGATATTATTTCACCCAATTGTTATTCACGCATGTCCATCCTTCATTTTGTGGAACTTAGCCACGACTCATGACCCACCAACTAGCAAAACAAGGGAAAAAATGATAAAAAATCGGATTGAAAGATTTTCGCCATATGTACCTGCCGCAATTTCCAGTTTTCCTCCTCTCAGAACGGAGGAAAACTGTAAAGCCGACTTCACCGCCGATGAGAGCAGTGGTAAAGCTGCAAATGCCAGCTTTCCTCCTCTCTGAGAGCGGGAAACTGGAAAATCATGTTTACTACCGCCGATGAGAGCAGCGGTAAACCCGCAAATTCCCGTTTTCCTCCTCTCAGAGCGGAGGAAAACTGGAAAACCCAGTCTGCCGCCCATGAGAGCAGCGGTAAAGCTGTAATTGCCAGTTTTCCTCCTCTCACGGTGGAGGAAAACTGGAAAATGCGAGTTTGCTGCCCATGCAAGCAGCGGCAAAGCTGTGTCAGTGTTCGAATAAAGTCGCAAGAACTTCCTATTTCCAATTAGATAAAATAAAATGAAAGAATCTATAGTTTTGTTTTTCTTGTACTCCATATCTGGTGAATTCCCGTACGATATGAATGGAGAGAGAAGAATCACACGAGCTGACTTTTGCAATTGACACATGTTGAACTTAATTTCTAGGCTCTTGAATATCTATACCGCCCCAGAAATAAAAGAAAAAAATATATAAATGGTCATCAAATAACATCCCCATAATGAAATAACAAAATCCAAGATATCACACTATTAAAGCAATTTTCTCCTGTCTCCAGCTCCATCCTTAAATATTTCATCACTCGTACTTTTTATGGATTATCGGTGTGATTCACTTGGTAATAAATTCTTAAGAATTCGATTCCATGCAATCAGAGGGGCCCTTAAGAGAACACTTGTTTGAAATAAATTTTAAAAGCATTGAGTGTTATCACGTTTCCAATAAAAGCAATGACACAAAAGATTTTGTAATCTTGTAACCAACATCTAAGCCTAAGTTTTTTTTGACATGCTTAGATCTGGAAACTCTCTGGGCCTAACCAACAAGCCCTGTGACTGATGGAACTGGTCCAGTCAAGCTCGATAACAACTTAGGACCGCATCAAAACACCCCGAAGTTGTTAGCAAGCACAGAAAAGCAACGATGTATCGACTCCTAGGGCATGTTTGCGAGTATAGGATTTCTTTTTTCTTGTTGTCCTGTTGAAATGAAAATTGTGCTGGTTTCACTTATATTTTCAATCGTAGATATTAGGATCCATGGTTTTTTAAGGTAACAGTTTTGGAAAGCCTGCTTTGTTTGTTAAGTAAAGTGAAGGGCTAATACGATAGACATTAAAAGGAGTGGGTCAAACAAAAAAATATTAATAACAAAGCACGGCCCCTTTATTAATAACAAAACCCCGTGCCCAAAGCCCAATGCCTGAGTTCCCTTAAAAACAAACACTACTCTTTTTAAGAGGAAAAATAAAAATGCTACTCTCTCGCCTTTTAATTCCACTACACCTTCACTTTTGTTCACTTTTTAATTGATCTTTTACTGTACTTAACCAGTAAAGTAAATCTATAATTTATTTTGCTTTTAATGTGATTTGATATTATTTCACCCAATTGTCATTCACGCATGTTCATCCTTCATTTTGTGGAACTTAGCCACGACTCATGACCCACCAACAAGCAAAAGAAGGGAAAAAATGATAAAAAATCAGATTGAAAGATTTTCGCCATATGTAGCCGTCGCAATTTCCAGTTTTCCTCCTGTCAGAGCGGAGGAAAACTGGAAAGCCGACTTTACTGCAGATGAGAGCAGCGGTAAAGCTGCAAATGCATATTTTCCTCCTCTGTAAGCGGAGGAAAACTGGAAAATCCAGTTTACCGCCGATGAGAGCAGCGGTAAACCCGCAAATTCCCGTTTTCCTCCTCACAGAGCGGAGGAGAACTGGAAAATCCAGTTTGCCGCCCATGAGAGCAGTGGCAAAGCTGCAATTGCCAGTTTTCCTCCTCACAGGGTGGAGGAAAACTGGAAAATGCGAAATTGCCGCCCAAGCAAGAAGCGCTAAAGCTGCGTCCGTGTCCGAATAAAGTCGTAAGAACTTCCCATTTCCAATTAGAATAAAATAAAATGAAAGAATCTATAGTTTTGTTTTTTCTTGTAGCCCATATCTGGTGAACTCCCATACGATATGAACGGAGAGAGAAAAATCACACAAGCTGACTTTTGCAATTGACACATGTTGAACTGAATTTCTAAGCTCTTGAATATAAATACCGCCGCAGAAATAAAAGAAGTAATATATAAATGGTCATCAAGTAACAACCCCATAATGAAATAACAAAATACAAGACATCACACTATTAAAGCAATTTGCTCCTGTCTCCAGCTCCGTCCTTAAATCTTTCATCACTCGTACTCTTTAACGATCATCGGTGTGATTCACTTGGTAATAAATTCTGAAGAATTCGATTCCTTGCAAACAGAGGGGCCCTTAAGAGAACACCTGTTTAAAATAAATTTTAAAAGCATTGAGTGTTATCACGTTTCCAATCTAAAGCACGACCCCTCTATTAGTAACAAAACCCCGTGCCCAAAGCCCAATCCCCGAGCTCCCTTAAAAAAAAAACGCTGTGCTTTTTAAGAGGAAAAATAAAAATGCTACGCTCTCGCCTTTTAATTCCACTACTCCCTCACTTTTGTTCACTCTTTCATTGATCTTTTACTGCACTCAACCGGTAAAGTAAATCTACAATTTATTGTGCTTTTTTTGTGATTTGATATTATTTCACCCAATTGTTATTAACACACGTCCATCCTTAATTTTGGGGAACTTAGCCACGACTCATGACCCACCAAAAGGCAAAAGAAGGGAAAAAATGATAAAAACATCGGATTGAATGATTTTCGCCATATGTACCCGTAACAATTCCGCAATTTCCAGTTTTCCTCCGCTCAGAGCCGGGGAAAACTGGAGAGCCGACTTTACCTTCGATGAGAGTGGCGGTAAAGCTGCAAATGCCAGCTTTCCTCCTCTTTGAGCGGAGGAAAACTGGAAAATCCAGTTTACCGCCGATGAGAGCAGCGGTAAACCCGCAAATTCTAGTTTTCCTCCTCTTAGAGCGGAGGCAGACGGGAAAATCCAGTCTGCCGCCCATGAGAGCAGCGGTAAAGCTGCAGTTGCCAGTTTTCCTCCTCTCAGGGTGGAGGAAAACTGGAAAATGCGAGTTTGCCGCCCATGCAAGCGGCGGTAAAGTTGCGTTAGTGTCCTAATAAAGTAGCAAGAACTTCCCATTTCCAATCAGAATAAAATAAAATGAAAAAGTCTATAGTTTTGTTTTCTCTTGTAGCCTATATCTGGTGAACTCCCATACGATATGAATGGAGAGAGAAGAATCATACGAGCTGACTTTTGCAATTGACGCATGTTGAACTTAATTTCTAGGCTCTTGAATATCTATACCGCCCCATAAATTAAAGAAGAAATACATAAATGGTCATCAAGTAACATCCCCATAATGAAATAACAAAATCCAAGATATCACACTATTAAAGCAATTTGCTCCTGTCTCCAGCTCCATCCTTAAATCTTTCATCACTCGTACTCTTTAATGGTCATCAGTGTGATTCACTTCGTAATAAATTCTTAAGAATTCGATTCCATGCAAACAGAGGGTCCCTTAAAAGAACACTTGTTTGAAATAAATTTAAAAAGCATTGAGTGTTAACACGTTTCCAATCTAAAGCAATGACGCAAAAGATTTTGTAATCTTGTAATCAACATCTAAACTTTAGTTTTTTTTGACATGCTTAGATTTGGAAACTCTCTGGGCCTAACCAACTAGCCCAATGGCCGATGGAATTGGTCAAGTCAAGCTCGATAACAATTTAGGAAAGCATCAAAACACCCAGAAGTTTTTAGCAAGCACAGAAAAGAAGCGATGTATCGACTACGAGGGCATGTTTGCGAGTATAGGATTTCTTTTTTCTTGTTTCCCTGTTGAAATGAAGATTTTGATGGTTTCACTTATATTCTTAATCGTATATATTAGGATCCCTGGTTTTTTAAGGTAACAGTTTTGGAAAGCCTGCTTTGTCTGTTAAGTAAAGTGAAGGGCTAATACGAGAGACATTAAAAGGAGTGGGTGAAATAAAAAAAATATTAATAACAAAGCACGGCCCCTCTATTAGTAACAAAACCCCGCGCCCAAAGCTCAATCCCTGAGCTCCGTTAAAAAAAAGCACTGCTCCTTTTAAGAGGAAAAATAAAAATGCTACGCTCTCGCCTTTTAATTCCACTAGACCCTCACTTTTGTTCACTCTTTCATTGATCTTTTACAGGACTCAACCGGTAAAGTAAATCTACAATTTATTGTGCTTTGTTTGTGATGTGATATTATTTCACCCAATAGTTATTCACACACGTCCATCCTTAATTTTGGGGAACTTAGCCACGACTCATGACCCACCAAAAGGCAAAAGAAGGGAAAAAATGATAAAAACGTCGGATTGAATGATTTTCGCCATATGTACCCGTAACAATTCCGCAATTTCCAGTTTTCCTCCTCTCAGAGCGGGGGAAAACTGGAGAGCCGACTTTACCGTCGATGAGAGCGGCGGTAAAGCTGCAAATGCCAGCTTTCCTCCTCTCTGAGCGGAGGAAAACTGGAAAATGACTTTACCGCCGATGAGAGCAGCGGTAAACCCGCAAATTCCAGTTTTCCTCCCCTCAGAGCGGAGGAAAACTGGAAAATCCATTCTACCGCCCATGAGAGCAGCGGTAAAGCAGCAATTGCCCGTTTTCCTCCTTTTAGGGTGGAGGAAAACTGGAAAATGCGCGTTTGCCGTCCACGCAAGCAGCGGTAAAGCTGCGTCGGTGTCCGAATAAAGTCGCAAGAACCTCCCATTTCCAATAAGAATAAAATAAAATGAAAGAATCCATAGTTTTGTTTTCTCTTGTAGCCCATATCTAGTGAACTCCCATACGATATGAAAGGAGAGAGAAGAATCACACGAGCTGACTTTTGCCATTGACGCATGTTGAACTTAATTTCTAGGCTCTTGAATATCTATACCGCCCCAGAAATAAAAGAAGAAATGCATAAATGGTCATCAAGTAACATCTGCATAATGAAATAACAAAATCCAAGATATCACACTACTAAAGCAGTTTGCTCCTGTCTCCGGCTCCATCCTTAAATCTTTCATCACTCGTACTCTTTAATGATCATCGGTGTGATTCACTTGGTAATAAATTCTTAAGAATTCGATTCCATGCAAACCGAGGGGCCCTTAAGAGAACACTTGTTTGAAATAAATTTTAAAAGCCTTGAGTGTTATCACGTATCCAATCTAAAGCAGGGACACAAAAGATTTTGTAATCTTGTAATCAACATCTAAACTTTAGTTCTCTTCGACATTCTTAGATTTGAAAATTCTCTGGGCCTAACCAACAAGCCCTATGGCCGATGGAACTGGTCAAGTCAAGCTCGATAACAACTTAGGACCGCATCAAAACACCCCGAAGTTGTTAGCAGGCACAGAAAAGCAGCGATGTATCGACTACTAGGGCATGTTTGCGAGTATAAGATTTCTTTTTTCTTGTTGTCCTGTTGAAATGAAGATTTTGATGGTTTCACTTATATTCTCGATCGTAGATATTAGGATCCCTGGTTTTTTAAGGTAACAGTTTTGGAAAGCCTGCTTTGTTTGTTAAGTAAAGTGAAGGGCTAATACGAGAGACATTAAAAGGGGTGGGTGAAATAAAAAAATATTAATAACATAGCACGGCCCCTCTATTAATAACAAAACCCCGTGCCCAAAGCCCAATCCCTGAGCTCAATTAAAAAAAAAAAGCAGTACTCTTTTTTTAAGAGGAAAAATAAAAACGCTACTTTCTCGCCTTTTAATTCCACTACACCCTCACTTTTGTTCACTCTTTAATTGATCTTTTACTGGACTCAACCGGTAAAGTAAATCTACAATTTAATGTGTTTTTTTCGCGATTTGATATTATTTCACCAAACTGTTATTCACACACGTCCATCCTTCATTTTGTGGAACTTAGCCACGACCCATGACCCACCGACAAGCAGAAGAAGGGAAAAAATGATAAAAAATCCGAATGAAAGATTTTCGCCATACGTACCCGCAACAATTTCGCAATTTCCAGTTTTCCTCCTCCCAGAGCGGAGGAAAACTGGAAAGCCGACTTTACCGCCGTCGAGAGCAGCGGTAAAGCTGCAATTGGCAGTTTTCCTCCTCTCTGAGCGGAGGAAAGCTGGAAAATGCAGTTTACCGCCGATGAGAACAGCGGTAAACCCGCAAATTCCAGTTTTTTTCCCCTCAGAGCGGAGGAAAACTGGAAAATCCATTCTGCCGCCCATGAGAGCAGCGGTAAAGCTGCAATTGCCCGTTTTCCTCCTCTCAGGGCGGAGGAAAACTGGAAAATGTGAGTTTGCCGCCCATGCAAGCAGCGGTAAAGCTGCGTCGGTGTCCGAATAAAGTCGCAAGAACCTCCCATTTCCAATCAGAATAAAATAAAATGAAAGAATCTATAGTTTTGTTTTCTCTTGTAGCCCATATCTGGTGAACTCCCATACGATATGAATGGAGAGAGAGGAATCACACGAGCTGACTTTTGCAATTGACGCATGTTGAACATAATTTCTAGGCACTTGAATATCTATACCGCCCCAGAAATAAAAGAAGAAATACTTAAATGGTCATCGAGTAACATCTCCATAATGAAATAACAAAATCCAGGATATCACACTACTAAAGCAGTTTGCTCCTGTCTCCGGCTCCATCCTTAAATCTTTCATCACTCGTACTCTCTAATGATCATCGGTGTGATTCGCTTGGTAATAAATTCTTAAGATTTCGATTCCATGCAAACCGAGGGGCCCTTAAGAGAACACTTGTTTGAAATAAATTTTAAAAGCATTGAGTGTTATCACGTTTCCAATCTAAAGCAACGACACAAAAAATTTTTGTAATCTTGTAATCAACATCTAAACTTTAGTTCTTTTCGACATTCTTAGATCTGAAAATTCTCTGGGCCTAACCAACAAGCCCTATGGCCGATGGAACTGGTCAAGTCAAGCTCGATAACAACTTAGGACCGCATCAAAACACCCCGAAGTTGTTAGCAGGCACAGAAATACAGCGATGTATCGACTATTAGGGCAAGTTTGCGAGTATAGGATTTCTTTTTTCTTGTCGTCCTGTTGAAATGAAGATTTTGATGGTTTCACTTAAATTCTCGATCGTAGATACTAGGATCCCTGGTTTTTTAAGGTAACAGTTTTGGAAAGCCTGCTTTTTCTGTTAAGTAAAGTGAAGGGCTAATACGAGAGACATTAAAAGGGGTGGGTGAAATAGAAAAAATATTAATAACATAGCACGGCCCCTCTATTAATAACAAAACCCCGTGCCCAAAGCCCAATCCCTGAGCTCCCTTAAAAAAAAAAAAGCACTACTCTTTTTTTAAGAGGAAAAATAAAAACGCTACTCTCTCGCCTTTTAATTCCACTACACCCTCATTTTTGTTCACTCTTTAATTGATCTTTTACTGGACTCAACCGGTAAAGTAAATCTACAATTTAATGTGTTTTTTTCACGATTTGATATTATTTCACCCAACTGTTATTCACACACGTCCATCCTTCATTTTGTGGAACTTAGCCACGACCGATGACCCAACGACAAGCAGAAGAAGGGAAAAAATGATAAAAAATCGGAATGAAAGATTTTCGCCATACGTACCCGCAACAAATCTGCAATTTCCAGTTTTCCTCCCCCAGAGCGGAGGAAAACTGGAAAGCCGACTTTACCGCCGTCGAGAGCAGCGGTAAACCTGCAATTGCCAGTTTTCCTCCTCTCTGAGCGGAGGAAAGCTGGAAAATCCAGTTTACCGCCGACGAGAGCAGCGGTAAACCCGAAAATTCCCGTTTTCCTCCCCTCAGAGTGGAGAAAAACTGAAAAATCCATTCTGCCGCCCCTGAGAGCAGCGGTAAAGCTGCAATTGCCCCTTTTCCTCCTCTCGGGGCGGAGGAAAACTCGAAAATGCGAGTTTGCCGCCCATGCAAGCAGCGGTAAAGCTGCGTCGGTGTCCGAATAAAGTCGCAAGAACTTCCCATTTCCAATCAGAATAAAATAAAATGAAAGAATCTATAGTTTTGTTTTCTCTTGTAGCCCATATCTGGTGAACTCCCATACGATATGAATGGAGAGACAAGAATCACACGAGCTGACTTTTGCAATTGACGCATGTTGAACATAATTTCTAGGCTCTTGAATATCTATACCGCCCCAGAAATAAAAGAAGAAATACATAAATGGTCATCAAGTAACATCTCCATAATGAAATAACAAAATCCAAGATATCACACTACTAAAGCAGTTTGCTCCTGTCTCCGACTCCATCCTTAAATCTTTCATCACTCGTACTCTTTAATGATCATCGGTGTGCTTCGCATGGTAATAAATTCTTAAGAATTCGATTCCATGGAAACCGAGGGGCCCTTAGGAGAACACTTGTTTGAAATAAATTTTAAAAGCATTGAGTGTTATCACGTTTCAAATCTAAAGCAACGACACAAAAGATTTTGTAATCTTGTAATCCACATCTAAACTTTAGTTTGTTTCGACATGCTTAGATTTGGAAATTCACTGGGCCTAACCAACAAGCCCTATGGCCGATGGAACTGGTCAAGTAAAGCTCGATAAAAACTTAGGACCGCATCAAAACACTTCGAAGTTGTTAGCAGGCACAGAAAAGCAGCGATGTATAGACTACTAGGGCATGTTTGCGAGTATAGGATTTCTTTTTTCTTGTTGTCCTGTTGAAATGAAGATTTTGATGGTTTCACTTATATTCTCGATCGTAGATGTTAGGATCCCTGGTTTTTTAAAGTAACAGTTTTGGAAAGCCTGCTTTGTCTGTTAAGTAAAGTGAAGGGCTAATACGAGAGACATTAAAAGGGGTGGGTGAAATAAAAAATTATTAATAACATAGCACGGCCCCTCTATTAATAACAAAACCCCGTGCCCAAAGCCCAATCCCTGAGCTCCCTTAAAAAACAAAAAGCAGTACTCTTTTTTTAAGAGGAAAAATAAAAACGCTACTCTCTCGCCTTTTAATTCCACTACACCCTCACTTTTGTTCACTCTTTAATTGATCTTTTACTGGACTCAATCGGTAAAGTAAATCTACAATTTAATGTGTTTTTTTCACGATTTGATATTATTTCACCCAACTGTTATTCACACACGTCCATCCTTCATTTTGTGGAACTTAGCCACGACCGATGACCCACCGACAAGCAGAAGAAGGGAAAAAATGATAAAAAATCGGAATGAAAGATTTTCGCCGTACGTACCCGCAACAATTCCGCAATTTCTAGTTTTCCTCCTCCCAGAGCGGAGGAAAACTGGAAAGCCGACTTTACCGCCGATGAGAGCAGCGGTAAAGCTGCAATTGCCAGTTTTCCTACTCTCTGAGCGGAGGAAAGCTGGAAAATAAAGTTTACCGCCGATGAGAGCAGCGGTAAACCCGCAAATTCAAGTTTTCCTCCCCGCAGAGCGGAGGAAAACTGGAAAATCCATTCTGCCGCCCATGAGAGCAGCGGTAAAGCTGCAATTGCCCCTTTTCCTCCTCTCAGGGTAGAGGAAAACTGGAAAATGCGAGTTTGCCGCCAATGCAAGCAGCGGTAAAGCTGCGTCGGTGTCCGAATAGAGTCGCAAGAACTTCCCATTTCCAATCAGAATAAAATAAGATGAAAGAATCTATAGTTTTGTTTTCTCTTGTAGCCCATATCTGGTGAACTCCCATACGATATGAATGGAGAGACAAGAATCACACGAGCTGACTTTTGCAATTGACGCATGTTGAACTTAATTTCTAGGCTCTTGAATATCTATACCGCCCCAGAAATAAAAGAAGAAATACATAAATGGTCATCAAGTAACATCTCCATAATGAAATAACAAAATCCAAGATATCACACTACTAAAGCAGTTTGCACCTGTCTCCGGCTCCATCCTTAAATCTTTCATCACTCGTACTCTTTAATAATCATCGGTGTGATTCGCTTGGTAATAAATTCTTAAGATTTCGATTCCATGCAAACCGAGGGGCCCTTAAGAGAACACTAGTTTGAAATAAATTTTAAAAGCATTGAGTGTTATCACGTTTCCAATCTAAAGCAACGACACAAAAGATTTTGTAATCTTGTAATCAACATCTAAACTTTAGTTTCTTTCGACATGCTTAGATTTGGAAATTCTCTGGGCCTAACCAACAAGCCCTATGGCCGATGGAACTGGTCAAGTCAAGCTCGATAACAACTTAGGACCGCATCAAAACACCCCGAAGTTGTTAGCAGGCACAGAAAAGCAGCGATGTATCGACTACTAGGGCATGTTTGCGAGTATAAGATTTCTTTTTTCTTGTTGTCCTGTTGAAATGAAGATTTTGATGGTTTCACTTATATTCTCGATCGTAGATATTAGGATCCCTGGTTTTTTAAGGTAACAGTTTTGGAAAGCCTGCTTTGTTTGTTAAGTAAAGTGAAGGGCTAATACGAGAGACATTAAAAGGGGTGGGTGAAATAAAAAAATATTAATAACATAGCACGGCCCCTCTATTAATAACAAAACCCCGTGCCCAAAGCCCAATCCCTGAGCTCAATTAAAAAAAAAAAGCAGTACTCTTTTTTTAAGAGGAAAAATAAAAACGCTACTTTCTCGCCTTTTAATTCCACTACACCCTCACTTTTGTTCACTCTTTAATTGATCTTTTACTGGACTCAACCGGTAAAGTAAATCTACAATTTAATGTGTTTTTTTCGCGATTTGATATTATTTCACCAAACTGTTATTCACACACGTCCATCCTTCATTTTGTGGAACTTAGCCACGACCCATGACCCACCGACAAGCAGAAGAAGGGAAAAAATGATAAAAAATCCGAATGAAAGATTTTCGCCATACGTACCCGCAACAATTTCGCAATTTCCAGTTTTCCTCCTCCCAGAGCGGAGGAAAACTGGAAAGCCGACTTTACCGCCGTCGAGAGCAGCGGTAAAGCTGCAATTGGCAGTTTTCCTCCTCTCTGAGCGGAGGAAAGCTGGAAAATGCAGTTTACCGCCGATGAGAACAGCGGTAAACCCGCAAATTCCAGTTTTTTTCCCCTCAGAGCGGAGGAAAACTGGAAAATCCATTCTGCCGCCCATGAGAGCAGCGGTAAAGCTGCAATTGCCCGTTTTCCTCCTCTCAGGGCGGAGGAAAACTGGAAAATGTGAGTTTGCCGCCCATGCAAGCAGCGGTAAAGCTGCGTCGGTGTCCGAATAAAGTCGCAAGAACCTCCCATTTCCAATCAGAATAAAATAAAATGAAAGAATCTATAGTTTTGTTTTCTCTTGTAGCCCATATCTGGTGAACTCCCATACGATATGAATGGAGAGAGAGGAATCACACGAGCTGACTTTTGCAATTGACGCATGTTGAACATAATTTCTAGGCACTTGAATATCTATACCGCCCCAGAAATAAAAGAAGAAATACTTAAATGGTCATCGAGTAACATCTCCATAATGAAATAACAAAATCCAGGATATCACACTACTAAAGCAGTTTGCTCCTGTCTCCGGCTCCATCCTTAAATCTTTCATCACTCGTACTCTCTAATGATCATCGGTGTGATTCGCTTGGTAATAAATTCTTAAGATTTCGATTCCATGCAAACCGAGGGGCCCTTAAGAGAACACTTGTTTGAAATAAATTTTAAAAGCATTGAGTGTTATCACGTTTCCAATCTAAAGCAACGACACAAAAAATTTTTGTAATCTTGTAATCAACATCTAAACTTTAGTTCTTTTCGACATTCTTAGATCTGAAAATTCTCTGGGCCTAACCAACAAGCCCTATGGCCGATGGAACTGGTCAAGTCAAGCTCGATAACAACTTAGGACCGCATCAAAACACCCCGAAGTTGTTAGCAGGCACAGAAATACAGCGATGTATCGACTATTAGGGCAAGTTTGCGAGTATAGGATTTCTTTTTTCTTGTCGTCCTGTTGAAATGAAGATTTTGATGGTTTCACTTAAATTCTCGATCGTAGATACTAGGATCCCTGGTTTTTTAAGGTAACAGTTTTGGAAAGCCTGCTTTTTCTGTTAAGTAAAGTGAAGGGCTAATACGAGAGACATTAAAAGGGGTGGGTGAAATAGAAAAAATATTAATAACATAGCACGGCCCCTCTATTAATAACAAAACCCCGTGCCCAAAGCCCAATCCCTGAGCACCCTTAAAAAAAAAAAGCACTACTCTTTTTTTAAGAGGAAAAATAAAAACGCTACTCTCTCGCCTTTTAATTCCACTACACCCTCATTTTTGTTCACTCTTTAATTGATCTTTTACTGGACTCAACCGGTAAAGTAAATCTACAATTTAATGTGTTTTTTTCACGATTTGATATTATTTCACCCAACTGTTATTCACACACGTCCATCCTTCATTTTGTGGAACTTAGCCACGACCGATGACCCAACGACAAGCAGAAGAAGGGAAAAAATGATAAAAAATCGGAATGAAAGATTTTCGCCATACGTACCCGCAACAAATCTGCAATTTCCAGTTTTCCTCCCCCAGAGCGGAGGAAAACTGGAAAGCCGACTTTACCGCCGTCGAGAGTAGCGGTAAACCTGCAATTGCCAGTTTTCCTCCTCTCTGAGCGGAGGAAAGCTGGAAAATCCAGTTTACCGCCGACGAGAGCAGCGGTAAACCCGAAAATTCCCGTTTTCCTCCCCTCAGAGTGGAGAAAAACTGAAAAATCCATTCTGCCGCCCCTGAGAGCAGCGGTAAAGCTGCAATTGCCCCTTTTCCTCCTCTCGGGGCGGAGGAAAACTCGAAAATGCGAGTTTGCCGCCCATGCAAGCAGCGGTAAAGCTGCGTCGGTGTCCGAATAAAGTCGCAAGAACTTCCCATTTCCAATCAGAATAAAATAAAATGAAAGAATCTATAGTTTTGTTTTCTCTTGTAGCCCATATCTGGTGAACTCCCATACGATATGAATGGAGAGACAAGAATCACACGAGCTGACTTTTGCAATTGACGCATGTTGAACATAATTTCTAGGCTCTTGAATATCTATACCGCCCCAGAAATAAAAGAAGAAATACATAAATGGTCATCAAGTAACATCTCCATAATGAAATAACAAAATCCAAGATATCACACTACTAAAGCAGTTTGCTCCTGTCTCCGACTCCATCCTTAAATCTTTCATCACTCGTACTCTTTAATGATCATCGGTGTGCTTCGCATGGTAATAAATTCTTAAGAATTCAATTCCATGCAAACCGAGGGGCCCTTAGGAGAACACTTGTTTGAAATAAATTTTAAAAGCATTGAGTGTTATCACGTTTCAAATCTAAAGCAACGACACAAAAGATTTTGTAATCTTGTAATCCACATCTAAACTTTAGTTTGTTTCGACATGCTTAGATTTGGAAATTCACTGGGCCTAACCAACAAGCCCTATGGCCGATGGAACTGGTCAAGTAAAGCTCGATAAAAACTTAGGACCGCATCAAAACACTTCGAAGTTGTTAGCAGGCACAGAAAAGCAGCGATGTATAGACTACTAGGGCATGTTTGCGAGTATAGGATTTCTTTTTTCTTGTTGTCCTGTTGAAATGAAGATTTTGATGGTTTCACTTATATTCTCGATCGTAGATGTTAGGATCCCTGGTTTTTTAAAGTAACAGTTTTGGAAAGCCTGCTTTGTCTGTTAAGTAAAGTGAAGGGCTAATACGAGAGACATTAAAAGGGGTGGGTGAAATAAAAAATTATTAATAACATAGCACGGCCCCTCTATTAATAACAAAACCCCGTGCCCAAAGCCCAATCCCTGAGCTCCCTTAAAAAACAAAAAGCAGTACTCTTTTTTTAAGAGGAAAAATAAAAACGCTACTCTCTCGCCTTTTAATTCCACTACACCCTCACTTTTGTTCACTCTTTAATTGATCTTTTACTGGACTCAATCGGTAAAGTAAATCTACAATTTAATGTGTTTTTTTCACGATTTGATATTATTTCACCCAACTGTTATTCACACACGTCCATCCTTCATTTTGTGGAACTTAGCCACGACCGATGACCCACCGACAAGCAGAAGAAGGGAAAAAATGATAAAAAATCGGAATGAAAGATTTTCGCCGTACGTACCCGCAACAATTCCGCAATTTCTAGTTTTCCTCCTCCCAGAGCGGAGGAAAACTGGAAAGCCGACTTTACCGCCGATGAGAGCAGCGGTAAAGCTGCAATTGCCAGTTTTCCTACTCTCTGAGCGGAGGAAAGCTGGAAAATAAAGTTTACCGCCGATGAGAGCAGCGGTAAACCCGCAAATTCAAGTTTTCCTCCCCGCAGAGCGGAGGAAAACTGGAAAATCCATTCTGCCGCCCATGAGAGCAGCGGTAAAGCTGCAATTGCCCCTTTTCCTCCTCTCAGGGTAGAGGAAAACTGGAAAATGCGAGTTTGCCGCCCATGCAAGCAGCGGTAAAGCTGCGTCGGTGTCCGAATAGAGTCGCAAGAACTTCCCATTTCCAATCAGAATAAAATAAGATGAAAGAATCTATAGTTTTGTTTTCTCTTGTAGCCCATATCTGGTGAACTCCCATACGATATGAATGGAGAGACAAGAATCACACGAGCTGACTTTTGCAATTGACGCATGTTGAACTTAATTTCTAGGCTCTTGAATATCTATACCGCCCCAGAAATAAAAGAAGAAATACATAAATGGTCATCAAGTAACATCTCCATAATGAAATAACAAAATCCAAGATATCACACTACTAAAGCAGTTTGCACCTGTCTCCGGCTCCATCCTTAAATCTTTCATCACTCGTACTCTTTAATAATCATCGGTGTGATTCGCTTGGTAATAAATTCTTAAGATTTCGATTCCATGCAAACCGAGGGGCCCTTAAGAGAACACTAGTTTGAAATAAATTTTAAAAGCATTGAGTGTTATCACGTTTCCAATCTAAAGCAACGACACAAAAGATTTTGTAATCTTGTAATCAACATCTAAACTTTAGTTTCTTTCGACATGCTTAGATTTGGAAATTCTCTGGGCCTAACCAACAAGCCCTATGGCCGATGGAACTGGTCAAGTCAAGCTCGATAACAACTTAGGACCGCATCAAAACACCCCGAAGTTGTTAGCAGGCACAGAAAAGCAGCGATGTATCGACTACTAGGGCATGTTTGCGAGTATAGGATTTCTTTTTTCTTGTTGTCCTGTTGAAATGAAGATTCTGATAGTTTCACTTATATTCTCGATCGTAGATATTAGGATCCCTGGTTTTTTAAGGTAACAGTTTTGGAAAGCCTGCTTTGTCTGTTAAGTAAAGTGAATGGCTAATACGAGAGACATTAAAAGGGGTGGGTGAAATAAAAAAATATTAATAACATAGCACGGCCCCTCTATTAATAACAAAACCCCGTGCCCAAAGCCCATTCCCTGAGCTCCCTTAAAAAAAAAAAAGCACTACTCTTTTTTTAAGAGGAAAAATAAAAACGCTACTCTCTCGCCTTTTAATTCCACTACACCCTCACTTTTGTTCACTCTTTAATTGATCTTTTACTGGACTCAACCGGTAAAGAAAATCTACAATTTAATGTGTTTTTTTCGTGATTTGATATTATTTCACCCAACTGTTATTCACACACGTCCATCCTTGATTTTGTGGAACTTAGCCACGACCCATGACCCACCGACAAGCAGAAGAAGGGAAAAAATGATAAAAAATCGGAATGAAAGATTTTCGCCGTACGTACCCGCAACAATTCCGCAATTTCTAGTTTTCCTCCTCCCAGAGCGGAGGAAAACTGGAAAGCCGACTTTACCGCCGATGAGAGCAGCGGTAAAGCTGCAATTGCCAGTTTTCCTCCTCTCTGAGCGGAGGAAAGCTGGAAAATAAAGTTTACCGCGGATGAGAGCAGCGGTAAACCCGCAAATTCCAGTTTTCCTCCCCGCAGAGCGGAGGAAAACTGGAAAATCCATTCTGCCGCCCATGAGAGCAGCGGTAAAGCTGCAATTGCCCGTTTTGCTCCTCTCAGGGTGGAGGAAAACTAGAAAATGCGAGTTTGCCGCCCATGCAAGCGGCGGTAAAGCTGCGTCGGTGTCCGAATAGAGTCGCAAGAACTTCCCATTTCCAATCAGAATAAAATAAAATGAAAGAATCTATAGTTTTGTTTTCTCTTGTAGCCCATATCTGGTGAACTCCCATACGATATGAATGGAGAGACAAGAATCACACGAGCTGACTTTTGCACTTGACGCATGTTGAACTTAATTTCTAGGCTCTTGAATATCTATACCGCCCCAGAAATAAAAGAAGAAATACATAAATGGTCATCAAGTAACATCTCCATAATGAAATAACAAAATCCAAGATATCACACTACTAAAGCAGTTTGCTCCTGTCTCCGGCTCCATACTTAAATCTTTCATCACTCGTACTCTTTAATGATCATCGGTGTGATTCGCTTGGTAATAAATTCTTAAGATTTCGATTCCATGCAAACCGAGGGGCCCTTAGGAGAACACTAGTTTGAAATAAATTTTAAAAGCATTGAGTGTTATCACGTTTCCAATCTAAAGCAACGACACAAAAGATTTTGTAATCTTGTAATCAACATCTAAACTTTAGTTTCTTTCGACATGCTTAGATTTGGAAATTCTCTGGGCCTAACCAACAAGCCCTATGGCCGATGGAACTGGTCAAGTCAAGCTCGATAACAACTTAGGACCGCATCAAAACACCCCGAAGTTGTTAGCAGGCACAGAAAAGCAGCGATGTATCGACTACTAGGGCATGTTTGCGAGTATAGGATTTCTTTTTTCTTGTTGTCCTGTTGAAATGAAGATTTTGATGGTTTCACTTATATTCTCGATCGTAGATATTAGGATCCCTGGTTTTTTAAGGTAACAGTTTTGGAAAGCCTGCTTTGCCTGTTAAGTAAAGTAAAGGGCTAATACGAGAGACATTAAAAGGGGTGGGTGAAATAAAAAAATATTAATAACATAGCGCGGCCCCTCTTTTAATAACAAAACCCCGTGCCCAAAGCCCAATCCCTTAGCTCCCTTAAAAAAAAAAAAAGCACTACTCTTTTTTTAAGAGGAAAAATAAAAACGCTACTCTCTCGCCTTTTAATTCCACTACACCCTCACTTTTGTTCACTCTTTAATTGATCTTTTACTGGACTCAACCGGTAAAGAAAATCTACAATTTAATGTGTTTTTTTCGTGATTTGATATTATTTCACCCAACTGTTATTCACACACGTCCATCCTTGATTTTGTGGAACTTAGCCACGACCCATGACCCACCGACAAGCAGAAGAAGGGAAAAAAAGATAAAAAATCGGAATGAAAGATTTTCGCCGTACGTACCCGCAACAATTCCGCAATTTCTAGTTTTCCTCCTCCCAGAGCGGAGGAAAACTGGAAAGCCGACTTTACCGCCGATGAGAGCAGCGGTAAAGCTGCAATTGCCAGTTTTCCTCCGCTCTGAGCGGAGGAAAGCTGGAAAATAAAGTTTACCGCCGATGAGAGCAGCGGTAAACCCGCAAATTCCAGTTTTCCTCCCCTCAGGGCGGAGGAAAACTGGAAAATCCATTCTGCCGCCCATGAGAGCAGCGGTAAAGCTGTAATTGCCCCTTTTCCTCCTCTCAGGGTGGAGGAAAACTGGAAAATGCGAGTTTGCCGCCCATGCAAGCAGCGGTAAAGCTGCGTCGGTGTCCGAATTGAGTCGCAAGAACTTCCCATTTCCAATCAGAATAAAATAAAATGAAAGAATCTATAGTTTTGTTTTCTCTTGTAGCCCATATCTGGCGAACTCCCATACGATATGAATGGAGAGACAAGAATCCCACGAGCTGACATTTGCAATTCACGCATGTTGAACTTAATTTCTAGGCTCTTGAATATCTATACCGCCCCAGAAATAAAAGAAGAAATACATAAATGGTCATCAAGTAACATCTCCATAATGAAATAACAAAATCCAAGATATCACACTACTAAAGCAGTTTGCTCCTGTCTCCGGCTCCATCCTTAAATCTTTCATCACTCGTACTCTTTAATGATCATCGGTGTGATTCGCTTGGTAATAAATTCTTAAGATTTCGATTCCATGCAAACCGAGGGGCCCTTAGGAGAACACTAGTTTGAAATAAATTTTAAAAGCATTGAGTGTTATCACGTTTCCCATCTAAAGCAACGACACAAAAGATTTTGTAATCTTGTAATCAACATCTAAACTTTAGTTTCTTTCGACATGCTTAGATTTGGAAATTCTCTGGGCCTAACCAACAAGCCCTATGGCCGATGGAACTGGTCAAGTCAAGCTCGATAACAACTTAGGACCGCATCAAAACACCCCGAAGTTGTTAGCAGGCACAGAAAAGCAGCGATGTATCGACTACTAGGGCATGTTTGCGAGTATAGGATTTCTTTTTTCTTGTTGTCCTGTTGAAATGAAGATTTTGACGGTTTCACTTATATTCTCGATCGTAGATATTAGGATCCCTGGTTTTTTAAGGTAACAGTTTTGGAAAGCCTGCTTTGTCTGTTAAGTAAAGTGAAGGGCTAATACGAGAGACATTAAAACGGGTGGGTGAAATAAAAAAATATTAATAACATAGCGCGGCCCCTCTATTAATAACAAAACCCCGTGCCCAAAGCCCAATCCCTGAGCTCCCTTAAAAAAAAAAAAGCACTACTCTTTTTTTAAGAGGAAAAATAAAAACGCTACTCTCTCGCCTTTTAATTCCACTACACCCTCACATTTGTTCACTCTTTAATTGATCTTTTACTGGACTCAACCGGTAAAGAAAATCTACAATTTAATGTGTTTTTTTCGTGATTTGATATTATTTCACCCAACTGTTATTCACACACGTCCATCCTTCATTTTGTGGAACTTAGCCACGACCCATGACCCACCGACAAGCAGAAGAAGGGAAAAAATGATAAAAAATCGGAATGAAAGATTTTCGCCGTACGTACCCGCAACAATTCCGCAATTTCTAGTTTTCCTCCTCCCAGAGCGGAGGAAAACAGGAAAGCCGACTTTACCGCCGATGAGAGCAGCGGTAAAGCTGCAATTGCCAGTTTTCCTCCTCTCTGAGCGGAGGAAAGCTGGAAAATAAAGTTTACTGCCGATGAGAGCAGCGGTAAACCCGCAAATTCCAGTTTTCCTCCCCTCAGGGCGGAGGAAAACTGGAAAATCCATTCTGCCGCCCATGAGAGCAGCGGTAAAGCTGCAATTGCCCCTTTTCCTCCTCTCAGGGTGAAGGAAAACTGGAAAATGCGAGTTTGCCGCCCATGCAAGCAGCGGTAAAGCTGCGTCGGTGTCCGAATAAAGTCGCAAGAACTTCCCATTTCCAATCAGAATAAAATAAAATGAAAGAATCTATAGTTTTGTTTTTTCTTGTAGCCCATATCTGGTGAACTCCCATACGATATGAATGGAGAGACAAGAATCACACGAGCTGACTTTTGCAATTGACGCATGTTGAACTTAATTTCTAGGCTCTTGAATATCTATACCGCCCCAGAAATAAAAGAAGAAATACATAAATGGTCATCAAGTAACATCTCCATAATGAAATAACAAAATCCAAGATATCACACTACTAAAGCAGTTTGCTCCTGTCTCCGGCTCCATCCTTAAATCTTTCATCACTCGTACTCTTTAATGATAATCGGTGTGATTCGCTTGGTAATAAATTCTTAAGATTTCGATTCCATGCAAACCGAGGGGCCCTTAAGAGAACACTAGTTTGAAATCAATTTTAGAAGCATTGAGTGTTATCACGTTTCCACTCTAAAGCAACGACACAAAAGATTTTGTAATCTTGTAATCAACATCCAAACTTTAGTTTCTTTGGACATGCTTAGATTTGGAAATTCTCTGGGCCTAACCAGCAAGCCCTATGGCCGATGGAACTGGTCAAGTCAAGCTCGATAACAACTTAGGACCGCATCAAAACACCCCGAAGTTGTTAGCAGGCACAGAAAAGCAGCGATGTATCGACTACTAGGGCATGTTTGCGAGTATAGGATTTCTTTTTTCTTGTTGTCCTGTTGAAATGAAGATTTTGATGGTTTCACTTATATTCTCGATCGTAGATATTAGGATCCCTGGTTTTTTAAGGTAACAGTTTTGGAAAGCGTGCTTTGTCTGTTAAGTAAAGTGAAGGGCTAATACGAGAGACATTAAAAGGGGTGGGTGAAATAAAAAAATATTAATAACATAGCGCGGCCCCTCTATTAATAACAAAACCCCGTGCCCAAAGCCCAATCCCTGAGCTCCCTTAAAAAAAAAAAGGCACTACTCTTTTTTTAAGAGGAAAAATAAAATCGCTACTCTCTCGCCTTTTAGTTCCACTACTCCCTCACTTTTGTTCACTCTTTAATTGATCTTTTACTGGACTCAACCGGTAAAGAAAATCTACAATTTAATGTGTTTTTTTCGTGATTTGATATTATTTCACCCAACTGTTATTCACACACGTCCATCCTTCATTTTGTGGAACTTAGCCACGACCCATGACCCACCGACGAGCAGAAGAAGGGAAAAAATGATAAAAAATCGGAATGAAAGATTTTCGCCGTACGTACCCGCAACAATTCCGCAATTTCTAGTTTTCCTCCTCCCAGAGCGGAGGAATACTGGAAAGCCGACTTTACTGCCGATGAGAGCAGCGGTAAACCCGCAAATTCCAGCGTTCCTCCCCTCAGAGCGGAGGAAAACTGGAAAATCCATTCTGCCGCCCATGAGAGCAGCGGTAAAGCTGCAATTGCCCCTTTTCCTCCTCTCAGGGTGGAGGAAAACTGAAAAATGTGAGTTTGCCGCCCATGCAAGCAGCGGTAAAGCTGCGTCGGTGTCCGAATAGAGTCGCAAGAACTTCCCATTTCCAATCAGAATAAAATAAAATGAAAGAATCTATAGTTTTGTTTTTTCTTGTAGCCCATATCTGGTGAACTCCCATACGATATGAATGGAGAGACAAGAATCACACGAGCTGACTTTTGCAATTGACGCATGTTGAACTTAATTTCTAGGCTCTTGAATATCTATACCGCCCCAGAAATAAAAGAAGAAATACATAAATGGTCATCAAGTAACATCTCCATAATGAAATAACAAAATCCAAGATATCACACTACTAAAGCAGTTTGCTCCTGTCTCCGGCTCCATCCTTAAATCTTTCATCACTCGTACTCTTTAATGATAATCGGTGTGATTCGCTTGGTAATAAATTCTTAAGATTTCGATTCCATGCAAACCGAGGGGCCCTTAAGAGAACACTAGTTTGAAATAAATTTTAAAAGCATTGAGTGTTATCACGTTTCCACTCTAAAGCAACGACACAAAAGATTTTGTAATCTTTTAATCAACATCCAAACTTTAGTTTCTTTCGACATGCTTAGATTTGGAAATTCTCTGGGCCTAACCAGCAAGCCCTATGGCCGATGGAACTGGTCAAGTCAAGCTCGATAACAACTTAGGACCGCATCAAAACACCCCGAAGTTGTTAGCAGGCACAGAAAAGCAGCGATGTATCGACTACTAGGGCATGTTTGCGAGTATAGGATTTCTTTTTTCTTGTTGTCCTGTTGAAATGAAGACTTTGATGGTTTCACTTATATTCTCGATCGTAGATATTAGGATCCCTGGTTTTTTAAGGTAACAGTTTTGGAAAGCCTGCTTTGTCTGTTAAGTAAAGTGAAGGGCTAATACGAGAGACATTAAAAGGGGTGGGTGAAATAAAAAAATATTAATAACATAGCGCGGCCCCTCTATTAATAACAAAACCCCGTGCCCAAAGCCCAATCCCTGAGCTCCCTTAAAAAAAAAAGCACTACTCTTTTTTTAAGAGGAAAAATAAAAACGCTACTCTCTCGCCTTTTAATTCCACTACACCCTCACTTTTGTTCACTCTTTAATTGATCTTTTACTGGACTCAACCGGTAAAGAAAATCTACAATTTAATGTGTTTTTTTCGTGATTTGATATTATTTCACCCAACTGTTATTCACACACGTCCATCCTTCATTTTGTGGAACTTAGCCACGACCCATGACCCACCGACAAGCAGAAGAAGGGAAAAAATGATAAAAAATCGGAATGAAAGATTTTCGCCGTACGTACCCGCAACAATTCCGCAATTTCTAGTTTTCCTCCTCCCAGAGCGGAGGAAAACTGGAAAGCCGACTTTACCGCCGATGAGAGCAGCGGTAAACCCGCAAATTCCAGCTTTCCTCCCCTCAGAGCGGAGGAAAACTGGAAAATCCATTCTGCCGCCCATGAGAGCAGCGGTAAAGCTGCAATTGCCCCTTTTCCTCCTCTCAGGGTGCAGGAAAACTGGAAAATGCGAGTTTGCCGCCCATGCAAGCAGCGGTAAAGCTGCGTCGGTGTCCGAATAAAGTCGCAAGAACTTCCCATTTCCAATCAGAATAAAATAAAATGAAAGAATCTATAGTTTTGTTTTCTCTTGTAGCCCATATCTGGTGAACTCCCATACGATATGAATGGAGAGACAAGAATCACACGAGCTGACTTTTGCAATTGACGCATGTTGAACTTAATTTCTAGGCTCTTGAATATCTATACCGCCCCAGAAATAAAAGAAGAAATACATAAATGGTCATCAAGTAACATCTCCATAATGAAATAACAAAATCCAAGATATCACACTACTAAAGCAGTTTGCTCCTGTCTCCGGCTCCATCCTTAAAAGTTTCATCACTCGTACTCTTTAATGATAATCGGTGTGATTCGCTTGGTAATAAATTCTTAAGATTTCGATTCCATGCAAACCGAGGGGCCCTTAAGAGAACACTAGTTTGAAATAAATTTTAAAAGCATTGAGTGTTATCACGTTTCCAATCTAAAGCAACGACACAAAAGATTTTGTAATCTTGTAATCCACATCTAAACTTTAGTTTCTTTCGACATGCTTAGATTTGGAAATTCTCTGGGCCTAACCAACAAGCCCTATGGTCGATGGAACTGGTCAAGTCAAGCTCGATAACAACTTAGGACCGCATCAAAACACCCCGAAGTTGTTAGCAGGCACAGAAAAGCAGCGATGTATCGACTACTAGGGCATGTTTGCGAGTATAGGATTTCTTTTTTCTTGTTGTCCTGTTGAAATGAAGATTTTGATGGTTTCACTTATATTCTCGATTGTAGATATTAGGATCCCTGGTTTTTTAAGGTAACAGTTTTGGAAAGCCTGCTTTGTCTGTTAAGTAAAGTGAAGGGCTAATACGAGAGACATTAAAAGGGGTGGGTGAAATAAAAAAATATTAATAACATAGCGCGGCCCCTCTATTAATAACAAAACCCCGTGCCCAAAGCCCAATCCCTGAGCTCCCTTAAAAAAAAAAAAGCACTACTCTTTTTTTAAGAGGAAAAATAAAAACGCTACTCTCTCGCCTTTTAATTCCACTACACCCTCACTTTTGTTCACTCTTTAATTCATCTTTTACTGGACTCAACCGGTAAAGAAAATCTACAATTTAATGTGTTTTTTTCGTGATTTGATATTATTTCACCCAACTGTTATTCACACACGTCCATCCTTCATTTTGTGGAACTTAGCCACGACCCATGACCCACCGACGAGCAGAAGAAGGGAAAAAATGATAAAAAATCGGAATGAAAGATTTTCGCCGTACGTACCCGCAACAATTCCGCAATTTCTAGTTTTCCTCCTCCCAGAGCGGAGGAAAACTGGAAAGCCGACTTTACCGCCGATGAGAGCAGCTGTAAAGCTGCAATTGCCAGTTTTCCTCCTCTCTGAGCGGAGGAAAGCTGGAAAATAAAGTTTACCGCCGATGAGAGCAGCGGTAAACCCGCAAATTCCAGCTTTCCTCCCCTCAGAGCGGAGGAAAACTGGAAAATCCACTCTGCCGCCCATGAGAGCAGCGGTAAAGCTGCAATTGCCCCTTTTCCTCCTCTCAGGGTGCAGGAAAACTGGAAAATGCGAGTTTGCCGCCCATGCAAGCAGCGGTAAAGCTGCGTCGGTGTCCGAATAAAGTCGCAAGAACTTCCCATTTCCAATCAGAATAAAATAAAATGAAAGAATCTATAGTTTTGTTTTCTCTTGTAGCCCATATCTGGTGAACTCCCATACGATATGAATGGAGAGACAAGAATCACACGAGCTGACTTTTGCAATTGACGCATGTTGAACTTAATTTCTAGGCTCTTGAATATCTATACCGCCCCAGAAATAAAAGAAGAAATACATAAATGGTCATCAAGTAACATCTCCATAATGAAATAACAAAATCCAAGATATCACACTACTAAAGCAGTTTGCTCCTGTCTCCGGCTCCATCCTTAAAAGTTTCATCACTCGTACTCTTTAATGATAATCGGTGTGATTCGCTTGGTAATAAATTCTTAAGATTTCGATTCCATGCAAACCGAGGGGCCCTTAAGAGAACACTAGTTTGAAATAAATTTTAAAAGCATTGAGTGTTATCACGTTTCCAATCTAAAGCAACGACACAAAAGATTTTGTAATCTTGTAATCAACATCTAAACTTTAGTTTCTTTCGACATGCTTAGATTTGGAAATTCTCTAGGCCTAACCAACAAGCCCTATGGCCGATGGAACTGGTCAAGTCAAGCTCGATAACAACTTAGGACCGCATCAAAACACCCCGAAGTTGTTAGCAGGCACAGAAAAGCAGCGATGTATCGACTACTAGGGCATGTTTGCGAGTATAGGATTTCTTTTTTCTTGTTGTCCTGTTGAAATGAAGATTTTGATGGTTTCACTTATATTCTCGATCGTAGATATTAGGATCCCTGGTTTTTTAAGGTAACAGTTTTGGAAAGCCTGCTTTGTCTGTTAAGTAAAGTGAAGGGCTAATACGAGAGACATTAAAAGGGGTGGGTGAAATAAAAAAATATTAATAACATAGCGCGGCCCCTCTATTAATAACAAAACCCCGTGCCCAAAACCCAATCCCTGAGCTCCCTTAAAAAAAAAAAAGCACTACTCTTTTTTTAAGAGGAAAAATAAAAACGCTACTCTCTCGCCTTTTAATTCCACTACACCCTCACTTTTGTTCACTCTTTAATTCATCTTTTACTGGACTCAACCGGTAAAGAAAATCTACAATTTAATGTGTTTTTTTCGTGATTTGATATTATTTCACCCAACTGTTATTCACACACGTCCATCCTTCATTTTGTGGAACTTAGCCACGACCCAGGACCCACCGACGAGCAGAAGAAGGGAAAAAATGATAAAAAATCGGAATGAAAGATTTTCGCCGTACGTACCCGCAACAATTCCGCAATTTCTAGTTTTCCTCCTCCCAGAGCGGAGGAAAACTGGAAAGCCGACTTTACCGCCGATGAGAGCAGCTGTAAAGCTGCAATTGCCAGTTTTCCTCCTCTCTGAGCGGAGGAAAGCTGGAAAATAAAGTTTACCGCCGATGAGAGCAGCGGTAAACCCGCAAATTCCAGCTTTCCTCCCCTCAGAGCGGAGGAAAACTGGAAAATCCACTCTGCCGCCCATGAGAGCAGCGGTAAAGCTGCAATTGCCCCTTTTCCTCCTCTCAGGGTGCAGGAAAACTGGAAAATGCGAGTTTGCCGCCCATGCAAGCAGCGGTAAAGCTGCGTCGGTGTCCGAATAAAGTCGCAAGAACTTCCCATTTCCAATCAGAATAAAATAAAATGAAAGAATCTATAGTTTTGTTTTCTCTTGTAGCCCATATCTGGTGAACTCCCATACGATATGAATGGAGAGACAAGAATCACACAAGCTGACTTTTGCAATTGACGCATGTTGAACTTAATTTCTAGGCTCTTGAATATCTATACCGCCCCAGAAATAAAAGAAGAAATACATAAATGGTCATCAAGTAACATCTCCATAATGAAATAACAAAATCCAAGATATCACACTACTAAAGCAGTTTGCTCCTGTCTCCGGCTCCATCCTTAAATCTTTCATCACTCGTACTCTTTAATGATCATCGGTGTGATTCGCTTGGTAATAAATTCTTAAGATTTCGATTCCATGCAAACCGAGGGGCCCTTAAGAGAACACTAGTTTGAAATAAATTTTAGAAGCATTGAGTGTTATCACGTTTCCACTCTAAAGCAACGACACAAAAGATTTTGTAATCTTGTAATCAACATCCAAACTTTAGTTTCTTTCGACATGCTTAGATTTGGAAATTCTCTGGGCCTAACCAGCAAGCCCTATGGCCGATGGAACTGGTCAAGTCAAGCTCGATAACAACTTAGGACCGCATCAAAACACCCCGAAGTTGTTAGCAGGCACAGAAAAGCAGCGATGTATCGACTACTAGGGCATGTTTGCGAGTATAGGATTTCTTTTTTCTTGTTGTCCTGTTGAAATGAAGATTTTGATGGTTTCACTTATATTCTCGATCGTAGATATTAGGATCCCTGGTTTTTTAAGGTAACAGTTTTGGAAAGCCTGCTTTGTCTGTTAAGTAAAGTGAAGGGCTAATACGAGAGACATTAAAAGGGGTGGGTGAAATAAAAAAATATTAATAACATAGCGCGGCCCCTCTATTAATGACAAAACCCCGTGCCCAAAGCCCAATCCCTGAGCTCCCTTAAAAAAAAAAAGCACTACTCTTTTTTTAAGAGGAAAAATAAAAACGCTACTCTCTCGCCTTTTAATTCCACTACACCCTCACTTTTGTTCACTCTTTAATTGATCTTTTACTGGACTCAACCGGTAAAGAAAATCTACAATTTAATGTGTTTTTTTCGTGATTTGATTTTATTTCACCCAACTGTTATTCACAGACGTCCATCCTTCATTTTGTGGAACTTAGCCACGACCCATGACCCACCGACAAGCAGAAGAAGGGAAAAAATGATAAAAAATCGGAATGAAAGATTTTCGCCGTATGTACCCGCAACAACTCCGCAATTTCTAGTTTTCCTCCTCCCAGAGCGGAGGAAAACTGGAAAGCCGACTTTACCGCCAATGAGAGGAGCGGTAAAGCTGCAATTGCCAGTTTTCCTCCTCTCTGAGCGGAGGGAAGCCGGAAAATAAAGTTTACCGCCGATGACAGCAGCGGTAGACCCGCAAATTCCAGCTTTCCTCCCCTCCGAGCGGAGGAAAACTGGAAAATCCACTCTGCCGCCCATGAGAGCAGCGGTAAAGCTGCAATTGCCCCTTTTCCTCCTCTCAGGGTGGAGGAAAACTGGAAAATGCGAGTTTGCCGCCCATGCAAGCAGCGGTAAAGCTGTGTCGGTGTCCGAATAGAGTCGCAAGAACTTCCCATTTCCAATCAGAATAAAATAAAATGAAAGAATCTATAGTTTTGTTTTCTCTTGTAGCCCATATCTGGTGAACTCCCATACGATATGAATGGAGAGACAAGAATCACACGAGCTGACTTTTGCAATTGACGCATGTTGAACTTAATTTCTAGGCTCTTGAATATCTATACCGCCCCAGAAATAAAAGAAGAAATACATAAATGGTCATCAAGTAACATCTCCATAATGAAATAACAAAATCCAAGATATCACATTACTAAAGCAGTTTGCTCCTGTCTCCGGCTCCATCCTTAAATCTTTCATCACTCGTACTCTTTAATGATCATCGGTGTGATTCGCTTGGTAATAAATTCTTAAGATTTCGATTCCATGCAAACCGAGGGGCCCTTAGGAGAACACTAGTTTGAAATAAATTTTAAAAGCATTGAGTGTTATCACGTTTCCAATCTAAAGCAACGACACAAAAGATTTTGTAATCTTGTAATCCACATCTAAACTTTAGTTTCTTTCGACATGCTTAGATTTGGAAATTCTCTGGGCCTAACCAACAAGCCCTATGGCCGATGGAACTGGTCAAGTCAAGCTCGATAACAACTTAGGACCGCATCAAAACACCCCGAAGTTGTTAGCAGGCACAGAAAAGCAGCGATGTATCGACTACTAGGGCATGTTTGCGAGTATAGGATTTCTTTTTTCTTGTTGTCCTGTTGAAATGAAGATTTTGATGGTTTCACTTATATTCTCGATCGTAGATATTAGGATCCCTGGTTTTTTAAGGTAACAGTTTTGGAAAGCCTGCTTTGTCTGTTAAGTAAAGTTAAGGGCTAATACGAGAGACATTAAAAGGGGTGGGTGAAATAAAAAAATATTAATAACATAGCGCGGCCCCTCTATTAATGACAAAACCCCGTGCCCAAAGCCCAATCCCTGAGCTCCCTTAAAAAAAAAAAGCACTACTCTTTTTTTAAGAGGAAAAATAAAAACGCTACTCTCTCGCCTTTTAATTCCACTACACCCTCACTTTTGTTCACTCTTTAATTGATCTTTTACTGGACTCAACCGGTAAAGAAAATCTACAATTTAATGTGTTTTTTTCGTGATTTGATATCATTTCACCCAACTGTTATTCACAGACGTCCATCCTTCATTTTGTGGAACTTAGCCACGACCCATGACCCACCGACGAGCAGAAGAAGGGAAAAAATGATAAAAAATCGGAATGAAAGATTTTCGCCGTAGGTACCCGCAACAATTCTGCAATTTCTAGTTTTCCTCCTCCCAGAGCGGAGGAAAACTGGAAAGCCGACTTTACCGCCGATGAGAGCAGCGGTAAAGCTGCAATTGCCAGTTTTCCCACTCTCTGAGCGGAGGGAAGCCGGAAAATAAAGTTTACCGCCGATGACAGCAGCGGTAGACCCGCAAATTCCAGCTTTCCTCCCCTCCGAGCGGAGGAAAACTGGAAAATCCATTCTGCCGCCCATGAGAGCAGCGGTAAAGCTGCAATTGCCCCTTTTCCTCCTTTCAGGGTGGAGGAAAACTGGAAAATGCGAGTTTGCCGCCCATGCAAGCAGCGGTAAAGCTGCGTCGGTGTCCGAATAGAGTCGCAAGAACTTCCCATTTCCAATCAGAATAAAATAAAATGAAAGAATCTATAGTTTTGTTTTCTCTTGTAGCCCATATCTGGTGTACTCCCATACGATATGAATGGAGAGACAAGAATCACACGAGCTGACTTTTGCAATTGACGCATGTTGAACTTAATTTCTAGGCTCTTGAATATCTATACCGCCCCAGAAATAAAAGAAGAAATACATAAATGGTCATCAAGTAACATCTCCATAATGAAATAACAAAATCCAAGATATCACACTACTAAAGCAGTTTGCTCCTGTCTCCGGCTCCATCCTTAAATCTTTCATCACTCGTACTCTTTAATCATCATCGGTGTGATTCGCTTGGTAATAAATTCTTAAGATTTCGATTCCATGCAAACCGAGGGGCCCTTAGGAGAACACTAGTTTGAAATAAATTTTAAAAGCATTGAGTGTTATCACGTTTCCAATCTAAAGCAACGACACAAAAGATTTTGTAATCTTGTAATCAACATCCAAACTTTAGTTTCTTTGGACATGCTTAGATTTGGAAATTCTCTGGGCCTAACCAGCAAGCCCTATGGCCGATGGAACTGGTCAAGTCAAGCTCGATAACAACTTAGGACCGCATCAAAACACCCCGAAGTTGTTAGCAGGCACAGAAAAGCAGCGATGTATCGACTACTAGGGCATGTTTGCGAGTATAGGATTTCTTTTTTCTTGTTGTCCTGTTGAAATGTAGATTTTGATGGTTTCACTTATATTCTCGATCGTAGATATTTGGATCCCTAGTTTTTTAAGGTAACAGTTTTGGAAAGCCTGCTTTGTCTGTTAAGTAAAGTGAAGGGCTAATACGAGAGACATTAAAAGGGGTGGGTGAAATAAAAAAATATTAATAACATAGCACGGCCCCTCTATTAATAACAAAACCCCGTGCCCAAAGACCAATCCCTGAGCTCCCTTAAAAAAATAAAGCACTACTCTTTTTTTAAGAGGAAAAATAAAAACGCTACTCTCTCGCCTTCTAATTCCACTAGACCCTCACTTTTGTTCACTCTTTAATTGATCTTTTACTCGACTCAACCGGTAAAGAAAATCTACAATTTAATGTGTTTTTTTGGTGATTTGATATTATTTCACCCAACTGTTATTCACACACGTCCATCCTTCATTTTGTGGAACTTAGCCACGACCCATGACCCACCGACGAGCAGAAGAAGGGAAAAAATGATAAAAAATTGGAATGAAATATTTTTGCCGTACGTACCCACAAGAATTCCGCAATTTCCAGTTTTCCTCCTCCCAGAGCGGAGGAAAACTGGAAAGCCGACTTTACCACCGATGAGAGCAGCGGTAAAGCAACAATTGCCAGTTTTCCTCCTCTCTGAGCGGAGGAAAGCTGGAAAATAAAGTTTACCGCCGATGAGAGCAGCGGTAAACCCGCAAATTCCAGTTTTCCTCCCCTCAGAGCGGAGGAAAACTGGAAAATCCATTCTGCCGCCCATGAGAGCAGCGGTAAAGCTGCAATTGCCCCTTTTCCTCCTCTCAGGGTGGAGGAAAACTGGAAAATGCGAGTTTGCCGTCCATGCAAGCAGCGGTAAAGCTGCGTCGGTGTCCGAATAAAGTCGCAAGAACTTCCCATTTCCAATTAGAATAAAATAAAATGAAAGAATCTATAGTTTTGTTTTCTCTTGTAGCCCATATCTGGTGAACTCCCATACGATATGAATGGAGAGACAAGAATCACACGAGCTGACTTTTGCAATTGACGCATGTTGAACTTAATTTCTAGGCTCTTGAATATCTATACCGCCCCAGAAATAAAAGAAGAAATACATAAATGGTCATCAAGTAACATCTCCATAATGAAATAACAAAATCCAAGATATCACACTACTAAAGCAGTTTGCTCCTGTCTCCGGCTCCATCCTTAAATCTTTCATCACTCGTACTCTTTAATGATCATCGGTGTGATTCGCTTGGTAATAAATTCTTAAGATTTCGATTCCATGCAAACCGAGGGGCCCTTAGGAGAACACTAGTTTGAAATAAATTTTAAAAGCATTGAGTGTTATCACGTTTCCAATCTAAAGCAACGACACAAAAGATTTTGTAATCTTGTAATCCACATCTAAACTTTAGTTTCTTTCGACATGCTTAGATTTGGAAATTCTCTGGGCCTAACCAACAAGCCCTATGGCCGATGGAACTGGTCAAGTCAAGCTCGATAACAACTTAGGACCGCATCAAAACACCCCGAAGTTGTTAGCAGGCACAGAAAAGCAGCGATGTATCGACTACTAGGGCATGTTTGCGAGTATAGGATTTCTTTTTTCCTGTTGTCCTGTTGAAATGAAGGTTTTGATGGTTTCACTTGTATTCTCGATCGTAGATATTAGGATCCCTGGTTTTTTAAGGTAACAGTTTTGGAAAGCCTGCTTTGTCTGTTAAGTAAAGTGAAGGGCTAATACGAGAGACAATAAAAGGGGTGGGTGAAATAAAAAAATATTAATAACATAGCACGGCCCCTCTATTAATAACAAAACCCCGTGCCCAAAGCCCAATCCCTGAGCTCCCTTAAAAAAAAAAAGCACTACTCTTTTTTTAAGAGGAAAAATAAAAACGCTACTCTCTCGCCTTTTAATTCCACTAGACCCTCACTTTTGTTCACTCTTTAATTGATCTTTTACTCGACTCAACCGGTAAAGAAAATCTACAATTTAATGTGTTTTTTTCGTGATTTGATATTATTTCACCAAACTGTTATTCACACACGTCCATCCTTCATTTATTGGAACTTAGCCACGACCCATGACCCACCGACGAGCAGAAGAAGGGAAAAAATGATAAAAATTCGGAATGAAAGATTTTCGCCGTACGTACCCGCAGCAATTCCGCAATTTCTATTTTTCCTCCTCCCAGAGCGGAGGAAAACTGGAAAGCCGACTTTACCGCCGATGAGAGCAGCGGTAAAGCTGCAATTGCCAGTATTCCTCCTCCCTGAGCGGAGGAAAGCTGGAAAATAAAGTTTACCGCCGATGAGAGCAGCGGTAAACCCGCAAATTCCAGTTTTCCTCCCCTCAGAGCGGAGGAAAACTGGAAAATCCATTCTGCCGGCCATGAGAGCAGCGGTAAAGCTGCAATTGCCCCTTTTCCTCCTCTCAGGGTGGAGGAAAACTGGAAAATGCGAGTTTGCCGCCCATGCAAGCAGCGGTAAAGCTGCGTCGGTGCCCGAATAGAGTCGCAAGAACTTCCCATTTCCAATCAGAATAAAAAAAAATGAAAGAATCTATAGTTTCGTTTTCTCTTGTAGCCCATATCTGGTGAACTCCCATACGATATGAATGGAGAGACAAGAATCACACGAGCTGACTTTTGCAATTGACGCATGTTGAACTTAATTTCTAGGCTCTTGAATATCTATACCGCCCCAGAAATAAAAGAAGAAATACATAAATGGTCATCAAGTAACATCTCCATAATGAAATAACAAAATCCAAGATATCACACTACTAAAGCAGTTTGCTCCCGTCTCCGGCTCCATCCTTAAATCTTTCATCACTCGTACTCTTTAATGATCATCGGTGTGATTCGCTTGGTAATAAATTCTTAAGATTTCGATTCCATGCAAACCGAGGGGCCCTTAGGACAACACTAGTTTGAAATAAATTTTAAAAGCATTGAGTGTTATCACGTTTCCAATCTAAAGCAACGACACAAAAGATTTTGTAATCTTGTAATCCACATCTAAACTTTAGTTTCTTTCGACATGCTTAGATTTGGAAATTCTCTGGGCCTAACCAACAAGCCCTATGGCCGATGGAACTGGTCAAGTCAAGCTCGATAACAACATAGGACCGCATCAAAAGACCCCGAAGTTGTTAGCAGGCACAGAAAAGCAGCGATGTATCGACTACTAGGGCATGTTTGCGAGTATAGGATTTCTTTTTTCCTGTTGTCCTGTTGAAATGAAGGTTTTGATGGTTTCACTTGTATTCTCGATCGTAGATATTAGCATCCCTGGTTTTTTGAGGTAACAGTTTTGGAAAGCCTGCTTTGTCTGTTAAGTAAAGTGAAGGGCTAATACGAGAGACATTAAAAGGGGTGGGTGAAATAAAAAAATATTAATAACATAGCACGGCCCCTCTATTAATAACAAAACCCCGTGCCCAAAGCCCAATCCCTGAGCTCCCTTAAAAAAAAAAAAGCACTACTCTTTTTTTAAGAGGAAAAATAAAAACGCTACTCTCTCGCCTTTTAATTCCACTACACCCTCACTTTTGTTCACTCTTTAATTGATCTTTTACTCGACTCAACCGGTAAAGAAAGTCTACAATTTAATGTGTTTTTTTCGTGATTTGATATTATTTCACCAAACTGTTATTCACACACGTCCATCCTTCATTTTGTGGAACTTAGCCACGACCCATGACCCACCGACGAGCAGAAGAAGGGAAAAAATGATAAAAAATCGGAATGAAAGATTTTCGCCGTACGTACCCGCAGCAATTCCGCAATTTCTATTTTTCCTCCTCCCAGAGCGGAGGAAATTTGGAGAGCCGACTTTACCGCCGATGAGAGCAGCGGTAAAGCTGCAATTGCCAGTATTCCTCCTCCCTGAGCGGAGGAAAGCTGGAAAATAAAGTTTACCGCCGATGAGAGCAGCGGTAAACCCGCAAATTCCAGTTTTCCTCCCCTCAGAGCGGAGGAAAACTGGAAAATCCATTCTGCCGGCCATGAGAGCAGCGGTAAAGCTGCAATTGCCCCTTTTCCTCCTCTCAGGGTGGAGGAAAACTGGAAAATGCGAGTTTGCCGCCCATGCAAGCAGCGGTAAAGCTGCGTCGGTTTCCGAATAGAGTCGCAAGAACTTCCCATTTCCAATTAGAATAAAATAAAATGAAAGAATCTATAGTTTCGTTTTCTCTTGTAGCCCATATCTGGTGAACTCCCATACGATATGAATGGAGAGACAAGAATCACACGAGCTGACTTTTGCAATTGACGCATGTTGAACTTAATTTCTAGGCTCTTGAATATCTATACCGCCCCAGAAATAAAAGAAGAAATACATAAATGGTCATCAAGTAACATCTCCATAATGAAATAACAAAATCCAAGATATCACACTACTAAAGCAGTTTGCTCCCGTCTCCGGCTCCATCCTTAAATCTTTCATCACTCGTACTCTTTAATGATCATCGGTGTGATTCGCTTGGTAATAAATTCTTAAGATTTCGATTCCATGCAAACCGAGGGGCCCTTAGGAGAACACTAGTTTGAAATAAATTTTAAAAGCATTGAGTGTTATCACGTTTCCAATCTAAAGCAACGACACAAAAGATTTTGTAATCTTGTAATCAACATCTAAACTTTACTTTGTTCGACATGCTTAGATTTGGAGATTCTCTGGGCCTAACCAACAAGCCCTATGGCCGATGGAACTGGTCAAGTCAAGCTCGATAACAATTTAGGACCGCATCAAAACACCCCGAAGTTGTTAGCAGGCAAAGAAAAGCAGCGATGTATCGACTACTAGGGCATGTTTGCGAGTATAGGATTTCTTTTTTCCTGTTGTCCTGTTGAAATGAAGGTTTTGATGGTTTCACTTGTATTCTCGATCGTAGATATTAGCATCCCTGGTTTTTTGAGGTAACAGTTTTGGAAAGCCTGCTTTGTCTGTTAAGTAAAGTGAAGGGCTAATACGAGAGACATTAAAAGGGGTGGGTGAAATAAAAAAATATTAATAACATAGCACGGCCCCTCTATTAATAACAAAACCCCGTGCCCAAAGCCCAATCCCTGAGCTCCCTTAAAAAAAAAAAAGCACTACTCTTTTTTTAAGAGGAAAAATAAAAACGCTACTCTCTCGCCTTTTAATTCCACTACACCCTCACTTTTGTTCACTCTTTAATTGATCTTTTACTCGACTCAACCGGTAAAGAAAGTCTACAATTTAATGTGTTTTTTTCGTGATTTGATATTATTTCACCAAACTGTTATTCACACACGTCCATCCTTCATTTTGTGGAACTTAGCCACGACCCATGACCCACCGACGAGCAGAAGAAGGGAAAAAATGATAAAAAATCGGAATGAAAGATTTTCGCCGTACGTACCCGCAGCAATTCCGCAATTTCTATTTTTCCTCCTCCCAGAGCGGAGGAAATTTGGAGAGCCGACTTTACCGCCGATGAGAGCAGCGGTAAAGCTGCAATTGCCAGTATTCCTCCTCCCTGAGCGGAGGAAAGCTGGAAAATAAAGTTTACCGCCGATGAGAGCAGCGGTAAACCCGCAAATTCCAGTTTTCCTCCCCTCAGAGCGGAGGAAAACTGGAAAATCCATTCTGCCGGCCATGAGAGCAGCGGTAAAGCTGCAATTGCCCCTTTTCCTCCTCTCAGGGTGGAGGAAAACTGGAAAATGCGAGTTTGCCGCCCATGCAAGCAGCGGTAAAGCTGCGTCGGTTTCCGAATAGAGTCGCAAGAACTTCCCATTTCCAATTAGAATAAAATAAAATGAAAGAATCTATAGTTTCGTTTTCTCTTGTAGCCCATATCTGGTGAACTCCCATACGATATGAATGGAGAGACAAGAATCACACGAGCTGACTTTTGCAATTGACGCATGTTGAACTTAATTTCTAGGCTCTTGAATATCTATACCGCCCCAGAAATAAAAGAAGAAATACATAAATGGTCATCAAGTAACATCTCCATAATGAAATAACAAAATCCAAGATATCACACTACTAAAGCAGTTTGCTCCCGTCTCCGGCTCCATCCTTAAATCTTTCATCACTCGTACTCTTTAATGATCATCGGTGTGATTCGCTTGGTAATAAATTCTTAAGATTTCGATTCCATGCAAACCGAGGGGCCCTTAGGACAACACTAGTTTGAAATAAATTTTAAAAGCATTGAGTGTTATCACGTTTCCAATCTAAAGCAACGACACAAAAGATTTTGTAATCTTGTAATCCACATCTAAACTTTAGTTTCTTTCGACATGCTTAGATTTGGAAATTCTCTGGGCCTAACCAACAAGCCCTATGGCCGATGGAACTGGTCAAGTCAAGCTCGATAACAACATAGGACCGCATCAAAAGACCCCGAAGTTGTTAGCAGGCACAGAAAAGCAGCGATGTATCGACTACTAGGGCATGTTTGCGAGTATAGGATTTCTTTTTTCCTGTTGTCCTGTTGAAATGAAGGTTTTGATGGTTTCACTTGTATTCTCGATCGTAGATATTAGCATCCCTGGTTTTTTGAGGTAACAGTTTTGGAAAGCCTGCTTTGTCTGTTAAGTAAAGTGAAGGGCTAATACGAGAGACATTAAAAGGGGTGGGTGAAATAAAAAAATATTAATAACATAGCACGGCCCCTCTATTAATAACAAAACCCCGTGCCCAAAGCCCAATCCCTGAGCTCCCTTAAAAAAAAAAAAGCACTACTCTTTTTTTAAGAGGAAAAATAAAAACGCTACTCTCTCGCCTTTTAATTCCACTACACCCTCACTTTTGTTCACTCTTTAATTGATCTTTTACTCGACTCAACCGGTAAAGAAAGTCTACAATTTAATGTGTTTTTTTCGTGATTTGATATTATTTCACCAAACTGTTATTCACACACGTCCATCCTTCATTTTGTGGAACTTAGCCACGACCCATGACCCACCGACGAGCAGAAGAAGGGAAAAAATGATAAAAAATCGGAATGAAAGATTTTCGCCGTACGTACCCGCAGCAATTCCGCAATTTCTATTTTTCCTCCTCCCAGAGCGGAGGAAATTTGGAGAGCCGACTTTACCGCCGATGAGAGCAGCGGTAAAGCTGCAATTGCCAGTATTCCTCCTCCCTGAGCGGAGGAAAGCTGGAAAATAAAGTTTACCGCCGATGAGAGCAGCGGTAAACCCGCAAATTCCAGTTTTCCTCCCCTCAGAGCGGAGGAAAACTGGAAAATCCATTCTGCCGGCCATGAGAGCAGCGGTAAAGCTGCAATTGCCCCTTTTCCTCCTCTCAGGGTGGAGGAAAACTGGAAAATGCGAGTTTGCCGCCCATGCAAGCAGCGGTAAAGCTGCGTCGGTTTCCGAATAGAGTCGCAAGAACTTCCCATTTCCAATTAGAATAAAATAAAATGAAAGAATCTATAGTTTCGTTTTCTCTTGTAGCCCATATCTGGTGAACTCCCATACGATATGAATGGAGAGACAAGAATCACACGAGCTGACTTTTGCAATTGACGCATGTTGAACTTAATTTCTAGGCTCTTGAATATCTATACCGCCCCAGAAATAAAAGAAGAAATACATAAATGGTCATCAAGTAACATCTCCATAATGAAATAACAAAATCCAAGATATCACACTACTAAAGCAGTTTGCTCCCGTCTCCGGCTCCATCCTTAAATCTTTCATCACTCGTACTCTTTAATGATCATCGGTGTGATTCGCTTGGTAATAAATTCTTAAGATTTCGATTCCATGCAAACCGAGGGGCCCTTAGGAGAACACTAGTTTGAAATAAATTTTAAAAGCATTGAGTGTTATCACGTTTCCAATCTAAAGCAACGACACAAAAGATTTTGTAATCTTGTAATCAACATCTAAACTTTACTTTGTTCGACATGCTTAGATTTGGAGATTCTCTGGGCCTAACCAACAAGCCCTATGGCCGATGGAACTGGTCAAGTCAAGCTCGATAACAATTTAGGACCGCATCAAAACACCCCGAAGTTGTTAGCAGGCAAAGAAAAGCAGCGATGTATCGACTACTAGGGCATGTTTGCGAGTATAGGATTTCTTTTTTCCTGTTGTCCTGTTGAAATGAAGGTTTTGATGGTTTCACTTGTATTCTCGATCGTAGATATTAGCATCCCTGGTTTTTTGAGGTAACAGTTTTGGAAAGCCTGCTTTGTCTGTTAAGTAAAGTGAAGGGCTAATACGAGAGACATTAAAAGGGGTGGGTGAAATAAAAAAATATTAATAACATAGCACGGCCCCTCTATTAATAACAAAACCCCGTGCCCAAAGCCCAATCCCTGAGCTCCCTTAAAAAAAAAAAAGCACTACTCTTTTTTTAAGAGGAAAAATAAAAACGCTACTCTCTCGCCTTTTAATTCCACTACACCCTCACTTTTGTTCACTCTTTAATTGATCTTTTACTCGACTCAACCGGTAAAGAAAGTCTACAATTTAATGTGTTTTTTTCGTGATTTGATATTATTTCACCAAACTGTTATTCACACACGTCCATCCTTCATTTTGTGGAACTTAGCCACGACCCATGACCCACCGACGAGCAGAAGAAGGGAAAAAATGATAAAAAATCGGAATGAAAGATTTTCGCCGTACGTACCCGCAGCAATTCCGCAATTTCTATTTTTCCTCCTCCCAGAGCGGAGGAAATTTGGAAAGCCGACTTTACCGCCGATGAGAGCAGCGGTAAAGCTGCAATTGCCAGTATTCCTCCTCCCTGAGCGGAGGAAAGCTGGAAAATAAAGTTTACCGCCGATGAGAGCAGCGGTAAACCCGCAAATTCCAGTTTTCCTCCCCTCAGAGCGGAGGAAAACTGGAAAATCCATTCTGCCGGCCATGAGAGCAGCGGTAAAGCTGCAATTGCCCCTTTTCCTCCTCTCAGGGTGGAGGAAAACTGGAAAATGCGAGTTTGCCGCCCATGCAAGCAGCGGTAAAGCTGCGTCGGTTTCCGAATAGAGTCGCAAGAACTTCCCATTTCCAATTAGAATAAAATAAAATGAAAGAATCTATAGTTTCGTTTTCTCTTGTAGCCCATATCTGGTGAACTCCCATACGATATGAATGGAGAGACAAGAATCACACGAGCTGACTTTTGCAATTGACGCATGTTGAACTTAATTTCTAGGCTCTTGAATATCTATACCGCCCCAGAAATAAAAGAAGAAATACATAAATGGTCATCAAGTAACATCTCCATAATGAAATAACAAAATCCAAGATATCACACTACTAAAGCAGTTTGCTCCCGTCTCCGGCTCCATCCTTAAATCTTTCATCACTCGTACTCTTTAATGATCATCGGTGTGATTCGCTTGGTAATAAATTCTTAAGATTTCGATTCCATGCAAACCGAGGGGCCCTTAGGAGAACACTAGTTTGAAATAAATTTTAAAAGCATTGAGTGTTATCACGTTTCCAATCTAAAGCAACGACACAAAAGATTTTGTAATCTTGTAATCAACATCTAAACTTTACTTTGTTCGACATGCTTAGATTTGGAGATTCTCTGGGCCTAACCAACAAGCCCTATGGCTGATGGAACTGGTCAAGTCAAGCTCGATAACAGTTTAGGACCGCATCAAAACACCCCGAAGTTGTTAGCAGGCACAGAAAAGCAGCGATGTATCGACTACTAGGGCATGTTTGCGAGTATAGGATTTCTTTTTTCCTGTTGTCCTGTTGAAATGAAGGTTTTGATGGTTTCACTTGTATTCTCGATCGTAGATATTTGGATCCCTGGTTTTTTGAGGTAACAGTTTTGGAAAGCCTGCTTTGTCTGTTAAGTAAAGTGAAGGGCTAATACGAGAGACATTAAAAGGGGTGGGTGAAATAAAAAAATATTAATAACATAGCACGGCCCCTCTATTAATAACAAAACCCCGTGCCCAGAGCCCAATCCCTGAGCTCCCTTAAAAAAAAAAAAGCACTACTCTTTTTTTAAGAGGAAAAATAAAAACGCGACTCTCTCGCCTTTTAATTCCACTACACCCTCACTTTTGTTCAGTCTTTAAATTGATCTTTTACTCGACTCAACCGGTAAAGAAAGTCTACAATTTAATGTGTTTTTTTCGTGATTTGATATTATTTCACCAAACTGTTATTCACACACGTCCATCCTTCATTTTGTGGAACTTAGCCACGACCCATGACCCACCGACGAGCAGAAGAAAGGAAAAAATGATAAAAACTCGGAATTAAAGATTTTCGCCGTACGTACCCGCAACAATTCCGCAATTTCTATTTTTCCTCCTCCCAGAGCAGAGGAAAACTGGAAAGCCGACTTTACCGCCGATGAGAGCAGCGGTAAAGCTGCAATTGCCAGTTTTCCTCCTCTCTGAGCGGAGGAAAGCTGGAAAATAAAGTTTACCGCCGATGAGAGCAGCGGTAAACCCGCAAATTCCAGTTTTCCTCCACTCAGAGCGGAGGAAAACTGGAAAATCCATTCTGCCGCCCATGAGAGCAGCGGTAAAGCTGCAATTGCCCCTTTTCCTCCTCTCAGGGTGGAGGAAAACTGGAAAATGCGAGTTTGCCGCCCATGCAAGCAGCGGTAAAGCTGCGTCGGTGTCCGAATAGAGTCGCAAGAACTTCCCATTTCCAAGTAGAATAAAATAAAATGAAAGAATCTATAGTTTTGTTTTCTCTTGTAGCCCATATCTGGTGAACTCCCATACGATATGAATGGAGAGACAAGAATCACACGAGCTGACTTTTGCAATTGACGCATGTTGAACTTAATTTCTAGGCTCTTGAATATCTATACCGCCCCAGAAATAAAAGAAGAAATACATAAATGGTCATCAAGTAACATCTCCATAATGAAATAACAAAATCCAAGATATCACACTACTAAAGCAGTTTGCTCCCGTCTCCGGCTCCATCCTTAAATCTTTCATCACTCGTACTCTTTAATGATCATCGGTGTGATTCGCTTGGTAATAAATTCTTAAGATTTCGATTCCATGCAAACCGAGGGGCCCTTAGGAGAACACTAGTTTGAAATAAATTTTAAAAGCATTGAGTGTTATCACGTTTCCAATCTAAAGCAACGACACAAAAGATTTTGTAATCTTGTAATCCACATCTAAACTTTAGTTTCTTTCGACATGCTTAGATTTGGAAATTCTCTGGGCCTAACCAACAAGCCCTATGGCCGATGGAACTGGTCAAGTCAAGCTCGATAACAACTTAGGACCGCATCAAAAGACCCCGAAGTTGTTAGCAGGCACAGAAAAGCAGCGATGTATCGACTACTAGGGCATGTTTGCGAGTATAGGATTTCTTTTTTCGTGTTGTCCTGTTGAAATGAAGGTTTTGATGGTTTCACTTGTATTCTCGATCGTAGATATTAGGATCCCTGGTTTTTTAAGGTAACAGTTTTGGAAAGCCTGCTTTGTCTGTTAAGTAAAGTGAAGGGCTAATACGAGAGACATTAAAAGGGGTGGGTGAAATAAAAAAATATTAATAACGTAGCACGGCCCCTCTATTAATAACAAAACCCCGTGCCCAAAGCCCAATCCCTGAGCTCCCTTAAAAAAAAAAAGCACTACTCTTTTTTTAAGAGGAAAAATAAAAACGCTACTCTCTCGCCTTTTAATTCCACTAGACCCTCACTTTTGTTCACTCTTTAATTGATCTTTTACTCGACTCAACCGGTAAAGAAAATCTACAATTTAATGTGTTTTTTTCGTGATTTGATATTATTTCACCAAACTGTTATTCACACACGTCCATCCTTCATTTTGTGGAACTTAGCCACGACCCATGACCCACCGACGAGCAGAAGAAGGGAAAAAATGATAAAAATTCGGAATGAAAGATTTTCGCCGTACGTACCCGCAACAATTCCGCAATTTCTATTTTTCCTCCTCCCAGAGCGGAGGAAAACTGGAAAGCCGACTTTACCGCCGATGAGAGCAGCGGTAAAGCTGCAATTGCCAGTATTCCTCCTCCCTGAGCGGAGGAAAGCTGGAAAATAAAGTTTACCGCCGATGAGAGCAGCGGTAAACCCGCAAATTCCAGTTTTCCTCCCCTCAGAGCGGAGGAAAACTAGAAAATCCATTCTGCCGGCCATGAGAGCAGCGGTAAAGCTGCAATTGCCCCTTTTCCTCCTCTCAGGGTGGAGGAAAACTGGAAAATGCGAGTTTGCCGCCCATGCAAGCAGCGGTAAAGCTGCGTCGGTTTCCGAATAGAGTCGCAAGAACTTCCCATTTCCAATTAGAATAAAATAAAATGAAAGAATCTATAGTTTCGTTTTCTCTTGTAGCCCATATCTGGTGAACTCCCATACGATATGAATGGAGAGACAAGAATCACACGAGCTGACTTTTGCAATTGACGCATGTTGAACTTAATTTCTAGGCTCTTGAATATCTATACCGCCCCAGAAATAAAAGAAGAAATACATAAATGGTCATCAAGTAACATCTCCATAATGAAATAACAAAATCCAAGATATCACACTACTAAAGCAGTTTGCTCCCGTCTCCGGCTCCATCCTTAAATCTTTCATCACTCGTACTCTTTAATGATCATCGGTGTGATTCGCTTGGTAATAAATTCTTAAGATTTCGATTCCATGCAAACCGAGGGGCCCTTAGGAGAACACTAGTTTGAAATAAATTTTAAAAGCATTGAGTGTTATCACGTTTCCAATCTAAAGCAACGACACAAAAGATTTTGTAATCTTGTAATCAACATCTAAACTTAACTTTGTTCGACATGCTTAGATTTGGAGATTCTCTGGGCCTAACCAACAAGCCCTATGGCCGATGGAACTGGTCAAGTCAAGCTCGATAACAATTTAGGACCGCATCAAAACACCCCGAAGTTGTTAGCAGGCACAGAAAAGCAGCGATGTATCGACTACTAGGGCATGTTTGCGAGTATAGGATTTCTTTTTTCCTGTTGTCCTGTTGAAATGAAGGTTTTGATGGTTTCACTTGTATTCTCGATCGTAGATATTTGGATCCCTGGTTTTTTGAGGCAACAGTTTTGGAAAGCCTGCTTTGTCTGTTAAGTAAAGTGAAGGGCTAATACGAGAGACATTAAAAGGGGTGGGTGAAATAAAAAAATATTAATAACATAGCACGGCCCCTCTATTAATAACAAAACCCCGTGCCCAGAGCCCAATCCCTGAGCTCCCTTAAAAAAAAAAAGCACTACTCTTTTTTTAAGAGGAAAAATAAAAACGCGACTCTCTCGCCTTTTAATTCCACTACACCCTCACTTTTGTTCACTCTTTAAATTGATCTTTTACTCGACTCAACCGGTAAAGAAAGTCTACAATTTAATGTGTTTTTTTCGTGATTTGATATTATTTCACCAAACTGTTATTCACACACGTCCATCCTTCATTTTGTGGAACTTAGCCACGACCCATGACCCACCGACGAGCAGAAGAAAGGAAAAAATGATAAAAACTCGGAATTAAAGATTTTCGCCGTACGTACCCGCAACAATTCCGCAATTTCTATTTTTCCTCCTCCCAGAGCAGAGGAAAACTGGAAAGCCGACTTTACCGCCGATGAGAGCAGCGGTAAAGCTGCAATTGCCAGTTTTCCTCCTCTCTGAGCGGATGAAAGCTGGAAAATAAAGTTTACCGCCGATGAGAGCAGCGGTAAACCCGCAAATTCCAGTTTTCCTCCACTCAGAGCGGAGGAAAACTGGAAAATCCATTCTGCCGCCCATGAGAGCAGCGGTAAAGCTGCAATTGCCCCTTTTCCTCCTCTCAGGGTGGAGGAAAACTGGAAAATGCGAGTTTGCCGCCCATGCAAGCAGCGGTAAAGCTGCGTCGGTGTCCGAATAGAGTCGCAAGAACTTCCCATTTCAAAGTAGAATAAAATAAAATGAAAGAATCTATAGTTTTGTTTTCTCTTGTAGCCCATATCTGGTGAACTCCCATACGATATGAATGGAGAGACAAGAATCACACGAGCTGACTTTTGCAATTGACGCATGTTGAACTTAATTTCTAGGCTCTTGAATATCTATACCGCCCCAGAAATAAAAGAAGAAATACATAAATGGTCATCAAGTAACATCTCCATAATGAAATAACAAAATCCAAGATATCACACTACTAAAGCAGTTTGCTCCCGTCTCCGGCTCCATCCTTAAATCTTTCATCACTCGTACTCTTTAATGATCATCGGTGTGATTCGCTTGGTAATAAATTCTTAAGATTTCGATTCCATGCAAACCGAGGGGCCCTTAGGAGAACACTAGTTTGAAATAAATTTTAAAAGCATTGAGTGTTATCACGTTTCCAATCTAAAGCAACGACACAAAAGATTTTGTAATCTTGTAATCAACATCTAAACTTTACTTTGTTCGACATGCTTAGATTTGGAGATTCTCTGGGCCTAACCAACAAGCCCTATGGCCGATGGAACTGGTCAAGTCAAGCTCGATAACAATTTAGGACCGCATCAAAACACCCCGAAGTTGTTAGCAGGCACAGAAAAGCAGCGATGTATCGACTACTAGGGCATGTTTGCGAGTATAGGATTTCTTTTTTCCTGTTGTCCTGTTGAAATGAAGGTTTTGATGGTTTCACTTGTATTCTCGATCGTAGATATTTGGATCCCTGGTTTTTTGAGGCAACAGTTTTGGAAAGCCTGCTTTGTCTGTTAAGTAAAGTGAAGGGCTAATACGAGAGACATTAAAAGGGGTGGGTGAAATAAAAAAATATTAATAACATAGCACGGCCCCTCTATTAATAACAAAACCCCGTGCCCAGAGCCCAATCCCTGAGCTCCCTTAAAAAAAAAAAGCACTACTCTTTTTTTAAGAGGAAAAATAAAAACGCGACTCTCTCGCCTTTTAATTCCACTACACCCTCACTTTTGTTCACTCTTTAAATTGATCTTTTACTCGACTCAACCGGTAAAGAAAGTCTACAATTTAATGTGTTTTTTTCGTGATTTGATATTATTTCACCAAACTGTTATTCACACACGTCCATCCTTCATTTTGTGGAACTTAGCCACGACCCATGACCCACCGACGAGCAGAAGAAAGGAAAAAATGATAAAAACTCGGAATTAAAGATTTTCGCCGTACGTACCCGCAACAATTCCGCAATTTCTATTTTTCCTCCTCCCAGAGCAGAGGAAAACTGGAAAGCCGACTTTACCGCCGATGAGAGCAGCGGTAAAGCTGCAATTGCCAGTTTTCCTCCTCTCTGAGCGGAGGAAAGCTGGAAAATAAAGTTTACCGCCGATGAGAGCAGCGGTAAACCCGCAAATTCCAGTTTTCCTCCACTCAGAGCGGTGGAAAACTGGAAAATCCATTCTGCCGCCCATGAGAGCAGCGGTAAAGCTGCAATTGCCCCTTTTCCTCCTCTCAGGGTGGAGGAAAACTGGAAAATGCGAGTTTGCCGCCCATGCAAGCAGCGGTAAAGCTGCGTCGGTGTCCGAATAGAGTCGCAAGAACTTCCCATTTCCAAGTAGAATAAAATAAAATGAAAGAATCTATAGTTTTGTTTTCTCTTGTAGCCCATATCTGGTGAACTCCCATACGATATGAATGGAGAGACAAGAATCACACGAGCTGACTTTTGCAATTGACGCATGTTGAACTTAATTTCTAGGCTCTTGAATATCTATACCGCCCCAGAAATAAAAGAAGAAATACATAAATGGTCATCAAGTAACATCTCCATAATGAAATAACAAAATCCAAGATATCACACTACTAAAGCAGTTTGCTCCCGTCTCCGGCTCCATCCTTAAATCTTTCATCACTCGTACTCTTTAATGATCATCGGTGTGATTCGCTTGGTAATAAATTCTTAAGATTTCGATTCCATGCAAACCGAGGGGCCCTTAGGAGAACACTAGTTTGAAATAAATTTTAAAAGCATTGAGTGTTATCACGTTTCCAATCTAAAGCAACGACACAAAAGATTTTGTAATCTTGTAATCCACATCTAAACTTTAGTTTCTTTCGACATGCTTAGATTTGGAAATTCTCTGGGCCTAACCAACAAGCCCTATGGCCGATGGAACTGGTCAAGTCAAGCTCGATAACAACATAGGACCGCATCAAAAGACCCCGAAGTTGTTAGCAGGCACAGAAAAGCAGCGATGTATCGACTACTAGGGCATGTTTGCGAGTATAGGATTTCTTTTTTCGTGTTGTCCTGTTGAAATGAAGGTTTTGATGGTTTCACTTGTATTCTCGATCGTAGATATTAGCATCCCTGGTTTTTTGAGGTAACAGTTTTGGAAAGCCTGCTTTGTCTGTTAAGTAAAGTGAAGGGCTAATACGAGAGACATTAAAAGGGGTGGGTGAAATAAAAAAATATTAATAACGTAGCACGGCCCCTCTATTAATAACAAAACCCCGTGCCCAAAGCCCAATCCCTGAGCTCCCTTAAAAAAAAAAAGCACTACTCTTTTTTTAAGAGGAAAAATAAAAACGCTACTCTCTCGCCTTTTAATTCCACTAGACCCTCACTTTTGTTCACTCTTTAATTGATCTTTTACTCGACTCAACCGGTAAAGAAAATCTACAATTTAATGTGTTTTTTTCGTGATTTGATATTATTTCACCAAACTGTTATTCACACACGTCCATCCTTCATTTTGTGGAACTTATTCATGACCCATGACCCACCGACGAGCAGAAGAAGGGAAAAAATGATAAAAATTCGGAATGAAAGATTTTCGCCGTACGTACCCGCAACAATTCCGCAATTTCTATTTTTCCTCCTCCCAGAGCGGAGGAAAACTGGAAAGCCGACTTTACCGCCGATGAGAGCAGCGGTAAAGCTGCAATTGCCAGTATTCCTCCTCCCTGAGCGGAGGAAAGCTGGAAAATAAAGTTTACCGCCGATGAGAGCAGCGGTAAACCCGCAAATTCCAGTTTTCCTCCCCTCAGAGCGGAGGAAAACTAGAAAATCCATTTTGCCGGCCATGAGAGCAGCGGTAAAGCTGCAATTGCCCCTTTTCCTCCTCTCAGGGTGGAGGAAAACTGGAAAATGCGAGTTTGCCGCCCATGCAAGCAGCGGTAAAGCTGCGTCGGTGCCCGAATAGAGTCGCAAGAACTTCCCATTTCCAATCAGAATAAAAAAAAAAGAAAGAATCTATAGTTTCGTTTTCTCTTGTAGCCCATATCTGGTGAACTCCCATACGATATGAATGGAGAGACAAGAATCACACGAGCTGACTTTTGCAATTGACGCATGTTGAACTTAATTTCTAGGCTCTTGAATATCTATACCGCCCCAGAAATAAAAGAAGAAATACATAAATGGTCATCAAGTAACATCTCCTTAATGAAATAACAAAATCCAAGATATCACACTACTAAAGCAGTTTGCTCCCGTCTCCGGCTCCATCCTTAAATCTTTCATCACTCGTACTCTTTAATGATCATCGGTGTGATTCGCTTGGTAATAAATTCTTAAGATTTCGATTCCATGCAAACCGAGGGGCCCTTAGGAGAACACTAGTTTGAAATAAATTTTAAAAGCATTGAGTGTTATCACGTTTCCAATCTAAAGCAACGACACAAAAGATTTTGTAATCTTGTAATCCACATCTAAACTTTAGTTTCTTTCGACATGCTTAGATTTGGAAATTCTCTGGGCCTAACCAACAAGCCCTATGGCCGATGGAACTGGTCAAGTCAAGCTCGATAACAACATAGGACCGCATCAAAAGACCCCGAAGTTGTTAGCAGGCACAGAAAAGCAGCGATGTATCGACTACTAGGGCATGTTTGCGAGTATAGGATTTCTTTTTTCGTGTTGTCCTGTTGAAATGAAGGTTTTGATGGTTTCACTTGTATTCTCGATCGTAGATATTAGCATCCCTGGTTTTTTGAGGTAACAGTTTTGGAAAGCCTGCTTTGTCTGTTAAGTAAAGTGAAGGGCTAATACGAGAGACATTAAAAGGGGTGGGTGAAATAAAAAAATATTAATAACGTAGCACGGCCCCTCTATTAATAACAAAACCCCGTGCCCAAAGCCCAATCCCTGAGCTCCCTTAAAAAAAAAAAGCACTACTCTTTTTTTAAGAGGAAAAATAAAAACGCTACTCTCTCGCCTTTTAATTCCACTAGACCCTCACTTTTGTTCACTCTTTAATTGATCTTTTACTCGACTCAACCGGTAAAGAAAATCTACAATTTAATGTGTTTTTTTCGTGATTTGATATTATTTCACCAAACTGTTATTCACACACGTCCATCCTTCATTTTGTGGAACTTATTCATGACCCATGACCCACCGACGAGCAGAAGAAGGGAAAAAATGATAAAAATTCGGAATGAAAGATTTTCGCCGTACGTACCCGCAACAATTCCGCAATTTCTATTTTTCCTCCTCCCAGAGCGGAGGAAAACTGGAAAGCCGACTTTACCGCCGATGAGAGCAGCGGTAAAGCTGCAATTGCCAGTATTCCTCCTCCCTGAGCGGAGGAAAGCTGGAAAATAAAGTTTACCGCCGATGAGAGCAGCGGTAAACCCGCAAATTCCAGTTTTCCTCCCCTCAGAGCGGAGGAAAACTAGAAAATCCATTTTGCCGGCCATGAGAGCAGCGGTAAAGCTGCAATTGCCCCTTTTCCTCCTCTCAGGGTGGAGGAAAACTGGAAAATGCGAGTTTGCCGCCCATGCAAGCAGCGGTAAAGCTGCGTCGGTGCCCGAATAGAGTCGCAAGAACTTCCCATTTCCAATCAGAATAAAAAAAAAAGAAAGAATCTATAGTTTCGTTTTCTCTTGTAGCCCATATCTGGTGAACTCCCATACGATATGAATGGAGAGACAAGAATCACACGAGCTGACTTTTGCAATTGACGCATGTTGAACTTAATTTCTAGGCTCTTGAATATCTATACCGCCCCAGAAATAAAAGAAGAAATACATAAATGGTCATCAAGTAACATCTCCTTAATGAAATAACAAAATCCAAGATATCACACTACTAAAGCAGTTTGCTCCCGTCTCCGGCTCCATCCTTAAATCTTTCATCACTCGTACTCTTTAATGATCATCGGTGTGATTCGCTTGGTAATAAATTCTTAAGATTTCGATTCCATGCAAACCGAGGGGCCCTTAGGAGAACACTAGTTTGAAATAAATTTTAAAAGCATTGAGTGTTATCACGTTTCCAATCTAAAGCAACGACACAAAAGATTTTGTAATCTTGTAATCCACATCTAAACTTTAGTTTCTTTCGACATGCTTAGATTTGGAAATTCTCTGGGCCTAACCAACAAGCCCTATGGCCGATGGAACTGGTCAAGTCAAGCTCGATAACAACATAGGACCGCATCAAAAGACCCCGAATTTGTTAGCAGGCACAGAAAAGCAGCGATGTATCGACTACTAGGGCATGTTTGCGAGTATAGGATTTCTTTTTTCCTGTTGTCCTGTTGAAATGAAGGTTTTGATGGTTTCACTTGTATTCTCGATCGTAGATATTAGCATCCCTGGTTTTTTGAGGTAACAGTTTTGGAAAGCCTGCTTTGTCTGTTAAGTAAAGTGAAGGGCTAATACGAGAGACATTAAAAGGGGTGGGTGAAATAAAAAAATATTAATAACATAGCACGGCCCCTCTATTAATAACAAAACCCCGTGCCCAAAGCCCAATCCCTGAGCTCCCTTAAAAAAAAAAAGCACTACTCTTTTTTTAAGAGGAAAAATAAAAACGCTACTCTCTCGCCTTTTAATTCCACTACACCCTCACTTTTGTTCACTCTTTAATTGATCTTTTACTCGACTCAACCGGTAAAGAAAGTCTACAATTTAATGTGTTTTTTTCGTGATTTGATATTATTTCACCAAACTGTTATTCACACACGTCCATCCTTCATTTTGTGGAACTTAGCCACGACCCATGACCCACCGACGAGCAGAAGAAGGGAAAAAATGATAAAAGATCGGAATGAAAGATTTTCGCCGTACGTACCCGCAGCAATTCCGCAATTTCTATTTTTCCTCCTCCCAGAGCGGAGGAAAACTGGAAAGCCGACTTTACCGCCGATGAGAGCAGCGGTAAAGCTGCAATTGCCAGTATTCCTCCTCCCTGAGCGGAGGAAAGCTGGAAAATAAAGTTTACCGCCGATGAGAGCAGCGGTAAACCCGCAAATTCCAGTTTTCCTCCCCTCAGAGCGGAGGAAAACTGGAAAATCCATTCTGCCGGCCATGAGAGCAGCGGTAAAGCTGCAATTGCCCCTTTTCCTCCTCTCAGGGTGGAGGAAAACTGGAAAATGCGAGTTTGCCTCCCATGCAAGCAGCGGTAAAGCTGCGTCGGTTTCCGAATAGAGTCGCAAGAACTTCCCATTTCCAATTAGAATAAAATAAAATGAAAGAATCTATAGTTTCGTTTTCTCTTGTAGCCCATATCTGGTGAACTCCCATACGATATGAATGGAGAGACAAGAATCACACGAGCTGACTTTTGCAATTGACGCATGTTGAACTTAATTTCTAGGCTCTTGAATATCTATACCGCCCCAGAAATAAAAGAAGAAATACATAAATGGTCATCAAGTAACATCTCCATAATGAAATAACAAAATCCTAGATATCACACTACTAAAGCAGTTTGCTCCCGTCTCCGGCTCCATCCTTAAATCTTTCATCACTCGTACTCTTTAATGATCATCGGTGTGATTCGCTTGGTAATAAATTCTTAAGATTTCGATTCCATGCAAACCGAGGGCCCCTTAGGAGAACACTAGTTTGAAATAAATTTTAAAAGCATTGAGTGTTATCACGTTTCCAATCTAAAGCAACGACACAAAAGATTTTGTAATCTTGTAATCAACATCTAAACTTTAGTTTCTTTCGACATGCTTAGATTTGGAGATTCTCTGGGCCTAACCAACAAGCCCTATGGCCGATGGAACTGGTCAAGTCAAGCTCGATAACAACTTAGGACCGCATCAAAACACCCCGAAGTTGTTAGCAGGCACAGAAAAGCAGCGATGTATCGACTACTAGGGCATGTTTGCGAGTATAGGATTTCTTTTTTCCTGTTGTCCTGTTGAAATGAAGGTTTTGATGGTTTCACTTGTATTCTCGATCGTAGATATTTGGATCCCTGGTTTTTTAAGGTAACAGTTTTGGAAAGCCTGCTTTGTCTGTTAAGTAAAGTGAAGGGCTAATACGAGAGACATTAAAAGGGGTGGGTGAAATAAAAAAATATTAATAACATAGCACGGCCCCTCTATTAATAACAAAACCACGTGCCCAAAGCCCAATCCCTGAGCTCCCTTAAAAAAAAAAAGCACAACTCTTTTTTTACGAGGAAAAATAAAAACGCTACTCTCTCGCCTTTTAATTCCACTACACCCTCACTTTTGTTCACTCTTTAAATTGATCTTTTACTCGACTCAACCGGTAAAGAAAGTCTACAATTTAATGTGTTTTTTTCGTGATTTTTATATTATTTCACCAAACTGTTATTCACACACGTCCATCCTTCATTTTGTGGAACTTAGCCACGACCCATGACCCACCGACGAGCAGAAGAAGGGAAAAAATGATAAAAAATCGGAATGAAAGACTTTCGCCATACGTACCCGCAGCAATTCCGCAATTTCTATTTTTCCTCCTCCCAGAGCGGAGGAAAACTGGAAAGCCGACTTTACCGCCGATGAGAGCAGCGGTAAAGCTGCAATTGCCAGTATTCCTCCTCCCTGAGCGGAGGAAAGCTGGAAAATAAAGTTTACCGCCGATGAGAGCAGCGGTAAACCCGCAAATTCCAGTTTTCCTCCCCTCAGAGCGGAGGAAAACTGGAAAATCCATTCTGCCGGCCATGAGAGCAGCGGTAAAGCTGCAATTGCCCCTTTTCCTCCTCTCAGGGTGGAGGAAAACTGGAAAATGCGAGTTTGCCGCCCATGCAAGCAGCGGTAAAGCTGCGTCGGTGCCCGAATAGAGTCGCAAGAACTTCCCATTTCCAATCAGAATAAAAAAAAATGAAAGAATCTATAGTTTCGTTTTCTCTTGTAGCCCATATCTGGTGAACTCCCATACGATATGAATGGAGAGACAAGAATCACACGAGCTGACTTTTGCAATTGACGCATGTTGAACTTAATTTCTAGGCTCTTGAATATCTATACCGCCCCAGAAATAAAAGAAGAAATACATAAATGGTCATCAAGTAACATCTCCATAATGAAATAACAAAATCCAAGATATCACACTACTAAAGCAGTTTGCTCCCGTCTCCGGCTCCATCCTTAAATCTTTCATCACTCGTACTCTTTAATGATCATCGGTGTGATTCGCTTGGTAATAAATTCTTAAGATTTCGATTCCATGCAAACCGAGGGGCCCTTAGGAGAACACTAGTTTGAAATAAATTTTAAAAGCATTGAGTGTTATCACGTTTCCAATCTAAAGCAACGACACAAAAGATTTTGTAATCTTGTAATCCACATCTAAACTTTAGTTTCTTTCGACATGCTTAGATTTGGAAATTCTCTGGGCCTAACCAACAAGCCCTATGGCCGATGGAACTGGTCAAGTCAAGCTCGATAACAACATAGGACCGCATCAAAAGACTCCGAAGTTGTTAGCAGGCACAGAAAAGCAGCGATGTATCGACTACTAGGGCATGTTTGCGAGTATAGGATTTCTTTTTTCCTGTTGTCCTGTTGAAATGAAGGTTTTGATGGTTTCACTTGTATTCTCGATCGTAGATATTAGCATCCCTGGTTTTTTGAGGTAACAGTTTTGGAAAGCCTGCTTTGTCTGTTAAGTAAAGTGAAGGGCTAATACGAGAGACATTAAAAGGGGTGGGTGAAATAAAAAAATATTAATAACATAGCACGGCCCCTTTATTAATAACAAAACCCCGTGCCCAAAGCCCAATCCTTGAGCTCCCTTAAAAAAAAAAAAGCACTACTCTTTTTTTAAGAGGAAAAATAAAAACGCTACTCTCTCGCCTTTTAATTCCACTACACCCTCACTTTTGTTCACTCTTTAATTGATCTTTTACTCGACTCAACCGGTAAAGAAAGTCTACAATTTAATGTGTTTTTTTCGTGATTTGATATTATTTCACCAAACTGTTATTCACACACGTCCATCCTTCATTTTGTGGAACTTAGCCACGACCCATGACCCACCGACGAGCAGAAGAAGGGAAAAAATGATAAAAGATCGGAATGAAAGATTTTCGCCGTACGTACCTGCAGCAATTCCGCAATTTCTATTTTTCCTCCTCCCAGAGCGGAGGAAAACTGGAAAGCCGACTTTACCGCCGATGAGAGCAGCGGTAAAGCTGCAATTGCCAGTATTCCTCCTCCCTGAGCGGAGGAAAGCTGGAAAATAAAGTTTACCGCCGATGAGAGCAGCGGTAAACCCGCAAATTCCAGTTTTCCTCCCCTCAGAGCGGAGGAAAACTGGAAAATCCATTCTGCCGGCCATGAGAGCAGCGGTAAAGCTGCAATTGCCCCTTTTCCTCCTCTCAGGGTGGAGGAAAACTGGAAAATGCGAGTTTGCCTCCCATGCAAGCAGCGGTAAAGCTGCGTCGGTTTCCGAATAGAGTCGCAAGAACTTCCCATTTCCAATTAGAATAAAATAAAATGAAAGAATCTATAGTTTCGTTTTCTCTTGTAGCCCATATCTGGTGAACTCCCATACGATATGAATGGAGAGACAAGAATCACACGAGCTGACTTTTGCAATTGACGCATGTTGAACTTAATTTCTAGGCTCTTGAATATCTATACCGCCCCAGAAATAAAAGAAGAAATACATAAATGGTCATCAAGTAACATCTCCATAATGAAATAACAAAATCCAAGATATCACACTACTAAAGCAGTTTGCTCCCGTCTCCGGCTCCATCCTTAAATCTTTCATCACTCGTACTCTTTAATGATCATCGGTGTGATTCGCTTGGTAATAAATTCTTAAGATTTCGATTCCATGCAAACCGAGGGCCCCTTAGGAGAACACTAGTTTGAAATAAATTTTAAAAGCATTGAGTGTTATCACGTTTCCAATCTAAAGCAACGACACAAAAGATTTTGTAATCTTGTAATCAACATCTAAACTTTAGATTCTTTCGACATGCTTAGATTTGGAGATTCTCTGGGCCTAACCAACAAGCCCTATGGCCGATGGAACTGGTCAAGTCAAGCTCGATAACAACTTAGGACCGCATCAAAACACCCCGAAGTTGTTAGCAGGCACAGAAAAGCAGCGATGTATCGACTACTAGGGCATGTTTGCGAGTATAGGATTTCTTTTTTCCTGTTGTCCTGTTGAAATGAAGGTTTTGATGGTTTCACTTGTATTCTCGATCGTAGATATTTGGATCCCTGGTTTTTTAAGGTAACAGTTTTGGAAAGCCTGCTTTGTCTGTTAAGTAAAGTGAAGGGCTAATACGAGAGACATTAAAAGGGGTGGGTGAAATAAAAAAATATTAATAACATAGCACGGCCCCTCTATTAATAACAAAACCACGTGCCCAAAGCCCAATCCCTGAGCTCCCTTAAAAAAAAAAAGCACTACTCTTTTTTTAAGAGGAAAAATAAAAACGCTACTCTCTCGCCTTTTAATTCCACTACACCCTCACTTTTGTTCACTCTTTAAATTGATCTTTTACTCGACTCAACCGGTAAAGAAAGTCTACAATTTAATGTGTTTTTTTCGTGATTTGATATTATTTCACCAAACTGTTATTCACACACGTCCATCCTTCATTTTGTGGAACTTAGCCACGACCCATGACCCACCGACGAGCAGAAGAAGGGAAAAAATGATAAAAAATCGGAATGAAAGATTTTCGCCGTACGTACCCGCAGCAATTCCGCAATTTCTATTTTTCCTCCTCCCAGAGCGGAGGAAAACTGGAAAGCCGACTTTACCGCCGATGAGAGCAGCGGTAAAGCTGCAATTGCCAGTATTCCTCCTCCCTGAGCGGAGGAAAGCTGGAAAATAAAGTTTACCGCCGATGAGAGCAGCGGTAAACCCGCAAATTCCAGTTTTCCTCCCCTCAGAGCGGAGGAAAACTGGAAAATCCATTCTGCCGGCCATGAGAGCAGCGGTAAAGCTGCAATTGCCCCTTTTCCTCCTCTCAGGGTGGAGGAAAACTGGAAAATGCGAGTTTGCCTCCCATGCAAGCAGCGGTAAAGCTGCGTCGGTTTCCGAATAGAGTCGCAAGAACTTCCCATTTCCAATTAGAATAAAATAAAATGAAAGAATCTATAGTTTCGTTTTCTCTTGTAGCCCATATCTGGTGAACTCCCATACGATATGAATGGAGAGACAAGAATCACACGAGCTGACTTTTGCAATTGACGCATGTTGAACTTAATTTCTAGGCTCTTGAATATCTATACCGCCCCAGAAATAAAAGAAGAAATACATAAATGGTCATCAAGTAACATCTCCATAATGAAATAACAAAATCCAAGATATCACACTACTAAAGCAGTTTGCTCCCGTCTCCGGCTCCATCCTTAAATCTTTCATCACTCGTACTCTTTAATGATCATCGGTGTGATTCGCTTGGTAATAAATTCTTAAGATTTCGATTCCATGCAAACCGAGGGCCCCTTAGGAGAACACTAGTTTGAAATAAATTTTAAAAGCATTGAGTGTTATCACGTTTCCAATCTAAAGCAACGACACAAAAGATTTTGTAATCTTGTAATCAACATCTAAACTTTAGATTCTTTCGACATGCTTAGATTTGGAGATTCTCTGGGCCTAACCAACAAGCCCTATGGCCGATGGAACTGGTCAAGTCAAGCTCGATAACAACTTAGGACCGCATCAAAACACCCCGAAGTTGTTAGCAGGCACAGAAAAGCAGCGATGTATCGACTACTAGGGCATGTTTGCGAGTATAGGATTTCTTTTTTCCTGTTGTCCTGTTGAAATGAAGGTTTTGATGGTTTCACTTGTATTCTCGATCGTAGATATTTGGATCCCTGGTTTTTTAAGGTAACAGTTTTGGAAAGCCTGCTTTGTCTGTTAAGTAAAGTGAAGGGCTAATACGAGAGACATTAAAAGGGGTGGGTGAAATAAAAAAATATTAATAACATAGCACGGCCCCTCTATTAATAACAAAACCACGTGCCCAAAGCCCAATCCCTGAGCTCCCTTAAAAAAAAAAAGCACTACTCTTTTTTTAAGAGGAAAAATAAAAACGCTACTCTCTCGCCTTTTAATTCCACTACACCCTCACTTTTGTTCACTCTTTAAATTGATCTTTTACTCGACTCAACCGGTAAAGAAAGTCTACAATTTAATGTGTTTTTTTCGTGATTTGATATTATTTCACCAAACTGTTATTCACACACGTCCATCCTTCATTTTGTGGAACTTAGCCACGACCCATGACCCACCGACGAGCAGAAGAAGGGAAAAAATGATAAAAAATCGGAATGAAAGATTTTCGCCGTACGTACCCGCAGCAATTCCGCAATTTCTATTTTTCCTCCTCCCAGAGCGGAGGAAAACTGGAAAGCCGACTTTACCGCCGATGAGAGCAGCGGTAAAGCTGCAATTGCCAGTTTTCCTCCTCTCTGAGCGGAGGAAAGCAGGAAAATAAAGTTTACCGCCGATGAGAGCAGCGGTAAACCCGCAAATTCCAGTTTTCCTTCCCTCAGAGCGGAGGAAAACTGGAAAATCCATTCTGCCGCCCAAGAGAGCAGCGGTAAAGCTGCAATTGCCCCTTTTCCTCCTCTCAGGGTGGAGGAAAACTGGAAAATGCGAGTTTGCCGCCCATGCAAGCAGCGGTAAAGCTGCGTCGGTGTCCGAATAGAGTCGCAAGAACTTCCCATTTCCAATTAGAATAAAATAAAATGAAAGAATCTATAGTTTTGTTTTCTCTTGTAGCCCATATCTGGTGAACTCCCATACGATATGAATGGAGAGACAAGAATCACACGAGCTGACTTTTGCAATTGACGCTTGTTGAACTTAATTTCTAGGCTCTTGAATATCTATACCGCCCCAGAAATAAAAGAAGAAATACATAAATGGTCATCAAGTAACATCTCCATAATGAAATAACAAAATCCAAGATATCACACTACTAAAGCAGTTTGCTCCTGTCTCCGGCTCCATCCTTAAATCTTTCATCACTCGTACTCTTTAATGATCATCGGTGTGATACGCTTGGTAATAAATTCTTAAGATTTCGATTCCATGCAAACCGAGGGGCCCTTAGGAGAACACTAGTTTGAAATAAATTTTAAAAGCATTGAGTGTTATCACGTTTCCAATCTAAAGCAACGACACAAAAGATTTTGTAATCTTGTAATCAACATCTAAACTTTAGTTTCTTTCGACATGCTTAGATTTGGAGATTCCCTGGGCCTAACCAACAAGCCCTATGGCCGATGGAACTGGTCAAGTCAAGCTCGATAACAACTTAGGACCGCATCAAAAGACCCCGAAGTTGTTAGCAGGCACAGAAAAGCAGCGATGTATCGACTACTAGGGCATGTTTGCGAGTATAGGATTTCTTTTTTCGTGTTGTCCTGTTGAAATGAAGGTTTTGATGGTTTCACTTGTATTCTCGATTGTAGATATTAGGATCCCTGGTTTTTTAAGGTAACAGTTTTGGAAAGCCTGCTTTGTCTGTTAAGTAAAGTGAAGGGCTAATACGAGAGACATTAAAAGGGGTGGGTGAAATAAAAAAATATTAATAACATAGCACGGCCCCTCTATTAATAACAAAACCCCGTGCCCAGAGCCCAATCCCTGAGCTCCCTTAAAAAAAAACAGCACTACTCTTTTTTTAAGAGGAAAAATAAAAACGCTACTCTCTCGCCTTTTAATTCCACTACACCCTCACTTTTGTTCACTCTTTAATTGATCTTTTACTCGACTCAACCGGTAAAGAAAATCTACAATTTAATGTGTTTTTTTCGTGATTTGATATTATTTCACCAAACTGTTATTCACACACGTCCATCCTTCATTTTGTGGAACTTAGCCACGACCCATGACCCACCGACGAGCAGAAGAAGGGAAAAAATGATAAAAAATCAGAATGAAAGATTTTCGCCGTACGTACCCGCAACAATTCCGCAATTTCTATTTTTCCTCCTCCCAGAGCAGAGGAAAACTGGAAAGCCGACTTTACTGCCGATGAGAGCAGCGGTAAAGCTGCAATTGCCAGTTTTCCTCCTCTCTGAGCGGAGGAAAGCTGGAAAATAAAGTTTACCGCCGATGAGAGTAGCGGTAAACCCGCAAATTCCAATTTTCCTCCACTCAGAGCGGAGGAAAACTGGAAAATCCATTCTGCCGCCCATGAGAGCAGCGGTAAAGCTGCAATTGCCCCTTTTCCTCCTCTCAGGGTGGAGGAAAACTGGAAAATGCGAGTTTGCCGCCCATGCAAGCAGCGGTAAAGCTGCGTCGGTGTCCGAATAGAGTCGCAAGAACTTCCCATTTCCAAGTAGAATAAAATAAAATGAAAGAATCTATAGTTTTGTTTTCTCTTGTAGCCCATATCTGGTGAACTCCCATACGATATGAATGGAGAGACAAGAATCACACGAGCTGACTTTTGCAATTGACGCATGTTGAACTTAATTTCTAGGCTCTTGAATATCTATACCGCCCCAGAAATAAAAGAAGAAATACATAAATGGTCATCAAGTAACATCTCCATAATGAAATAACAAAATCCAAGATATCACACTACTAAAGCAGTTTGCTCCTGTCTCCGGCTCCATCCTTAAAACTTTCATCACTCGTACTCTTTAATGATAATCGGTATGATTCGCTTGGTAATAAATTCTTAAGATTTCGATTCCATGCAAACCGAGGGGCCCTTAGGAGAACACTAGTTTGAAATAAATTTTAAAAGCATTGAGTGTTATCACGTTTCCAATCTAAAGCAACGACACAAAAGATTTTGTAATCTTGTAATCCACATCTAAACTTTAGTTTCTTTCGACATGCTTAGATTTGGAGATTCTCTGGGCCTAACCAACAAGCCCTATGGCCGATGGAACTGGTCAAGTCAAGCTCGATAACAACTTAGGACCGCATCAAAACACCCCGAAGTTGTTAGCAGGCACAGAAAAGCAGCGATGTATCGACTACTAGGGCATGTTTGCGAGTATAGGATTTCTTTTTTCGTGTTGTCCTGTTGAAATGAAGGTTTTGATGGTTTCACTTGTATTCTCGATCGTAGATATTAGGATCCCTGGTTTTTTAAGGTAACAGTTTTGGAAAGCCTGCTTTGTCTGTTAAGTAAAGTGAAGGGCTAATACGAGAGACATTAAAAGGGGTGGGTGAAATAAAAAAATATTAATAACATAGCACGGCCCCTCTATTAATAACAAAACCCCGTGCCCAGAGCCCAATCCCTGAGCTCCCTTAAAAAAAAAAAGCACTACTCTTTTTTTAAGAGGAAAAATAAAAACGCTACTCTCTCGCCTTTTAATTCCACTACACCCTCACTTTTGTTCACTCTTTAAATTGATCTTTTACTCGACTCAACCGGTAAAGAAAGTCTACAATTTAATGTGTTTTTTTCGTGATTTGATATTATTTCACCAAACTGTTATTCACACACGTCCATCCTTCATTTTGTGGAACTTAGCCACGACCCATGACCCACCGACGAGCAGAAGAAGGGAAAAAATGATAAAAACTCGGAATTAAAGATTTTCGCCGTACGTACCCGCAACAATTCCGCAATTTCTATTTTTCCTCCTCCCAGAGCGGAGGAAAACTGGAAAGCCGACTTTACCGCCGATGAGAGCAGCGGTAAAGCTGCAATTGCCAGTTTTCCTCCTCTCTGAGCGGAGGAAAGCAGGAAAATAAAGTTTACCGCCGATGAGAGCAGCGGTAAACCCGCAAATTCCAGTTTTCCTTCCCTCAGAGCGGAGGAAAACTGGAAAATCCATTCTGCCGCCCAAGAGAGCAGCGGTAAAGCTGCAATTGCCCCTTTTCCTCCTCTCAGGGTGGAGGAAAACTGGAAAATGCGAGTTTGCCGCCCATGCAAGCAGCGGTAAAGCTGCGTCGGTGTCCGAATAGAGTCGCAAGAACTTCCCATTTCCAATTAGAATAAAATAAAATGAAAGAATCTGTAGTTTTGTTTTCTCTTGTAGCCCATATCTGGTGAACTCCCATACGATATGAATGGAGAGACAAGAATCACACGAGCTGACTTTTGCAATTGACGCATGTTGAACTTAATTTCTAGGCTCTTGAATATCTATACCGCCCCAGAAATAAAAGAAGAAATACATAAATGGTCATCAAGTAACATCTCCATAATGAAATAACAAAATCCAAGATATCACACTACTAAAGCAGTTTGCTCCTGTCTCCGGCTCCATCCTTAAATCTTTCCTCACTCGTACTCTTTAATGATCATCGGTGTGATACGCTTGGTAATAAATTCTTAAGATTTCGATTCCATGGAAACCGAGGGGCCCTTAGGAGAACACTAGTTTGAAATAAATTTTAAAAGCATTGAGTGTTATCACGTTTCCAATCTAAAGCAACGACACAAAAGATTTTGTAATTTTGTAATCAACATCTAAACTTTAGTTTCTTTCGACATGCTTAGATTTGGAGATTCTCTGGGCCTAACCAACAAGCCCTATGGCCGATGGAACTGGTCAAGTCAAGCTCGATAACAACTTAGGACCGCATCAAAACACCCCGAAGTTGTTAGCAGGCACAGAAAAGCAGCGATGTATCGACTACTAGGGCATGTTTGCGAGTATAGGATTTCTTTTTTCGTGTTGTCCTGTTGAAATGAAGGTTTTGATGGTTTCACTTGTATTCTCGATTGTAGATATTAGGATCCCTGGTTTTTTAAGGTAACAGTTTTGGAAAGCCTGCTTTGTCTGTTAAGTAAAGTGAAGGGCTAATACGAGAGACATTAAAAGGGGTGGGTGAAATAAAAAAATATTAATAACATAGCACGGCCCCTCTATTAATAACAAAACCCCGTGCCCAAAGCCCAATCCCTGAGCTCCCTTAAAAAAAAAAAGCACTACTCTTTTTTTAAGAGGGAAAAATAAAAACGCTACTCTCTCGCCTTTTAATTCCACTAGACCCTCACTTTTGTTCACTCTTTAATTGATCTTTTACTCGACTCAACCGGTAAAGAAAATCTACAATTTAATGTGTTTTTTTCGTGATTTGATATTATTTCACCAAACTGTTATTCACACACGTCCATCCTTCATTTTGTGGAACTTAGCCACGACCCATGACCCACCGACGAGCAGAAGAAGGGAAAAAATGATAAAAATTCGGAATGAAAGATTTTCGCCGTACGTACCCGCAACAATTCCGCAATTTCTATTTTTCCTCCTCCCAGAGCGGAGGAAAACTGGAAAGCCGACTTTACCGCCGATGAGAGCAGCGGTAAAGCTGCAATTGCCAGTATTCCTCCTCCCTGAGCGGAGGAAAGCTGGAAAATAAAGTTTACCGCCGATGAGAGCAGCGGTAAACCCGCAAATTCCAGTTTTCCTCCCCTCAGAGAGGAGGAAAACTGGAAAATCCATTCTGCCGGCCATGAGAGCAGCGGTAAAGCTGCAATTGCCCCTTTTCCTCCTCTCAGGGTGGAGGAAAACTGGAAAATGCGAGTTTGCCGCCCATGCAAGCAGCGGTAAAGCTGCGTCGGTGCCCGAATAGAGTCGCAAGAACTTCCCATTTCCAATCAGAATAAAAAAAAATGAAAGAATCTATAGTTTCGTTTTCTCTTGTAGCCCATATCTGGTGAACTCCCATACGATATGAATGGAGAGACAAGAATCACACGAGCTGACTTTTGCAATTGACGCATGTTGAACTTAATTTCTAGGCTCTTGAATATCTATACCGCCCCAGAAATAAAAGAAGAAATACATAAATGGTCATCAAGTAACATCTCCATAATGAAATAACAAAATCCAAGATATCACACTACTAAAGCAGTTTGCTCCCGTCTCCGGCTCCATCCTTAAATCTTTCATCACTCGTACTCTTTAATGATAATCGGTATGATTCGCTTGGTAATAAATTCTTAAGATTTCGATTCCATGCAAACCGAGGGGCCCTTAGGAGAACACTAGTTTGAAATAAATTTTAAAAGCATTGAGTGTTATCACGTTTCCAATCTAAAGCAACGACACAAAAGATTTTGTAATCTTGTAATCCACATCTAAACTTTAGTTTCATTCGACATGCTTAGATTTGGAAATTCTCGGGGCCTAACCAACAAGCCCTATGGCCGATGGAACTGGTCAAGTCAAGCTCGATAACAACATAGGACCGCATCAAAAGACCCCGAAGTTGTTAGCAGGCACAGAAAAGCAGCGATGTATCGACTACTAGGGCATGTTTGCGAGTATAGGATTTCTTTTTTCGTGTTGTCCTGTTGAAATGAAGGTTTTGATGGTTTCACTTGTATTCTCGATCGTAGATATTAGGATCCCTGGTTTTTTCAGGTAACAGTTTTGGAAAGCCTGCTTTGTCTGTTAAGTAAAGTGAAGGGCTAATACGAGAGACATTAAAAGGGGTGGGTGAAATAAAAAAATATTAATAACATAGCAGGGCCCCTCTATTAATAACAGAACCCCGTGCCCAAAGCCCAATCCCTGAGCTCCCTTAAAAAAAAAAAGCACTACTCTTTTTTTAAGAGGAAAAATAAAAACGCTACTCTCTCGCCTTTTAATTCCACTAGACCCTCACTTTTGTTCACTCTTTAATTGATCTTTTACTCGACTCAACCGGTAAAGAAAATCTACCATTTAATGTGTTTTTTTCGTGATTTGATATTATTTCACCAAACTGTTATTCACACACGTCCATCCTTCATTTTGTGGAACTTAGCCACGACCCATGACCCACCGACGAGCAGAAGAAGGGAAAAAATGATAAAAAATCGGAATGAAAGATTTTCGCCGTACGTACCCGCACCAATTCCGCAATTTCTATTTTTCCTCCTCCCAGAGCGGAGGAAAACTGGAAAGCCGACTTTACCGCCGATGAGAGCAGCGGTAAAGCTGCAATTGGCAGTATTCCTCCTCCCTGAGCGGAGGAAAGCTGGAAAATAAAGTTTACCGCCGATGAGAGCAGCGGTAAACCCGCAAATTCCAGTTTTCCTCCCCTAAGAGCGGAGGAAAACTGGAAAATCCATTCTGCCGCCCATGAGAGCAGCGGTAAAGCTGCAATTGCCCCTTTTCCTCCTCTCAGGGTGGAGGAAAACTGGAAAATGCGAGTTTGCCGCCCATGCAAGCAGCGGTAAAGCTGCGTCGGTGTCCGAATAGAGTCGCAAGAACTTCCCATTTCCAATCAGAATAAAAAAAAATGAAAGAATCTATAGTTTCGTTTTCTCTTGTAGCCCATATCTGGTGAACTCCCATACGATATGAATGGAGAGACAAGAATCACACGAGCTGACTTTTGCAATTGACGCATGTTGAACTTAATTTCTAGGCTCTTGAATATCTATACCGCCCCAGAAATAAAAGAAGAAATACATAAATGGTCATCAAGTAACATCTCCATAATGAAATAACAAAATCCAAGATATCACACTACTAAAGCAGTTTGCTCCCGTCTCCGGCTCCATCCTTAAATCTTTCATCACTCGTACTCTTTAATGATAATCGGTATGATTCGCTTGGTAATAAATTCTTAAGATTTCGATTCCATGCAAACCGAGGGGCCCTTAGGAGAACACTAGTTTGAAATAAATTTTAAAAGCATTGAGTGTTATCACGTTTCCAATCTAAAGCAACGACACAAAAGATTTTGTAATCTTGTAATCCACATCTAAACTTTAGTTTCATTCGACATGCTTAGATTTGGAAATTCTCTGGGCCTAACCAACAAGCCCTATGGCCGATGGAACTGGTCAAGTCAAGCTCGATAACAACTTAGGACCGCATCAAAACACCCCGAAGTTGTTAGCAGGCACAGAAAAGCAGCGATGTATCGACTACTAGGGCATGTTTGCGAGTATAGGATTTCTTTTTTCGTGTTGTCCTGTTGAAATGAAGGTTTTGATGGTTTCACTTGTATTCTCGATCGTAGATATTAGGATCCCTGGTTTTTTAAGGTAACAGTTTTGGAAAGCCTGCTTTGTCTGTTAAGTAAAGTGAAGGGCTAATACGAGAGACATTAAAAGGGGTGGGTGAAATAAAAAAATATTAATAACATAGCAGGGCCCCTCTATTAATAACAGAACCCCGTGCCCAAAGCCCAATCCCTGAGCTCCCTTAAAAAAAAAAAGCACTACTCTTTTTTTAAGAGGAAAAATAAAAACGCTACTCTCTCGCCTTTTAATTCCACTAGACCCTCACTTTTGTTCACTCTTTAATTGATCTTTTACTCGACTCAACCGGTAAAGAAAATCTACCATTTAATGTGTTTTTTTCGTGATTTGATATTATTTCACCAAACTGTTATTCACACACGTCCATCCTTCATTTTGTGGAACTTAGCCACGACCCATGACCCACCGACGAGCAGAAGAAGGGAAAAAATGATAAAAAATCGGAATGAAAGATTTTCGCCGTACGTACCCGCACCAATTCCGCAATTTCTATTTTTCCTCCTCCCAGAGCGGAGGAAAACTGGAAAGCCGACTTTACCGCCGATGAGAGCAGCGGTAAAACTGCAATTGGCAGTATTCCTCCTCCCTGAGCGGAGGAAAGCTGGAAAATAAAGTTTACCGCCGATGAGAGCAGCGGTAAACCCGCAAATTCCAGTTTTCCTCCCCTAAGAGCGGAGGAAAACTGGAAAATCCATTCTGCCGCCCATGAGAGCAGCGGTAAAGCTGCAATTGCCCCTTTTCCTCCTCTCAGGGTGGAGGAAAACTGGAAAATGCGAGTTTGCCGCCCATGCAAGCAGCGGTAAAGCTGCGTCGGTGTCCGAATAGAGTCGCAAGAACTTCCCATTTCCAATCAGAATAAAAAAAAATGAAAGAATCTATAGTTTCGTTTTCTCTTGTAGCCCATATCTGGTGAACTCCCATACGATATGAATGGAGAGACAAGAATCACACGAGCTGACTTTTGCAATTGACGCATGTTGAACTTAATTTCTAGGCTCTTGAATATCTATACCGCCCCAGAAATAAAAGAAGAAATACATAAATGGTCATCAAGTAACATCTCCATAATGAAATAACAAAATCCAAGATATCACACTACTAAAGCAGTTTGCTCCCGTCTCCGGCTCCATCCTTAAATCTTTCATCACTCGTACTCTTTAATGATAATCGGTATGATTCGCTTGGTAATAAATTCTTAAGATTTCGATTCCATGCAAACCGAGGGGCCCTTAGGAGAACACTAGTTTGAAATAAATTTTAAAAGCATTGAGTGTTATCACGTTTCCAATCTAAAGCAACGACACAAAAGATTTTGTAATCTTGTAATCCACATCTAAACTTTAGTTTCATTCGACATGCTTAGATTTGGAAATTCTCTGGGCCTAACCAACAAGCCCTATGGCCGATGGAACTGGTCAAGTCAAGCTCGATAACAACTTAGGACCGCATCAAAACACCCCGAAGTTGTTAGCAGGCACAGAAAAGCAGCGATGTATCGACTACTAGGGCATGTTTGCGAGTATAGGTTTTCTTTTTTCCTGTTGTCCTGTTGAAATGAAGGTTTTGATGGTTTCACTTGTATTCTCGATCGTAGATATTAGGATCCCTGGTTTTTTAAGGTAACAGTTTTGAAAAGCCTGCTTTGTCTGTTAAGTAAAGTGAAGGGCTAATACGAGAGACATTAAAAGGGGTGGGTGAAATAAAAAAATATTAATAACATAGCAGGGCCCCTCTATTAATAACAAAACCCCGTGCCCAAAGCCCAATCCCTGAGCTCCCTTAAAAAAAAAAAGCACTACTCTTTTTTTAAGAGGAAAAATAAAAACGCTACTCTCTCGCCTTTTAATTCCACTACACCCTCACTTTTGTTCACTCCTTAATTGATCTTCTACTCGACTCAACCGGTAAAGAAAATCTACAATTTAATGTGTTTTTTTCGTGATTTGATATTATTTCACCAAACTGTTATTCACACACGTCCATCCTTCATTTTGTGGAACTTAGCCACGACCCATGACCCACCGACGAGCAGAAGAAGGGAAAAAATGATAAAAATTCGGAATGAAAGATTTTCGCCGTACGTACCCGCACCAATTCCGCAATTTCTATTTTTCCTCCTCCCAGAGCGGAGGAAAACTGGAAAGCCGACTTTACCGCCGATGAGAGCAGCGGTAAAGCTGCAATTGCCAGTATTCCTCCTCTCTGAGCGGAGGAAAGCTGGAAAATAAAGTTTACCGCCGATGAGAGCAGCGGTAAACCCGCAAATTCCAGTTTTCCTCCCCTCAGAGCGGAGGAAAGCTGGAAAATCCACTCTGCCGCCCATGAGAGCAGCGGTAAAACTGCAATTGCCCCTTTTCCTCCTCTCAGGGTGGAGGAAAACTGGAAAATGCGAGTTTGCCGCCCATGCAAGCAGCGGTAAAGCTGCGTCGGTGTCCGAATAGAGTCGCAAGAACTTCCCATTTCCAATCAGAATAAAATAAAATGAAAGAATCTATAGTTTTGTTTTCTCTTGTAGCCCATATCTGGTGAACTCCCATACGATATGAATGGAGAGACAAGAATCACACGAGCTGACTTTTGCAATTGACGCATGTTGAACTTAATTTCTAGGCTCTTGAATATCTATACCGCCCCAGAAATAAAAGAAGAAATACATAAATGGTCATCAAGTAACATCTCCATAATGAAATAACAAAATCCAAGATATCACACTACTAAAGCAGTTTGCTCCTGTCTCCGGCTCCATCCTTAAATCTTTCATCACTCGTACTCTTTAATGATCATCGGTGTGATTCGCTTGGTAATAAATTCTTAAGATTTCGATTCCATGCAAACCGAGGGGCCCTTAGGAGAACACTAGTTTGAAATAAATTTTAAAAGCATCGAGTGTTATCACGTTTCCAATCTAAAGCAACGACACAAAAGATTTTGTAATCTTGTAATCAACATCTAAACTTTAGTTTCTTTCGACATGCTTAGATTTGGAAATTCTCTGGGCCTAACCAACAAGCCCTATGGCCGATGGAACTGGTCAAGTCAAGCTCGATAACAACTTAGGACCGCATCAAAACACCCCGAAGTTGTTAGCAGGCACAGAAAAGCAGCGATGTATCGACTACAAGGGCATGTTTGCGAGTATAGGTTTTCTTTTTTCCTGTTGTCCTGTTGAAATGAAGGTTTTGATGGTTTCACTTGTATTCTCGATCGTAGATATTAGGATCCCTGGTTTTTTAAGGTAACAGTTTTGGAAAGCCTGCTTTGTCTGTTAAGTAAAGTGAAGGGCTAATACGAGAGACATTAAAAGGGGTGGGTGAAATAAAAAAATAATAATAACATCGCACGGCCCCTCTATTAATAACAAAACCCCGTGCCCAAAGCCCAATCCCTGAGCTCCCTTAAAAAAAAAAAAGCACTACTCTTTTTTTAAGAGGAAAAATAAAAACGCTACTCTCTCGCCTTTTAATTCCACTAGACCCTCACTTTTGTTCACTCTTTAATTGATCTTTTACTCGACTCAACCGGTAAAGAAAATCTACAATTTAATGTGTTTTTTTCGTGATTTGATATTATTTCACCCAACTGTTATTCACACACGTCCATCCTTCATTTTGTGGAACTTAGCCACGACCCATGACCCACCGACGAGCAGAAGAAGGGAAAAAATGATAAAAAATCGGAATGAAAGATTTTCGCCGTACGTACCCGCAAGAATTCCGCAATTTCCAGTTTTCCTCCTCCCAGAGCGGAGGAAGACTGGAAAGCCGACTTTACCGCCGATGAGAGCAGCGGTAAAGCTGCAATTGCCAGTATTCCTCCTCTCTGAGCGGAGGAAAGCTGGAAAATAAAGTTTACCGCCGATGAGAGCAGCGGTAAACCCGCAAATTCCAGTTTTCCTCCCCTCAGAGCGGAGGAAAGCTGGAAAATCCACTCTGCCGCCCATGAGAGCAGCGGTAAAACTGCAATTGCCCCTTTTCCTCCTCTCAGGGTGGAGGAAAACTGGAAAATGCGAGTTTGCCGCCCATGCAAGCAGCGGTAAAGCTGCGTCGGTGTCCGAATAGAGTCGCAAGAACTTCCCATTTCCAATCAGAATAAAATAAAATGAAAGAATCTATAGTTTTGTTTTCTCTTGTAGCCCATATCTGGTGAACTCCCATACGATATGAATGGAGAGACAAGAATCACACGAGCTGACTTTTGCAATTGACGCATGTTGAACTTAATTTCTAGGCTCTTGAATATCTATACCGCCCCAGAAATAAAAGAAGAAATACATAAATGGTCATCAAGTAACATCTCCATAATGAAATAACAAAATCCAAGATATCACACTACTAAAGCAGTTTGCTCCTGTCTCCGGCTCCATCCTTAAATCTTTCATCACTCGTACTCTTTAATGATCATCGGTGTGATTCGCTTTGTAATAAATTCTTAAGATTTCGATTCCATGCAAACCGAGGGGCCCTTAGGAGAACACTAGTTTGAAATAAATTTTAAAAGCATCGAGTGTTATCACGTTTCCAATCTAAAGCAACGACACAAAAGATTTTGTAATCTTGTAATCAACATCTAAACTTTAGTCTTTCGACATGCTTAGATTTGGAAATTCTCTGGGCCTAACCAACAAGCCCTATGGCCGATGGAACTGGTCAAGTCAAGCTCGATAACAACTTAGGACCGCATCAAAACACCCCGAAGTTGTTAGCAGGCACAGAAAAGCAGCGATGTATCGACTACTAGGGCATGTTTGCGAGTATAGGTTTTCTTTTTTCCTGTTGTCCTGTTGAAATGAAGGTTTTGATGGTTTCACTTGTATTCTCGATCGTAGATATTAGGATCCCTGGTTTTTTAAGGTAACAGTTTTGGAAAGCCTGCTTTGTCTGTTAAGTAAAGTGAAGGGCTAATACGAGAGACATTAAAAGGGGTGGGTGAAATAAAAAAATATTAATAACATTGCACGGCCCCTCTATTAATAACAAAACCCCGTGCCCAAAGCCCAATCCCTGAGCTCCCTTAAAAAAAAAAAGCACTACTCTTTTTTTAAGAGGAAAAATAAAAACGCTACTCTCTCGCCTTTTAATTCCACTAGACCCTCACTTTTGTTCACTCTTTAATTGATCTTTTACTCGACTCAACCGGTAAAGTAAATCTACAATTTAATGTGTTTTTTTCGTGATTTGATATTATTTCACCCAACTGTTATTCGCAAACGTCCATCCTTCATTTTGTGGAACTTAGCCACGACCCATGACCCACCGACGAGCAGAAGAAGGGAAAAAATGATAAAAAATCGGAATGAAAGATTTTCGCCGTACGTACCCGCAAGAATTCCGCAATTTCTATTTTTCCTCCTCCCAGAGCGGAGGAAAACAGGAAAGCCGACTTTACCACCGATGAGAGCAGCGGTAAAGCTGCAATTGGCAGTATTCCTCCTCTCTGAGCGGAGGAAAGCTGGAAAATAAAGTTTACCGCCGATGAGAGCAGCGGTAAACCCGCAAATTCCAGTTTTCCTCCCCTCAGAGCGGAGGAAAAATGGAAAATCCATTCTGCCGCCCATGAGAGCAGCGGTAAAGCTGCAATTGCCCCTTTTCCTCCTCTCAGGGTGGAGGAAAACTGGAAAATGCGAGTTTGCCGCCCATGCAAGCAGCGGTAAAGCTGCGTCGGTGTCCGAATAGAGTCGCAAGAACTTCCCATTTCCAATCAGAATAAAATAAAATGAAAGAATCTATAGTTTTGTTTTCTCTTGTAGCCCATATCTGGTGAACTCCCATACGATATGAATGGAGAGACAAGAATCACACGAGCTGACTTTTGCAATTGACGCATGTTGAACTTAATTTCTAGGCTCTTGAATATCTATACCGCCCCAGAAATAAAAGAAGAAATACATAAATGGTCATCAAGTAACATCTCCATAATGAAATAACAAAATCCAAGATATCACACTACTAAAGCAGTTTGCTCCTGTCTCCGGCTCCATCCTTAAATCTTTCATCACTCGTACTCTTTAATGATCATCGGTGTGATTCGCTTGGTAATAAATTCTTAAGATTTCGATTCCATGCAAACCGAGGGGCCCTTAGGAGAACACTAGTTTGAAATAAATTTTAAAAGCATCGAGTGTTATCACGTTTCCAATCTAAAGCAACGACACAAAAGATTTTGTAATCTTGTAATCAACATCTAAACTTTAGTTTCTTTCGACATGCTTAGATTTGGAAATTCTCTGGGCCTAACCAACAAGCCCTATGGCCGATGGAACTGGTCAAGTCAAGCTCGATAACAACTTAGGACCGCATCAAAACACCCCGAAGTTGTTAGCAGGCACAGAAAAGCAGCGATGTATCGACTACTAGGGCATGTTTGCGAGTATAGGTTTTCTTTTTTCCTGTTGTCCTGTTGAAATGAAGGTTTTGATGGTTTCACTTGTATTCTCGATCGTAGATATTAGGATCCCTGGTTTTTTAAGGTAACAGTTTTGGAAAGCCTGCTTTGTCTGTTAAGTAAAGTGAAGGGCTAATACGAGAGACATTAAAAGGGGTGGGTGAAATAAAAAAATATTAATAACATTGCACGGCCCCTCTATTAATAACAAAACCCCGTGCCCAAAGCCCAATCCCTGAGCTCCCTTAAAAAAAAAAAGCACTACTCTTTTTTTAAGAGGAAAAATAAAAACGCTACTCTCTCGCCTTTTAATTCCACTAGACCATCACTTTTGTTCACTCTTTAATTGATCTTTTACTCGACTCAACCGGTAAAGAAAATCTACAATTTAATGTGTTTTTTTCGTGATTTGATATTATTTCACCCAACTGTTATTCACACACGTCCATCCTTCATTTTGTGGAACTTAGCCACGACCCATGACCCACCGACGAGCAGAAGAAGGGAAAAAATGATAAAAAATCGGAATGAAAGATTTTCGCCGTACGTACCCGCAAGAATTCCGCAATTTCCAGTTTTCCTCCTCCCAGAGCGGAGGAAGACTGGAAAGCCGACTTTACCGCCGATGAGAGCAGCGATAAAGCTGCAATTGCCAGTATTCCTCCTCTCTGAGCGGAGGAAAGCTGGAAAATCCAGCTTACCGCCGACGAGAGCAGCGGTAAACCCGCAAATTCCAGTTTTCCTCCCCTCAGAGCGGAGGAAAGCTGGAAAATCCACTCTGCCGCCCATGAGAGCAGCAGTAAAACTGCAATTGCCCCTTTTCCTCCTCTCAGGGTGGAGGAAAACTGGAAAATGCGAGTTTGCCGCCCATGCAAGCAGCGGTAAAGCTGCGTCGGTGTCCGAATAGAGTCGCAAGAACTTCCCATTTCCAATCAGAATAAAATAAAATGAAAGAATCTATAGTTTTGTTTTCTCTTGTAGTCCATATCTGGTGAACTCCCATACGATATGAATGGAGAGACAAGAATCACACGAGCTGACTTTTGCAATTGACGCATGTTGAACTTAATTTCTAGGCTCTTGAATATCTATACCGCCCCAGAAATAAAAGAAGAAATACATAAATGGTCATCAAGTAACATCTCCATAATGAAATAACAAAATCCAAGATATCACACTACTAAAGCAGTTTGCTCCTGTCTCCGGCTCCATCCTTAAATCTTTCATCACTCGTACTCTTTAATGATCATCGGTGTGATTCGCTTGGTAATAAATTCTTAAGATTTCGATTCCATGCAAACCGAGGGGCCCTTAGGAGAACACTAGTTTGAAATAAATTTTAAAAGCATCGAGTGTTATCACGTTTCCAATCTAAAGCAACGACACAAAAGATTTTGTAATCTTGTAATCAACGTCTAAACTTTAGTTTCTTTCGACATGCTTAGATTTGGAAATTCTCTGGGCCTAACCAACAAGCCCTATGGCCGATGGAACTGGTCAAGTCAAGCTCGATAACAACTTAGGACCGCATCAAAACACCCCGAAGTTGTTAGCAGGCACAGAAAAGCAGCGATGTATCGACTACTAGGGCATGTTTGCGAGTATAGGTTTTCTTTTTTCCTGTTGTCCTATTGAAATGAAGGTTTTGATGGTTTCACTTGTATTCTCGATCGTAGATATTAGGATCCCTGGTTTTTTAAGGTAACAGTTTTGGAAAGCCTGCTTTGTCTGTTAAGTAAAGTGAAGGGCTAATACGAGAGACATTAAAAGGGGTGGGTGAAATAAAAAAATATTAATAACATTGCACGGCCCCTCTATTAATAACAAAACCCCGTGCCCAAAGCCCAATCCCTGAGCTCCCTTAAAAAAAAAAAAGCACTACTCTTTTTTTAAGAGGAAAAATAAAAACGCTACTCTCTCGCCTTTTAATTCCACTAGACCCTCACTTTTGTTCACTCTTTAATTGATCTTTTACTCGACTCAACCGGTAAAGTAAATCTACAATTTAATGTGTTTTTTTCGTGATTTGATATTATTTCACCCAACTGTTATTCGCAAACGTCCATCCTTCATTTTGTGGAACTTAGCCACGACCCATGACCCACCGACGAGCAGAAGAAGGGAAAAAATGATAAAAAATCGGAATGAAAGATTTTCGCCGTACGTACCCGCAAGAATTCCGCAATTTCTATTTTTCCTCCTCCCAGAGCGGAGGAAAACTGGAAAGCCGACTTTACCACCGATGAGAGCAGCGGTAAAGCTGCAATTGCCAGTATTCCTCCTCTCTGAGCGGAGGAAAGCTGGAAAATAAAGTTTACCGCCGATGAGAGCAGCGGTAAAGCTGCAATTGCCAGTATTCCTCCTCTCTGAGCAGAGGAAAGCTGGAAAATCCAGCTTACCGCCGATGAGAGCAGCGGTAAACCCGCAAATTCCAGTTTTCCTCCCCTCAGAGCGGAGGAAAGCTGGAAAATCCACTCTGCCGCCCATGAGAGCAGCGGTAAAACTGCAATTGCCCCTTTTCCTCCTCTCAGGGTGGAGGAAAACTGGAAAATGCGAGTTTGCCGCCCATGCAAGCAGCGGTAAAGCTGCGTCGGTGTCCGAATAGAGTCGCAAGAACTTCCCATTTCCAATCAGAATAAAATAAAATGAAAGAATCTATAGTTTTGTTTTCTCTTGTAGCCCATATCTGGTGAACTCCCATACGATATGAATGGAGAGACAAGAATCACACGAGCTGACTTTTGCAATTGACGCATGTTGAACTTAATTTCTAGGCTCTTGAATATCTATACCGCCCCAGAAATAAAAGAAGAAATACATAAATGGTCATCAAGTAACATCTCCATAATGAAATAACAAAATCCAAGATATCACACTACTAAAGCAGTTTGCTCCTGTCTCCGGCTCCATCCTTAAATCTTTCATCACTCGTACTCTTTAATGATCATCGGTGTGATTCGCTTGGTAATAAATTCTTAAGATTTCGATTCCATGCAAACCGAGGGGCCCTTAGGAGAACACTAGTTTGAAATAAATTTTAAAAGCATCGAGTGTTATCACGTTTCCAATCTAAAGCAACGACACAAAAGATTTTGTAATCTTGTAATCAACGTCTAAACTTTAGTTTCATTCGACATGCTTAGATTTGGAAATTCTCTGGGCCTAACCAACAAGCCCTATGGCCGATGGAACTGGTCAAGTCAAGCTCGATAACAACTTAGGACCGCATCAAAACACCCCGAAGTTGTTAGCAGGCACAGAAAAGCAGCGATGTATCGACTACTAGGGCATGTTTGCGAGTATAGGTTTTCTTTTTTCCTGTTGTCCTGTTGAAATGAAGGTTTTGATGGTTTCACTTGTATTCTCGATCGTAGATATTAGGATCCCTGGTTTTTTAAGGTAACAGTTTTGGAAAGCCTGCTTTGTCTGTTAAGTAAAGTGAAGGGCTAATACGAGAGACATTAAAAGGGGTGGGTGAAATAAAAAAATATTAATAACATTGCACGGCCCCTCTATTAATAACAAAACCCCGTGCCCAAAGCCCAATCCCGGAGCTCCCTTAAAAAAAAAAAGCACTACTCTTTTTTTAAGAGGAAAAATAAAAACGCTACTCTCTCGCCTTTTAATTCCACTAGACCCTCACTTTTGTTCACTCTTTAATTGATCTTTTACTCGACTCAACCGGTAAAGTAAATCTACAATTTAATGTGTCTTTTTCGTGATTTGATATTATTTCACCCAACTGTTATTCGCAAACGTCCATCCTTCATTTTGTGGAACTTAGCCACGACCCATGACCCACCGACGAGCAGAAGAAGGGAAAAAATGATAAAAAATCGGAATGAAAGATTTTCGCCGTACGTACCCGCAAGAATTCCGCAATTTCTATTTTTCCTCCTCCCAGAGCGGAGGAAAACTGGAAAACCGACTTTACCACCGATGAGAGCAGCGGTAAAGCTGCAATTGCCAGTATTCCTCCTCTCTGAGCGGAGGAAAGCTGGAAAATAAAGTTTACCGCCGATGAGAGCAGCGGTAAACCCGCAAATTCCAGTTTTCCTCCCCTCAGAGCGGAGGAAAACTGGAAAATCCATTCTGCCGCCCATGAGAGCAGCGGTAAAGCTGCAATTGCCCCTTTTCCTCCTCTCAGGGTGGAGGAAAACTGGAAAATGCGAGTTTGCCGCCCATGCAAGCAGCGGTAAAGCTGCGTCGGTGTCCGAATAGAGTCGCAAGAACTTCCCATTTCCAATCAGAATAAAATAAAATGAAAGAATCTATAGTTTTGTTTTCTCTTGTAGCCCATATCTGGTGAACTCCCATACGATATGAATGGAGAGACAAGAATCACACGAGCTGACTTTTGCAATTGACGCATGTTGAACTTAATTTCTAGGCTCTTGAATATCTATACCGCCCCAGAAATAAAAGAAGAAATACATAAATGGTCATCAAGTAACATCTCCATAATGAAATAACAAAATCCAAGATATCACACTACTAAAGCAGTTTGCTCCTGTCTCCGGCTCCATCCTTAAATCTTTCATCACTCGTACTCTTTAATGATCATCGGTGTGATTCGCTTGGTAATAAATTCTTAAGATTTCGATTCCATGCAAACCGAGGGGCCCTTAGGAGAACACTAGTTTGAAATAAATTTTAAAAGCATCGAGTGTTATCACGTTTCCAATCTAAAGCAACGACACAAAAGATTTTGTAATCTTGTAATCAACATCTAAACTTTAGTTTCTTTCGACATGCTTAGATTTGGAAATTCTCTGGGCCTAACCAACAAGCCCTATGGCCGATGGAACTGGTCAAGTCAAGCTCGATAACAACTTAGGACCGCATCAAAACACCCCGAAGTTGTTAGCAGGCACAGAAAAGCAGCGATGTATCGACTACTAGGGCATGTTTGCGAGTATAGGTTTTCTTTTTTCCTGTTGTCCTGTTGAAATGAAGGTTTTGATGGTTTCACTTGTATTCTCGATCGTAGATATTAGGATCCCTGGTTTTTTAAGGTAACAGTTTTGGAAAGCCTGCTTTGTCTGTTAAGTAAAGTGAAGGGCTAATACGAGAGACATTAAAAGGGGTGGGTGAAATAAAAAAATATTAATAACATTGCACGGCCCCTCTATTAATAACAAAACCCCGTGCCCAAAGCCCAATCCCTGAGCTCCCTTAAAAAAAAAAAGCACTACTCTTTTTTTAAGAGGAAAAATAAAAACGCTACTCTCTCGCCTTTTAATTCCACTAGACCATCACTTTTGTTCACTCTTTAATTGATCTTTTACTCGACTCAACCGGTAAAGAAAATCTACAATTTAATGTGTTTTTTTCGTGATTTGATATTATTTCACCCAACTGTTATTCACACACGTCCATCCTTCATTTTGTGGAACTTAGCCACGACCCATGACCCACCGACGAGCAGAAGAAGGGAAAAAATGATAAAAAATCGGAATGAAAGATTTTCGCCGTACGTACCCGCAAGAATTCCGCAATTTCCAGTTTTCCTCCTCCCAGAGCGGAGGAAGACTGGAAAGCCGACTTTACCGCCGATGAGAGCAGCGATAAAGCTGCAATTGCCAGTATTCCTCCTCTCTGAGCGGAGGAAAGCTGGAAAATCCAGCTTACCGCCGACGAGAGCAGCGGTAAACCCGCAAATTCCAGTTTTCCTCCCCTCAGAGCGGAGGAAAGCTGGAAAATCCACTCTGCCGCCCATGAGAGCAGCAGTAAAACTGCAATTGCCCCTTTTCCTCCTCTCAGGGTGGAGGAAAACTGGAAAATGCGAGTTTGCCGCCCATGCAAGCAGCGGTAAAGCTGCGTCGGTGTCCGAATAGAGTCGCAAGAACTTCCCATTTCCAATCAGAATAAAATAAAATGAAAGAATCTATAGTTTTGTTTTCTCTTGTAGTCCATATCTGGTGAACTCCCATACGATATGAATGGAGAGACAAGAATCACACGAGCTGACTTTTGCAATTGACGCATGTTGAACTTAATTTCTAGGCTCTTGAATATCTATACCGCCCCAGAAATAAAAGAAGAAATACATAAATGGTCATCAAGTAACATCTCCATAATGAAATAACAAAATCCAAGATATCACACTACTAAAGCAGTTTGCTCCTGTCTCCGGCTCCATCCTTAAATCTTTCATCACTCGTACTCTTTAATGATCATCGGTGTGATTCGCTTGGTAATAAATTCTTAAGATTTCGATTCCATGCAAACCGAGGGGCCCTTAGGAGAACACTAGTTTGAAATAAATTTTAAAAGCATCGAGTGTTATCACGTTTCCAATCTAAAGCAACGACACAAAAGATTTTGTAATCTTGTAATCAACGTCTAAACTTTAGTTTCTTTCGACATGCTTAGATTTGGAAATTCTCTGGGCCTAACCAACAAGCCCTATGGCCGATGGAACTGGTCAAGTCAAGCTCGATAACAACTTAGGACCGCATCAAAACACCCCGAAGTTGTTAGCAGGCACAGAAAAGCAGCGATGTATCGACTACTAGGGCATGTTTGCGAGTATAGGTTTTCTTTTTTCCTGTTGTCCTATTGAAATGAAGGTTTTGATGGTTTCACTTGTATTCTCGATCGTAGATATTAGGATCCCTGGTTTTTTAAGGTAACAGTTTTGGAAAGCCTGCTTTGTCTGTTAAGTAAAGTGAAGGGCTAATACGAGAGACATTAAAAGGGGTGGGTGAAATAAAAAAATATTAATAACATTGCACGGCCCCTCTATTAATAACAAAACCCCGTGCCCAAAGCCCAATCCCTGAGCTCCCTTAAAAAAAAAAAAGCACTACTCTTTTTTTAAGAGGAAAAATAAAAACGCTACTCTCTCGCCTTTTAATTCCACTAGACCCTCACTTTTGTTCACTCTTTAATTGATCTTTTACTCGACTCAACCGGTAAAGTAAATCTACAATTTAATGTGTTTTTTTCGTGATTTGATATTATTTCACCCAACTGTTATTCGCAAACGTCCATCCTTCATTTTGTGGAACTTAGCCACGACCCATGACCCACCGACGAGCAGAAGAAGGGAAAAAATGATAAAAAATCGGAATGAAAGATTTTCGCCGTACGTACCCGCAAGAATTCCGCAATTTCTATTTTTCCTCCTCCCAGAGCGGAGGAAAACTGGAAAGCCGACTTTACCACCGATGAGAGCAGCGGTAAAGCTGCAATTGCCAGTATTCCTCCTCTCTGAGCGGAGGAAAGCTGGAAAATAAAGTTTACCGCCGATGAGAGCAGCGGTAAAGCTGCAATTGCCAGTATTCCTCCTCTCTGAGCAGAGGAAAGCTGGAAAATCCAGCTTACCGCCGATGAGAGCAGCGGTAAACCCGCAAATTCCAGTTTTCCTCCCCTCAGAGCGGAGGAAAGCTGGAAAATCCACTCTGCCGCCCATGAGAGCAGCGGTAAAACTGCAATTGCCCCTTTTCCTCCTCTCAGGGTGGAGGAAAACTGGAAAATGCGAGTTTGCCGCCCATGCAAGCAGCGGTAAAGCTGCGTCGGTGTCCGAATAGAGTCGCAAGAACTTCCCATTTCCAATCAGAATAAAATAAAATGAAAGAATCTATAGTTTTGTTTTCTCTTGTAGCCCATATCTGGTGAACTCCCATACGATATGAATGGAGAGACAAGAATCACACGAGCTGACTTTTGCAATTGACGCATGTTGAACTTAATTTCTAGGCTCTTGAATATCTATACCGCCCCAGAAATAAAAGAAGAAATACATAAATGGTCATCAAGTAACATCTCCATAATGAAATAACAAAATCCAAGATATCACACTACTAAAGCAGTTTGCTCCTGTCTCCGGCTCCATCCTTAAATCTTTCATCACTCGTACTCTTTAATGATCATCGGTGTGATTCGCTTGGTAATAAATTCTTAAGATTTCGATTCCATGCAAACCGAGGGGCCCTTAGGAGAACACTAGTTTGAAATAAATTTTAAAAGCATCGAGTGTTATCACGTTTCCAATCTAAAGCAACGACACAAAAGATTTTGTAATCTTGTAATCAACGTCTAAACTTTAGTTTCATTCGACATGCTTAGATTTGGAAATTCTCTGGGCCTAACCAACAAGCCCTATGGCCGATGGAACTGGTCAAGTCAAGCTCGATAACAACTTAGGACCGCATCAAAACACCCCGAAGTTGTTAGCAGGCACAGAAAAGCAGCGATGTATCGACTACTAGGGCATGTTTGCGAGTATAGGTTTTCTTTTTTCCTGTTGTCCTGTTGAAATGAAGGTTTTGATGGTTTCACTTGTATTCTCGATCGTAGATATTAGGATCCCTGGTTTTTTAAGGTAACAGTTTTGGAAAGCCTGCTTTGTCTGTTAAGTAAAGTGAAGGGCTAATACGAGAGACATTAAAAGGGGTGGGTGAAATAAAAAAATATTAATAACATTGCACGGCCCCTCTATTAATAACAAAACCCCGTGCCCAAAGCCCAATCCCGGAGCTCCCTTAAAAAAAAAAAGCACTACTCTTTTTTTAAGAGGAAAAATAAAAACGCTACTCTCTCGCCTTTTAATTCCACTAGACCCTCACTTTTGTTCACTCTTTAATTGATCTTTTACTCGACTCAACCGGTAAAGTAAATCTACAATTTAATGTGTCTTTTTCGTGATTTGATATTATTTCACCCAACTGTTATTCGCAAACGTCCATCCTTCATTTTGTGGAACTTAGCCACGACCCATGACCCACCGACGAGCAGAAGAAGGGAAAAAATGATAAAAAATCGGAATGAAAGATTTTCGCCGTACGTACCCGCAAGAATTCCGCAATTTCTATTTTTCCTCCTCCCAGAGCGGAGGAAAACTGGAAAACCGACTTTACCACCGATGAGAGCAGCGGTAAAGCTGCAATTGCCAGTATTCCTCCTCTCTGAGCGGAGGAAAGCTGGAAAATAAAGTTTACCGCCGATGAGAGCAGCGGTAAACCCGCAAATTCCAGTTTTCCTCCCCTCAGAGCGGAGGAAAACTGGAAAATCCATTCTGCCGCCCATGAGAGCAGCGGTAAAGCTGCAATTGCCCCTTTTCCTCCTCTCAGGGTGGAGGAAAACTGGAAAATGCGAGTTTGCCGCCCATGCAAGCAGCGGTAAAGCTGCGTCGGTGTCCGAATAGAGTCGCAAGAACTTCCCATTTCCAATCAGAATAAAATAAAATGAAAGAATCTATAGTTTTGTTTTCTCTTGTAGCCCATATCTGGTGAACTCCCATACGATATGAATGGAGAGACAAGAATCACACGAGCTGACTTTTGCAATTGACGCATGTTGAACTTAATTTCTAGGCTCTTGAATATCTATACCGCCCCAGAAATAAAAGAAGAAATACATAAATGGTCATCAAGTAACATCTCCATAATGAAATAACAAAATCCAAGATATCACACTACTAAAGCAGTTTGCTCCTGTCTCCGGCTCCATCCTTAAATCTTTCATCACTCGTACTCTTTAATGATCATCGGTGTGATTCGCTTGGTAATAAATTCTTAAGATTTCGATTCCATGCAAACCGAGGGGCCCTTAGGAGAACACTAGTTTGAAATAAATTTTAAAAGCATCGAGTGTTATCACGTTTCCAATCTAAAGCAACGACACAAAAGATTTTGTAATCTTGTAATCAACGTCTAAACTTTAGTTTCTTTCGACATGCTTAGATTTGGAAATTCTCTGGGCCTAACCAACAAGCCCTATGGCCGATGGAACTGGTCAAGTCAAGCTCGATAACAACTTAGGACCGCATCAAAACACCCCGAAGTTGTTAGCAGGCACAGAAAAGCAGCGATGTATCGACTACTAGGGCATGTTTGCGAGTATAGGTTTTCTTTTTTCCTGTTGTCCTGTTGAAATGAAGGTTTTGATGGTTTCACTTGTATTCTCGATCGTAGATATTAGGATCCCTGGTTTTTTAAGGTAACAGTTTTGGAAAGCCTGCTTTGTCTGTTAAGTAAAGTGAAGGGCTAATACGAGAGACATTAAAAGGGGTGGGTGAAATAAAAAAATATTAATAACATTGCACGGCCCCTCTATTAATAACAAAACCCCGTGCCCAAAGCCCAATCCCTGAGCTCCCTTAAAAAAAAAAAAGCACTACTCTTTTTTTAAGAGGAAAAATAAAAACGCTACTCTCTCGCCTTTTAATTCCACTAGACCCTCACTTTTGTTCACTCTTTAACTGATCTTTTACTCGAGTCAACCGGTAAAGTAAATCTACAATTTAATGTGTTTTTTTCGTGATTTGATATTATTTCACCCAACTGTTATTCGCAAACGTCCATCCTTCATTTTGTGGAACTTAGCCACGACCCATGACCCACCGACGAGCAGAAGAAGGGAAAAAATGATAAAAAATCGGAATGAAAGATTTTCGCCGTACGTACCCGCAAGAATTCCGCAATTTCTATTTTTCCTCCTCCCAGAGCGGAGGAAAACTGGAAAGCCGACTTTACCACCGATGAGAGCAGCGGTAAAGCTGCAATTGCCAGTATTCCTCCTCTCTGAGCGGAGGAAAGCTGGAAAATAAAGTTTACCGCCGATGAGAGCAGCGGTAAAGCTGCAATTGCCAGTATTCCTCCTCTTTGAGCAGAGGAAAGCTGGAAAATCCAGCTTACCGCCGATGAGAGCAGCGGTAAACCCGCAAATTCCAGTTTTCCTCCCCTCAGAGCGGAGGAAAGCTGGAAAATCCACTCTGCCGCCCATGAGAGCAGCGGTAAAACTGCAATTGCCCCTTTTCCTCCTCTCAGGGTGGAGGAAAACTGGAAAATGCGAGTTTGCCGCCCATGCAAGCAGCGGTAAAGCTGCGTCGGTGTCCGAATAGAGTCGCAAGAACTTCCCATTTCCAATCAGAATAAAATAAAATGAAAGAATCTATAGTTTTGTTTTCTCTTGTAGCCCATATCTGGTGAACTCCCATACGATATGAATGGAGAGACAAGAATCACACGAGCTGACTTTTGCAATTGACGCATGTTGAACTTAATTTCTAGGCTCTTGAATATCTATACCGCCCCATAAATAAAAGAAGAAATACATAAATGGTCATCAAGTAACATCTCCATAATGAAATAACAAAATCCAAGATATCACACTACTAAAGCAGTTTGCTCCTGTCTCCGGCTCCATCCTTAAATCTTTCATCACTCGTACTCTTTAATGATCATCGGTGTGATTCGCTTGGTAATAAATTCTTAAGATTTCGATTCCATGCAAACCGAGGGGCCCTTAGGAGAACACTAGTTTGAAATAAATTTTAAAAGCATCGAGTGTTATCACGTTTCCAATCTAAAGCAACGACACAAAAGATTTTGTAATCTTGTAATCAACATCTAAACTTTAGTTTCTTTCGACATGCTTAGATTTGGAAATTCTCTGGGCCTAACCAACAAGCCCTATGGCCGATGGAACTGGTCAAGTCAAGCTCGATAACAACTTAGGACCGCATCAAAACACCCCGAAGTTGTTAGCAGGCACAGAAAAGCAGCGACGTATCGACTACTAGGGCATGTTTGCGAGTATAGGTTTTCTTTTTTCCTGTTGTCCTGTTGAAATGAAGGTTTTGATGGTTTCACTTGTATTCTCGATCGTAGATATTAGGATCCCTGGTTTTTTAAGGTAACAGTTTTGGAAAGCCTGCTTTGTCTGTTAAGTAAAGTGAAGGGCTAATACGAGAGACATTAAAAGGGGTGGGTGAAATAAAAAAATATTAATAACATTGCACGGCCCCTCTATTAACAACAAAACCCCGTGCCCAAAGCCCAATCCCTGAGCTCCCTTAAAAAAAAAAAAGCACTACTCTTTTTTTAAGAGGAAAAATAAAAACGCTACTCTCTCGCCTTTTAATTCCACTAGACCATCACTTTTGTTCACTCTTTAATTGATCTTTTACTCGACTCAACCGGTAAAGAAAATCTACAATTTAATGTGTTTTTTTCGTGATTTGATATTATTTCACCCAACTGTTATTCACACACGTCCATCCTTCATTTTGTGGAACTTAGCCACGACCCATGACCCACCGACGAGCAGAAGAAGGGAAAAAATGATAAAAAATCGGAATGAAAGATTTTCGCCGTACGTACCCGCAAGAATTCCGCAATTTCCAGTTTTCCTCCTCCCAGAGCGGAGGAAGACTGGAAAGCCGACTTTACCGCCGATGAGAGCAGCGGTAAAGCTGCAATTGCCAGTATTCCTCCTCTCTGAGCGGAGGAAAGCTGGAAAATCCAGCTTACCGCCGATGAGAGCAGCGGTAAACCCGCAAATTCCAGTTTTCCTCCCCTCAGAGCGGAGGAAAGCTGGAAAATCCACTCTGCCGCCCATGAGAGCAGCGGTAAAACTGCAATTGCCCCTTTTCCTCCTCTCAGGGTGGAGGAAAACTGGAAAATGCGAGTTTGCCGCCCATGCAAGCAGCGGTAAAGCTGCGTCGGTGTCCGAATAGAGTCGCAAGAACTTCCCATTTCCAATCAGAATAAAATAAAATGAAAGAATCTATAGTTTTGTTTTCTCTTGTAGCCCATATCTGGTGAACTCCCATACGATATGAATGGAGAGACAAGAATCACACGAGCTGACTTTTGCAATTGACGCATGTTGAACTTAATTTCTAGGCTCTTGAATATCTATACCGCCCCAGAAATAAAAGAAGAAATACATAAATGGTCATCAAGTAACATCTCCATAATGAAATAACAAAATCCAAGATATCACACTACTAAAGCAGTTTGCTCCTGTCTCCGGCTCCATCCTTAAATCTTTCATCACTCGTACTCTTTAATGATCATCGGTGTGATTCGCTTGGTAATAAATTCTTAAGATTTCGATTCCATGCAAACCGAGGGGCCCTTAGGAGAACACTAGTTTGAAATAAATTTTAAAAGCATCGAGTGTTATCACGTTTCCAATCTAAAGCAACGACACAAAAGATTTTGTAATCTTGTAATCAACATCTAAACTTTAGTTTCTTTCGACATGCTTAGATTTGGAAATTCTCTGGGCCTAACCAACAAGCCCTATGGCCGATGGAACTGGTCAAGTCAAGCTCGATAACAACTTAGGACCGCATCAAAACACCCCGAAGTTGTTAGCAGGCACAGAAAAGCAGCGATGTATCGACTACTAGGGCATGTTTGCGAGTATAGGTTTTCTTTTTTCCTGTTGTCCTGTTGAAATGAAGGTTTTGATGGTTTCACTTGTATTCTCGATCGTAGATATTAGGATCCCTGGTTTTTTAAGGTAACAGTTTTGGAAAGCCTGCTTTGTCTGTTAAGTAAAGTGAAGGGCTAATACGAGAGACATTAAAAGGGGTGGGTGAAATAAAAAAATATTAATAACATTGCACGGCCCCTCTATTAATAACAAAACCCCGTGCCCAAAGCCCAATCCCTGAGCTCCCTTAAAAAAAAAAAGCACTACTCTTTTTTTAAGAGGAAAAATAAAAACGCTACTCTCTCGCCTTTTAATTCCACTAGACCATCACTTTTGTTCACTCTTTAATTGATCTTTTACTCGACTCAACCGGTAAAGAAAATCTACAATTTAATGTGTTTTTTTCGTGATTTGATATTATTTCACCCAACTGTTATTCACACACGTCCATCCTTCATTTTGTGGAACTTAGCCACGACCCATGACCCACCGACGAGCAGAAGAAGGGAAAAAATGATAAAAAATCGGAATGAAAGATTTTCGCCGTACGTACCCGCAAGAATTCCGCAATTTCCAGTTTTCCTCCTCCCAGAGCGGAGGAAGACTGGAAAGCCGACTTTACCGCCGATGAGAGCAGCGGTAAAGCTGCAATTGCCAGTATTCCTCCTCTCTGAGCGGAGGAAAGCTGGAAAATCCAGCTTACCGCCGATGAGAGCAGCGGTAAACCCGCAAATTCCAGTTTTCCTCCCCTCAGAGCGGAGGAAAGCTGGAAAATCCACTCTGCCGCCCATGAGAGCAGCGGTAAAACTGCAATTGCCCCTTTTCCTCCTCTCAGGGTGGAGGAAAACTGGAAAATGCGAGTTTGCCGCCCATGCAAGCAGCGGTAAAGCTGCGTCGGTGTCCGAATAGAGTCGCAAGAACTTCCCATTTCCAATCAGAATAAAATAAAATGAAAGAATCTATAGTTTTGTTTTCTCTTGTAGCCCATATCTGGTGAACTCCCATACGATATGAATGGAGAGACAAGAATCACACGAGCTGACTTTTGCAATTGACGCATGTTGAACTTAATTTCTAGGCTCTTGAATATCTATACCGCCCCAGAAATAAAAGAAGAAATACATAAATGGTCATCAAGTAACATCTCCATAATGAAATAACAAAATCCAAGATATCACACTACTAAAGCAGTTTGCTCCTGTCTCCGGCTCCATCCTTAAATCTTTCATCACTCGTACTCTTTAATGATCATCGGTGTGATTCGCTTGGTAATAAATTCTTAAGATTTCGATTCCATGCAAACCGAGGGGCCCTTAGGAGAACACTAGTTTGAAATAAATTTTAAAAGCATCGAGTGTTATCACGTTTCCAATCTAAAGCAACGACACAAAAGATTTTGTAATCTTGTAATCAACATCTAAACTTTAGTTTCTTTCGACATGCTTAGATTTGGAAATTCTCTGGGCCTAACCAACAAGCCCTATGGCCGATGGAACTGGTCAAGTCAAGCTCGATAACAACTTAGGACCGCATCAAAACACCCCGAAGTTGTTAGCAGGCACAGAAAAGCAGCGATGTATCGACTACTAGGGCATGTTTGCGAGTATAGGTTTTCTTTTTTCCTGTTGTCCTGTTGAAATGAAGGTTTTGATGGTTTCACTTGTATTCTCGATCGTAGATATTAGGATCCCTGGTTTTTTAAGGTAACAGTTTTGGAAAGCCTGCTTTGTCTGTTAAGTAAAGTGAAGGGCTAATACGAGAGACATTAAAAGGGGTGGGTGAAATAAAAAAATATTAATAACATTGCACGGCCCCTCTATTAATAACAAAACCCCGTGCCCAAAGCCCAATCCCTGAGCTCCCTTAAAAAAAAAAAAAGCACTACTCTTTTTTTAAGAGGAAAAATTAAAACGCTACTCTCTCGCCTTTTAATTCCACTAGACCATCACTTTTGTTCACTCTTTAATTGATCTTTTACTCGACTCAACCGGTAAAGAAAATCTACAATTTAATGTGTTTTTTTCGTGATTTGATATTATTTCACCCAACTGTTATTCACACACGTCCATCCTTCATTTTGTGGAACTTAGCCACGACCCATGACCCACCGACGAGCAGAAGAAGGGAAAAAATGATAAAAAATCGGAATGAAAGATTTTCGCCGTACGTACCCGCAAGAATTCCGCAATTTCCAGTTTTCCTCCTCCCAGAGCGGAGGAAGACTGGAAAGCCGACTTTACCGCCGATGAGAGCAGCGGTAAAGCTGCAATTGCCAGTATTCCTCCTCTCTGAGCGGAGGAAAGCTGGAAAATCCAGCTTACCGCCGATGAGAGCAGCGGTAAACCCGCAAATTCCAGTTTTCCTCCCCTCAGAGCGGAGGAAAGCTGGAAAATCCACTCTGCCGCCCATGAGAGCAGCGGTAAAACTGCAATTGCCCCTTTTCCTCCTCTCAGGGTGGAGGAAAACTGGAAAATGCGAGTTTGCCGCCCATGCAAGCAGCGGTAAAGCTGCGTCGGTGTCCGAATAGAGTCGCAAGAACTTCCCATTTCCAATCAGAATAAAATAAAATGAAAGAATCTATAGTTTTGTTTTCTCTTGTAGCCCATATCTGGTGAACTCCCATACGATATGAATGGAGAGACAAGAATCACACGAGCTGACTTTTGCAATTGACGCATGTTGAACTTAATTTCTAGGCTCTTGAATATCTATACCGCCCCAGAAATAAAAGAAGAAATACATAAATGGTCATCAAGTAACATCTCCATAATGAAATAACAAAATCCAAGATATCACACTACTAAAGCAGTTTGCTCCTGTCTCCGGCTCCATCCTTAAATCTTTCATCACTCGTACTCTTTAATGATCATCGGTGTGATTCGCTTGGTAATAAATTCTTAAGATTTCGATTCCATGCAAACCGAGGGGCCCTTAGGAGAACACTAGTTTGAAATAAATTTTAAAAGCATCGAGTGTTATCACGTTTCCAATCTAAAGCAACGACACAAAAGATTTTGTAATCTTGTAATCAACATCTAAACTTTAGTTTCTTTCGACATGCTTAGATTTGGAAATTCTCTGGGCCTAACCAACAAGCCCTATGGCCGATGGAACTGGTCAAGTCAAGCTCGATAACAACTTAGGACCGCATCAAAACACCCCGAAGTTGTTAGCAGGCACAGAAAAGCAGCGATGTATCGACTACTAGGGCATGTTTGCGAGTATAGGTTTTCTTTTTTCCTGTTGTCCTGTTGAAATGAAGGTTTTGATGGTTTCACTTGTATTCTCGATCGTAGATATTAGGATCCCTGGTTTTTTAAGGTAACAGTTTTGGAAAGCCTGCTTTGTCTGTTAAGTAAAGTGAAGGGCTAATACGAGAGACATTAAAAGGGGTGGGTGAAATAAAAAAATATTAATAACATTGCACGGCCCCTCTATTAATAACAAAACCCCGTGCCCAAAGCCCAATCCCTGAGCTCCCTTAAAAAAAAAAAGCACTACTCTTTTTTTAAGAGGAAAAATAAAAACGCTACTCTCTCGCCTTTTAATTCCACTAGACCATCACTTTTGTTCACTCTTTAATTGATCTTTTACTCGACTCAACCGGTAAAGAAAATCTACAATTTAATGTGTTTTTTTCGTGATTTGATATTATTTCACCCAACTGTTATTCACACACGTCCATCCTTCATTTTGTGGAACTTAGCCACGACCCATGACCCACCGACGAGCAGAAGAAGGGAAAAAATGATAAAAAATCGGAATGAAAGATTTTCGCCGTACGTACCCGCAAGAATTCCGCAATTTCCAGTTTTCCTCCTCCCAGAGCGGAGGAAGACTGGAAAGCCGACTTTACCGCCGATGAGAGCAGCGGTAAAGCTGCAATTGCCAGTATTCCTCCTCTCTGAGCGGAGGAAAGCTGGAAAATCCAGCTTACCGCCGATGAGAGCAGCGGTAAACCCGCAAATTCCAGTTTTCCTCCCCTCAGAGCGGAGGAAAGCTGGAAAATCCACTCTGCCGCCCATGAGAGCAGCGGTAAAACTGCAATTGCCCCTTTTCCTCCTCTCAGGGTGGAGGAAAACTGGAAAATGCGAGTTTGCCGCCCATGCAAGCAGCGGTAAAGCTGCGTCGGTGTCCGAATAGAGTCGCAAGAACTTCCCATTTCCAATCAGAATAAAATAAAATGAAAGAATCTATAGTTTTGTTTTCTCTTGTAGCCCATATCTGGTGAACTCCCATACGATATGAATGGAGAGACAAGAATCACACGAGCTGACTTTTGCAATTGACGCATGTTGAACTTAATTTCTAGGCTCTTGAATATCTATACCGCCCCAGAAATAAAAGAAGAAATACATAAATGGTCATCAAGTAACATCTCCATAATGAAATAACAAAATCCAAGATATCACACTACTAAAGCAGTTTGCTCCTGTCTCCGGCTCCATCCTTAAATCTTTCATCACTCGTACTCTTTAATGATCATCGGTGTGATTCGCTTGGTAATAAATTCTTAAGATTTCGATTCCATGCAAACCGAGGGGCCCTTAGGAGAACACTAGTTTGAAATAAATTTTAAAAGCATCGAGTGTTATCACGTTTCCAATCTAAAGCAACGACACAAAAGATTTTGTAATCTTGTAATCAACATCTAAACTTTAGTTTCTTTCGAGATGCTTAGATTTGGAAATTCTCTGGGCCTAACCAACAAGCCCTATGGCCGATGGAACTGGTCAAGTCAAGCTCGATAACAACTTAGGACCGCATCAAAACACCCCGAAGTTGTTAGCAGGCACAGAAAAGCAGCGATGTATCGACTACTAGGGCATGTTTGCGAGTATAGGTTTTCTTTTTTCCTGTTGTCCTGTTGAAATGAAGGTTTTGATGGTTTCACTTGTATTCTCGATCGTAGATATTAGGATCCCTGGTTTTTTAAGGTAATAGTTTTGGAAAGCCTGCTTTGTCTGTTAAGTAAAGTGAAGGGCTAATACGAGAGACATTAAAAGGGGTGGGTGAAATAAAAAAATATTAATAACATTGCACGGCCCCTCTATTAATAACAAAACCCCGTGCCCAAAGCCCAATCCCTGAGCTCCCTTAAAAAAAAAAAAGCACTACTCTTTTTTTAAGAGGAAAAATAAAAACGCTACTCTCTCGCCTTTTAATTCCACTAGACCATCACTTTTGTTCACTCTTTAATTGATCTTTTACTCGACTCAACCGGTAAAGAAAATCTACAATTTAATGTGTTTTTTTCGTGATTTGATATTATTTCACCCAACTGTTATTCACACACGTCCATCCTTCATTTTGTGGAACTTAGCCACGACCCATGACCCACCGACGAGCAGAAGAAGGGAAAAAATGATAAAAAATCGGAATGAAAGATTTTCGCCGTACGTACCCGCAAGAATTCCGCAATTTCCAGTTTTCCTCCTCCCAGAGCGGAGGAAGACTGGAAAGCCGACTTTACCGCCGATGAGAGCAGCGGTAAAGCTGCAATTGCCAGTATTCCTCCTCTCTGAGCGGAGGAAAGCTGGAAAATCCAGCTTACCGCCGATGAGAGCAGCGGTAAACCCGCAAATTCCAGTTTTCCTCCCCTCAGAGCGGAGGAAAGCTGGAAAATCCACTCTGCCGCCCATGAGAGCAGCGGTAAAACTGCAATTGCCCCTTTTCCTCCTCTCAGGGTGGAGGAAAACTGGAAAATGCGAGTTTGCCGCCCATGCAAGCAGCGGTAAAGCTGCGTCGGTGTCCGAATAGAGTCGCAAGAACTTCCCATTTCCAATCAGAATAAAATAAAATGAAAGAATCTATAGTTTTGTTTTCTCTTGTAGCCCATATCTGGTGAACTCCCATACGATATGAATGGAGAGACAAGAATCACACGAGCTGACTTTTGCAATTGACGCATGTTGAACTTAATTTCTAGGCTCTTGAATATCTATACCGCCCCAGAAATAAAAGAAGAAATACATAAATGGTCATCAAGTAACATCTCCATAATGAAATAACAAAATCCAAGATATCACACTACTAAAGCAGTTTGCTCCTGTCTCCGGCTCCATCCTTAAATCTTTCATCACTCGTACTCTTTAATGATCATCGGTGTGATTCGCTTGGTAATAAATTCTTAAGATTTCGATTCCATGCAAACCGAGGGGCCCTTAGGAGAACACTAGTTTGAAATAAATTTTAAAAGCATCGAGTGTTATCACGTTTCCAATCTAAAGCAACGACACAAAAGATTTTGTAATCTTGTAATCAACATCTAAACTTTAGTTTCTTTCGAGATGCTTAGATTTGGAAATTCTCTGGGCCTAACCAACAAGCCCTATGGCCGATGGAACTGGTCAAGTCAAGCTCGATAACAACTTAGGACCGCATCAAAACACCCCGAAGTTGTTAGCAGGCACAGAAAAGCAGCGATGTATCGACTACTAGGGCATGTTTGCGAGTATAGGTTTTCTTTTTTCCTGTTGTCCTGTTGAAATGAAGGTTTTGATGGTTTCACTTGTATTCTCGATCGTAGATATTAGGATCCCTGGTTTTTTAAGGTAACAGTTTTGGAAAGCCTGCTTTGTCTGTTAAGTAAAGTGAAGGGCTAATACGAGAGACATTAAAAGGGGTGGGTGAAATAAAAAAATATTAATAACATTGCACGGCCCCTCTATTAATAACAAAACCCCGTGCCCAAAGCCCAATCCCTGAGCTCCCTTAAAAAAAAAAAAAGCACTACTCTTTTTTTAAGAGGAAAAATAAAAACGCTACTCTCTCGCCTTTTAATTCCACTAGACCATCACTTTTGTTCACTCTTTAATTGATCTTTTACTCGACTCAACCGGTAAAGAAAATCTACAATTTAATGTGTTTTTTTCGTGATTTGATATTATTTCACCCAACTGTTATTCACACACGTCCATCCTTCATTTTGTGGAACTTAGCCACGACCCATGACCCACCGACGAGCAGAAGAAGGGAAAAAATGATAAAAAATCGGAATGAAAGATTTTCGCCGTACGTACCCGCAAGAATTCCGCAATTTCCAGTTTTCCTCCTCCCAGAGCGGAGGAAGACTGGAAAGCCGACTTTACCGCCGATGAGAGCAGCGGTAAAGCTGCAATTGCCAGTATTCCTCCTCTCTAAGAGGAGGAAAGCTGGAAAATCCAGCTTACCGCCGATGAGAGCAGCGGTAAACCCGCAAATTCCAGTTTTCCTCCCCTCAGAGCGGAGGAAAGCTGGAAAATCCACTCTGCCGCCCATGAGAGCAGCGGTAAAACTGCAATTGCCCCTTTTCCTCCTCTCAGGGTGGAGGAAAACTGGAAAATGCGAGTTTGCCGCCCATGCAAGCAGCGGTAAAGCTGCGTCGGTGTCCGAATAGAGTCGCAAGAACTTCCCATTTCCAATCAGAATAAAATAAAATGAAAGAATCTATAGTTTTGTTTTCTCTTGTAGCCCATATCTGGTGAACTCCCATACGATATGAATGGAGAGACAAGAATCACACGAGCTGACTTTTGCAATTGACGCATGTTGAACTTAATTTCTAGGCTCTTGAATATCTATACCGCCCCAGAAATAAAAGAAGAAATACATAAATGGTCATCAAGTAACATCTCCATAATGAAATAACAAAATCCAAGATATCACACTACTAAAGCAGTTTGCTCCTGTCTCCGGCTCCATCCTTAAATCTTTCATCACTCGTACTCTTTAATGATCATCGGTGTGATTCGCTTGGTAATAAATTCTTAAGATTTCGATTCCATGCAAACCGAGGGGCCCTTAGGAGAACACTAGTTTGAAATAAATTTTAAAAGCATCGAGTGTTATCACGTTTCCAATCTAAAGCAACGACACAAAAGATTTTGTAATCTTGTAATCAACGTCTAAACTTTAGTTTCTTTCGACATGCTTAGATTTGGAAATTCTCTGGGCCTAACCAACAAGCCCTATGGCCGATGGAACTGGTCAAGTCAAGCTCGATAACAACTTAGGACCGCATCAAAACACCCCGAAGTTGTTAGCAGGCACAGAAAAGCAGCGATGTATCGACTACTAGGGCATGTTTGCGAGTATAGGTTTTCTTTTTTCCTGTTGTCCTGTTGAAATGAAGGTTTTGATGGTTTCACTTGTATTCTCGATCGTAGATATTAGGATCCCTGGTTTTTTAAGGTAACAGTTTTGGAAAGCCTGCTTTGTCTGTTAAGTAAAGTGAAGGGCTAATACGAGAGACATTAAAAGGGGTGGGTGAAATAAAAAAATATTAATAACATTGCACGGCCCCTCTATTAATAACAAAACCCCGTGCCCAAAGCCCAATCCCTGAGCTCCCTTAAAAAAAAAAAAGCACTACTCTTTTTTTAAGAGGAAAAATAAAAACGCTACTCTCTCGCCTTTTAATTCCACTAGACCATCACTTTTGTTCACTCTTTAATTGATCTTTTACTCGACTCAACCGGTAAAGAAAATCTACAATTTAATGTGTTTTTTTCGTGATTTGATATTATTTCACCCAACTGTTATTCACACACGTCCATCCTTCATTTTGTGGAACTTAGCCACGACCCATGACCCACCGACGAGCAGAAGAAGGGAAAAAATGATAAAAAATCGGAATGAAAGATTTTCGCCGTACGTACCCGCAAGAATTCCGCAATTTCCAGTTTTCCTCCTCCCGGAGCGGAGGAAGACTGGAAAGCCGACTTTACCGCCGATGAGAGCAGCGGTAAAGCTGCAATTGCCAGTATTCCTCCTCTCTGAGCGGAGGAAAGCTGGAAAATCCAGCTTACCGCCGATGAGAGCAGCGGTAAACCCGCAAATTCCAGTTTTCCTCCCCTCAGAGCGGAGGAAAGCTGGAAAATCCACTCTGCCGCCCATGAGAGCAGCGGTAAAACTGCAATTGCCCCTTTTCCTCCTCTCAGGGTGGAGGAAAACTGGAAAATGCGAGTTTGCCGCCCATGCAAGCAGCGGTAAAGCTGCGTCGGTGTCCGAATAGAGTCGCAAGAACTTCCCATTTCCAATCAGAATAAAATAAAATGAAAGAATCTATAGTTTTGTTTTCTCTTGTAGCCCATATCTGGTGAACTCCCATACGATATGAATGGAGAGACAAGAATCACACGAGCTGACTTTTGCAATTGACGCATGTTGAACTTAATTTCTAGGCTCTTGAATATCTATACCGCCCCAGAAATAAAAGAAGAAATACATAAATGGTCATCAAGTAACATCTCCATAATGAAATAACAAAATCCAAGATATCACACTACTAAAGCAGTTTGCTCCTGTCTCCGGCTCCATCCTTAAATCTTTCATCACTCGTACTCTTTAATGATCATCGGTGTGATTCGCTTGGTAATAAATTCTTAAGATTTCGATTCCATGCAAACCGAGGGGCCCTTAGGAGAACACTAGTTTGAAATAAATTTTAAAAGCATCGAGTGTTATCACGTTTCCAATCTAAAGCAACGACACAAAAGATTTTGTAATCTTGTAATCAACGTCTAAACTTTAGTTTCTTTCGACATGCTTAGATTTGGAAATTCTCTGGGCCTAACCAACAAGCCCTATGGCCGATGGAACTGGTCAAGTCAAGCTCGATAACAACTTAGGACCGCATCAAAACACCCCGAAGTTGTTAGCAGGCACAGAAAAGCAGCGATGTATCGACTACTAGGGCATGTTTGCGAGTATAGGTTTTCTTTTTTCCTGTTGTCCTGTTGAAATGAAGGTTTTGATGGTTTCACTTGTATTCTCGATCGTAGATATTAGGATCCCTGGTTTTTTAAGGTAACAGTTTTGGAAAGCCTGCTTTGTCTGTTAAGTAAAGTGAAGGGCTAATACGAGAGACATTAAAAGGGGTGGGTGAAATAAAAAAATATTAATAACATTGCACGGCCCCTCTATTAATAACAAAACCCCGTGCCCAAAGCCCAATCCCTGAGCTCCCTTAAAAAAAAAAAAGCACTACTCTTTTTTTAAGAGGAAAAATAAAAACGCTACTCTCTCGCCTTTTAATTCCACTAGACCATCACTTTTGTTCACTCTTTAATTGATCTTTTACTCGACTCAACCGGTAAAGAAAATCTACAATTTAATGTGTTTTTTTCGTGATTTGATATTATTTCACCCAACTGTTATTCACACACGTCCATCCTTCATTTTGTGGAACTTAGCCACGACCCATGACCCACCGACGAGCAGAAGAAGGGAAAAAATGATAAAAAATCGGAATGAAAGATTTTCGCCGTACGTACCCGCAAGAATTCCGCAATTTCCAGTTTTCCTCCTCCCGGAGCGGAGGAAGACTGGAAAGCCGACTTTACCGCCGATGAGAGCAGCGGTAAAGCTGCAATTGCCAGTATTCCTCCTCTCTGAGCGGAGGAAAGCTGGAAAATCCAGCTTACCGCCGATGAGAGCAGCGGTAAACCCGCAAATTCCAGTTTTCCTCCCCTCAGAGCGGAGGAAAGCTGGAAAATCCACTCTGCCGCCCATGAGAGCAGCGGTAAAACTGCAATTGCCCCTTTTCCTCCTCTCAGGGTGGAGGAAAACTGGAAAATGCGAGTTTGCCGCCCATGCAAGCAGCGGTAAAGCTGCGTCGGTGTCCGAATAGAGTCGCAAGAACTTCCCATTTCCAATCAGAATAAAATAAAATGAAAGAATCTATAGTTTTGTTTTCTCTTGTAGCCCATATCTGGTGAACTCCCATACGATATGAATGGAGAGACAAGAATCACACGAGCTGACTTTTGCAATTGACGCATGTTGAACTTAATTTCTAGGCTCTTGAATATCTATACCGCCCCAGAAATAAAAGAAGAAATACATAAATGGTCATCAAGTAACATCTCCATAATGAAATAACAAAATCCAAGATATCACACTACTAAAGCAGTTTGCTCCTGTCTCCGGCTCCATCCTTAAATCTTTCATCACTCGTACTCTTTAATGATCATCGGTGTGATTCGCTTGGTAATAAATTCTTAAGATTTCGATTCCATGCAAACCGAGGGGCCCTTAGGAGAACACTAGTTTGAAATAAATTTTAAAAGCATCGAGTGTTATCACGTTTCCAATCTAAAGCAACGACACAAAAGATTTTGTAATCTTGTAATCAACGTCTAAACTTTAGTTTCTTTCGACATGCTTAGATTTGGAAATTCTCTGGGCCTAACCAACAAGCCCTATGGCCGATGGAACTGGTCAAGTCAAGCTCGATAACAACTTAGGACCGCATCAAAACACCCCGAAGTTGTTAGCAGGCACAGAAAAGCAGCGATGTATCGACTACTAGGGCATGTTTGCGAGTATAGGTTTTCTTTTTTCCTGTTGTCCTGTTGAAATGAAGGTTTTGATGGTTTCACTTGTATTCTCGATCGTAGATATTAGGATCCCTGGTTTTTTAAGGTAACAGTTTTGGAAAGCCTGCTTTGTCTGTTAAGTAAAGTGAAGGGCTAATACGAGAGACATTAAAAGGGGTGGGTGAAATAAAAAAATATTAATAACATTGCACGGCCCCTCTATTAATAACAAAACCCCGTGCCCAAAGCCCAATCCCTGAGCTCCCTTAAAAAAAAAAAAGCACTACTCTTTTTTTAAGAGGAAAAATAAAAACGCTACTCTCTCGCCTTTTAATTCCACTAGACCATCACTTTTGTTCACTCTTTAATTGATCTTTTACTCGACTCAACCGGTAAAGAAAATCTACAATTTAATGTGTTTTTTTCGTGATTTGATATTATTTCACCCAACTGTTATTCGCAAACGTCCATCCTTCATTTTGTGGAACTTAGCCACGACCCATGACCCACCGACGAGCAGAAGAAGGGAAAAAATGATAAAAAATCGGAATGAAAGATTTTCGCCGTACGTACCCGCAAGAATTCCGCAATTTCCAGTTTTCCTCCTCCCGGAGCGGAGGAAGACTGGAAAGCCGACTTTACCGCCGATGAGAGCAGCGGTAAAGCTGCAATTGCCAGTATTCCTCCTCTCTGAGCGGAGGAAAGCTGGAAAATCCAGCTTACCGCCGATGAGAGCAGCGGTAAACCCGCAAATTCCAGTTTTCCTCCCCTCAGAGCGGAGGAAAGCTGGAAAATCCACTCTGCCGCCCATGAGAGCAGCGGTAAAACTGCAATTGCCCCTTTTCCTCCTCTCAGGGTGGAGGAAAACTGGAAAATGCGAGTTTGCCGCCCATGCAAGCAGCGGTAAAGCTGCGTCGGTGTCCGAATAGAGTCGCAAGAACTTCCCATTTCCAATCAGAATAAAATAAAATGAAAGAATCTATAGTTTTGTTTTCTCTTGTAGCCCATATCTGGTGAACTCCCATACGATATGAATGGAGAGACAAGAATCACACGAGCTGACTTTTGCAATTGACGCATGTTGAACTTAATTTCTAGGCTCTTGAATATCTATACCGCCCCAGAAATAAAAGAAGAAATACATAAATGGTCATCAAGTAACATCTCCATAATGAAATAACAAAATCCAAGATATCACACTACTAAAGCAGTTTGCTCCTGTCTCCGGCTCCATCCTTAAATCTTTCATCACTCGTACTCTTTAATGATCATCGGTGTGATTCGCTTGGTAATAAATTCTTAAGATTTCGATTCCATGCAAACCGAGGGGCCCTTAGGAGAACACTAGTTTGAAATAAATTTTAAAAGCATCGAGTGTTATCACGTTTCCAATCTAAAGCAACGACACAAAAGATTTTGTAATCTTGTAATCAACGTCTAAACTTTAGTTTCTTTCGACATGCTTAGATTTGGAAATTCTCTGGGCCTAACCAACAAGCCCTATGGCCGATGGAACTGGTCAAGTCAAGCTCGATAACAACTTAGGACCGCATCAAAACACCCCGAAGTTGTTAGCAGGCACAGAAAAGCAGCGATGTATCGACTACTAGGGCATGTTTGCGAGTATAGGTTTTCTTTTTTCCTGTTGTCCTGTTGAAATGAAGGTTTTGATGGTTTCACTTGTATTCTCGATCGTAGATATTAGGATCCCTGGTTTTTTAAGGTAACAGTTTTGGAAAGCCTGCTTTGTCTGTTAAGTAAAGTGAAGGGCTAATACGAGAGACATTAAAAGGGGTGGGTGAAATAAAAAAATATTAATAACATTGCACGGCCCCTCTATTAATAACAAAACCCCGTGCCCAAAGCCCAATCCCTGAGCTCCCTTAAAAAAAAAAAAGCACTACTCTTTTTTTAAGAGGAAAAATAAAAACGCTACTCTCTCGCCTTTTAATTCCACTAGACCATCACTTTTGTTCACTCTTTAATTGATCTTTTACTCGACTCAACCGGTAAAGAAAATCTACAATTTAATGTGTTTTTTTCGTGATTTGATATTATTTCACCCAACTGTTATTCGCAAACGTCCATCCTTCATTTTGTGGAACTTAGCCACGACCCATGACCCACCGACGAGCAGAAGAAGGGAAAAAATGATAAAAAATCGGAATGAAAGATTTTCGCCGTACGTACCCGCAAGAATTCCGCAATTTCCAGTTTTCCTCCTCCCAGAGCGGAGGAAGACTGGAAAGCCGACTTTACCGCCGATGAGAGCAGCGGTAAAGCTGCAATTGCCAGTATTCCTCCTCTCTGAGCGGAGGAAAGCTGGAAAATCCAGCTTACCGCCGATGAGAGCAGCGGTAAACCCGCAAATTCCAGTTTTCCTCCCCTCAGAGCGGAGGAAAGCTGGAAAATCCACTCTGCCGCCCATGAGAGCAGCGGTAAAACTGCAATTGCCCCTTTTCCTCCTCTCAGGGTGGAGGAAAACTGGAAAATGCGAGTTTGCCGCCCATGCAAGCAGCGGTAAAGCTGCGTCGGTGTCCGAATAGAGTCGCAAGAACTTCCCATTTCCAATCAGAATAAAATAAAATGAAAGAATCTATAGTTTTGTTTTCTCTTGTAGCCCATATCTGGTGAACTCCCATACGATATGAATGGAGAGACAAGAATCACACGAGCTGACTTTTGCAATTGACGCATGTTGAACTTAATTTCTAGGCTCTTGAATATCTATACCGCCCCAGAAATAAAAGAAGAAATACATAAATGGTCATCAAGTAACATCTCCATAATGAAATAACAAAATCCAAGATATCACACTACTAAAGCAGTTTGCTCCTGTCTCCGGCTCCATCCTTAAATCTTTCATCACTCGTACTCTTTAATGATCATCGGTGTGATTCGCTTGGTAATAAATTCTTAAGATTTCGATTCCATGCAAACCGAGGGGCCCTTAGGAGAACACTAGTTTGAAATAAATTTTAAAAGCATCGAGTGTTATCACGTTTCCAATCTAAAGCAACGACACAAAAGATTTTGTAATCTTGTAATCAACATCTAAACTTTAGTTTCTTTCGACATGCTTAGATTTGGAAATTCTCTGGGCCTAACCAACAAGCCCTATGGCCGATGGAACTGGTCAAGTCAAGCTCGATAACAACTTAGGACCGCATCAAAACACCCCGAAGTTGTTAGCAGGCACAGAAAAGCAGCGATGTATCGACTACTAGGGCATGTTTGCGAGTATAGGTTTTCTTTTTTCCTGTTGTCCTGTTGAAATGAAGGTTTTGATGGTTTCACTTGTATTCTCGATCGTAGATATTAGGATCCCTGGTTTTTTAAGGTAACAGTTTTGGAAAGCCTGCTTTGTCTGTTAAGTAAAGTGAAGGGCTAATACGAGAGACATTAAAAGGGGTGGGTGAAATAAAAAAATATTAATAACATTGCACGGCCCCTCTATTAATAACAAAACCCCGTGCCCAAAGCCCAATCCCTGAGCTCCCTTAAAAAAAAAAAGCACTACTCTTTTTTTAAGAGGAAAAATAAAAACGCTACTCTCTCGCCTTTTAATTCCACTAGACCATCACTTTTGTTCACTCTTTAATTGATCTTTTACTCGACTCAACCGGTAAAGAAAATCTACAATTTAATGTGTTTTTTTCGTGATTTGATATTATTTCACCCAACTGTTATTCGCAAACGTCCATCCTTCATTTTGTGGAACTTAGCCACGACCCATGACCCACCGACGAGCAGAAGAAGGGAAAAAATGATAAAAAATCGGAATGAAAGATTTTCGCCGTACGTACCCGCAAGAATTCCGCAATTTCCAGTTTTCCTCCTCCCAGAGCGGAGGAAGACTGGAAAGCCGACTTTACCGCCGATGAGAGCAGCGGTAAAGCTGCAATTGCCAGTATTCCTCCTCTCTGAGCGGAGGAAAGCTGGAAAATCCAGCTTACCGCCGATGAGAGCAGCGGTAAACCCGCAAATTCCAGTTTTCCTCCCCTCAGAGCGGAGGAAAGCTGGAAAATCCACTCTGCCGCCCATGAGAGCAGCGGTAAAACTGCAATTGCCCCTTTTCCTCCTCTCAGGGTGGAGGAAAACTGGAAAATGCGAGTTTGCCGCCCATGCAAGCAGCGGTAAAGCTGCGTCGGTGTCCGAATAGAGTCGCAAGAACTTCCCATTTCCAATCAGAATAAAATAAAATGAAAGAATCTATAGTTTTGTTTTCTCTTGTAGCCCATATCTGGTGAACTCCCATACGATATGAATGGAGAGACAAGAATCACACGAGCTGACTTTTGCAATTGACGCATGTTGAACTTAATTTCTAGGCTCTTGAATATCTATACCGCCCCAGAAATAAAAGAAGAAATACATAAATGGTCATCAAGTAACATCTCCATAATGAAATAACAAAATCCAAGATATCACACTACTAAAGCAGTTTGCTCCTGTCTCCGGCTCCATCCTTAAATCTTTCATCACTCGTACTCTTTAATGATCATCGGTGTGATTCGCTTGGTAATAAATTCTTAAGATTTCGATTCCATGCAAACCGAGGGGCCCTTAGGAGAACACTAGTTTGAAATAAATTTTAAAAGCATCGAGTGTTATCACGTTTCCAATCTAAAGCAACGACACAAAAGATTTTGTAATCTTGTAATCAACATCTAAACTTTAGTTTCTTTCGACATGCTTAGATTTGGAAATTCTCTGGGCCTAACCAACAAGCCCTATGGCCGATGGAACTGGTCAAGTCAAGCTCGATAACAACTTAGGACCGCATCAAAACACCCCGAAGTTGTTAGCAGGCACAGAAAAGCAGCGATGTATCGACTACTAGGGCATGTTTGCGAGTATAGGTTTTCTTTTTTCCTGTTGTCCTGTTGAAATGAAGGTTTTGATGGTTTCACTTGTATTCTCGATCGTAGATATTAGGATCCCTGGTTTTTTAAGGTAACAGTTTTGGAAAGCCTGCTTTGTCTGTTAAGTAAAGTGAAGGGCTAATACGAGAGACATTAAAAGGGGTGGGTGAAATAAAAAAATATTAATAACATTGCACGGCCCCTCTATTAATAACAAAACCCCGTGCCCAAAGCCCAATCCCTGAGCTCCCTTAAAAAAAAAAAAGCACTACTCTTTTTTTAAGAGGAAAAATAAAAACGCTACTCTCTCGCCTTTTAATTCCACTAGACCATCACTTTTGTTCACTCTTTAATTGATCTTTTACTCGACTCAACCGGTAAAGAAAATCTACAATTTAATGTGTTTTTTTCGTGATTTGATATTATTTCACCCAACTGTTATTCGCAAACGTCCATCCTTCATTTTGTGGAACTTAGCCACGACCCATGACCCACCGACGAGCAGAAGAAGGGAAAAAATGATAAAAAATCGGAATGAAAGATTTTCGCCGTACGTACCCGCAAGAATTCCGTAATTTCCAGTTTTCCTCCTCCCAGAGCGGAGGAAGACTGGAAAGCCGACTTTACCGCCGATGAGAGCAGCGGTAAAGCTGCAATTGCCAGTATTCCTCCTCTCTGAGCGGAGGAAAGCTGGAAAATCCAGCTTACCGCCGATGAGAGCAGCGGTAAACCCGCAAATTCCAGTTTTCCTCCCCTCAGAGCGGAGGAAAGCTGGAAAATCCACTCTGCCGCCCATGAGAGCAGCGGTAAAACTGCAATTGCCCCTTTTCCTCCTCTCAGGGTGGAGGAAAACTGGAAAATGCGAGTTTGCCGCCCATGCAAGCAGCGGTAAAGCTGCGTCGGTGTCCGAATAGAGTCGCAAGAACTTCCCATTTCCAATCAGAATAAAATAAAATGAAAGAATCTATAGTTTTGTTTTCTCTTGTAGCCCATATCTGGTGAACTCCCATACGATATGAATGGAGAGACAAGAATCACACGAGCTGACTTTTGCAATTGACGCATGTTGAACTTAATTTCTAGGCTCTTGAATATCTATACCGCCCCAGAAATAAAAGAAGAAATACATAAATGGTCATCAAGTAACATCTCCATAATGAAATAACAAAATCCAAGATATCACACTACTAAAGCAGTTTGCTCCTGTCTCCGGCTCCATCCTTAAATCTTTCATCACTCGTACTCTTTAATGATCATCGGTGTGATTCGCTTGGTAATAAATTCTTAAGATTTCGATTCCATGCAAACCGAGGGGCCCTTAGGAGAACACTAGTTTGAAATAAATTTTAAAAGCATCGAGTGTTATCACGTTTCCAATCTAAAGCAACGACACAAAAGATTTTGTAATCTTGTAATCAACGTCTAAACTTTAGTTTCTTTCGACATGCTTAGATTTGGAAATTCTCTGGGCCTAACCAACAAGCCCTATGGCCGATGGAACTGGTCAAGTCAAGCTCGATAACAACTTAGGACCGCATCAAAACACCCCGAAGTTGTTAGCAGGCACAGAAAAGCAGCGATGTATCGACTACTAGGGCATGTTTGCGAGTATAGGTTTTCTTTTTTCCTGTTGTCCTGTTGAAATGAAGGTTTTGATGGTTTCACTTGTATTCTCGATCGTAGATATTAGGATCCCTGGTTTTTTAAGGTAACAGTTTTGGAAAGCCTGCTTTGTCTGTTAAGTAAAGTGAAGGGCTAATACGAGAGACATTAAAAGGGGTGGGTGAAATAAAAAAATATTAATAACATTGCACGGCCCCTCTATTAATAACAAAACCCCGTGCCCAAAGCCCAATCCCTGAGCTCCCTTAAAAAAAAAAAAGCACTACTCTTTTTTTAAGAGGAAAAATAAAAACGCTACTCTCTCGCCTTTTAATTCCACTAGACCATCACTTTTGTTCACTCTTTAATTGATCTTTTACTCGACTCAACCGGTAAAGAAAATCTACAATTTAATGTGTTTTTTTCGTGATTTGATATTATTTCACCCAACTGTTATTCACACACGTCCATCCTTCATTTTGTGGAACTTAGCCACGACCCATGACCCACCGACGAGCAGAAGAAGGGAAAAAATGATAAAAAATCGGAATGAAAGATTTTCGCCGTACGTACCCGCAAGAATTCCGCAATTTCCAGTTTTCCTCCTCCCGGAGCGGAGGAAGACTGGAAAGCCGACTTTACCGCCGATGAGAGCAGCGGTAAAGCTGCAATTGCCAGTATTCCTCCTCTCTGAGCGGAGGAAAGCTGGAAAATCCAGCTTACCGCCGATGAGAGCAGCGGTAAACCCGCAAATTCCAGTTTTCCTCCCCTCAGAGCGGAGGAAAGCTGGAAAATCCACTCTGCCGCCCATGAGAGCAGCGGTAAAACTGCAATTGCCCCTTTTCCTCCTCTCAGGGTGGAGGAAAACTGGAAAATGCGAGTTTGCCGCCCATGCAAGCAGCGGTAAAGCTGCGTCGGTGTCCGAATAGAGTCGCAAGAACTTCCCATTTCCAATCAGAATAAAATAAAATGAAAGAATCTATAGTTTTGTTTTCTCTTGTAGCCCATATCTGGTGAACTCCCATACGATATGAATGGAGAGACAAGAATCACACGAGCTGACTTTTGCAATTGACGCATGTTGAACTTAATTTCTAGGCTCTTGAATATCTATACCGCCCCAGAAATAAAAGAAGAAATACATAAATGGTCATCAAGTAACATCTCCATAATGAAATAACAAAATCCAAGATATCACACTACTAAAGCAGTTTGCTCCTGTCTCCGGCTCCATCCTTAAATCTTTCATCACTCGTACTCTTTAATGATCATCGGTGTGATTCGCTTGGTAATAAATTCTTAAGATTTCGATTCCATGCAAACCGAGGGGCCCTTAGGAGAACACTAGTTTGAAATAAATTTTAAAAGCATCGAGTGTTATCACGTTTCCAATCTAAAGCAACGACACAAAAGATTTTGTAATCTTGTAATCAACATCTAAACTTTAGTTTCTTTCGACATGCTTAGATTTGGAAATTCTCTGGGCCTAACCAACAAGCCCTATGGCCGATGGAACTGGTCAAGTCAAGCTCGATAACAACTTAGGACCGCATCAAAACACCCCGAAGTTGTTAGCAGGCACAGAAAAGCAGCGATGTATCGACTACTAGGGCATGTTTGCGAGTATAGGTTTTCTTTTTTCCTGTTGTCCTGTTGAAATGAAGGTTTTGATGGTTTCACTTGTATTCTCGATCGTAGATATTAGGATCCCTGGTTTTTTAAGGTAACAGTTTTGGAAAGCCTGCTTTGTCTGTTAAGTAAAGTGAAGGGCTAATACGAGAGACATTAAAAGGGGTGGGTGAAATAAAAAAATATTAATAACATTGCACGGCCCCTCTATTAATAACAAAACCCCGTGCCCAAAGCCCAATCCCTGAGCTCCCTTAAAAAAAAAAAGCACTACTCTTTTTTTAAGAGGAAAAATAAAAACGCTACTCTCTCGCCTTTTAATTCCACTAGACCATCACTTTTGTTCACTCTTTAATTGATCTTTTACTCGACTCAACCGGTAAAGAAAATCTACAATTTAATGTGTTTTTTTCGTGATTTGATATTATTTCACCCAACTGTTATTCGCACACGTCCATCCTTCATTTTGTGGAACTTAGCCACGACCCATGACCCACCGACGAGCAGAAGAAGGGAAAAAATGATAAAAAATCGGAATGAAAGATTTTCGCCGTACGTACCCGCAAGAATTCCGCAATTTCCAGTTTTCCTCCTCCCAGAGCGGAGGAAGACTGGAAAGCCGACTTTACCGCCGATGAGAGCAGCGGTAAAGCTGCAATTGCCAGTATTCCTCCTCTCTGAGCGGAGGAAAGCTGGAAAATCCAGCTTACCGCCGATGAGAGCAGCGGTAAACCCGCAAATTCCAGTTTTCCTCCCCTCAGAGCGGAGGAAAGCTGGAAAATCCACTCTGCCGCCCATGAGAGCAGCGGTAAAACTGCAATTGCCCCTTTTCCTCCTCTCAGGGTGGAGGAAAACTGGAAAATGCGAGTTTGCCGCCCATGCAAGCAGCGGTAAAGCTGCGTCGGTGTCCGAATAGAGTCGCAAGAACTTCCCATTTCCAATCAGAATAAAATAAAATGAAAGAATCTATAGTTTTGTTTTCTCTTGTAGCCCATATCTGGTGAACTCCCATACGATATGAATGGAGAGACAAGAATCACACGAGCTGACTTTTGCAATTGACGCATGTTGAACTTAATTTCTAGGCTCTTGAATATCTATACCGCCCCAGAAATAAAAGAAGAAATACATAAATGGTCATCAAGTAACATCTCCATAATGAAATAACAAAATCCAAGATATCACACTACTAAAGCAGTTTGCTCCTGTCTCCGGCTCCATCCTTAAATCTTTCATCACTCGTACTCTTTAATGATCATCGGTGTGATTCGCTTGGTAATAAATTCTTAAGATTTCGATTCCATGCAAACCGAGGGGCCCTTAGGAGAACACTAGTTTGAAATAAATTTTAAAAGCATCGAGTGTTATCACGTTTCCAATCTAAAGCAACGACACAAAAGATTTTGTAATCTTGTAATCAACATCTAAACTTTAGTTTCTTTCGACATGCTTAGATTTGGAAATTCTCTGGGCCTAACCAACAAGCCCTATGGCCGATGGAACTGGTCAAGTCAAGCTCGATAACAACTTAGGACCGCATCAAAACACCCCGAAGTTGTTAGCAGGCACAGAAAAGCAGCGATGTATCGACTACTAGGGCATGTTTGCGAGTATAGGTTTTCTTTTTTCCTGTTGTCCTGTTGAAATGAAGGTTTTGATGGTTTCACTTGTATTCTCGATCGTAGATATTAGGATCCCTGGTTTTTTAAGGTAACAGTTTTGGAAAGCCTGCTTTGTCTGTTAAGTAAAGTGAAGGGCTAATACGAGAGACATTAAAAGGGGTGGGTGAAATAAAAAAATATTAATAACATTGCACGGCCCCTCTATTAATAACAAAACCCCGTGCCCAAAGCCCAATCCCTGAGCTCCCTTAAAAAAAAAAAGCACTACTCTTTTTTTAAGAGGAAAAATAAAAACGCTACTCTCTCGCCTTTTAATTCCACTAGACCATCACTTTTGTTCACTCTTTAATTGATCTTTTACTCGACTCAACCGGTAAAGAAAATCTACAATTTAATGTGTTTTTTTCGTGATTTGATATTATTTCACCCAACTGTTATTCGCACACGTCCATCCTTCATTTTGTGGAACTTAGCCACGACCCATGACCCACCGACGAGCAGAAGAAGGGAAAAAATGATAAAAAATCGGAATGAAAGATTTTCGCCGTACGTACCCGCAAGAATTCCGCAATTTCCAGTTTTCCTCCTCCCAGAGCGGAGGAAGACTGGAAAGCCGACTTTACCGCCGATGAGAGCAGCGGTAAAGCTGCAATTGCCAGTATTCCTCCTCTCTGAGCGGAGGAAAGCTGGAAAATCCAGCTTACCGCCGATGAGAGCAGCGGTAAACCCGCAAATTCCAGTTTTCCTCCCCTCAGAGCGGAGGAAAGCTGGAAAATCCACTCTGCCGCCCATGAGAGCAGCGGTAAAACTGCAATTGCCCCTTTTCCTCCTCTCAGGGTGGAGGAAAACTGGAAAATGCGAGTTTGCCGCCCATGCAAGCAGCGGTAAAGCTGCGTCGGTGTCCGAATAGAGTCGCAAGAACTTCCCATTTCCAATCAGAATAAAATAAAATGAAAGAATCTATAGTTTTGTTTTCTCTTGTAGCCCATATCTGGTGAACTCCCATACGATATGAATGGAGAGACAAGAATCACACGAGCTGACTTTTGCAATTGACGCATGTTGAACTTAATTTCTAGGCTCTTGAATATCTATACCGCCCCAGAAATAAAAGAAGAAATACATAAATGGTCATCAAGTAACATCTCCATAATGAAATAACAAAATCCAAGATATCACACTACTAAAGCAGTTTGCTCCTGTCTCCGGCTCCATCCTTAAATCTTTCATCACTCGTACTCTTTAATGATCATCGGTGTGATTCGCTTGGTAATAAATTCTTAAGATTTCGATTCCATGCAAACCGAGGGGCCCTTAGGAGAACACTAGTTTGAAATAAATTTTAAAAGCATCGAGTGTTATCACGTTTCCAATCTAAAGCAACGACACAAAAGATTTTGTAATCTTGTAATCAACATCTAAACTTTAGTTTCTTTCGACATGCTTAGATTTGGAAATTCTCTGGGCCTAACCAACAAGCCCTATGGCCGATGGAACTGGTCAAGTCAAGCTCGATAACAACTTAGGACCGCATCAAAACACCCCGAAGTTGTTAGCAGGCACAGAAAAGCAGCGATGTATCGACTACTAGGGCATGTTTGCGAGTATAGGTTTTCTTTTTTCCTGTTGTCCTGTTGAAATGAAGGTTTTGATGGTTTCACTTGTATTCTCGATCGTAGATATTAGGATCCCTGGTTTTTTAAGGTAACAGTTTTGGAAAGCCTGCTTTGTCTGTTAAGTAAAGTGAAGGGCTAATACGAGAGACATTAAAAGGGGTGGGTGAAATAAAAAAATATTAATAACATTGCACGGCCCCTCTATTAATAACAAAACCCCGTGCCCAAAGCCCAATCCCTGAGCTCCCTTAAAAAAAAAAAGCACTACTCTTTTTTTAAGAGGAAAAATAAAAACGCTACTCTCTCGCCTTTTAATTCCACTAGACCATCACTTTTGTTCACTCTTTAATTGATCTTTTACTCGACTCAACCGGTAAAGAAAATCTACAATTTAATGTGTTTTTTTCGTGATTTGATATTATTTCACCCAACTGTTATTCGCACACGTCCATCCTTCATTTTGTGGAACTTAGCCACGACCCATGACCCACCGACGAGCAGAAGAAGGGAAAAAATGATAAAAAATCGGAATGAAAGATTTTCGCCGTACGTACCCGCAAGAATTCCGCAATTTCCAGTTTTCCTCCTCCCAGAGCGGAGGAAGACTGGAAAGCCGACTTTACCGCCGATGAGAGCAGCGGTAAAGCTGCAATTGCCAGTATTCCTCCTCTCTGAGCGGAGGAAAGCTGGAAAATCCAGCTTACCGCCGATGAGAGCAGCGGTAAACCCGCAAATTCCAGTTTTCCTCCCCTCAGAGCGGAGGAAAGCTGGAAAATCCACTCTGCCGCCCATGAGAGCAGCGGTAAAACTGCAATTGCCCCTTTTCCTCCTCTCAGGGTGGAGGAAAACTGGAAAATGCGAGTTTGCCGCCCATGCAAGCAGCGGTAAAGCTGCGTCGGTGTCCGAATAGAGTCGCAAGAACTTCCCATTTCCAATCAGAATAAAATAAAATGAAAGAATCTATAGTTTTGTTTTCTCTTGTAGCCCATATCTGGTGAACTCCCATACGATATGAATGGAGAGACAAGAATCACACGAGCTGACTTTTGCAATTGACGCATGTTGAACTTAATTTCTAGGCTCTTGAATATCTATACCGCCCCAGAAATAAAAGAAGAAATACATAAATGGTCATCAAGTAACATCTCCATAATGAAATAACAAAATCCAAGATATCACACTACTAAAGCAGTTTGCTCCTGTCTCCGGCTCCATCCTTAAATCTTTCATCACTCGTACTCTTTAATGATCATCGGTGTGATTCGCTTGGTAATAAATTCTTAAGATTTCGATTCCATGCAAACCGAGGGGCCCTTAGGAGAACACTAGTTTGAAATAAATTTTAAAAGCATCGAGTGTTATCACGTTTCCAATCTAAAGCAACGACACAAAAGATTTTGTAATCTTGTAATCAACATCTAAACTTTAGTTTCTTTCGACATGCTTAGATTTGGAAATTCTCTGGGCCTAACCAACAAGCCCTATGGCCGATGGAACTGGTCAAGTCAAGCTCGATAACAACTTAGGACCGCATCAAAACACCCCGAAGTTGTTAGCAGGCACAGAAAAGCAGCGATGTATCGACTACTAGGGCATGTTTGCGAGTATAGGTTTTCTTTTTTCCTGTTGTCCTGTTGAAATGAAGGTTTTGATGGTTTCACTTGTATTCTCGATCGTAGATATTAGGATCCCTGGTTTTTTAAGGTAACAGTTTTGGAAAGCCTGCTTTGTCTGTTAAGTAAAGTGAAGGGCTAATACGAGAGACATTAAAAGGGGTGGGTGAAATAAAAAAATATTAATAACATTGCACGGCCCCTCTATTAATAACAAAACCCCGTGCCCAAAGCCCAATCCCTGAGCTCCCTTAAAAAAAAAAAGCACTACTCTTTTTTTAAGAGGAAAAATAAAAACGCTACTCTCTCGCCTTTTAATTCCACTAGACCATCACTTTTGTTCACTCTTTAATTGATCTTTTACTCGACTCAACCGGTAAAGAAAATCTACAATTTAATGTGTTTTTTTCGTGATTTGATATTATTTCACCCAACTGTTATTCGCACACGTCCATCCTTCATTTTGTGGAACTTAGCCACGACCCATGACCCACCGACGAGCAGAAGAAGGGAAAAAATGATAAAAAATCGGAATGAAAGATTTTCGCCGTACGTACCCGCAAGAATTCCGCAATTTCCAGTTTTCCTCCTCCCAGAGCGGAGGAAGACTGGAAAGCCGACTTTACCGCCGATGAGAGCAGCGGTAAAGCTGCAATTGCCAGTATTCCTCCTCTCTGAGCGGAGGAAAGCTGGAAAATCCAGCTTACCGCCGATGAGAGCAGCGGTAAACCCGCAAATTCCAGTTTTCCTCCCCTCAGAGCGGAGGAAAGCTGGAAAATCCACTCTGCCGCCCATGAGAGCAGCGGTAAAACTGCAATTGCCCCTTTTCCTCCTCTCAGGGTGGAGGAAAACTGGAAAATGCGAGTTTGCCGCCCATGCAAGCAGCGGTAAAGCTGCGTCGGTGTCCGAATAGAGTCGCAAGAACTTCCCATTTCCAATCAGAATAAAATAAAATGAAAGAATCTATAGTTTTGTTTTCTCTTGTAGCCCATATCTGGTGAACTCCCATACGATATGAATGGAGAGACAAGAATCACACGAGCTGACTTTTGCAATTGACGCATGTTGAACTTAATTTCTAGGCTCTTGAATATCTATACCGCCCCAGAAATAAAAGAAGAAATACATAAATGGTCATCAAGTAACATCTCCATAATGAAATAACAAAATCCAAGATATCACACTACTAAAGCAGTTTGCTCCTGTCTCCGGCTCCATCCTTAAATCTTTCATCACTCGTACTCTTTAATGATCATCGGTGTGATTCGCTTGGTAATAAATTCTTAAGATTTCGATTCCATGCAAACCGAGGGGCCCTTAGGAGAACACTAGTTTGAAATAAATTTTAAAAGCATCGAGTGTTATCACGTTTCCAATCTAAAGCAACGACACAAAAGATTTTGTAATCTTGTAATCAACATCTAAACTTTAGTTTCTTTCGACATGCTTAGATTTGGAAATTCTCTGGGCCTAACCAACAAGCCCTATGGCCGATGGAACTGGTCAAGTCAAGCTCGATAACAACTTAGGACCGCATCAAAACACCCCGAAGTTGTTAGCAGGCACAGAAAAGCAGCGATGTATCGACTACTAGGGCATGTTTGCGAGTATAGGTTTTCTTTTTTCCTGTTGTCCTGTTGAAATGAAGGTTTTGATGGTTTCACTTGTATTCTCGATCGTAGATATTAGGATCCCTGGTTTTTTAAGGTAACAGTTTTGGAAAGCCTGCTTTGTCTGTTAAGTAAAGTGAAGGGCTAATACGAGAGACATTAAAAGGGGTGGGTGAAATAAAAAAATATTAATAACATTGCACGGCCCCTCTATTAATAACAAAACCCCGTGCCCAAAGCCCAATCCCTGAGCTCCCTTAAAAAAAAAAAGCACTACTCTTTTTTTAAGAGGAAAAATAAAAACGCTACTCTCTCGCCTTTTAATTCCACTAGACCATCACTTTTGTTCACTCTTTAATTGATCTTTTACTCGACTCAACCGGTAAAGAAAATCTACAATTTAATGTGTTTTTTTCGTGATTTGATATTATTTCACCCAACTGTTATTCGCACACGTCCATCCTTCATTTTGTGGAACTTAGCCACGACCCATGACCCACCGACGAGCAGAAGAAGGGAAAAAATGATAAAAAATCGGAATGAAAGATTTTCGCCGTACGTACCCGCAAGAATTCCGCAATTTCCAGTTTTCCTCCTCCCAGAGCGGAGGAAGACTGGAAAGCCGACTTTACCGCCGATGAGAGCAGCGGTAAAGCTGCAATTGCCAGTATTCCTCCTCTCTGAGCGGAGGAAAGCTGGAAAATCCAGCTTACCGCCGATGAGAGCAGCGGTAAACCCGCAAATTCCAGTTTTCCTCCCCTCAGAGCGGAGGAAAGCTGGAAAATCCACTCTGCCGCCCATGAGAGCAGCGGTAAAACTGCAATTGCCCCTTTTCCTCCTCTCAGGGTGGAGGAAAACTGGAAAATGCGAGTTTGCCGCCCATGCAAGCAGCGGTAAAGCTGCGTCGGTGTCCGAATAGAGTCGCAAGAACTTCCCATTTCCAATCAGAATAAAATAAAATGAAAGAATCTATAGTTTTGTTTTCTCTTGTAGCCCATATCTGGTGAACTCCCATACGATATGAATGGAGAGACAAGAATCACACGAGCTGACTTTTGCAATTGACGCATGTTGAACTTAATTTCTAGGCTCTTGAATATCTATACCGCCCCAGAAATAAAAGAAGAAATACATAAATGGTCATCAAGTAACATCTCCATAATGAAATAACAAAATCCAAGATATCACACTACTAAAGCAGTTTGCTCCTGTCTCCGGCTCCATCCTTAAATCTTTCATCACTCGTACTCTTTAATGATCATCGGTGTGATTCGCTTGGTAATAAATTCTTAAGATTTCGATTCCATGCAAACCGAGGGGCCCTTAGGAGAACACTAGTTTGAAATAAATTTTAAAAGCATCGAGTGTTATCACGTTTCCAATCTAAAGCAACGACACAAAAGATTTTGTAATCTTGTAATCAACATCTAAACTTTAGTTTCTTTCGACATGCTTAGATTTGGAAATTCTCTGGGCCTAACCAACAAGCCCTATGGCCGATGGAACTGGTCAAGTCAAGCTCGATAACAACTTAGGACCGCATCAAAACACCCCGAAGTTGTTAGCAGGCACAGAAAAGCAGCGATGTATCGACTACTAGGGCATGTTTGCGAGTATAGGTTTTCTTTTTTCCTGTTGTCCTGTTGAAATGAAGGTTTTGATGGTTTCACTTGTATTCTCGATCGTAGATATTAGGATCCCTGGTTTTTTAAGGTAACAGTTTTGGAAAGCCTGCTTTGTCTGTTAAGTAAAGTGAAGGGCTAATACGAGAGACATTAAAAGGGGTGGGTGAAATAAAAAAATATTAATAACATTGCACGGCCCCTCTATTAATAACAAAACCCCGTGCCCAAAGCCCAATCCCTGAGCTCCCTTAAAAAAAAAAAGCACTACTCTTTTTTTAAGAGGAAAAATAAAAACGCTACTCTCTCGCCTTTTAATTCCACTAGACCATCACTTTTGTTCACTCTTTAATTGATCTTTTACTCGACTCAACCGGTAAAGAAAATCTACAATTTAATGTGTTTTTTTCGTGATTTGATATTATTTCACCCAACTGTTATTCGCACACGTCCATCCTTCATTTTGTGGAACTTAGCCACGACCCATGACCCACCGACGAGCAGAAGAAGGGAAAAAATGATAAAAAATCGGAATGAAAGATTTTCGCCGTACGTACCCGCAAGAATTCCGCAATTTCCAGTTTTCCTCCTCCCAGAGCGGAGGAAGACTGGAAAGCCGACTTTACCGCCGATGAGAGCAGCGGTAAAGCTGCAATTGCCAGTATTCCTCCTCTCTGAGCGGAGGAAAGCTGGAAAATCCAGCTTACCGCCGATGAGAGCAGCGGTAAACCCGCAAATTCCAGTTTTCCTCCCCTCAGAGCGGAGGAAAGCTGGAAAATCCACTCTGCCGCCCATGAGAGCAGCGGTAAAACTGCAATTGCCCCTTTTCCTCCTCTCAGGGTGGAGGAAAACTGGAAAATGCGAGTTTGCCGCCCATGCAAGCAGCGGTAAAGCTGCGTCGGTGTCCGAATAGAGTCGCAAGAACTTCCCATTTCCAATCAGAATAAAATAAAATGAAAGAATCTATAGTTTTGTTTTCTCTTGTAGCCCATATCTGGTGAACTCCCATACGATATGAATGGAGAGACAAGAATCACACGAGCTGACTTTTGCAATTGACGCATGTTGAACTTAATTTCTAGGCTCTTGAATATCTATACCGCCCCAGAAATAAAAGAAGAAATACATAAATGGTCATCAAGTAACATCTCCATAATGAAATAACAAAATCCAAGATATCACACTACTAAAGCAGTTTGCTCCTGTCTCCGGCTCCATCCTTAAATCTTTCATCACTCGTACTCTTTAATGATCATCGGTGTGATTCGCTTGGTAATAAATTCTTAAGATTTCGATTCCATGCAAACCGAGGGGCCCTTAGGAGAACACTAGTTTGAAATAAATTTTAAAAGCATCGAGTGTTATCACGTTTCCAATCTAAAGCAACGACACAAAAGATTTTGTAATCTTGTAATCAACATCTAAACTTTAGTTTCTTTCGACATGCTTAGATTTGGAAATTCTCTGGGCCTAACCAACAAGCCCTATGGCCGATGGAACTGGTCAAGTCAAGCTCGATAACAACTTAGGACCGCATCAAAACACCCCGAAGTTGTTAGCAGGCACAGAAAAGCAGCGATGTATCGACTACTAGGGCATGTTTGCGAGTATAGGTTTTCTTTTTTCCTGTTGTCCTGTTGAAATGAAGGTTTTGATGGTTTCACTTGTATTCTCGATCGTAGATATTAGGATCCCTGGTTTTTTAAGGTAACAGTTTTGGAAAGCCTGCTTTGTCTGTTAAGTAAAGTGAAGGGCTAATACGAGAGACATTAAAAGGGGTGGGTGAAATAAAAAAATATTAATAACATTGCACGGCCCCTCTATTAATAACAAAACCCCGTGCCCAAAGCCCAATCCCTGAGCTCCCTTAAAAAAAAAAAGCACTACTCTTTTTTTAAGAGGAAAAATAAAAACGCTACTCTCTCGCCTTTTAATTCCACTAGACCATCACTTTTGTTCACTCTTTAATTGATCTTTTACTCGACTCAACCGGTAAAGAAAATCTACAATTTAATGTGTTTTTTTCGTGATTTGATATTATTTCACCCAACTGTTATTCGCACACGTCCATCCTTCATTTTGTGGAACTTAGCCACGACCCATGACCCACCGACGAGCAGAAGAAGGGAAAAAATGATAAAAAATCGGAATGAAAGATTTTCGCCGTACGTACCCGCAAGAATTCCGCAATTTCCAGTTTTCCTCCTCCCAGAGCGGAGGAAGACTGGAAAGCCGACTTTACCGCCGATGAGAGCAGCGGTAAAGCTGCAATTGCCAGTATTCCTCCTCTCTGAGCGGAGGAAAGCTGGAAAATCCAGCTTACCGCCGATGAGAGCAGCGGTAAACCCGCAAATTCCAGTTTTCCTCCCCTCAGAGCGGAGGAAAGCTGGAAAATCCACTCTGCCGCCCATGAGAGCAGCGGTAAAACTGCAATTGCCCCTTTTCCTCCTCTCAGGGTGGAGGAAAACTGGAAAATGCGAGTTTGCCGCCCATGCAAGCAGCGGTAAAGCTGCGTCGGTGTCCGAATAGAGTCGCAAGAACTTCCCATTTCCAATCAGAATAAAATAAAATGAAAGAATCTATAGTTTTGTTTTCTCTTGTAGCCCATATCTGGTGAACTCCCATACGATATGAATGGAGAGACAAGAATCACACGAGCTGACTTTTGCAATTGACGCATGTTGAACTTAATTTCTAGGCTCTTGAATATCTATACCGCCCCAGAAATAAAAGAAGAAATACATAAATGGTCATCAAGTAACATCTCCATAATGAAATAACAAAATCCAAGATATCACACTACTAAAGCAGTTTGCTCCTGTCTCCGGCTCCATCCTTAAATCTTTCATCACTCGTACTCTTTAATGATCATCGGTGTGATTCGCTTGGTAATAAATTCTTAAGATTTCGATTCCATGCAAACCGAGGGGCCCTTAGGAGAACACTAGTTTGAAATAAATTTTAAAAGCATCGAGTGTTATCACGTTTCCAATCTAAAGCAACGACACAAAAGATTTTGTAATCTTGTAATCAACATCTAAACTTTAGTTTCTTTCGACATGCTTAGATTTGGAAATTCTCTGGGCCTAACCAACAAGCCCTATGGCCGATGGAACTGGTCAAGTCAAGCTCGATAACAACTTAGGACCGCATCAAAACACCCCGAAGTTGTTAGCAGGCACAGAAAAGCAGCGATGTATCGACTACTAGGGCATGTTTGCGAGTATAGGTTTTCTTTTTTCCTGTTGTCCTGTTGAAATGAAGGTTTTGATGGTTTCACTTGTATTCTCGATCGTAGATATTAGGATCCCTGGTTTTTTAAGGTAACAGTTTTGGAAAGCCTGCTTTGTCTGTTAAGTAAAGTGAAGGGCTAATACGAGAGACATTAAAAGGGGTGGGTGAAATAAAAAAATATTAATAACATTGCACGGCCCCTCTATTAATAACAAAACCCCGTGCCCAAAGCCCAATCCCTGAGCTCCCTTAAAAAAAAAAAGCACTACTCTTTTTTTAAGAGGAAAAATAAAAACGCTACTCTCTCGCCTTTTAATTCCACTAGACCATCACTTTTGTTCACTCTTTAATTGATCTTTTACTCGACTCAACCGGTAAAGAAAATCTACAATTTAATGTGTTTTTTTCGTGATTTGATATTATTTCACCCAACTGTTATTCGCACACGTCCATCCTTCATTTTGTGGAACTTAGCCACGACCCATGACCCACCGACGAGCAGAAGAAGGGAAAAAATGATAAAAAATCGGAATGAAAGATTTTCGCCGTACGTACCCGCAAGAATTCCGCAATTTCCAGTTTTCCTCCTCCCAGAGCGGAGGAAGACTGGAAAGCCGACTTTACCGCCGATGAGAGCAGCGGTAAAGCTGCAATTGCCAGTATTCCTCCTCTCTGAGCGGAGGAAAGCTGGAAAATCCAGCTTACCGCCGATGAGAGCAGCGGTAAACCCGCAAATTCCAGTTTTCCTCCCCTCAGAGCGGAGGAAAGCTGGAAAATCCACTCTGCCGCCCATGAGAGCAGCGGTAAAACTGCAATTGCCCCTTTTCCTCCTCTCAGGGTGGAGGAAAACTGGAAAATGCGAGTTTGCCGCCCATGCAAGCAGCGGTAAAGCTGCGTCGGTGTCCGAATAGAGTCGCAAGAACTTCCCATTTCCAATCAGAATAAAATAAAATGAAAGAATCTATAGTTTTGTTTTCTCTTGTAGCCCATATCTGGTGAACTCCCATACGATATGAATGGAGAGACAAGAATCACACGAGCTGACTTTTGCAATTGACGCATGTTGAACTTAATTTCTAGGCTCTTGAATATCTATACCGCCCCAGAAATAAAAGAAGAAATACATAAATGGTCATCAAGTAACATCTCCATAATGAAATAACAAAATCCAAGATATCACACTACTAAAGCAGTTTGCTCCTGTCTCCGGCTCCATCCTTAAATCTTTCATCACTCGTACTCTTTAATGATCATCGGTGTGATTCGCTTGGTAATAAATTCTTAAGATTTCGATTCCATGCAAACCGAGGGGCCCTTAGGAGAACACTAGTTTGAAATAAATTTTAAAAGCATCGAGTGTTATCACGTTTCCAATCTAAAGCAACGACACAAAAGATTTTGTAATCTTGTAATCAACATCTAAACTTTAGTTTCTTTCGACATGCTTAGATTTGGAAATTCTCTGGGCCTAACCAACAAGCCCTATGGCCGATGGAACTGGTCAAGTCAAGCTCGATAACAACTTAGGACCGCATCAAAACACCCCGAAGTTGTTAGCAGGCACAGAAAAGCAGCGATGTATCGACTACTAGGGCATGTTTGCGAGTATAGGTTTTCTTTTTTCCTGTTGTCCTGTTGAAATGAAGGTTTTGATGGTTTCACTTGTATTCTCGATCGTAGATATTAGGATCCCTGGTTTTTTAAGGTAACAGTTTTGGAAAGCCTGCTTTGTCTGTTAAGTAAAGTGAAGGGCTAATACGAGAGACATTAAAAGGGGTGGGTGAAATAAAAAAATATTAATAACATTGCACGGCCCCTCTATTAATAACAAAACCCCGTGCCCAAAGCCCAATCCCTGAGCTCCCTTAAAAAAAAAAAGCACTACTCTTTTTTTAAGAGGAAAAATAAAAACGCTACTCTCTCGCCTTTTAATTCCACTAGACCATCACTTTTGTTCACTCTTTAATTGATCTTTTACTCGACTCAACCGGTAAAGAAAATCTACAATTTAATGTGTTTTTTTCGTGATTTGATATTATTTCACCCAACTGTTATTCGCACACGTCCATCCTTCATTTTGTGGAACTTAGCCACGACCCATGACCCACCGACGAGCAGAAGAAGGGAAAAAATGATAAAAAATCGGAATGAAAGATTTTCGCCGTACGTACCCGCAAGAATTCCGCAATTTCCAGTTTTCCTCCTCCCAGAGCGGAGGAAGACTGGAAAGCCGACTTTACCGCCGATGAGAGCAGCGGTAAAGCTGCAATTGCCAGTATTCCTCCTCTCTGAGCGGAGGAAAGCTGGAAAATCCAGCTTACCGCCGATGAGAGCAGCGGTAAACCCGCAAATTCCAGTTTTCCTCCCCTCAGAGCGGAGGAAAGCTGGAAAATCCACTCTGCCGCCCATGAGAGCAGCGGTAAAACTGCAATTGCCCCTTTTCCTCCTCTCAGGGTGGAGGAAAACTGGAAAATGCGAGTTTGCCGCCCATGCAAGCAGCGGTAAAGCTGCGTCGGTGTCCGAATAGAGTCGCAAGAACTTCCCATTTCCAATCAGAATAAAATAAAATGAAAGAATCTATAGTTTTGTTTTCTCTTGTAGCCCATATCTGGTGAACTCCCATACGATATGAATGGAGAGACAAGAATCACACGAGCTGACTTTTGCAATTGACGCATGTTGAACTTAATTTCTAGGCTCTTGAATATCTATACCGCCCCAGAAATAAAAGAAGAAATACATAAATGGTCATCAAGTAACATCTCCATAATGAAATAACAAAATCCAAGATATCACACTACTAAAGCAGTTTGCTCCTGTCTCCGGCTCCATCCTTAAATCTTTCATCACTCGTACTCTTTAATGATCATCGGTGTGATTCGCTTGGTAATAAATTCTTAAGATTTCGATTCCATGCAAACCGAGGGGCCCTTAGGAGAACACTAGTTTGAAATAAATTTTAAAAGCATCGAGTGTTATCACGTTTCCAATCTAAAGCAACGACACAAAAGATTTTGTAATCTTGTAATCAACATCTAAACTTTAGTTTCTTTCGACATGCTTAGATTTGGAAATTCTCTGGGCCTAACCAACAAGCCCTATGGCCGATGGAACTGGTCAAGTCAAGCTCGATAACAACTTAGGACCGCATCAAAACACCCCGAAGTTGTTAGCAGGCACAGAAAAGCAGCGATGTATCGACTACTAGGGCATGTTTGCGAGTATAGGTTTTCTTTTTTCCTGTTGTCCTGTTGAAATGAAGGTTTTGATGGTTTCACTTGTATTCTCGATCGTAGATATTAGGATCCCTGGTTTTTTAAGGTAACAGTTTTGGAAAGCCTGCTTTGTCTGTTAAGTAAAGTGAAGGGCTAATACGAGAGACATTAAAAGGGGTGGGTGAAATAAAAAAATATTAATAACATTGCACGGCCCCTCTATTAATAACAAAACCCCGTGCCCAAAGCCCAATCCCTGAGCTCCCTTAAAAAAAAAAAGCACTACTCTTTTTTTAAGAGGAAAAATAAAAACGCTACTCTCTCGCCTTTTAATTCCACTAGACCATCACTTTTGTTCACTCTTTAATTGATCTTTTACTCGACTCAACCGGTAAAGAAAATCTACAATTTAATGTGTTTTTTTCGTGATTTGATATTATTTCACCCAACTGTTATTCGCACACGTCCATCCTTCATTTTGTGGAACTTAGCCACGACCCATGACCCACCGACGAGCAGAAGAAGGGAAAAAATGATAAAAAATCGGAATGAAAGATTTTCGCCGTACGTACCCGCAAGAATTCCGCAATTTCCAGTTTTCCTCCTCCCAGAGCGGAGGAAGACTGGAAAGCCGACTTTACCGCCGATGAGAGCAGCGGTAAAGCTGCAATTGCCAGTATTCCTCCTCTCTGAGCGGAGGAAAGCTGGAAAATCCAGCTTACCGCCGATGAGAGCAGCGGTAAACCCGCAAATTCCAGTTTTCCTCCCCTCAGAGCGGAGGAAAGCTGGAAAATCCACTCTGCCGCCCATGAGAGCAGCGGTAAAGCTGCAATTGCCCCTTTTCCTCCTCTCAGGGTGGAGGAAAACTGGAAAATGCGAGTTTGCCGCCCATGCAAGCAGCGGTAAAGCTGCGTCGGTGTCCGAATAGAGTCGCAAGAACTTCCCATTTCCAATCAGAATAAAATAAAATGAAAGAATCTATAGTTTTGTTTTCTCTTGTAGCCCATATCTGGTGAACTCCCATACGATATGAATGGAGAGACAAGAATCACACGAGCTGACTTTTGCAATTGACGCATGTTGAACTTAATTTCTAGGCTCTTGAATATCTATACCGCCCCAGAAATAAAAGAAGAAATACATAAATGGTCATCAAGTAACATCTCCATAATGAAATAACAAAATCCAAGATATCACACTACTAAAGCAGTTTGCTCCTGTCTCCGGCTCCATCCTTAAATCTTTCATCACTCGTACTCTTTAATGATCATCGGTGTGATTCGCTTGGTAATAAATTCTTAAGATTTCGATTCCATGCAAACCGAGGGGCCCTTAGGAGAACACTAGTTTGAAATAAATTTTAAAAGCATCGAGTGTTATCACGTTTCCAATCTAAAGCAACGACACAAAAGATTTTGTAATCTTGTAATCAACATCTAAACTTTAGTTTCTTTCGACATGCTTAGATTTGGAAATTCTCTGGGCCTAACCAACAAGCCCTATGGCCGATGGAACTGGTCAAGTCAAGCTCGATAACAACTTAGGACCGCATCAAAACACCCCGAAGTTGTTAGCAGGCACAGAAAAGCAGCGATGTATCGACTACTAGGGCATGTTTGCGAGTATAGGTTTTCTTTTTTCCTGTTGTCCTGTTGAAATGAAGGTTTTGATGGTTTCACTTGTATTCTCGATCGTAGATATTAGGATCCCTGGTTTTTTAAGGTAACAGTTTTGGAAAGCCTGCTTTGTCTGTTAAGTAAAGTGAAGGGCTAATACGAGAGACATTAAAAGGGGTGGGTGAAATAAAAAAATATTAATAACATTGCACGGCCCCTCTATTAATAACAAAACCCCGTGCCCAAAGCCCAATCCCTGAGCTCCCTTAAAAAAAAAAAGCACTACTCTTTTTTTAAGAGGAAAAATAAAAACGCTACTCTCTCGCCATTTAATTCCACTAGACCATCACTTTTGTTCACTCTTTAATTGATCTTTTACTCGACTCAACCGGTAAAGAAAATCTACAATTTAATGTGTTTTTTTCGTGATTTGATATTATTTCACCCAACTGTTATTCACACACGTCCATCCTTCATTTTGTGGAACTTAGCCACGACCCATGACCCACCGACGAGCAGAAGAAGGGAAAAAATGATAAATAATCGGAATGAAAGATTTTCGCCGTACGTACCCGCAAGAATTCCGCAATTTCCAGTTTTCCTCCTCCCAGAGCGGAGGAAGACTGGAAAGCCGACTTTACCGCCGATGAGAGCAGCGGTAAAGCTGCAATTGCCAGTATTCCTCCTCTCTGAGCGGAGGAAAGCTGGAAAATCCAGCTTACCGCCGATGAGAGCAGCGGTAAACCCGCAAATTCCAGTTTTCCTCCCCTCAGAGCGGAGGAAAGCTGGAAAATCCACTCTGCCGCCCATGAGAGCAGCGGTAAAGCTGCAATTGCCCCTTTTCCTCCTCTCAGGGTGGAGGAAAACTGGAAAATGCGAGTTTGCCGCCCATGCAAGCAGCGGTAAAGCTGCGTCGGTGTCCGAATAGAGTCGCAAGAACTTCCCATTTCCAATCAGAATAAAATAAAATGAAAGAATCTATAGTTTTGTTTTCTCTTGTAGCCCATATCTGGTGAACTCCCATACGATATGAATGGAGAGACAAGAATCACACGAGCTGACTTTTGCAATTGACGCATGTTGAACTTAATTTCTAGGCTCTTGAATATCTATACCGCCCCAGAAATAAAAGAAGAAATACATAAATGGTCATCAAGTAACATCTCCATAATGAAATAACAAAATCCAAGATATCACACTACTAAAGCAGTTTGCTCCTGTCTCCGGCTCCATCCTTAAATCTTTCATCACTCGTACTCTTTAATGATCATCGGTGTGATTCGCTTGGTAATAAATTCTTAAGATTTCGATTCCATGCAAACCGAGGGGCCCTTAGGAGAACACTAGTTTGAAATAAATTTTAAAAGCATCGAGTGTTATCACGTTTCCAATCTAAAGCAACGACACAAAAGATTTTGTAATCTTGTAATCAACATCTAAACTTTAGTTTCTTTCGACATGCTTAGATTTGGAAATTCTCTGGGCCTAACCAACAAGCCCTATGGCCGATGGAACTGGTCAAGTCAAGCTCGATAACAACTTAGGACCGCATCAAAACACCCCGAAGTTGTTAGCAGGCACAGAAAAGCAGCGATGTATCGACTACTAGGGCATGTTTGCGAGTATAGGTTTTCTTTTTTCCTGTTGTCCTGTTGAAATGAAGGTTTTGATGGTTTCACTTGTATTCTCGATCGTAGATATTAGGATCCCTGGTTTTTTAAGGTAACAGTTTTGGAAAGCCTGCTTTGTCTGTTAAGTAAAGTGAAGGGCTAATACGAGAGACATTAAAAGGGGTGGGTGAAATAAAAAAATATTAATAACATTGCACGGCCCCTCTATTAATAACAAAACCCCGTGCCCAAAGCCCAATCCCTGAGCTCCCTTAAAAAAAAAAAAGCACTACTCTTTTTTTAAGAGGAAAAATAAAAACGCTACTCTCTCGCCTTTTAATTCCACTAGACCATCACTTTTGTTCACTCTTTAATTGATCTTTTACTCGACTCAACCGGTAAAGAAAATCTACAATTTAATGTGTTTTTTTCGTGATTTGATATTATTTCACCCAACTGTTATTCACACACGTCCATCCTTCATTTTGTGGAACTTAGCCACGACCCATGACCCACCGACGAGCAGAAGAAGGGAAAACATGATAAATAATCGGAATGAAAGATTTTCGCCGTACGTACCCGCAAGAATTCCGCAATTTCCAGTTTTCCTCCTCCCAGAGCGGAGGAAGACTGGAAAGCCGACTTTACCGCCGATGAGAGCAGCGGTAAAGCTGCAATTGCCAGTATTCCTCCTCTCTGAGCGGAGGAAAGCTGGAAAATCCAGCTTACCGCCGATGAGAGCAGCGGTAAACCCGCAAATTCCAGTTTTCCTCCCCTCAGAGCGGAGGAAAGCTGGAAAATCCACTCTGCCGCCCATGAGAGCAGCGGTAAAGCTGCAATTGCCCCTTTTCCTCCTCTCAGGGTGGAGGAAAACTGGAAAATGCGAGTTTGCCGCCCATGCAAGCAGCGGTAAAGCTGCGTCGGTGTCCGAATAGAGTCGCAAGAACTTCCCATTTCCAATCAGAATAAAATAAAATGAAAGAATCTATAGTTTTGTTTTCTCTTGTAGCCCATATCTGGTGAACTCCCATACGATATGAATGGAGAGACAAGAATCACACGAGCTGACTTTTGCAATTGACGCATGTTGAACTTAATTTCTAGGCTCTTGAATATCTATACCGCCCCAGAAATAAAAGAAGAAATACATAAATGGTCATCAAGTAACATCTCCATAATGAAATAACAAAATCCAAGATATCACACTACTAAAGCAGTTTGCTCCTGTCTCCGGCTCCATCCTTAAATCTTTCATCACTCGTACTCTTTAATGATCATCGGTGTGATTCGCTTGGTAATAAATTCTTAAGATTTCGATTCCATGCAAACCGAGGGGCCCTTAGGAGAACACTAGTTTGAAATAAATTTTAAAAGCATCGAGTGTTATCACGTTTCCAATCTAAAGCAACGACACAAAAGATTTTGTAATCTTGTAATCAACATCTAAACTTTAGTTTCTTTCGACATGCTTAGATTTGGAAATTCTCTGGGCCTAACCAACAAGCCCTATGGCCGATGGAACTGGTCAAGTCAAGCTCGATAACAACTTAGGACCGCATCAAAACACCCCGAAGTTGTTAGCAGGCACAGAAAAGCAGCGATGTATCGACTACTAGGGCATGTTTGCGAGTATAGGTTTTCTTTTTTCCTGTTGTCCTGTTGAAATGAAGGTTTTGATGGTTTCACTTGTATTCTCGATCGTAGATATTAGGATCCCTGGTTTTTTAAGGTAACAGTTTTGGAAAGCCTGCTTTGTCTGTTAAGTAAAGTGAAGGGCTAATACGAGAGACATTAAAAGGGGTGGGTGAAATAAAAAAATATTAATAACATTGCACGGCCCCTCTATTAATAACAAAACCCCGTGCCCAAAGCCCAATCCCTGAGCTCCCTTAAAAAAAAAAAAGCACTACTCTTTTTTTAAGAGGAAAAATAAAAACGCTACTCTCTCGCCTTTTAATTCCACTAGACCATCACTTTTGTTCACTCTTTAATTGATCTTTTACTCGACTCAACCGGTAAAGAAAATCTACAATTTAATGTGTTTTTTTCGTGATTTGATATTATTTCACCCAACTGTTATTCACACACGTCCATCCTTCATTTTGTGGAACTAAGCCACGACCCATGACCCACCGACGAGCAGAAGAAGGGAAAAAATGATAAATAATCGGAATGAAAGATTTTCGCCGTACGTACCCGCAAGAATTCCGCAATTTCCAGTTTTCCTCCTCCCAGAGCGGAGGAAGACTGGAAAGCCGACTTTACCGCCGATGAGAGCAGCGGTAAAGCTGCAATTGCCAGTATTCCTCCTCTCTGAGCGGAGGAAAGCTGGAAAATCCAGCTTACCGCCGATGAGAGCAGCGGTAAACCCGCAAATTCCAGTTTTCCTCCCCTCAGAGCGGAGGAAAGCTGGAAAATCCACTCTGCCGCCCATGAGAGCAGCGGTAAAGCTGCAATTGCCCCTTTTCCTCCTCTCAGGGTGGAGGAAAACTGGAAAATGCGAGTTTGCCGCCCATGCAAGCAGCGGTAAAGCTGCGTCGGTGTCCGAATAGAGTCGCAAGAACTTCCCATTTCCAATCAGAATAAAATAAAATGAAAGAATCTATAGTTTTGTTTTCTCTTGTAGCCCATATCTGGTGAACTCCCATACGATATGAATGGAGAGACAAGAATCACACGAGCTGACTTTTGCAATTGACGCATGTTGAACTTAATTTCTAGGCTCTTGAATATCTATACCGCCCCAGAAATAAAAGAAGAAATACATAAATGGTCATCAAGTAACATCTCCATAATGAAATAACAAAATCCAAGATATCACACTACTAAAGCAGTTTGCTCCTGTCTCCGGCTCCATCCTTAAATCTTTCATCACTCGTACTCTTTAATGATCATCGGTGTGATTCGCTTGGTAATAAATTCTTAAGATTTCGATTCCATGCAAACCGAGGGGCCCTTAGGAGAACACTAGTTTGAAATAAATTTTAAAAGCATCGAGTGTTATCACGTTTCCAATCTAAAGCAACGACACAAAAGATTTTGTAATCTTGTAATCAACATCTAAACTTTAGTTTCTTTCGACATGCTTAGATTTGGAAATTCTCTGGGCCTAACCAACAAGCCCTATGGCCGATGGAACTGGTCAAGTCAAGCTCGATAACAACTTAGGACCGCATCAAAACACCCCGAAGTTGTTAGCAGGCACAGAAAAGCAGCGATGTATCGACTACTAGGGCATGTTTGCGAGTATAGGTTTTCTTTTTTCCTGTTGTCCTGTTGAAATGAAGGTTTTGATGGTTTCACTTGTATTCTCGATCGTAGATATTAGGATCCCTGGTTTTTTAAGGTAACAGTTTTGGAAAGCCTGCTTTGTCTGTTAAGTAAAGTGAAGGGCTAATACGAGAGACATTAAAAGGGGTGGGTGAAATAAAAAAATATTAATAACATTGCACGGCCCCTCTATTAATAACAAAACCCCGTGCCCAAAGCCCAATCCCTGAGCTCCCTTAAAAAAAAAAAAGCACTACTCTTTTTTTAAGAGGAAAAATAAAAACGCTACTCTCTCGCCTTTTAATTCCACTAGACCATCACTTTTGTTCACTCTTTAATTGATCTTTTACTCGACTCAACCGGTAAAGAAAATCTACAATTTAATGTGTTTTTTTCGTGATTTGATATTATTTCACCCAACTGTTATTCACACACGTCCATCCTTCATTTTGTGGAACTTAGCCACGACCCATGACCCACCGACGAGCAGAAGAAGGGAAAACATGATAAATAATCGGAATGAAAGATTTTCGCCGTACGTACCCGCAAGAATTCCGCAATTTCCAGTTTTCCTCCTCCCAGAGCGGAGGAAGACTGGAAAGCCGACTTTACCGCCGATGAGAGCAGCGGTAAAGCTGCAATTGCCAGTATTCCTCCTCTCTGAGCGGAGGAAAGCTGGAAAATCCAGCTTACCGCCGATGAGAGCAGCGGTAAACCCGCAAATTCCAGTTTTCCTCCCCTCAGAGCGGAGGAAAGCTGGAAAATCCACTCTGCCGCCCATGAGAGCAGCGGTAAAGCTGCAATTGCCCCTTTTCCTCCTCTCAGGGTGGAGGAAAACTGGAAAATGCGAGTTTGCCGCCCATGCAAGCAGCGGTAAAGCTGCGTCGGTGTCCGAATAGAGTCGCAAGAACTTCCCATTTCCAATCAGAATAAAATAAAATGAAAGAATCTATAGTTTTGTTTTCTCTTGTAGCCCATATCTGGTGAACTCCCATACGATATGAATGGAGAGACAAGAATCACACGAGCTGACTTTTGCAATTGACGCATGTTGAACTTAATTTCTAGGCTCTTGAATATCTATACCGCCCCAGAAATAAAAGAAGAAATACATAAATGGTCATCAAGTAACATCTCCATAATGAAATAACAAAATCCAAGATATCACACTACTAAAGCAGTTTGCTCCTGTCTCCGGCTCCATCCTTAAATCTTTCATCACTCGTACTCTTTAATGATCATCGGTGTGATTCGCTTGGTAATAAATTCTTAAGATTTCGATTCCATGCAAACCGAGGGGCCCTTAGGAGAACACTAGTTTGAAATAAATTTTAAAAGCATCGAGTGTTATCACGTTTCCAATCTAAAGCAACGACACAAAAGATTTTGTAATCTTGTAATCAACATCTAAACTTTAGTTTCTTTCGACATGCTTAGATTTGGAAATTCTCTGGGCCTAACCAACAAGCCCTATGGCCGATGGAACTGGTCAAGTCAAGCTCGATAACAACTTAGGACCGCATCAAAACACCCCGAAGTTGTTAGCAGGCACAGAAAAGCAGCGATGTATCGACTACTAGGGCATGTTTGCGAGTATAGGTTTTCTTTTTTCCTGTTGTCCTGTTGAAATGAAGGTTTTGATGGTTTCACTTGTATTCTCGATCGTAGATATTAGGATCCCTGGTTTTTTAAGGTAACAGTTTTGGAAAGCCTGCTTTGTCTGTTAAGTAAAGTGAAGGGCTAATACGAGAGACATTAAAAGGGGTGGGTGAAATAAAAAAATATTAATAACATTGCACGGCCCCTCTATTAATAACAAAACCCCGTGCCCAAAGCCCAATCCCTGAGCTCCCTTAAAAAAAAAAGCACTACTCTTTTTTTAAGAGGAAAAATAAAAACGCTACTCTCTCGCCTTTTAATTCCACTACACCATCACTTTTGTTCACTCTTTAATTGATCTTTTACTCGACTCAACCGGTAAAGAAAATCTACAATTTAATGTGTTTTTTTCGTGATTTGATATTATTTCACCCAACTGTTATTCGCAAACGTCCATCCTTCATTTTGTGGAACTTAGCCACGACCCATGACCCACCGACGAGCAGAAGAAGGGAAAAAATGATAAAAAATCGGAATGAAAGATTTTCGCCGTACGTACCCGCAAGAATTCCGCAATTTCCAGTTTTCCTCCGCCCAGAGCGGAGGAAGACTGGAAAGCCGACTTTACCGCCGATGAGAGCAGCGGTAAAGCTGCAATTGCCAGTATTCCTCCTCTCTGAGCGGAGGAAAGCTGGAAAATCCAGCTTACCGCCGATGAGAGCAGCGGTAAACCCGCAAATTCCAGTTTTCCTCCCCTCAGAGCGGAGGAAAGCTGGAAAATCCACTCTGCCGCCCATGAGAGCAGCGGTAAAGCTGCAATTGCCCCTTTTCCTCCTCTCAGGGTGGAGGAAAACTGGAAAATGCGAGTTTGCCGCCCATGCAAGCAGCGGTAAAGCTGCGTCGGTGTCCGAATAGAGTCGCAAGAACTTCCCATTTCCAATCAGAATAAAATAAAATGAAAGAATCTATAGTTTTGTTTTCTCTTGTAGCCCATATCTGGTGAACTCCCATACGATATGAATGGAGAGACAAGAATCACACGAGCTGACTTTTGCAATTGACGCATGTTGAACTTAATTTCTAGGCTCTTGAATATCTATACCGCCCCAGAAATAAAAGAAGAAATACATAAATGGTCATCAAGTAACATCTCCATAATGAAATAACAAAATCCAAGATATCACACTACTAAAGCAGTTTGCTCCTGTCTCCGGCTCCATCCTTAAATCTTTCATCACTCGTACTCTTTAATGATCATCGGTGTGATTCGCTTGGTAATAAATTCTTAAGATTTCGATTCCATGCAAACGGAGGGGCCCTTAGGAGAACACTAGTTTGAAATAAATTTTAAAAGCATCGAGTGTTATCACGTTTCCAATCTAAAGCAACGACACAAAAGATTTTGTAATCTTGTAATCAACATCTAAACTTTAGTTTCTTTCGACATGCTTAGATTTGGAAATTCTCTGGGCCTAACCAACAAGCCCTATGGCCGATGGAACTGGTCAAGTCAAGCTCGATAACAACTTAGGACCGCATCAAAACACCCCGAAGTTGTTAGCAGGCACAGAAAAGCAGCGATGTATCGACTACTAGGGCATGTTTGCGAGTATAGGTTTTCTTTTTTCCTGTTGTCCTGTTGAAATGAAGGTTTTGATGGTTTCACTTGTATTCTCGATCGTAGATATTAGGATCCCTGGTTTTTTAAGGTAACAGTTTTGGAAAGCCTGCTTTGTCTGTTAAGTAAAGTGAAGGGCTAATACGAGAGACATTAAAAGGGGTGGGTGAAATAAAAAAATATTAATAACATTGCACGGCCCCTCTATTAATAACAAAACCCCGTGCCCAAAGCCCAATCCCTGAGCTCCCTTAAAAAAAAAAAGCACTACTCTTTTTTTAAGAGGAAAAATAAAAACGCTACTCTCTCGCCATTTAATTCCACTAGACCATCACTTTTGTTCACTCTTTAATTGATCTTTTACTCGACTCAACCGGTAAAGAAAAACTACAATTTAATGTGTTTTTTTCGTGATTTGATATTATTTCACCCAACTGTTATTCACACACGTCCATCCTTCATTTTGTGGAACTTAGCCACGACCCATGACCCACCGACGAGCAGAAGAAGGGAAAAAATGATAAATAATCGGAATGAAAGATTTTCGCCGTACGTACCCGCAAGAATTCCGCAATTTCCAGTTTTCCTCCTCCCAGAGCGGAGGAAGACTGGAAAGCCGACTTTACCGCCGATGAGAGCAGCGGTAAAGCTGCAATTGCCAGTATTCCTCCTCTCTGAGCGGAGGAAAGCTGGAAAATCCAGCTTACCGCCGATGAGAGCAGCGGTAAACCCGCAAATTCCAGTTTTCCTCCCCTCAGAGCGGAGGAAAGCTGGAAAATCCACTCTGCCGCCCATGAGAGCAGCGGTAAAGCTGCAATTGCCCCTTTTCCTCCTCTCAGGGTGGAGGAAAACTGGAAAATGCGAGTTTGCCGCCCATGCAAGCAGCGGTAAAGCTGCGTCGGTGTCCGAATAGAGTCGCAAGAACTTCCCATTTCCAATCAGAATAAAATAAAATGAAAGAATCTATAGTTTTGTTTTCTCTTGTAGCCCATATCTGGTGAACTCCCATACGATATGAATGGAGAGACAAGAATCACACGAGCTGACTTTTGCAATTGACGCATGTTGAACTTAATTTCTAGGCTCTTGAATATCTATACCGCCCCAGAAATAAAAGAAGAAATACATAAATGGTCATCAAGTAACATCTCCATAATGAAATAACAAAATCCAAGATATCACACTACTAAAGCAGTTTGCTCCTGTCTCCGGCTCCATCCTTAAATCTTTCATCACTCGTACTCTTTAATGATCATCGGTGTGATTCGCTTGGTAATAAATTCTTAAGATTTCGATTCCATGCAAACCGAGGGGCCCTTAGGAGAACACTAGTTTGAAATAAATTTTAAAAGCATCGAGTGTTATCACGTTTCCAATCTAAAGCAACGACACAAAAGATTTTGTAATCTTGTAATCAACATCTAAACTTTAGTTTCTTTCGACATGCTTAGATTTGGAAATTCTCTGGGCCTAACCAACAAGCCCTATGGCCGATGGAACTGGTCAAGTCAAGCTCGATAACAACTTAGGACCGCATCAAAACACCCCGAAGTTGTTAGCAGGCACAGAAAAGCAGCGATGTATCGACTACTAGGGCATGTTTGCGAGTATAGGTTTTCTTTTTTCCTGTTGTCCTGTTGAAATGAAGGTTTTGATGGTTTCACTTGTATTCTCGATCGTAGATATTAGGATCCCTGGTTTTTTAAGGTAACAGTTTTGGAAAGCCTGCTTTGTCTGTTAAGTAAAGTGAAGGGCTAATACGAGAGACATTAAAAGGGGTGGGTGAAATAAAAAAATATTAATAACATTGCACGGCCCCTCTATTAATAACAAAACCCCGTGCCCAAAGCCCAATCCCTGAGCTCCCTTAAAAAAAAAAAGCACTACTCTTTTTTTAAGAGGAAAAATAAAAACGCTACTCTCTCGCCTTTTAATTCCACTAGACCATCACTTTTGTTCACTCTTTAATTGATCTTTTACTCGACTCAACCGGTAAAGAAAATCTACAATTTAATGTGTTTTTTTCGTGATTTGATATTATTTCACCCAACTGTTATTCGCAAACGTCCATCCTTCATTTTGTGGAACTTAGCCACGACCCATGACCCACCGACGAGCAGAAGAAGGGAAAAAATGATAAAAAATCGGAATGAAAGATTTTCGCCGTACGTACCCGCAAGAATTCCGCAATTTCCAGTTTTCCTCCTCCCAGAGCGGAGGAAGACTGGAAAGCCGACTTTACCGCCGATGAGAGCAGCGGTAAAGCTGCAATTGCCAGTATTCCTCCTCTCTGAGCGGAGGAAAGCTGGAAAATCCAGCTTACCGCCGATGAGAGCAGCGGTAAACCCGCAAATTCCAGTTTTCCTCCCCTCAGAGCGGAGGAAAGCTGGAAAATCCACTCTGCCGCCCATGAGAGCAGCGGTAAAACTGCAATTGCCCCTTTTCCTCCTCTCAGGGTGGAGGAAAACTGGAAAATGCGAGTTTGCCGCCCATGCAAGCAGCGGTAAAGCTGCGTCGGTGTCCGAATAGAGTCGCAAGAACTTCCCATTTCCAATCAGAATAAAATAAAATGAAAGAATCTATAGTTTTGTTTTCTCTTGTAGCCCATATCTGGTGAACTCCCATACGATATGAATGGAGAGACAAGAATCACACGAGCTGACTTTTGCAATTGACGCATGTTGAACTTAATTTCTAGGCTCTTGAATATCTATACCGCCCCAGAAATAAAAGAAGAAATACATAAATGGTCATCAAGTAACATCTCCATAATGAAATAACAAAATCCAAGATATCACACTACTAAAGCAGTTTGCTCCTGTCTCCGGCTCCATCCTTAAATCTTTCATCACTCGTACTCTTTAATGATCATCGGTGTGATTCGCTTGGTAATAAATTCTTAAGATTTCGATTCCATGCAAACCGAGGGGCCCTTAGGAGAACACTAGTTTGAAATAAATTTTAAAAGCATCGAGTGTTATCACGTTTCCAATCTAAAGCAACGACACAAAAGATTTTGTAATCTTGTAATCAACATCTAAACTTTAGTTTCTTTCGACATGCTTAGATTTGGAAATTCTCTGGGCCTAACCAACAAGCCCTATGGCCGATGGAACTGGTCAAGTCAAGCTCGATAACAACTTAGGACCGCATCAAAACACCCCGAAGTTGTTAGCAGGCACAGAAAAGCAGCGATGTATCGACTACTAGGGCATGTTTGCGAGTATAGGTTTTCTTTTTTCCTGTTGTCCTGTTGAAATGAAGGTTTTGATGGTTTCACTTGTATTCTCGATCGTAGATATTAGGATCCCTGGTTTTTTAAGGTAACAGTTTTGGAAAGCCTGCTTTGTCTGTTAAGTAAAGTGAAGGGCTAATACGAGAGACATTAAAAGGGGTGGGTGAAATAAAAAAATATTAATAACATTGCACGGCCCCTCTATTAATAACAAAACCCCGTGCCCAAAGCCCAATCCCTGAGCTCCCTTAAAAAAAAAAGCACTACTCTTTTTTTAAGAGGAAAAATAAAAACGCTACTCTCTCGCCTTTTAATTCCACTACACCATCACTTTTGTTCACTCTTTAATTGATCTTTTACTCGACTCAACCGGTAAAGAAAATCTACAATTTAATGTGTTTTTTTCGTGATTTGATATTATTTCACCCAACTGTTATTCGCAAACGTCCATCCTTCATTTTGTGGAACTTAGCCACGACCCATGACCCACCGACGAGCAGAAGAAGGGAAAAAATGATAAAAAATCGGAATGAAAGATTTTCGCCGTACGTACCCGCAAGAATTCCGCAATTTCCAGTTTTCCTCCGCCCAGAGCGGAGGAAGACTGGAAAGCCGACTTTACCGCCGATGAGAGCAGCGGTAAAGCTGCAATTGCCAGTATTCCTCCTCTCTGAGCGGAGGAAAGCTGGAAAATCCAGCTTACCGCCGATGAGAGCAGCGGTAAACCCGCAAATTCCAGTTTTCCTCCCCTCAGAGCGGAGGAAAGCTGGAAAATCCACTCTGCCGCCCATGAGAGCAGCGGTAAAGCTGCAATTGCCCCTTTTCCTCCTCTCAGGGTGGAGGAAAACTGGAAAATGCGAGTTTGCCGCCCATGCAAGCAGCGGTAAAGCTGCGTCGGTGTCCGAATAGAGTCGCAAGAACTTCCCATTTCCAATCAGAATAAAATAAAATGAAAGAATCTATAGTTTTGTTTTCTCTTGTAGCCCATATCTGGTGAACTCCCATACGATATGAATGGAGAGACAAGAATCACACGAGCTGACTTTTGCAATTGACGCATGTTGAACTTAATTTCTAGGCTCTTGAATATCTATACCGCCCCAGAAATAAAAGAAGAAATACATAAATGGTCATCAAGTAACATCTCCATAATGAAATAACAAAATCCAAGATATCACACTACTAAAGCAGTTTGCTCCTGTCTCCGGCTCCATCCTTAAATCTTTCATCACTCGTACTCTTTAATGATCATCGGTGTGATTCGCTTGGTAATAAATTCTTAAGATTTCGATTCCATGCAAACCGAGGGGCCCTTAGGAGAACACTAGTTTGAAATAAATTTTAAAAGCATCGAGTGTTATCACGTTTCCAATCTAAAGCAACGACACAAAAGATTTTGTAATCTTGTAATCAACATCTAAACTTTAGTTTCTTTCGACATGCTTAGATTTGGAAATTCTCTGGGCCTAACCAACAAGCCCTATGGCCGATGGAACTGGTCAAGTCAAGCTCGATAACAACTTAGGACCGCATCAAAACACCCCGAAGTTGTTAGCAGGCACAGAAAAGCAGCGATGTATCGACTACTAGGGCATGTTTGCGAGTATAGGTTTTCTTTTTTCCTGTTGTCCTGTTGAAATGAAGGTTTTGATGGTTTCACTTGTATTCTCGATCGTAGATATTAGGATCCCTGGTTTTTTAAGGTAACAGTTTTGGAAAGCCTGCTTTGTCTGTTAAGTAAAGTGAAGGGCTAATACGAGAGACATTAAAAGGGGTGGGTGAAATAAAAAAATATTAATAACATTGCACGGCCCCTCTATTAATAACAAAACCCCGTGCCCAAAGCCCAATCCCTGAGCTCCCTTAAAAAAAAAAGCACTACTCTTTTTTTAAGAGGAAAAATAAAAACGCTACTCTCTCGCCTTTTAATTCCACTACACCATCACTTTTGTTCACTCTTTAATTGATCTTTTACTCGACTCAACCGGTAAAGAAAATCTACAATTTAATGTGTTTTTTTCGTGATTTGATATTATTTCACCCAACTGTTATTCGCAAACGTCCATCCTTCATTTTGTGGAACTTAGCCACGACCCATGACCCACCGACGAGCAGAAGAAGGGAAAAAATGATAAAAAATCGGAATGAAAGATTTTCGCCGTACGTACCCGCAAGAATTCCGCAATTTCCAGTTTTCCTCCTCCCAGAGCGGAGGAAGACTGGAAAGCCGACTTTACCGCCGATGAGAGCAGCGGTAAAGCTGCAATTGCCAGTATTCCTCCTCTCTGAGCGGAGGAAAGCTGGAAAATCCAGCTTACCGCCGATGAGAGCAGCGGTAAACCCGCAAATTCCAGTTTTCCTCCCCTCAGAGCGGAGGAAAGCTGGAAAATCCACTCTGCCGCCCATGAGAGCAGCGGTAAAGCTGCAATTGCCCCTTTTCCTCCTCTCAGGGTGGAGGAAAACTGGAAAATGCGAGTTTGCCGCCCATGCAAGCAGCGGTAAAGCTGCGTCGGTGTCCGAATAGAGTCGCAAGAACTTCCCATTTCCAATCAGAATAAAATAAAATGAAAGAATCTATAGTTTTGTTTTCTCTTGTAGCCCATATCTGGTGAACTCCCATACGATATGAATGGAGAGACAAGAATCACACGAGCTGACTTTTGCAATTGACGCATGTTGAACTTAATTTCTAGGCTCTTGAATATCTATACCGCCCCAGAAATAAAAGAAGAAATACATAAATGGTCATCAAGTAACATCTCCATAATGAAATAACAAAATCCAAGATATCACACTACTAAAGCAGTTTGCTCCTGTCTCCGGCTCCATCCTTAAATCTTTCATCACTCGTACTCTTTAATGATCATCGGTGTGATTCGCTTGGTAATAAATTCTTAAGATTTCGATTCCATGCAAACCGAGGGGCCCTTAGGAGAACACTAGTTTGAAATAAATTTTAAAAGCATCGAGTGTTATCACGTTTCCAATCTAAAGCAACGACACAAAAGATTTTGTAATCTTGTAATCAACATCTAAACTTTAGTTTCTTTCGACATGCTTAGATTTGGAAATTCTCTGGGCCTAACCAACAAGCCCTATGGCCGATGGAACTGGTCAAGTCAAGCTCGATAACAACTTAGGACCGCATCAAAACACCCCGAAGTTGTTAGCAGGCACAGAAAAGCAGCGATGTATCGACTACTAGGGCATGTTTGCGAGTATAGGTTTTCTTTTTTCCTGTTGTCCTGTTGAAATGAAGGTTTTGATGGTTTCACTTGTATTCTCGATCGTAGATATTAGGATCCCTGGTTTTTTAAGGTAACAGTTTTGGAAAGCCTGCTTTGTCTGTTAAGTAAAGTGAAGGGCTAATACGAGAGACATTAAAAGGGGTGGGTGAAATAAAAAAATATTAATAACATTGCACGGCCCCTCTATTAATAACAAAACCCCGTGCCCAAAGCCCAATCCCTGAGCTCCCTTAAAAAAAAAAAGCACTACTCTTTTTTTAAGAGGAAAAATAAAAACGCTACTCTCTCGCCATTTAATTCCACTAGACCATCACTTTTGTTCACTCTTTAATTGATCTTTTACTCGACTCAACCGGTAAAGAAAATCTACAATTTAATGTGTTTTTTTCGTGATTTGATATTATTTCACCCAACTGTTATTCACACACGTCCATCCTTCATTTTGTGGAACTTAGCCACGACCCATGACCCACCGACGAGCAGAAGAAGGGAAAAAATGATAAATAATCGGAATGAAAGATTTTCGCCGTACGTACCCGCAAGAATTCCGCAATTTCCAGTTTTCCTCCTCCCAGAGCGGAGGAAGACTGGAAAGCCGACTTTACCGCCGATGAGAGCAGCGGTAAAGCTACAATTGCCAGTATTCCTCCTCTCTGAGCGGAGGAAAGCTGGAAAATCCAGCTTACCGCCGATGAGAGCAGCGGTAAACCTGCAAATTCCAGTTTTCCTCCCCTCAGAGCGGAGGAAAGCTGGAAAATCCACTCTGCCGCCCATGAGAGCAGCGGTAAAGCTGCAATTGCCCCTTTTCCTCCTCTCAGGGTGGAGGAAAACTGGAAAATGCGAGTTTGCCGCCCATGCAAGCAGCGGTAAAGCTGCGTCGGTGTCCGAATAGAGTCGCAAGAACTTCCCATTTCCAATCAGAATAAAATAAAATGAAAGAATCTATAGTTTTGTTTTCTCTTGTAGCCCATATCTGGTGAACTCCCATACGATATGAATGGAGAGACAAGAATCACACGAGCTGACTTTTGCAATTGACGCATGTTGAACTTAATTTCTAGGCTCTTGAATATCTATACCGCCCCAGAAATAAAAGAAGAAATACATAAATGGTCATCAAGTAACATCTCCATAATGAAATAACAAAATCCAAGATATCACACTACTAAAGCAGTTTGCTCCTGTCTCCGGCTCCATCCTTAAATCTTTCATCACTCGTACTCTTTAATGATCATCGGTGTGATTCGCTTGGTAATAAATTCTTAAGATTTCGATTCCATGCAAACCGAGGGGCCCTTAGGAGAACACTAGTTTGAAATAAATTTTAAAAGCATCGAGTGTTATCACGTTTCCAATCTAAAGCAACGACACAAAAGATTTTGTAATCTTGTAATCAACATCTAAACTTTAGTTTCTTTCGACATGCTTAGATTTGGAAATTCTCTGGGCCTAACCAACAAGCCCTATGGCCGATGGAACTGGTCAAGTCAAGCTCGATAACAACTTAGGACCGCATCAAAACACCCCGAAGTTGTTAGCAGGCACAGAAAAGCAGCGATATATCGACTACTAGGGCATGTTTGCGAGTATAGGTTTTCTTTTTTCCTGTTGTCCTGTTGAAATGAAGGTTTTGATGGTTTCACTTGTATTCTCGATCGTAGATATTAGGATCCCTGGTTTTTTAAGGTAACAGTTTTGGAAAGCCTGCTTTGTCTGTTAAGTAAAGTGAAGGGCTAATACGAGAGACATTAAAAGGGGTGGGTGAAATAAAAAAATATTAATAACATTGCACGGCCCCTCTATTAATAACAAAACCCCGTGCCCAAAGCCCAATCCCTGAGCTCCCTTAAAAAAAAAAAGCACTACTCTTTTTTTAAGAGGAAAAATAAAAACGCTACTCTCTCGCCTTTTAATTCCACTAGACCATCACTTTTGTTCACTCTTTAATTGATCTTTTACTCGACTCAACCGGTAAAGAAAATCTACAATTTAATGTGTTTTTTTCGTGATTTGATATTATTTCACCCAACTGTTATTCACACACGTCCATCCTTCATTTTGTGGAACTTAGCCACGACCCATGACCCACCGACGAGCAGAAGAAGGGAAAAAATGATAAAAAATCGGAATGAAAGATTTTCGCCGTACGTACCCGCAAGAATTCCGCAATTTCCAGTTTTCCTCCTCCCAGAGCGGAGGAAGACTGGAAAGCCGACTTTACCGCCGATGAGAGCAGCGGTAAAGCTGCAATTGCCAGTATTCCTCCTCTCTGAGCGGAGGAAAGCTGGAAAATCCAGCTTACCGCCGATGAGAGCAGCGGTAAACCTGCAAATTCCAGTTTTCCTCCCCTCAGAGCGGAGGAAAGCTGGAAAATCCACTCTGCCGCCCATGAGAGCAGCGGTAAAGCTGCAATTGCCCCTTTTCCTCCTCTCAGGGTGGAGGAAAACTGGAAAATGCGAGTTTGCCGCCCATGCAAGCAGCGGTAAAGCTGCGTCGGTGTCCGAATAGAGTCGCAAGAACTTCCCATTTCCAATCAGAATAAAATAAAATGAAAGAATCTATAGTTTTGTTTTCTCTTGTAGCCCATATCTGGTGAACTCCCATACGATATGAATGGAGAGACAAGAATCACACGAGCTGACTTTTGCAATTGACGCATGTTGAACTTAATTTCTAAGCTCTTGAATATCTATACCGCCCCAGAAATAAAAGAAGAAATACATAAATGGTCATCAAGTAACATCTCCATAATGAAATAACAAAATCCAAGATATCACACTACTAAAGCAGTTTGCTCCTGTCTCCGGCTCCATCCTTAAATCTTTCATCACTCGTACTCTTTAATGATCATCGGTGTGATTCGCTTGGTAATAAATTCTTAAGATTTCGATTCCATGCAAACCGAGGGGCCCTTAGGAGAACACTAGTTTGAAATAAATTTTAAAAGCATCGAGTGTTATCACGTTTCCAATCTAAAGCAACGACACAAAAGATTTTGTAATCTTGTAATCAACATCTAAACTTTAGTTTCTTTCGACATGCTTAGATTTGGAAATTCTCTGGGCCTAACCAACAGGCCCTATGGCCGATGGAACTGGTCAAGTCAAGCTCGATAACAACTTAGGACCGCATCAAAACACCCCGAAGTTGTTAGCAGGCACAGAAAAGCAGCGATGTATCGACTACTAGGGCATGTTTGCGAGTATAGGTTTTCTTTTTTCCTGTTGTCCTGTTGAAATGAAGGTTTTGATGGTTTCACTTGTATTCTCGATCGTAGATATTAGGATCCCTGGTTTTTTAAGGTAACAGTTTTGGAAAGCCTGCTTTGTCTGTTAAGTAAAGTGAAGGGCTAATACGAGAGACATTAAAAGGGGTGGGTGAAATAAAAAAATATTAATAACATTGCACGGCCCCTCTATTAATAACAAAACCCCGTGCCCAAAGCCCAATCCCTGAGCTCCCTTAAAAAAAAAAGCACTACTCTTTTTTTAAGAGGAAAAATAAAAACGCTACTCTCTCGCCTTTTAATTCCACTAGACCATCACTTTTGTTCACTCTTTAATTGATCTTTTACTCGACTCAACCGGTAAAGAAAATCTACAATTTAATGTGTTTTTTTCGTGATTTGATATTATTTCACCCAACTGTTATTCACACACGTCCATCCTTCATTTTGTGGAACTTAGCCACGACCCATGACCCACCGACGAGCAGAAGAAGGGAAAAAATGATAAAAAATCGGAATGAAAGATTTTCGCCGTACGTACCCGCAAGAATTCCGCAATTTCCAGTTTTCCTCCTCCCAGAGCGGAGGAAGACTGGAAAGCCGACTTTACCGCCGATGAGAGCAGCGGTAAAGCTGCAATTGCCAGTATTCCTCCTCTCTGAGCGGAGGAAAGCTGGAAAATCCAACTTACCGCCGATGAGAGCAGCGGTAAACCCGCAAATTCCAGTTTTCCTCCCCTCAGAGCGGAGGAAAGCTGGAAAATCCACTCTGCCGCCCATGAGAGCAGCGGTAAAACTGCAATTGCCCCTTTTCCTCCTCTCAGGGTGGAGGAAAACTGGAAAATGCGAGTTTGCCGCCCATGCAAGCAGCGGTAAAGCTGCGTCGGTGTCCGAATAGAGTCGCAAGAACTTCCCATTTCCAATCAGAATAAAATAAAATGAAAGAATCTATAGTTTTGTTTTCTCTTGTAGCCCATATCTGGTGAACTCCCATACGATATGAATGGAGAGACAAGAATCACACGAGCTGACTTTTGCAATTGACGCATGTTGAACTTAATTTCTAGGCTCTTGAATATCTATACCGCCCCAGAAATAAAAGAAGAAATACATAAATGGTCATCAAGTAACATCTCCATAATGAAATAACAAAATCCAAGATATCACACTACTAAAGCAGTTTGCTCCTGTCTCCGGCTCCATCCTTAAATCTTTCATCACTCGTACTCTTTAATGATCATCGGTGTGATTCGCTTGGTAATAAATTCTTAAGATTTCGATTCCATGCAAACCGAGGGGCCCTTAGGAGAACACTAGTTTGAAATAAATTTTAAAAGCATCGAGTGTTATCACGTTTCCAATCTAGAGCAACGACACAAAAGATTTTGTAATCTTGTAATCAACATCTAAACTTTAGTTTCTTTCGACATGCTTAGATTTGGAAATTCTCTGGGCCTAACCAACAAGCCCTATGGCCGATGGAACTGGTCAAGTCAAGCTCGATAACAACTTAGGACCGCATCAAAACACCCCGAAGTTGTTAGCAGGCACAGAAAAGCAGCGATGTATCGACTACTAGGGCATGTTTGCGAGTATAGGTTTTCTTTTTTCCTGTTGTCCTGTTGAAATGAAGGTTTTGATGGTTTCACTTGTATTCTCGATCGTAGATATTAGGATCCCTGGTTTTTTAAGGTAACAGTTTTGGAAAGCCTGCTTTGTCTGTTAAGTAAAGTGAAGGGCTAATACGAGAGACATTAAAAGGGGTGGGTGAAATAAAAAAATATTAATAACATTGCACGGCCCCTCTATTAATAACAAAACCCCGTGCCCAAAGCCCAATCTCTGAGCTCCCTTAAAAACAAAAGCACTACTCTTTTTTTAAGAGGAAAAATAAAAACGCTACTCTCTCGCCTTTTAATTCCACTAGACCATCACTTTTGTTCACTCTTTAATTGATCTTTTAGTCGACTCAACCGGTAAAGAAAATCTACAATTTAATGTGTTTTTTTCGTGATTTGATATTATTTCACCCAACTGTTATTCACACACGTCCATCCTTCATTTTGTGGAACTTAGCCACGACCCATGACCCACCGACGAGCAGAAGAAGGGAAAAAATGATAAAAAATCGGAATGAAAGATTTTCGCCGTACGTACCCGCAAGAATTCCGCAATTTCCAGTTTTCCTCCTCCCAGAGCGGAGGAAGACTGGAAAGCCGACTTTACCGCCGATGAGAGCAGCGGTAAAGCTGCAATTGCCAGTATTCCTCCTCTCTGAGCGGAGGAAAGCTGGAAAATCCAACTTACCGCCGATGAGAGCAGCGGTAAACCCGCAAATTCCAGTTTTCCTCCCCTCAGAGCGGAGGAAAGCTGGAAAATCCACTCTGCCGCCCATGAGAGCAGCGGTAAAACTGCAATTGCCCCTTTTCCTCCTCTCAGGGTGGAGGAAAACTGGAAAATGCGAGTTTGCCGCCCATGCAAGCAGCGGTAAAGCTGCGTCGGTGTCCGAATAGAGTCGCAAGAACTTCCCATTTCCAATCAGAATAAAATAAAATGAAAGAATCTATAGTTTTGTTTTCTCTTGTAGCCCATATCTGGTGAACTCCCATACGATATGAATGGAGAGACAAGAATCACACGAGCTGACTTTTGCAATTGACGCATGTTGAACTTAATTTCTAGGCTCTTGAATATCTATACCGCCCCAGAAATAAAAGAAGAAATACATAAATGGTCATCAAGTAACATCTCCATAATGAAATAACAAAATCCAAGATATCACACTACTAAAGCAGTTTGCTCCTGTCTCCGGCTCCATCCTTAAATCTTTCATCACTCGTACTCTTTAATGATCATCGGTGTGATTCGCTTGGTAATAAATTCTTAAGATTTCGATTCCATGCAAACCGAGGGGCCCTTAGGAGAACACTAGTTTGAAATAAATTTTAAAAGCATCGAGTGTTATCACGTTTCCAATCTAGAGCAACGACACAAAAGATTTTGTAATCTTGTAATCAACATCTAAACTTTAGTTTCTTTCGACATGCTTAGATTTGGAAATTCTCTGGGCCTAACCAACAAGCCCTATGGCCGATGGAACTGGTCAAGTCAAGCTCGATAACAACTTAGGACCGCATCAAAACACCCCGAAGTTGTTAGCAGGCACAGAAAAGCAGCGATGTATCGACTACTAGGGCATGTTTGCGAGTATAGGTTTTCTTTTTTCCTGTTGTCCTGTTGAAATGAAGGTTTTGATGGTTTCACTTGTATTCTCGATCGTAGATATTAGGATCCCTGGTTTTTTAAGGTAACAGTTTTGGAAAGCCTGCTTTGTCTGTTAAGTAAAGTGAAGGGCTAATACGAGAGACATTAAAAGGGGTGGGTGAAATAAAAAAATATTAATAACATAGCACGGCCCCTCTATTAATAACAAAACCCCGTGCCCAAAGCCCAATCTCTGAGCTCCCTTAAAAACAAAAGCACTACTCTTTTTTTAAGAGGAAAAATAAAAACGCTACTCTCTCGCCTTTTAATTCCACTAGACCATCACTTTTGTTCACTCTTTAATTGATCTTTTAGTCGACTCAACCGGTAAAGAAAATCTACAATTTAATGTGTTTTTTTCGTGATTTGATATTATTTCACCCAACTGTTATTCACACACGTCCATCCTTCATTTTGTGGAACTTAGCCACGACCCATGACCCACCGACGAGCAGAAGAAGGGAAAAAATGATAAAAAATCGGAATGAAAGATTTTCGCCGTACGTACCCGCAAGAATTCCGCAATTTCCAGTTTTCCTCCTCCCAGAGCGGAGGAAGACTGGAAAGCCGACTTTACCGCCGATGAGAGCAGCGGTAAAGCTGCAATTGCCAGTATTCCTCCTCTCTGAGCGGAGGAAAGCTGGAAAATAAAGTTTACTGCCGATGAGAGCAGCGGTAAACCCGCAAATTCCAGTTTTCCTCCCCTCAGAGCAGAAGAAATTTGGAAAATCCATTCTGCCGCCCATGAGAGCAGCGGTAAAGCTGCAATTGCCCCTTTTCCTCCTCTCAGGGTGGAGGAAAACTGGAAAATGCGAGTTTGCCGCCCATGCAAGCAGCGGTAAAGCTGCGTCGGTGTCCGAATAGAGTCGCAAGAACTTCCCATTTCCAATCAGAATAAAATAAAATGAAAGAATCTATAGTTTTGTTTTCTCTTGTAGCCCATATCTGGTGAACTCCCATACGATATGAATGGAGAGACAAGAATCACACGAGCTGACTTTTGCAATTGACGCATGTTGAACTTAATTTCTAGGCTCTTGAATATCTATACCGCCCCAGAAATAAAAGAAGAAATACATAAATGGTCATCAAGTAACATCTCCATAATGAAATAACAAAATCCAAGATATCACACTACTAAAGCAGTTTGCTCCTGTCTCCGGCTCCATCCTTAAATCTTTCATCACTCGTACTCTTTAATGATCATCGGTGTGATTCGCTTGGTAATAAATTCTTAAGATTTCGATTCCATGCAAACCGAGGGGCCCTTAGGAGAACACTAGTTTGAAATAAATTTTAAAAGCATGGAGTGTTATCACGTTTTCAATCTAAAGCAACGACACAAAAGATTTTGTAATCTTGTAATCAACATCTAAACTTTAGTTTCTTTCGACATGCTTAGATTTGGAAATTCTCTGGGCCTAACCAACAAGCCCTATGGCCGATGGAACTGGTCAAGTCAAGCTCGATAACAACTTAGGACCGCATCAAAACACCCCGAAGTTGTTAGCAGGCACAGAAAAGCAGCGATGTATCGACTACTAGGGCTTGTTTGCGAGTATAGGTTTTCTTTTTTCCTGTTGCCCTGTTGAAATGAAGGTTTTGATGGTTTCACTTGTATTCTCGATCGTAGATATAAGGATCCCTGGTTTTTTAAGGTAACAGTTTTGGAAAGCCTGCTTTGTCTGTTAAGTAAAGTGAAGGGCTAATACGAGAGACATTAAAAGGGGTGGGTGAAATAAAAAAATATTAATAACATAGCACGGCCCCTCTATTAATAACAAAACCCCGTGCCCAAAGCCCAATCCCTGAGCTCCCTCAAAAAAAAAAAGCACTACTCTTTTTTTAAGAGGAAAAATAAAAACGCTACTCTCTCGCCTTTTAATTCCACTAGACCCTCACTTTTGTTCACTCTTTAATTGATCTTTTACTCGACTCAACCGGTAAAGAAAATCTACAATTTAATGTGTTTTTTTCGTGATTTGATATTATTTCACCCAACTCTTATTCACACACGTCCATCCTTCATTTTGTGGAACTTAGCCACGACCCATGACCCACCGACGAGCAGAAGAAGGGAAAAAATGATAAAAAATCGGAATGAAAGATTTTCGCCGTACGTACCCGCAAGAATTCCGCAATTTCCAGTTTATCTCCTCCCAGAGCGGAGGAAGACTGGAAAGCCGACTTTACCGCCGATGAGAGCAGCGGTAAAGCTGCAATTGCCAGTATTCCTCCTCTCCGAGCGAAGGAAAGCTGGAAAATCCAGTTTACCGCCGATGAGAGCAGCGGTAAACCCGCAAATTCCAGTTTTCCTCCCCTCAGAGCGGAGGAAAGCTGGAAAATCCACTCTGCCGCCCATGAGAGCAGCGGTAAAACTGCAATTGCCCCTTTTCCTCCTCTTAGGGTGGAGGAAAACTGGAAAATGCGAGTTTGCCGCCCATGCAAGCAGCGGTAAAGCTGCGTCGGTGTCCGAATAGAGTCGCAAGAACTTCCCATTTCCAATCAGAATAAAATAAAATGAAAGAATCTATAGTTTTGTTTTCTCTTGTAGCCCATATCTGGTGAACTCCCATACGATATGAATGGAGAGACAAGAATCACACGAGCTGACTTTTGCAATTGACGCATGTTGAACTTAATTTCTAGGCCCTTGAATATCTATACCGCCCCAGAAATAAAAGAAGAAATACATAAATGGTCATCAAGTAACATCTCCATAATGAAATAACAAAATCCAAGATATCACACTACTAAAGCAGTTTGCTCCTGTCTCCGGCTCCATCCTTAAATCTTTCATCACTCGTACTCTTTAATGATCATCGGTGTGATTCGCTTGGTAATAAATTCTTAAGATTTCGATTCCATGCAAACCGAGGGGCCCTTAGGAGAACACTAGTTTGAAATAAATTTTAAAAGCATCGAGTGTTATCACGTTTTCAATCTAAAGCAACGACACAAAAGATTTTGTAATCTTGTAATCAACATCTAAACTTTAGTTTCTTTCGACATGCTTAGATTTGGAAATTCTCTGGGCCTAACCAACAAGCCCTATGGCCGATGGAACTGGTCAAGTCAACCTCGATAACAACTTAGGACCGCATCAAAACACCCCGAAGTTGTTAGCAGGCACAGAAAAGCAGCGATGTATCGACTACTAGGGCTTGTTTGCGAGTATAGGTTTTCTTTTTTCCTGTTGCCCTGTTGAAATGAAGGTTTTGATGGTTTCACTTGTATTCTCGATCGTAGATATTAGGATCCCTGGTTTTTTAAGGTAACAGTTTTGGAAAGCCTGCTTTGTCTGTTAAGTAAAGTGAAGGGCTAATACGAGAGACATTAAAAGGGGTGGGTGAAATAAAAAAATATTAATAACATAGCACGGCCCCTCTATTAATAACAAAACCCCGTGCCCAAAGCCCAATCCCTGAGCTCCCTTAAAAAAAAAAGCACTACTCTTTTTTTAAGAGGAAAAATAAAAACGCTACTCTCTCGCCTTTTAATTCCACTAGACCCTCACTTTTGTTCACTCTTTAATTGATCTTTTACTCGACTCAACCGGTAAAGAAAATCTACAATTTAATGTGTTTTTTTCGTGATTTGATATTATTTCACCAAACTTTTATTCACACACGTCCATCCTTCATTTTGTGGAACTTAGCCACGACCCATGACCCACCGACGAGCAGAAGAAGGGAAAAAATGATAAAAAATCGGAATAAAAGATTTTCGCCGTACGTACCCGCAAGAATTCCGCAATTTCTATTTTTCCTCCTCCCGGAGCGGAGGAACACTGGAAAGCCGACTTTACCGCCGATGAGAGCAGCGGTAAAGCTGCAATTGCCAGTATTCCTCCTCTCTGAGCGGAGGAAAGTTGGAAAATAAAGTTTACCGCCGATGAGAGCAGCGGTAAACCCGCAAATTCCAGTTTTCCTCCCCTCAGAGCGGAGGAAAGCTGGAAAATCCACTCTGCCGCCCATGAGAGCAGCGGTAAAACTGCAATTGCCCCTTTTCCTCCTCTCAGGGTGGAGGAAAACTGGAAAATGCGAGTTTGCCGCCCATGCAAGCAGCGGTAAAGCTGCGTCGGTGTCCGAATAGAGTCGCAAGAACTTCCCATTTCCAATCAGAATAAAATAAAATGAAAGAATCTATAGTTTTGTTTTCTCTTGTAGCCCATCTCTGGTGAACTCCCATACGATATGAATGGAGAGACAAGAATCACACGAGCTGACTTTTGCAATTGACGCATGTTGAACTTAATTTCTAGGCTCTTGAATATCTATACCGCCCCAGAAATAAAAGAAGAAATACATAAATGGTCATCAAGTAACATCTCCATAATGAAATAACAAAATCCAAGATATCACACTACTAAAGCAGTTTGCTCCTGTCTCCGGCTCCATCCTTAAATCTTTCATCACTCGTACTCTTTAATGATCATCGGTGTGATTCGCTTGGTAATAAATTCTTAAGATTTCGATTCCATGCAAACCGAGGGGCCCTTAGGAGAACACTAGTTTGAAATAAATTTTAAAAGCATCGAGTGTTATCACGTTTCCAATCTAAAGCAACGACACAAAAGATTTTGTAATCTTGTAATCAACATCTAAACTTTAGTTTCTTTCGACATGCTTAGATTTGGAAATTCTCTGGGCCTAACCAACAAGCCCTATGGCCGATGGAACTGGTCAAGTCAAGCTCGATAACAACTTAGGACCGCATCAAAACACCCCGAAGTTGTTAGCAGGCACAGAAAAGCAGCGATGTATCGACTACTAGGGCATGTTTGCGAGTATAGGTTTTCTTTTTTCTTGTTGTCCTGTTGAAATGAAGGTTTTGATGGTTTCACTTGTATTCTCGATCGTAGATATTAGGATCCCTGGTTTTTTAAGGTAACAGTTTTGGAAAGCCTGCTTTGTCTGTTAAGTAAAGTGAAGGGCTAATACGAGAGACATTAAAAGGGGTGGGTGAAATAAAAAAATATTAATAACATTGCACGGCCCCTCTATTAATAACAAAACCCCGTGCCCAAAGCCCAATCCCTTAGCTCCCTTAAAAAAAAAAAGCACTACTCTTTTTTTAAGAGGAAAAATAAAAACGCTACTCTCTCGCCTTTTAATTCCACTAGACCCTCACTTTTGTTCACTCTTTAATTGATCTTTTACTCGACTCAACCGGTAAAGAAAATCTACAATTTAATGTGTTTTTTTCGTGATTTGATATTATTTCACCAAACTTTTATTCACACACGTCCATCCTTCATTTTGTGGAACTTAGCCACGACCCATGACCCACCGACGAGCAGAAGAAGGGAAAAAATGATAAAAAATCGGAATAAAAGATTTTCGCCGTACGTACCCGCAAGAATTCCGCAATTTCTATTTTTCCTCCTCTCGGAGCGGAGGAACACTGGAAAGCCGACTTTACCGCCGATGAGAGCAGCGGTAAAGCTGCAATTGCCAGTATTCCTCCTCTCTGAGCGGAGGAAAGTTGGAAAATAAAGTTTACCGCCGATGAGAGCAGCGGTAAACCCGCAAATTCCAGTTTTCCTCCCCTCAGAGCGGAGGAAAGCTGGAAAATCCACTCTGCCGCCCATGAGAGCAGCGGTAAAACTGCAATTGCCCCTTTTCCTCCTCTCAGGGTGGAGGAAAACTGGAAAATGCGAGTTTGCCGCCCATGCAAGCAGCGGTAAAGCTGCGTCGGTGTCCGAATAGAGTCGCAAGAACTTCCCATTTCCAATCAGAATAAAATAAAATGAAAGAATCTATAGTTTTGTTTTCTCTTGTAGCCCATATCTGGTGAACTCCCATACGATATGAATGGAGAGACAAGAATCACACGAGCTGACTTTTGCAATTGACGCATGTTGAACTTAATTTCTAGGCTCTTGAATATCTATACCGCCCCAGAAATAAAAGAAGAAATACATAAATGGTCATCAAGTAACATCTCCATAATGAAATAACAAAATCCAAGATATCACACTACTAAAGCAGTTTGCTGCTGTCTCCGGCTCCATCCTTAAATCTTTCATCACTCGTACTCTTTAATGATCATCGGTGTGATTCGCTTGGTAATAAATTCTTAAGATTTCGATTCCATGCAAACCGAGGGGCCCTTAGGAGAACACTAGTTTGAAATAAATTTTAAAAGCATCGAGTGTTATCACGTTTCCAATCTAAAGCAACGACACAAAAGATTTTGTAATCTTGTAATCAACATCTAAACTTTAGTTTCTTTCGACATGCTTAGATTTGGAAATTCTCTGGGCCTAACCAACAAGCCCTAGGGCCGATGGAACTGGTCAAGTCAAGCTCGATAACAACTTAGGACCGCATCAAAACACCCCGAAGTTGTTAGCAGGCACAGAAAAGCAGCGATGTATCGACTACTAGGGCATGTTTGCGAGTATAGGTTTTCTTTTTTCTTGTTGTCCTGTTGAAATGAAGGTTTTGATGGTTTCACTTGTATTCTCGATCGTAGATATTAGGATCCCTGGTTTTTTAAGGTAACAGTTTTGGAAAGCCTGCTTTGTCTGTTAAGTAAAGTGAAGGGCTAATACGAGAGACATTAAAAGGGGTGGGTGAAATAAAAAAATATTAATAACATTGCACGGCCCCTCTATTAATAACAAAACCCCGTGCCCAAAGCCCAATCCCTGAGCTCCCTTAAAAAAAAAAAGCACTACTCTTTTTTTAAGAGGAAAAATAAAAACGCTACTCTCTCGCCTTTTAATTCCACTAGACCCTCACTTTTGTTCACTCTTTAATTGATCTTTTACTCGACTCAACCGGTAAAGTAAATCTACAACTTAATGTGTTTTTTTCGTGATTTGATATTATTTCACCCAACTGTTATTCGCAAACGTCCATCCTTCATTTTGTGGAACTTAGCCTCGACCCGTGACCCACCGGGACAAGCCGAAGAAGGGAAAAAATGATAAAAAATCGGAATGAAAGATTTTCGCCGTACGTACCCGCAAGAATTCCGCAATTTCAATTTTTCCTCCTCCCAGAGCGGAGGAAAACTGGAAAGCCGACTTTACCGCCGATGAGAGCAGCGGTAAAGCTGCAATTGCCAGTATTCCTCCTCTCTGAGCGGAGGAAAGCTGGAAAATCCAGTTTACCGCCGATGAGAGCAGCGGTAAACCCGCAAATTCGAGTTTTCCTCCCCTCAGAGCGGAGGAAAGCTGGAAAATCCACTCTGCCGCCAATGAGAGCAGCGGTAAAACTGCAATTGCCCCTTTTCCTCCTCTCAGGGTGGAGGAAAACTGGAAAATGCGAGTTTGCCGCCCATGCAAGCAGCGGTAAAGCTGCGTCGGTGTCCGAATAGAGTCGCAAGAACTTCCCATTTCCAATCAGAATAAAATAAAATGAAAGAATCTATAGTTTTGTTTTCTCTTGTAGCCCATATCTGGTGAACTCCCATACGATATGAATGGAGAGACAAGAATCACACGAGCTGACTTTTGCAATTGACGCATGTTGAACTTAATTTCTAGGCTCTTGAATATCTATACCGCCCCAGAAATAAAAGAAGAAATACATAAATGGTCATCAAGTAACATCTCCATAATGAAATAACAAAATCCAAGATATCACACTACTAAAGCAGTTTGCTGCTGTCTCCGGCTCCATCCTTAAATCTTTCATCACTCGTACTCTTTAATGATCATCGGTGTGATTCGCTTGGTAATAAATTCTTAAGATTTCGATTCCATGCAAACCGAGGGGCCCTTAGGAGAACACTAGTTTGAAATAAATTTTAAAAGCATCGAGTGTTATCACGTTTCCAATCTAAAGCAACGACACAAAAGATTTTGTAATCTTGTAATCAACATCTAAACTTTAGTTTCTTTCGACATGCTTAGATTTGGAAATTCTCTGGGCCTAACCAACAAGCCCTAGGGCCGATGGAACTGGTCAAGTCAAGCTCGATAACAACTTAGGACCGCATCAAAACACCCCGAAGTTGTTAGCAGGCACAGAAAAGCAGCGATGTATCGACTACTAGGGCATGTTTGCGAGTATAGGTTTTCTTTTTTCTTGTTGTCCTGTTGAAATGAAGGTTTTGATGGTTTCACTTGTATTCTCGATCGTAGATATTAGGATCCCTGGTTTTTTAAGGTAACAGTTTTGGAAAGCCTGCTTTGTCTGTTAAGTAAAGTGAAGGGCTAATACGAGAGACATTAAAAGGGGTGGGTGAAATAAAAAAATATTAATAACATTGCACGGCCCCTCTATTAATAACAAAACCCCGTGCCCAAAGCCCAATCCCTGAGCTCCCTTAAAAAAAAAAGCACTACTCTTTTTTTAAGAGGAAAAATAAAAACGCTACTCTCTCGCCTTTTAATTCCACTAGACCCTCACTTTTGTTCACTCTTTAATTGATCTTTTACTCGACTCAACCGGTAAAGTAAATCTACAACTTAATGTGTTTTTTTCGTGATTTGATATTATTTCACCCAACTGTTATTCGCAAACGTCCATCCTTCATTTTGTGGAACTTAGCCTCGACCCGTGACCCACCGGGACAAGCCGAAGAAGGGAAAAAATGATAAAAAATCGGAATGAAAGATTTTCGCCGTACGTACCCGCAAGAATTCCGCAATTTCAATTTTTCCTCCTCCCAGAGCGGAGGAAAACTGGAAAGCCGACTTTACCGCCGATGAGAGCAGCGGTAAAGCTGCAATTGCCAGTATTCCTCCTCTCTGAGCGGAGGAAAGCTGGAAAATCCAGTTTACCGCCGATGAGAGCAGCGGTAAACCCGCAAATTCGAGTTTTCCTCCCCTCAGAGCGGAGGAAAGCTGGAAAATCCACTCTGCCGCCCATGAGAGCAGCGGTAAAACTGCAATTGCCCCTTTTCCTCCTCTCAGGGTGGAGGAAAACTGGAAAATGCGAGTTTGCCGCCCATGCAAGCAGCGGTAAAGCTGCGTCGGTGTCCGAATAGAGTCGCAAGAACTTCCCATTTCCAATCAGAATAAAATAAAATGAAAGAATCTATAGTTTTGTTTTCTCTTGTAGCCCATATCTGGTGAACTCCCATACGATATGAATGGAGAGACAAGAATCACACGAGCTGACTTTTGCAATTGACGCATGTTGAACTTAATTTCTAGGCTCTTGAATATCTATACCGCCCCAGAAATAAAAGAAGAAATACATAAATGGTCATCAAGTAACATCTCCATAATGAAATAACAAAATCCAAGATATCACACTACTAAAGCAGTTTGCTGCTGTCTCCGGCTCCATCCTTAAATCTTTCATCACTCGTACTCTTTAATGATCATCGGTGTGATTCGCTTGGTAATAAATTCTTAAGATTTCGATTCCATGCAAACCGAGGGGCCCTTAGGAGAACACTAGTTTGAAATAAATTTTAAAAGCATCGAGTGTTATCACGTTTCCAATCTAAAGCAACGACACAAAAGATTTTGTAATCTTGTAATCAACATCTAAACTTTAGTTTCTTTCGACATGCTTAGATTTGGAAATTCTCTGGGCCTAACCAACAAGCCCTAGGGCCGATGGAACTGGTCAAGTCAAGCTCGATAACAACTTAGGACCGCATCAAAACACCCCGAAGTTGTTAGCAGGCACAGAAAAGCAGCGATGTATCGACTACTAGGGCATGTTTGCGAGTATAGGTTTTCTTTTTTCCTGTTGTCCTGTTGAAATGAAGGTTTTGATGGTTTCACTTGTATTCTCGATCGTAGATATTAGGATCCCTGGTTTTTTAAGGTAACAGTTTTGGAAAGCCTGCTTTGTCTGTTAAGTAAAGTGAAGGGCTAATACGAGAGACATTAAAAGGGGTGGGTGAAATAAAAAAATATTAATAACATTGCACGGCCCCTCTATTAATAACAAAACCCCGTGCCCAAAGCCCCATCCCTGAGCTCCCTTAAAAAAAAAAAGCACTACTCTTTTTTTAAGAGGAAAAATAAAAACGCTACTCTCTCGCCTTTTAATTCCACTAGACCCTCACTTTTGTTCACTCTTTAATTGATCTTTTACTCGACTCAACCGGTAAAGAAAATCTACAATTTAATGTGTTTTTTTCGTGATTTGATATTATTTCACCAAACTTTTATTCACACACGTCCATCCTTCATTTTGTGGAACTTAGCCACGACCCATGACCCACCGACGAGCAGAAGAAGGGAAAAAATGATAAAAAATCGGAATGAAAGATTTTCGCCGTACGTACCCGCAAGAATTCCGCAATTTCTATTTTTCCTCCTCCCAGAGCGGAGGAAAACTGGAAAGCCGACTTTACCGCCGATGAGAGCAGCGGTAAAGCTGCAATTGCCAGTATTCCTCCTCTCTGAGCGGAGGAAAGCTGGAAAATAATGTTTACCGCCGATGAGAGCAGCGGTAAACCCGCAAATTCCAGTTTTCCTCCCCTCAGAGCGGAGGAAAGCTGGAAAATCCACTCTGCCGCCCATGAGAGCAGCGGGAAAACTGCAATTGCCCCTTTTCCTCCTCTCAGGGTGGAGGAAAACTGGAAAATGCGAGTTTGCCGCCCATGCAAGCAGCGGTAAAGCTGCGTCGGTGTCCGAATAGAGTCGCAAGAACTTCCCATTTCCAATCAGAATAAAATAAAATGAAAGAATCTATAGTTTTGTTTTCTCTTGTAGCCCATATCTGGTGAACTCCCATACGATATGAATGGAGAGACAAGAATCACACGAGCTGACTTTTGCAATTGACGCATGTTGAACTTAATTTCTAGGCTCTTGAATATCTATACCGCCCCAGAAATAAAAGAAGAAATACATAAATGGTCATCAAGTAACATCTCCATAATGAAATAACAAAATCCAAGATATCACACTACTAAAGCAGTTTGCTCCTGTCTCCGGCTCCATCCTTAAATCTTTCATCACTCGTACTCTTTAATGATCATCGGTGTGATTCGCTTGGTAATAAATTCTTAAGATTTCGATTCCATGCAAACCGAGGGGCCCTTAGGAGAACACTAGTTTGAAATAAATTTTAAAAGCATCGAGTGTTATCACGTTTCCAATCTAAAGCAACGACACAAAAGATTTTGTAATCTTGTAATCAACATCTAAACTTTAGTTTCTTTCGACATGCTTAGATTTGGAAATTCTCTGGGCCTAACCAACAAGCCCTAGGGCCGATGGAACTGGTCAAGTCAAGCTCGATAACAACTTAGGACCGCATCAACACACCCCGAAGTTGTTAGCAGGCACAGAAAAGCAGCGATGTATCGACTACTAGGGCATGTTTGCGAGTATAGGTTTTCTTTTTTCCTGTTGTCCTGTTGAAATGAAGGTTTTGATGGTTTCACTTGTATTCTCGATCATAGATATTAGGATCCCTGGTTTTTTAAGGTAACAGTTTTGGAAAGCCTGCTTTGTCTGTTAAGTAAAGTGAAGGGCTAATACGAGAGACATTAAAAGGGGTGGGTGAAATAAAAAAATATTAATAACATAACACGGCCCCTCTATTAATAACAAAACCCCGTGCCCAAAGCCCAATCCCTGAGCTCCCATAAAAAAAAAAAGCACTACTCTTTTTTTAAGAGGAAAAATAAAAACGCTACTCTCTCGCCTTTTAATTCCACTAGACCCTCACTTTTGTTCACTCTTTAATTGATCTTTTACTCGACTCAACCGGTAAAGAAAATCTACAATTTAATGTGTTTTTTTCGTGATTTGATATTATTTCACCAAACTTTTATTCACACACGTCCATCCATCAATTTGTGGAACTTAGCCACGACCCACGACCCACCGACGAGCAGAAGAAGGGAAAAAATGATAAAAAATCGGAATGAAAGATTTTCGCCGTACGTACCCGCAAGAATTCCGCAATTTCTATTTTTCCTCCTCCCAGAGCGGAGGAAAACTGGAAAGCCGACTTTACCGCCGATGAGAGCAGCGGTAAAGCTGCAATTGCCAGTATTCCTCCTCTCTGAGCGGAGGAAAGCTAGAAAATAAAGTTTACCGCTGATGAGAGGAGCGGTAAACCCGCAAATTCCAGTTTTCCTCCCCTCAGAGCGGAGGAAAACTGGAAAATCCATTCTGCCGCCCATGAGAGCAGCGGTAAAGCTGCAATTGCCCCTTTTCCTCCTCTCAGGGTGGAGGAAAACTGGAAAATGCGAGTTTGCCGCCCATGCAAGCAGCGGTAAAGCTGCGTCGGTGTCCGAATAGAGTCGCAAGAACTTCCCATTTCCAATCAGAATAAAATAAAATGAAAGAATCTATAGTTTTGTTTTCTCTTGTAGCCCATATCTGGTGAACTCCTATACGATATGAATGGAGAGACAAGAATCACACGAGCTGACTTTTGCAATTGACGCATGTTGAACTTAATTTCTAGGCTCTTGAATATCTATACCGCCCCAGAAATAAAAGAAGAAATACATAAATGGTCATCAAGTAACATCTCCATAATGAAATAACAAAATCCAAGATATCACACTACTAAAGCAGTTTGCTCCTGTCTCCGGCTCCATCCTTAAATCTTTCATCACTCGTACTCTTTAATGATCATCGGTGTGATTCGCTTGGTAATAAATTCTTAAGATTTCGATTCCATGCAAACCGAGGGGCCCTTAGGAGAACACTAGTTTGAAATAAATTTTAAAAGCATCGAGTGTTATCACGTTTCCAATCTAAAGCAACGACACAAAAGATTTTGTAATCTTGTAATCAACATCTAAACTTTAGTTTCTTTCGACATGCTTAGATTTGGAAATTCTCTGGGCCTAACCAACAAGCCCTAGGGCCGATGGAACTGGTCAAGTCAAGCTCGATAACAACTTAGGACCGCATCAACACACCCCGAAGTTGTTAGCAGGCACAGAAAAGCAGCGATGTATCGACTACTAGGGCATGTTTGCGAGTATAGGTTTTCTTTTTTCCTGTTGTCCTGTTGAAATGAAGGTTTTGATGGTTTCACTTGTATTCTCGATCATAGATATTAGGATCCCTGGTTTTTTAAGGTAACAGTTTTGGAAAGCCTGCTTTGTCTGTTAAGTAAAGTGAAGGGCTAATACGAGAGACATTAAAAGGGGTGGGTGAAATAAAAAAATATTAATAACATTGCACGGCCCCTCTATTAATAACAAAACCCCGTGCCCAAAGCCCCATCCCTGAGCTCCCTTAAAAAAAAAAAGCACTACTCTTTTTTTAAGAGGAAAAATAAAAACGCTACTCTCTCGCCTTTTAATTCCACTAGACCCTCACTTTTGTTCACTCTTTAATTGATCTTTTACTCGACTCAACCGGTAAAGAAAATCTACAATTTAATGTGTTTTTTTCGTGATTTGATATTATTTCACCAAACTTTTATTCACACACGTCCATCCTTCATTTTGTGGAACTTAGCCACGACCCATGACCCACCGACGAGCAGAAGAAGGGAAAAAATGATAAAAAATCGGAATGAAAGATTTTCGCCGTACGTACCCGCAAGAATTCCGCAATTTCTATTTTTCCTCCTCCCAGAGCGGAGGAAAACTGGAAAGCCGACTTTACCGCCGATGAGAGCAGCGGTAAAGCTGCAATTGCCAGTATTCCTCCTCTCTGAGCGGAGGAAAGCTGGAAAATAATGTTTACCGCCGATGAGAGCAGCGGTAAACCCGCAAATTCCAGTTTTCCTCCCCTCAGAGCGGAGGAAAGCTGGAAAATCCACTCTGCCGCCCATGAGAGCAGCGGGAAAACTGCAATTGCCCCTTTTCCTCCTCTCAGGGTGGAGGAAAACTGGAAAATGCGAGTTTGCCGCCCATGCAAGCAGCGGTAAAGCTGCGTCGGTGTCCGAATAGAGTCGCAAGAACTTCCCATTTCCAATCAGAATAAAATAAAATGAAAGAATCTATAGTTTTGTTTTCTCTTGTAGCCCATATCTGGTGAACTCCCATACGATATGAATGGAGAGACAAGAATCACACGAGCTGACTTTTGCAATTGACGCATGTTGAACTTAATTTCTAGGCTCTTGAATATCTATACCGCCCCAGAAATAAAAGAAGAAATACATAAATGGTCATCAAGTAACATCTCCATAATGAAATAACAAAATCCAAGATATCACACTACTAAAGCAGTTTGCTCCTGTCTCCGGCTCCATCCTTAAATCTTTCATCACTCGTACTCTTTAATGATCATCGGTGTGATTCGCTTGGTAATAAATTCTTAAGATTTCGATTCCATGCAAACCGAGGGGCCCTTAGGAGAACACTAGTTTGAAATAAATTTTAAAAGCATCGAGTGTTATCACGTTTCCAATCTAAAGCAACGACACAAAAGATTTTGTAATCTTGTAATCAACATCTAAACTTTAGTTTCTTTCGACATGCTTAGATTTGGAAATTCTCTGGGCCTAACCAACAAGCCCTAGGGCCGATGGAACTGGTCAAGTCAAGCTCGATAACAACTTAGGACCGCATCAACACACCCCGAAGTTGTTAGCAGGCACAGAAAAGCAGCGATGTATCGACTACTAGGGCATGTTTGCGAGTATAGGTTTTCTTTTTTCCTGTTGTCCTGTTGAAATGAAGGTTTTGATGGTTTCACTTGTATTCTCGATCATAGATATTAGGATCCCTGGTTTTTTAAGGTAACAGTTTTGGAAAGCCTGCTTTGTCTGTTAAGTAAAGTGAAGGGCTAATACGAGAGACATTAAAAGGGGTGGGTGAAATAAAAAAATATTAATAACATAGCACGGCCCCTCTATTAATAACAAAACCCCGTGCCCAAAGCCCAATCCCTGAGCTCCCTTAAAAAAAAAAGCACTACTCTTTTTTTAAGAGGAAAAATAAAAACGCTACTCTCTCGCCTTTTAATTCCACTAGACCCTCACTTTTGTTCACTCTTTAATTGATCTTTTACTCGACTCAACCGGTAAAGAAAATCTACAATTTAATGTGTTTTTTTCGTGATTTGATATTATTTCACCAAACTTTTATTCACACACGTCCATCCTTCATTTTGTGGAACTTAGCCACGACCCATGACCCACCGACGAGCAGAAGAAGGGAAAAAATGATAAAAAATCGGAATAAAAGATTTTCGCCGTACGTACCCGCAAGAATTCCGCAATTTCTATTTTTCCTCCTCCCGGAGCGGAGGAACACTGGAAAGCCGACTTTACCGCCGATGAGAGCAGCGGTAAAGCTGCAATTGCCAGTATTCCTCCTCTCTGAGCGGAGGAAAGTTGGAAAATAAAGTTTACCGCCGATGAGAGCAGCGGTAAACCCGCAAATTCCAGTTTTCCTCCCCTCAGAGCGGAGGAAAGCTGGAAAATCCACTCTGCCGCCCATGAGAGCAGCGGTAAAACTGCAATTGCCCCTTTTCCTCCTCTCAGGGTGGAGGAAAACTGGAAAATGCGAGTTTGCCGCCCATGCAAGCAGCGGTAAAGCTGCGTCGGTGTCCGAATAGAGTCGCAAGAACTTCCCATTTCCAATCAGAATAAAATAAAATGAAAGAATCTATAGTTTTGTTTTCTCTTGTAGCCCATCTCTGGTGAACTCCCATACGATATGAATGGAGAGACAAGAATCACACGAGCTGACTTTTGCAATTGACGCATGTTGAACTTAATTTCTAGGCTCTTGAATATCTATACCGCCCCAGAAATAAAAGAAGAAATACATAAATGGTCATCAAGTAACATCTCCATAATGAAATAACAAAATCCAAGATATCACACTACTAAAGCAGTTTGCTCCTGTCTCCGGCTCCATCCTTAAATCTTTCATCACTCGTACTCTTTAATGATCATCGGTGTGATTCGCTTGGTAATAAATTCTTAAGATTTCGATTCCATGCAAACCGAGGGGCCCTTAGGAGAACACTAGTTTGAAATAAATTTTAAAAGCATCGAGTGTTATCACGTTTCCAATCTAAAGCAACGACACAAAAGATTTTGTAATCTTGTAATCAACATCTAAACTTTAGTTTCTTTCGACATGCTTAGATTTGGAAATTCTCTGGGCCTAACCAACAAGCCCTAGGGCCGATGGAACTGGTCAAGTCAAGCTCGATAACAACTTAGGACCGCATCAAAACACCCCGAAGTTGTTAGCAGGCACAGAAAAGCAGCGATGTATCGACTACTAGGGCATGTTTGCGAGTATAGGTTTTCTTTTTTCTTGTTGTCCTGTTGAAATGAAGGTTTTGATGGTTTCACTTGTATTCTCGATCGTAGATATTAGGATCCCTGGTTTTTTAAGGTAACAGTTTTGGAAAGCCTGCTTTGTCTGTTAAGTAAAGTGAAGGGCTAATACGAGAGACATTAAAAGGGGTGGGTGAAATAAAAAAATATTAATAACATTGCACGGCCCCTCTATTAATAACAAAACCCCGTGCCCAAAGCCCAATCCCTTAGCTCCCTTAAAAAAAAAAAGCACTACTCTTTTTTTAAGAGGAAAAATAAAAACGCTACTCTCTCGCCTTTTAATTCCACTAGACCCTCACTTTTGTTCACTCTTTAATTGATCTTTTACTCGACTCAACCGGTAAAGAAAATCTACAATTTAATGTGTTTTTTTCGTGATTTGATATTATTTCACCAAACTTTTATTCACACACGTCCATCCTTCATTTTGTGGAACTTAGCCACGACCCATGACCCACCGACGAGCAGAAGAAGGGAAAAAATGATAAAAAATCGGAATAAAAGATTTTCGCCGTACGTACCCGCAAGAATTCCGCAATTTCTATTTTTCCTCCTCTCGGAGCGGAGGAACACTGGAAAGCCGACTTTACCGCCGATGAGAGCAGCGGTAAAGCTGCAATTGCCAGTATTCCTCCTCTCTGAGCGGAGGAAAGTTGGAAAATAAAGTTTACCGCCGATGAGAGCAGCGGTAAACCCGCAAATTCTAGTTTTCCTCCCCTCAGAGCGGAGGAAAGCTGGAAAATCCACTCTGCCGCCCATGAGAGCAGCGGTAAAACTGCAATTGCCCCTTTTCCTCCTCTCAGGGTGGAGGAAAACTGGAAAATGCGAGTTTGCCGCCCATGCAAGCAGCGGTAAAGCTGCGTCGGTGTCCGAATAGAGTCGCAAGAACTTCCCATTTCCAATCAGAATAAAATAAAATGAAAGAATCTATAGTTTTGTTTTCTCTTGTAGCCCATATCTGGTGAACTCCCATACGATATGAATGGAGAGACAAGAATCACACGAGCTGACTTTTGCAATTGACGCATGTTGAACTTAATTTCTAGGCTCTTGAATATCTATACCGCCCCAGAAATAAAAGAAGAAATACATAAATGGTCATCAAGTAACATCTCCATAATGAAATAACAAAATCCAAGATATCACACTACTAAAGCAGTTTGCTCCTGTCTCCGGCTCCATCCTTAAATCTTTCATCACTCGTACTCTTTAATGATCATCGGTGTGATTCGCTTGGTAATAAATTCTTAAGATTTCGATTCCATGCAAACCGAGGGGCCCTTAGGAGAACACTAGTTTGAAATAAATTTTAAAAGCATCGAGTGTTATCACGTTTCCAATCTAAAGCAACGACACAAAAGATTTTGTAATCTTGTAATCAACATCTAAACTTTAGTTTCTTTCGACATGCTTAGATTTGGAAATTCTCTGGGCCTAACCAACAAGCCCTAGGGCCGATGGAACTGGTCAAGTCAAGCTCGATAACAACTTAGGACCGCATCAAAACACCCCGAAGTTGTTAGCAGGCACAGAAAAGCAGCGATGTATCGACTACTAGGGCATGTTTGCGAGTATAGGTTTTCTTTTTTCTTGTTGTCCTGTTGAAATGAAGGTTTTGATGGTTTCACTTGTATTCTCGATCGTAGATATTAGGATCCCTGGTTTTTTAAGGTAACAGTTTTGGAAAGCCTGCTTTGTCTGTTAAGTAAAGTGAAGGGCTAATACGAGAGACATTAAAAGGGGTGGGTGAAATAAAAAAATATTAATAACATTGCACGGCCCCTCTATTAATAACAAAACCCCGTGCCCAAAGCCCAATCCCTGAGCTCCCTTAAAAAAAAAAAGCACTACTCTTTTTTTAAGAGGAAAAATAAAAACGCTACTCTCTCGCCTTTTAATTCCACTAGACCCTCACTTTTGTTCACTCTTTAATTGATCTTTTACTCGACTCAACCGGTAAAGTAAATCTACAACTTAATGTGTTTTTTTCGTGATTTGATATTATTTCACCCAACTGTTATTCGCAAACGTCCATCCTTCATTTTGTGGAACTTAGCCTCGACCCGTGACCCACCGGGACAAGCCGAAGAAGGGAAAAAATGATAAAAAATCGGAATGAAAGATTTTCGCCGTACGTACCCGCAAGAATTCCGCAATTTCAATTTTTCCTCCTCCCAGAGCGGAGGAAAACTGGAAAGCCGACTTTACCGCCGATGAGAGCAGCGGTAAAGCTGCAATTGCCAGTATTCCTCCTCTCTGAGCGGAGGAAAGCTGGAAAATCCAGTTTACCGCCGATGAGAGCAGCGGTAAACCCGCAAATTCGAGTTTTCCTCCCCTCAGAGCGGAGGAAAGCTGGAAAATCCACTCTGCCGCCCATGAGAGCAGCGGTAAAACTGCAATTGCCCCTTTTCCTCCTCTCAGGGTGGAGGAAAACTGGAAAATGCGAGTTTGCCGCCCATGCAAGCAGCGGTAAAGCTGCGTCGGTGTCCGAATAGAGTCGCAAGAACTTCCCATTTCCAATCAGAATAAAATAAAATGAAAGAATCTATAGTTTTGTTTTCTCTTGTAGCCCATATCTGGTGAACTCCCATACGATATGAATGGAGAGACAAGAATCACACGAGCTGACTTTTGCAATTGACGCATGTTGAACTTAATTTCTAGGCTCTTGAATATCTATACCGCCCCAGAAATAAAAGAAGAAATACATAAATGGTCATCAAGTAACATCTCCATAATGAAATAACAAAATCCAAGATATCACACTACTAAAGCAGTTTGCTCCTGTCTCCGGCTCCATCCTTAAATCTTTCATCACTCGTACTCTTTAATGATCATCGGTGTGATTCGCTTGGTAATAAATTCTTAAGATTTCGATTCCATGCAAACCGAGGGGCCCTTAGGAGAACACTAGTTTGAAATAAATTTTAAAAGCATCGAGTGTTATCACGTTTCCAATCTAAAGCAACGACACAAAAGATTTTGTAATCTTGTAATCAACATCTAAACTTTAGTTTCTTTCGACATGCTTAGATTTGGAAATTCTCTGGGCCTAACCAACAAGCCCTAGGGCCGATGGAACTGGTCAAGTCAAGCTCGATAACAACTTAGGACCGCATCAAAACACCCCGAAGTTGTTAGCAGGCACAGAAAAGCAGCGATGTATCGACTACTAGGGCATGTTTGCGAGTATAGGTTTTCTTTTTTCCTGTTGTCCTGTTGAAATGAAGGTTTTGATGGTTTCACTTGTATTCTCGATCGTAGATATTAGGATCCCTGGTTTTTTAAGGTAACAGTTTTGGAAAGCCTGCTTTGTCTGTTAAGTAAAGTGAAGGGCTAATACGAGAGACATTAAAAGGGGTGGGTGAAATAAAAAAATATTAATAACATTGCACGGCCCCTCTATTAATAACAAAACCCCGTGCCCAAAGCCCCATCCCTGAGCTCCCTTAAAAAAAAAAAGCACTACTCTTTTTTTAAGAGGAAAAATAAAAACGCTACTCTCTCGCCTTTTAATTCCACTAGACCCTCACTTTTGTTCACTCTTTAATTGATCTTTTACTCGACTCAACCGGTAAAGAAAATCTACAATTTAATGTGTTTTTTTCGTGATTTGATATTATTTCACCAAACTTTTATTCACACACGTCCATCCTTCATTTTGTGGAACTTAGCCACGACCCATGACCCACCGACGAGCAGAAGAAGGGAAAAAATGATAAAAAATCGGAATGAAAGATTTTCGCCGTACGTACCCGCAAGAATTCCGCAATTTCTATTTTTCCTCCTCCCAGAGCGGAGGAAAACTGGAAAGCCGACTTTACCGCCGATGAGAGCAGCGGTAAAGCTGCAATTGCCAGTATTCCTCCTCTCTGAGCGGAGGAAAGCTAGAAAATAAAGTTTACCGCTGATGAGAGGAGCGGTAAACCCGCAAATTCCAGTTTTCCTCCCCTCAGAGCGGAGGAAAACTGGAAAATCCATTCTGCCGCCCATGAGAGCAGCGGTAAAGCTGCAATTGCCCCTTTTCCTCCTCTCAGGGTGGAGGAAAACTGGAAAATGCGAGTTTGCCGCCCATGCAAGCAGCGGTAAAGCTGCGTCGGTGTCCGAATAGAGTCGCAAGAACTTCCCATTTCCAATCAGAATAAAATAAAATGAAAGAATCTATAGTTTTGTTTTCTCTTGTAGCCCATATCTGGTGAACTCCCATACGATATGAATGGAGAGACAAGAATCACACGAGCTGACTTTTGCAATTGACGCATGTTGAACTTAATTTCTAGGCTCTTGAATATCTATACCGCCCCAGAAATAAAAGAAGAAATACATAAATGGTCATCAAGTAACATCTCCATAATGAAATAACAAAATCCAAGATATCACACTACTAAAGCAGTTTGCTCCTGTCTCCGGCTCCATCCTTAAATCTTTCATCACTCGTACTCTTTAATGATCATCGGTGTGATTCGCTTGGTAATAAATTCTTAAGATTTCGATTCCATGCAAACCGAGGGGCCCTTAGGAGAACACTAGTTTGAAATAAATTTTAAAAGCATCGAGTGTTATCACGTTTCCAATCTAAAGCAACGACACAAAAGATTTTGTAATCTTGTAATCAACATCTAAACTTTAGTTTCTTTCGACATGCTTAGATTTGGAAATTCTCTGGGCCTAACCAACAAGCCCTAGGGCCGATGGAACTGGTCAAGTCAAGCTCGATAACAACTTAGGACCGCATCAAAACACCCCGAAGTTGTTAGCAGGCACAGAAAAGCAGCGATGTATCGACTACTAGGGCATGTTTGCGAGTATAGGTTTTCTTTTTTCCTGTTGTCCTGTTGAAATGAAGGTTTTGATGGTTTCACTTGTATTCTCGATCGTAGATATTAGGATCCCTGGTTTTTTAAGGTAACAGTTTTGGAAAGCCTGCTTTGTCTGTTAAGTAAAGTGAAGGGCTAATACGAGAGACATTAAAAGGGGTGGGTGAAATAAAAAAATATTAATAACATTGCACGGCCCCTCTATTAATAACAAAACCCCGTGCCCAAAGCCCCATCCCTGAGCTCCCTTAAAAAAAAAAAGCACTACTCTTTTTTTAAGAGGAAAAATAAAAACGCTACTCTCTCGCCTTTTAATTCCACTAGACCCTCACTTTTGTTCACTCTTTAATTGATCTTTTACTCGACTCAACCGGTAAAGAAAATCTACAATTTAATGTGTTTTTTTCGTGATTTGATATTATTTCACCAAACTTTTATTCACACACGTCCATCCTTCATTTTGTGGAACTTAGCCACGACCCATGACCCACCGACGAGCAGAAGAAGGGAAAAAATGATAAAAAATCGGAATGAAAGATTTTCGCCGTACGTACCCGCAAGAATTCCGCAATTTCTATTTTTCCTCCTCCCAGAGCGGAGGAAAACTGGAAAGCCGACTTTACCGCCGATGAGAGCAGCGGTAAAGCTGCAATTGCCAGTATTCCTCCTCTCTGAGCGGAGGAAAGCTGGAAAATAATGTTTACCGCCGATGAGAGCAGCGGTAAACCCGCAAATTCCAGTTTTCCTCCCCTCAGAGCGGAGGAAAGCTGGAAAATCCACTCTGCCGCCCATGAGAGCAGCGGGAAAACTGCAATTGCCCCTTTTCCTCCTCTCAGGGTGGAGGAAAACTGGAAAATGCGAGTTTGCCGCCCATGCAAGCAGCGGTAAAGCTGCGTCGGTGTCCGAATAGAGTCGCAAGAACTTCCCATTTCCAATCAGAATAAAATAAAATGAAAGAATCTATAGTTTTGTTTTCTCTTGTAGCCCATATCTGGTGAACTCCCATACGATATGAATGGAGAGACAAGAATCACACGAGCTGACTTTTGCAATTGACGCATGTTGAACTTAATTTCTAGGCTCTTGAATATCTATACCGCCCCAGAAATAAAAGAAGAAATACATAAATGGTCATCAAGTAACATCTCCATAATGAAATAACAAAATCCAAGATATCACACTACTAAAGCAGTTTGCTCCTGTCTCCGGCTCCATCCTTAAATCTTTCATCACTCGTACTCTTTAATGATCATCGGTGTGATTCGCTTGGTAATAAATTCTTAAGATTTCGATTCCATGCAAACCGAGGGGCCCTTAGGAGAACACTAGTTTGAAATAAATTTTAAAAGCATCGAGTGTTATCACGTTTCCAATCTAAAGCAACGACACAAAAGATTTTGTAATCTTGTAATCAACATCTAAACTTTAGTTTCTTTCGACATGCTTAGATTTGGAAATTCTCTGGGCCTAACCAACAAGCCCTAGGGCCGATGGAACTGGTCAAGTCAAGCTCGATAACAACTTAGGACCGCATCAACACACCCCGAAGTTGTTAGCAGGCACAGAAAAGCAGCGATGTATCGACTACTAGGGCATGTTTGCGAGTATAGGTTTTCTTTTTTCCTGTTGTCCTGTTGAAATGAAGGTTTTGATGGTTTCACTTGTATTCTCGATCATAGATATTAGGATCCCTGGTTTTTTAAGGTAACAGTTTTGGAAAGCCTGCTTTGTCTGTTAAGTAAAGTGAAGGGCTAATACGAGAGACATTAAAAGGGGTGGGTGAAATAAAAAAATATTAATAACATAACACGGCCCCTCTATTAATAACAAAACCCCGTGCCCAAAGCCCAATCCCTGAGCTCCCTTAAAAAAAAAAAGCACTACTCTTTTTTTAAGAGGAAAAATAAAAACGCTACTCTCTCGCCTTTTAATTCCACTAGACCCTCACTTTTGTTCACTCTTTAATTGATCTTTTACTCGACTCAACCGGTAAAGAAAATCTACAATTTAATGTGTCTTTTTCGTGATTTGATATTATTTCACCAAACTTTTATTCACACACGTCCATCCATCAATTTGTGGAACTTAGCCACGACCCACGACCCACCGACGAGCAGAAGAAGGGAAAAAATGATAAAAAATCGGAATGAAAGATTTTCGCCGTACGTACCCGCAAGAATTCCGCAATTTCTATTTTTCCTCCTCCCAGAGCGGAGGAAAACTGGAAAGCCGACTTTACCGCCGATGAGAGCAGCGGTAAAGCTGCAATTGCCAGTATTCCTCCTCTCTGAGCGGAGGAAAGCTAGAAAATAAAGTTTACCGCTGATGAGAGGAGCGGTAAACCCGCAAATTCCAGTTTTCCTCCCCTCAGAGCGGAGGAAAACTGGAAAATCCATTCTGCCGCCCATGAGAGCAGCGGTAAAGCTGCAATTGCCCCTTTTCCTCCTCTCAGGGTGGAGGAAAACTGGAAAATGCGAGTTTGCCGCCCATGCAAGCAGCGGTAAAGCTGCGTCGGTGTCCGAATAGAGTCGCAAGAACTTCCCATTTCCAATCAGAATAAAATAAAATGAAAGAATCTATAGTTTTGTTTTCTCTTGTAGCCCATATCTGGTGAACTCCTATACGATATGAATGGAGAGACAAGAATCACACGAGCTGACTTTTGCAATTGACGCATGTTGAACTTAATTTCTAGGCTCTTGAATATCTATACCGCCCCAGAAATAAAAGAAGAAATACATAAATGGTCATCAAGTAACATCTCCATAATGAAATAACAAAATCCAAGATATCACACTACTAAAGCAGTTTGCTCCTGTCTCCGGCTCCATCCTTAAATCTTTCATCACTCGTACTCTTTAATGATCATCGGTGTGATTCGCTTGGTAATAAATTCTTAAGATTTCGATTCCATGCAAACCGAGGGGCCCTTAGGAGAACACTAGTTTGAAATAAATTTTAAAAGCATCGAGTGTTATCACGTTTCCAATCTAAAGCAACGACACAAAAGATTTTGTAATCTTGTAATCAACATCTAAACTTTAGTTTCTTTCGACATGCTTAGATTTGGAAATTCTCTGGGCCTAACCAACAAGCCCTAGGGCCGATGGAACTGGTCAAGTCAAGCTCGATAACAACTTAGGACCGCATCAACACACCCCGAAGTTGTTAGCAGGCACAGAAAAGTAGCGATGTATCGACTACTAGGGCATGTTTGCGAGTATAGGTTTTCTTTTTTCCTGTTGTCCTGTTGAAATGAAGGTTTTGATGGTTTCACTTGTATTCTCGATCATAGATATTAGGATCCCTGGTTTTTTAAGGTAACAGTTTTGGAAAGCCTGCTTTGTCTGTTAAGTAAAGTGAAGGGCTAATACGAGAGACATTAAAAGGGGTGGGTGAAATAAAAAAATATTAATAACATTGCACGGCCCCTCTATTAATAACAAAACCCCGTGCCCAAAGCCCCATCCCTGAGCTCCCTTAAAAAAAAAAAGCACTACTCTTTTTTTAAGAGGAAAAATAAAAACGCTACTCTCTCGCCTTTTAATTCCACTAGACCCTCACTTTTGTTCACTCTTTAATTGATCTTTTACTCGACTCAACCGGTAAAGAAAATCTACAATTTAATGTGTTTTTTTCGTGATTTGATATTATTTCACCAAACTTTTATTCACACACGTCCATCCTTCATTTTGTGGAACTTAGCCACGACCCATGACCCACCGACGAGCAGAAGAAGGGAAAAAATGATAAAAAATCGGAATGAAAGATTTTCGCCGTACGTATGATCGTAGCCCCAAGTGCAAGGCCGCGATTGTAGTAATAACCGGTGAAACCGGATCGATCCACGGAGAGTTTATTTATCGCAAAACCTGTCCTAATAAAAAAAAACTAATTCTAGCCTAAAAAAAAACTATACAAATCAAATTTCCTAATTGAATTAAAAATTAATTACAAATCTGAAATATTAATTACAACCAAAGAAAATTAAAATCCTAATCTAGAAACCTAATCTAACCACTGCATCACCATAAGATTCATTAGCCCAACCAATTGCAATAATTGTTAAGGTGCATAAAGAATAAAATAAAATAAAATCAGAGAATAAAGAAATTAAATTTTAATTCTAAAACTTTGCAATAATTACTTTGCTTAATGCCATCAAGAAAAATCAAGACCACCGCACCAAGTGCGCACTGTCACTACGCACAAAAATTCAATGTTGATTCATTGGTGAAGACCAAGACCCCATAAACTTGATTTATTAATGAAAGACCCATTACAAGCAAATAACCATTACAAAATTCTTTTAATAAAAATAAAGTGCATCCAACCTTACCATAGACACAAGAAACACTAAACGGAGGAGAGGGACTCGCGGTCTTGAACGGCGATCCAACCGGCTCTCGTTTCGCGATCTGAAATCCAAGCAAGCGAAGATGATTCCAAGGATGATCCGATGGTGGAGTGACGATAGCAACGACGGCGGCGCGATGGCGTAGAAATCCAAGTGGTAGTGTGCCTTAGGGAAGGCCTTGGATGAAATATTGATGGAAGGAGGAGAGATGAAGAAGAATTAATGGAAAAAGGGGGAATTATTGTTGCTGGTCGTCCAAGGAGGTTGGGGAGATGGGGATCCACGTCCAGCCCTCTTTTTATATATTTTTGATAGCTTAGGTTGCAAGGTTTTGATTTGGGTAAGGATTAGTAGTGTGTGGTCCAAGTTGGATTAGGATTAGGAGAGTTTTTGAGAGATTTTCTAGGGGTTGGCTCACAATCCTAGTAAAATTAGGATTGTTCTTATCTCATGCAACTCCCTCGCTTGGGTCCCACTTGGGTTAAGAATCAATTTAAATCTGAAATTTCAGATTTGATACAAATTTTAAAACAATGTGGTCCCCCCTCATGGACGTTTTTTAATCTTCTTGGAGTGGTGTTGGACGTGCAACACTTGGTAAGGAGAATCCTTGGTTTGCAAACTTCAATCTTTTGAACTCCTCATGGCTAGAAAAACCTCTTGGCATGGCCCACAAATTTCTCTTCAAATCTGAATTTAATTTCATCCCAAACATGACATAGGAGTGGGCCATACTTGGAAAAAATGCAATCTTTGAACTATCCCATGCTTGGACGTCCCTACCTTGGCTTGACTTTCTTTTACAATTTTGCTTTCTTCTTTGTTTGGCTTGAATTGAATCTTAGCCATCCATCTTGACATGTAAGCAATATTTGTTGGAGAGTAGATAGGACACCTCATCATCTCATGGCCCACAAATTTGGAACTTATCTTCAAGAGATTAAATCTGATTTTCTTCTTGCATACGAGAGCGGACCCTACCATGGCCGCCCCTACCTTAGATTCCATGCCAAAGGAAGGTGGGTCCATGGTGCATTTGATTCATCAATTCTCTTCCGTGGGCCCCGATTTCTGAAATTCCCTACAAAAATAAAAGCAAAGATCAAAGAATAATCTAATCATATAGGTAAGGAATTATGCAAGATGCGGGCCCAATTCACACCAAATAAATGCATAAAATGTCACCATTTTATCAAGTTTTCTTCAATTAAATTAAAGGTGCAAAGAAAATTCATCATTTCATGTGTGATTAAAAAGTTATGAGAAATTTTGACTTTCAATGCCAAAAATAGAGAAATTCATGATTTTATGTGAAAATGCAATTTTTGGATGAATTTTGACTCAAATTTAGACTTTGATGCTCAAAACATAAATTCATAATTTTTTTACTAAAATGGTCCATGATTTGATGATTAAGTCCTTAATTACTCTAAAATGATAAGAAAATATTGCATTTTTAAGGACTTATCACACCCCCCAACCAGCTTTTTGCTAGTCCCGAGCAAAATATGCAAACTATGGTAGGTCTTCTGGCCTAATCTAATCTAAACTAAATGCAAAGACAAAAAAAGAAAAACGCCACTTCCGCTGGCACTCTCGGCTGCATTTAGCGTATGCAGCAAGCCCTTAAACCCCTAGGTTTCCCCTAGTGGACGAGTTGTGCCTCGTGAGGGTTTGCAGTGAATATGCCCACAAAATTCATTTACCTAAAAGTGAAAGAAATTCAATGGAAGGTTTTTCAAAAGAATATTGAGTCAAATCAGATGCCTCGAATCCTCGAATAATCAAGATTTCAGACTTTTCAAAATCCGGTTCACGTTTTTTTTTTTTTCTAAATTATACCAAAACTTTGAGTGCCTTGTGCAAATGTATACATCAAAACAAAAATTTTAAATGTTCTACGATAATGCCATGAAAACAGAATTCTCCCTCGGAATTTCCAACTTTCCTAGATTCGGACAAAATACAAGTCTCCTCTCAAGGCTACTATGATGGCTTTCGCACTGTTGTTTTTCAAAGGCCGCGAGATGCATCTTTTTTTTTTTTTTTTTTTTTTTTTTTTTTTTTTTTGCACACACACATGTGACTGTGCAATGCCTAGGTCCCTTAAGCTTTCTAATTAACCCATATAATGAGCATTAGGCCAATGACTCCCAAAACAGATGTCTTTAGGGCACTAGGTATATAAATACCCCTACGGGCTTACTGGCTCGGGTTAAAAAGGCTACGAACCCAAACTAGTCACATAACTTTTTATTCTTTTCAAGAGTTATAACTAAACTCTTTTTTTTTTTTTTTTAACACTTATTTGTGCATCCCTTGGCAATTTTTTTCTTTTTAAACGGTCCCCAACAATAGGCAGCCCTTTTCAATTCACCCGAATTAATTCACTGGTTTTGGTTGGCCTAACCATGCCGATGAACCAGGAGAACTCATATGGCCAAATTTCAGAAAATCGTCTCTTTTTCTCTCTTGAAAGAACTCTGAAAATGACACTTAAAATTTTTTTTTTGTCCAAAACTTTTGAAATGATGTACGCGTGGTACTGTGAAAAACAAAGTTCGGTATTCTTTTTATTTTTTTGAAAATAATGAACCTTCATTTTACTTCCTTCCAAAAAATTCTGAAATTCCAGATTTCTAAGCATCTTCGAATCGTCAAGTTCTTTTGAAAACACCCTTTTTTTTTTTTTTTTTTTTTTTTCAAACGGCTACTCAGAAACGAAAAAAACAAAATTTGTCTAAAATTGGACAAGTGTGCTTGTTCCCACCCCCCAACCTAAACTAGACAACGTCCTCGATGTCATACATGAAATGCGAAATGAAATGTAACATGAGGTGAAAATGTAAAAGGAGGAAAAAGGGTAGAAAGCACCTGGAGTAATGAAGCTTTTGCGTAGTACCCTATCCAATGTGAGACAAAGAACACACAAAGAAAATAGAAAATATATGCATAATATACAAAGGTATGGGCCACTGTCAGATCCAGTGCCCATCAATCCTGATAGATAGGATCGATCAGAGGAATTACATTTTCCTCTGGAGGAATAGTCTCCAAGAATGGTTTTAAACGTTGTCCATTGACTTTAAAAGAGGTACCATTCGATGGATCAATGAGGGTCACTGCCCCATATGGAAATACTTCTTGAACAATGTAGGGGCCTGTCCAACGAGATCTTAACTTTCCAGGGAAAAGATGAAGTCGAGAATTATACAAGAGGACTTTTTGAGACGGATGGAATGATTTTCTTAATATCCGTTTATCATGAAAGGCCTTAGTCCTGTCCTTGTAAATTCTTGAGTTCATATAAGCCTCGTTTCTCAATTCTTCTAATTCATTTAGATCAAGGGCTCTTTTCTCCCCAGCCTTGTCTAAGTCAAAGTTCAGTTGTTTTATGGCCCAATAAGCTTTATGTTCCAGCTCCACCGGAAGGTGGCAAGCTTTCCCATATATAAGCCGGTATGGAGACATCCCAATTGGGGTCTTATATGCAGTGCGATAGGCCCACAATGCATCATTTAACCGCATGGACCAATCCTTACGATTCGGTTTTACCGTGGTCTCCAAAATTCTTTTAATTTCCCCATTTGAGACCTCTACCTGCCCACTTGTTTGAGGATGATAGGGGGTAGCCACTTTATGTGTAACACCGTAATTTTGAAACAAACTCTCAATAATGCGGTTACAAAAGTGAGTGCCCCCATCACTAATGATGGCACGCGGAGTTCCAAAACGGGAAAAGATACTGTCCAAGATAAACCTTTTTACCGTTTTAGCATCATTGTTCCTACATGGGATTGCTTCAATCCATTTGGAAACATAATCAACTGCAACGAGGATATAATGAAAACCAAAGCTCGGGGGAAATGGTCCCATAAAGTCTATACCCCATACATCGAATAACTCGACGACCAAAATTGGGTTTAAAGGCATCATGTTCCTTTTGGAAATTGAACCCAATTTTTGGCATCGCTCACATACTTTACAGAAATCATATGCATCTTTAAATATAGTGGGCCAGTAAAATCCAGATTGCAAAATTTTGTGAGCGGTCTTTTTAGCAGAAAAATGGCCACCACAAGCTTGAGAATGGCAAAATGATATAACACTGTTCATTTCATGGTCTGGAATGCATCTCCTAATGATTTGGTCTGGGCAGTATTTGAAAAGGTATGGGTCATCCCAGAAAAACTGTTTCACCTCAGTGAAAAACTTGTTTTTATCTTGTTGGGTCCATTCTTTTGGAATTTCACCCGAAGCTAGATAATTAGCAATGTCAGCATACCATGGAGAATGGGAAAATGTGGCAAACAAGTGCTCATCAGGGAAAGTGTCCTGGATTGGCAAGGGTTCTAAAGCGTTGGAAAGGACAATCCTAGAAAGATGATCAGCCACCACATTTTCTACTCCTTTCTTATCCTTGATTTCGATATTGAACTCTTGGAGTAGAAGGATCCATCTGATCAGTCTGGGCTTGGCATCTTTCTTAGAAAGCAAGTACTTCAGCGCAGAATGGTCAGTAAAGATCACAATTTTGGATCCAATTAAGTAGGAACGGAATTTATCCAGTGCATAGACCACAGCCAATAGTTCTTTCTCTGTTGTAGAATAATTTATCTGTGCACTGTTTAAAGTCTTGCTAGCATAGTAAATTACATATGGCTTTTTGTCCCTACGTTGCCCAAGAACTGCCCCAACTGCATAATCGCTAGCATCGCACATGATTTCAAAGGGTAGGCTCCAATCTGGAGGTTGCATAATTGGAGCAGTCGTCAACATGTCCTTAAGCTTGGTAAAAGCCAATTGACATGCCTCCGTCCACTCAAATTCTGCTTCCTTTAGCAGAAGGTTGCATAATGGTCGAGAAATGACACTAAAATCTTTTATGAACCTTCTGTAGAATCCAGCATGCCCTAAGAAAGATCTTACATCTCTTACGGTTTTTGGGGCGGGCAAATTGGAAATTAGATCTATTTTGGCTTTGTCCACTTCCAATCCTTTAGATGATACAATGTGGCCAAGGACAATCCCTTGTCGTACCATAAAATGACATTTTTCCCAATTCAGTACTAAGTTCTTTTCTTCACACCTAGAGAGGACCTTAGTTAAGTTGCTCAAACAATCTTGGAAAGAATCTCCAAAAACGGAGAAATCGTCCATGAAGACTTCGAGAAAACGTTCCACCATATCACTAAAAATACTCAGCATGCACCTTTGAAAGGTTGCAGGAGCATTACACAGCCCAAAGGGCATACGTCGGTAAGCAAAGGTGCCAAAGGGGCATGTGAAAGTTGTTTTCTCTTGGTCTTCCGGGGCGATCTCTATTTGATTGTATCCAGAATATCCATCCAAGAAACAATAATACTCGTGGCCAGCTACCCGTTCTAAAATTTGGTCCAAGAAGGGTAGGGGGAAATGATCCTTTCGTGTGACAGCATTTAACTTTCTGTAGTCGATGCAAACTCGCCAACCTGTGGGTATGCGGGTTGGGATGAGCTCATCATTAGCATTTCGGACTACAGTTACGCCGGCCTTTTTAGGTACAACTTGGGTAGGGCTGACCCATTGGCTATCCGCAATTGGATAAATGATACCCACATCTAGAAGTTTCAAAACTTCTGCCCTAACCACTTCCTGCATGGTGGGGTTTAACCGGCGTTGCATCTGACGGGAGGGTTTTGCATTCTCCTCCAAATAGATATGATGTGTACACACGAGGGGATTAATTCCCTTAATGTCAGCCACGGTCCAAGCAATTGCACCTTTGTGTAGTTTGAGCACTTCTAAGAGTTGGACTTCTTGGTCCTTGTCAAGGTGTGCAGAAATTACTACAGGAAATGTTTCATTTTCTCCAAGGTATGCATATTTCAGGTGAGAGGGCAAGGGTTTCAACTCAGGTTTGGGCGGCCTTACCTGAGATGGAAGAGACAGAGTACCAGTTGGTAATAGCTCTTCAAAAGAGGGTTTGCCTATAGTGTTGACCATTTCAACAGTGTTATCAAGTGTTTCTTCACAGAGGGTCAGGCCCTCAATTGACTCAATGGAATCAGAGATTGATTTTGTAAAAGTTTCTGCTGTAAGAACACTGATCAAATCTACTTCTTCAAGGTCAATGTTATCATCCCGTGGTTGTTTGCAAAGGTCAAAAACATTTAGCTCTAATGTCATGTTACCAAAAGATAGCGTCATTTTTCCATTCCGGCAATTGATCAATGCATTGGATGTGGCTAAGAATGGTCTCCCCAGAATTACCGGAATCTGAGCATGAGGATCTGCCACAGGATGAGTGTCTAGCACAATGAAGTCTACTGGAAAGTAGAACTTGTCAACTTGCACAAGCACATCCTCTACTATCCCTCTCGGTCTTTTGACTGATCGGTCTGCGAGCTGCAAAGTAATCTGGGTGGGTTTGAGTTCGCCTAACCCCAATTTTACATAGACCGAGTAGGGTAGTAAGTTAACACTCGCCCCAAGATCAAGCAGCGCTTGTTCAATTTGACAATTTCCAATAATGCACGAAATCGTGGGGCATCCTGGATCTTTGAATTTAGGGGGAGCGTCATGCTTTAAAATTGCACTAGCTTGCTCAGTGAGGAACGCTTTCTTTTGTACATGTATCTTACGCTTCAACGTGCACAAGTCCTTAAGAAACTTTGCGTAAGATGGGACTTGTTTGATTGCGTCTAACAACGGGATGTTAATTTTAACCTCTTTAAGTACATCAAAGATTTCCTGGTTCTGTATAGATGGCTTCGCAGGAGCTAATCGGTTGGGAAAAGGCGGTAAAGGCTTGAATCCCGGAGGAACTGGGCTTTTTTCCTTGATAGAAGGGACTTCATTTTCTTTCCCTTCCTGATCTGAGGATGCAGGTTGTTTATTTTTTTCCAGATCAGGCTTTGCAATCTCTTTACCACTACGTAGAGTAGTAACAGCTTGAACCTGCTCCTTTGAATTTGACGGACCACCTTGATGAACCTCAAATTGCCCTTTTGGATTGGGCTGTGGTTGGGCTGGAAAAGCCCCCTTATTTTGTGATTCAATCAATTTACAGAGGTTCTGCATGGTGTTCTGTAAATTCTCAAAGTTCTGATCATGTTTTTTATTGATGGACTCTTGATTCACCATAAACTTAGCCACAAGTTCATCCCAAGGTGTCGTTTGTGTTGTAGGGGGTACCATTTGCTGTGTGTTTTGAGCATATGTACTAGGAGTACCCCCAAATGGATTTGACATTTGGTTGAAATTGGGCTGAGTAGTATTTGGGCCATTCCTCCAACTAAAGTTGGGGTGATTCCTCCAATTAGGGTTGTATGTGTTACCCAAAGAATTGTTAAACTGTCGGTTGTATGTGTTAGTGGCATTTGCTTGCTCGTGAAACGCTTCTTGAAAAGCAGGGAGTGTTGGGCATTCCGAAGAAATGTGTTTATCACTAGCGCAGATGCCACAAACTATAGCAGGTTCCTTATTCTTCACAAATTTCAAGGACTCAACTTCTCTTGTAAGATAGGCAATTTTTGCTTGAAGATCATCGCTTTCTTTTAATACATATAACCCCCCTCCTTTGGCCTGACTCGATTGCTTTACGGGGTTTATACCTTCAGATGTGTCCCAATTTTGTGCACTATCTGCCAAAAACTGAAGGTAGGTCCATGCTTGATTTGGGTTTTTCGCCATGAACTCCCCATTGCACATCATCTCCACGAATTGACGTGTTTCTGGACTAAGTCCATCATAGAAGTGACCAATTGTATTGTGCAATTCAAATCCGTGGTGGGGACATGCAAGGAGTAGTTCATTAAAGCGTTCCCAACACCTATAATAAGACTCCTTGTCTTTTTGTTTAAAATTCATAATATTTCTCCGTAAGGTGTTGGTCTTATGTAATGGGAAAAATTTCTTTAAAAATTCCCGGACCATGTCGGACCATAGAGCAATCGAATTGGGTTGTAAGGAGTGAAGCCATGCCTTAGCCTTATCTTTGAGGGAAAATGGAAATAAACGAAATTTGATAAGGTCTTCCCTCACATTATTGAAGTGTAGTGTTGCACACACTTCTTCAAACTCTTTAATGTGCAAATATGCACTTTCTGATTCAAGTCCATGAAATTTGGGGAGAAGTTGGATTACTCCCGGTTTGATATCAAATTGACCCGCACCTGCGGGTATGACCATGCACGACGGTGTGGCTTGTCGTGTAGGGTGAAGGTAATCACGTAAACTCCTAAGAGGTTGATTCACCTCCCCATTATTATTGGGTCCGTTCCCATTACCGTTCTCCTCGTTATCACTCTGCTCATCAGCCATATTGGAAATCCTAAGAGAACCAGGAGATCTAGATTCGTAGAATTTAATCAAGCTCTTGACAGGTGATTCCTTCCTTACTAACCGATTTGAGGAGTCCCTCTGCCAAGAAGATGGGGGTCTTTCCTTCTTTTTTGGAATTTTGAAAAGTTTTTATTTCTTCTTCTTTTTTTTTTTTTTTTTTGTTTTTTTATAAAGAAACCTAGAAAGAAAAACTACCTAAGGTCCGTTCTTAGATTTAAAAGAAGATTCTCAAATTCTTGCAAAGTCCTAATCTTAGAGAGTTTAATATCTCTAAGGAAAGTTCCCAAACTCAAATCTATGAAACTGGCCCGACCAGGTAAGTCCCCAGATCAGTGGTGGGGTCACGATGCGTTGCAAGGGTCCCGCTTAAAAACCACTTTCTAGAACAAGAGACTTGTCTCCCTTATCTATTGGGACAAGACTTGCCTAGACATCGAACCAATTAAGAAAGGCAGTTTGTTCGGCTTCCCAAAGAAATAACTAACCTTCTTAGAAAAAATTCCAGCAAGTTTTTAAGAGTCCTTTTAAATTTAAAAACAACTAATAAAACTGAGTTTCCAATGAAAGTTCTGAAATTTTCAGATTTTTGCAAGTTTGGTGGCCAAAAAGCCGAATTTGTGCGATCTACGACTTGCCTTTGTGAGGGAAAGTTTCAGAATTTTTTTGGAAACTTTAAAAACCTAAAAATATGAAAAACAACTGAATTTAACAGACCCTAATTAATCCTAATCAGCAACAAAAAAAATGAAAATAAATGACCTAAACTAGTCCAAATTAGAACAAGTAAATTAGGCAATTTTCAGAAATTGGATGTGATTTTTGAAAAATCAGAAAAAAATAATTTTCAGATCTGAAATAGTTCCAATTTTATCAAAAATCAGAGATTAAAAATCCACTTTTTAATGCAATAGGGCTGGTCCAAACATTCCATGCATGCTACCCTTAGATCTAGAATGATTGCGGAATAGTAAAGGCACACCCACAAAGCAATTAAAAAGATAGGTTGGAAAAAAAAACCTTAAGCGAAGAAAAACTCCCCGGCAACGGCGCCAAAAACTTGATCGTAGCCCCAAGTGCAAGGCCGCGATTGTAGTAATAACCGGTGAAACCGGATCGATCCACGGAGAGTTTATTTATCGCAAAACCTGTCCTAATAAAAAAAAACTAATTCTAGCCTAAAAAAAAACTATACAAATCAAATTTCCTAATTGAATTAAAAATTAATTACAAATCTGAAATATTAATTACAACCAAAGAAAATTAAAATCCTAATCTAGAAACCTAATCTAACCACTGCATCACCATAAGATTCATTAGCCCAACCAATTGCAATAATTGTTAAGGTGCATAAAGAATAAAATAAAATAAAATCAGAGAATAAAGAAATTAAATTTTAATTCTAAAACTTTGCAATAATTACTTTGCTTAATGCCATCAAGAAAAATCAAGACCACCGCACCAAGTGCGCACTGTCACTACGCACAAAAATTCAATGTTGATTCATTGGTGAAGACCAAGACCCCATAAACTTGATTTATTAATGAAAGACCCATTACAAGCAAATAACCATTACAAAATTCTTTTAATAAAAATAAAGTGCATCCAACCTTACCATAGACACAAGAAACACTAAACGGAGGAGAGGGACTCGCGGTCTTGAACGGCGATCCAACCGGCTCTCGTTTCGCGATCTGAAATCCAAGCAAGCGAAGATGATTCCAAGGATGATCCGATGGTGGAGTGACGATAGCAACGACGGCGGCGCGATGGCGTAGAAATCCAAGTGGTAGTGTGCCTTAGGGAAGGCCTTGGATGAAATATTGATGGAAGGAGGAGAGATGAAGAAGAATTAATGGAAAAAGGGGGAATTATTGTTGCTGGTCGTCCAAGGAGGTTGGGGAGATGGGGATCCACGTCCAGCCCTCTTTTTATATATTTTTGATAGCTTAGGTTGCAAGGTTTTGATTTGGGTAAGGATTAGTAGTGTGTGGTCCAAGTTGGATTAGGATTAGGAGAGTTTTTGAGAGATTTTCTAGGGGTTGGCTCACAATCCTAGTAAAATTAGGATTGTTCTTATCTCATGCAACTCCCTCGCTTGGGTCCCACTTGGGTTAAGAATCAATTTAAATCTGAAATTTCAGATTTGATACAAATTTTAAAACAATGTGGTCCCCCCTCATGGACGTTTTTTAATCTTCTTGGAGTGGTGTTGGACGTGCAACACTTGGTAAGGAGAATCCTTGGTTTGCAAACTTCAATCTTTTGAACTCCTCATGGCTAGAAAAACCTCTTGGCATGGCCCACAAATTTCTCTTCAAATCTGAATTTAATTTCATCCCAAACATGACATAGGAGTGGGCCATACTTGGAAAAAATGCAATCTTTGAACTATCCCATGCTTGGACGTCCCTACCTTGGCTTGACTTTCTTTTACAATTTTGCTTTCTTCTTTGTTTGGCTTGAATTGAATCTTAGCCATCCATCTTGACATGTAAGCAATATTTGTTGGAGAGTAGATAGGACACCTCATCATCTCATGGCCCACAAATTTGGAACTTATCTTCAAGAGATTAAATCTGATTTTCTTCTTGCATACGAGAGCGGACCCTACCATGGCCGCCCCTACCTTAGATTCCATGCCAAAGGAAGGTGGGTCCATGGTGCATTTGATTCATCAATTCTCTTCCGTGGGCCCCGATTTCTGAAATTCCCTACAAAAATAAAAGCAAAGATCAAAGAATAATCTAATCATATAGGTAAGGAATTATGCAAGATGCGGGCCCAATTCACACCAAATAAATGCATAAAATGTCACCATTTTATCAAGTTTTCTTCAATTAAATTAAAGGTGCAAAGAAAATTCATCATTTCATGTGTGATTAAAAAGTTATGAGAAATTTTGACTTTCAATGCCAAAAATAGAGAAATTCATGATTTTATGTGAAAATGCAATTTTTGGATGAATTTTGACTCAAATTTAGACTTTGATGCTCAAAACATAAATTCATAATTTTTTTACTAAAATGGTCCATGATTTGATGATTAAGTCCTTAATTACTCTAAAATGATAAGAAAATATTGCATTTTTAAGGACTTATCAACGTACCCGCAAGAATTCCGCAATTTCTATTTTTCCTCCTCCCAGAGCGGAGGAAAACTGGAAAGCCGACTTTACCGCCGATGAGAGCAGCGGTAAAGCTGCAATTGCCAGTATTCCTCCTCTCTGAGCGGAGGAAAGCTGGAAAATAATGTTTACCGCCGATGAGAGCAGCGGTAAACCCGCAAATTCCAGTTTTCCTCCCCTCAGAGCGGAGGAAAGCTGGAAAATCCACTCTGCCGCCCATGAGAGCAGCGGGAAAACTGCAATTGCCCCTTTTCCTCCTCTCAGGGTGGAGGAAAACTGGAAAATGCGAGTTTGCCGCCCATGCAAGCAGCGGTAAAGCTGCGTCGGTGTCCGAATAGAGTCGCAAGAACTTCCCATTTCCAATCAGAATAAAATAAAATGAAAGAATCTATAGTTTTGTTTTCTCTTGTAGCCCATATCTGGTGAACTCCCATACGATATGAATGGAGAGACAAGAATCACACGAGCTGACTTTTGCAATTGACGCATGTTGAACTTAATTTCTAGGCTCTTGAATATCTATACCGCCCCAGAAATAAAAGAAGAAATACATAAATGGTCATCAAGTAACATCTCCATAATGAAATAACAAAATCCAAGATATCACACTACTAAAGCAGTTTGCTCCTGTCTCCGGCTCCATCCTTAAATCTTTCATCACTCGTACTCTTTAATGATCATCGGTGTGATTCGCTTGGTAATAAATTCTTAAGATTTCGATTCCATGCAAACCGAGGGGCCCTTAGGAGAACACTAGTTTGAAATAAATTTTAAAAGCATCGAGTGTTATCACGTTTCCAATCTAAAGCAACGACACAAAAGATTTTGTAATCTTGTAATCAACATCTAAACTTTAGTTTCTTTCGACATGCTTAGATTTGGAAATTCTCTGGGCCTAACCAACAAGCCCTAGGGCCGATGGAACTGGTCAAGTCAAGCTCGATAACAACTTAGGACCGCATCAACACACCCCGAAGTTGTTAGCAGGCACAGAAAAGCAGCGATGTATCGACTACTAGGGCATGTTTGCGAGTATAGGTTTTCTTTTTTCCTGTTGTCCTGTTGAAATGAAGGTTTTGATGGTTTCACTTGTATTCTCGATCATAGATATTAGGATCCCTGGTTTTTTAAGGTAACAGTTTTGGAAAGCCTGCTTTGTCTGTTAAGTAAAGTGAAGGGCTAATACGAGAGACATTAAAAGGGGTGGGTGAAATAAAAAAATATTAATAACATAACACGGCCCCTCTATTAATAACAAAACCCCGTGCCCAAAGCCCAATCCCTGAGCTCCCTTAAAAAAAAAAAGCACTACTCTTTTTTTAAGAGGAAAAATAAAAACGCTACTCTCTCGCCTTTTAATTCCACTAGACCCTCACTTTTGTTCACTCTTTAATTGATCTTTTACTCGACTCAACCGGTAAAGAAAATCTACAATTTAATGTGTTTTTTTCGTGATTTGATATTATTTCACCAAACTTTTATTCACACACGTCCATCCATCAATTTGTGGAACTTAGCCACGACCCACGACCCACCGACGAGCAGAAGAAGGGAAAAAATGATAAAAAATCGGAATGAAAGATTTTCGCCGTACGTACCCGCAAGAATTCCGCAATTTCTATTTTTCCTCCTCCCAGAGCGGAGGAAAACTGGAAAGCCGACTTTACCGCCGATGAGAGCAGCGGTAAAGCTGCAATTGCCAGTATTCCTCCTCTCTGAGCGGAGGAAAGCTAGAAAATAAAGTTTACCGCTGATGAGAGGAGCGGTAAACCCGCAAATTCCAGTTTTCCTCCCCTCAGAGCGGAGGAAAACTGGAAAATCCATTCTGCCGCCCATGAGAGCAGCGGTAAAGCTGCAATTGCCCCTTTTCCTCCTCTCAGGGTGGAGGAAAACTGGAAAATGCGAGTTTGCCGCCCATGCAAGCAGCGGTAAAGCTGCGTCGGTGTCCGAATAGAGTCGCAAGAACTTCCCATTTCCAATCAGAATAAAATAAAATGAAAGAATCTATAGTTTTGTTTTCTCTTGTAGCCCATATCTGGTGAACTCCTATACGATATGAATGGAGAGACAAGAATCACACGAGCTGACTTTTGCAATTGACGCATGTTGAACTTAATTTCTAGGCTCTTGAATATCTATACCGCCCCAGAAATAAAAGAAGAAATACATAAATGGTCATCAAGTAACATCTCCATAATGAAATAACAAAATCCAAGATATCACACTACTAAAGCAGTTTGCTCCTGTCTCCGGCTCCATCCTTAAATCTTTCATCACTCGTACTCTTTAATGATCATCGGTGTGATTCGCTTGGTAATAAATTCTTAAGATTTCGATTCCATGCAAACTGAGGGGCCCTAAGGAGAACACTAGTTTGAAATAAATTTTAAAAGCATCGAGTGTTATCACGTTTCCAATCTAAAGCAACGACACAAAAGATTTTGTAATCTTGTAATCAACATCTAAACTTTAGTTTCTTTCGACATGCTTAGATTTGGAAATTCTCTAGGCCTAACCAACAAGCCCTATGGCCGATGGAACTGGTCAAGTCAAGCTCGATAACAACTTAGGACCGCATCAAAACACCCCGAAGTTGTTAGCAGGCACAGAAAAGCAGCGATGTATCGACTACTAGGGCTTGTTTGCGAGTATAGGTTTTCTTTTTTCCTGTTGTCCTGTTGAAATGAAGGTTTTGATGGTTTCACTTGTATTCTCGATCGTAGATATTAGGATCCCTGGTTTTTTAAGGTAACAGTTTTGGAAAGCCTGCTTTGTCTGTTAAGTAAAGTGAAGGGCTAATACGAGAGACATTAAAAGGGGTGGGTGAAATAAAAAAATATTAATAACATAGCACGGCCCCTCTATTAATAACAAAACCCCGTGCCCAAAGCCCAATCCCTGAGCTCCCTTAAAAAAAAAAAGCACTACTCTTTTTTTAAGAGGAAAAATAAAAACGCTACTCTCTCGCCTTTTAATTCCAGTAGACCCTCACTTTTGTTCACTCTTTAATTGATCTTTTACTCGACTCAACCGGTAAAGAAAATCTACAATTTAATGTGTTTTTTTCGTGATTTGATATTATTTCACCAAACTTTTATTCACACACGTCCATCCATCAATTTGTGGAACTTAGCCACGACCCACGACCCACCGACGAGCAGAAGAAGGGAAAAAATGATAAAAAATCGGAATGAAAGATTTTCGCCGTATGTACCCGCAAGAATTCCGCAATTTCTATTTTTCCTCCTCCCAGAGCGGAGGAAAACTGGAAAGCCGACTTTACCGCCGATGAGAGCAGCGGTAAAGCTGCAATTGCCAGTATTCCTCCTCTCTGAGCGGAGGAAAGCTGGAAAATAAAGTTTACCGCCGATGAGAGCAGCGGTAAACCCGCAAATTGCAGTTTTCCTCCCCTCAGAGCGGAGGAAAGCTGGAAAATCCACTCTGCCGCCCATGAGAGCAGCGGTAAAGCTGCAATTGCCCCTTTTCCTCCTCTCAGGGTGGAGGAAAACTGGAAAATGCGAGTTTGCCGCCCATGCAAGCAGCGGTAAAGCTGCGTCGGTGTCCGAATACAGTCGCAAGAACTTCGCATTTCCACTCAGAATAAAATAAAATGAAAGAATCTATAGTTTTGTTTTCCACTTGTAGCGCATATCTAGTGAACTCCCATACGATATGAATGGAGAGAGAAGAATCACACGAGCCGACTTTTGCAATTGACGCATGTTGAACTTAATTTCTAGGCTCTTGAATATCTATACCGCCCCAGAAATAAAAGAAGAAATACATAAATGGTCACCAAGTAACATCTCCATAATGAAATAACAAAATCCAAGATATCACACTACTAAAGCAGTTTGCTCTTGTCTCCGGCTCCATCCTTAAATCTTTCATCACTCGTACTCTTTAATGATCATCGGTGTGATTCGCTTGGTAATAAATTCTTAAGATTTCGATTCCATGCAAACCGAGGGGCCCTTAGGAGAACACTAGTTTGAAATAAATTTTAAAAGCATCGAGTGTTATCACGTTTCCAATCTAAAGCAACGACACAAAAGATTTTGTAATCTTGTAATCCACATCTAAACTTTAGTTTCTTTCGACATGCTTAGATTTGGAAATTCTCTGGGCCTAACCAACAAGCCGTATGGCCGATGGAACTGGTCAAGCCAAGCTCGATAACAAATTAGGACCGCATCAAAACACCCCGAAGTTGTCAGCAGGCACAGAAAAGCAGCGATGTATCGACTACTAGGGCATGTTTGCGAGTATAGGTTTTCTTTTTTCCTGTTGTCCTGTTGAAATGAAGGTTTTGATGGTTTCACTTGTATTCTCGATCGTAGATATTAGGATCCCTGGTTTTTTGAGGTAACAGTTTTGGAAAGCCTGCTTTGTCTGTTAAGTAAAGTGAAGGGCTAATACGAGAGACATTAAAAGGGGTGGGTGAAATAAAAAAATATTAATAACATTGCACGGCCCCTCTATTAATAACAAAACCCCGTGCCCAAAGCCCAATCCCTGAGCTCCCTTAAAAAAAAAAAGCACTACTCTTTTTTTAAGAGGAAAAATAAAAACGCTACTCTCTCGCCTTATAATTCCACTACACCCTCACTTTTGTTCAGTCTTTAATTGATCTTTTACTGGACTCAACCGGTAAAGTAAATCTACAATTTAATGTGTTTTTTTCGTGATTTGATATTATTTCACCCAACTGTTATTCACAAACGTCCATCCTTCATTATGTGGAACTTAGCCACGACCCGTGACCCACCGACAAGCAGAAGAAGGGAAAAAATGATAAAAAATCGGAATGAAAGATTTTCGCCATACGTACCCGCAACAATTCCGTAATTTCCGGTTTTCCTCCTCCCAGAGCGGAGGAAGACTGGAAAGCCGACTTTACCGCCGATGAGAGCAGCGGTAAAGCTGCAATTGCCAGTTTTCCTCCTCTCTGAGCGGAGGAAAGCTGGAAAATCCAGTTTACCGCCGATGAGAGCAACGGTACACCCGCAAATTCCAGTTTTCCTCCCCTCAGAGCGAAGGAAAACTGGAAAATCCATTCTGCCGCCCATGAGAGCAGCGGTAAAGCTGCAATTGCCCGTTTTCCTCCTCTCAGGGTGGAGGAAAACTGGAAAATGCGAGTTTGCCGCCCATGCAAGCAGCGGTAAAGCTGCGTCGGTGTCTGAATAAAGTCGCAAGAACTTCCCATTTCCAATCAGAATAAAATAAAATGAAAGAATCTATAGTTCTGTTTTCCACTTGTAGCCCATATCTAGTGAACTCCCATACGATATGAATGGAGAGAGAAGAATCACACGAGCTGACTTTTGCAATTGACGCATGTTGAACTTAATTTCTAGGCTCTTGAATATCTATACCGCCCCAGAAATAAAAGAAGAAATACATAAATGGTCATCAAGTAACATCTCCATAATGAAATAACAAAATCCAAGATATCACACTACTAAAGCAGTTCGCTCCTGTCTCCGGCTCCATCCTTAAATCTTTCATCACTCGTACTCTTTAATGATCATCAGTGTGATTCACTTGGTAATAAATTCTTAAGAATTCGATTCCATGCAAACCGAGGGCCCTTAAGAGAACACTTGTTTGAAATAAATTTTAAAAGCATTGAGTGTTATCTCGTTTCCAATCTAAAGCAACGACACAAAATATTTTGTAATCGTGTAATCAACATCTAAACTTTAGTTTTTTTTGACATGCTTAGATTTGGAAATTCTCTGGGCCTAACCAACATGCCCTGTTGCCGATGGAACTGGTCAAGTCAAGCTCGATAACAACTTAGGACCGCATCAAGACACCCCGAAGTTGTTAGCAGGCACAGAAAAGCAGCGATGTATCGACTACTAGGGCATGTTTGCGAGTATAGGATTTCTTTTTTCCTGTTGTCCTGTTGAAATGAAGATTTCGATGGTTTCACTTATATTCTCGATCGTAGATATTAGGATCCCTGGTTTTTTAAGGTAACAGTTTTGGAAAGCCTGCTTTGTCTGTTAAGTAAAGTGAAAGGCTAATACGAGACATTAAAAGGGGTGGGTGAAATAAAAAATATTAATAACATAGCACGGCCCCTCTATTAATGACAGAACCCTGTGCCCAAAGCCCAATCCCTGAGCTCCCTTAAAAAAAAAAGCACTACTCTTTTTTTAAGAGGAAAAATAAAAACGCTACTCTCTCGCCTTATAATTCCACTACACCCTCACTTTTGTTCACTCTTTAATTGATCTTTTTCTGGACTCAACCGGTAAAGTAAATCTACAATTTAATGTGTTTTCTTCGTGATTTGATATTATTTCACCCAACTGTTATTCGCAAACGTCCATCCTTCATTTTGTGGAACTTAGACACGACTCATGACCCACCGACAAGCAGAAGAAGGGAAAAAATGATAAAAAATCGGATTGAAAGATTTTCGCCATACGTACCCGCAACAATTCCGCAATTTCCGGTTTTCCTCCTCCCAGAGCGGAGGAAGACTGGAAAGCCGACTTTACCGCCGATGAGAGCAGCGGTAAAGCTGCAATTGCCAGTTTTCCTCCTCTCTGAGCGGAGGAAAGCTGGAAAATTCAGTTTACCGCCGATGAGAGCAGCGGTACACCCACAAATTCCAATTTTCCTCCCCTCAAAGCGGAGGAAAACTGGAAAATCCAGTCAGCCGCCCATGAGGGCAGCGGTAAAGCTGCAATTGCCCGTTTTCCTCCTCTCACAGTGGAGGAAAACTGGAAAATGCGAGTTTGCCGCCCATGCAAGCAGTAGTAAAGCTGCGTCGGTGTTCGAATAAAGTCGCAAGAACTTCCCATTTCCAATCAGAATAAAATAAAATGAAAGAATCTATAGTTTTGTTTTCTCTTGTAGCCCATATCTGGTGAACTCCCATACGATATGAATGGAGAGAGAATAATCACATAAGCTGACTTTTGCAATTGACACATGTTGAACTGAATTTCTAGGCTCTTGAAAATCTATACCGCCCCAGAAATAGAAGAAGAAATACATAAATGGTCATCAAGTAACATCTCCATAATGAAGTAAGAAAATCCAATATATCACACTACTAAAGCAATTTGCTCCTGTCTCCCGCTCCATCCTTAAATCTTTCATCACTCGTACTCTTTAATGATCATTGGTGTGATTCACTTGGTAATAAATTCTTAAGAATTCGATTCCAAGCAAACGGAGGGGCTCTTAAGAGAACACTTGTTTGAAATAAATTTTAAAAGCATTGAGTGTTATCACGTTTCCAATCTAAAGCAATGACACAAAAGATTTTTTAATCTTGTAGTCAACATCTAAACTTTAGTTTTCTTTGACATGCTTAGATTTGGAAATTCTCTGGGCCTAACCAACAAGCCTTATGGCCGATGGAACTGGTCAAGTCAAGCTCGATAACAACTTAGGACCGCATCAAGACACCCCGAAGTTGTTAGCAGGCACAGAAAAGCAGCGATGTATCGACTACTAGGGCATGTTTGCGAGTATAGGATTTCTTTTTTCTTGTTGTCCTGTTGAAATGAAGATTTTGCTGGTTTCACTTATATTCTCGATCGTAGATATTAGGATCCCTGGTTTTTTAAGGTAACAGTTTTGGAAAGCCTGCTTTGTCTCTTAAGTAAAGTGAAGGGCTAATACGAGAGACATTTAAAGGGGTGGATGAAAAAAAAAATATTAATAACATAGCACGGCCCCTCTATTGATAACAAAACCCAGTGCTCAAAGCCTAATCCCTGAGCTCCCTTTAAAAAAAAAAGCACTACTCTTTTTTTAAGAGGAAAAATAAAAATGCTACTCTCTCGCCTTTTAATTCCACTACACCCTCACTTTTGTTCACTCTTTAATTCAGCTTTTACCGGACTCAACCGGTAAAGTAAATCTACAATTTAATGTGTTTTTTTCGTGATTTGATATTATTTCACCCAAATGTTATTCACACACCTCCATCCATCATTTTGTGGAACTTAGACACGACTCATGACCCACCAACAAGCAGAAGAAGGGAAAAAATGATAAAAATTTGGATTGAAAGATTTTCGCCATATGTACCCGCAACAATTCCGCAATTTCCAGTTTTCCTCCTCTCAGAGCTGAGCAAAACTGGAAAGCCGACTTTACCGCCGATGAGAGCAGCGGTAAAGTTGCAAATGCCAACTTTCCTCCTCTCTGAGCGGAGGAAAGCTGGGAAATCCAGTTTACCGCCAATAAGAATAGCGGTAAACCCGCAAATTCCAGTTTTGCTCCCCTCAGAGCGGAGGAAAACTGGAAAATCCAGTCAGCCGCCCATGAGAGCAGCGGTAAAGCTGCAATTGTCCGTTTTCCTCCTCTCAGGGTGGAGGAAAACTGGAAAATGCGAGTTTGCCGCCCATGCAAGCAGCGGTAAAGCTGCGCCAGTGTCCGAATAAAGTCGCAAGAACTTCCCATTTCCAATTAGCATAAAAGAAAATCAAAGAATATATAGTTTTGTTTCTTCTTGTAGCCCAAATCTGGTCAACTCCCATATGATATGAATGGAGAGAGAAAAATCACACAAGCTGACTTTTGCAATTGACACATGTTGAACTAAATTTCTAGGCTTTTGAATATATATGCTGCCCCATAACTAAAAGTAGAAATATGTAAATGGTCATCAAATAACATCCCCATAATGAAATAATAAAATCCAAGATATCACTCTATTAAAGCAATTTACTCCTGTCTACAGCTCCATCCTTAAATCTTTCATCACTCGTACTATTTAATGATCATCAGTGTGATTCACTTGGTAATAAATTCTTAAGAATTCGATTCCATGCAAACAGAGGGGGCCTTAAGAGAATACTTGTATGAAATAGATTTTAAAAGCATTGAATGTTATCTCGTTTCTAATCTAAAGCAATGACACAAAATATTTTGTAATCTTGTAATCAACACCTAAACTTTATTTTTTTTGACATGCTTAGATTTGGAAACTCTCTGGGCCTAACCAACAGGCCATTCGACTGAGGTAACTAGTCAAGTCAAGCTCGATAACGACTTAGGACCGCATCAAAACACCCCGTAGTTGTTAACATGCAAAGGAGCGATGTATCGACTACTAGGGCATGTTGGCGAGTATAGGATTTCTTTTTTCTTGTTGTCCTGATGAAATGAAGATTTTGCTGGTTTTACTTATATTCTCAATCGTAGATATTTGTATCTCTGGTTTTTTAAGATAATAATTTTAGAAAGCTTACTTTGTCTGTTAAGTAAAGTGAATGGCTAATACGAGAGACAATAATAGGAGTGGGTGAAATAAAATAAATATTAATAGCAAACCATGGCCCCTCTATTAATAACGAAACCCCATGCCCAAAGCCCAATTCATGAACTCCCTTAAAAAAAACACTATTCTTTTTAAGAGGAAAAATAAAAATGCTACTCTCTCGCCTTTTAATTCTACTACACCCTTACTTATGTTCACTCATTAATTGATCTCTTACTCCACTTCACTGGTAAAGTAAATCTACAATTTATTGTGTTTTTATTGTGATTTGATATTATTTCACCCAACTGTTATTTACAAATGTCCGTCCTTCATTTTGTGGAACTTAGCCACGACCCATGACCCACCAACAAGCACAAGACGGGAAAAAATGATAAAAAAATCAGATTGACAGATTTCCGCCATATGTACCCTTAGCAATTTTGCAATTTCCAGTTTTCCTCCTCTAAGAGTGGAGGAAAACTGGAAAATCGACTTTACCGCGAATGAGAGCAGCGGTAAAGCTGCAAATGCCATTTTTCCTCCTCTCAGAGCGGAGAAAAATTAGAAAATCCAGTTTACAGCCGATGAGTGCAGGGGTAAAGCTGCAAATGCTATTTTTCCACCTCTCAGAGTGGAGGAAAACTGGAAAATACAAGTTTGCCGCCCATACAAGCAGCAGTAAAGCTACGTCAGTGTCCGAACAAAGTCGCAAGAACTTTCCATTTCGAATTAACAAATAATAAAATGAAAGAATCTATAGTTCCATTTTTTCGTGTAGCCCATATATAGTGAACTCCCAAATGATATGAATGGAGAGAGAAAAATCACACAAGCTGACTTTGGCAATTGACACATGTTAAATTGAATTTCTAGGCTTTTGAATATATATACTGCCCCAGAAACAAAAGTAGAAATATATAAGTGGACATCAAGTAACATTCCCATAATAAAACAATAAAATCCAAGATATCACTCTATTAAAGCAATTTGCTCCAGTCTACAGCTCCATCCTCAAATCTTTCATCACTCGTACTCTTTAATGATCATCGGTGTGATTTACTTGGCAACAAATTCTTAAGAATTCAATTCCACGCTAACAGAGGGGCCCTTAAGAGGACACTTGTATGAAATAAATTTTAAAAGCATTGAGTGTTATCACGTTTCTAATCTAAAGCAATGACACAAAAGATTTTTCAATCTTGTAATCAGCATCTAAACTTTCTTTTTTTTTTTACATGCTTAGATTTGGAAACTCTCAGGGCCTAACCAACAAGCCCTATGACTGATGGAACTGGTCAAGTCAAACTTAATAACGACTTAGGACCGCAGCAAAACACCCCATAGTTGTTCGCATGCACAGAGAAGCTGCTATGTATCGACTACTAGGGCATGTTTGCGAGTATAGGATTTCTTTTTTCTTGTTGTCCTGTTGAGATGAAGATTTTGCTGGGTTCACTTATATTCTCAATCGTAGATATTAGGATCTCTGGTTTTTTAAGGTAACAATTTTGGAAAGCTTACTTTGTTTGTTAAGTAAAGTGAAGGGATAATACGAGAGACATTAAAAGGAGTGGGTGAAATAAAAAAATATTAATAACAAACCACGACCCCTCTATTAATAACAAAACCCCATGCCCAAAGCCCAATCCATGAACTCCCTTAAAAAAAAAACACTACACTTTTTAAGAGGAACAATAAAAATGCTACTCTCTCACTAATTCTACTACACCCTTACTTATGTTCACTCCTTAATTGATCTCTTACTCCACTTAATCGGTAAAGTAAGTCTACAATTTTTTGTGTTTTTATTGTGATTTGTTATTATTTCACCCAATTGTTATCCACACATGTCCATCCTTCATTTTGTGGAACTTAGCCACGATCCATGACCCACCAATAAGCAAAAGAAGGGAAAAACTGATAAAAAATCAGATTGAAAGATTTTCCCCATATATACCTGCATCAATTCTGCAATTTCCAATTTTCCTCCTCTTAGAGCGGAGGAAAACTGGAAAATCGACTTTACCGCCGATGAGAACAGTGGTAAACCTGCAAATGCCAGTTTTCCACCTCTCAGAGTGGAGGAAAACTGGAAAATGCGAGTTTAACGCTCATGCAAGCAGCCATAAAGCAGCGTCATTGTCCGAAGAAAGTCGCAAGAACTTACCATTTCCAATTAACATAAAATAAAATGAAAGAATCTATAGTTTCATTTTTTCTTGTAGCCCATATCTAGTGAACTCCCATATGATATGAATGGAGAGAAAAATCACACAAGCTGACTTTGGCAATTGACACATGTTGAACTGAATTTCTAGGCTTTTGAATTTATATACCGCCCCAGAAATAAAAGTAGAAATATATAAATAGTCATCAAATAACATCCCCATAATGAAATAATAAAATCCAAGATATCACTCTATGAAAGCAATTTGCTCCTTATTGACACCAAAAATGTCACTTAGCCTCCTTAACATCAATAGCTACATGGAGCCGCGCATCCTACTGCAAACAGGCAAAGCTACTTCAAGCTTCAGATCTTGTCAGAATCAAACAAAAACTGTAAGATCCTTCAAAATAGCCAAAAGAAGGGTACACACGAAGTTTCGGGCCATTTTGACACCAATTGGCCTAACTTCAATCCTCCAACCGCTGAGCAGGAGGTCCCGGCGGCGACAATGTTGAAGATAACCAATCCTCAATCAGAGCCTATGGATGGTCTCAAAATACCTCCAAAAGGCTCCACGCCAAATTTCAAGTCAAAGCGACACCGTTTGACCCTCCATCAACTCTCGAACTGCGAAATCAAGCCTCCCGGCGGCGAGAACCTCCGATATCGCCACTCATCAAAAAAAGCACATGACTAGCTTCTACATGCTTCCAAAGGGTTGCACATCAAATTTTAAGTCATTCCGACGACGTTTGACCCGGCTTTGACGCTATGAAGCAAAATCAAGCCTACCGGCGGAGGAGCTCCCCGGGACCGTGGCACCCAAATCGGAGCCAATGGATCATCTCAAAATGACTCCAATAGGCTCCCTGTCAAATTTCAGGTCAATCGGACATCGAATGACCATACATTAAAGCTCGACATCTTTCGCATGGTGAAATCAAGTCTAGCATCGACAGGACCCAAAACGGCTTCAAAACTAAAAAAAAAAGCCCATGGTTGGTCCTATCTAATGCTCAGGAAGCTTCACCTCAAATTTCAGGTCATTCCGACATCGTTTGACCTAGTTTCAACTCTTGGCGGAAAAACGGCTACAAAGTCTTTGGCTTTTCAAAAAATAGGAAACTTTGTGGCCTGATTTGCACGACTTCTCGATAGGTTTTCTTCAGAGGAATCAAACCAATAAATGAGGAGAAATGTCAAGAAAAATACAGGAGAAAAAAGAAGCAAAAAAGCCTGAAAAACGACCAAGAAACGGCAACCGAAAAAGGGACAAAAGCCCCAAGGTCGCCAGCCCCATGGTCGCCAGAGACCATGAGTGCATGGTCACCGACCACCCTGGAAGTCCGAGTCGCCAGATTTCCACCAAAACGACCGTTTTTATGATTCTTTTCGCGTTTCGCGATGTTTCGCCCTTGTGATTTTCTCAAAATCTGATTTTTGAGGCATGATATCCGTCGATCTTTGTCAACATCACGGATCCGCCATCGAAATCATCTGATCATCATTGGACACTCCGAAACCACCAACCGGACGACCAAGAAAGCACACTTTCTGCCCGATCAATCGAGAAATCGACTAGATAGATGTTGCCGGCCCATTGGTGTCAGCCAATGTCTGAATTTGCATTGCCATCCAACATCAAACAACATGTGGATCCATCAATGATCATCGCAAGAAGAATTCCAAAAGATGCGGCGTGGCCCGCGACTCTTGAAGCGACTCGGCGACCAATTAATGAAGTTAAATAACCTTTTTATGACAACTTATTACGGTCATTAACTCATTATTCTAGACGGCCCAATCAGAAGCAAGCAAATGGGAGTTACAAGTCCAATTAATCATGACAATTAACCATGTAACTCCTACCATTATGGGGATTAATCATGGTAATTAATCATGAAAGTCCGATCATCATAGAGATTAAATGCCCATTATTCTCCATCGGCCAATCAGAATCCAAGAAAAAGGAGTTACAAAATTATGAAATTAATACTTGTAACTCCTCCCATCATGGACCATTAATGCAATCAATGCTCATAAACCCTCCTAAATGGCCACCAAAAACCTATAAATAGGCGGTCATTCCAAAGGGAAAGGATACGGAAAAACTCATTCGAAGAGTTCTGAAGAATTGTCCTAGAGATCTCTGCACAAAGAAGCTATCTTGCCCTGAAGAAACTCTACTGCAAGCACTTCAAGGTGATTGAAGTCCCTTGGGGGGCCACCCCCCCCCCCCCCCCCCAAGGTTTCCCCTCTTCTTCTATCCAACATGGCCTAGATGTGGCTTTTCAGCCTGTCTACTCGGTTTTTTTATTGGATATAGGACCTTCCCTTGGTCCTTGTCCTCTAAAAATCTGAGGTCCAAGCCAAGCCAAGTGAACTAAAGCATCAAGTGTTCTCATCTGAAGGACGATGGCGGAGTCCATATATGACTCGCGACCGTTGACCTGAACGAGTCCCCACAATCTCCTGAGAAGTCAGATCCCTCTTTCTTTCTCTTTTATTGTATTTTGTATTTTTAAAGAGACAAAAAAATCACAATTCTTGTCTTTCATCATTGATGAGATTTGTAAATCGCCTTTCACGGCAAAATCGCCTTCTACGGCACAAAATTGCCTTTCACGGCATTCTAAATATGTCTTTCTTTAACATATATGTGCAATAGAAAGTTAGAAAAAAAATTTGATTTCCTTTCTACTTGTGAAGGTGAATCTCCGGATCACCATTTCCAATTCCAAGTAGAATAGAAAATCTAGCATACCCGTACAAAATGTTGATGCTCACTTTTTTTTTCGCCCCGCTGCACCCCAATGGACCCGGGATGGAGGAAGGCAAGAAAGAAAAGACGGGACCATCAAGTTGGCACACCCGGTGGAACCCGTTCATTTAAGAACACGATGCTTAGACTCCTTGGCTCCTTTCTAGTTGGTGGCCTTTGTTGGATCTTGCATCTAAAAAAATGAGATTGGATTCTTTGGAAATTTTTGTCTTTGAGTTTGTTTCCATTCTTTCTCTTCTCAAAAAAAAAAAAAAAAAGTTTTTTTTTTTATCGTTGGGTTCAAATTTGAGAAATTTTGGTTTCTTCCCTTTCGGATTTAGCGCTAGCAGAAATAGCTGAGCCTTTGTTCGGATTGGAATACCATTTTTTCTCTTTTGTGAATCCAATCTTGACTCTTTTTTTTAATTCAGATTTCTCTCTTTTGGATTCAAATTGGAAAAACTTTGGTTCTTTCCTTTTCGTACAATGGCTCGCAGAAATCGCTGAGCCAGCGTTCGGATTGGGAGGGGCCATTTCCCTCTCTTTGATGGGTCCATTGGTGATCTTTCAAAAAAATAATTTTAATTAAATTTTTTTTTTCAGATTTCTCTCTTTTGGATTCAAATTGCAGAAACTTTGGTTCTTTCTTTTTCGTAAAATGGCTCACAGAAATCGCTAAGCTAGCCTTCGGATTGGGAAGGGCTATTTTCCTCTCTTTGATGGTTCCATTATTGAAAAAAATAAATACAAAATAAAACAAAAGAAAAAACACATTAAGGTTGCATTTATTGCGTTCTTTGACCAAAGTAAATCTAAGAAAAGCCTTGTCCAAAGTGTGGAGGCAGCTAGACTGTTCGAGGCAAGGGTCCTTCAAACGGGTTCATTAAGTAATCCTACCCTTACTTGGGGGCTGATCTATCCACTAAGGTTTCATAAGACCGAATTGGAAGACCTATGTGCCCTCTTCAAAAATAATCACTTAAAAATAAATCTTCAAAAAAAAAAAAAAACCTTTTGTCACTATTGTGTTAGATTCGAGAAATTTTGGTTCCTTCCTTTTTGGATTTAGTGCTCACAGAAATATTTGAGCCTATATTCAGATTGGAATACCATTTGCTCTCTTTTATGAATTCAATCTTGACTTTTCAAAAAAAAAAAAAAAAAACTTCCATCATTATTGGACTCAAATGTGAGAAATCCTGGTTCCTTCCTTTTCGGATTTAGCGCTTGCGGAAATCACTGAGCCTCTATTCGGATTGGAATACCATTTTCTCTCTTTTGCGAATTCGATCTTGATCTTTCAAAAAATCTCATCTCGTGTCCTTTTCAAGGATGCGATTTACAACATTTGTGCCTAGCGGTGCTAGTACGCCATTTCGGGTCTACTGTATTCGCGACCGACACATTTATATCTCCAACCTTATATCATTTTACCTCGAGTGAGCTTTGCTTCTCAGTAACTTGAATTAAGGTTTACAATTGCTTCTAGCAGTCACTGGAACGCTTATTTTGAGCCAACCATACTTGCATTCAGAACAATTGTACCCTCTATGGCTTTTTGCCTTCTTCATTACGCTCAGAATGGGCCATGGCCTCTGAGCGATTTGAAAAGACAAAACCATAGTGTTTCCCATTCATGATCACCATATTCTTGTGATTTCTAATGGATGTGGTCTTGTTTTAGAAGTTTTCCAAAAATTAACAATGGTAGCTCCATTGACCATCACCTTTGACGAGAACAAGTACCAGCTCATGCTTCAAGAGAAGCAAAGCAAGCGCACTTACGAGCGCCTTGCCAACTGCCGAAGCATCACCTCCCTCGGCAACTCCCAAAACACCGGGTCGACCTCCACTCCCCAAACCATCGTCTTCGGGTCACTGGGACCATTCCCACTACCCGTAGAAGAGACAGTGCCTGCTGAAAAGCAGAAGACTGTCCCTGAACGTGTCGCTGCCCCGACACCAAAGGCGGTCACCAAGAAACCTGAGGCTCATGGCAATCCCGCGAAGTCTCAACCTGCAAAAAACTAGGTCTGCCCCAAGACTTGGTCCCCGCGATCTTCACCAAAACAAAGAAGGTCCTGGACATTTGCAAAGCCAGCATACCTGGCCCCTCTCAAGGAGAACCGATTCTATCCTCTTGCTTACATCAAAGTGGAGAAACCTACCCTCAACCGAACTACAAAACCAACCCAGCACGAGCAAGCTTGCTCATACAAGCCCAAAATCAAGTCGTGCATCACAAGGCCTCGACAAGAACCAGCCAGGGCCTGCTTTCCTGCTACTCGACCCTTCATCTTAACAGGGGCCGAGCTTGCAAAATTTAAAGCTTCGCTGCGACAGGCTAAGGACCGCGTCCAAATCCTGTCCATGCCAGTCTTCAAGGAAGACAAGCTCGGTTGTTGCGCATAAGGGACCACATCCTTCATTGCCAGAGCGCAGCCTGAGCTAATTGAAGCTCAAATCGCTCGTCGTATATGTCGCCGCACGGCATATCGACAAAAGAGATTAGAGAAGCAAAGAACCCAACATTCTAAGCTTCAAGTCTCTCAAAAATGGGTCGAAAAAAAAGCACCCGACCAAGTTGCTGCTGTCCACATGGTTGGCAAAACAAAGAGACACCAGAAATCAGCAACAAAAATACATGTTAGACGGCCGGTGACTCGCAGCGTCTCTCGGACACGAAGACATCAGGAAGACTCTCCCCCTCCTTCAAGCCAAGGACATCGGAGTGATCATTCCTCGGGCTCTTCATCTAGAAGAATGAGCTCCAACTCAGTCACTAAGACAATATCCTCTTTCGACTCACGAAGAGTGAATAACCTATTCACAAACTCTGAGCACCCTCCACCGGATGATAACATGGCTCTACGCATTCAGCAGTTAGAGCAAGGACAGCAGAGAATAGAGGTTCTGATGGAAAACCTCCTTCTCACTCTCCAACGTCCACCAAACAATGATGAAGTTCCTTCACACGATGAGGCAAACGGAGGAGAAGATGAGTCACGCGCCCTTACTAAAAAAGACGTTGACAATATCCTCGCCAAAGCAAAAGAAGAGGATACACTGAAGGAACATGGAATCTAGCCACCATATCCCTTATGGATGGACTCGGTTCCGTTCCCCCCAAAGTTCAAACAACCTCTTCTCCAAACATATATTGGGAAAGGTTCAGCTAGACAACATGTCATCCACTTCAAGATCCTGACGGGAGCTATTGCGGATCAAGATGCTCTCAAGATCCGTCTCTTTGCAAGTACCCTAAAAGGTACGGCCTTTGATCGGTACTCCACTCGCTAGAGGATTCCATTCAAAACTGGACGATGCTAGAGACACGCTTCCTGACCCACTTCAAAGGTGTCACGACCCGGGCCCGAGATTAGGGTTACCACGGCCAAACCCCGAGTCGCGATGCCATACTTACTCCCGTAAACCTCGCATCGCCGAAGCCAATACGAGATTCACAAGGGATCTTACAGATACCTGTCAAATGTACAATTTTGCGGAAATATATATATACATTAACATTCTACTTTAATATGTACAAATTCTTTACCAAAAGTAAAGTTTACTTATACATCTCATTCCTATTTAAATCACCATGCATATTCAAATACAATGCATGTGATCACTGTTTATAACAAAATGTTTCCAAATCTCGCTAAACCGGTCGCCTCCGATTCACATCCATTCAGTCAATCCTCCTGGGGGAACCGGATTGGTCTCCTCCGCTGGCGGCGCGGTCTCGGAACCACTGGTACGGCCAACTGAGCCTGTAATGTCAGCAATAACACTGTGAACACGACGGTTCAACAATGTATACACAATTCTATGATAATCACATGTTAGCAATTTGGTTCCAATGTATAACAATTATATTCAAATCAAATCAATTCAATTCAATTCAATTCATCTAGTTCTTCCATGAAGGAAGCATTCGATTTATGTAGTTCTCCCCTGAAGAGAGCATTCAATTCATTATATACACTTTATTTAGTGTCTTTACATTGTCCTCTAGCATAGGCGGAAGGCGCACCATTCACAACCCAGCCTTTCAAGGACTCATTTCATTTCAATATCATTCACTTTATTATGTGACTTATCAAATGTTACTCACTTCATTAAGTGGCTTTTCAAATGTGTGGGATTTACTAGTGTCTTGATCAGAGATCACCGGCATCACCACGGAGCTCCGGAACGCTCCATCTACTGCAGCAGACTTAATCTTTCGTACATGACAGTGTTGGTTCATTTCAGTTCTTTTCGTTTCATTTCATTGCATTTCATTGTATTAATTCAATACATTATTCAATGATAGCTCAACAAGGAGCACAACAGTAGTAGACGAGAGAGGACAAGCCAACTCAAGTCATAAACAAGTAAATTTCCTAAAACAACATTCGGGTGAAACGTTCATTATGCAATGTAGGTGTTATTATGGATGACATCACTTTTTAGTGAAATTTACATTCACATAAGTTTAGCTAACACCCATGAAAGTTTAGGAAATTATCAGAAATCAATTCTGATATTCCCTCAATTTCGGTCACCTCGTCGGTTACCTAGCGGTTAGCCGCATTAGGGGTTTCGGCTGGCCGAACCACATTCGGTCAGCTTTCCAGAATTTCTCAATTTCCAGAACAATTTGCTCAATTCGGTCACCTATTCGGTCACCCACGCGGCTGGCCGAAATTCAAATTTTGGTTAGCCGAATTTCTTCGGTCAGCTTACGGTTCGTTTTCCAGAAGCTAAACTTCTGATGGAAAAACCCTGACAAGATTTTCGGTCACCTTGCGGTCAACCCGCGGCTAGCCGAACTCACAAATTCGGCTAGCCGACCTATGTCGGTCAGCTCTCGGTCAGGTATCGGTCAGCCTGGTGGCTGACCGAATTGCGCCCAGAAGTTCAGAAACTTCTGAACCGAATTCTCTGTAACTGAACTCCTTGAGTTCTAACAAATCACTTAACAATTGAAATCAATACAATTGAATATACTTGCCTTGTTTGGAAACTTTTTAGCAAGAATTCCCTTGTCTAGCTTGAATCCAAGCTGAATTCCTCAAGTCAAACCTCCTTTTGAACCTAAAACCCAAAATCAATCCACAAAACAGAATTCTTGTGAATTCTTTGAGCCATAACTCAATAATGAAACCATGGAAGTGCTGAATTCAACTCAACACTTACTTGTAGCTTCTTTGATGGAAATCTTGAGATCTTCTCAAGTTTAAACTCCCAAAATAGTAGGAAAAGAGATGAAGACAAGGATGGTGAAGATGGAGTCCTTCTTCACAAGCACTTGTTAGCTCTCCCAATCATTACTCAAGGAAGAGAAATTGGAAGAAAGAAGAAGAAGAGAAAGAAAGAGAAGAAGAGAAACCGTCTGGGATGAAGGAATGAACTCAAATGAGTTCATCCTCATCTTATAAGCCCTAAATTGCATTTAACCCCCTCTTAATTCCATTCATTACACATTGAGTCAAATGAAGGATCATGTGATCCAATTTACATCGAATGGAATCGCTACTATTACAGAAAATAACATACTCCATGAGATACACACGTGGGTATCAAGAGTCTCCATATTCGATGAAATACGTGTAATTTCGTATTTACGAAAAAGTCCTTACATCACTCAAGTTGACCTAAAACCATTTCTAATCTATTCAGAACCTTCACTATTCTTTTCATTAAGTTCAATTTGACCACTCGAGTCAAATTCTATATCAATTTACCCATTAATCAACATTAATCCCATAAAACATGTTGAACTAGCATTAATCCCGATTAATTAGAGTTAATCTTAATTAACTCGGGACAGGGTGTTACAAAAGGTGAGGATCATCCTGTTACTATGGCTCATATCTATAGCCTAAAATAGGGAGAGAATGAGTCGACATATGACTTCATTCACAAGTGGAAGGCAATGGCATACAAATGCTCAGATGTGCTGCCATAAGCGTCGCTGGTCAACATTTGCCGAAACAACATGAGAGCAAGGATCCGCTCCATGATCATCGGCAATAAATCAAAAAATCTGGGAGAACTCCTAGAAGCATCTATGGAGGCTGAAATGGTGATCAAAGACCTCAACAGTCAGAAGTCATCAAAGAAGGAGCCAACCGCCATTCCGACCTCCAAGCCAAAGAAAAAGGAGGTTCTCAATGTTCAAACCAAGTCAGCTCCTCAGCCACCAAAGAAAGCTGAAAGCAAAGTTGCAGGTATAAGACCTGAACTCTCTGATGCCTTTAAAGAACGAGTAGAGAAGAAATATCCGTTCGATGAAGATGTTGAAGAAATATTTGGGGCTCACTTGGCAAATGGGAAACTCACCTTTCCTAACCCCAAAAGACCGGGAGATGTTGGCAAAACCAACGATCCCCAATATTGTTCATACCACCAAATGGTCTCGCATCCTCTCAACCAATGTTTTGTTGTGAGAGAGAAGATCAATGAGATGTGGAAAAACAGAGTCATCTCCTTTGATAAAAACTACGGGTCTGCCTCCGTTAACATGGTGTCATATGGACAAACATCCAAATCACCAAAGGAAAAAATCACCACTTCTTTCAAGGTGATAAAAATGACCCAAACATCCCAAGAGCTGGTGCCTTACCTAACACCAGAAGGACAACCCATATGGGTGCATCCCGATCTCCTAGAAAATGAAAATTAGGAGATCGTCAAAACAAAGCCAACCGCTCAACAGCTAAGGCAAGCCAAGAGACAACTCCGCAAGCTCAAACAACAGGAGAAGGCCCAAACCAAGCAAGAGGTCCCTGAAAGGGCAGAAACTTCCTCTACCGCTTCACTGGGGGCAACAGAGGAGTCTCTTCCCAAGGCTTCGAGAGTGGTAAGAAAATTCATCCTCAGTGATTTCATGCCACCACGGCTCAGAGATGCGACTACGCAAGGGGCATCATACTCTTGCAACTTGGTAGTGGTATTCTCCATGAATGGATACGAGTCCAGTGACACTGCCAGTGACACCAATGAGTGGGAAGAATCCCTTGAAACCAGGGAATATCTCTCCAATGAGGAATGGATCCCAGAATCCCACCTTATGTCAGTAATCTGGTATAACCCCTTCCAGCCACAAGGATCCTAGTCTGATGATGATGAAGACCAAGAGGCTGTTCAAGAAAATGCTGTCAATCCAGCACTTGCCAATGCTCTAGTGGATCCCAATGAGGTTGAACCACAAGGAGCAGATGAAGAAGAAGATTTGGCTCCTATGCCAGATCTAGAAGAATACGCAAGGATCTTACAGCGCCTCGCCATAGAGCGAGAGCAGGATCGCATCAATCAGCTTCATCAAAATCTAGAACCAGAAATCCTGGAGAATCTACAAGCATCTCCTCTAGTGACTCCGGAAAATGAAGAAAGTTGCTGGATTAATGATCCTCTTACATCGGAAGATGAGTCTGATTCCCAACAGTCCATTATGGAGGCATCTTCTATCAAAGTTGCCTGCAATGTGATAGCTCAGGATGATAGTGCCTCTGAAGCTTCATCTGCTGAGGCCACAAACTCCCAAAATGCATCTGTTAGCGTATCTTTTGGAGCTACATCTTCTCGGGTGCCTTCCACTGAGATAGCATCTTCTCAACCTTCGCCTCCTGAAACTGTGACATCAGAATTCAAGCCCCTTCCGACTGATCACCATGAAGAAGCTATGGCTAATGAAGTCTTCAAAGAAAACCCAGTCAATTGGTCTTAGATACCCAATCTCATAGGAGATGTCTGGACCGATGAAATACTGGACAAAGAAGAAATGTTGTTGGAAGTTGTTCAGGACTTGTTCCCGAAAAATGCTCCATGCAACGCAATAACTGAATATGGTAATGCTGCTGCAGAAGCATTTTCAGCAAATAGGGAGGATCGGCCCCTTGAGCCCGAAGGGGGTCTTTCGAAAGAAGAACCACCTCTAGAAGCTTTTGAAGTTGGGAAATGTACCTGCTCTGACCGGGATTGCCACAAAAACTACAACCAACCTTCTTCTTCTTCTTATGTAAATCATTCGGGGAAACAAGCTGTAAATGCCCCAAGTGGCAATGATAATGAAAATGCAGGCCCTAAGGAGGCTTTCAAGTATGACTTGATCGAGCACTTCAAACACGTACCTGCATGACTGCATATCCTAGACTTATTACGAATGTCACCACAAACTCATGTTAATCTCATTTCGGAACTACAAAGGCTGAATCTGGATGTCGACAAACATGCCCCACAAGTCCTACAAATTGAAATGGACTATAGGGTCAAAAAATCAAAAACCTCCTCAAAGATAGAAAAGAAAGAAGCTGGAGGACCTTGCACTGAATGCCTCTCGGTCCAAAAAGCACAACCGACCCTTGTACTTCACAGGGTACATCAAAGAGATGCCGATACATAGAGTCCATATCGACCCGGGTTCTGTACTTAATCTCATCTCTACTACGGCACTCAAAGAGCTGGGTATCCCACCTAGCAAACTAAGCCACACATCTGTGTCCATCTTTGGATACGATGGGAGTGTTCAAAGGCCCATTGGCAAAATCAGGTTCAGGTTGCAAATCGGCGATCTTATCTCTGAGGTCACTGTGTATGCAATAAAGACCCTTCATGCTACAACATCCTTCTCGGGCGCCCTTGGATACATGAGAACGGTGTCGTCCCTTCAACTTTACATCAGTGCATCAAGTTTGTTAGGGACGACGGCTTGATACATCGAGTGTTTGCAGATAAAAAGCCCTTCAAAGGCAAAGAAGTCCATTTTGCAGACTCTCAGATGTACAAGGATGAGAAAGAGAAGGAGGAGGAGAAAATAGCATCCTTTGCTGGCAATCTCCAAAAAGATAAAGGCAAGGCTCCTAAGCGATCATCGGAAGAAAACAAACCTTCCGGCAGATTCGAAGAGAGCAATCCGTCTCCCTTCGTTGTCTCCTTCAAATCCAAACCTTTGGTAATCACTACTAAAGCAAAGAAGACAAAGCAAAAGACTGGGGGCAAGTTTGTTGTCTCCTTCGTGTTTATCATACAAGACACGGATTCGGATTCAGAACCCGAAGACGATACATCGTCAAGCCAAGTTGATACTCAGGAAGTTCAGCTTGCCCTCACTCCATTAGAGACACCTGCTGACTTATAAAAATCCTGTGTCTACTACCTTCATCTTTCCGGCAACAACGGCAGAAGATAAACCAATCTTCTTCCATAGATTGGACGCTTCTTCATCAAATTCCTTGCTTGAACCTTTCCAAAATGAAGGTATGCCTCAACTATCCTTGTATAGTCCAATGGCACAAGCTATCATGAAGAAAATGGGCTATGACACTCAAAATCCAATTGGTCTGGGAGGTGGCCGTGGTATTCTTACACCATTGGAACCCACCCTGACCAAAAGTCAGCTGGAAGATTGGAAACTCCACCATCGCATAGACAAGTCTTCATACGGATTGGAGTATGATCCTGACACTCCAATGAGACAGCTGACACAAAGGCTGCAAAGTCGTTTTGACGACCAGGCATCAACATCTCGTGTTGATGAAGACATTGATCTCCCTGGATATCTCTTTGAAGAGTTACTCGACAAAGACCCAGGAAGCTCATCAAATTGGTACAATTTCTCTGATGATGAAGAGTAATTGTCCGATGACACAGATGCACGGCTCTCTGATTCAGAGGAGCCATCGTCTCCAAAAGAAGTGCCTTACTTCGACCTAGTTTCAGCAGGTGATTGGGATCATCTCATAGCAAGTCTTGAGAAGAGTACCGATCAAGAAGATTTATGGACAGAAGAGGAGCCATGGTCTGAAAATGCCCTTGGAAATCCAGAAGGTCTTGTTGAGTTGGAAGCCTTCGAAAATATTGTGGAGGAACCACCTTCAAACCTTCCAATAGAAGATTCTGTTCAAAAGATAGACTTGGGAACACGTGATAACCCACGTCCTATATTCATAAGTAAGAATATAAAGGATGATGAGTTACCCGAGTATGTCTTTTTTCTTCGTGAGTTTGTTGATTATTTTGCATGGTCTTACGCTGAAATGCCTGGCTTAGATCCCAAAATAGCAGTTCACAAACTCAACCTACAAGAAAATATCAAGCCTGTCATACAAGGCCAAAGAAGATTACGTCCTGATGTGATGGACAAAATTGAACAAGAAGTTCAGAAACTCAAAAACATTGGCTTCATCCGCGAGGAACAACATCCTGAATGGTTGGCCAACATCGTCCCTGTGACAAAGAAAAATGGGCAAATCAGAGTCTGTATTGACTATAGAGACCTGAATAATGCATGCCCCAAAGATGAATTCCCGCTCCCCATACCGGAGGTAATGATTGACAACACCTGCGGGTTTGAGCGAATGACTTTCATGGATAGCTTCTCTGGCTACAACTAGATAAAGATGCATCCCGAAGATGAGAGGCATACATCATTTCGGACCCCATTTGGTGTATATTGCTACACTGTCATGCCATTTGGTCTGAAAAATGCCGGTGCAATATATCAGAGGGCTATGATGAAGATATTCCAAGATATGCAGCACAAGACGGTCGAATGCTATGTTGATGACCTCACCGTCAAAAGTAAAATAAAAGAAGACCATCTCAAAGATCTTCGAGAAGTCTTCCTCCGGCTTCGCAAACACAAACTGCGAATGAATCCCCCCAAATGCTTTTTCGGTGTCTCATCGGGTAAGTTCCTCGGATTCATAGTTCGGAAAGCTGGAATAGCGCATGACCCCATCAAAGTCAAGGCTATTCTAGAAATGCCATCTTCAAGAACCCTGAGAGAACTGAAAGGGCTTCAAGGGAGGTTGGCGTACATCCGACAGTTCATTTCCAACATATCAGGGAAGTGCCGTCCATTTTCTCGCCTAATGAAGAAAGGTGTAGACTTTGTTTGGGATGCTGAATGTGAAACAGCATTTCAAGACATCAAGTCATACCTGACCAAACCTCCTGTGCTGGCTGCTCCCACAACCGGAAAACCATTCATCTTGTATACAAGAGCTCTCGACTATTCTTTGGGCGCTCTACTTGCACAAGAAAATGATGGAGGAAAAGAAGCTGCTCTATACTACCTCAGTCGCATGTTGGTAGGTGCAGAGCATCGCTACTCTCCAGTCGAAAAAGAATGCCTGGCAGTGATGTTCGCTGATGGACCCGTTTTTTTCTTTCTTGCCTTCCTCCGTCCCGGGTCTGCCGAGGTGTGGCGGGGCAAAGAGAAAAATAAGAGCAAGCATCAACATTTTTTTTTTGTACGGGTATGCCAAGTTTTCTAGTCTACTTGGAATTTGAAATGGTGATCCGGAGATTCACCTTCACAAGTAGAAAGGAGATCCAACTTTTGTTAATATCTTTCCATTGCATATATATTCAAAGAAAGAGACAATATTTTAAATGCCGTGAAAGGCAATTTTGTTTAGTTTGTCGTGAAAGGTAGTTTTGTGCCGTAGAAGGCAATTTTGCCGTGAAAGGCGGTTTTGTGCCGTAAAAGGCGATTTTGCCATGAGAGGCGATTTACAAATCTCATCAATGATGAAAGACAAGAATTGTGATTTTTTTGTCTCTTTTAAAAATACAAAATACAATAGAAAGGGAAGAAAGAGGGATCTGACTTTTTAAGAGATTGTGGGGACTCGTTCAGATCGACGGTCGCGAGTCATGTATGGACTCCGCCATCGTCCTTCAGATGAGAACTTTTGATGCTTTAGTTCACTTGGCTTGGCTTGGTCCCTAGATTTTTAGAGGACAAAGACCAAGGGAATGTCCTATATCTAATAAAAAAACGGGTAGAGGGGCTAAAAAGCCGCATCTAGGCCATGTTGGATAGAAGAAGAGGGTGAAACCTTGGGGGGGTGGCCCCCCAAGGGACTTTGATCACCTTGTAGTTCTTGCAGCAGGGTTTCTTCAAGGCAGGAGAGCTTCTTTGTGCAGAGAATTCTTCAGGACAATTTTCAGATGATTTTTCCGGGATCCCTTCCCTTTGGAATAACTGCCTATTTATAGGCTTTTGGTGGCCATTAGGAGGGTTTTATGGGCATTAATGATATTAATGCTCCATGATGGGAGGAGTTACAAGATTTAATTTCAGAATTTCGTAACTCATTTTTCTTGGATTTTGATTGGCCGATGGAGAATAATGGGCATTTAAGATGATGGGAGTTTCATGATTAATTACCATGATTAATCTCCATAATGATAGGAGTTACATGGTTAATTGTCATGATTAATTGGACTTGTAACTCCCATTTGCTTGCTTCTGAGTGGGCCGTCCAAAATAATGAGTTAATGACCCTAATAAGTTTTCATAAAAAGATCAATTAACAGCATTAAGTGGTCGCCGAGTCGCTTGAAGAGTCGCAGGCTGCACCGCGTCTTTTGGAATTCTTCTTGCGATGATCATCGATGGATCCGCACGTTGTTTAATGTCGGATGACGATGTAAATTCAGACATTGGTTGACACCAATGGGCTGGCAACATCTGTCCAGTCGATTTCTCGATTGGTCGGGCAGAAATTATACTTTCTTGGTCGGCCGGTTGACGGTTTTGGAGTGTCCAATGATGATCGAATGATTTCGACATCGGATCCGTGATGTTGACGAAGATCGACGGATATCATGCTCCAAAAATCAGAATTTGAGAAAATCACAGGGGCCAAACGTCGCGAAACGCGATAAACACCCAGAAAAGTGGGTTTCCGGGCAAACTTTGGTGGCTCGGATCCCTATGGTCGCCAGCGACCATGGGGCCAACGATCATGGGGCTTTTGCCCATTTTTCGGTCGCCGTTTCTTGGTCGTTTCTCTGGCTTTTTCGCTTCTGTTTTCTCCTGTATTTTTCTTTGACATTTCTCCTCATTTATTGGCTTGATTCCACTGAAGAAAACCTATTGAAAGGCTGTGCAAATCAGAGCACAAAGTTTCCTATTTTTGGAAAAGCCTAAGACTCCATAGCCAATTTTCCGCCAAGAGTTGAAACTAGGTCAAACGATGTCAGAATGACCTGAAATTTGACGTGCAGCCTTTTAGAAGCATGTAGAAGCTACCCATGTGTTTCGTTTGATGAGTGACGGCATCGAAGGTTCTCGCCGCCAGGAGGCTTGATTTCGCCGTTCGAGAGTTGATGGAGGGTCAAACGGTGTCGGTTTGACTTGAAATTCGACGTGGAACCTTTTGGAGGTATTTTGAGACCATCTATAGGCTCTGATCGAAGATTTGATGTATTTGACATTGTCGCCGTCGGGAGCTCCCGCTCAACTGTTGGAGGATTGAAGTTAGGCCAAATGGTGTCGAAATGGCCCGAAACTTCATATGCACCTCTCTTTTGACTATTTTGAAGGATCTTGCAGTTTTTGTTTGTTTTTTACAAGATTTGATGCTTGAAAAAGCTTTGCCTATTTGTAGTAAGATGCGGCTCCATGTAGCTTTTGATGTTGAGGAGGCAAAGTGACAATTTTTGTGTCAACAAATTCCCCCTCGAGGTACAGCGACGAATTTGATAGCTTTTGCAGTCGATGTGCCTTGAAGAAAATTTTGAAGGATAACTTCTGACTTGACCAAGACTCTTTGAGCATTTTTCTTGATAGTGTAGCCTTTTGAGTTTCCAAGGGGATTTTATGGCAGTGAGAGAGATCACGTACCATCCCAAGGCAAAATTTTGAAAATGACATTTGGATTGGTTTTTTGGGTTTTGGAATTTTTTTTTTTTTTTTTTTTTTTTTACCTTGTGAACCTAAAGGCTTTTTGTGGCGCATCAGGCAGTCAAGAAGGTTTTTGGTTTTTGACCTTGTGACCTAACAAGATGTATATGGCAGGTTAGGGGGTCGAATTTTGGATTTTTATTTTTGGTCGTGTGACCTAACAAGCTATATGTGGCAAGGTAGGGGACCAGGATTTGGTTTTGGTTTTGGCCTTGTGACCCAACAAGCTGCATGTGGCGAGTTAGGGAACCATGGTTTGGATTTTGGTCACTCTTTGGGACAATTTTGGATCCATTGGAGTGGTTTGGGTTTTTGTGGAATGTCAATTTCAAGGTTTTGGCTTAATTTGGTTCATGAGGTGGGATGGTTTGGATTTTTGGAAACTCGTGAGGCTTGGATTTTTTTTTGTATGGTCCAATCAACTCAAAGGAGGCATGGAACCATTTTTGTATGCTCTTGGTAAGAGGAATTTTGACTAAAAGCCACTTTTAGTGCCTAGGCGGTCAAACTTGGCTCATGTGGGCTAACCCATGGGACCTTAAGCTTTAAAGATGGCTTAGATCTCATGTGGTGTCATTTTTGTAAAGAATATCTAAAAATATCTCTTTTTGGTAGAGAATATCTAAAAATATTCTTACTTGGAGAGAATCTCTCAAGTTTCCTTGATTTTGGGAGAGATTTTCTCAAAGTATCTTTCTTTAGGAAAAGGTTTCTCATAATCCCTCTCTTTTTGGAGAGAATTTCTCAAAAGATCTCCTCATTGGGAAAGAATATCCCATGATTCCTTTCTTTTAGGAAGTTTGCTAATTTGTAGCACTTACCTCCTTTCTTTTCTCCTCCTTTCCTCTTTTGGTTTGCTCTCTTCTATAAAAGCAAGGGGAGGTTGGATCTCTGGCTCCTGTTGCCTTCTCTTTGCAAAAGTCTGCAAGAGTGCTCCAAGATCAAGAATTCTCCTTCTTCTTCAAGGATCTTCAAGCTTTTTCTTCTTCTTCTCCATCAATGGCTTTCAAGTAAGTTTCTTTTTTTCTTAAGAAACCCCATGTAGGAATAGAAAAAGGTTTTCTTTCTTTTCTTTTTCTTTTCTTTTTCTTTCTCCTCTTTTTTTTTCTTTTTCACGTGTATTCTTTTTCTTCTTTTCTTTCACATGTTTTTTTTTCTCTTTTTTTTCTTTTTTTTCTTTCTTTCTTTTTTTTTTTTTCTCTCTTTCTCTTTTTTTTCTTTTTCTTACATGGTTTTTTCTCTGTTTTTTTTTTACCGTTTTCGTTTGTTTTTTTTTTTTCTTTTTTTTTCTTCTCTGTTTTTTTTTCTTTTGTGTGTGGCCGTACAGACAAAGACAGTACGGTCATGGCCGTATGGCCACGTGGCCTGTAGGAATTTTTTTTCTCTTTTTTTTTTTGTTTGAAAAAAAGAACTTTCTTCATCTTTTCTCTCCCTTTTTTTTTATTTTGAGACGCACATGCATGACAACTTTCCTTCTATGCATTTTTTTTTCTTTTTAGAAAATAGAATTGGAAGTATGATAGTGCACACCTGGAAATCTATTCGCAAGTCTTGGGATTTGGAGCTCGCAGCAATGTTGAGCCCTTTCTTGGTCTTGCGGGGATTTTTTGAGAAGCTTACAAGTTTTGGATTCTGGAGCTCGCAGCAATGTTGAACCCTTTTCCAATCTTGCGGATATTTAAGAAGCTTTGGCTTGATCTCACAGCAATGTTTGAGTTCGAGCCTTCTTCGAGAATTTTCGATGATTATGAGCTTGTAGCGATGTTGAGCCCATCTTCGAGCTCCTATTTCTTTCGGGGTGTTTTCCTTTTCTTCGGAATTGCCCCGGAACCATGCCAAAATTTCGCTAGAATGTTTTTAGCAAAACTCTGTCATTTTGACAATTGATTTTCTTTCTTTCCATCCTTTGCAGGTAGTTCCTCCAGAACGAACAAGGGTAAGGAGCCCGTCACTGATGCGCCTCGTCGTTCTACCAAATCCTCTAATGTGGCCGTACAGCAGGCCTGGGAAGAGGTTCAGTATGTTGAAAGGAACTCGGAAGAGTGTGACTCGCTCAACCGAGATGAGATGAGGCAACGTTTGATTGCCCTCAAGGGTGAGGAGTTTTATAAGATTATGGTAAGCAATCGTCCCTGGGTCACAGACGATCAGAGCATTGTGCCCAAGCCTACCTTCTTCTTTGGTGATGTCGTCCTCGACGATTCAACATACCGAAGGAGATGTTTTCAATTCTATTTCACAGTTGATTTTGAGAAGAGAACTGTTTCTACCCGGTTGACCTTCGATCAGACTATCTCGATCATGAGTCTTTCCTCCACATGCTTGAAGAGGGAAGATCCTCCAAGCCGGGTGAAGAGGACAAATGTGATCAAGACCGGGGTTTTTTTTGGCAGCCCTTCTGGTTTTGCAAAGAAGTCGCCTACCCGCATGGACATTTTGATGCTGGCTAGCGGCTACTAAGGTTCAGATCATCCATCGGTTGATTTGAGACCAATGGGCCTTGGCATTTTCAAGGGCGATGGCAGTAATTGGGTGAAGCCTTTTCGACTTCGTGGCCGTTTCAGTGCTGACTCGAGCAGGGAGTCGTGGACCGATCACATCCTGCAGGTTGGCGGTGCCATTTTGAAGGAGGCCGAGATTTTTTACGCGGTTCGCACTTTTCGGCAAACCGTGGTTTTCTCCGATGAGGCCTTCATGGCCATGCTGCAGTCGTTCCTTCCACAAACCAACACCTTCGTTGTCACGAACGGTGAGAATGGTTTTTCTTTAAAGGAACTAAGTGCCATCACTGGGCTGCCTATCCTCAGCAATCTCTATGAGGAGTTCATGCCTATTGACAGCGTCCTTATGGAGCAGTCTGAGGAGTTCAGGCTTTTGTACTTTCAGCTCGTCGCCTTCTACGACTTTCTGAAGGAGAAGGAGGGCTCAAAAGTCCGGTGTAACAGTTGAAGGAGTGGTAGCTTTTTGTCTTCTAACTTCTTTGACAGTGGGGAGTCTTCTGAGAGTACAACCCAGGAAGCTAGGGCTAAGAACCCGGATTCAAAGAAGATTTCCTCCATGCGAAAAAATTTGAAGGTATTCTTTGCAAGCACAGACGCCATTCATACTGACATTGCACTGCGGAGAGATCTCGCTGTCTTCCTCACTTATTGCCTGGGTGAGGCTGTTTTTGCTGGAGGAGATGGAACGTACATCAGGCCGCATTACATTTTTTCGACTTGTCAGATGCCGTTTGGAGAGCGGCTTGCTTTGGTGCCTGCTCTTTACTCCTATTTGTGCACCAAACTGCAGGCTGCTGCTTTTCTGGTTCGGCTTGGGCTTCCCATGAACAAGATATTTTCAGCCCATATTTTCTATTCATGGTATGTATACCACTGTCCCTGTTTCCACCGATTGGGTGTTGCTCAGGACAATGACCCTTTCATGATTCGGTTGGCTAGAGGGAAGCCTGTTTCCGAATCTCTTTTATCTGCCCGCTTGAGGATCCGACGATTCTGGGACGTCGAGATGAGGCAATCTTCAATGAAGCTTTCTTCGGGTTTACGGAAGAAGGCTTTTGATTTTGGTGTCTCCCTTGATTCGACCAGGGCAGGGTCGGGGAGATACTATTCTTTGACAAACGCAGGGAGGAGTTGGCTTTTTAACATACATGTCGCCATGATGGTGTACCGCAAACATCTTTTCGTTGACATCCAGCCGTATGTTCCTTCGCGTTTTGCCATGCAGTTGGGCTTCTCTCAAGGCGTTGTTGGAACGCCTTAGAACAAGGTGAAGCATTTTGGAGGTTTGCAGGACGAGATAAATGCATGGGCGGTCTATAGCGCAGAAGACACTACTGCCATGATTTCCTATCCTGAGTTACCTACTTTCCGGACTGCTGGCTTCACAAAATGGTTTATGGAGAGCTTTTCAGCATACCGGGGGCTTTCCAAGAAGGAGCTTGATGTAAAGCAGTCTTCCGGGAAAGGCCTTGGAAAGTCAGATGGCGTCCGCTGAGAAGAAGTTCTGGCTTTCCTTTCTGGAGAAAAGCACAGAACAGGTTTTCTCAAGGACCAGGACGTCATCAGATCGGGAGCTGCACAAGAGATTCCTAATGAGGTCTTGGAACAGCTCGCATAGGAGGAGGCTGAGGTCGCTGCTTGGATACAAGCAGAGCGAGCAAAGGCTTCCATGGAGTCTACTGGCAAGAGCAGACCATCCAGTGAGGACTCTGGTGAGAGGCCCGATTTCGATGATGGGGCGGGTACTTCCAGCAATTAGTCCCATAGGAGCAAGAGGAGAAGAGGACAGCACCGAAGTCAGAGGCGGCACTAAAGCTCTCCTGATCTGGAAATTCCTTCCACCATTGCTGAGGAGGCATCAGGGGATGATGATGAGCCTCCAGAGAAGAGAAGCCGAGGGGAAGAGACCATTGATGATGGTATGCTTTTCCCTTTTCTCTTTCTGTTTCTTTTCTTTCATGAGAGCTTTTGTTTTGATCTGCTGCTTTCTTTCTTTTGGCAGAAGATGATGGTTTGATGATGCCTAAGGTTGTGGCCGATGAGGCAGTGACGGATTCTATCGTGGCATCTGAGGAAGAACTTAGAGATTCTAAAGTAGACCCAGAATCTCCTCCTGGTATGACTTCTTTTTTTCTTTTTTTTTTTTGTTTTTCTCTACCGCCGCTTGCTGACATGCATTTTTGTTTCTTGCCAGCTGACTTGCTAGAAGATTCTGACAACTTTGAGCCATCCATGGACACAACTTTTGACGATGCTTCGGATGAGCTCATGGAGGCAGAAAGCATTCCGCCGGTCGTCGAAGAAGGTACTTTGTAGTGATAATCTTGATATTTTGATTTTTGACTAGATCATATTCATACCTTTTTCATCTTTCATTGGCAGGTTGTGAGGTGACAGAAAAAGTTCCTCTATCTTTTTCAGAACCAGAGCAGGGGGTACTTGTGACCGATCCAGGAGTAGGGGCTTCTTCCACCGGTTTTGATGAGGCAAAGGCGAGTCCGCCTAATGATATTCCTTCCCCAGCGGCTCCGGTTGGAAAGAGCTTCTTGATTACTCTTCCAACGGTGCCTAACATGGGTAGTTGACCAACGGAGCATGGCGAGTCTTCATCCGAGCCATCTCGTCAGTTTGCGAGGAAGGTGTTGAAGAGAGTCTTGAGCTCATGGGTCGAGACTCTTTCTTCTGGCCATTTGGAGGCTGGTTTTGGCATGGTTAAGCATGTGCAGGACATTCTTGCCGATAGCGAAGAAGTCGGTCTGGACATTACAGATGCCAAGGCTTTTGTTGATGAAGTCATCACTCTAGGTAACAAGTGGACTGAGACCAAGAGCTTTCCAAATGATGACTTTTTCAACGAGATGGTTTTGAAGCCTTCCAGTGAGGTCAAATCTGAACTGAATGAGATCTCAAGGACTCGGAAGCAGCTTGTTCGGGAGAGGAACGTCACCGAGTTGGCTATTATTGAGCTGACACAGGACCAGCACCATCTCGATAGGGAGGTCACCGAAGCCAGACAGCTCCTTGAGCTATTGGAAGAACAAGCCGCTGCCAAGTGGACTACCACTTTGAAAGCTCGCGAAAGAGAGAGGACTCTCATTCGCCAAGTTGAGGACGTCGAAGGCAATCTCCGGAGGAAGACTCAAGAATATGAACAATGGCAGATTCTCTGGGAAGAGCTTCCTCGTGCTGAGGATGGATCGCGACGGCCTACTGCTTTTTATGGGAAGATTCTAAAGAAATGCAGCCTGGAAGCTTTGGAGGCTAAGGCCAAGAGTTTGCTTGAGGAGTTAAGCCTTTGGTTGAAGACCATGTCGGACCAGCCTCCTAATTTGTAACAAACTTTTCCCTCTATTCCTTTGGTACCTCCGTGTATAAACATTTTTGGCACTCTTCTTTTTTTTTTCTTCTTTTGTATCCCCTTATTTCACTTAAATTCACTTTTGATGAAAACATAAGCAAAAATTGAATGGGAATGGTTTGTTTGAAAATTTGATCAAAAGGTTGTCATTTTGTGAAAATCTTTTGTCAAATGGTTGTTTTTAGGCATGAAAGCCAGATTTTGTGGCAAAAAGCCTGGTTTTTGGCATGAGAGCCGATTTTTGTGCCGTGAAAGCCAAAATTTTGTTTGTGACATGGAAGCCAGTTTTTGTGGCACGGGAGCCGGTTTTTGGCATAAGAGTCGAAATTTTGTTTGTGGCATTGAAGCCAGTTTTTGTGGCATGAGAGCCGAAATTTGTGGCGTGAAAGTTTTGGTTTTGTGGCATGAGAGCCAAAATTTTGTTTGCTTGGCATGAAAGCTAGGTTTTTTTTTTTTTTGAAAACCAAGTTTTGTTTTGTCGGCATGGAAGCCGAATTTTTTATTTTTTTAGCATGCCAGCCAGGTTTTTGGCATGAAAGTCAGGTTTTTGGCATGAAAGCCGGGTTTTGGCGTGAAAGTCGGGTTTCTTGGTTTTCAAAATGCAAGTATCGACTAAGAGTCGCCTCCCTGCTGAATGGTATTGCAAGTATCGATGGAATGTCGCTTCCTTGCTCATTCGGTTGTGAATATCGATGGAATGTCGCTTCCTCGCGGATTTGGGTGCAAGTATAGACTGAATGTCGCTTCCTTGCTTTTTTCTCAAAAATTCGGTTTTGTGGGTATCGATGGAATGTCGCCTCCCCACGATTTTTTTAATTTGAGGTTTTTTCGAACCTTTGTTTTTGTTTTGAAATTTGGGTTGTGGATATCAACTGAAGCGTTGTGTCTCCACGATTTTTTTTTTTTTTTGAAATTTTGCAACTATCGACGAGGTGTCGCTTTCTTGCGATTTTGAGGTTTTGAAAGTATCGAATGGGGTTCGCATCCTTCCGATTTTTGGGTTTTGTGTGAGTATCGACTAAACGTCGCTTCCCCACGGTTTTTTGAAAAACCATTTTTTTGTTTAAAGACACGAGGGTCGTAAATTTTGACTCAAAACCATCTTTGGTGGTAAAAGTCAGGGTGGACTAGGGTGGAAATTCCTAAGTCCTGATTTTTGTTTCAAACCATGAATTTTGGGTTCAAGGATTGAAAGTTTTGGTCAAGTTAGGGAAGAGGCTCCTAAACTTGGATTTTGGGTTTGGCTTTGTTTTTGTTTTTGTTTTTTTTTTTTTTTTTTGAACAATGAAATATTGAAAGTAAACATTGTTTTAGGTCTTTAGAAATTTCAACATAGGGATGAAAACTCTAAAAGGGGTGGGTTTGATGAGCAAGTACCTAGGAATAGGCTTTGGCCATTCAGGCATCGCTCTGACCCGATGTAGGAAGTCTTCAAGGGTAGTTTTGCTTTAAGAACTTGCCATTTATGGGCAGCATACATCTGTCACCCTCTATGTTTAGAAGAGCATATGCGCCATTGGAGAAGACTTTGTCGATGACGAAGGGCCCCTCCCATTTTGGTTCGAATTTGCCTTTGGATTTGTGGGCAAAAACCATTGGCCTTTTCACCGTAAGAACCAAGTCACCCTTTTTGCGGGTACGTTGCCCGACCTTTTTGTCAAAAGATCCTACCATGCATGCTTGGTAAAGCTCAACGCTTTGTAGAGCTTTGAGCCAACTTTCATCGAGATTATCCAGTTCTTGGAGTCTCAATTTGACGTTGCTTTCTTGCGTCATTTCATTTTGTAGAGATACCCTTAAGGAAGGAATTTGTACCTCTAGAGGGACAACTGCTTCACATCCATAGACCAAGGAGAATGGTGTGCTATGGGTTGGTCCTCGAACAGTAGTCCGGTAGGCCCATAAAACTTCAGGCAATTTGTCGCACCAGTCTCTTTTGTGACTAAGACCATTTTCTTGAGAATTTTGCAGAGTGTCTTGTTGAAGGCTTCTACTAGTCCATTCGCTGCCGGGTTATACGGAGTCGAAGGACAACTTTGGATTTTGTGTTTGTCACAGAACCTGTAGAATCTGTGATCCCGGAATTGTGGTCCGTTATCTGGACGAATCTTTTAGGTATGCCGAAGCGACAAATGATGTTGGTTCGTAAGAATTGAAGGACTGACGAGGTCTTCATTTCACTGAACGCAAATGCTTCTGACCACTTGGAGAAATAATCCGTAGCGGCGAAGATGAAGCAAAGACCTTTGCTTGACGGGGGAGACATAGGACCTATGATGTCCATACCCCAGGCTTCGGAGGGCCATGAGATCGCTATAGGATGTAGCCATTCTGGAGGCATGTGTACATAATCTCCATGAATTTGGCATTGTTGGCAACGTTTAGCAAATTGTATTGCGTCAGCCACCATGGTAGGCCAATAATAACCTAACCTTTTTATCTGATCGTAGAGCTTAGGACCAGCCTGATGGGCTCCACAAAGACCAGCATGAACTTCTTTTAGAGTTTCTTCCGCCTCTTGTTGTGACAAGCAGCGTAAAAGTACTCCATTGAAAGATTTTCTGTAAAGCATTTTGGAGGGAATATCCAAATGGAAGTTTGGGGCTCATCTTTAAATGCTTACCCGCTCTTTTGGATCTTCAGGTAGGATTCCGAACATAATATAATCAATGAACGGATCCCTCCAGTCGCCAATCAGAGGTTTGAGGATGGAAACTCGACTTCCGACCACTCGGTGGCATTCAGCAACAGCTTGGTGTATGTTGAGAGGAGGGAGAATCCTTCTTTGACACATTGCAATTTGCATGTTTTCCCCTTCTTGGATTGCCATAGATGCAGCAAGTCCAGCCGGGCATCTGCACGGATGTTTTCACCTCTGGGGATGTGGGTGATGTGACAGATGTCAAACTTTTGACGAAGCGATTGCGCCTTGTTGTAGTAAGGCAACAGATCAGGCTTCCTGATTTCATATTTCTGATTCATGTGGTTGACGATCAGTTGAGAATCCCCAAATGCTTCCAGCATGGTGATGCTGGATTCGAAGGTGAGATCCAATCTTAAGATCAGGGCTTGGTACTCAGCTGCACTGTTTGAACATGGTTCCAGTAGTGAAAATGCGTGTGGAATCATATACTTGTCGGGGTTAACAAAGAGAATGCCAATTCCCGATATCGGCTTTCCTTTTTCATTTGTCCTGGTTGCACCATCGAAGTACATGTTCCAGGAGGCATTTGATAAGGAGGTTTCCACACTGTAGACAGGCTCGTCTGGGAGATCATCTCTAAGTGGAGAATCCTTAGGCAGTGGATGCTCTGCGAGAAAATCTGCCAGAGCTTGACCTTTGATTGCTTTCTGTGGTACATACCTAATATCAAATTGTGACAGAAGGATGGACCATTTTGCCAGCCGGGCATTGAGAGAACCTGCTTTTGTGACAAGGACCTTTAGGAGATTGATCCTCGAAATCAGGTATACTGTGTTTGACAGCAAATAGTGACATAGCTTTTGTACGGCGAGCATCACTGCCAAGCATTCTTTTTCGACTGGAGAGTAGCGATGCTCTGCACCTACCAACATGCGACTGAGGTAGTATAGAGCAGCTTCTTTTCCTCCATCATTTTTTTGTGCAAGTAGAGCACCCAAAGAATAGTCGAGAGCTCTTGTGTACAAGATGAATGGTTTTTCGGTTGTGGGAGCAGCCAACACCAGAGGTTTGGTCAGGTATGACTTGATGTCTTGAAATGCAGCTTCACATTCAGCATCCCAAACAAATCTACACTTTTCTTCATTAGGCGAGAAAATGGACGGCATTTCCCTGATAGGTTGGAAATGAACCGTCGGATGTACGCCAACCTTCCTTGAAGCCCTTTCAGTTCTCTCAGGGTTCTTGGAGATGGCATTTCTAGGATAGCCTTGACTTTGATGGGGTCAAGCTCTATTCCATCTTTCCGAACTATGAATCCGAGGAACTTACCCGATGAGACACCGAAGAAGAATTTAAGGGGATTCATTCGCAGTTTGTGTTTGCGAAGCCGGAGGAAGACTTCTCGAAGATCTTGGAAATGGTCTTCTTTTCTTTTGCTTTTGACGGTGAGGTCATCAACATAACATTCGACCGTCTTGTCCTGCATATCTTGGAATATCTTCATCATAGCCCTCTGATATGTTGCACTGGCATTTTTCAGACCAAATGGCATGACAGTGTAGCAATACACGCCAAATGGGGTCCGAAAGGATGTATGCCTTTCATCTTCGGGATACATCTTTATCTGGTTGTAGCCAGAGAAGCCGTCCATGAAAGTCATTCGCTCAAACCCGCAGGTGTTGTCAATCATTTCCTCTGGTATGGCGAGTAGGAATTCATCTTTGGGGCAAGCATTATTCAGGTTTTTATAGTCAATACAAACTTTGATTTGCCCAGTTTTCTTTGTCACGGGGACGATGTTGGCCAACCATTCAGGATGCTGTTCCTCACGGATGAAGCCAACGTTTTTGAGTTTCTGAACTTCTTGTTCAATTTTGTCCATCACATCGGGACGGAATCTTCTTTGGCCTTGTTTGACAGGCTTGACATTTTCTTGCAGGTTGAGTTTGTGAACTGCTGTTTTTGGGTTTAAGCCAGGCATTTCAGCGTAAGACCATGCAAAACAATCAACAAACTCAGGAAAAAAAGAGACATACTCGGGTAACTCATCATCCTTTATATTCTTGCTTATAAATACAGGACGTGGGTTATCTGGTGTTCCCAAGTCTATCTTTTGAACAGAATCTTCTGTTGGAAGGTTTGAAGGTGGTTCCTCCACAATATTTTCGGAGGCTTCCAGCTCAACAAGACCTTGTGGATTTCCAAGGGCATTTTTAGACCATGGCTCCGCTTTCGTCCTTAAATCTTCTTGATCGGTATTTTTCTCAAGACTTGCTATGAGATGATCCCAATCACCAGCTGAAACTGGGTCGAAATAAGGCACTTCTTTTGGAGACGATGGCTCTTCTGAATCAGAGAACCGTGCGTCTGTGTCATCGGACAATTCCTCTTCATCATCAGAGAAATCATACCAATTTGATGAGCTTCCTGGGTCCTTGTCGGGTAACTCTTCAAAGAGATATCCAGGGAGATCGATGTCTTCATCAACACGAGATGTTGAGGCCTAGTTAGCAAAATGACTTTGCAGCCTTTGTGTCAGTTGTCTCATCGGAGTGTCAGGATCATACCCCAACCCGTATGAAGACTTGTCTATGTGACGGTGGAGTTTCCAATCTTTCAGCTGACTTTTGGTCAGGGTGGGTTCCAATGGTATAAGGATACCACGGCCACCTCCCAAACCAATTGGATTTTGAGCATCATAGCCCATTTTCTTCATGATAGCTTATGCCATTGGACTATAGAAGGATAGTTGAGGTATACATTCATTTTGGAAAGGCTCAAGCAAGGAATTTGATGAAGAAGCATCCGACCTATGGAAGAAGATTGGTTTCTCTTCCGCCGATGTTGCCGGAACAATGAAGGTAGCAGATGCAGGATCTTCTACATCAGCAGGTGTCTCCAATGGAGTGAGGGCAGGCCGAACTTCCTGAGCATCAGCTTGGCTTGACGATGTATCGTCTTTAGTCTCTAAATCCGAATCCGTGTCTTATATGATAGACACGAAGGAGACAGCAAACTTGCCCCCAGTCTTTTGCTTTGTCTTCTTTGCCTTAGTAGTAATTACCAAAGGTTTGGAAGATTTGAAGGAGACAACGAAGGAGACGGATTGCTCTCTCCATATTTGCTGGAAGGTTTGTTTTCTTCCGATGATTGCTGAGGAACCTTGCCTTTATCTTTTTGGAGATTGCCGGCAAAGGATGATATTTTCTCCTCCTCCTTCTCTTTCTCATCCTTGTACATCTGAGAGTCTACGAAATGAGCTTCTTTCCCTTTAAATGGCTTTTTGTCTGCAAAAACTCGATGTATCAAGCTGTCGTCACCAACAAACTTAGTGCACTGATGTAGAGTCAAAGGAATAACACCGTTCTCGTGTATCCAAGGGCGTCCGAGAATAATGTTGTAGCATGAATGGGTTTTTATTGCATATACGGTGACCTCAGAGATAAGATCACCGATTTGCAACCTGAACCGGATTTTGCCAATGGGCCTTTGAGCACTCCCATCGTATCCAAAGATGGACACAGATGTGTGGCTTAGTTTGCTAGGTGGGATACCCAGCTCTTCGAGTGCCGAAGTAGAGATGAGGTTGAGTGCAGAACCTGGGTCGATCTGGACTCTGTGTATTGGCATCTCTTTGATGTACCCTGTGAAGTACAAGGGTCGGTTGTGCTTTGTCTCGCCTAACAGGAGGTCTTCCTTATTGAAGGAGATGGTAGCACTTGCGGCTTTTTAGACTGAGAGGCGTTCAATGCAAGGTCCTCCAGCTTCTTTCTTTTCTCCCTTTGAGGAGGTTTTTTTATTTTTTGACCCTATAGTCCATTTCAATTTGTAGGACTTTTGGGGCATGTTTGTCAACATTCAGATTCAGCCTTTGCAGTTCTGAAATGAGACTATCACGAGTTTGTGGTGACATTCGTAATAAGTCTAAGATGTGCAGTCGTGCAGGTATGTGTTTGAAGTGCTCGATCAAGTCATACTTGAAAGCCTCCTTTGGACTTGCATTTTCATTATGATTGCCACTTGGGGCATTTACAGCTTGTTTTCCCGAAGGATTTACATAAGAAAAAGAAAAAGGTTGGTTGTAGTTTTTGTGGTAATCCCGGCCAGAGCGGGTACCTTTCCCAACTTCAAAAGCTTCTAGAGGTGGCTCTTCTTTCGAAAGACCCCCTTCGGGCTCAAGAGGCTGATCCTCCCCATTTGCTGAAAACGCCTCTACAACAGCATTGCTGTCTTCAGTTATTGCGTTGCATGGAGCATTTTCTGGGAACAAGTCCTGAACAGCTTCCAACAACTTTTCTTCTTTGTCCAGTATTTCATCGGTCCATACATCTCCTATGAGGTTAGGAACCTGGGACCAATTGACTGGGTTTTCTTTGAAGATTTCGTCAGTCAGAGCTTCTTCATGGTGATCAGTCGAAAAAGGCTTGAATTCTGATGTCACCGTTTCAAGGGACGAAGGCTAAGAAGACGCTATCTCAGTGGAAGTCACCCGAGAATATGTAGCTCCAGAAGATATGCTACCGAATGCATTCTGAGAGTCTGTGGCCTCAACTGATGAAGCTTTAAAGGCACTATCATCTTGAACTATCACATTGCAGGCAACTTCGATAGAAGATGCCTCCACAATGGACTGTTGGGAATCAGACTCATCCTCCGATGTAAGAGGATCATCAATCCAGCAACTTTCTTCATTTTCCGGAGTCACCGGGGGAGATGCTTGTAGATTCTCCAGGACTTCCGGTTCTGGATTTTGATGAAGCTGGTTGATGTGATCCTGCTCCTGCTCTATGGCGAGACGCTGCAAGATCCTCGCATATTCTTCGAGATCTGGCATAGGAGCTAGATCTTCTTCTTCATCTGCTCCTTGTGGTTCAACCTGGTTGGGATCCACAAGAGCATTTGTTTGTGCTGTGCCGACAGCATTTTGGGCAGCCTCTTGGTCTTCATCATTATCAGACCAGGATCCTTGTGGCTGGAAGGGGTTATACCAGATTACTGGCATAAGATGGGATTCTGGGATCCATTCTTCATCGGAGAGATATTCTCCGGTTTTAAGGGATTCCTCCCACTCATCTGTGTCACTGGCAGTGTCACTGGACTCGTATCCATTCATGGAGAATCCCACTACCGAGTTACAAGAGCATGATGCCCCCTGCGTAGTCTCATCCCTGAGTCGTGCTGGCATAAAATCACCGAGGGTGAATTTTCTTACCCCTCTTGAAGCGTTGGGAAGAGACTCCTCTGTTGCCCCTAGTGAAGCGGTAGAGGAGGTTTTTGCCTTTTTAGGGACCTCTTGTTTTGTTTAAGCCTTCTCCTGCTGTTTGAGCTTGCGAAGTTGTCTCTTTGCTTGCCTTCGCTGCTGAGCGGTCGGCTTTGTTTTGATGATCTCCCAATTTTTATCTTCTAGGAGATCGGGATGTACCCATATCGGGTGTCCATCTGGTGTTGGGTAAGGCACCAGCTCTTGGAATGTCTGGGTCATTTTTATCACCTTGAAGGAAGTAGTGACTTTTTCCTTTGGTGATTTGGATGTTTGTCCGTATGATGCCATGTTAACGGAAGCAGACCCATAGTTTTTGTCAAAGGTGATGACTCCGTTTTTCCACACTCGTTAATCTTCTCTCTCACAATGAAACATTGGTTGAGAGGATGCGAGACCATTTGGTGGTATGGACAATATTAGGGATCATTGGTTTTGCCAACATCTCCCGATCTTTTGGGGTCAGGCAAGGTGAGTTTGCCATTTGCCAAGAGAGCCCCAAATATTTCTTCAACATCTTCATCGAACGGGTATTTCTTCTCTACTCATTCTTTAAAGGCATCAGAGAGTTCATGTCTCTTACCTGCAGCTTTGTTTTCAGCTTTCTTTGGCGGCTGAGGAGCTGACTTGTTTTGCACATTGAGAACCTCCTTTTTCTTTGGCTTGGAGGACGGAATGGCGGTCTGCTCCTTCTTTGATGACTTCTGACTGTTGAGGTCTTTGATCACCGTTTCAGCCTCCATAGATGCTTCTAGGAGTTCTCCCAGGTTCTTTGATTTGTTGCCGATGATCATGGAGCTGATCCTTGCTCTAATGTTGTTTCAGCAAATGTCGACTAGCGATGCTTGTGGCAGCACATCTGAGCATTTGTATGCCATTGCTTTCTACTTGTGAACGCAGTCATATGTCGACTCATTCTCTCCTTGTTTAAGGCTGCAGAGCTGAGCCATAGTAACAGGATGATCCTTACCTTTGAAGTGGGTCAGGAAGCGTGTCTCTAGCATGGTCCAGTTTTGAATGAAGTCCTCTGGCAGAGTGGAGTACCAATCAAAGGCCGTACCTTTTAGGGTACTTGCAAAGAGATAGATCTTGAGAGCATCTTGATCCGCAATCGTTCCTATCAGGATCTTGAAGTGGATGACGTGTTGTCTAGCTGAACCTTTCCCCATATATGTTTGAAGAAGAGGTTGTTTGAACTTTGGGGGGAACGGAACCGAGTCCATCCATAAGGGATATGGTGGCTTGATCCCATGCTCCTTCAGTGTATCCTCTTCTTTTGCTTTGGCGAGAATATTCTCAATGTCCTTTTTAGTAAGGGCGCGTGACTCATCTTCTCCACCATTTGCCTCATCTTGTGGAGGAACTTCCTCATTGTTTGGTGGACGCTGGAGAGTGAGAAGGAGGTTTTTCATCAGAACCTTTATTCTCTGTTGTCCTTGCTCTAGCTGTTGAATGCATAGAGCCATGTCGTCATGTGGTGGAGGTTGCTCAGAGTTTGTGACCAAGACATTCATCCTTTGTGAGTTGAAAGAGGATATTGTCTTCGTGACTGAGCTGGAGCTCATTCTTCTAGATGAAGAGCCCGATGAATGATCACTCTGGTGTCCTTGGCTCGAAGGAGTGGGAGAGTCTTCCTGATGTCTTCTCGTCCGGGAGACGCTGCGAGTCACCGGTTGTCTGACATGTATTTTTGTTGCTGATTTCTGCTTTCTTTTGGTTTTGCCAACCATGTGGACAGCAGCAACTTGGTCGGGTCTTTCTTTTTCGACTCATTTTTGGGAAATCTGAAGCTCAGAATGCTGAGTTCTTTGCGTCTCTAATCTCTTTTGTCGATATGCCGCGCAACGACGTATGCGACGAGCAATTTGAGCTTCAGTTAGCTCAGGATGTGCTCTGGCAATGAAGGACGTGGTCCCTCGTGCGCAGCAACCGAGCTTGTTTTCCTTGAAGACTGGCATGGACAGGATCTGAACGCGGTCCTTAGCCTGTCGCAGCGAAGCTTTAAATTTTGCAAGCTCGGCCCCTGTTGATATGAAGGGTCGAGTTGCAGGAGAGCAGGCCCTGGCAGGTTCTTGTCGAGGCCTTGTGATGCACGACTTGATTTTGGTCTTGTATGAACAAGCCGGCTCGTGCTGAGTTGTTTTGGTAGTTCCGTGGAGGGTAGGTTTCTCTCCTTTGATGTAAGCAAGAGGATAGAACCTATTCTCCTTGAGAGGAGCCAGGTATGCTGGCTTTGCAGATGTCTGGGACCTTCTTTGTTTTGGCGAAGATCGCGGGGACCAAGTCTTAGGACAGACCTGGTTTTTTGTAGGTTGAGGCTTCGTGGGATTACCACGGGCTTCGGGTTTCTTGGTGACCACCTTTGGTGTCGGGGCAACGACACGTTGAGGGGCGGTCTTCTGCTTTTTAGCAGGCGCCGTCTCTTCTGCGGGTAGTGGGAATGGTCCCAGTGACCCAAAGAAGATGGTCCAGGGAGTAAAGGTCGACCCGGTGTTTTGGGAGTTGCCGAGGGAGGTGACGCTTCGACAGTTGGCGGGGCGCTTAAAAGTGCGCTTGCTTTGCTTCTCTTGAAGCATGACTTGGTACTTGTTCTCGTCGAAGGTGATGGTCAACGAAGCTGCCATTGTTAGTTTTGTAAAACTTTTCTGAAACAAGACCACATCCATTAGTAATCACAAGAATATGGTGATCATAAATGGGTTATACTATGGTTTTGTCTTTTCAAATCGCTCAGGGGCATGGCCCGTTCTGAGCGTAATGAAGAAGACAAAAAGCCATAGATGGTACAATTGTTCTGAACGCAAGTATGGTCGGCTCGAAATGAGCGTTCCAGGGACTGCTAGAAGCAATTGTAAACCTTAATTCAAGTTACTGAGAAGCAAAGCTCACTCGAGGTAAAATGATATAAGGTTAGAGATACAAATGTGTCAGTCGCGAATACAGTAGACCCGAAAGGGCATACTAGCACCGCTAGGCACAAATGTTGTAAATCGCATCCTTGGAAAAGGACACGAGATGGGATTTTTTTTGAAATGTCAAGATTGGATTCACAAAAGAGAGCAAATGGTATTCCAATCTGAATACAGGCTCAAACATTTCTGCAAGCCTAAATCCGAAAAAGGAAAGAACCAGGATTTCTCAAATTTGAATCCAATAATGACGGAAGTTTTTTTTTTTTTTTAAGTCAAGATTAAATTCATAAAAGAGAGTAAATGGTATTCCAATCCGAATACAGGCTCAAACATTTCTGCGAGCCTAAATCCGAAAAGGAAAGAACCAAAATTCCTCCAATTTGAATACAATAATAACAGAAGTTTTTTTTTTTTTTTTTAGATTTTTTTTTTGTAAAGATTTTTCGGTTTTTTTTCTTTTTTTTTTTAAGAATGCACATAGGTCTTCCAATTCGGTCTTATGAAACATTAGTGGATAGATTAGCCCCCAGGTAAGGGTAGGATTACTTAATGAACCAGTTTGAAGGACCCTTACCTCGAACAGTCTAGCTGCCTCCACACTCTGAACAAGGCTTTTCTTAGATCCACTTCGGTCAAAGAACACAATTGGTGCAACCTTAATGCATTTTTTTTTTAAAGATCCAATGGACCCATCAAAGAGAGGGAAGTGGCCCCTCCCGATCCGAACGTTGGCTTAAACATTTTTGCGAGCCATTGTACGAAAAGGAAAGAACCAAAGTTTCTCCGATTTGAATCCAAAAGAGAGAAATTTGAAAAGTTTTTTTTTTTTAAATTTTTTTTTTTTTTGAAAGATCTCCAATGGACCCATCAAAAAGAGGAAAATGGCTCCTCCCAATCTGAACGTTGGCTCAAACATTTCTGCGAGCCATTGTATGGAAAGGAAAGAACCAAAGTTTCTCTAATTTGAATCCAAAAGAAAGGAATTTGAAAAAGAAAAATTTTAACCTTTTTTTTTTTTTTTTGAAAGATCTCCAATGGACCCATCAAAAAGAGGAAAATGGCCCCTCTCAATCCGAACGTTGGTTCAAACATTTCTGCGAGCCATTGTACGAAAAGGAAAGAACCAAAGTTTCTTCAATTTGAATCCAATGAAAGGAATTTGAATTTTTTTTTTTTTTTTTAAAAAAAACGTTTTTTTGAAAGATCTCCAATGGACCCATCAAAGAGAGGAAAATGGCCCCTCCCAATCTGAACGTTGGCTCAAACATATCTGTGAGCCATTGTATGGAAAGGAAAGAACCAAAATTTCTCCAATTTAAATCCAAAAGAAAAAAAACTTTTTTTTTTGTTGAGAAAAGAAAGAATGGAAACAAGTTCAAAGAAAGAAGTTTCCAAAGAATCCCATCTCATGATTTTTTAGATACAAGATCCAACATAGGCCACCAACTAGGAAGGAGCCAAGGATTCTAAGCATCGTGTTCTCAAATGAACGAGTCCCACCGGGTGTGCCAACTTGATGGACCCTTCTTTTTCTCTCTTGCCTTCCTCCGTCTCGGGTCCGCCGGGGTGCAGCGGGGCGAAGAGAAAAAAAAGAGCAAGTATCAACATTTTTTTTTGTACGAGTATGCCAGATTTTCTAGTCTACTTGGAATTTGAAATGGTGATCCGGAGATTCACCTTCACAAGTAGAAAGGAAATCAAACTTTTTTTTTCTATCTTTCCATTGCATATATATTCAAAGAAAGAGACAAGATTTTAAATGCCGTGAAAGGCAATTTTGTTTAGTTTGCCGTGAAAGGCAGTTTTGTGCTGTAGAAGGCAATTTTGCCGTGAAAGGCGGTTTTGTGCCGTAGAAGGCGATTTTGCCGTGAAAGGCTATTTACAAATCTCATTAATTATGAAAGACGAGAATTGTGATTTTTTGTCTCTTTTAAAAATACAAAATACAATAGAAAGGGAAACTTGGAAAATCGACTTTACCGCCGATGAGAGCAGCGGTAAACTTGGAACTGCCAGCTTTCCTCCACTCGGAGGGGAGGAAAACTGGAAAATCCTGTTTACCACAGATGAAAGCAGTAGTAAAGCAGCAATTGCCAGTTTTTCTCCTCTCATAGTGGAGGAAAACTTAAAAATGCGAGTTTGCCACCCATGCAAGCAGCGGTAAAACTGCGTCAGTGTCGGAATAAAGTCGCAAGAACTTTCCATTTCTAATTAACATAAAATAAAATGAAAGAATCTATAATTTCGTGTTTTCTTGTCGCCCATCTCTAGTGAACTCCCATATGATATGAATGGAGAGAGAAAAATCACACAGGCTGACTTTGGCAATTGACACATGTTGGACTGAATTTCTAGGATTTTGAATATATATACTGCCCCATAAATAAAAGTAGAAATATATTAATGGTCATGAAATAACATCCCAATAATGAAACAATAAAATCGAAGATATCACTCTATTAAAGCAATTTGCTCCTGTCTACAGCTCCATCCTTAAATCTTTCATCACTCATACTCTTTAGTGATCAACGGTGTGATTCACTTGGTAATAAATTCTTAAGAATCCAATTCCATGCAAACGGACGGGCCCGGAAGAGAACACTTGTATGAAATAAATTTTAAAAGCATTGAGCGTTATCACGTTTCAAATCTAAAGCAATGCTAGAAAAAAAAAATTAATCTTGTAATCAACATCTAAACTTTATTTTTTTTTACATGCTTAGATTTGGAAAATCTCTGGGCCTAACCAATAAGCCCTATGACTGATGGAACTGGTCAAGTCAAGCTCGAGAACGATTTACGACCGCAACAAAACACCCCATAATTGTTCACATGCACGGAAAAGCAGCGATGTATCAACTACTAGGGCAAGTTTGCGAGTATAGGATTTTTTTTTTCTTGTTGTCCAGTTGAAATAAAGATGTTGATGGTTTCACTTGTATTCTCAATCGTAGATATTAGGATCTTTCATTTTTTAAGGTAACAATTTTGGAAAGCTTACTTTGTTTGTTAAGTAAAGTGGACGGCTAATACGAGAGACATTAAAAGGAGTGGGTGAAATGAAAAAAAAAATTAAAAACAAAGCACAACCCCTCTACTAATAACAAAACCCCATGCCCAAACCCCAATCCATGATCTCCCTTAAAAAAAGAAAAAAATAAAACACTATACTTTTTAAGAGGAAAAATAAAAATGTTACTCTCTCACCGTTTAATTCTACTACACCCTTACTTTTGTTCACTCTTTAATTGATCTTTTACTCCACTTCACCGGTAAAGTAAATCTACAATTTATTGTGTTTTTATTGTGATTTGATATCATTTCACCCAATTGTTATTAACACGTGTCCATCCTTCATTTTGTGGATCTTAGCCACGACCCATGACCCACCAACAAGCAAATGAAGGCAAAAAATGATAAAAAATCCGATTGAAAGATTTCCGTCGTTTGTACCCGCAACAATTCTACAATTTCCAGTTTTCCTCCACTCAGAGCTGAGGAATACTGGAGAATCCAGTTTACAGCCAATGAGAGTAGCGGTAAAGCTGCAATTACCAGTTTTCCTCCATTCAGAGCGGAGGAAAACTGGAAAATGCGAGTTTGCTGCCCATGCACGCAGCAGAAAAGCTGCGTCAGTGTCCGAATAAAGTAGTAAGAACTTTCCATTTCCGATTAACATAAAATAAAATGAAAGAATCTATAATTTCGTTTTTTCTTGTAGCCCATATCTAGTGAACTCCCATATGATATGAATGGTGAGAGAAAAATCACACAAGCTATCTTTGGCAATTAACATATGTTGAACTGAATTTCTAGGCTTTTAATTACATATACTGCCCCAGAATAAAAGTTGAAATATATAAATGGTCATGAAATAACATCCCCATAATGAAACAATAAAATCCAAGATATCACTCTTTTAAAGCAATTTGCTCCTATCTACCGCTCCATCCTTAAATCTTACATCACTCGCACTCTTTAGTGATCATTGGTGTGATTCACTTGGTAATAAATTCTTAAGAATTCAATTCCATGCAAACAGAGGGACCCTTAAGAGAACACATGTATGAAATTAATTTTAAAAGCATGGAGTGTTATCACGTTTCTAATCTTAAGCAATGACACAAAAGATTTTTTAATCTTGTAATCAACATCTAAACTTTATTTATTTTTTTTTTTTTTTTTGACATGCTTAGATTTGGAAACTCTCTGGGCCTAACCAACAAGCCCTATGACTATGGAACTGGTCAAGTCAAACTCGATTACAACTTAGGACCGCAGCAAAACACCCCATAGTTGTTTTCATGCACAGAAAAGCACCGATGTATCGACTACTAGGGCATGTTTGCGAGTATAGGATTTCTTTTTTCTTGTTGTCCTGTTGAAATGAAGATTTTGCTGGTTTCACTTATATTCTCAATCGTAGATATTAGGATGTCTGGTTTTTTAAGGTAACAATTTTGGAAAGCTTACTTTGTTTGTTAAGTAAAGTGAAGGGCTAATACGAGAGCCATTTAAAGGAGTGGGTGAAATGAAAAAAATATTAATAACAAAGCACGGCCCCTCTATTAATAATAAAACCCCATGCCCAAAGCCCAATCCATGAGCTCCCTTAAAAAAAAAAACACTATTCTTTTTAAGAGGAAAAACAAAAAAGCTACTCTCTCACCATTTAATTCTACTACTCACTCTTGTTCACTTTTTAATTGATATTTTACTCCACTTCACCAGTAAAGTAAATCTACAGTTTATTGTGATTTTATTGTGGTTTGATATTATTTCACCCAATTGCCATTCACACATGTCCATCCTTCATTTTGTGGAACTTAGCCACGACCCATGACCCACCAATAAGCAAAAGAAGGGTAAAAATGATAAAAAAAATTGGATTGAAAGATTTCCGCCATATGTACCCGCAGTAATTCCGCAATTTCCAGTTTTCCTCCTCTTAGTGCGGAGGAAAACAGGGAAATCGACTTCACCGCCGATGGGAGCAGCTGTAAACATGCGTATACCAGTTGTCCTCAACTCAAAGCGAAGGAAAACTGGAAAATCTTGTTTACCACTGATGACAGCAGCAGAAAAGCTGCAACTGCCAGTTTTCCTCCTCTTAGAGTGGAGGAAAACTGGAAAATGCGAGTTTGCCGCCCATGTAGGAAGTGGTAATGTTGCGTTAGTGTCCGCATAGAGTCGCAGGAGCTTTCCATTTCCAATTAACATAAAATAAAATGAAAGAATCTATAGTTTTCTTTTTTCTTGTAGCCCATATCAAGTGAACTCCCATATGATATGAATGGAGAGAGAAAAATCACACAGGCTAACTTTGGCAATTGACATATGTTGAACTGAATTTCTAGGCTTTTGAATATATACACTGCCCCATAAATAAAAGTAGAAATATATACACTATTCTTTTTAAGCGGAAAAATAAAAATGTCACTCTCTCACCTTTTAATTCTACTACACCCTTACTTTTGTTCACTCTTTAATTGATCTTTTACTCCACTTCACGGGTAAAGTAAATCTACAATTTATTGTGTTTTTATTGTGATTTGATATTATTTCACCCAATTGTTATTCACACACGTCCATCCTTCATTTTGTGGAAATTAGCCACGACCCGTGACCCACCAACAAGCAAAAGAAGGGAAAAATGATGAAAAATTGGATTGAAAGATTTACGCCATATCTACCCGCAACAATTCTGCAATTTCCAGTTTTCCTCCTCTCAGAGCGGAGGAAAACTTGAAAATCGACTTTACCGCCGTTGAGAGTTGCAGTAAACTTGCAAATGCCAACTTTCCTCTACTCAGAGCAGAGGAAAACTGGAAAATCCAGTTTACCGCCGATGAGAGCGGCGGTAAAGCTGCAATTGCCTGTTTTCCTCCCCTTAGAGTGGAGGAAAACTGGAAAATGCGAGTTTGCCGCCCATGCAGGCAGCGGTAAATCTGCTTCTGTGTCCAAATAAAGTCGTAAGAACTTTCTATTTCCAATTAACATAAAATAAAATGAAAGAATCAATAGTTTCATTTTTTCTTGTAGCCCATATCTAGTGAACTCCCATATGACATGAATGAAGAGAGAAAAATCACACAAGCAGACTTTGGCAACTGACACATGTCGAACTGAATTTCTAGGCTTTTGAATATATATACTGCCCCAGAAATAAAAGTAGAAATATATAAATGGTCATCAAATAACATCCAAATAATGAAACAATAAAATCTAAGATAACACTCTATTGAAGCAATTTGCTCCTGCCTACAGCTCCACCCTTAAATCTTTCATCACTCTTACTCTTTAGTGATCATCGATGTGATTCACTTGGTAATAAATTCTTAAGAATCCAATTCCATGCAAACGAACGGGCCCTGAAGAGAACACTTGTATGAAATAAATTTTAAAAGCATTGAGTGTTATCACATTTCTTTTCTTAAGCACTGACACAAAAGATTTTGTAATCTTGTAATCAACATCTAAACTTTATTTTTTTTTTTGACATGCTTAGATTCCGAAACTCTCTAGGCCTAACAAACAAGCCATATGACTGATGGAAATGGTCAAGTCAAGCTTGATAACGACTTAGGACCGCAGCAAAAAACACCCCATAGTTGTTCACATGCATAGAAAAGCTGCTATGTATCGACTACTAGGGCATGTTTGCGAGTTTAGGATTTTTTTTTTCTTGTTGTCCTGTTGAAATGAAGATTTTGTTGGTTTCACTTATATTGTCAATCGTAGATATCAGGATCTCGGGTTTTTAAAGGTAACAATTTTGGAAAGCTTGCATTGTTTGTTAAGTAAAGTGAAGGGCTAATACGAAAGTCATTAAAAGGAGAGGGTGAAACAAAAAAAATATTAATAACAAAACGCGGCCACGCTATTAATAACAAAACCCCATGCCCAAAGCCCAATCCATGAGCTCCCTTAAAAAAAAAAAAAAATTCTTTTTAAGTGGAAAAATAAAAATGCTACTCTCCCACCTTTTAATTCTACCCTTACTTGTGTTCACTCTTTAATTGATTTTTTACTTCACTTCACCGGTAAAGTAAATCTACAATTTATTGTGTTTTTATTGTGATTTGATATTATTTCACCCCAATTGTTTTTCACAGATGTCCATCCTTCATTTTGTGGAACTTAGCCACGATCCATGACCCACCAACAAGCAAAAGAGGGAAAAATGATAAAAAAAAAATCGAATTTAAACATTTCCCCCATATGTACCCGCAGCAATTCTGCAATTTCTAGTTTTCCTCCTCTCAGAGCTGAGAAAAACTGGAAAATCCAGTTTACCGCAGATGAGAGCAGCGGTACAGCCGCAATTGCCGGTTTTCCCCTTCTCAGTGTGGAGGAAAACTTGAAAATGCGAGTTTACTGCCCATGAAAGAAGCGGTAAAACTGTGTCAGTGTCCGAATAAAGTCGCAAGAACTTTCCATTTCCAATTAACATAAAATAAAATGAAGGAATCTATAGTTTCATTTTTTCTTATAGCCCTTATCTAGTGAACTCCATTATGATATGAATGGAGAGAGAAAAATCACACAAGCTGACTTTGGCAATTGACACATGTCGAACTGAATTTCTAGGCTTTTGAATATATATACTGCCCCATAAATAAAAGTAGAAAAATATAAATGGTCATCAAATAACATCCCCATAATGAAACAATAAAATCCAAGATATCACTCTATTAAAGCAATTTGCTCCTGTCTACAGCTCCATCCTTAAATCTTTCATCTCTCGTACTCTTTAATGATCATCGGTGTGATTCACTTGGCAATAAATTCTTAAGAATTCAATTCCATGCAAACAGAGGGGCCCTTAAGAGAACACTTGTATGAAATAAATTTTAAAAGCATTGAATGTTATCACGTTTCTAATCTAAACCAATGACACAAAAGATCCTGTAATCTTGTAATCAACATTTAAACTTTATTTTTTTTTTTGACATGCTTAGACTTGGAAACCCTTTTGACCTAACCAACAAGCCCTATGACTGGTGGAACTGGTCTTGTCAAGCTCGATAACGACTTAGGACCGCAGGAAAACACCCCATAGTTGTTCACATGCACTGAAAAGCAGCGATGTATCGACTACTAGAGCATGCTTGCGTGTACAGGATTTCTTTTTTCTTGTTGTCCTATTGAAATGAATACTTTGCTGGTTTCACTTATATTCCCAATCGTAGATTTTAGGATCTCTGGTTTTTTAAGGTAACAATTTTGGTAAGCTTACTTTGCCTGTTAAGTAAAGTGAAGGGCTAATACGAGAGACATTAAAAGGAGAGGGTGAAATAAAAAAAATATTAATAACAAAGCACGACCCCTCTTTTAATAACAAAACCCCATGCCCATAGCCCAATCCATGAGCTCCCTTTAAAAAAACACTATTCTTTTTAAGAGGAAAAATAAAAATGCTACTCTCTCGCCTTTTAATTCTAACACACCCTCACTTTTGTTCACTCCTTAATTGATCTTTTACTGGACTTAACCGGTAAAGTGAATCTACAATTTACTGTGTTTTTGTTGTGATTTGATAATATTTCACCCAATTGTTATTCACACATGTCCATCCTACATTTTGTGGAACTTAGCCACGACCCATGACCCACCAACAAGCAAAAGAAGGGTAAAAATGATAAAAGAATCAGATTGAAAGATTTCTGCCATATGTACCCGCAGCAATTATGCAATTTTCAGTTTTCCTCCTCTCAGAGCGGAGGAAAACTGGAAAATCGACTTTACCGCTTATGAGAGCAACGGTAAAGCAGCAATTGCCAGTTTTCATCCTGAAAAATCCAGTTTACCGCCGATGACAGCAGCGATAAAGCTGCAATTTCCAGTTTTCCTCCTCTAAGAGTGGAAGGAAAACTAGAAAATGCGAGATTGCCGCCCATGCAAGCAGCGGTAAAGCTGCGTCAATGTCCGAATAAAGTCGCAAGTACTTTCCATTTCCAATTAACATAAAATAAAATGAAAGAATCTATAGTTTTGATTTTCCTTGTAGCCCATATATAGTGAACTCCCATATGATATGAATGGAGAGAGAAAAATCACACAAGCTGACTTTGGCAATTGACACATGTTGAACTGAATTTCTAGGCTTTTGAATATATATACTGCCCCATAAATAAAAGTAGAAATATATAAATGGCCATCAAATAACATCCCCATAATGAAACAATAAAATCCAAGATATCACTCTATTAAAGCAATTTGCTCCCGTCTACAGCTCCATCCTTAAATCTTTCATCACTCGTAGTCTTTAATGATCATCGGTGTGATTCACTTGGTTGTTTCATTAGAGTTCAATTCCATGCAAACAGAGGGGCCCTTAAGAGAACACTTGTATGAAATAAATTTTAAAAGCATTGAGTGTTATCACGTTTCTAATCTAAAGCACTGACACAAAAGATTTTGTAATCTTGTAATCAACATCTTAACTTTATATTTTTTGACATGCTTAGATCTTGAAACTCTCTGGACCTAACCAAAAGGCCCAATGACTGATGGAACTGGTCAAGTCAAGCTCGATAACGACTTAGGACCGCAGCAAAACACCCCATAGTTGTTCACATGCACAGAAAAGCAACGATGTATCGACTACTAGGGCATGTTTGCGAGTATAGGATTTCTTTTTTCTTGTTGTCCTATTGAAATGAAGATTTCGATGGTTTCACTTTTATTCTCAATCGTAGATATTAGGATCTCTGGTTTTTTAATGTAACAATTTTGGAAAGCTTACTTTGTTCGTTAAGTAAAGTGAAGGGCTATTGCGAAAGACATTAAAAGGAGTATGTGAAATAAAAAAATTATTATTAACAAAGCACGGCCCCTCTATTAATAACAACCCTATGCCTAAAGCCCAATCCATGAGCTCCCTTAAAAAAAAAAAAACACTATTCTTTTTAAGAGGAAAAATAAAAATGCTACCCTCTCACCTTTTAATTCCACTACACCCTTACTTTTGTTCACTCTTTAATTGATCTTTTACTTCACTTCACCGGTAAAGTAAATCTACAATTTATTGTGTTTTAACTGTGATTTGGTATTATTTAACCCTATTGTTTTTCACACATGTCCATCCTTCATTTTGTGGAACTAAGCCACGACCCATGACCCACCAACAAGCAAAAGTAGGGAAAAAATGATAAAAAATCGAATTAAAAGATTACCGCCATATGTACCTGCAATAATTCCACAATTCCCAGTTTTCCTCCTCTCAGAGTGAAGGAAAACTGGAAAATTGACTTTACCGCCAATGAGAGCAACGGCAAATCTGCAATTGCCAGTTTCCCTCCTCTCAGAGCAGAAGAAAATTTGAAAATCCAGTTTACCGCCAATGAGAGCAGCGGCAAAGCTGCAATTGTCGGTTTTTCCTACGCTTAGAGTGGAGGAAAACTGGAAAATGCGGGTTTGCCACCCATGCAAGCAGCGGCAAAGCTGCGTTTGTGTCTGAATAATGTCGCAAGAACTTTCCATTTCCAATTAACATAAAATAAAATGAAAGAATCTATAGTTTTGTTTTTTCATGTTGCCCATATCTCGTGAACTCCCATATGATATGATTGGAGAGAGAAAAATCTCACAATCTGACTTTGACAATTGACACATGTTGAACTGAATTTCTGGGCTTTTAAATATATATACTGCCCCATAAATAAAAGTAGAAATATATAAATGGTCATCAAATAACATCCCCGTAATGAAACAATAAAATCCAGGATATCACTCTACTAAAGCAATATGCTCCTCTCTACAGCTCCATCCTTAAATCTTTCATCACTCGTACTATTTAATGATCATCGGTGTGATTCACTTGGTAATAAATTTTTAAGAATTCGATTCCATGCAAACAGAGGGTCCCTTAAGAGAACACTTGTATGAAATAAATTTTAAAAGCAAACGAGCCCTATGACTGATGGAACTGGTCAAGTCAAGCTCGATAACGACTTAGGACCGCAGCAAAACAACCTATAGTTGTTCACATGCATAGAAAATCAGCGATGTATCAACTACTAGGGCATGCTTGCGTGTATAGGATTTCCTTTTTCTTGTTGTCCTGTTGAAATGAAGATTTTGCTTGTCTCACTTATATTCTCAATTGTAGATATTAGGATCTCTGTTTTTTAAGGTAACAATTTTGGTAAGCTTACTTTGCTTGTTAAGTAAAGTGAAGGGCTAATATGAGAGACGTTAAAAGGGGAGAGTGAAATAAAAAAAAAACATTAATAACAAAGTACGGCCCCTCTATTAATAACAAAACCCGATGCCTGAAGCCAAATCCTTGAGCTCCCTTAAAAAAAAAAAAACACTATTCTTTTTAAGAGGGAAAATAAAAATGCTACTTTCTCACCTTTTAATTCTACTACACCCTTACTTTTGTTCACTCTTTATTTGATCTTTTACTTCACTTCATCGGTAAAGTAAATCTACAATTTATTGTGTTTTTACTGTGATTTGATATTATTTCACCCAATTGTTATTCACACATGTCCATCCTTCATTTATCGGAACTAAGCCACGACCCATGACCCACTAACAACCAAAAGAAGGGAAAAAATGATAAAAAATCGGATTGAAAGAGTTCCGCCATATGTACCCGTAGCAATTATGCAATTTCCAATTTTCCACCTCCCAAAGCAAATAAAACTAAAAAATCGACTTTACCTCCGATGAGAGCAGCGATAAAGCTGCAATTGCCTGCTTTCCTCCTCTCAGAGCGGAGGAAAACTGGAAAATAGACTTTACCGCCGATGAGAGCAGCGGTAAAGCAGCAATTGCCATTTTTCCTCCTCTCGGAGTGAAGGAAAAATGGAAAATCCAGTTTACAGCCGATGAGAGCAGCGGTAAAGCAGCAATTGTCGGTTTTCCTCCTCTCAGAGTGGAGGAAAACTGGAAAATGGGAGTTTGCCTCCCATGAAAGCAGCGGTAAAGCTCTGTCAGTGTCTGAATAAAGCCGCAAGAACTTTTCATTTGCAATTAACATAAAATAAAATGGAAGAATCTATAGTTCTGTTTTTTCTTGAAGCCCATATCTAGTGAACTCCCATATGATATGAATGGAGAGAGTAAAATCACACAAGCTGACTTTGGCAATTGACACATGTTGAACTGAATTTCCAGGCTTTTGAATATATATACTGCCCTACAAATTAAAGTAGGAATATATAAATGGTCATCAAATAACATCCCCGTAATGAAACAATAAAATCCAAGATATCACTTTATTAAAGGAATTTGCACCTGTCTACAGCTCCATCCTTAAATCTTTCATCATTCGTACTCTTTAATGATCATCGGTGTGATTCACTTTATAATAAATTCTTAACAATTCAATTCAATGCAGACAGAGGGGCCCTTAAGAGAACATCTGTATGAAATAAATTTTAAAAGCATTGAGTGTTATCACGTTTCTAATCTAAAGCAATGACACAAAAGATCTCTTAATCCTGTAATCAACATATGAACCTTTTTTTTTTTACATTCTGTAATTCAATGCAGACAGAGGGGCCCTTAAGAGAACATCTGTATGAAATAAATTTTAAAAGCATTGAGTGTTATCACGTTTCTAATCTAAAGCAATGACACAAAAGATCTCTTAATCCTGTAATCAACATATGAACCTTTTTTTTTTTTACATGCTTAGATTTGGAAACTCTTTGGACCTAACCTACAAGCCCTATGACTGATGGAACTGGTTGAGTGAAGCATGATCACGACTAAGGACCGCAGCAAAACTCCCCATAGTTGTTCACATGCACGGAAAATCAGCAATGCATCGACTACTAGGGGAAATTTGCGAGTATAGGATTTCTTTTCTCTTGGTGTCCTGTTGAAATGAAGATTTTGCTGGTCTCACTTATATTCTCAATTGTAGATATTAGGATCTCTAGTTTTTTAAGGTAACAATTTTGGTTAACTTACTTTGCTTGTTAAGTAAAGTGAAGGGCTAATACGAGAGACATTAAAAGGAGAGGGTCAAATAAAAAAAATATTAATAACAAAGCATGGCCCCTCAACTAATAATAGAACCCCATGCCCATAGCCCAATCCATGTGCTCCTTTAAAAAAAAAAACACTACTCTTTTTTTGAGGAAAAATAAAAATGCTACTCTCCCACCTTTTAATTTTACTACACCCTTACTTTTCTTCACTCTTTATTTGATCTTTTACTTCACTCCATCGGTAAAGTAAATCTCTAATTTATTGTGTTTTTATTGTGATTTGATGTTATTTCACCCAATCGTTATTTACACATGTCCATCCTTCATTTTCTGGAACTAAGCCACAGCCCATGACCCACCAACAAGCAAAAGAAGCGAAAAAATGATAAAAAATCGGGTTGAAAGATTTCCGCCATATGTACCCGCAGCAATTATGCAATTTTCAGTTTTCCTCCTATTAGAACGGTGGAAAACTAGAAGATCGACCTTACCACCGATGAGAGCGGCCATAAAGCTGCAATTGCCAGTGTTCCTCCTCTCAGAGCGGAGGAAAACTGGAAAATAGACTTTACCACCGATGAGAACAGCGGTAAAGCAGCAATTGCCATTTTTCCTCCTCTTAGAGTGGGGGAAAACTGGAAAATCCAGTTTACCGCCGATGAGAGCAGCGGTAAAGCTGCAATTGCTAGTTTTCCTCCTCTCAGAGTGGAGGAAAACTGGAAAATGCAAGTTTACCGCCCATGCAACAGCGGTAAAGCTTTGTCAATGTCCGAATAAAGTCGCAAGAACTTTTCATTTGCAATTAACATAAAATAAAACGGAAGAATCTATAGTTCCGTTTTTTCTTATAGCCCATATCTAGTGAACTCCCATATGATATGAATGGAGAGAGTAAAATCACACAAGCTGACTTTGGCAATTGACACATGTCGAACTGAATTTCCAGGCTTTTGAATATATATACTGCCCTACTAATTAAAGTAAAAATATATAAATGGCCATCAAATAACATCCCCATAATGAAACAATAAAATCCAAGATATCACTATATTAAAGCAATTTGCTCCTGTCTACAGCTCCATCCTTAAATCTTTCATCATTCGTACTCTTTAATGATCATCGGTGTGATTCACTTTATAATAAATTCTTAAGAATTCAATTCAATGCCGACAGAGGGGCCCTTAAGAGAACACCTGTATGAAATAAATTTTAAAAGCATTGAGTGTTATCACGTTTCTAATTCAAAGCAATGACACAAAAGATCTTGTAATCATGTAATCAACATCTAAACTTTATTTATTTATTTATTTTTTGACATGCTTAGATTTGGAAACTCTCTGGACCTAACCAACGCCCTATGACAGATGGAACTGGTGAACTCAAGCACTATAACGACTTAGGACCGCAGCAAAACACCTAATAGTTATTCTCAAGCACAGAAAATCAGCGATGCATCGACTACTAAGGCAAATTTGCGAGTATAGGATTTCTTCTTTCTTGTTGTCCTGTTGAAATGAAGATTTTGCTGGTTTTACTTATATTCTCAATCGTAGATATTAGGATCTCTGGTTTTTTACGGTAACAGTTTTGGTTAACTTACTTTGCTTGTTAAGTAAAGTGAAGGGCTAATACGAGAGACATTAAAAGGAGAGGCTGAAATGAAAAGAATATTAATAACAAAGCATGGCCCCTCTATTAATAACAAAACCCCATGCCCATAGCCCAATCCATGAGCTCCTTTTAAAAAAACAAAAACACTACTCTTTTTATGAGGAAAAATAAAAATGCTACTCTCTCACCTGTTCATTCTACTACACCCTTACTTTTGTTCACTCTTTATTTGATCTTTTACTTCACTCCACCAGTCAAGTAAATCTCTAATTTATTGTGTTTTTAGTGTGATTTGATATTATTTCACCCAATTGTTATTCACACATGTCCATCCTTCATTTTGCGGAACTAAGCCACAACCATGACCCACCAACAAGCAAAAGAAGGGAAAAAATGATAAAAAAATTGGGTTTAAAGATTTCCGCCATATGTACCAGCAGCAATTATGCAATTTTCAGTTTTCCTCTTCTCAGAGTGGAGGAAAACTGGAAAATCGACCTTACCGCGGATGAGAGTGGCCGTAAAGCAGCAATTGCCAATTTTCCTCCTCTCAGAGCGGAGGAAAACTGGAAAATCCAGTTTACCGCGATGAGAGCAACGGTAAAGCTGCAATTGCCGGTTTTCCTCCTCTTAGAGTGGAGCAAAACTGGAAAATGTGAGTTTGCCGCCCATGCAAGCAGCGATAAAGCTGTGTCAATGTCCGAATAAAGTCGCAAGAACTTTTCATTTACAATTAACATAAAATAAAACGGAAGAATCTATAGTTCCATTTTTTCTTGTAGCCCATATCTAGTGAACTCCCATATGATATGAATGGAGAGAGTAAAATCACACGAGCTGACTTTGGCAATTGACACATGTTGAACTGAATTTCCAGGCTTTTGAATATATATACTGCCCTACAAATTAAAGTAGAAATATATAAATGGTCATCAAATAACATCCCCGTAATGAAACAATAAAATCCATGATATCACTATATTAAAGCGATTTGCTCCTGTCTACAGCTCCATCCTTAAATCTTTCATCATTCGTACTCTTTAATGATCATCGGTGTGATTCACTTTATAATAAATTCTTAAGAATTCAATTCAATGCAGACAGAGGGGACCTTAAGAGAACACCTGTATGAGATAAATTCTAAAAGCATTGAGTGTTATCATGTTTCTAATCTAAAGCAATGACACAAAAGATCTCTTAATCATGTAATCAACATATGAACTTTATTTTTTTTTTTACATGCTCAGATTTGGAAACTCTCTGGACCTAACCTACAAGCCCTATGACTGATGGAACTGGTCGAGTGAAGCATGATCACGACTAAGGACCGCGGCAAAAATCCCCATAGTTGTTCACATGCACGGAAAATCAGTGATGCATCGACTACTAAGGCAAATTTGAGAGTATAGGATTTCTTTTTCCTTGTTGTCCTGTTGAAATGAAGATTTTGCTGGTTTAACTTATATTCTCAATCGTAGATATTAGGATCTCTGGTTTTTTAGGGTAACAATTTTGGTTAACTTACTTTGCTTGTTAAGTAAAGTGAAGGGCTAATACAAGACACATTAAAAGGAGAGGGTGAAATGAAAAAAATATTAATAACAAGGCACGACCCCTCTATTAATAACAAAACCCCATGCCCATAGCCCAATCCATGAGCTACTCTAAAAAAAAACACTACTCTTTTTACGAGGAAAAATAAAAATGCTACTCTCTCACCTTTTAGTTCTACTACACCCTTACTTTTGTTCACTCTTTATTTGATCTTTTACTTCACTTCATCGGTAAAGTAAACTTCTAATTTATTGTGTTTTTATTGTGATTTGATATTATTTCACCCAATTGCTATTCACACATGTCCATCTCTCATTTTGCGGAACTAAGCCACAACCCATGACCCATCAACAAGAAAAAGAAGGGAAAAAATGATAAAAAATCGGGTTGAAAGATTTCCGCCATATGTACCCGCAGCAATTATGCAATTTTCAGTTTTCCTCCTCTCAGAGTGGAGGAAAACTGGAAAATCGACCTTACCGTCGATGAGAGCGGCCATAAAGCTGCAATTGCCAGTGTTCCTCCTCTCATAGCGGAGGAAAACTGGAAAATAGACTTTACCGCCGATGAGAGCAACGGTAAAGCAGCAATTGCCATTTTTCCTCCTCTCAGAGCGAAGGAAAACTGGAAAATCCAGTTTACCGCCGATGAGTGCAGCGGTAAAGTTGCAATTACCGGTTTTCCTCCTCTCAGAATGGAGGAAAACTGAAAAATGTGAGTTTGCCGCCCATGCAACCAGCGGTAAAGTAGTGTCAATGTCCGAATAAAGTCGCAAGAACTTTTCATTTGCAATTCACATAAAATAAAATGGAAGAATCTATAGTTCTGTTTTTTCTTATAGCCCATATCTACTCAACTCCCATATGATATGAATGGAGAGAGTAAAATCACACAAGCTGACTTTGGCAATGGACACATGTCGAACTGAATTTCCAGGCTTTTGAATATATATACTGCCCTACAAATTAAAGTAGAAATATATAAATTGTCATCAAATAACATCCCCGTAATGAAACAATAAAATCCAAGATATCACTATATTAAAGCAATTTGCTTCCGTCTACAGCTCCATCCTTAAATCTTTCATCATTCGTACTCTTTAATGATCATCAATGTGATTCATTTTATAAAACATTCTTAAGAATTCAATTCAGTGCAGACAGAGGGGCCCTTAAGAGAACACTTGTATGAAATAAATTTTAAAAGCATTTAGTGTTATCACGTTTCTAATCTAAAGCAATTACACAAAAGATCTTGTAATCTTGTAATCAACATCTAAACTTTAATTTATTTTTTTTTTACATGCTTAGATTTGGAAACTCTTTGTACCTAACCAACACGGCCTATGACTGATGGAACTGGTCAAGTCAAGCTCTATAACGACTTAGGACCGCAGCAAAACACCTAATAGTTGTTCTCAAGCACAGAAAATCAGCGATGCATCGACTACTAAGGCAAATTTGCGAGTATAGGATTTCTTTTTTCTTGTTGTCCTGTTGAAATGAAGATTTTCCTGGTTTCACTTATATTCTCAATCGTAGATATTAGGATCTCTGGTTTTATATGGTAACAATTTTGGTTAACTTACTTTGCTTGTTAAGTAAAGTTAAGAGCTAATACTAGAGACATTAAAAGGAGAGGTGAAATAAAAAAAATATTAAAAACAAAGCACAGCCCCTCTATTAATAACAAAACCCCATGCCCACAGCCCAATCCATGAGCCCCTTTAAAAAAAAACACTACACTTTTTATGAGGAAAAATAAAAATGCTACTCTCTCACCTTTTAATTCTACTACACCCTTACTGTTGTTCACTCTTTATTTGATCTTTTACTTCACTCCACCGGTCAAGAAAATTTCTAATTTATTGTGTTTTTATTGTGATTTGATATTATTTTACCCAATTGTTATTCACACATGTCCATCCTTCATTTTGCGGAAGTAAGCCACAACCCATGACACACCAACAAGCAAAAGAAGGGAAAAAATGATAAAAAAATCAGTTTGAAAGATTTCTGCCATATGTACCCGCAGCAATTATGCAATTTTCAGTTTTTCTCCTCTCACAGTGGAGGAAAACTGGAAAATCGACCTTACCGCCGATGAGAGTGGTAGTAAAGCAGTAATTGTCAGTTTTCCTCCTCTCAGAGCGGAGGAAAACTTGAAAATAGACTTTACCGCCGATGAGAGCAGCGGTAAAGAAGCAATTGCCATTTTTCCTCCTCTCAGAGCGGAGGAAAACTGGAAAATCTAGTTTACCGCCGATGAGAGCAGCGGTAAAGCTGCAATCGCCGGTTTTCCTCCTCTCAGAGTGGAGGAAAACTGGAAAATGCGAGTTTGCCGCCATCCAAGCAACAGTAAAGCTGTGTCAATGTCCGAATAAAGTCGCAAGAACTTTTCATTTGCAATTAACATAAAATAAAACGGAAGAATCTATAGTTCCGTTTTTTCTTGTTCCCCATATCTAGTCAACTCCCATATGATATGAATGGAGAGAGTAAAATCACACTAGCTGACTTTGGCAATTGACACATGTCGAACTGAATTTCCAGGCTTTTGAATATATATACTGCCTTACAAATTAAAGTAGAAATATATAAATGGCCATCAAATAACATCCCCGTAATTAAACTATAAAATCCAAGATATCACTATATTAAAGCAATTTACTCCTGTCTACAGCTTCATCCTCAAATCTTTCATCATTCGTACTCTTTAATGATCATCGGTGTGATTCACTTTATAATAAATTCTTAAGAATTCAATTCAATGCAAACAGAGGGGCCCTTAAAAGAACACTTGTATGAAATAAATTTTAAATGCATTTAGTATTAGCACGTTTCTAATCTAAAACAATGACACAAAAGATCTTGTAATCTTGTAATCAACATCTAAAACTTTAATTATTTTTTTTTCGCTTGCTTAGATTTGGAAACTCTCTGGACCTAACCAACACGCCCTATGACTGATGGAACTGGTCAAGTCATGGTCTATAACGACTTTGGACCGAAGCAAAACACCTAATAGTTGTTCTCAGGCACAGAAAATCAGCGATGCTTCGACTACTAGGGCAAATTTGCTACTATAGGATTTCTTTTTTCTTGTTGTCCTATTGAAATGAAGATTTTGCTGGTTTCACTTATATTCTCAATCGTAGATATTAGGATCTCTGGTTTTTTAGGGTAACAATTTTGGTTAACTTACTTTGCTTGTTAAGTAAAGTGAAGGGCTAATACAAGAGACATTAAAAGGAGAGGGTGAAATAAAAAAAATATTAATAACAAAGCATGGCCCCTCTATTAATAACAAAACCCTATGCCCGTAGCCCAATCCATGAGCTCCTTTAAAAAAAACCATTACTCTTTTTATGAGGAAAAATAAAAATGCTACTCTCTCACCTTTTAATTCTACTACACCCTTACTTTTGTTCACTCTTTATTTGATCTTTTACTTCACTCCACCGGTAAAGTAAATCTCTAATTTATTGTGTTTTCATTGTGATTTGATATTATTTCACCCAATTGTTATTCACACATGTCCATCCTTCATTTTCTGGAACTAAGCCACAACCCATGACCCACAAACAAACAAAAGAAGGGAAAAAGGATAAAAAATTGGGTTTAAAGATTTCCGCCATATGTACCCGCAGCAATTATGCAATTTTCAGTTTTCCTCCTCTCAGAGTGGAGGAAAACTGGAAAATCGACCTTACCGCCGATGAGAGCGGCCGTAAAGCAGCAATTGCCAGTTTTCCTCCTCTCAGAGCGGAGGAAAACTGGAAAACAGACATTACCGCCGATGAGAGCAGCGGTAAGGCACCAATTGCCATTTTTCCTCCTCCCAGAGCGAAGGAAAACTGGAAAATCTAGTTTAGCGCCGATGAGAGCAGCGGTAAAGCTGCAATTGCCGGTTTTCTTCCTCTCAAAGTGGAGGAAAACTGGAAAATGCTAGTTTGCCGCCCATGCAAGCAGCGGTAAAGCTGTGTCAATGTCCAAATAAAGTCGCAAGAACTTTTCATTTGCAATTAACATAAAATAAAACGGAAGAATCTATAGTTCCGTTTTTTCTTGTAGCCCATATCTAGTGAACTTCCATATTATATGAATGGAGAGAGTAAAATCACACAAGCTGACTTTGGCAATTGACACATGTTGAATTGAATTTCCAGGCTTTTGAATATATATACTGCCCCAGAAATGAAAGTAGAAATATATAATTGGTTATCAAATAACATCCCCATAATGAAACGTTAAAATCCAAGATGTCACTCTATTAAAGCAATATGCTCCTGTCTACAGCTCCATCCCTAAATCTTTCATCACGCGTACTCTTTAATGATCATCGGTGTGATTCACTTGGTAATAAATTCTTAAGAGTTCAATTCCATGCAAACAGAGGGGCCCTTAAGAGAACACTTGTTTGAAAGCACTGACTGTTATCACGTTTCTAATCTAAAACAATGACACAAAAGATCTTGTAATCTTGTAATCAACATCTAAACTTTTTTTTTCTTTTTTGACATGCTTAGATTTGGAAACTCTCTGGACCTAACCTACACGCCCTATGACTGATGGAACTGGTCAAGTCAAGCACGATAACGACTAAGAACAGTAGCAAAACACCCCATAGTTGTTCTCATGGATAGAAAAGTAGCGATGTATCGACTACTAGGGCATGTTTGCGAGTATAGGATTTCTTTTTTCTTGTTGTCCTGTTGAAATGAAGATTTCGCTGGTTTCACTTATATTCTCAATCTTAGATATTAGGATCTTTTTTTTTTTAAGGTAACAGTTTTGGTAAGCTTACTTTGCTTGTTAAGTAAAGTGAAGGGCTAATATCAGAGACATTAAAATGAGAGGGGGAAATAAAAAAATATTAATAAAAAAGCACGACCCCTCTATTAATAACAAAACCTCATGCCCAATGCCCAATCCATGAGCCCCCTTAAAAAAAAAAAAAAAAAAAACACTATTCTTTTTAAGAGGAAAAATAAAAATGCTACTCTCTCAACTTTTAATTCTCCAACACCAAGACTTTTGTTCACTCGTTAATTGATCTTTTACTTCACTTCCCTAGTACAGTAAATCTATAATTTATTTTGCTTTTATTGTGATTTGATATTATTTCACCCAATTGTTATTCACACATGTCCCTCCTTCATTTTGTGGAACTAAGCCACAACCCATGACCCACCAACAAGCAAAAGATGGGAAAAAATGATAAAAAAATCGGATTGAATGATTTCCGCCATATGTACCAACAACAATTCTGCAATTTCCAGATTCCTCCCCTCATCCGGAGGAAAATAGGAAAATCGACTTTACCGCTGATGAGAGAAGCGGTAAAGCATCAATTTCTAGTTTTCCTCCTCTCAGAGCGGAGGAAAACTGCAAAATCCAGTTTCCGCCGATGAGAGGAGCGGTAAAGCTACAACTGCCAGTTTTCCTCCTCCAAGAGTGGAAGAAAACTGGAAAATGCGAGTTTGCCGCCCATGCAAGCAGCGGTAAAGTTGAGTTAGTGTCCAAACAAAGTCGTAAGAACTTTCTATTTCCAATTGACATAAAATAGAATGAAAGAATCTGTAGTTTCATTTTTTCTTTTAGCCCATATCTAGTGAACTCCCATATGAAATGAATACAGAGAGAAGAATAACACAAGCTGACTTTGGCAATAGACACATGTTGATCTGAATTTCTAGGCTTTTAAATATATATACTGCCCCAGAAATAAAAGTAGAAATGTATAAATGGTCATCAGATAACATCCCCATTGTGAAACAACAAAATCAAAGATATCACTCTATTAATGCAATTTGCTCCTGTCTAGAGCTCTATCCTCAAATCTTTCCTCACTCGTACTCTTTAATTATCATCGGTGTGATTCACTTGGTAATAAATTCTTAAGAATTCAATTCCATGCAAACAGAGGGGCCTTTAAGAGAACACTTGTAAGAAATAAATTTTAAAAGCATTGATTGTTATCACGTTTCTAATCTAACACAATGACACAAAAGAAGTTGCAATCATCAAATCAACATCTAAACATTATTTTTTTTGCCATGCTTATATTTGGAAACACTCTGGACCAAACCTGCACGCCTTATGACTGATGGAACTGGTCAAGTCAAGCTCGATAACGACTTGGGACCGTAGCAAAATACCCCATAGTTGTTCATATGCACTGAAAAGCAGCGATGTATCGACCACTCGGGTATGTTTGCGAGTATAGGATTTCTTTTTTCTTGTTGTCCAGTTGAAAAAAAGATTTCGCTAATTTCACTTATATTCTCAATCGTAGATATTAGGATCTCTTGTTTTTTAAGGTAACAACTTTGGTAAGCTTACTTTGCTGGTCAAGTAAAGTGAAGGGCTAATACGGGAGACATTAAAAGGAGAGGGTGAAATAAAAAAAATATTAATAACAAAGCACGGCCCCTCTATTAATAACAAAACCCCATGCCCAAGCCCAATCCATGAGATCCCTTGAAAAAACACTATTTTTTTTAAGAGGAAAAATAAAAATGCTACTCTCTCACCATTTAATTCTCCTACACCCTTACTTTTGTTCACTCTTTAATTGTTCTTTTACTTCACTTCATCGGGAAAGTAAATCTACAATTTATTTTGTTTTTATTGTGATTTGATATTATTTCACCCAATTGTTATTCACATATGCCGGTCTTTCATTTTGTGGAACTAAGCCACAACCTATGACCCACCAACAAACTAAAGAAGGGAAAAGATGATAAAAAATCGGATTGAAAGATTTTCGCCATATGTACCCGCACCAATTCTGCAATTTCCAGTTTTCCTCCTCTCAAAGAGGGGGAAAACTGGAAAATTGACTTTACCACCGATGAGAGAAGCGGCAAAGCTTCAATTGCCAGCTTTCCTCCTCTCACAGCGGAGGAAAACTAGCAAATCCAGTTTACCACCGATGAGAGCAGCGGTAAAGCTACAATTGTTGGTTTTCCTCCTCTCAGAGTGGAGGAAAACTGGAAAATGCGAGTTTGACGCCCATGCAAGCAGTGGTAAAGCTGCGTCCGTGTCCGAATAAAGTCGCAACAACTTCTATTTCCAATTAACATAAAATCAAATGAAAGAATTTACAGTTTCGTTTTTTCTCGTAGCCCATATCTAGTGAACTCCCATATAATATGAATGGAGAGAGAAAAATCACACAAGCTCACTTTGGCAGTTGAAACATGTTGAACTGAGTTTTTAAGCTTTTGAATATATATACTGCCGCAGAAATAAAAGTAGAAACATATAAATGGTCATCAAATAACATCCCCATAATGAAACGATAAAATCCAAGATATCACTCTATTCAAGCAATTAGCTATTGTCTACAGCCTCATCCTTAAATCTTTCATCACTCGTCGTCTTTAATGATCATCGGTGTGATTCACTTGGTAATAAATTCTTAAGAATTCAATTCCTTGCAAACAGAGGGGCCCTTAAGAGAACACCTGTAAGAAATAAATTTTAAAAGCATTGACCGTTATCACATTTCTAATCTAAAGTAATGACACAAAAGATTTTGTAATCTTGTAATCAACATCTAAACTTTATTTATTTATTTTTTTTGACATGCTTAGATTTGGAAACTCCCTGGACCTAACCTACACGCCCTATGACTGATGGAACTGGACAAGTCAAGCTCGATAACGACTTAGGACCGCAGCAAAACTCCCCATAGTTGTTTATATGCACAGCAAAGCAGCGATATATCAACAACTAGGGCATGTTTGCGAGTATAGGATTTCTATTTTCTTGTTGTCCTATTCAAATGAAGATTTTGCTGGTTTCACTTATATTCTAAATCGTAGATATTAGGATCTCATGTTTTTTAAGGTTAAAATTTTGGTAAGCTTACTTTACTTGTTAAGTAAAGTGAAGGGCTAATACGATAGACATTAAAAGGAGAGGGTGAAATAAAAAATTATTAATAACAAAGCATGGCCCCTCTATTAATAACAAAACCCCATGCCGAAAGTCCAATCCATGAGCCCCCTTAAAAAAAAAACACTATTCTTTTTAAGAGGAAAAAGAAAAATGCTACTCTCTCACCTTTTAATTCTCCTACACCCTTACTTTTGTTCACCCTTCAATTGACCTTTTACTTCACTTCGCCGGTAAAGTAAGTCTACAATTTACTGTCTTTTTATTGTGATTGGATATTATTTCACCCAATTCTTATTCACACATGTCCATCCTACATTTTGTGGAACTAAGCCACGACCCATGACCCACCAAAAAGCAAAAGAAGGGAAAAATGATAAAAAATCGGATTAAAAGATTTCCGCCATATGTACCCGCACCAATTCTGCAATTTCCAGTTTTCCTCTTCTCATAGCGGAGGGAAACTGGAAAATCGACTTTACCGCCGATGAGAGCAGCGGTAAAGCATCAATTGCCAGTTTTCCACAACTCTCTGAGCGGAGGAAAACTGGGAAATCCAGTTTCCGCCAATGAGAGCAGCAGTAAAGCTACAATTGCCCATTTTCCTCCTCTCAGAGTGGACGAAAACTGGAAAATGTGAGTTCGCCGCCCTTGCAAACAGCGGTAAAGTTACGTTGGTGTCTGAATAAAGTCGCAAGAACTTTCTATTTTCAATTAGCATAAAATAAATAGAAAGAATCTATAGTTTCATTTTTTCTTGTAGCCCATATCTAATGAACTCCCATATAATATGAATGGAGAGAGAATGATCACTCAAGCTGACTTTGGCAATTGACACATGTTGAACTGAATTTCTAGGCTTTTGAATATATATATTGCCCCAGAATTGAAAGTAGAAATATATAATTGGTCATCACATAACATCCCCATAATGAAACGTTAAAATCCAAGATGTCACTCTATTAAAGCAATATGCTCCTGTCTACAGCTCCATCCCTAAATCTTTCATCACGCGTACTCTTTAATGATCATCGGTGTGATTCACTTGGTAATAAATTCTTAAGAGTTGAATTCCATGCAAACAGAGGGGCCCTTAAGAGAACACTTGTTTGAAATAAATTTTAAAAGCACTGAGCGTTATCACGTTTCTAATCTAAAGCAATGACACAAAAGATCTTGTAATCTTGTAATCAACATCTAAACTTTATTTTTATTTTTTTTGACATGCTTAGATTTGGAAACTCTCTGGACCTAACCTACACGCCCTATGACTGATGGAACTGGTCAAGTCAAGCACGATAACGACTAAGGACCGTAGCAAAACACCCCATAGTTGTTCTCATGGATAGAACAGTAGCGATGTATCGACTACTAGGGCATGTTTGCAAGTATAGGATTTCTTATTTCTTGTTGTCCTGTTGAAATGAAGAGTTTGCTGGTTTCAATTATATTCTCAATCATAGATATTATGACATATTTTTTTGTAAGGTAACAGTTTTGGTAAGCTTACTTTGCTTGTTAAGTAAAGTGAAGGACTAATACGAGAGACATTAAAATGAGAGGGTGAAATAAAAAAATATTAATAACAAAACACGACCCCTCTATTAATAACAAAACCTCATGCACAAAGCCCAATCCATGAGCCCCCTTAAAAAAAACACTATCTTTTTTAAAAAGAAAAATAAAAATGCTACTCTCTCACCTTTTAATTCTCCAACAGCCTTACTTTTGTTCACTCTTTAATTGATCTTTTACTTCACTTCCCCAGTAAAGTAAATCTACAATTTATTTTGTTTTTATTGTGATTTGATATTATTTCACCCAATTGTTATTCACACATGTCCCTCCTTCATTTTGTGGAACTAAGCCACGACCCATGACCCACCAACAAGAAAAGAAGGGAAAACATGATAAAAAATCGGATTGAAAGATTTTCGCCATATTTGCCCGCAGCTATTCTGCAGTTTCAAGTTTTCCTCCTCTTAGAGCTATGGGAAACTGGAAAATCGACTTTATCACCGTTGAGAGCAGCGGTAAAGCTACTATTGCCGGTTTTCCTCCTCTCAGAGTGGAGCAAAACTGGAAAATGCAAGCTTGCCGCCCATGCAAGCAGCGGTAAAGCAGCGTCGGTGTCCGAATAAAGTCGGAAGAACTTTCTATTTCCAATTAGCATAAAATAAAATGAAAGAATCTGTAGTTTCATTTTTTCTTGTAGCCCATAACCAGTGAACTCCCATATGATATGAATGGAGAGAGAAAAATCACACAAGCTGACTTTGGCAATCGACACATGTTGAACTGAATTTCTAGGCTTTTGAATATATATACTGACCCATAAATAAAAGTAGAAACATATAAATAGTCATCAAATAACATCCCCATAATGAAACGATAAAATCCAAGATATCACTCTATTCAAGCAATTAGCTTCTGTCTACAGCCTCATCCTTAAACCTTTCATCACTCGTAGTCTTTAATGATCATCGGTGTGATACACTTGGTAATAAATTCTTAAGAATTCAATTCCATGCAAACAGAGGGGCCCTTAAGAGAACACTTGTAAGAAATAAATTTTAAAAGCATTAAGTGTCATCACGTTTCTAATCTAAAGCAATGACACAAAGATCTTGTAATCTTGTAATCAGCATCTAAACTTTTTTTTTTTTTTTGACATGCTTAGATTTGGAAACTCTCTGGACCAACCCTACACGCCCTATGACTGATGTAACTGGTCAAGTCAAGCTCGATAACGACTTACGACCGAAGCAAAACACCCCATAGTTGTTCACAAGCACAAAAAAGCAGCGATGCATCGACCACTAGGGCATGTATGTGAGTATAGGATTTCTTTTTTCTTGTTGTCCTATTGAAATGAAGATTTTGCTGGCTTCACTTATATTCTCAATCGTAGATATTAGGATCTCTTGTTTTTTAAGGTAACAATTTTGGTAAGCTTACTTTGCTTGTTCATTAAAGTGAAGGGCTAATACGAGAGACATTAAAAGGAGACGGTGAAATAAAAAAAATATTAATAAAAAAGCAAGGCCCTTCTATTAATGACAAAACCCCATGCCGAAAGCCCATTCCATGAGCTCCCTTAAAAAAAAAACACTATTCTTTTTAAGAGGAAAACTAAAAAAGCTGCTCTCTCACCTTTTAATTCACCTACACCCTTACTTTTTGTTACTCTTTAATTGATCTTTTACTTCACTTCACCGGTAAAGTAAATCTACAATTTATTGTGTTTTTATTCTGATTTGACATTATTTCACCCAATTGGTATTCACACATGTCCATCCTTCATTTTGTGGACCTAAGCCACGACCCATGACCCACCAACAAGCAAAAGAAGGGAAAAAATGATAAAAAATCAGATTGAGAGATTTTCGCCATATGTACCCACCGCAATTCTGCAATTTCCAGTTTTCCTCCTCTCAGAGCGGAGGAAAACTGGAAAATCGACTTTACCACCAATTAGAGCAGCGGTAAAGCTTCAATTGCCAATTTTCCTCCTCTCAGACAGGAGGAAAACGGGAAAATCCAGTTTACCGCCGATGAGAGCAACGGTAAAGCTACAATTGCCGATTTTCCTCCTCTCAGAGTGGAGCAAAACTGGAAAATGCGAGTTTGGCGCCCATGCAAGCAACGGTAAAGTTGCGTCGGTGTCCGAATAAAGTCGCAAGAACTTTCAATTTCCAATTAGGATACAATAAAATAAAAAAATCTATAGTTTCATTTTTTTCTTGTAGCCCATATCTATTGAACTCCCATATGATATGAATGGAGAGAGAAAAATCACACAAGCAGACTTTGGCAATTGACACATGTTGAACTGAATTTCTAGGCTTTTGAATATATATATTGCCCCAGAATTGAAAGTAGAAATATATAATTTGGTCATCAAATAACATCCCCATAATGAAACGTTAAAATCCAAGATATCACTCTATTAAAGCAATTTGCTCCTGCCTACAGCTCCATCCTTAAATCTTTCATCACGCGTACTCTTTAATGATCATCGGGGTGATTCACTTGGTTATAAATTCCTAAGAATTCAATTCCATGCAAACAGAGGGACCCTTAAGAGAACACTTGTTTGAAATAAATTTTAAAAGCATTAAGTGTTATCACGTTTCTAATCTAAAGCAATGACACAAAAGATCTTGTAATCTTGTAATCAACATCTAAAACTTTATTTTATTTTTTTTTGACATGCTTAGATTTGGAAACTCTCTGGACCTAACCTACACGCCCTATGACTGATGTAACTGGTCAAGTCAAGCTCGATAATGACTTAGGACCGCAGCAAAACACCCCATAGTTGTTCACATGCACAGAAAAGCAGCGATATATCGACCACAAGGGCATGTTTGTGAGTATAGGATTTCTTTTTTCTTGTTGTCCTGTTGAAATGAAGATTTTGCTGGTTTCACTTATTTTCTCAATCATAGATATTAGGATCTCTTGTTTTTTTGTGAGGTAACAATTTTGGTAAGCTTACTTTGCTTGTTAAGTAAAGTGAAGGGCTAATACGAGAGACATTAAAAGGAGACGGTGAAATAAAAAAATATTAATAACAAAGCACAACCCTTCTATTAACAACAAAACCCCATGCCGAAAGCCCATTCCATGAGCAAACCTAAAAAAAAAAACTATTCTTTTTAAGAGGAAAAATAAAAATGCCACTCTCTCACCTTTTAATTCTCCTACACCCTTACTTTTTGTTCACTCTTTAATTGATCTTTTACTTCACTTCACTGGTAAAGTAAATCTTCAATTTATTGTGTTTTTATTGTGATTTGATATTATTACACCCAATGGTTATTTACACATGTCCATCCTTCATTTTGTGGAACTAAGCCACGACCCATGACCCACCAACAAGCAAAAGAAGGGAAAAAATGATAAAAAATCGGATTGAAAGATTTCCGCCACAGGCACCCGCAGCAATTCAGCAATTTCCAGTTTTCCTCCTCTCATAGCGGAGGAAAAGAGGAAAATCTACTTTACCGCTGATGAAAGCAACGGTAAAGCCTCAATTGAAAGTTTTCCTCCTCTCAGAGAAGAGGAAAACTGGAAAATCCAGTTTACCGCCAATGAGAGCAGCCTTAAAGCTACAATTGCCGGTTTTCCTCCTTTCAGACTGGAGGAAAACAGGAAATTGCAAGTCTGCCGCCCATGCAAGTAGCGGTAAAGCTGCGTAGGTGTCCGAATAAAGTCGAAAGAACTTTCCATTTCCAATTAACATAAAATAAAGTGAAAGAATCTACAGTTTCTTTTTTTCTTGGAGCCCATATCTAGTGAACTCCCATATGATATGAATGGAGAGAGAAACATCACACGAGCTGACTTTGGCAATTGACACATGTTAAACTCAATTTCTAGGCTTTTGAATATATATACTGCCACAGAAATAAAAGTAGAAACATATAAATGGTCATCAAATAACATCCCCATAATGAAACAATAAAATCCAAGATATCACTCTATTAAAGCAATTAGCTCATGTCTACAGCTCCATCCTTAAATCTTTCATCACTCGTACTCTTTAATGATCATCGGTGTGATACACTTGGTAATAAATTCTTAAGAATTCAGTTCCATGCAAACAGAGGGGCCCTTAAGGGAACACTTGTAAGAAATAAATTTTAAAAGCATTGACGGTTATCACGTTTCTAATCTAAAGCAATGGCACAAAAGATCTTCTAACCTTGTAATCAACATCTAAACTTTATTCATTTATTTTTTTTGACATGCTTTGATTTGGAAACTCTCTGGACCTAACCTACACACCCTATGACTGATGGAACTGGTCAAGTCAAGCTCGATAGCGACTTAGGACCGCAGCAAAACACGCCATAGTTGTTCACATGCACAGAAAAGCAGCGATGTATCGACTACTAGGGCATGTTTGCGAGTATAGGTGTTCTTTTTTCTTATTGTCCTGTTGAAATGAAGAGTTTGCTGGTTTAACTTATATTCTCAATCGTAGATATTAGGATCTCTTGTTTTTTTAAGGTTACAATTTTGGTAGGCTTACTTTGCTTGTTAAGTAAAGTGAAGGGCTAATACAAGAGACATTAAAAGGAGAGGGTGAAATAAAAAAAATATTAATAACAAAGCACGACCCCTCTATTAATAAAAAAACCCCAGGCCCAAAGCCCAATCCATGAGCTCCCTTAAGAAGAAAAACGCTATTCTTTTTAAGAGGAAGAATAAAAATCCTACTCTCTCACCTTTTAATTCTCCTACACCCTTACTTTTTGTTTCACTCTTTATTTGATCTTTTACTTCACTTCACCGGTAAAGTAAATCTACAATTTATTGTGTTTTTATTGTGATTTGTTATTATTTCAACCAATTTTTATTCGCACATATCCCTCCTTCATTTTGTGGAACTAAGCTACAACCCATGACCCACCAACAAGCAAAAGAAGGGAAAAATGATATAAAAAAATCGAATTGAAAGATTTCCGCCATGCGTACCAGCAGAAATTCTGCAATTTCCAGTTTTCCTCCTCTCGGAGAGGAGGAAAAGTTGAAAATCGACTTTACCGCCGATGAGAGCAGCGGTAAAGCTTCAATTGCCAGTTTTCCACCTCTCAGAGTGGAGGAAACCAAGAAAATGCGAGTTTGCCTCCCATGCAAGCAGCAGTAAAGCTGCGTCCGTGTCCGAATAAAGTCGCAAGAGCTTTCTATTTCCAATTAACATAAAATAAAATGAAAGAATATACAGTTTCATTTTTTCTTATAGCCCATATCTAGTGAACTCCCAGATGATATGAATGGAGAGAGAAAAATCACACAAGCTGACTTTGGCAATTGACACATGTTGAACTGAATTTCTAGGCTTTTGAATATATATACTGCCCTAGAAATAAAAGTAGAAATATATAAATGGTCATCAAATAACATCCCCATAATGAAACATTAAAATCCAAGATATCACTCTATTAAAGCAATTTGCTCCTGTCTATAGCTCCATCCTTAAATCTTTAATCACTCGTACTCTTTAATGATCATCGGTGTGATTCACATGGTAATAAATTCTTAAGAATTCAATTCCATGCAAACAGAGGGGCCCTTCAGAGAACACTTGTAAGAAATAAATTTTAAAAGCGTTGAGTGTTCTCACGTTTCTAATCTAAGGTAATGACACAAAAGATCTTGTAATCTTGTAATCAACATCTAAACTTTATTATTTTTTTTTTTTTTAACATCCTTAGAATTGGAAACTCTTTGGACCTAACCTACACGCCCTATGACTGATGGAACTAGTCAAGTCATGCTCGATAACAACTAAGGACCGCAGCAAAACACCCCATAGTTGTTCACATGCACAGAAAAGCAGCGATGTATCGACTACTAGGGCATGTCTGCGAGTATAGGTTTTCTTTTTTCTTGTTGTCCTATTGAAATGAAGATTTTGTTGGTTTAACTTATATTCTCAATTGTAGATATTAGGATCTCTTGTTTTTTAAGGTTACAATTTTGATAGGCTTACTTTGCTTGTTAAGTAAAGTGAAGGGCTAATACGAGAGACACTAAAAGGAGAGGGTGAAATAAAAAAAATATTAATAACAAAGCACGGCCCCTCTATTAATAAAAAAACCCCATGCCCAAAGCCCAATCCATGAGCTCCCTTAAGAAGAAAAAAGCTATTCTGTTGAAGAGGAAGAATAAAAATCCTACTCTCTCACCTTTTAATTCTCCTACACCCTTACTTTTTGTTTCACTCTTTAATTGATCTTTTACTTCACTTCACCGGTAAAGTAAATCTATAATTTATAGTGTTTTTACTGTGATTTGATATTACTTCACCCAATCGTTATTCACACATGTCCATCCTTCATTTTGTGGAACTAAGCCACGACCCATGACCCACCAACAAGCAAAAGAAGGGAAAAAATGATAAAAAATCGGGTAGAAAGATTTCGGCCATACTTACCCGCAGCAATTCTGTAATTTCCAGATTTCCTCCTCTCAAAGCGAAGGAAAAGTGCAAAATCGACTTTACCGCCGATGAGAGCAGCGGTAAAGCGTCAAATGCCAAGTTTCCTCCTCTCAGAGCGAAGGAAAACTGGAAAATCCAGTTTACCGCCGATGAGAGCAGCGGTAAAGCTACAATTGCAGTGGAGGAAAACTGAAAAATGCGAGTTTGCGGCCCATGCAAGCAGTGGTAAAGCTGCGTCAGTATCCGAATAAAGTTGCAAGAGCCTTCTATTTTCAATTTACATAAAATAAAATGAAAGAATCTATAGTTTCATTTTTTTCTTGTAGCCCATATCTAGTGAACTCCCATATGATATGAATGGAGAGAGAAAAATCACACAAGCTAACTTTAGCAATTGACACATGTTGAACTGAATTTCTAGGCTTTTGAATATATATATACTGCCCCCATAAATAAAAGTAGAATCATATAACTGGTCATCAAATAACATCCCCATAAAGAAACAATAAAATACAAGATATCACTCTATTAAACAATTTGCTCCTGTCTACAGCTCCATCCTTAAATCTTTCGTCACTCGTACTCTTTAATGATTGTCGGTGTAATACACCTGGTAATAAATTCTTTAGAATTCAATTCCATCCAAACAGAGGGGCCCTTAAGAGAACACTTGTAAGAAATAAATTTTAAAAGCATTGAGTGTTCTCACGTTTTTAATCTAAAGCAATGACACAAAAGATCTTGTAATCTTGTAATCAACATCTAAACTTTATTTTTATTTTTTATTTATTTTTTTTTACATCCTTAGATTTGGAAACTCTATGGACCTAACCTACACGCCCTATGACTAATCGAACCGGTCAAGTCAAGCTCGATAACGACTTAGGACCGCACCAAAACACACCATAGTTGTTCATATGCACAGAAAAGCAGCGATGTATCGACTACTAGGGCATGTCTCCGAGTATAGGTTTTTTTTTTTCTTGTTGTCCTATTCAAATGAAGATTTTGTTGGTTTAACTTATATTCTCAATCGTAGATATTAGGATCTTTTGTTTTTTACGGTAACAATCTCGGTAAGCTTACTTTGCTTGTTAAGTAAAGTGAAGTGCTAATACGAGAGACATTAAAAGGAGATGGTGAAATAAAAAAAATATTAATAACAAAGCACGGCCCCTCTTTTAATAACAAAACCCCATGCCCAAAGCCCAATCCATGAGCTCCCTTAAAAAGAAAAACACTATTCATTTTAAGAGGAAAAATAAAAATCCTACTCTCTCACCTTTTAATTTTCCTCACCCATACTTTTTGTTCACTCTTTAATTGATCTCTTACTTCACTTCACCGGTAAAGTAAATCTATAATTTATTGTGTTTTATTTGTGATTTAATATTATTTCACAATTGTTATTCACACATGTCCATCCTTCATTTTATGGAACTAAGACAAGACCCATGACCCACCAACAAGCAAAAGAAGGGAAAAATGATATAAAAAAATCGAATTGAAAGATTTCCGCCATGCGTACCAGCAGAAATTCTGCAATTTCCAGTTTTCCTCCTCTCGGAGAGGAGGAAAAGTTGAAAATCGACTTTACCGCCGATGAGAGCAGCGGTAAAGCTTCAATTGCCAGTTTTCCACCTCTCAGAGTGGAGGAAACCAAGAAAATGCGAGTTTGCCTCCCATGCAAGCAGCAGTAAAGCTGCGTCCGTGTCCAAATAAAGTCGCAAGAGCTTTCTATTTCCAATTAACATAAAATAAAATGAAAGAATATACAGTTTCATTTTTTCTTATAGCCCATATCTAGTGAACTCCCAGATGATATGAATGGAGAGAGAAAAATCACACAAGCTGACTTTGGCAATTGACAAATGTTGAACTGAATTTCTAGGCTTTTGAATATATATACTGCCCTAGAAATAAAAGTAGAAATATATAAATGGTCATCAAATAACATCCCCATAATGAAACATTAAAATCCAAGATATCACTCTATTAAAGCAATTTGCTCCTGTCTACAGCTCCATCCTTAAATCTTTCGTCACTCGTACTCTTTAATGATTGTCGGTGTGATACACCTGGTAATAAATTCTTTAGAATTCAATTCCATCCAAAAGAGAGGGGCCCTTAAGAGAACACTTGTAAGAAATAAATTTTAAAAGCATTGAGTGTTCTCACGTTTCTAATCTAAAGCAATGACACAAAAGATCTTGTAATCTTGTAATCAACATCTAAACTTTATTTTTATTTTTTATTTATTTTTTTGACATCCTTAGATTTGGAAACTCTATGGACCTAACCTACACGCCCTATGACTAATGGAACCGGTCAAGTCAAGCTCGATAACGACTTAGGACCGCAGCAAAACACACCATAGTTGTTCATATGCACAGAAAAGCAGCGATGTATCGACTACTAGGGCATGTCTGCGAGTATAGGTTTTCTTTTTTCTTGTTGTCCTATTGAAATGAAGATTTTGTTGGTTTAACTTATATTCTCAATCGTAGATATTAGGATCTTTTGTTTTTTAAGGTAACAATTTCGGTAAGCTTACTTTGCTTGTTGAGTAAAGTGAAGTGCTAATACGAGAGACGTTAAAAGGAGATGGTGAAATAAAAAAAATATTAATACCAAAGCACGGCCCCTCTTTTAATAACAAAACCCCATGCCCAAAGCCCAATCCATGAGCTCCCTTAAAAAGAAAAACACTATTCATTTTAAGAGGAAAAATTAAAATCCTACTCTCTCACCTTTTAATTTTCCTCGCCCATACTTTTTGTTCACTCTTTAATTGATCTTTTACTTCACTTCACCGGTAAAGTAAATCTATAATTTATTGTGTTTTATTTGTGATTTAATATTATTTCACAATTGTTATTCACACATGTCCATCCTTCATTTTATGGAACTAAGAGACGACCCATGGCCCACCAACAAGCAAAAGAAGGGAAAAATGATATAAAAAAATCGGATTGAAAGATTTCCGCCATACGTACCAGCAGAAATTCTGCACTTTCCAGTTTTCCTCCTCTCAGAGCGGAGGAAAAGTGGAAAATCAACTTTACCGCCGATGAGCAGTGGTAAATCTTTAATTGCCAGTTTTCCTCCTCTCAGAGCGGAGGAAAACTGGAAAATCTAGTTTACCGCCAATGAAAGCAGCGGTAAAGCTGCAATTGCCGGTTTTCCTCCTCTCAGAGTGGAGGAAAATTGGAAAATGCAAGTCTGCCACCCATGCAAGCAGCGGTAAAGCTGCGTCAGTGTCCGAATAAAGTTATAAGATTTTTTTATTTCAAATTAACATAAAATAGAATGAAATAATCTATAGCTTCGTTTTTGCTTGTAGCCCATATCAAGTGAACTCCCATATGATATGAATGGAGAGAGAAGAATCACACAGGCTGACTTTGGCAATTGACATATGTTGATATGAATTTCTAGGCTTTTGAATATATATATTGCCTCATAAATAAAAGTAGAAACATATAAATGGTCATCATATAACATCCCCATAATGAAACAATAAAATCCAAGATACCACTCTATTAAAGCAATATGCTCCTGTCTACAGCTCCTTCCTTAAATCTTTCGTCACTCGTACTCTTTAATGATTGTCGGTGTGATACACCTGGTAATAAATTCTTTAGAATTCAATTCCATCCAAACAGAGGGGCCCTTAAGAGAACACTTGTAAGAAATAAATTTTAAAAGCATTGAGTGTTCTCACGTTTCTAATCTAAAGCAATGACACAAAAGATCTTGTAATCTTGTAATCAACATCTAAACTTTATTTTTATTTTTTATTTATTTTTTTTGACATCCTTAGATTTGGAAACTCTATGGACCTAACCTACACGCCCTATGACTAATGGAACTGGTCAAGTCAAGCTCGATAACGACTTAGGACCGCAGCAAAACACACCATAGTTGTTCATATGCACAGAAAAGCACCGATGTATCGACTACTAGGGCATGTCTGCGAGTATAGGTTTTCTTTTTTCTTGTGGTCCTATTGAAATGAAGATTTTGTTGGTTTAACTTATATTCTCAATCGTAGATATTAGGATCTTTTGTTTTTTAAGGTAACAATTTCGGTAAGCTTACTTTGCTTGTTGAGTAAAGTGAAGTGCTAATACGAGAGACGTTAAAAGGAGATGGTGAACTAAAAAAAATATTAATACCAAAGCACGGCCCCTCTTTTAATAACAAAACCCCATGCCCAAAGCCCAATCCATGAGCTCCCTTAAAAAGAAAAACACTATTCATTTTAAGAGGAAAAATAAAAATCCTACTCTCTCACCTTTTAATTTTCCTCACCCATACTTTTTGTTCACTCTTTAATTGATCTCTTACTTCACTTCACCGGTAAAGTAAATCTATAATTTATTGTGTTTTATTTGTGATTTAATATTATTTCACAATTGTTATTCACACATGTCCATCCTTCATTTTATGGAACTAAGACAAGACCCATGACCCACCAACAAGCAAAAGAAGGGAAAAATGATATAAAAAAATCGAATTGAAAGATTTCCGCCATGCGTACCAGCAGAAATTCTGCAATTTCCAGTTTTCCTCCTCTCGGAGAGGAGGAAAAGTTGAAAATCGACTTTACCGCCGATGAGAGCAGCGGTAAAGCTTCAATTGCCAGTTTTCCACCTCTCAGAGTGGAGGAAACCAAGAAAATGCGAGTTTGCCTCCCATGCAAGCAGCAGTAAAGCTGCGTCCGTGTCCAAATAAAGTCGCAAGAGCTTTCTATTTCCAATTAACATAAAATAAAATGAAAGAATATACAGTTTCATTTTTTCTTATAGCCCATATCTAGTGAACTCCCAGATGATATGAATGGAGAGAGAAAAATCACACAAGCTGACTTTGGCAATTGACAAATGTTGAACTGAATTTCTAGGCTTTTGAATATATATACTGCCCTAGAAATAAAAGTAGAAATATATAAATGGTCATCAAATAACATCCCCATAATGAAACATTAAAATCCAAGATATCACTCTATTAAAGCAATTTGCTCCTGTCTACAGCTCCATCCTTAAATCTTTCGTCACTCGTACTCTTTAATGATTGTCGGTGTGATACACCTGGTAATAAATTCTTTAGAATTCAATTCCATCCAAAAGAGAGGGGCCCTTAAGAGAACACTTGTAAGAAATAAATTTTAAAAGCATTGAGTGTTCTCACGTTTCTAATCTAAAGCAATGACACAAAAGATCTTGTAATCTTGTAATCAACATCTAAACTTTATTTTTATTTTTTATTTATTTTTTTGACATCCTTAGATTTGGAAACTCTATGGACCTAACCTACACGCCCTATGACTAATGGAACCGGTCAAGTCAAGCTCGATAACGACTTAGGACCGCAGCAAAACACACCATAGTTGTTCATATGCACAGAAAAGCAGCGATGTATCGACTACTAGGGCATGTCTGCGAGTATAGGTTTTCTTTTTTCTTGTTGTCCTATTGAAATGAAGATTTTGTTGGTTTAACTTATATTCTCAATCGTAGATATTAGGATCTTTTGTTTTTTAAGGTAACAATTTCGGTAAGCTTACTTTGCTTGTTGAGTAAAGTGAAGTGCTAATACGAGAGACGTTAAAAGGAGATGGTGAAATAAAAAAAATATTAATACCAAAGCACGGCCCCTCTTTTAATAACAAAACCCCATGCCCAAAGCCCAATCCATGAGCTCCCTTAAAAAGAAAAACACTATTCATTTTAAGAGGAAAAATTAAAATCCTACTCTCTCACCTTTTAATTTTCCTCGCCCATACTTTTTGTTCACTCTTTAATTGATCTTTTACTTCACTTCACCGGTAAAGTAAATCTATAATTTATTGTGTTTTATTTGTGATTTAATATTATTTCACAATTGTTATTCACACATGTCCATCCTTCATTTTATGGAACTAAGATACGACCCATGGCCCACCAACAAGCAAAAGAAGGGAAAAATGATATAAAAAAATCGGATTGAAAGATTTCCGCCATACGTACCAGCAGAAATTCTGCACTTTCCAGTTTTCCTCCTCTCAGAGCGGAGGAAAAGTGGAAAATCAACTTTACCGCCGATGAGCAGTGGTAAATCTTTAATTGCCAGTTTTCCTCCTCTCAGAGCGGAGGAAAACTGGAAAATCTAGTTTACCGCCAATGAAAGCAGCGGTAAAGCTGCAATTGCCGGTTTTCCTCCTCTCAGAGTGGAGGAAAATTGGAAAATGCAAGTCTGCCACCCATGCAAGCAGCGGTAAAGCTGCGTCAGTGTCCGAATAAAGTTATAAGATTTTTTTATTTCAAATTAACATAAAATAGAATGAAATAATCTATAGCTTCGTTTTTGCTTGTAGCCCATATCAAGTGAACTCCCATATGATATGAATGGAGAGAGAAGAATCACACAGGCTGACTTTGGCAATTGACATATGTTGATATGAATTTCTAGGCTTTTGAATATATATATTGCCTCATAAATAAAAGTAGAAACATATAAATGGTCATCATATAACATCCCCATAATGAAACAATAAAATCCAAGATACCACTCTATTAAAGCAATATGCTCCTGTCTACAGCTCCTTCCTTAAATCTTTCGTCACTCGTACTCTTTAATGATTGTCGGTGTGATACACCTGGTAATAAATTCTTTAGAATTCAATTCCATCCAAACAGAGGGGCCCTTAAGAGAACACTTGTAAGAAATAAATTTTAAAAGCATTGAGTGTTCTCACGTTTCTAATCTAAAGCAATGACACAAAAGATCTTGTAATCTTGTAATCAACATCTAAACTTTATTTTTATTTTTTATTTATTTTTTTTGACATCCTTAGATTTGGAAACTCTATGGACCTAACCTACACACCCTATGACTAATGGAACTGGTCAAGTCAAGCTCGATAACGACTTAGGACCGCAGCAAAACACACCATAGTTGTTCATATGCACAGAAAAGCACCGATGTATCGACTACTAGGGCATGTCTGCGAGTATAGGTTTTCTTTTTTCTTGTGGTCCTATTGAAATGAAGATTTTGTTGGTTTAACTTATATTCTCAATCGTAGATATTAGGATCTTTTGTTTTTTAAGGTAACAATTTCGGTAAGCTTACTTTGCTTGTTGAGTAAAGTGAAGTGCTAATACGAGAGACGTTAAAAGGAGATGGTGAACTAAAAAAAATATTAATACCAAAGCACGGCCCCTCTTTTAATAACAAAACCCCATGCCCAAAGCCCAATCCATGAGCTCCCTTAAAAAGAAAAACACTATTCATTTTAAGAGGAAAAATAAAAATCCTACTCTCTCACCTTTTAATTTTCCTCACCCATACTTTTTGTTCACTCTTTAATTGATCTCTTACTTCACTTCACCGGTAAAGTAAATCTATAATTTATTGTGTTTTATTTGTGATTTAATATTATTTCACAATTGTTATTCACACATGTCCATCCTTCATTTTATGGAACTAAGACAAGACCCATGACCCACCAACAAGCAAAAGAAGGGAAAAATGATATAAAAAAATCGAATTGAAAGATTTCCGCCATGCGTACCAGCAGAAATTCTGCAATTTCCAGTTTTCCTCCTCTCGGAGAGGAGGAAAAGTTGAAAATCGACTTTACCGCCGATGAGAGCAGCGGTAAAGCTTCAATTGCCAGTTTTCCACCTCTCAGAGTGGAGGAAACCAAGAAAATGCGAGTTTGCCTCCCATGCAAGCAGCAGTAAAGCTGCGTCCGTGTCCAAATAAAGTCGCAAGAGCTTTCTATTTCCAATTAACATAAAATAAAATGAAAGAATATACAGTTTCATTTTTTCTTATAGCCCATATCTAGTGAACTCCCAGATGATATGAATGGAGAGAGAAAAATCACACAAGCTGACTTTGGCAATTGACAAATGTTGAACTGAATTTCTAGGCTTTTGAATATATATACTGCCCTAGAAATAAAAGTAGAAATATATAAATGGTCATCAAATAACATCCCCATAATGAAACATTAAAATCCAAGATATCACTCTATTAAAGCAATTTGCTCCTGTCTACAGCTCCATCCTTAAATCTTTCGTCACTCGTACTCTTTAATGATTGTCGGTGTGATACACCTGGTAATAAATTCTTTAGAATTCAATTCCATCCAAAAGAGAGGGGCCCTTAAGAGAACACTTGTAAGAAATAAATTTTAAAAGCATTGAGTGTTCTCACGTTTCTAATCTAAAGCAATGACACAAAAGATCTTGTAATCTTGTAATCAACATCTAAACTTTATTTTTATTTTTTATTTATTTTTTTGACATCCTTAGATTTGGAAACTCTATGGACCTAACCTACACGCCCTATGACTAATGGAACCGGTCAAGTCAAGCTCGATAACGACTTAGGACCGCAGCAAAACACACCATAGTTGTTCATATGCACAGAAAAGCAGCGATGTATCGACTACTAGGGCATGTCTGCGAGTATAGGTTTTCTTTTTTCTTGTTGTCCTATTGAAATGAAGATTTTGTTGGTTTAACTTATATTCTCAATCGTAGATATTAGGATCTTTTGTTTTTTAAGGTAACAATTTCGGTAAGCTTACTTTGCTTGTTGAGTAAAGTGAAGTGCTAATACGAGAGACGTTAAAAGGAGATGGTGAAATAAAAAAAATATTAATACCAAAGCACGGCCCCTCTTTTAATAACAAAACCCCATGCCCAAAGCCCAATCCATGAGCTCCCTTAAAAAGAAAAACACTATTCATTTTAAGAGGAAAAATTAAAATCCTACTCTCTCACCTTTTAATTTTCCTCGCCCATACTTTTTGTTCACTCTTTAATTGATCTTTTACTTCACTTCACCGGTAAAGTAAATCTATAATTTATTGTGTTTTATTTGTGATTTAATATTATTTCACAATTGTTATTCACACATGTCCATCCTTCATTTTATGGAACTAAGATACGACCCATGGCCCACCAACAAGCAAAAGAAGGGAAAAATGATATAAAAAAATCGGATTGAAAGATTTCCGCCATACGTACCAGCAGAAATTCTGCACTTTCCAGTTTTCCTCCTCTCAGAGCGGAGGAAAAGTGGAAAATCAACTTTACCGCCGATGAGCAGTGGTAAATCTTTAATTGCCAGTTTTCCTCCTCTCAGAGCGGAGGAAAACTGGAAAATCTAGTTTACCGCCAATGAAAGCAGCGGTAAAGCTGCAATTGCCGGTTTTCCTCCTCTCAGAGTGGAGGAAAATTGGAAAATGCAAGTCTGCCACCCATGCAAGCAGCGGTAAAGCTGCGTCAGTGTCCGAATAAAGTTATAAGATTTTTTTATTTCAAATTAACATAAAATAGAATGAAATAATCTATAGCTTCGTTTTTGCTTGTAGCCCATATCAAGTGAACTCCCATATGATATGAATGGAGAGAGAAGAATCACACAGGCTGACTTTGGCAATTGACATATGTTGATATGAATTTCTAGGCTTTTGAATATATATATTGCCTCATAAATAAAAGTAGAAACATATAAATGGTCATCATATAACATCCCCATAATGAAACAATAAAATCCAAGATACCACTCTATTAAAGCAATATGCTCCTGTCTACAGCTCCTTCCTTAAATCTTTCGTCACTCGTACTCTTTAATGATTGTCGGTGTGATACACCTGGTAATAAATTCTTTAGAATTCAATTCCATCCAAACAGAGGGGCCCTTAAGAGAACACTTGTAAGAAATAAATTTTAAAAGCATTGAGTGTTCTCACGTTTCTAATCTAAAGCAATGACACAAAAGATCTTGTAATCTTGTAATCAACATCTAAACTTTATTTTTATTTTTTATTTATTTTTTTTGACATCCTTAGATTTGGAAACTCTATGGACCTAACCTACACGCCCTATGACTAATGGAACTGGTCAAGTCAAGCTCGATAACGACTTAGGACCGCAGCAAAACACACCATAGTTGTTCATATGCACAGAAAAGCACCGATGTATCGACTACTAGGGCATGTCTGCGAGTATAGGTTTTCTTTTTTCTTGTGGTCCTATTGAAATGAAGATTTTGTTGGTTTAACTTATATTCTCAATCGTAGATATTAGGATCTTTTGTTTTTTAAGGTAACAATTTCGGTAAGCTTACTTTGCTTGTTGAGTAAAGTGAAGTGCTAATACGAGAGACGTTAAAAGGAGATGGTGAACTAAAAAAAATATTAATACCAAAGCACGGCCCCTCTTTTAATAACAAAACCCCATGCCCAAAGCCCAATCCATGAGCTCCCTTAAAAAGAAAAACACTATTCATTTTAAGAGGAAAAATAAAAATCCTACTCTCTCACCTTTTAATTTTCCTCACCCATACTTTTTGTTCACTCTTTAATTGATCTCTTACTTCACTTCACCGGTAAAGTAAATCTATAATTTATTGTGTTTTATTTGTGATTTAATATTATTTCACAATTGTTATTCACACATGTCCATCCTTCATTTTATGGAACTAAGACAAGACCCATGACCCACCAACAAGCAAAAGAAGGGAAAAATGATATAAAAAAATCGAATTGAAAGATTTCCGCCATGCGTACCAGCAGAAATTCTGCAATTTCCAGTTTTCCTCCTCTCGGAGAGGAGGAAAAGTTGAAAATCGACTTTACCGCCGATGAGAGCAGCGGTAAAGCTTCAATTGCCAGTTTTCCACCTCTCAGAGTGGAGGAAACCAAGAAAATGCGAGTTTGCCTCCCATGCAAGCAGCAGTAAAGCTGCGTCCGTGTCCAAATAAAGTCGCAAGAGCTTTCTATTTCCAATTAACATAAAATAAAATGAAAGAATATACAGTTTCATTTTTTCTTATAGCCCATATCTAGTGAACTCCCAGATGATATGAATGGAGAGAGAAAAATCACACAAGCTGACTTTGGCAATTGACAAATGTTGAACTGAATTTCTAGGCTTTTGAATATATATACTGCCCTAGAAATAAAAGTAGAAATATATAAATGGTCATCAAATAACATCCCCATAATGAAACATTAAAATCCAAGATATCACTCTATTAAAGCAATTTGCTCCTGTCTACAGCTCCATCCTTAAATCTTTCGTCACTCGTACTCTTTAATGATTGTCGGTGTGATACACCTGGTAATAAATTCTTTAGAATTCAATTCCATCCAAAAGAGAGGGGCCCTTAAGAGAACACTTGTAAGAAATAAATTTTAAAAGCATTGAGTGTTCTCACGTTTCTAATCTAAAGCAATGACACAAAAGATCTTGTAATCTTGTAATCAACATCTAAACTTTATTTTTATTTTTTATTTATTTTTTTGACATCCTTAGATTTGGAAACTCTATGGACCTAACCTACACGCCCTATGACTAATGGAACCGGTCAAGTCAAGCTCGATAACGACTTAGGACCGCAGCAAAACACACCATAGTTGTTCATATGCACAGAAAAGCAGCGATGTATCGACTACTAGGGCATGTCTGCGAGTATAGGTTTTCTTTTTTCTTGTTGTCCTATTGAAATGAAGATTTTGTTGGTTTAACTTATATTCTCAATCGTAGATATTAGGATCTTTTGTTTTTTAAGGTAACAATTTCGGTAAGCTTACTTTGCTTGTTGAGTAAAGTGAAGTGCTAATACGAGAGACGTTAAAAGGAGATGGTGAAATAAAAAAAATATTAATACCAAAGCACGGCCCCTCTTTTAATAACAAAACCCCATGCCCAAAGCCCAATCCATGAGCTCCCTTAAAAAGAAAAACACTATTCATTTTAAGAGGAAAAATTAAAATCCTACTCTCTCACCTTTTAATTTTCCTCGCCCATACTTTTTGTTCACTCTTTAATTGATCTTTTACTTCACTTCACCGGTAAAGTAAATCTATAATTTATTGTGTTTTATTTGTGATTTAATATTATTTCACAATTGTTATTCACACATGTCCATCCTTCATTTTATGGAACTAAGACACGACCCATGGCCCACCAACAAGCAAAAGAAGGGAAAAATGATATAAAAAAATCGGATTGAAAGATTTCCGCCATACGTACCAGCAGAAATTCTGCACTTTCCAGTTTTCCTCCTCTCAGAGCGGAGGAAAAGTGGAAAATCAACTTTACCGCCGATGAGCAGTGGTAAATCTTTAATTGCCAGTTTTCCTCCTCTCAGAGCGGAGGAAAACTGGAAAATCTAGTTTACCGCCAATGAAAGCAGCGGTAAAGCTGCAATTGCCGGTTTTCCTCCTCTCAGACTGGAGGAAAATTGGAAAATGCAAGTTTGCCACCCATGCAAGCAGCGGTAAAGCTGCGTCAGTGTCCGAATAAAGTTATAAGATTTTTTTATTTCAAATTAACATAAAATAGAATGAAATAATCTATAGCTTCGTTTTTTCTTGTAGCCCATATCAAGTGAACTCCCATATGATATGAATGGAGAGAGAAGAATCACACAGGCTGACTTTGGCAATTGACATATGTTGATCTGAATTTCTAGGCTTTTTAATATATATACTGCCTCATAAATAAAAGTAGAAACATATAAATGGTCATCATATAACATCCCCATAATGAAACAATAAAATCCAAGATATCACTCTATTAAAGCAATATGCTCCTGTCTACAGCTCCATCCTTAAATCTTCCGTCACTCGTACTCTTTAATGATTGTCGGTGTGATACACTTGGTAACAAATTCTTTAGAATTCAATTCCATCCAAACAGAGGGGCCCTTAAGAGAACACTTGTAAGAAATAAATTTTAAAAGCATTGAGTGTTCTCACGTTTCTAATCTAAAGCAATGACACAAAAGATCTTGTAATCTTGTAATCAACATCTAAACTTTATTTTTATTTTTTATTTATTTTTTTTGACATCCTTAGATTTGGAAACTCTATGGACCTAACCTACACGCCCTATGACTAATGGAACCGGTCAAGTCAAGCTCGATAACGACTTAGGACCGCAGCAAAACACACCATAGTTGTTCATATGCACAGAAAAGCACCGATGTATCGACTACTAGGGCATGTCTGCGAGTATAGGTTTTCTTTTTTCTTGTCGTCCTATTGAAATGAAGATTTTGTTGGTTTAACTTATATTCTCAATCGTAGATATTAGGATCTTTTGTTTTTTAAGGTAACAATTTCGGTAAGCTTACTTTGCTTGTTGAGTAAAGTGAAGTGCTAATACGAGAGACGTTAAAAGGAGATGGCGAAATAAAAAAAATATTAATAACAAAGCACGGCCCCTCTTTTAATAACAAAACCCCATGCCCAAAGCCCAATCCATGAGCTCCCTTAAAAAGAAAAACACTATTCATTTTAAGAGGAAAAATTAAAATCCTACTCTCTCACCTTTTAATTTTCCTCGCCCATACTTTTTGTTCACTCTTTAATTGATCTTTTACTTCACTTCACCGGTAAAGTAAATCTATAATTTATTGTGTTTTATTTGTGATTTAATATTATTTCACAATTGTTATTCACACATGTCCATCCTTCATTTTATGGAACTAAGACACGACCCATGACCCACCAACAAGCAAAAGAAGGGAAAAATGATATAAAAAAATCGGATTGAAAGATTTCCACCATACGTACCAGTAGAAATTCTGCAGTTTCCAGTTTTCCTCCTCTCAGAGCGGAGGAAAGGTGGAAAATCAACTTTACCGCCGATGAGCAGTGGTAAATCTTTAATTGCCAGTTTTCCTCCCTCAGAGCGGAGGAAAACTGGATAATCTAGTTTACCGCCAATGAAAGCAGCGGTAAAGCTGCAATTGCCGGTTTTCCTCCTCTCAGAGTGGAGGAAAATTGGAAAATGCAAGTTTGCCACCCATGCAAGCAGCGGTAAAGCTGCGTCAGTGTCCGAATAAAGTTATAAGATTTTTTTATTTCCAATTAACATAAAATAGAATGAAATAATCTATAGCTTCGTTTTTTCTTGTAGCCCATATCAAGTGAACTCCCATATGATATGAATGGAGAGAGAAAAATCACACAGGCTGACTTTGGCAATTGACATATGTTGAACTGAATTTCTAGGCTTTTGAATATATATACTGCCTCATAAATAAAAGTAGAAACATATAAATGGTCATTATATAACATCTCCATAATGAAACAATAAAATCCAAGATATCACTCTATTAAAGCAATTTGCTCCTGTCTACTGCTCCATCCTTAAATCTTTCGTCACTCGTACTCTTTAATGATTGTCGGTGTGATACACCTGGTAACAAATTCTTTAGAATTCAATTCCATCCAAACAGAGGGGCCCTTAAGAGAACACTTGTAAGAAATAAATTTTAAAAGCATTGAGTGTTCTCACGTTTCTAATCTAAAGCAATGACACAAAAGATCTTGTAATCTTGTAATCAACATCTAAACTTTATTTTTATTTTTTATTTTTTTTTTTTGACATCCTTAGATTTGGAAACTCTATGGACCTAACCTACACGCCCTATGACTAATGGAACCGGCAAGTCAAGCTCGATAACGACTTAGGACCGCAGCAAAACACACCATAGTTGTTCACATGCACAGAAAAGCAGCGATGTATCGACTACTAGGGCATGTCTGCGAGTATAGGTTTTCTTTTTTCTTGTTGTCCTATTGAAATGAAGATTTTGTTGGTTTAACTTATATTCTCAATCGTAGATATTAGGATCTTTTGTTTTTTAAGGTAACAATTTCGGTAAAGTGAAGGACTAATACGAGAGGCATTAAAAGGAGAGGGTGAAATAAAAAAAATATTAATAACAAAGCACGGCCCCTCTATTAATAACAAAACCCAATGCCCAAAGCCCAATCCATGAGCTCCCTTAAAAAAAATCACTATTCTTTTTAAGAAGAAAAATAAAAATACTACTCTCTCACCTTTTAATTCTACTACAGCCTTACTTTTGTTCACTCTTTAATTGATCTTTTACTTCACTTTACCGGTAAAGTATGTCACGCCCCCGAACCCGGATCCCTGCAGCGGTTTGACCTCAAGGGCGCGAATTGGAAAGTAAGTAATAAATAATGTTTCTCCCCAAGATCCGCGTGTGTGAGGAAGACAAAATTTCCAAACACGTCAAGAACATTTCGCGAAAGCTTACTTGGCGTTGCGACCCGGAGCCCGTGGCCATCGGATTCCGTGTCGCACTCAACCTATCAGCATAAAGCTATCATAACAATACTCATACTCAGACTGGAACAAAACGTGATATCAAAATATACAAAGCTGACAGTGACAGGCTTATCATTACCCAAGCATATTGAAGTTATAATTAATAAGTGCATTAATTACAATCCCAAGGAAAAGAAGCTAACAAAAGCCTTACAAACTAACAAGCTAAGAACAAACACTACCCAAGTGTGTACGAAACTCCGGAGTTACACGCGGCGTCTATAAGACATCCCTGACACAACAACCTGCAAAACTCGTGGCCCTACAGCCATCTGCACGCGTACTAACTCAAGACGAGAACCTGCTACCTAAAGCACCAAACAAACAGGGTCAGACACGACTGTGTGGCAGGTGATCAATTTAGGCATGAGTATGACTCATTTAAACTTTAGAAGAAATCATATACTGAATTTAAAACAATTACAAATCTTGAAACGATGCTTGAGCAATTTACTTGTCAAGAAAACAAAGTCCATGAACGATATGCGAGGCAAAACTGGCACGAATACATATGATCATGTGCTTAAAACCATTTAATGAATTTGCAAACAGTACACGAACAAAAGTAAGACAAAGCTAGCATGATTTTGAGAAAATATCACGATTCGTAAATCCATATTGAGCTCATCCTTTCTCTGTCATATGTGATGACGAGAGCAAGCAAAACAAAACAAGACAGGCAAACCGAAACGAGAGCCCGAGCCACACAAGGTGGGCGGGAAACCAGCCACGGAACTGGGACAGAACAAAAATGTGTATAAATACACGACTTATCAGCAGATGGTCCTTATGTTTAAGGACACCCTAACTAGTGGATCAGACTGAGAGGGCAGTCCAAGCTCAGTGGTATTCAGCGGAATTCATGAATGCATAAAACTAATGGAGACTCGCCGTTTGAGGCCCGTGGTTGACACACTACGCCCCGTGGTTAAGGGTGCCGCCCATACCAAGTTCTCACATTTGAATGCTCAAAACTAATGGAGACTCGTCGTTTGAGGCCCGTGGTTGACAAGCTACGCCCCATGGTTAAGGGTGCCGCCCGGACCAAATTCTCACATTTCCCTCATCGACCACACGGAGTGGACGGTGCACGCAAGACAAAACAAGGTAGCATAAGTTATAAGCATGTCGAAGCACAAGAAATTGTTCCCTTTTTGGGTTCTTAAAACAATTCGAAACAAAGCTGATACTTGTAAATCAAAACAAGTGCAGATCAATATCCGAGACAAAACCAATGCTTGTAAGTCAAAACAAGTGCAAAACAGGATCCGAGACAAAACCAATACATGTAAGTCAAAACAAGTACAAAACGATATTCTTCATGTCAAGACTAAGTTCTTCAAAACAGACCTTCAAGTATATGCTAAGACCCTTCATTTGATCATCGTGTACTTGAAGCCTAAATATCGGTGTTTAAGGATAGTTTGATGCTCTAAAGTTATTAGGTATTTCAAGTTTCAAGTGCATAATACCAAGATATAAGTCTCTCAACATATTCTAGTTTTTATTTCCCTAGAAAATCATACAAAATAAGTCCATCCTGAAATTCAGTCAACTCTCGGTCACCTGTCGGCTAGCCGTGGTGGTGCATGTCGGCTAACCGACATTTGACCGAAGGCCAACCGTCAAAACTAGGATCAGGAAGAGCATTATTCTGGAATGAAAACCAAAATGGGGTTCGGTTGGCTGTTGGTCAACCGAAACAAGATGTCGGCTGACCGAAAGCTAACCAACGCTTGACCTGACGCAAAGCAAGCTTCTGGAAATGGAACCGAAAGGGGCTCGGTTCTCTGTTGGTCGACCAAAACGAGGATGTCAGCTAACCAACATATGATCGACAGCTAACCGACTCTCTGTGGAAAACTGCAGTTCAGGTCATTTTCCTTCCTTCTTCTTCTCACATCACCACACTTCATTCTTTATCAAATATCCTGCAGTTATAGAGTCTACATGCTCTCCTCCAAAGACAACAATTTCCCAATCAATCCCACATCACCAAACTCCCCCATTTCTCCAAACATTAATGACCATCAATCTAGCTATTCAAAACAAGAAAATTGCAAACCCAAAACAGAATTCAACTTGACTAAATGAGAGCTTTTCAAAATTGAAATGAAACATATGCATGCAAGCTTACAAATGTGTTTCAAATATCCCAAGCATATTAATGTCACATAAGTGTAAAACTAACATTGAAAATCTAGCATTTGAATCCAAAATAACCTCTACACTTAACATGCATTAGGAATAACTAAAGAGATCACTTGCCTTTGACCCAAATGTCAATCCAAAACCTTCCTCAATAACACTCTTAAGGGCTGAACCGAAATCTACAAAAAGCCCCAAAAATATACCTCAAAATCCAACAAAATTTGAAAAACAAGAACCCATTTCGAAATGGTTGTTGCATGTATGAAAAACATCATTCTTAGGAGCTAGGAAAACTCCATTAACAACATGGAAGAAAGCCCTTACCTATAGCTAGCCAAACAAGAAGGAAGTAGCTGGATGGAGAAGGTAGAGTTGCTAGATTTTTGCACAAAGAAGGTCCAGCTGAAGCTTGAAGGATGAGGAAGAGGATGGTGTGGTCAAATCTTGATTTGAAGTCTTCTAGCTAGGGCATGCAAGGTGAAAAGATGGAGAAGGAAGTGGTTTTCTCTCTTGAAGAATAGTTGCAGGAAGCCAGGAACACAAGAATGAGCTCTGAACGTGGGTGAGTGAGGGAGATGAAGACTTAAGTGGAAAAAGGTGGGGCCCATTTGGACTAAAACTTGAGATCACTAAAACATTGTCTTACGGGCCCCGGACGAAATCGACGAAGAAGACAAAATCAATCACCGAAAATCTAGTTTCCAAAAAGTATATATTTGGCATAGCTTTGAAATTTTGAAATTTGGGTCCAGATTTGGTGTGAAAGGACTGTTTTACCCTTTTGGGCCAAAACTTGGGTTTCTGGGCATCCAATGGGATCGGTGTGAACACTAAAGTTGTTGAGGCTAATTTGGCCTATCAAAAGAAACCAAAATTGGAATTCTTTCAAAATCAAGAACAATCCCCACACGCTATCGCGTACAACCCAACGCATCCCCTGGCTTTCAAACCGGGTCCAACCGCTTTCGAAATTGCCCAAAGCTCTGGAAAACCATTCTAAACCACAATCTAACTCAATTAGGCTTAAATCTCACTTAGAAAACTAAATCATGGCTAAAAACACATTAATCGCAAAAATTAGGGGCCGGGGTCTTACAAAGTAAATCTACAATTGATTGTGTTTTTATTGTGATTTGATATTATTTCACACAATTGTTATTCACACGTGTCCATCCATCATTTTGTGGAACTAAGCCACGACCCACGACCCACCAACAAGCAAAAGAAGAGAAAAATGATAAAAAAAATGGATTGAAAGATTTTCGCCATATGTACCCGTAGCAATTCTGCAATTTCTAGTTTTCCTCCTCTCAGAGCGAAGGAAAACTTGAAAATCGATTTTACCGCCGATGAGAGCAGCGGTAAAGCTGCAATTGCCAGTTTTCTTCCTCTAAGAGCGGAGGATAACTGGAAAATCCAGTCTACCGCCGATGAGAGCAACGGTAAAGTTGCAATTGCCGGTTTTCCTCCTCCCAGAGTGGAGGAAAACTGGAAAATGCGAGTTTACCGCCCATGCAAGCAGCGGAAAAGCTGCGTCCGTGTCCGAATAAAGTCGCAATAACTTTCCATTTCCAATTAACAAAAAATAAAATAAAAGAATCTATAGTTTCATTTTTTCTTGTAGCCCATATCTATTGAACTCCCATATGATATGAATGGAGAGAGAAAAATCACACAAGGCAATTGACACATGTTGAACTGAATTTCTAGGCTTTTGAATATATATACTGCCCCATAAATAAAAGTAGAAATATATAAATGGTCATCAAATACCATCCCCATAATGAAACAATAAAATCCAAGATATCACTCTGTTAAAGTAATTTGCTCCTGTCTACAACTCCATCCTTAAATCTTTCATCACTCGTACTCTTTAATGATCATCGGGGTGATTCACTTGGTTATAAATTCATAAGAATTCAATTCCAAGCAAACAGAGGGGCCCTTAAGAGAACACTTGTATGAAATAAATTTTAAAAGCATTAAGTGTTATCACGTTTCTAATCTAAAGCAATGACACAAAAGATCTTGTAATCAACACCTAAAACTTTTTTTTTTTTTTTGACATGCTTAGATTTGGAAACTCTCAGGACCTAACCTACACGCCCTATGACTGATGTAACTGGTCAAGTCAAGCTCGATAATGACTTAGGACCGCAGCAAAACACCCCATAGTTGTTCACATGCACAGAAAAGCAGCGATGTATCGACCACAAGGGCATGTTTGTGAGTATAGGATTTCTTTTTTCTTGTTGTCCTGTTGAAATGAAGATTTTGCTTGTTTCACTTATTTTCTCAATCATAGATATTAGGATCTCTTTTTTTTTGTAAGGTAACAATTTTGGTAAGCTTACTTTGCTTGTTAAGTAAAGTGAAGGGCTAATACGAGAGACATTAAAAGGAGACGGTGAAATAAAAAAATATTAATAACGAAGCGCGGCCCCTCTATTAATAACAAAACGCATGCCCAAAGCCCAATCCATGAGCTTCCTTAAAAAAAAACACTATTCTTTTTAACAGGAAAGATAAAAATGCTACTCTCTCACCTTTTAATTCTGCTACACCCTTACTTTTGTTCTCTCTTTAATTGATCTTTTACTTCATTTCACCGGTAAAGTAAATCTACAATTTATTGTGTTTTTATTGTGATTTGATATTATTTCACCCAATTGTTATTCACACATGTCCATCCTTCATCTTATGGAACTAAGCCACGACCCATGACCCACCAATAAGCAAAAGAAGGGAAAAAATGATAAAAAATCGGATCGAAAGTTTTCGGCCATATGTACCCACAGCAATTCTACAATTTCCAGTTTTCCTTCTCTCAGAGCGGAGGAAAACAGAAAAATTGACTTTACCACCGATGAGAGTAGCAGAAAAGCTGCAATTGCCAGTTTTCCTCCTCTCAGAGCGGAGGAAAACTGGAAAATCCAGTTTACCGCCGGTGAGAGCAGCGGTAAAGATGCAATTGTTGGTTTTCCTCCTCTCAGAGTGGAGGAAAACTGGAAAATGCAAGTTTACCGCTCATGTAAGCAGCGGTAAAGATGCGTTAGTGTCCGAATAAAGTCGCAAGAACTTTCCATTTCCAATTAACATAAAATAAAATGAAAGAATCTATAGTTTCATTTTTTCTTGTAGCCCATATCTAGTGAACTCCCATATGATATGAATGGAGAGAGAAAAATCATACAAGCTGACTTTGGCAATTGACACATGTTGAACTGAATTTCTTGGCTTTTGAATAGGAAAATAAAAAACTACTAATTCTCATCAAATAACAAAATAAGCAATAATTCCTAATCTAGAAAGGCACATGTGGACCCCATTAGCTGGGTCCATCAAGGCTTGCGGGTCCTTTCTTGGATAGTTGCAATTTAGTCGTCGAGTTGCCCTTCTCCGAGCCAATATTTTAGGGCTAGGCGAGTTGAGTCTGAGTTATCATTCTTCCAACCTTTATTTCAGAGCCTACTTAGCTTTAATTATATACTTCTTTTTGATAAATAATTTATATACTATTTAATAAGCCTATTTGAATATTTGAAAAAAAAAATTGAAGATTCGTTATTTGATTATACTATTGCACTCCAAATCATATTTTGAATGTGGATATGAAACTGGATCCCTTTTCTCATGTTGATGTCAGGTTTGGGTACAACACAAGTTCTATTTCAAATTCAGGTCCTGATGTACCATGATTCCACCTCAGATTCAACTCGTTTGGAACCCTAGCTGCCCTCGGGTAGTATTTTGACCAGGAATGATCCAGTTTGGTTGCAGACCCCTCTTCAGTCAATTTTATTTGTCTAAGTAATTGAGATTTTTTACAAAAATAACCCTTGTGTTTTTGAATAACTTCAAAGTGCCCCAATATTTTGCATTTTTACTAAAACCACCCTGGTCCAAAGTGAAACAAATTATAAATTTATATTGAAAAATGACAAAAATTCCCTTTTTCTAAGGTTGGCAAATCTCATTAATTAACTCAAATTAGATAGGGCGCACCTAAATGCATTATGAACAAGAGAGTCATTGTGATGAAAAGGTTTGGATATGGGTGAGGGAAAATATGTAATATCAAACCAATCAAATGATTCTAGCCCTTGGTTTTAGGCCCTCAAAATTTATTTGCTATACATTGTTTAAATTTTATTGATAAAATCCAAAAATGAATAAAGTCCAAAATGGATGAGGATTAGAATCAATTTTTTTATTTTGAGATTTATTAGATAAAGGTCTTGAAAAATTTTAGGGGAAAAAGTTCAAAAGTAACCACCGAGTTCAAGCCTAATACTAAAAATTGGTTCTATGAATTAATAAATGAAAAAAATAAATTTGCTGAGTTTGTATGGTGATGGTTACAGTTCCTTTTTTAAAGATTCAAACACCATGGACACCTACCCATCTTCTCCCACTGTATTCATCTCTTTTAGGTCGCTCATATTGTGCTTGGCTTCTATCAACTTTTATCAAATTTTCAACCACATTCAAGCTCCACCTTCATCTTCACTGTAGGAACAGTGCCCAAAGATGGGCTTTGACTGTAACGCCCCAAGATCCGGGAGTCTCGAATCTCAGGACGCTACGAGAAAGTACCCAAGAGAAGCAAAAAATCCAATAATATAATCAAGTGTAATTCTCATATGAGCAAGTAAATGGACAAAGCCCTATAATTTTATTTCACTTTAGGAGATTACATGATACTTTCCATAATTAAACTAATTATTCAACCTAGGCCAACACGGCCAGCTACAAAAAAAAAGAAAAGAATAAAGATCTATATAATAGACACCTCTCGATGCACCAATTGCATCGCTCTCCGAATCCTACGGCAACGGATCGGCCGCCAAGCAATTCTACCAATCAAAGAAAGCGGAAGAGAATATACCTAAAAACACCAAGGATTGGGTTAGGCTCGATGAGCCAGGCAAATAGGCATGTTTAAATGGCAATACATTATATTAACAGATAGGGAAGAAGTCCATACCTGATCCCAATTGTACCTGCATGATTAGTACCTCAATAATAATGTAGAATATCATAGTACAACAGAAATAGTGTCGAGTGTAGTGTATAAACGATAATCGAGATAGTAATATAACAGATGTTAGATATAACATATCAAGTAGACAAAAGAAGGCGTCATCATCAATAGATCATATAAACCATGCAAGTACATCAGTGTCACCAACAACAGAAGTAACCAGAGGAAATAACTCTACCATATCCGTAATCATCATATCTAGATCCAACCGTATCAACATTGGCAGTCAAAGACACTAAGCAACGACATCCACAATACTTAATAATCATACAACCAATATACATACAAAGAATCACACAAAGGTACGTCCACAGTTGAAGTACAGGGGACATGGGAGGTCAGAGCCAGCCCATCATCGTCGTCCCAACAACTGTCGATGGACATTAACCATGGGGGTCATAGCCACCCATCGCTGCCGTCTCATCAAATATGAGCGTACAAAAGTCTAACAATGTCCATAGCCACAGCCAAATCCCAGTCATTGATCTTACGTGCTAGATCTACCTCAATCACTCATCCATAGCCATGGCCAAGTCCCAGCCATTGGTCTTACGTGCTAGATCAACATCACCGTCCATCCACACACACCCAATTTGAGTGCCGGCGGTCTCAGTACCCCACCCACACCTGGTACCTACTGTGTCATCCACTCAATCACCCAACATCAATGTCCATGCCAGCATCATATCCCTCAGCAGACCAATAATACATTCACAAATCCTACAGATCACTAGGTGGGAGTACTCTGAACTAGATAGCCTTATTATCCTTAATATGAGATGATAATAGTGAAGGGTATGAGGCACGGAGTTCAGGTATAGCTAATCCATCATTGTGATTCCCAACAGTTAGTAATGCATACCCTTGTAAACTTCGCTTCTCTATATGCTTAATTAGTATTATCTCATTACACAGTCTGTCTATCAGTATCTACTGTTAAGTTCCCAATATTACAAGTCAGGACTTCAAGTGTCATGTCCTAACATCTCATCCAATACGAACCGTGATCATAGATCAGAGCCTAAGTGCAATGCCTTGATTATAGTACCTCTTAAGGTCAACATCCAAGGTTCGGACCTACCAGCCAACCTCAGTGTCTGTTTCATCAACATAAGTACCACATGTCGCTGCCCCTCTATTCAGGTCCAAGGTCCCACTTCACCTAAGACAGTGATCACAGAGTCTCAGACGCTTATTATGTATCATTGGTGCTCCTGAAGGTATTTAGCATCATAGGACATTCATAACCATTGAATCAGGTTTCGTTTACAACCTTAGACCCTACTTAAGTGGCTACACGAGTCAAGGTTAAGCCCGGCCCTTGACTCAGAAGTGGACAACTAATTGGGAGTAAAAAAACACAGTCTACAGTGTCCCCAGTCGACATCATGGTCATTCGGTCAACCGGGTACACTACGGACATTAAATCATACATCTGGCAGGTGAGGGGATCCTCAGTATGGCCGGTCGACCGGGTACACTGGGTTCTGTACAGTAAGTGTATATTCTGCTCTCAGTTATGGGGAAGTCCCCTGTGTACCTAGTCGACATCCTGGGTGACCAGGTCGACCGGTACACTCGAAATCTCTATTTTCAACATGCTGCCATCTTCCCTTTTTCATCAAAACTCCTTCAAATGAATCCCAGAATTTCACCAATCACCTCTAAACATTAAACACACCTCCCACATAATGATCTCATCACAAATGGGCCATTGATCTTCCAAATGGGGGATTGCCATCTACCATGGCCAATAACATATAAGAAAAGGGCCTAGAACAACAACCCATGTATAATATCATCAAATCAACCATCCAATAACATAAATCATACCACACAACCATAAAAAAACAATAATTAACAACCTAAGCATGTTAATCAGTTTAATTAAAAACTCTAAGCATGTCTATTTGCCTAATTAGGAAGAAAGCTCCTCAAATAGTTTGACTTCACTCCAAATGCTCTAAGATCACCCCAATAGTTGAATCTACAATCTCTACAGCCATTCCCAAAGAGAAAAATGCATAAGGAAGAGAAATCTAAGAGAAATGACTATTTTATATAAGGAAATTGAAAAGGAAGAAGAAGGTTACCTTTACTTGGAGAGGAAAGAGTGACCTGGGAGATGAGATGAGCTCCTTAGCTTGTAGATGGCTAGATGTAGATAAGGCTTTTGCTTCTAAAAATGGGAGGGCTAAGGTCTAGAGAGAGAGAAACCATAGTCTATAACTTAGAGAGAGATGGGAGGAAAATTGTAGTGAAATGGGAAGAATGGATGAGAGGGGTTTCTTTTATAGGAGTTGGTTAAGTTATAGTCTAAAATGCCCTCTCTTGCTAGTGTAAGTTTAGGATAAGGATGGGGGTATTTGGGAAAGGTTAAAATAGAATGACTAAAGGGTCATTGGTTGCTAATAGAAATAAATGATAAGGATTAGAGTAATTTTGGTATGCATATATAATGACTAAAGTATCCTCAAATGAGTGGTTGTGAATAAAGGAGTCTAAGGGCAATAAAGGTAGGTTATTTATAATGACAAAAAGTGCACATATTTACTTGGTTGACAATAAAGGAGACCAAGGTCATTTAAGGTATTGGGATTTCCAAAAAGGAAGGAAAAAGTGTTGTTGGAAGGACAAGAGTACCCTCATATAATAAATGGGTTAATGGGTTAGGCCATGAGTAGTTGGGTCATTCTAAGATAAATTGCATAACTTTCTAAGAAAAACCCATACATGGTTAAGATTACAACTAAGACTTCTAATTAGAAAATTAAATCTAGAAAATCACTATTAATCTCACAAGGGTCTTAATCTTATAATCTAGGCTAAATTAATAGAAATTACTAACTACTCATGCTAATCACATATTAAATAGGATAACTTAAGGTTGACTTGGTCAAATTGGGTCCCACTAAGTATTTCTAGGGACGAATCCTTATATTGACTAACACACTGGTCCAACATTGTGAATAACAGTGGCCAAGCTTACAATTATCACCTTGTTAGATTCAGGCTCAACTCACATGGGCCCACGTCAAGGCTTGACATTCAGGGCTCGAATCCATGTCTGAGTGGGGCTTTTTTTAGAATCACCATTTTTCATTCTGCAGACCCACCTTCTTTCATCCTCAATGTAAATTAACCCACAGCCACCTCCACCTCCCCTCTCCACATTTCGGCATTCAACCTGCACCCCCAACCCCTTCCCTGCAACCTAACCCAGCTTAGGATCATCACCATACACATTCAACAAGAAAAGAAACCAATGTCCAGATTTCTAGGATCGTAAAGAACGGGATATAACCAATATAAACTCGATAAACCCTATATTATATATGTAACAGAAACAAGATTACAAAGATACCGATCATCTTTATAAAATCAATAGTCAGAACACATTTAACTGTACCCAAAAGACATCCTCTGATGCCTTACAAACAAGAAAAGAGAAGAAAGACACTATACTTTGTAACAATAGCAAAAAAAAAAAAAAAAAACACAGACAGACTGTACAGTACCCAAAGGACTCTATCATCATCAAATAGTTATCTGGGAATCTTGGAAACTTGGGACTTCAATACAGTATGAGAGGGAAAAGATGAGCAACTGACGTTGAAGCTTTCTCAAGACTCCGAGGTTGAGGACAAGAAGAAGAATCCTTGTGGTAGCATACCAAAGATGGGTTCTCGTAGGAACAAGAAAGAATGTCGTGGTGATCATCATTGGCATCGTCCTCTTGGATACGAGAGAATTCCCGCGACAATAACTTCTTGTTGTGATGTTCTTGCTCGCAAGAAACCTTGTAATCTGACATTGGAATTCGAGGTTTGCCTTGACGAATTCCGCCCATCAAAACTCCATAACAGTAAACGGGATCTGAAGTCGAATACTTGTCGTCACAGAAAAAACAAGGCTTCTCAAATGAGCAGGAAAGAAGGTGATAGTCCCCATCTTCGAGAATGACGTCTGGAATTCGATGAGGAATTTGCCGCAGCTGAAGAAGCTCCTGTACCGTGAGATGAACCTCCGAGGAACAACACATCATAGGAGTTGAATCATAGAAAGCCATTGGAGAAGAAGATGTCAAGAGTCTTGCACTATCAAGTACTGTGAAGAAGGTTCTAATAAGAGAAGAAAAAACACAACACCCAAGAAACGTAAACCAGAGAGAGAGAGAGAGTGGATGGATATATTGCAAGAGGAAGCAGTTACAAAATATTTTGTAGGCTTATGGAGATGAAATTGAAACAACTCCTTGCATTTGACTCTGTTTGAACCGTTATTAGAAAGTTTCTATTCGGAAACATATGCAGGAACAGGTGGGCTCCACGGGAAAGCAATCATCTGACCTGAAAGCCCCAGTATCTTCATACATTCAGGCATGTTTCCCGGTTCGGACCCTCTCTGTCTCACTAACGCTTCCCACTCCCATAGTAGATGATGCTCTTCCCTTGTCTGTTATGTCTCCAAATTTTATGCAAATGGGAATTGGGCCCCTTTGAGCATAAGATTAATGATTTGATTAATGTGTATTACTAATTGATAAAATTATTAATCATATGCTCGATCTGATGGTGAGACCCACTCTTACTAGAATGAAATTTAAAAACATTACATACGAAAAAATAGAACTCGTCTTAAGTGGATTAGATTTTCAATAGATGGGCCCCTCGTAGAATTCTACTTCCTTTACTCATGGATAGCGTGAGCGCAACACCCACTCCAATGTTTCTATTATTAAAAATGAAACGGGACAATGGGCTGCTCCATGAGAAAGCAATCATCCAACCTGAGCTTGAAGCCCAGCTTGTCTATTTATTAGGTGGGCCCACTCAAATATTCACAGCAGTGATAGGATGGCTTCAATCACAATTGATGGGTGCTCAAAACTAAGATGTCCTACATGTTAATAATCCATGATGGGCCACTGAACAATATCCAACGAAGTATAATACAATGGACCAAGTCCGCATTTTTAGTCATTTATAATTTTATAACAAATTCAAAGGTTTCGTGAAGCTCATTTAGATGCATTCCTATCATTCGAAGGATAGATGGAAAGGTCTCTATAAAAATAGGGGCCATTTAAAAGAACAATCTCATTAGATTAACTCGCACTTCCTAAGAGTAGAGAGGAGAACTCATCATGATGGGTTCCGCTGTAACAGCCCCGCCCAACTCACCATGATATTATATGCTTCGATTAGGATCACACATCTTAATTTAAGAGGGAGTTTGGCTTATAAGGCCAGAGTGAAGACTTAATTAGATATTTCAAGTGCGGGGCTTGAATAAAACCTCACAGTGCCGACCAAAGTAATCCACCTTTACTCGGTGAATACTCCTTTCTTGGGCCACAAGATCACTCGACCTAGTCTTACCTTAAAGGGATTACCTAAGGGGATTGGGGTCTCACACCCTCCTTTCGAAAATCCAAACCCCACAAACTGGATGCTCTTCCCTTTTATGTGATGGGACAACAAATTCTATGCAAATAGGAGTGTCCCATTGTCAACATAAGATTGATCATTTGACTAATATATTTAATCACATTATTAATCATATGGTCGATCTAATGGTGGAGCCAACTCCTATTTGCCTAAGTTTCTTTCATAGACTTAATAAGCTTTATAGCCGCTAAAGTTTTGATTAAGTGGAGATTCTTGAGATTTTGAAAAGAAAAGTGAGGGGTGGTTGATGGGGCAAGTGAATTTCACCAAATGTCTTTAATTGAAATTTGATGGAAAACCTTGAGTTAATTTTGAAAACCCAAGTTTTTCTTGTCCATTTTTTATGTTGCGAAAAAAATTGAGGACTTTTTTTGAAGAATTCCTAACATTATAAAGCTACGGATGAAAAGTGGATAACCCCAATTGTGATCTTGTAGCACTTTATTTTCCAAGTGTGGCCCATCCGAGAGGTGGGCCATTGGAGTTGTATCTGAATATCAATCTATACATGGACCTAACAACCAAAGAAAAGTCATTCCATCTAATAAGAATTCACATAAGAATTATGCTCAGATAAACCCACATATATACTCAAAACACCTTTATATATATATATATATATATATAATGGGAAATATTCATCTGCATCTATCCCTCACCACATAATGGTGAGGGATAACATAGTGGGGCCACTTTATGATTCATCCAAATCATCCACACACATGAAACCCCCTAAATTACAATGGATCAATTGAGTTTTCATTAATCCGAATGGATTGGACCGTTGGATTGAGGGTCAAAAATTTTCTTTAATATAAAGTTGTTAAATTTGTTGGCTACAGATGAAGGGGTTAAAAACTTGGGATTAACCTCAAACTTGATGTATGGTCTCATCTCATATGACTCTTTCCATCCCTCCCAAGTCCCATGATCAATGGGGCCCTAGGTGGGCCCCATTGAATTTGTCCCTCACCATATGATGTATATGAATATTGCCATATAAATATATATATATATATATTAATGGTAACTAGAATTAAATAAGCCAATTATGAACAAGAAAAAAAACATTTAAGAATCCCACACGGCATATTAATATAAAATTCACATAAGAATCATAAATAAAAGGAAAATAAGAATCATACTCAATAAATTCACATATATGTACAAACAAATCCACATGTATATAAACAAGAATGAGAGGCCCAGGCTGGACCAATCCTAGTATTGTCCAAGCACAACCATCAAATTCATTAGCCTATAAAAAATTTATCTAAGCTAGCCCTTGGGCTTTTAAAGAAAGTCAAAATCCCTCATTTGTGGGCTTTCTGATCAGGCAAGGTGCCCTTGTAGGAGGGCCCGATTGCCAGCCCTATCGAGTTAGGCCAGACCCAATTCTAGAGGATTAGAAACCTTGATGACATGGGTATACCCGTGGTATTTTTACCTGACAAGACTATTCCCCCCCCCCCGGGCAGACGCATCACCCCACAACACACATGCACCAGGTAAGTCTGGGTTGAGACTTGAGCACAAGATGTGGGGAGCGAATTCACACCTTATGCCAATAAACCATCACCCTGGTAGATAACATAATAGTTGAACAACAAAATTGAAATACATTAAAACATTACAAGAATATTGTTCTATAGTTTTAAAATCCGGGATCTATAAAACGAGAGCTACCACGTACAAGTAGATAATTAGGATTCAGGTAATTAAAGTCCTTGAGAGAATGCTTGATGGATTCCGATCCAGACCCTTTTCCTAATTGCAACCATTTAAACTGTTAGGGTGGCCAGTTCCTAATACTACCCACAAACACAATATGAACCTGACCTTGCAATTCAAGTTTGGGTTGACCCTTTTTCCTAACTCGACTTAGGTTCGTGTTGATATTTTTTGCTTAAATAATAAATGATGGGATGGTCTTTTCCATTCTTGCTATCCAACCTGCCACTGTGACGAAAACCCATCTCAACTAGAATCTGACCCCACCAAAATAATCACACTATGACCTGCCAATCGGACCAGAACCTGACCATTTAATTAAGGGTTTCGATTCACCTTTTCTAACAAATAGGTTCGCTTGACATTCACATTTTCAGCCCCAATAATAACAACCAGACTTATAACCCACACCCCAAAACAGAACCATTGGCACCAACACCCTAATAAAGATCCAATCAAACATATTCAACAAATAGCGAAAAATTAGTAAAAATGGGTGTTGTATTGAATTTATTGTTGATTTTACGCAAATAAAAAAGATCCAAAGTGTCTTTAAAAAAATTAAAAAAAATTAAAAATTTAAAAAAAAAAATCTCACTGGGCCACGTCCTCCTCCACTTCTTCTATTTGGCAAGTTGGCGACGACTTCTTCTCCTTGTTCTCTTCATTATCAGAATGAAGAATCAAGAAACAGATCTGATTCTCACTTTCACCGTATTTAAACACAGATACATCAACGGTGTGGATTTTAGCTTTCAGCCCATTGCACTTGACTAACTTCATCCATTCCCCAATCAAGTTGTGGGCCCCACTGCTGCTCCACCACTTCAACTCCAAATTCCATTTTCTGCCCATGCGATCCAACCCCACCAATTTAATGCCTTCACTGAGAGGACCCTTCTCTGCCTTGACAATATCATTGTAGCCCAGTCCAGGAATAAGGGTCTCGTGGGCCACCTCCTTTGGGATCAACAGACGGTTGAGATTGTGCTTGACATCGCTGAATGTGAGGCCCTTGTGGAAGTGGAGGATGAATTTGGGAGTCCTGTATGGGCTCATTCGGAGGTGGGCCTCGAGCCATCCAGGAAGGGGCTGATCTTCAGGGCTTTTGATGAGCTTGATTTTCTTGTATGGCATGTTATTGTATTCCTTCTTTATCTTTTTCTTTGCAATCTCAAGGCTTGTGCTCTCTTTTTCTTTCTCCTCCTTCAAACATGGCAGTGAAACTTTGCCTTCAAGAATGCTAATGCATTGGTTTGCTAACATCTCCAACCCATCGAATTTCTCCAATGGACCCATTCTTCTTTACCTTTTTACCTGCAAAAGTATACATGGGTTTGTTATTTTTTCTCTTTTTATCTTTGACTTTCTAATTTCTTCCTACTTGCAGATGAGAGAAAAGTGAGAAAATAGGAAGCTCTTATATAAATGTTTTGAATCGGGGCCCTATGAGTGGGTATACGCACGATGGCCTTGAGTGGACCACTCATGGTCCGCCTGCTCACAGTGACGTGGCGGACCGTAAATGATCCACTCACGGTCACCGTGGGGTTTGATCTCACCATATTCAGACTCAAGTGTTTTGGAGAGAATATTCTTTGATGTTTGGAGAATAGAATAAGAAGTTTACGGGAAATGAAATCCTCCAAATGAATAATTACTCGATTGAATGGGGGCAAGAGAGAATGGTAATGATAGATTGATGGATGGCTGAAAAAATAGATAGAGGAGAAGGAGACAAAGAAGATGATGATCATTGGGCACACTCACCCATGACAGATAGAGAGCAAGAAAAAGAAAAGGAGGAGATGGTTTTTACCCATGGAAGGAGGGCGCCAAACGATGGTGGTGAGCTGTGTGTAGAGAGAAAGGTGATAAGGCTACTTTGGGTATGATTTAAGTGTGTAGAAAGAAAAGTCAAATTTTAAATTTTTAGACAAGGTGTGGAGAGAAATTGTGTGTAAAGGGTTAAAAAAGTAATGAATTTAGAAGCCCTCATGTAATATAGCAAAGTCTCTTGAAACATCTCATTACCAAATATCCCCTAATTATTCGGAGTCCGGATCCCGAGTTGAAGAAGCGGAGCTTCAATGGAGCAAGTGAATTAAAAATCCAAACCATAAGATTCACTACTTGATTAGAAAATAAGTGATTAATGCATGCATAAGATTGTGTTTAATCAAACAATCAATCTCACGGTAGGACCAAATACTTCCGGGGCAAGATTTTGGCACACATATTTGACTGGCTTGAATTCTTAATAGGTGGGCCCTATTGTAAAGTTCCACTCTTTCACCTTAAGATTTCTCTAGGTCAAAGCCTTAGAGGATCTGGACTCCATTATGCGGCTATTGTTAAGATGGGACAAGGGATTGGAACGTTTTCAATGGAGGATGGCCCTCATTTGTTCATGATCCCAACCATTTGATTAAGGGCCTTAAAATTTATTGGTGCACATTTTATATGCATTATAACATCATTACACTTTCTTAATGAGTGGGCCCCACATATTGATGATCGTAACCGTCATTTTCCTTCTAACGATACATTCATTATAATTATAAAGTCAATAAACTCTAGGCCCTTCATCAAATGGTGACCATCATCATACTAGGCCATTGAAGAAGAAGATGCAAGACTTTTTACAAAGAAGAAAGTGTGAATGAGAGAGAATAAAGAAAAGAAAACCCAAGAAAAGAAACCCCAAGAAACGATTAAGTTGAGAGAGAGAGAGAGAGAGAGAGAGAGAACCTCTATAGATGTATAGATTACTAGAGGTCGAAGGTCTTCTAGCGGGATAGCATCACAAGCCGTGGGAGGAAGAAAGAGATTGACAACAAGAAAAAATGTGAAATATGTGTGCGTTGAATTTATTTGGCTTTGTTAGAGAAATATTTATAACTTATATATATATATATATTCTAAATCACTAAGAGAGAGAAAGAGAGAGAGAGAGAGAGAGAGAGAGAGAGAGAGAGAGAGAGAGAAATGGGCGAGACCTCCTTTTTTTGGCTCTAATATATTAAGAGAATATTGAAATCTTTTATATTTAATATTTCATTTAATCATTTTTTGTAATATTCAAATAATATTATTTCAATCTCAATTCATATTATTTAAAACATTCTTTAAAAAAAATTTCTTAATTCCTTTTTTTGTTTGATAGAACATATATATATATATATATATGTCTTCTTAAAAGACAAAAGGTACGTCTCCTTATTCTAGTTGAATTTGACCGAATGGTTAGAAGGTTTTCATGATTAAATATGAATAATGGTCTTACCGTCTTACAGTATAGGCCACGGGGTTGGGGTCCACCTTGGGATCTCACATATCATTGGCCGAGGGACCAAATGATCCTATTAGGGCCAACTTAGATATCGGATTTGGAGTCAATCTAATGTCTTTAACCCCTTCATCTATGGCCTATAGGTTTAACGGCTTTATATAAAACAACAACAGTCCAGGCCATGTAAATCCATGCAGTTGGTGACTATGGGGGGTTGTGTCTGCTTGGTTCATTTGGATAGGTCATAAAGTGGGCCCCACTATGTAGTCTACACCGTAAGATGGTAGGGACTATCTTGGTAGGACCATTATACTCATTAAATATATAGAGAGACAGGTGGACTCCACAAGAACTCAGTATTTTCATCCATCAAATAACAAGATTCATAACACATCATAGTTATCAGTTCCATTTCGTTTCAGCCGAAATTGTTCGAATTTCTCATTCCAGTCCTCTAGCCGAATGGAATGGAGCAAAAAAAAAAAGCGGTTTGAATTTCAGTCCATTCAGGTTTGTAGCACAATTTTTATTTTTTAAAATTTTTTTCTCAATATTCATATGAAGAAACATGCAAAATTTATATTCTGTTTTTATTTTTATATTTCTTATATATATATATATATATATACATTATTCAAAAAAGTTACTCCAAAAAGTTTTGTCGAATTTCCAAAGTACCGAAATATTCCATCTTGATTGCTAGACCGAAATGATGACCAAAATAGAATTGACAACTATGGAACACATTGGCATTACCCAAAAGAATTTCTCTCAATCCTCTCTTCATTTAAAAATAAAAAGGAAAAAAAAAAAAAGAACGTTTTTTTCTAACGTGACAATGACAAAATAAAACCAAAGGACTCGGTCATCATCAAATAGCAATCTTGGAATCTTATTATCTCAGGCCTTCAAGACAATGTGAGAGCTCAAGGGCATGTTTGTGTAAAACTTTTCTGCAAAAAAGTGGATGGTTTTCTGAGGAAAACCTATTTTTCAGGCGTTTTGTGAGGAACGATTTCACGGAAATGCTTTATTGCCTCGTCAGTATTTTCTTTGCTAATGCTGGAAATGGGTTTCCGGGAGGGAGGGGGGGGGATTATGGGAAATTGATTTCCTCAAAAAACTTTCCATTCTTTTCCTTAATCTTTTCCATTTCAATCCAAAACCCTACAACTCTTTCATTTTTTATATATTTAAATAAATTATTATTTGATGTTGAATAAATAATATACATGTTATGTTATTTTCCTTCAAAAAAAATTCACAAAACAAGAAAATTTGATTTTCTATAAGGAATCTGCAGCCGAACCAAACAACATTAGCACTAGTTTAACGAGGAAAAGAAAGTCGCACCAAACATGAATTTCTAAATTCTGCGGAAATCCTTTTTTGAGGTTTTTATTTCTATGGAATTTGTTGACCTGGCAATCCCCCTTTACGCAAAAAAGGTGTGTACACAAACGTGCCCTAAGGAAGACTAATTAAGTTGGATCTTTAATAAGAGTCCTAGGCTGAGAACAAGGAGAATCGTTGTGGTCCTACACTAAAGACTAGTTCTCTTGGGAACAAGAAAGAAGATCTTGGTCATGGTTGGCGTCCTCTTGGCTACAAGAGAATTCCCTCGACAACAATTTGTTGTTTTGATTAACAACACCTTGTAATTTGGTGTTGGAGTTTGAGGTTTGGCTTTTCGGATTCCATCTATCAAAACTCCATAACAATAAAAAGGATGATGAGTTGAATACTTGTCGTCATGGATTCAAGGGGTTTTGACATATTGGTTCACCTTAAATTTTTTTTTCTTAATTTCATGACTTAAATTTAGATAATGTCACCAAAGTCGTTTGACTCTGGCTAACACTCGTTTTTAACTTTTTTGTACCATATCCCATGATTTGATTGGATTTCTCAATTTCTGTATCATATATTTTCTGCAAGTAGTGAACAAACTCATTTTTTGTAAAAGATAATAACTGACATTTTGTGAAAAGCTTATAATCACCATTTCTCGTTTTATCATTTGGAAAAAAAAATCTCCCTAAGATTCTGCATAAAAGTCATGATATCATGAGATCCGTAGTATAAAAGTTCAAAAAAAGAAGTTGACCAAAGTCAAATAACTCTAGTGCCATTACCTGAATTTTGGTCATTAAATTGAAACATCTCAATTTAAAGGAGACTAATATGTCAAAACCCCTAGATTAAATAGGGATTCTCAAAAGAACAGGAAAGCAGGTCTTCATCTTTCATAATAACGTCTGAAATTAGAGGAGGAGATTTCAGCTGGTAAAGAAGCTCTTCTGAGAAATGCATCTTTGAGGTTGAATTATTGAATGCCATTGAAGTACTGCCATTAAGAATGCTGACACATACATTCGTAACACATCAAATTGCTCCGTTGGCTCCGTACTACTTTATCCTTTCCTCGGCGGATGTACTTCGGGTTTGTTAGTTTCTTCTCCTTTTCTTATGTAGAACACTTGGGACTTTCTAAAATTTTCTTCTACGTGCAGATAAGAGAATGAAAGGAGAAAATAAGAAGTTCTTGCATGAATGTTTCGGAGGAGAATTTAGACGTTGTTTGAGGATTGGAAAGAGGAGTCTTGCTAGAAAGGGAAACCTCCATGTATCTAAATATTTGGAGTTAGCAACTTAGGATCCTATAAGCCTTTGACTCTAGTGGAGCTCTACAATGGGGCCCACCTAATAAAAGGTCCGAGTCGCTTAAAATAAATTTCCTTCTTGTCCTATATCTAAATTTTACCCTAATAGGAGTCGATGCCACCATAAAATTACCGATTTCATAATTAAAAAATTATTAGTTCATAAAATTTATTAAATCAAATGGTGCGATTTTGTGGTGAAACCAAATACTATTGGGTAAAATTTTGGAATACTTCGTACACACATTATTTATTTCACTGGCTCGGATACATTATAAATTGCTATACTTTCTTTACTTTATGGATGGGCCCCACATGATGATGATTGCAGCCATCAGTTTATTTAAGGGCATATATTATAAACTTACTAAACTCTAGGCCCTTAATCAAATTAAGGTATCATCATACATGGGCCCACAAGAGATAGCCAATCATCATACCAGGCCATAGAATTTCATCTATGAGGTGACACGTGGTTATGCGGTGCAGCTCATGCGCCCCACTCGGATCCATTGTTATCATTGTGGGTATGATAGATGAAAAGCTCTCTTTAGGGGTCTTGCAAAAATCAGCCCGATCAAATTATCATAGCAGCCTTCAATTTATTTATTATTTTTTATCGTTAAGTTGGTTCATTGGTCAAGTTCGATACTTTCAGCTTCAAGTGGAAGACCCAGATATCAATCCCTAGACTAGACGTGTGTGTGATACTAAGGTTCTAAAATCACTCAAAGGTCCTAAAATCACTCAAACCATGAGTGTTTTCACGACATCCTTTGAGTTTTATGGTCTTTTATTACATATTATTATTTTTTAATTCAATCCAATGGTCAATAAAAGTTTGAACAAGCATAAAATCGTGATTCCAAATCATGAGCATGAATCAAGGGGCCAAAATCATTTGATAGTATCCAAATTAAGATCACCCCAATAATGCACATGGTACCTATCCATTTCCCTCTTGCCCTTAATTTTTATGCATCCTGGTGAGCCCCCATTAGAAGAGACAAGAGGTGTAGATTATGCAGAGTCATACATGTGAGATCCATGTTCATCGATTCACCACAATGAAGATAGTTGATTTTATGATTGACATGATTGAAAATTTATGTATAAGAAAAGCTACATCTATTAGAAGATTCTAGTATTCTTATTTGCAACCTCAAGAGAATATAAAATAAAATTATGCTATATGGTTAAAGAGAATGCATTCTAAAAACACTCAATCTATAACTATGTGTACATAAATAATATATAGAGACACACTACAAAATGCCCATATATTTTAGGTGAGCACTCCTCTATCTCTACTTTTTCTTTTCTTTCTTTTTTTTTTTTTTTCTTTTGCTAACGGTAGGGTTCCCAATTCTTTGAGCTGGATTAATCCCTCCGACCCAGAGAAAAGCCAAATAAAACCCCTCTATCTCTATTTGATATAAAGCATCTATGTGGTACACATAATTTTTAATATAAGAGGGATGTGCCACAAATTGAAAAGAAAAATAGCTAGGGATAATCTTGGTATTTTAAAAACTCAGAATTACTCCTTCTGATCTTTCTATTAAAGGTTATAAAGGACAATTTGGAGAACCTATTAAAGAGGTCCTCTATGAAAAACCCAATCCAATCAAGATAAATAGCCTCATCTTTTATTAGCCTTCACAAAAATCTCACTATAATAAGAGTTGGGCTCATCGTAAGATTAAACATCATGGAAACTATAAGATTTTCATAATCTGATAACACTACACCAAAAACGGGAAATTGGAGCGGATTTCCGTTCCTGATTCGCCCGTTCTTAATCTGTTAAACCGTTCCAATTTCCTATTTTTGGAACGGATTAACGGATTAGGAACGGAAAACAGGAAATTGGAACGCATTACCGTTCCTAATCCGTCCGTTCCTAATCTGTTAAACCGTTCCCAAACCGCTCCAAATTCCCATTTTTGGTGTAGTGTAATGCTCTCTACCTTTTGAGAAATTTACAAAGCATGACAGCCAAGGGGACAGTTTGAAGGGGAAATAAAAGAACACACAGTATCATTAGTATTAAAAATTATAGAGAGTCCATGTTCTAATATTTTAGTCCAGTTTTGGATGTTGACAAAGTCAGTCGTCCCTATATGGAAAACGTTTTTCACGAGAAATTACCCCTCATAAAATAGTGCAAATACTGATGCAAAAAAAGTTGGGCAGTAAGTATAAATCTCAGAACAAATACCAACTCTAGATTTATTTATTTTTTTTCAATTTTTCTTGACCCAACGGTGCCTAAGTATGCAAATTAGTTTCAAGTTAATAATTACTTGATGAAGGTAATAATAAAGAGATAGGCCCTAACCTCAGAAAAACTTGAGATGTTTGAATGTGGTGAAGCCAAATTGCCTTGATGGGATTCTCCTATCACTCTCAAGTTTGAACATGGATTAGGGAACCTCTGCACCTTGAAGTATCAGCAGCGAGAGAGAGAGAGAGAGAGAGAGAGAGAGAGGCCGAAAGTCTTGTTTTCTGAACATAACTGATTGCTATAAAGGTAATGTTTTTCAACTTGATGGAGAAAGGACTTCTAATTATACTAAACTATTGAGAACAAAAAACAACTAAATGAAGAAAGCATACTAATTTAATCCAAATAGGAAAGTGTTGTCAGAGCCCACCAAAGTTTTTAGTACTTGCTGCCAATTGGACCCTTACAAGCCTGGACCAGGAATCGGGTCCTAAAAGAGGGCTCACACCCGGATCTTTCAGGTTGGAACCTACGGGTCACTGGGCAAATATATGCAGGCACAGGTGGGCTCCACGGGAAAGCAATCATCTGATCTGAAACCCCAGTATCTTCATCCATCAGTGGGCCCACTCATACATTCAGAACATGTTTCCAAGTTCGGATCCTCTCTCACCAACGCTTCCCACGAGCAAGGGACATCTATTGAAAATCCAAACAGCCCATAGTGGATGCTCTTCCCTTGTCTGCGATGTCTCCAAATTTTATGCGAATACGAATTGGGCCCATTGTCAGGTTGTGCATAAGATTAATGTATGTGATTGAATAATAAACAATCCATGGACCAGCTGGTTGGATTCAGGCCCGGCAGACTTGGGCCCATGTTAAAGCATGGTAATGATTTCAAAACAGGGCTTGAGTTAGGGATGTAAACGGTCGGTTCCGGTCCGGGTCAATGGTGGACGGGGACCCTTAACCTTTAAGGAGAAGGTGGGCCCAACCCAGAACTAGTACCATATATGGGGTGGGTCAGGGTCTAGGTAGAAAATGGTATGGGAAAAAAACTAATTTTAAGGAGAGATTCTCGAAAGTTGAGGTAATGTGTCGAGTTTCGGGTCCACGGGTCTAAACCAAGGTAGAATCGGAGCCGGACTGGTTTAGGTCACAGGCCATTTACTAAGCTGGGCCTAAATAAGGAACCAAACCTGATTTTTAACAGGTCGGAACCTTCAGGTATTCGGATAATCAGGACCCATTTACATCCCTAGCTTGAGTCCATGTCCGAGTGGGGCAGATTTTTGAACCTGGTGAAGCAACTGTGTTCATCGTCCATCTCCATTCTCCACCCAGACCCTTCTTCTTCTATCCCCTCCCCACCTCATCCATCAAACCTGGTACTCAACACTGACCTGCACCCCAACCTCTACCCTGCCACCTAGCCCGTCTTCCAACAAAAAGAGAAACCAACGGCGAGATGTCTAGGATTGTAAAGAACAGGATCTAATCAAATTAAACTCGATAAACTCTTTATTATTATGTAATTGAAACAAGATTAATTACAAAGACATTGATCATCCTAATGATAGAGAATACTCCAGGCCCATCTCATTCTCGGCCCATACCTTGTACCTTGACTGGGTCTGGGTATTTTGGTTGTAACAAATCCACATCATTCAGACTGTTTTAATGATCTCCCAATGTCTTCTCACCTAATCCAATTGTATGATACTATATATGTTCAATACACTTATCCAAATGAATCAAGCAAGATTTGGATTTCAATCAAACTGTTACAAAGTTTATGGTATCAGAGCACTCTCGATTCAAAAAGGGACACTCTGTGACAAGATTTCTACATCGTCTTCTTCCTTTCTCAGCATCTCGAAATGGCTTCCTGAGCCTCACCCTCCACCACTCTAGCATCTTTCTCTACCACACCCAATCTTGTGATTTCCAACATTGCCAATCTCATTCCCATCAAGTTGGATAGCACCAACTTTTCACTCTAGAAATCTCGGTTCCGCCGGCCAATCCTAGGCAGCTATCATCTTGAGCATTTTGTCGATGGCTCCACACCAGTCCCACCCAAGGAAATCACTGCTGCAGATGGCAAAATGACTCCCAATCACGCCTTCTCTGCGTGGTTCGAACGGGACCAAACACTACCATCATGGATTAATGCCACGCTTTTAGATTCTGCTCTTCCTTATATTGTTGGAAAAGATACTGCAAAGGTTGCTTGGGAATCCATGGAACACAGGTATGGATCTCTCACTCGTTCTCGTGTCATTGAACTCGAAAAATGCCTGCAGCATGTGAAGAAGGGTTCTTCCACAATGCAAGAGTATCTGCATCAACTTAAGGTGATCTCCGATCAACTTGCCACATGCGGATCTCCGGTGAGCGAGGATGATCTTATTCTCCATACCATATCAAGTTTTCCTTCAGTTTATCGACCTTTTCAAACCTCCATTCGCACAAGGTCAAGGCATGACCCAGTCTCTGTAGAGGAACTCCACACTCTTCTTGTTTGTGAAGAGCTTAGTCTTGCCGAAGATGTCACTGGTGATACCGCCACTGCATTTGCTGCCAGCAAGTCTAAATCAGTCCCTCCTAGCCGGCCCACTACTATTCCAAACCAGTATCAATGCAGGAACAATCATCCTTCCTCTCGTCAATATCGGAGTTCAACAATCGTCCAAACCATTCATTTGAATCTTCCAGCCAGCGGCAACCGCAACAGGGAAATAGTTCCGGTGCCTCTTGACCCCGTCCCACATGTCAAATTTGTGGGAAAATTGGCCATCTTGCGATCAATTGTTATCATCGCATGGATTTTGCTTTCCAAGGGCGCCACCCTCCTCAAAAGCTTGCTGCAATGGTGGCCTCCCATCAGCCCAACGCGTCTCAGTCTTGGTATTCAGATACCGGTGCTACCCATCATGTCACTTTTGACTTGGATAATCTTTCCATTCACACTCTGTATCATGGTTCTAATTCCATCCAAGTGGGTAATGGGGCTGCTCTTTCTATCTCTAATACTGGTACAACTACTTTGAACACACTATGGTCAAAATTTTCTCTTCGTAATGTTTTGAATTGTCCTAAGACTTTCACTAGTTTATTATCTGTGCCATAGTTTTCACGTGATAATCATTGTTATTTCTATTTTGATGACAATGGTTTTTGTGTGAAGGACAAAACTACGGGGAAGATGCTTTTCCAAGGCCCAATTGAACATGGACTTTACCCCATTCGTTCTTCCCCTTTGTCAGTACTCTCAAATAACAGCATCAAGCCATCACTTTTCAGTGACTACGTAGTCACGACGTCTCCACTGACATTTGGCACTGTCGTCTGGGCCATCCATCTTCAACCCTCTAGCAAGCTATTTTATCTACATTATCTTGTTCTAATAAACATGTGCAAACAGTATGTTCTACTTGTTGTTTGGGCAAAAGTTCAAATCTTCCTTTCTCTTTATCTACCTCTATTTCTCATAAGCTTTAGACCTTAGTCATTGTGATGTATGGGGTCCTTCCCCCGTAAGCTCAATAAGTGGTTATCGGTTTTATGTTATTTTTGTAAATGATTGCACTCGGTATTGCTGGATTTATCCGTTATGCTTTAAATCTGATGTCTATCAAACTTTTTGCACCTTTAAAAATTATGTTGAACGTTTCTTTGAATCCAAAATTAAAGTGTTTCGATCAGATGGGGGAGGTGGATTTTTAAATACATCATTTAAGCTTTTATTTTCTTCCACTTGTATTATTCACCAATTCTCTTGCCCACACACACCTGAGCAAAACGGCGTAGCAGAACGTAAACATCGTCATATCGTTGAAACTAGGCTTTCTCTTTTGGCCCACTCCACCTTACCATCACAATATTGGTTTGAAGCTTTTAATACAGCTGTTTATTTAAACAATCGGATGCCCATTGTCTCAAAAGTCTCACCATATGAAGCTTTATATCATGCAACCCCAGACTACAACTCTCTTCGCATTTTTGGCTGTGCATGTTACCCATGGTACGACCTTATCAGCCTCGTAAGCTTAATTTCAAATCAATTAAATGTGTTTTTCTCGGTTATAGTCTTACCCATAAAGGCTATCACTGCCTAGATCCCTCTACTGGTCGTCTCTATATTTCTAGGCATGTAATTTTTTATGAACAGACCTTTCCTTTTACCATGCCTCCACCCGATTCCTCTTCCTCCTCTGTCCCTTACCCTCACGCCATTTTTGGCACTCTCCACCTATGGCTTCCCACACACACTCCAGCTCCACAAATTGAACATTTGTCTCAAGTCACACCCACCTCATGTGCCACCACATGTATCAACCCAGGTGCCAACACAATTACCTTACCCACCTTAGGTGTCACCCCAGAAAGTAGTCTTGATAGGTCCTTGGCCGCCATTACAAATGGCTCCACTTTACCACATCCACCGTCCCCTATCAATCAGTGTTCTGACCATCAGTCCACATCCCCCTCCATAATGCAAATCAATCCTACCACCTCACCAACTCATACCATCAAACCACATGCTCCTACCAGCAGCCCCATTCCAACACCACCTCCTCCTCCTCTTCCTACTCGCATTCATTCCATGTGCACCAGGTCTCAGTTGGGCATATTTAAGAAAAAAAGGCATGGCTTAGCACAGAACATCCTCTTCCATGTGCATTCTTGGCTGCATCCTAGCCAGCAGAACCCACTTGTTATACACAGGCAGTAAAATCTCCAAAATGGCGGGTCGCAATGGATATGGAATTTACATCCTTACAGCGTACTGGGACTTGGACACTGGTTCCACATGAGTCAAACATGAATGTGGTCGGTTGCAAATGGGTATACCATTTGCGTTTCCCGATGCATCCATCAATCGCTATAAAGCCCGCTTAGTTGCAAAGGGGTTTAATAAGCAACCTGGTGTTGATTTTGTTGATACTTTCAACCTAGTAGTCAAGCACACCACTATTCGCATGGTCCTTGCACTGGCTACTGCTTACAATTGGAAACTTTGTCAATTAGATGTTGAATGTGCCTTCTTACATGGTGATCTTTGTGAAACTGTATTCATGACTCAACCACAATGCTACATAGACTCCACCAAACCTACTCATGTGTGTCGTATGATAAAATCTATTTATGGCTTGCGTCAGGTGCCGCGGGCATAGTATGAGAAATTTTCAAGTACACTATTGGACTTGGGCTTTCTCCCATCTACATCAGACCCATCTCTTTTTGTTCACAAAGATAATGGTTGTCTTATCTATCTTTTAATTTATGTGGATGATATTATCATTATTGGCAACAACACTACTGTCATTGGTCGTCTCATCTCACAACTATAGGGCTGCACTTCAAGATGAAGGATCTGGGCAAGTTAACATATTTTCTTGGCATTGAGGTTCAACGCAACAACCATGGATTATTTTTATCCCAAGCAAAATATATTACAGAACTTCTTCTCAAGACTGACATGGTAGGTTGCAAACCAATTGGCTCACCAGCATCCAGGGCTAAACTTAGTCCAACTGATGAGTCCCCTTTAGATCATGAACCCTCTACATATCGCAGCATTGTGAGCGCCCTTCAATATGTCACACTGACTCGCCCTAATATATGTTTTGCTGTCAATCAAGTTTGTCAGTTCATGCATGCCCCAACTAACGTTCATATGATTGTCGTCAAAAGGATTCTCCGATTTCTTAAAGGTACCATACAATGTGGATTACTTTTCAAGCTAGGCCCATTTTCTCTGCAAGCCTACTGTGACGCTGATTGGGCCGGTCCTCCATTTGATCGACGCTCCACTGGTGGTTTTGGTATTTTCTTAGGCCCAAACCCAATTTCTTGGAGTGCCAAAAAGCAACCCACAGTGGCCCACTCGTCCACTGAGGCTGAATATCATTGCTTGGCTCATACTGCTGCCGAGGTCATTTGGTTATGCTCTCTATTACGTGATCTTCACATTCCTTTGTCTACTATTCCAGTCATTTGGTGTGACAATGTTAGTGCTATTTCTATGACTTTCAACCCAGTATTTCATGCTAAGACTAAACACATTGAGATAGATTTCCACTTTGTCCGTGAGAAAGTGGCCCACAAGAAACTTGAGGTCCGGTTCATCTCTACCTTGGATCAAATAGCAGATATCTTCAATAAAGGGCTTCATTCAACACGTGTTTGTGATCTACAAGCCAAGCTTTGCGTCCGGCCTCATCTACATCAGCTTGAAGGGGGGTGATACAGAATACTCCAGGCCCATCTCATTCTAGGCCCATACCATGTACTTTGACTGGGTCTGGGTATTATGGTTGTAACAAATCCACGTGATTCATACTGTTTTAATGATCTCCCAATATCTTCTCACCTAATCCAACTGTATGATACTATATATGTTCAAAACACTTATACAAATGAATCAAGCAAGATTTCGATTTCAATCAAAACTGTTACAAAGTTTACCTGATAATATCCAGATTCAGAAGACATTGAATATATCCAAAAGACAATATTGTATCATGAAAAACAAGGAAGAAGACTCTTTTTCATGTAACAATAACAGAATATAAACACAGACTGTACGCCCAAAGTTTTCTTTATCGTCATTAAATAGTATTATGGAATCTTGGAATGTCGGGCCTTGAAATCAAAACAATGTCATGAGAGGTAAAAGATGAGCAGCTAACTGACTAAGGAGTTTTCTCAAGAATCCGGGGTTGAGGACAAGAAGAAGAGTAGTTGTGGTCGCATACCAACGATGGGTTCTCGTGGGAATAAGATAGAAGATGCTGGTGATCATGGTTGGCTTCGTCCTCTTGGATACGAGAGAATCTCCGCGACAATAACTTCTTGTTGTTGTGATTGTGATGTGCTTGTTCGCAAGAAACCTTGTAATTCGACATTGGAATTCCAGGTTTCCCTTGACGAACTCCGCCCATCAAGACTCCATAACAGTAAACGGGATCAGGAGTTGAATACTTGTCATCACAGAAAAAACAAGGCTTGTCAAATGAACAGGAAAGAAGGTGATAGTCCTCATCTTCCAGAATGACGTATGGGATTTGAGGAGGGAATTGCCGCAGCTGAAGAAGCTCCTGTTCCGCGGTGAGGTGGACCTTTGAGGGGTTCATCTTAACGGTTGAATCATAGGAAGCCATTGGAGAAGAAGATATGCACAGATTCTTGCGGTGTGAACTGAAAACCCAAGAAACGTAAAAGCTGAGAGAGAGAGAGAGAGAGAGAGAGAGGATGGATGAATGGATGGATTGCAAGAGGAAGAAGTTACAAAGTATTTTATAGACTAAAGGAGATGAGATTTAAACAACTCCTTATTGCAGTCGATTATGTTCGAACGGTTAGAAAGTTAGGGTGCGTTTGTGATTGGGCCATGTTCCATGTTAAGAAAAACAAAATATGTTTGATACGTGTAAATCAGTGTTTCAATTTTAACCTCACTAAAAGGAATTTCAAAGTTTTAACCTGCGCCTCCCATGAGAAAGTTAGAAAGACAAAAACTTTTTATTTTTATCAAAAAGCAACTTGCTGGCACATTTATTTCCAGCTTATCTCTTGTATTTTAAAAAATATCATTTAAAGATTCCAAATCTTATCACTTATCTTAAAGGCAGCTGTAATTCCTAAGGTGTGTCATGATATCACAATTACAAAAAGTGGGCCCACATTATAATTTCTTTATTGGTGGGACCACATTATAAATCTTATAAATGCGGGCCACATATTCTAGTTTGCTAAAAGTGTGCGTCCTATTGAAATTACTAAGGGTGGGTCTCACGTCCACGATCACAGAAAAGGTGGACCCACTTTAAAATTCTTAAAATTTGAGTATATGATCACAATCACAAAAGGTGAAGCCACATTCTATTCCTATGAATGTGGGCCCATATTTAAATCCTATAAATGTGGCCCCATATTGTAATTACCACACTGTAATTTTTAAAAGTGGGTCATGTGTTCACAATCGATAAAAAAAATGGCCCTACAATATAATTTCTATAAAAGTGTGCCCACATTGTAAATCTTATGAATGTGCCCCCATGTTTTAATTTCTAAAGGTGGGCACCACATTGTAATTTTTGAAAGTGAGTCTTTTTTTCCACAATCACAAAAAATGTGGCTCCATTTTGTAATTTTTAAATGCAGGTCATATGGTCATTATCACAAAAAGTGAACCTACATTGTAAATCCTATGAATGTGGGCCCCCTATTCTAATTTCTAAAGGTAGGTCCAATAATTACATTGACAAAAAGATGACCTCACATTATAATTCCTATAAAACGTGAGCCCTTTTTGTTAAATCCTATGAATATGGGCATGTTCTAATTTTTAAAGATGGGTACCTTATTGTAATTTCTATAGTCGGGTCCCATGTATGACAATAATAGAGCGCCATAAACAATAAAAAGGTAGGTCCCACATTGTAAATCATATGATTCTATTGCTTCCATTTCTTGGAGCAAGACTTTTATAATGTTACCAAACAAGTTTCGTACAACATATTCTCAATAAAATACGTTAATATATTGTTGTCAAACTGGTTCTGTAGAATATAGTTTCCGTACAATCTACCTAACGTGAGCATAAAATTGATAACAACACGAGAATGATGCTAGTCGACGTGCCCTTAGTTTCTATTAGAAAACATATGTAGACACTGGTGGACTTGACGAGAAAGCAATCATCTTATCCAAGCTCCAGGTGAGACCTAGTATCTTCAATCATCGGTGGCCCCACTTATACATTCATCAATTGGACATGGAATGGTATGGATGGCTTAGATCACAGATGATTGAACAGTGACCTGTTTTCGAGTTTTAATACCTACGCTTCCCAAGAGCAAGGGGAGTCGAACTCACGGTGGGCTCCACCTTTTGAAAACCCAAACCGCTCAAGGTGGTTACTCTTCCCTTTTCTGTGATGTCTCCAAATTTCATGCAAATAGAAGTTCATCCCACTGTAAGATAGAGCATAAGATTAATACCTTGATTAATGTATGCGATTAATAATGATAGAGTTCTATTAATTATATTATTAATCGTATGCTCAATCTGATGTGGAACCAACTCTTACTGAAGTTTCTTTTATAGGTTTAATGATCCTTCTAGGCACTGAAGTTCTGACTCAGTAGAAATGGTATTTTTTACCATTTTGAAAAAGAAAATTGAGAGGTGGTTGCCGAGGGCAAGTTGATTTTGTGGGATGTCTTTAATTGGGAGTTTGATGGAAAACATAAACCTTATTTCGAAAACCCAACTATTTCTTGTCCATATTTTAAACTGCAAAAATCTCAAGGACTTTTTTGAGAATTTTCCAAAATTATTAAGCTGCGGATAACCAAGTCGTGATTTTGTAGCACTTTTGTTTCCCAAGCTGCGGCCCATCTAAAAGGTGGGCCATTGGAGTTGTATCTGCATATCAAGCTAAACATGGGCCTTATAACCAAAGAAAAGCCATCCCTTCTAAGAAGAATTCACATAAGAATCATGCTTAAACACCCATATACAGGGGTGGAACTATGGGGGGACTATGGCCCCTAAATTGAGAAAAAAAAAAAAAAAAACCCTTTAGTTTCATGAAAATCCAAAGTAGCTTTTTACGATGCGCCCCCCCCACCCCCAAACAAAGAATTTTTTTTCCCCACAATGGCCCCCCATGTGTATATCCTGGTTCCACCCGCGCGCGCACACTCATATGTATACATTATTTTAGTAGTGTGTTATATTTAAATAAACCATTATAAACAGAAATAATAATATGAGAATCACGCATGGCATATTTACATAAAAATCACATAAGAATCATAAAAATAAAAAGAAACTAATATATGAATCACATAAGATTCATACTCAAATAAACCCACATACACGCTCAAATGACCCTCATGTAGATAAATAAGAAAAATAAGAAGCCCAAGCCATGCAAGTCCTAGTATTGTCTAAGCCCGACTGTCAAATTTACGAGCCTATAAAAATTTATCCAACTTGGCCCTTGGGCTTATAAATAAAGTCAAAAGCCCTCATTTGTGGACTTTCTGACCAGGTGGGGTACCCTCGTAGGATGGCCCAATTACCATTCCTATCGAGTTAGGTCAGGGTCCTTTATAGAGGATTAGAAATCCTTGATGGCGTGGGTATAGTGATATTTTTACCTTACAAGACTATTCCCCCGGGCACACGCATGACCCCACAACACATGTTTCCATCAGATTATCATTGTTTCGGTTGTAAGTATGGGGTAGCACTCGAACATAAGATGTGGGAAACAAACCCATGCCTTGTACTGGTGAACCATTATTTTCTTCTCCTTTTCTCCTATAATGCTCATGGACTTTCTCTCTGGTTTTTTTTTTTTTTTTTTTCCTACTTGCATATGAGAGAAAATAGTAAGTTCTTATAAAAATGTTTTGGAAGGAGACTCTAATGTTAGAGGGACAGAAAGAGTAGTTTGCAGGAAAGGAAAGCCTCCAGATATCTAATTATTTGGAGCTCGGAGCCGAAGTTGAAGCAACGGAGCTCCAATGAGGCCCACATATTAAAATTCCAAACCATGCGATTCATCAAAATGAAGAAACGATACTAATTTAATTCAAATAGGAAAGTGTTACCAGAGCCCACCAAAGTTTTTAATACTTCCTACCAAATGGACCCTTTCACTACAATAGAACAAGGACCTGAACCTGTGGCCTTCATCAAGGCAATGGACAAGCCTGGACCAGTAACCGGTCCTAAAAGAGGGTTCACACCTGGATTTTTCCGGTTGGAACCTAAGGGTCACTGGGAAAATTGAGGGTCCATTGACATCCCAAGGTAGGTCTCCTGCAAAGGTCCAGTAGTTTTCATTTCTGATTTCCATCCATCAAAAAACCAGTCAATGGGAACACCAATGAGCAGGGAAAAAGAAGATAAGAACATCTGAATAATTGTTCAATGCAAGGATTGTGAATCATCAAATTCTAACAAAAGCAATAATTCTTGCATCTGTTTCTCATTCAGGCAACTGAGATTACAATCTCATTTCATTCACTCGCATGCGTTCATCTTCATTGAGTTTCAAGCAGTTGAACTTCTCCTTTCCTGCATCGGTCTCTTTCATCAAGTTTCATTTTCCTCCTATATGTTCTGTAGAATGAGTTTGAATTTGAACTGCATAATTGAAAGGTGTATGTAAAACTTGAGAACAGTAAAATATGTAATGAACTAGTTTCGCTGCAATGGACATATACTAGTGCAAGTTACCCTCAGACGTAATTGGCTTGTACAATCTTCCTAACAATGTACTTCCATAAGAAATCATATCCATGGACATAGAGAGCTTCAATTTCCACCCTCTGGCCGCCTTGAACCATCAATGTCAACTCTTCTTGGTATTTGTCCTTCAAATCAAAGATGAAAAATAAGAAATAGTTCTAAAACATCAGGGATCAAGATGTTGAAGGACATAATGGAAAAGCACATGATAAAGAGGTACAAATAATAGTGGGGACGCTTCATGCATGACATCCCTTAAGAAATTTACATGACAGAAAGCTAATGACTACACCTACTATACTGATATCAAAGGACTCTATTAACAAATACTCGAGTGACATTGGAAAACATACTAGAACTACGATAGCCTAAATCGGAGGCCCCTTTTATGAACTTCAGATCTACTTGAGCAGAATGGTGATTGCGTTTGTCGACTCATCAGTTATGTATAAACTGATGGCAGAATCATATGAATCAGGCCTCCAATTGACATATTTGATACTAACATACCTGCAACATATTGGAAGACATCAAGCTCTGAGCTACTTGAAGGTCACGTGGCTTCATAGGAATAAATGCATGTTCAGGTATAAGTTGTAGGTCATCCCCACGCAATCCAAGCCACTTAACATTGCAAGCTGAAATGACATGAATGAGAATGAGGCAACATTTGAGGAAAGGATGATTTCAAGAATGAAAATGGTAGAAGGTACCATATCTGTATGCCTCCAAACCCATCCCAATGCTGCCAAATTTGTATGTGCATAATATGGCCAGTCCTGCCGGATTCCTTAAAAAATTTCAAAATGTGGAAGGAGGCTTAACAAGTACCAAAAGGAAAGATATCACTAAGAGGTCCATTGGATTTCACCAGTCAACCAGCGCCAAGATTGGAAGGTCTGGGAAACTCTTGCTCAGTCGATGTAGAAAAAACCTATTTCAAGTAATTAAAGAGACAGAATAATGATCAACCATCATGCCGTGGAAGAACCAGTATCACTTACAAGCCAAAGAACAAATGACTTTCAGAGAAGTTATAATCATGGAAGAAAAATAAAATACGCAAAGAAATGCAAGCCCTCATGCCCTGCTAAGTGAACAAATGCATTACATGAAACCTAGAGAGGAACTTGGGATGTGTTCCCATGCTATGATACTAAGACACTTGTAAATGCCTAACATACCCATGTTAAGCGGATACTATACTCGTACCAGTACATGATACTGCACTGGTGCTTCTAAGGTACAATTTTACCATATCCTGCTGTACTAAGTCTACTATTTCATCTACTTCTATTGGTTTTCTACTTTTCAACAGGAAAGTTGTTGAGAAGAAAAAGAAACAGCGATACTTTCATTAATTGAGAAATACAATATCCACTGCCTCCAAAATCAAGTTGTTAAGCCTTCTTAGGCTAAACAGTTCTGGGAGAGCTAAATGGTTCTAAGATGCATCAAGCTCTACTCTTCAGGATCATGTTTACATCCTGGTCTTCCAATACAGCTGTGAACACTGTATTGGCTAAAGCCAAAACCTTTTGCTTAGAGAGACAAAGTCGAAATATCTAACAAAAAGGAACTGGATTCATGAGTTCAGCTCTCAAATCCCTCCCACAATGAAAGCTAATGCCCATGGTTCGCCACTCTCTTTAACAAAGTGATTACACTCTCAGAATCACCATCAATTAAAAACTGGCATGTAAACTAGCATTGAGAATCCACAAAATCTCACACAGAGCCAAGATCTCAGCTTCATTAGAATCTTTTCTTCCCACCAGACCAGCATCGCCATAACCTATTCAATGCATTTTCAAATAAATAATCAATATGTACTATTAACATATTTGCATGGATGTGCTAGCAAAAGGGTTTCTTTGAAGTTGCTATGTCGGACACCTCATGGTTGCAAGTCTATGCTGCTTCAATTTCCTATCTATTACAATGATTTGGTAGTGTCCATCAAATGAAAAATGTTTTCTAAATCCATAAAATTTGCATTGAGTGATATGCATTTCACATTGTGTTACACCCCAACCCGAACCAATCATGATTAAGGTAATTGATTGAGATTAATGCTAATTAAGCATGGTTAATTGAATTAATGATGGTTACTGACCAAAGAGAGACAAATTAGTCTCAAAAGATGCATTAAGCATAATGGAATGGGTTTACATGAAACTAGTTTAATTAAAATGAGTTTAGACTCAAACAAGGTAAACTAAGGACCTTTTTGTAAATACGGGTTTTCACGTATTTCATCAAATATTGAAATTCTTGATACCAACGCGTGTATCTCGAAGAGTACGTTAATTTCATAACAGACTCGAGTGCGTTTGACTTGAACTTTGTCAAATGAGCCCTCATTTGACTCTAGATGTAAATAGACTTAATGATAGGGGGTTTTAGTGTGAAGACACCCTATATTAGAATGAAATGAACTCATTCATTCACTCATCTCCATCTCAAGCCAAACCCTAGACTCTTCTCCCCTTTTCTTCTATCTTCTTCATCAAGATTGGGTTTAGAGTAATTCAAGTGAAGAAGAGAGCTACTTCATCTTCTTCCTCAAGTCAATCTTTCATTGTTAAGGAGCTAGAGCTTGAGAAAGGTCTCAAGATTTCTTCCCTTTGGATCACAAGTGAGTGGTTAGTTGCTTTTATAGGATTTTCAAGTTCCATTAAATGATTGAAGTGGGTTTCTAGCTTGGTTAGCTCATAGGAAGCTATTTGGGTTGTTTTATGAATTAGGGTTTGAGAAGAAGAGGTTTGGCCTCAAATCAAGCCAAGCAAAGAGGGTTTTTTGTCAAAGAAGCTTCAAAGGAGGCAAGTATAAGCATTTACTTGTGAATGGTGTTAGTTATTGTAGATGTTAATGGAGATTTCATAAGATTAGGTTTGTGTATATTTTCCATGGATTTTTAGAATGGATTGTTTTATGGATTGATGGAATGATTAGAAGTGTTGTTAATGTGTGAATGGTGTGAGCATTGAGGAGGGAACAAGAGGTTCCAATGCTATTGCAGGTTATGGTAATGGAATGGAGAAGGAAGAGTAGAAGAGAGAGAGTTGCAGAATTTTGGAATGAAATTTTGAAGCGTTCGCTCGAGCGACCCGCTCACTGGATGAGTGCGCTCGGGCGGATATGAATCTACTCGAGCGACCCACGTTCTGTTTGAGTTCGCTCGAGCGACTACTTCTCTGTCTGGATCCACTCGACGGAACTTGAGTCCGCTCTAGCGAACCTGATGCTGGACAGGGCATTGATTGAAGGTAAAATTTTGGCCAATCAATCGGACCTTCGGGTTGGTTTTGGATTTTTATAGGAAACATGGATGCTTTTTGGGCATATAAGTGTCGTCTAAATTAGTGATAAGACTAATTACGGGTGATTCAAGGTTGTTGAGAATTAAGAACAATAAGAGGAGACTTTATGATTAAACTATTGTTCTCATAATTAATTGATTATGGACTAAACCTCCATAGGTGTTAATTACAGGGACTCCAATGTACATATAATATATAAATATGATGTCCATCGAGAATAACACGTATATTGGATAACCAATGGTTACACCTAAATGGTTGGTTGGAACTGAAATAGAAATGAGTAGAATTGTGTAATTAGTAATTCTCGCATTGTATTGTATTCCGTATCATTGTGTTCCAATCTCATAAGATTGATGGTACTTTTTATTCATTTCTGTTACTAAGAATGGAACTACTGAATTGAGTTGAATCCAGAAATAGATTAAATGTATTGACTCTTGAGTCTGGCACTACATAGCTATTGTATTAAAGCTGTAAAAGAGCTAAATGCAATAAAATGAATTAAAATGTAAATAAATGACTATTCCTACTGCAATAGATGGATTTGGGGCATTCCGGAGCTCCGTGGTGATGCTAGTCTCCCTGCGCCGGACACTGGTAAGTCCCACAAATTCCGATCGTATACATGGATACTGATTGATGCCTTCCACTTGGAAGATGAATCCTTCCTATGAGGAAAGATGGTAAATGAAATGAGATTGAAATGAAATGAAATGAATGCTATGGTAGTGGTCATTTTGTACATGTTTATTAATTGACTTTTTGTGCTCATCTATTGTCATTGTAGGAATTATCTAGACTTGTCTAGAATTGGAATTGTTTGCTAAACAGATTGAATGAGTTTAGTATGTGTACTAACATGTGCTATCACAAGTTCTGTTTATACATTGTTGAATTGTCGTGTTCATTAGTGTTATCGATAGCATTACAGGCCCGATTGCCAATGCTGGTCCGGCGGCAGCCCCAGCGGCAGTAGAAGAGACCGCTCCGGTTCCTCCAAGAGGACTAATCGAATGGGATGGACGGAATACCGTTTGATACGGGGCATTCGAGTGCGAAAATGAATTAAGAATGTTTTCTTTTGGAAATTCTTTTTGAGGATTCATTTTGGGATGTGATGTTTTGAGAACAGGAATAGATATCAGCTTGCATTGTATTTGAATATGCAGTGGTTGATGAAAGAAGGAAAATGATAGAATTATACATGTATAAGGGAACTTTATTTTGTAAACATGTATAAATACTGAATTGATTTTGTCAATGTATATTTCCGCGAATTGTACAATTGACAGGTATGAATGAATGTTATCCCTTGTGGATTCTGTTTTAAGTTCAGTTAATTCAGACTTTACGGGAGTATGGATCGCGGCCCGGGATTATCGTTACTCGGGCCCGGGTTGTGACACATTGATAGATCCACGCAATGTATATTAAATTCTCACCATTGTGATTACAATCAGTATAAACATATACTCCATATATCACGTCTGAAAACTTTGTTTGATCACACAGGCAACCATAAACATATTCGGTAAATGCTGTCCCATTGTAAACAGTGGAACATTTGAAATTCTAGATCATCTTACTCAAATAAAGAAATGCAGTTGAGCTTAAGCTATAAGCCCTATTACCATTACCTGGTAGCCATGTCCGGGTATCCTTTCGCAGTAATTAGAATGCAAGGGATTTGATCAAATAAGCGATCTTCAGCCAGTCTCTGGAAAATGGCATCCTGAGCAATAACAAAAGCCAAAAAGGTTTAAACAACCTTTTAACATCTCTGAGCATCTTAATGGAAGTGTCATTCATGCTTCAAAAATCAAATAAGCTAAAAACCTTCTCCACCACGATAATGTAGCGAGCATCTGAATGTAAATCCAATTTCTGCAGCAAACTCAGGTCTCCTGTAACAGCATATCCAGCAGATCCAAGCACAGAACAGTCCACGACTTCTTGGTTCAGCTCCTTATTTAATGTTTCAAACCAAATCAAGCAGATATTAAACGACATTGAGCATATTTACATGAAAAACCATCGAGAGATTGTCCTATATTCTCTCCCTTGTAAGTCCAATTCAGACCTGCCTTGTAAATGTAGCATGTGTTTTCTGGTGGATGCTATTTTAAATATGAATTTGGAGCAGTTGTGTTTTTCCGTTACATTTTCAAATAACAAAGTTTATTCGTGAAATAAATGTTGAAGATTTAAAATTTTAGGAAGTAGCCTATGCTACTTTTTTATTGTGGTTGTTGTTGTTGATTATTATGATGGTAAGTACTGCCATATGGTCTCCTATATGGCAACATACATCTGAGTTGTTTGGCTTTCAATCACATGCATCCACAGTGAAAGCTGCATTCTGGCCTCCAGTAAAGTTAAACAATGCACTTGTGCTTCATAAAGGATTCTGCAAATATAGGAAAATTATTATGATTTTCCATGCAGATCACAGTTTCATTGTTTGGTGCAACAGATTTTCCTCGTGGAAAAGAGAAAAATGAATTATCTTTTCTCGATAGAGTGGATTTTAATTTCTATGGGAAAACAGAATTCCTCTCAGATAGAAACAGAATTCAGCAGAGTGCAGAAACCTCTCATGGTTCTTTTTTCTGTTTCTTGTTCTCCTAACTGTAGTTTCTGGTAGAACAGAGCATGAGGAGAGGGGAAGCCATGCTCATAGAAATGCTACAGTAGGAAGTAGAAGGCACCGGCATGTAACTTGTGGTGTCACAAGAAGAATGTACTACAATGAAGAGCAGATTGAGGAGATTCATTCTAAGATAGTAGTTCACAGAAACATAATTGTCCAGATGCAAACCAGTCTCTTTTTTTTTAAGTGTACAGTGTACAAAAGAATTGGGGAGACTTATCGGTCACTTGAAAAATCCCAACCAGAAATGAAACCAAGAGAGAGCTAACCCATACCCAAATCCACCCAAAGAAAGGGCAGCCCAAAAGACATCTCACAGGCCAGACTAACCAAAAAAAAAAAAAAAACCCAGGCTATATATATGTTGTGTGTGTGTGCGCGCACGAGCGTGCTTGATCAGGTGCGCACCGGGCACACTGAGCGTCCATGCACACTTGGCTGTAGGGCCCACCTGTGGCCCCACGGAGGGCTGGGACAGGTGGTTTTGAAGATCTGGGTGGGGCCCTCCTCTCTACAAAAAATCAGCCCCATCCGATCATCCTAAACCTATCATCCGGGGCCCATAAGTTAAGTCCATTTGGATGGGTGCAAACCTAAGGGACATGTGAAATTCAGGGGAGATATGAGTGTGTGGTCCAGTTGGATGGACCATCAGGTGGGCCCCACTATGTGTGCACACTTTGCACACTGCGGATAGGATAATTTCTGCATATATATATACATATTTTGAACAGTAACGAAATATTTCATTCAAAGAAAAAAAGGTACAAAGTACAAAACACCAAAGAAAAAAGATGAAAGGGATGTGCAGGAGAAATGCATAGGATAATTTCAGCATATATATAAAACAACGTAAAGGATGAATGCTGAGCAAAACCAGACTTCTAGAGTGAAAAAGGACACAAGGATGAACGCTGTTGGAAAAAAAAAAAAGCAGGGAGAATGATAAAGAAAAAAGAAAAATAAATAAACAAAAACCTACCTGCAACAACAGGCGTCCAACTACAGAACCTCTGGTAGATGCCATAATTCCAAGACTCTGGCGACTGCACCGGAGCAAGGCAATGACATCTGCAGTATAAATCCCAAGACTCACATAAAGAACACTTCACTCAAAAATTAGCTCAGATGATAAACCAGATAATAAAATGCAGGTAAGAAATGTACAAAAAGAAAATGCAGGGACAATGACCTTGGACGGTTCTGTTAACCTGGTCCTGAGAAGTGAAATAATCTGGTGAGTTAGAAATTAGTTTATAGAAGAGTTCCCTTTGGGTGACCTGTTTTTCTTGAATCAGGATCTGGTAGCACAGTTCCATGACTTTCCAAACTGTAGTGGGGGAAAACCATCAAGCAAATCATCCAGTTCAGACTAAGAGAACAAAAGGTAAAGGACTATGAATGAATTTCTGATAAGATAAACAATAAAAATGCATTTAATAAAAGCAGCCACAAGGAAAAATGAATACAAGGAATGTCCAAAAGAGAAGAAGAAAAGGCTGAGGTTCTGTTACCTCTAATAAACGCCTTGGCATCATTGCCCTTCATGAGAGACCTTGTGCAGAAGGCATATGAGAGGAAGATTGAAGAAACATCCCCCAACAGACCACATCTAAATCGGCTGTTATTAGATCTCCTACTTACCTGTTGTCGTAAAGGAAGAGTAAGATCACACGCATGATACACCTCTCAAAAATGAAAAAAGATAAGACCACCCAATGATGCTTTTAATTATGGCCCCAAGCTATCATTTGAATGTATTCTTATTGTGTTTTCCACCCTTTGGCAACATATCATCAAGATGCATCACACACATGTCGAGATCCGGACCACCCAAACTGCAGGCCTCATTCCAGATGGAGGATAGCCAGAAAATCAAGCTGATCAATGAATCATGGTCAGCTAAATGGACATTGAACAGCAGGAAGTTTGAGTCCAATGAAAGAAATCATCAGTTGTGATGTTCTGAATGTTTATTTAAGGTTGCACTTCAACCATACTGGGGACCACAGTTTGGAAGATCGAGATTGATGTACTTGTGCTAAGACACCACAGCAAACACTTAATAGAGTCTTCCTCCAGAATGCATGACTGTACCTTACAATTTAAGAAATGATCTTGTGTGCAGAGACAATTCAGTTTGTAGGCCTTGGAGGGCCAACTGCATGTGGCCCACAAACTTTCTAGCGGCAATGAGACTATCATGATTACTTGACCATTCCATCCAACTGGAAATTTTCTTCTTTTTTTTGTTTTTGTTTTGTTTTTTTTATTTTTTTGTTTTTTGTTTTTTTCCTTTTTGGGGGGTGTGTGTGTGTGTGTGTGTTGTTTGAAGAGGGGGTGGACTGACAAGAGAGAGATCGCTTATGGCAGGATATCGAGAATTCAAGTTCTTCAGAAATTTCAGTACCGCCACTTCAATTCTTGCTCGGACCTGAAATGAACAAATTTTGTGAGGAAACAAATGTTTAAAAAAAAAAACATAAGAAAAGAAGGAAAAGCATTAAAAATAAAAGAAAATGAGGAGAATGACATTAATACCTCAGATGGTGGAAGGATTTCAGCAAAACAGAGGTTCTGATCCGAGTAGAAAAGTGAGGATTTGCATAGATCTTTCATGAAGTGAGGGCAAGACAGAGAGATCAAGATGGGCAGGAAATTGGGAAACAGGTCACTATAACATCTTTTGAAATCTCATACATATATATATATATATATTTTGTCAAATACTACATCATTTTTCATAATCAAAGGTGAATAGAAGAAGAATTCTCCCTTACATCCTATGTAAACAATATAATTCTAACAAATTTTACATAGCTAAAAGGATGCTCTTCTCATCTATGAGCTTATCACAATTGTCCCAAGTCCCAACTGTAGTCCTTAAAAGCATAAGATAGTACAAACTGAATATTTACATATTTATAGTCCTGACAAACTTGAAAAGGCAAGTGGAAGTAGTAGAAAGATGGAGCCCGCAGCTAAGGTGGGAGCCAGGAGTATCTTCCTCACTCATTTAGGTGAGGTATAGTTATGCTTTTTCATGCATGTGTGATCCAAAGTACTAGAATCTGGCAGAAATTCTTATACTCGTGATTGTCCTAAGTATTTTTCTTTTCCTCTGTGTCAGGTCTTCTTGTTATGGAAGGAGATAATGGCATTAGATTAGTATAGTGGTAACAAGCATCAAGGGAAATTAGTAAATCATCATGTATTCATTCCACCATGTTCATCACTAGCATCTTTGTTAATTGAGTTGAGACACCAATCTCCTCATAGGGGGGAATAAGAAGAATGATGATGAAACATGTTGCGAAAGTAATGGAGATGGATAATAGACTGCGACTGAGTCATGGATGATGTTGTTCTTTCAGACAGTTAATCACCACCACTCAATACATTGGCTGCACCTCTGTGGCTGGTTGCATGGGAATCTGCCTACCTAGATAAAAATAGGTCCTGAAGCAGCAGAGAACTTCAGCAAGGTGTTATGTTAGATGCGTTGTATGCTATGAAGACTAATCGACTGCGACATGCGTACAATCCCAATGTGGGGGCTCAAGAGGGTATGCCCGCACAATTTATAGTGTTTTGGGGGCAATATGGGCATTTGATGTAAAGTTTATATATCATCGAGATTCCCATTTTAGATTTCATTATCAAAATCAAAGAGTCTGAGAGGTGAGAGAAAAACCCCAAAGAAGCTTTGTAACCCTATTTTTCTCAAAAGAAAGTGAAAACTCGACCTGACTTATGGGCACAGGCACATTGTTGGACCACATAAATCCTTTTATTTCTTTATTCCTAAGTTTCTCTGCTTATCTTCATTTGCTTAAGAGAAAATTTGTGAATCTAACCTGGTGATCAGATCTTAATTTCAGTTAAATATATATGGGTTCTAAAGACATGGAAAGGTGACTCTTTCAGTGGCTTGTAGGGGTGTGGTTTGAATGAAGAGACACAACCGATCACCATTAGACATAAAATAACACAAGTCATATGTGTCAGCCGGTTTGAATTGATACAAACTGAACTAGAGGGACACCAGTCTTTAATGATCACACTTCACAAATTGACCCTACTCAACAAAAGCTCACATGACTTGGCAAGCTAACTAGCCACCATCCAAACCAAGAGTAAGAACCAGATCAACCCAGTCAACACACTGGGCCAAAATAAGAAAGATCTCTAGTGCTACTCAGAATGAGTGCTAAGTGCCTAGAGAGTAACCCAGGAGTGCCCGCGACAAGCCCTAACATGCACATGCTTGCACATGATAAGTGCAGTAGACCACGCTGTAAGAACCAAAATAGATGATCAAATACTCAAATGTTAGTTGAAATCATTGTTAGATTGGGACTCTTCATAATTTTTTTATTTGAGTTGCTTAATCGGTCTTTACATTTTAACTGAAATAGGAAACTTCTATTGCTAGAAATAGGTCATCATCATCATCATTGTCGTCAAAGCGTTGTCTCACGTATGTTGGGATCATCTACATGAGTTCTATTTCTCCATTCCAGTCTATCCTAGACCAAATCCTAGGATAGGTTACACTTGTTTAGATCAATCCTTACTTTTTCTATCCTATCCTTTTTGGCCTAACCTTATTCCTTGAGGGGCCATCAACCTACATAGAGGAAATTTTCTTCATTGGCATCATTGCTGACTTGAGATGGACATGTACTGATGTACAAACCATCTCAAACGAGTCTCTCTTAATTTATCACCTATTGATGCTACACTTAAATGTTCCCAAACGCACTCATTTCCTATTCTATCTTTCCTACTTTTACCACACATCCATTTCAACATTCTCATCTCTACTAAACTCAGTTTTTGCATGTGTTGTTCCTAATTGACCAACATCAGCTCTATTGCTAGAATATGAATTTTACTTTAACACAACCTTTTTTTTTTTTTTGGTTGTTGTAGAACCAACAGAGTAATATTTCTCTCTTTCTTAAATGAAGTTATGGTGAATTATAAGAAAGAGTTTTCCCATTTCCTTGTTTAACACAATATATATATATATATATATATATATATTCTCTGGTCTTGTATCGAATAGACTATTTTTGTCATCTTCCTCATTTTATCAGGATTTCTTCATGTCTTCTACTCTTCTATGCAATATAAATCTGTGATGGTGTGATCATTAGATCTTTCACATCTCGCTAATCCCTCTAGTAAGGGTTGGTGAAGAATAAAAAGGGAGATAGCCATCATGCGGATCTTTGACTATGAGAACCCTTTATAGACTACTTTCATTTTCACTGCTTTCCTGATTTCAAGCCTAGAAAGGGCTTTTAAATGGGTAACTACTCCTAACTTTCTAAAGTGAAAAAAAAAAAAAAAAAAAAAGATTAATTACAACCACATCATCATCATCCAATATGTCTAAAATGTAAAGAAGAAATCACAAAGTTGCACAAACATAAAATCAAGAAAACTTGTGAGGCAGTTCTACAGAAAAAGTTTCACGATATCATTCAGTTAATAATAATTTCCATGAGACAGCAAACCTGGGATAACTGATTCACAACCAATCTGTGATTCTTCATCCCTGTGGTTCGATCGAGATGAAAGAATGCCCCATCTTCCGTGGCTTCTAAGAGAATAACCACTTGAACTATCCTGCCTAGTTGGTTGGCCTGAATTGTACATGCTGTTGGAAGTATCCTCAAATTCACTGCTTCTTTTTACAATGACCTGAATTGGGTAATACAGTAATCTGCGTTAGATTTCAGCAACCATTCAAAAACAAGCGAAATTCACGTCAATCCATAGAATATCTTTTGAAACACGAAAAATAAGAAAGTTTTCACGATCTACCTTCTCTCTTCTGCAACAAAGAGGTCTCGATTGAACAGTAATCGATCAAAACGCTGATATCATCTATCGATCTCTTTGATTATTTTCTCTCCTCGTGAAAAAAAAAAAAAAAAAAAAAAAAAGCTGATCGGATGAAATGTAAGTCAGATTAGAGAAAACCAGCTCGATTCTCCGTGAGAAGACTGTAGAAACCAAAGGAGGAATAGAAGAAAGGTCCGAATCAGATCAAACGTCGACAAATGGCAATGGCATTTGGTTTAGGGTTTCCGAAAGCGATTAGAGAAGAGAAAAGAGGATTTGCAGAGATTTTACGTTGAAGTACGAAAGGAAGGAAGCGAGCAGATCAAAATAAAACGCGATTCCCTCTTCTTCTTCTGCTTCTTCTTCGACTGTTGTTTGAGAATCCGAAATTCGAATACTCTGCCTGCTTGAGCAAGGAGCAGCAGAAGCAGTTGGAAACAAGTGAGGCGGTGGCGCGGGGTCGTGTTACTCTGAGCTCTCTCTCGCGGGAAACTGGTAAGGCAATTAAGTGGGGCCCATTTATGAAAATCTAAGCCGTCTAAAGTGAACGGAACGTTGGTGTTTGTATTGTCAATTTCACTCAATTGGAAGACACGGCCACCATCAAATTGGTAAATACTATGTAGAGACACTTGAGTTTTTTTGATAAATATTTTGTTGTGTTTTATTAGTCATGATGATTAATGTACTGATGAAGCACATTTAATGCCTGATTCTTTACTAGAATTTATCACAAGAATTTGGGATGCTAGATTTTTCATTTTTTTCATTTTTTTTATTTTAAATAATGCGGTCGCTTATCTAATGACATCTGAAATGCCATATTTCTTTTATTAGAATTCTAAGATTTAGTCAACTAAAATGTCTTTAATAACATTTTTACCTTAGTGGTAAGGAGTCCTAGTTCTCATTGGGAGATCCTTTGTTTGAGCCCTGCCTCCTTGCTCTTTACATTTGTGAGTTTTATTACCTCACTTGTTTGAGTTGTGTTTATTCTCTTCGTATGTGTGAGTTTCCATCACCTTACATGTGCGACTTATGTGTATGTCTCCTCCCATGTATGAGTTTACATCACCTCACATGTGTGAGTTGTGTATGGTTCTCCTCTTTTGTGTGAGTTGTATCATGAGTCTCAGGGTCCCAGCCCTTTTGCTGAGTTACCAAAAATAAAATTCTCGGAATTTCTTCTTCTTCTTTTATTTTTTTTTTTATTTTATTTTTTGCCTTTTTTTAAGAATTTCAAAAGTTCTACCAAAAAGAGGATTTTGGAATCCCACCTTAAGAACATCTTTTAAAGAACTTGTATTTATCTGTACATGAATTCTCACAATTTTAGTAAAGAAACATACCTTTATTGACTGTGATTTCGATTTAGTCTACATTTGTTCAATTAGAAGGGGAGTAAAACATTTATGATGTGGCATAAAGATTTACTACAATCTATTTAAATTAGAAGGGGAGTAAATAAATTATATGATGTGATATAAAGATTTGTTGTATTCTATTTAATTAGAAGAATTAAAATGATTCTAAAAAGGTTATCAGGCTATTTCACTCCATTGATGTTTAGATGGGAAAAGAAGTTTGCCTCTTACCCTATTTTCTCCTCTTTTTTTTACTCTCTACATGGTGTAATAACTTGTGAGCTTCCTCATTCCACTTGTATGGGCTCTCCTTTTCAAGGTGGGGGATTTTCTTCCAATCTTAATGGGTTTGCTTGAGTTGCAGCCCCTAGATTGAGGCAAAACTTAAAAAAAAAAAAAAAAAAAGAAGTAGAATATTGTTCCTTGTATATTTCCTTTATCCATGATTTAGCTTTTGTCTTGCTCTCCATTTTACATAAAAAGACAAGCCAGAGGGCTTCCATTTTAGTTTTAAAAGAATATGAATAAACAAAATTGGTAATATACAAGTGTAAGGCAATGACGCATGAACAGTCCCTTTTTTTTTTTTGTTAAAGGAGGGTGTCTCAATTTTTTGCGGACGGACAAATCCCTATGGGCCTGGGGCAGCCGGGGAAATACCCTGTGGCCCCAGTGTGATATCGCCGTTTCAAACCCTCAACTTTCAGGGGCAAAGCATGGTCCTAGGTAAACTGAACAGTCCATAACTTTATATTAAGCAGGTGTGATGTGATGAGCATTTTTCTTAATGGATCCACCCCACATGATCTAGGTCATAATTTAAAGTTGGACACAAATTAGTAATTTAGAGTGGTGGGGCCGATCTAATGCAAAACGATTGAATTGGTATGATGAAGATAGGAATTTTTAGGAACCACAATTGATATTGAATGCCTTGGATCAGCTGGCAAACCTTATGTCAATGTAATCTCCTTGAACTCAGCTAATCACTTACTCATTTATAGTCATATTAATTTTGCACCTATCCAACTTTGTGTGACTAGATGATTTAGACTAAGGCTGCACATGGGTGGGTCAAAACGGTTTAGCACTAAAATCAACCACCAAACCGAACCTATCAGTTTTTTAATTAACGAATCCGATCGGACCAATGGAGAGGGCTTAGATTCGGTTCAATTCGATCGGTAAACCGTTTCTGTTTTTTTTCTTTTTTTTCTTTTTTGAAAATCAAAAATTAAGATTTTTAAAATGATGACACCCACATCCTTTGCATTTATCCCAATGTTTTGGGCAAAGATAAAAATCCATATCGACTATCATAAAACCCTAAAATCTAAATAGTCGAATACTCAAATTACATAATATACCAATCAGTTCAATTTAGGCGGTGAACCGAGGGTTCAAACCGATAACTAACCGATCTAAGCTGTTTCTACGATTTTCAAACCATAGACCGAACCGATCTACTATAAAACCAATCCAAACCACTCGGTTCGGTCCGATTTATCGATGATATCGTATTTTCTGTACAGCCTAATTTAGACAACTTTGAGAACTTCAAATATCCATTGAGCATGTTTTTGTCAAATGGCCAATCCTATAGTACAACCCCGCTTTTATTTTACTTTGAACTTTGGAGAGATGTTTAATAGGTGAGCCTCACCTAGAGTAGCACTCATTCAAGTTAAAATTTCCCTAGGTCAAAGACTAAGCGGATTCTAGGGGAAAAAAAAAAAAAAAAAGGGCCTCAGTAGATCTGGATGAGATTCCCTTCATCAATGTCCCACAGACCTAGGAGTGTTCATGGGTAAAGTCAGGCTAGACTGGGGTGAGGCATATCTTGATCTGATTGGACTTTATGGATACTCAATCATATTCGGGCCACATGCAAGTTAGCAACGACTCTAATAAGGAAAATTTTGGCTATACAGGTTGATGGCCCACTAAGAGGAAGGGGTAAGCTGAAGAAAATAGTAAAATAAATATAAAGAAGTGCAACTTATCTAAGGATTTGGTTCAAGATAAATTTGAATGGAGAAACAAAATCTATTTAGCTGAACCCAATATAGTTAGGACAAGGCTTCAATGATGACGACGACGATGACAATGAGGACGGCTCAGGCTACACCCATTACAAGCCAAAAGTGCTTAGGTTGAGACCATCACACGTGGGCCTGATCCCACCCATTAGTCAATTGGACGGGGGGCAAGCCGAGTTTTCTATCACTTGTTCGCCAAATCAATCACTAATTTACAAACAGTACTTGTTTTGCAAGTCTGAGTCAGGGTTCGAGTCTTATGACTTATTTCAAGCCTGGACCAAATGCTAGACCAGGCCCAAATTCTAAACCTAGGGTCGAACCCCAACCAAAAGTCTGCTGGGCAGCACAGACTGGTCTGGCCCATTGGCACCCCTTAACAGACCCGTTTACTGACCTACCCGAATTCGGCGGGCCTCCTAAAAATACAAAATAAAATCCATTTACAGACTCTATTTGGACCCATCGACAATCAGAGATCAGTATTCAGATTTCTGATCCACAGGGATGATATCAGCCAATCATATTGTTTACTTACCACTCCCAAAACTTAATCAGGCGGGGCAGTTAAAATCATCGCGGACACGGCCCAAGCCCGACCTTCCTATCTTCCCTAAAATAGCCAGACAATTAGTTACATTCCTCCCTTGGACCCTGTCAGTTAGGAACTTTCAAGGGCCTATCATCTCTCTCTCCCTCCTTGTATATCTCTCTCTCCCTCCTTGTATTTCTCCATTGTTAGTAGTAAAATCTCATGGTCTGGAGCATTCGTCTCCATCTTTTGGTCCTACGACTGGGCTTGTATTTCTTTTGATTTATAAACCATCAGGTGTCTGTTTATCGAAGAGTTTGCTCTCTGGTAGAGGGAGGTGTCTTCGGATCATTACCATGTCTTTCACTGGGACCTTGGACAAGTGCAAGGCCTGCGACAAGACGGTTTACGTCGTCGATTTGTTGTCTGCAGATGGAGTCTCCTATCACAAGTCCTGCTTCAAGTGCAGCCATTGCAAAGGAACTCTTGTGGTATGTGAGACGACATGAACATGCATGGTTTCAGGTCTGTGAAAAAACTGAAATGTGATACTGAACCCGCCCCGTGACAGATATGAGCCCAGTTATATAGCCTCTTGTGTTTAGGAGGGTTTGTGCCTACAATTTGGAAATACCTGAGTACATGATCCTTGTATGCAATATTGGTCATATGAACCTGTCCCAAACCCACAAATCCAATGCCAGATAGCTATTGATAGGAGCGGATCGAGGCAGGTCACCTGTTTAACGACACCCTTTGTCATCCCTAGCTTTTAGTTAGGCTGAGCATTGTTGATAACATGAATAGGCTCAATCCAAACCTGCATGTCGATTAATCTGATTGAAGGTGTTAACTTGGAAAACCTGTAATTGACAGGTTTGCTTGGGATGGGTTGGTGGCATAATTCACTTAATCGGGCTGGGTCGGTTTGGCAATTTGAATAGCTAGAATGGAGTTGACTCATCTAGAATTCAGCCCAGTTATTAATTGGGTCAGGAATGCGGACCAAATTGACACAACCCGAAATAAAAAGGGTCAACCCGAACCCTGAATATAATGTATTACATAAATGTTACAATTGGTATTCAATTTTATGTTATGTACTAACAAAATCTGATGATATTAAAATCTAAGAATATCTTATACTGCAAGTATCCAGATGGGTCTCTGGTATAAGAGATTGTGATGTACTAATAGGTAGAACTATATATATATTATGCAATATCTTGTTTTGGATAAGATAGAAATGAGTTGTGCCTTTTTTTCAATTATAGAAATTTCTTCTTCTTTACGATTTAAGAATGTTTGGCATGGTCTTTGTTACCTTGGACTGACCTAATCTGCTAGATGGTATTTTTTATTCTCAGATGAGCAACTACTGCTCCATGGATGGTGTTTTATACTGCAAGCCTCACTTTGAACAACTCTTCAAGGAGACAGGCAACTTCACAAAGAATTTCCAAACAAGTGAGTCCTGCTTTTTGGCCTTCATGTAGGGGTGCCAAACAGGTTGGGTCGGGTTGATGACGGATTTCCACGGGTTCAACCTCATCTCATATCCCACTTGTTTTTAAAACAGGTCACAAAATTCCAAACTGCACCTAATGTATGTTAGCCCAACCCAACCTACATCACCCGCATCCAATTCAACCTGTATAAGCTTGGGCAAAGCTCAATCTATTTCAAACAACAGTTGCAGGCCAAAAAAGCTCAGCTCATTCCATATTAAATAAATTATTCTGAGTATCAAACTATTAAACGACCAAACAGTTTAAGTGGGTTTATTAACACAGATCAATCCTAACCCAACCTATTTAAATGAGCTATGCTGGTTATGTGGGTTATACGGGTAAACCCTAACTCAATCAATTTAAATCTAGGTCAGGTTTTCCTGGCTTATGACCGATCTATATTTATTACAAATTGGGTTTATGCAGGTCAGATACGGGTCAAATCACGGATTGGGTCAGATTTTGCCACCACTTCCTTCATGTTCTTTGGCAATACACCAGGATAATGTGTCTCTTATCCTTTAGGGCCCAACCTGGATAATTGTTTGATCAGGCCCAATGTCAACTAGAGGTCTAATCCCAAGGTTGAATCAAGGCAACCTTTTGTGATTCTGTAGTAGTCAAGATTTTAATCAGGTGGGCCGAAGTTTGATTAAATATCGGACCCAATTAACGAAGGACTCACTACAGACTGGTCCCAACCTGGCCCGTCTACACCCTAATATTGATATCTCTTCACTTTGAATCTTAATCCATCTGTTGTTTTTCTTTTTAATTCGCTGAATTTCTTTTCCCATTTGTTGTGGCTAATGTTGTTGTTATATGGTGGTCAGCTGGAAAGTCTGGTGAAAAGACCAGTGAACTGGTAGGCCTTATGCACTTGGATTCTCATCTGGTTTTAGATTAGCTTATTTATTAAGTTGGAGCTGGTTTTCTCCTCTTAACATATTCAAAATCTTTATTACTGACATGTGATTTTGATATTGCACCTAACAGAGTAGGACCCCTAGCAAAGTTTCCTCCATGTTTTGTGGGACCCAAGACAAATGTGCCACTTGCCATAAGACAGCTTATCCACTTGAGAAGGTTTGTTATACAATTCATTTCTTCTCTGTCTTCTTCTTCTTCTTCATATCTTGAGAAGGACTTGTTTTTAACATGAAAAAATAAGAAGAAATTATGACCAATCAATGAAAATATTTCAAGATAAGGAAATTAACAAATAACCACATGTCTTTCTAATGTTTACAAAGAGCTGCTTCTACTTTTACTTTGTATATGCAGCCACCTACCATATTTGACAATATCAGTCAACCACTTTATACCATAGTTGTCAATTACATTTTGTTACGGCCGGAATTTGCCAAAACGTTAGTGAATTGGCATTGGGGATAATGGAATTGCCTCCTAAAAGTTTTCGGTCCCAACTCCGGTCCGCTCCAGTCATTCTGGTCCCAATTCCGATTCCAATTCTAGACCAATTCCGCTCCATTCCAGCCAAGATTTCATACTTCCATTCATATGTAATGAAAACTAAAAAAATGGTCAATTGTAGAGTGTACTTTAATTTAAGTGACGTAAGTATGCACTTTTAGTATTAGCATTCAACTATTTTTCTTAATTGTAGGTATTCTTTAATATGTTTTTGTTTTCATTTTTCAATCGCACCTTTTTCAGAACGGAACATTGGAATTGACCAAAATACCGAAACGTTCCACTACGGAGTCAAATCGGAACGGCAACCGGAACGGAATTGACAACTATACTTTGTACCCACTTTGATCGAATTTAGCTAGTAACTTTCTAAGAGGATAAAAATATGTTGTTGAAAATAGTGTCCGACCTTTGTTAGAATAACCCAAGCAAAAATAACAAATTACCAGCCTTGTTAAAAATAAAGAAGCTTACTAACAAGAAGCATACCAATTGAATCTTATGACAGGTGACTGTGGAAGGAGAATCCTACCATAAAACCTGCTTCAGGTGCTCTCATGGGGGCTGTGCCCTCACTCCATCATCCTATGCAGCTCTCAATGGAATCCTCTACTGCAAGCACCATTTTGCTCAGCTGTTCAAGGAGAAGGGAAGCTACAATCATCTCATCGAACATGCTACCATGAAGCGCGCTGGCAATGAGGAGTCAAACACTGAGGATGCCACCCCAGAGGAGAATCAGGACCAACCATCATCACCACCATCGTAAAATCTGGTGCTTTCATTTGTTTTCCCAGGGGTCTTTTGGAATTTTAGCCTCTTGAAAGGCAATTGAGCTGTCTAATATGGTCTTTACAATTTATTTTTTGTCCTCCTTCTCTGTTTGTTCCTTCTCTTCGCACTATTTATTTATATCTATGTAGAAGAGATGAATGTATGACAATGTTTATGCTATTTTGCCTAGGGGGGAAGAAGATGCTACTTTATTTTTGTTGTCCTAAATATAATGCAATGTAATGGACAAAATAAGGATCTTTTCCTGTTTTAATTGATGAGAAGTGATATATTCAACCACATGGTGAGAATCATTGTTGATGTTATTACTTGTATTTGGTCCATGGGGTAGGCCAGCCTCAGTGGGTTGGATTTGGGCCATGCATTTAGCTTTGATCTGGACTTCGACCTTGTTTTATTGTGCAATAGTGAAAGAGGCCAGGCACGTGCCTATTTAATCAGGCCCATGAATATTCTTAAAACTGAATATATTGACTAGAACAAGGCAGTCATATATGCTCATGCTGGCTCCACAGTCTAGTTTTGCATATGTTTGGGCCTGACCCAAGTATGGGTGTTCATGGCCCGGGAATGGGGGTGGTTGAAATTTCAGAAAACCCTTTAAGCTTATTGGAAATCTTAGATTTTTTTTCACATTGGGCCCCCAAGAAAAATGTTTTTTTCATAGTGGCCCCCACAAGGCATATTTTCTAGTTCCATTATTGACCGGGCAGTCTGAGGCCGATTCAAACCCAGCCCACATCGAATTGGATTCAGGCTCTATTTTTATATCCGTGGATGTTCCTTCACCAATTCTAGCACAATTAGTAATGGTATCTATCATATGTGAATATTGATCTCCTAGGGAGAGGGATCTCCATTTATGTATGTGTTATTTAAAATTTATACATAAAAAATGAAGATTCCAACTACTTTCAAAATTGACGGATCACGATCACCAGTCACAGTAACAGCCATGACTCCGTTTTTCAACTAACGTCGAATAAATGATGGAATAAAAGGAATTGATTCCCTATCGTCTGATGTACTACTGGCAACATAAGATGGTTGTCCTTACACTTGATTTGGGTTTTAATAAACGGGTCAAAATAAGGCTCTTATTATGGAGGTCACAATAAAGATCGAAATATGGGGTTGGGGGTGGGGTTAATCCATAAGTACTTATATAATGACACAATTACAAGAAAATCAAGTACAATAAGCAAATAAAATAAATAAATAGGGGGAGGTGCCAAATACTTTAGAAGAGGATTGGACCCATTCTTGGGTTCCCCTTCAAATCTTTTAACTACATAAGGTTTAAACTCTAATTCTCAAATCAAAATGATGATGTAAATACTGTGCAGTGGGTGATTTCAGTTTGAAGAATGGAATATTTTGGCTAATGGGTTGACTTGATTGAAGGCGACCGCATTCAGGTTAGTTTGTTTGAGAGGGGACCGCATTCGGGTTAGTTGTTTATTTAATTGAGAGGATCTTTTGAAATCACGCATTAAATCGTGTTAATTTCATTAACTCAGTTTTTAGATCAGTCTTTATACCCTTTAGTCATTAAGCAGGAGGTGGAGGAAAAGAAAAGAACATATTTTGGGTTGATTAGGTTGGTTTTGTGGTTTTTATTGATATTTTATTATTGGGACAGAAGGGCCTAAGTAGGGATGGGACAGAAGGGCCTAAGTAGGGATTTCTACTTAAATTTAATTTAATTAATTCATCTTTCATTGATTACCAGATTTCCCCCTATCCTAAGATCTTAAACCGCCCACATCCGCTCTCCCAATCCCTTAGTAGAACAGGAAAAGTAATGGGCCTTAGTCTACTGCTCTAATTTATTAAGATGAAAATCCAAAACTATAATAGGTTCTGGACAACGTGGACATAGGGATCCTAAGGTCCGAGCAGGATTTCAATCAAAACATAGGGATCCTGAAGTCATAGTGAAGTTTTACGTGCTTTTAGAATTTTGGGTTCCTGTAATTTTGTGTTGATTCTGGTTTAAGGGCTTAACTTCATGTGCTCTATTTTAATGTTTTTCAGTTCAGAATGAGCTCTAGATGTTGATTTTATTAAAATTGATTGGTTGTGTGTTTTAACTGGGTTAACTTAGGTGGGACACGAGGACCCTCAGGTCAAAGTCAAGTTCTATGTGTTTTACCAATCATGAATTTGATTATTTAATTCTGTGTAGATTCTAGTTCGTGATTTGACATATGCTCCATTTTAATATTTTTCGGGGTGGAGTAGCTTATGGATGTTGATTTTATCAAGTTTGACCAGCAAAAAACCCCTTGCTTAGCACAAAGCCTATCAATTGAGCCCATCAAAATGGGTACCAGGCTTGGCCCAGCCCGGGCCATGCCCAAAAATACATGGCTTTTAAAAAAATTGAGCCCAGTGGGCTAGGCTTCGACAATATGGGAATGGGCAGAGCATCCCCAACCCGTCTAGGCCCGTCCATACATCTTCTTTCACAATTTTGTTAAATTCATCTCTGAAATCTCTCATCATGCTCAAACTTATTTTGCTAATTAGTAATTACCCATGTAATCTGCCATTACTCTATGTATGTATGGCGCATCTCTGCAATATATACTCCATTTGCATCTCTACTTATTGATGTGGTTCCAACAACGAAAGCATAATTCTAGACCTCCTCAGGTTTCTCTTCATTTTGATACCTCGTCTCTTATATCTATAAAATTTAGGAAAGCTGGCATCTAACTAAGTCATCATTTGAAGAAAATGATATGGTATAACCCTTCATTTAGCACCCATATCTACAATACTTATCATAGACTGCAACCTATGCATCTTCTTTTTTTCTTTTTTCTTTTTTCCTGAATGGTGCAAACTATGCATTTATTGCAATGTAAGACCCTCTAATCACTAGAAGAAATGAACCTCAACACAAGCATATGGACCCAACTAAGCCCCCTCTTTCGAGTTAACACAAGTATTTCAAAGTTAAAAGAGACTTTCACTTGACCTAGAAGGTGTTTCTGTCTTACCAAGGCTAATCAAAAAAGGGATTTCCATGTCTAAGTAGAGGGTTCATCACCTTGTCTCATCAATGGTTAAAATAATTCTTCTCACATTAATAAATCATTAATGTCTCAATGTTATAGTGTTAAAACTAGTCAAAAACTTACAACATCTTGCCACACAAGGGCCATATCATTTGTATCTATGACTCTCTCAATTTGTATCTTGGGCTTTTTTTTTCATAAAGATTAGGTTAATTTGTAACTTTTGTATTGAGTCGATGATGAAATGCACTGGGCTTTGACAAGTTTTTGTGCAAATTGATGGCAATGCGTAAAAAACTTTCAATCAAACTTTACATTTTTAAGATATTGTTTTGTTGATTTCTACTGAGTTCTTTTAGACATTATTTGACCCACATAGGATACTTAGCTGATTTCTGATAGAATCTGTTAATTTTCTGATATTCTATTGTCACGAGCAAAAAGAAAAAATAAATTAATCCGTCATGTTGCCTTTAGCATTGCATTGCTAGTCCCAAGCCTAGAAAAAACTGAGGAGGGTGTTGGTAGATAAAATATATAATTTAGAACTTCCTGAAAAAACTCAATACTAGAGAGGGTGTGTTTCAATACTAGAGAGGGTGAGTTTGGAGCTCAATAATTAATCAAATAATGACTAAACATCTAAAGTAATCATTTATAATTTAAATGATTATTTCAACATAACTTCAATCTACTAAGTTTGAAAATAGGGGTAATATAGTTTTGAAAATTAAATAATAACCCATTTCACAAATCCAAACCCCTTCTACTCACTGAAATCCTCTACTTTAGAAAGGGCCCATGTTGTTGGGATTTTGACAAGAATTTTGGATCAGATAAGTTAAAGTTTTGGATTAGAATTTTATCGGAACCCATTAGACCGAATTTGGTAACTATGATCCATACCAAAATACTCAAACATATACATCAAGAGTTGAGAAGATTAAGGGAAATAGAGTTGAACAAACGGATTACCTTCTAGAAAGAGAATGAAGAAGATGTCCTAGATTGGGGCTTTGGCAACTTAGGGTTTTATGAAACAGTTATCAACGGAAGCAACCACGACTAAAGATTCTTCATAGACTCTCAGCCAAGGTCACGATACTTGCGTATTAGCAAACAAGTTGGCGAAAGAGAAGGGGAGTGAAAACAGATAAGAGAGAGAGTTATAGCCGGTAAAAATGGGGAAAAGGCGTTGTTGGAAGGGTTAAAACATAAAATAGGTATTCGATTTGCAATTTCGCATAAAGAAAAAAGTGTTACACAATCGCATAAAGGTTAATATTGTTATTCCGCATCATGTTGCGAAATCACAAAAAGTAAGGTTGCGATTTCGCATTGTTTTTGGCAATTTTGACTCTTTCAGTGCATAGACAGTATGAATAACGTGGTGGTAAATATTTGGAATTTGGTAACAATAGGGGATTATCGAGATGTACAAGTGATCGTACAAAAAAAAAAAAACTCCGAAACTTTATTGAAATGGAAGAATTGATAAGAGATTTAAAATATGATAATCTCCAATTAGAGGAGGGTTTGGTAGTGAGATGGTTGGATTCAGGATAGGAATAGGTTTCTAGACTTTGACCAAAGCCAAATTCTGCATGTATTTTTTGGAAAATGAGCTAAGAATTTATTACTTTTTTGAAATTTCCCCATAAGTCTTTAATCCCTTTGCTTTGTCAGATGCGACAAAAAGAATTAAAGAGTCTGGATCCTCAATCGTGTCTATTATACATTTATGTGTAATAGATGTCCAAAATTAGACCGTGGTGGGCATATAGTGATGATCCGACCATTCAAGATGACTGTCAGGCCTTACAGTGTGATATCCTCAAATTTCACTTCAATAACAGTGTCTCACTGTCAGATTGAGCACATGATTGACGGCGGGATTAAACTTAAATCATATATTAGAAATTTATTTTTTTAAGGTCCACTCACATTATGAGTCGTGCTCGATCTAACAATTAGACTCACTTCCATTGAAGTAAAATTTGAGAATATTTCGCCACAGAGGATTACATTTGTGGACTAGCCAATCATCAAAATTTTTTTTATTTTTTTTAAGGTTCACTCATATCCACACCCCAAACTCCGAATGTATGTAAATCTTTTTTCAATAATTTTACTGCAAACCATGTGCTTGAGAAATTCAAATAAACTCATCCAGCAAAAGACAATTCCTTGCTTTCCCCTTGAAAATGGGGCTCACTTTTTAGAACCATAGGCCGTACCCTATCATTTTTGGTCAGTCCTTTCTGTATTTGAAGACTCATGGAAGCTGTGGTTTCGATGAAGACAGTTGTTGCCACTTTTTATAAAGGCAAAATTAGTGACTTCAAATATGAACACTAAAAAACAATGGTGCTGGTAGGACAAATAAGATTTTTTTTTTTTCTATTTTTGAACTCAGCCAAGGGAATTGGTACCAATGGCACATCAGCAAGAAAGCCTGCTCAAATAAAAAGGAAATCTGCACAAATGAGAAGAGAAGGTCTACCTAAAATTCAAATCCTGAACAGCCAGGTAAAATCTGCCACTCTTTGCCACTTAGATGAGGAGAGAAGTTCCCTGCGGAAAAAAGAAGTTGGAAAAAGAAACTCAAACGGTGAGGCCCCACCCTTTGTGGGCCGTCATTTTTTAAATTGAATATTATAATTATATTATTTATAGTATAATTGTACTAATTAATAGGGATTAGTGGGGGGTAGATAGATATTTTCCTAAGTTTTAATTTGATTAGGTCTTTTGTGTAGTTTAGAGAGTTCATAAGGGTGTCATTTATAATTGTAGAGTTAGCTAGTTAGCTAGAAGCCCCATATAGTAATTAGGATTAATAGGAGGGGTTGTTCCACTTGAAGAAGCTTCTAAAATCCCTACCTAAAGACTTATTTGCCCATGGCCCTATCCTCTCTCCCATTTAAACTAGAATACTCTTTTGCTAATTGTCCCAAACCCTAACCTATATAAGCTAAACCCCTTCACATTTCCCAAGAAAACCCTAATTCCAAAACCCCAACTCATCTCCCATCTCTCATTTCCCCAAGACCTTAATTCCAAAACCCTAGCTCACTCTCATCTCTTCAATCTCCCTTGCTTTACTCTTGTGGATTGGGTGATAGAAGTTGTACATTGGTTTGATTTGAGTTGGGGAAGACCTTCAGATGCTTGGATTGCTACTAGGAGCTTGGATTTCTCTATTTTATATTCATTCCTTTGTAAATTCGGATTGAGGCAAGTACCTAATGCTAGATATCATAGAATGTATGTTTCCTTTCAATTGATTCTGAAATTTTTAATTCATATAATGTTAGAATTGCTAGAAATGAGTAGATCTACCTTTTGAGCTTTGTTTTATGGTTTTTGGCCATTGATGGATGAGTTTTTCTCATTTGGAAGATCAATGGTCCGGATTGATGGATGGTTAGGCATTAAAGTGTTTTTATGGTTTTATTTGTTTATTTGATGAAATGTGTGGATTGGATGTGATTAGAGATGGTACGGATGGAAATAGAATGAAGGAGGTGAAAATCCAGAAATTGGGTTACCTGTAGTAGGTTCCCGGAGGCGAAACTGTGAGGACCTGTTTTGTTTGCGTAGATACCAAGACCCAGGTGGGCCACCCGATGGCCAATCTGATCCGTGGATCCGATAGAGGACCCACGGGCGACCCAATAGGTGGTGGACTTGTGCGAGGTGGGCCAAACACCAGCACTTGATCAGAGAGGACGTGTTTTAGAAAAGTCATTTTTTAAAGCAAATGGTTGTGTGACCCACTAGATGGTTCGATTGTAGATCGGGTCCCCACATCAGATAGTGGACCTAGGGGCGAACCTGATGATGGTGGACCCGTGGGGATTGGGTCCCATCTGGACCACCATCCGATGGTTCCAAGGATTTGGGCGTGCGTCATTGTGGAGTTATTTTCTTTTTTTAATCATGTTATGGGACCCATTGGATGACCTGATTCATGGATCAAGTCCGATCACATGGCCGTACAGGGTGGGGCAATTTTGATGGTGGAGTCTGATCTGAACCTTGATCAGTGGGGCTCACCTTCCAGAGGGCCTAGTGCATTTGGTGTGAAACCACCCCTTTATAGAATAATGTTTTATATGATAATTTTGTTTTATTCAATATATATGCATTGTATAATATTGGCACAAAAAGTAACAAACCTAAAATCAAAACCTTTGAAATGGAAACTGACACTGTGAAGTCAAAGCTGTCAGTCCTTAAAACAATGTCAGGACAAAAAAAGAAGGGGGAGGCGGCAGAGACACCTCTCGCTATAGCGAGGGTGATTCTCGCTATAGCGAGAATGGCGCTGAATGCCCAGTTGGTTCTGGATTCTTTTTTAGAGTTTGAAAGAGGACTCTTTTCTAAGTATATTATTATTAGGAGTCTTTTGCACGGATTTGAGACTATAAATTGGGTGTTTCTCATAACCCAAAGAGACACAAATCATCTTTCAAGTTCTGAATTAGTGATCCAATAGAGAGAAATTTTCTCTAGAAATTTTTAAAGGGTTGTACTGCCAAATACTCTAGAGAGTCAGGTTCTTCTGCATCATTTGTAGAAGATTATCTTTTTGCGAGAAGATTTGAGAAGTCAAGCATTGGATTGAGTTTGTTGCAATCAATGGTGTGAAGTCGTTGAAGTGTGAAGCGACACAAGGTAACTTCAGTCCTTAGGTAGTGAATATATGAGGAAGAAATCTGAGTTTCTTGTAATTGTGAGATTCATAGTGCTTGATTATCGATCCAGTTCGAATCCTTGATTTTTCACCCGGTTAGGGTTTTCCACACAAAATCTGGTGTCCTTATGGTATTTGTTTGTGATTTTATTTCCGCTGCATATTTATTATTTTTGCACAGTTTTTAGTTGATTTATTGAGTGGACCAATATAGAGATCTTATATCCTAAACTTTCAATTGGTATCAGAGTGGGGTTGCACTAAGTTGTTGTATTTGATCCTAAGATATTTCTAGAATGGTACTCAATCGAGAAGGGACATCAACTACTAAGCCCCCTTTGCTAGATGGTTCTAATCATGCATATTGGAAGCAAAGGATAATTGGGTTCCTTAAGTCCATCGATGATGATGTTTGAGATATTGTTGAGGACGGCTACTCCATACCAACAATTGTGGCTAATGGAAAAACTGTTCCTAAACCTAAAGCCCAGCGGACTAAGGATGAGAAGCATGGATCCAATTGTAATAACAAGATGATGAATGGTATATACAATGGAGTGTCTGCTGAAGAGTTCCGTAGGATTTCCACTTGCAAAACTGCAAAAGAAGCATAGGAAGTCTTACAAATAGTGTATGAGGGTACAGACATGGTGAAGCAATATAAATTGCAAAGGCTGACTAAAGAATTTGAAACTATCGTGATTGAAGAAGATGAGGCCTTCGATCAATTCTATGCTAAGTTGAATGATATTGTCAATTCTGTTTTGATTCTAGGTGAGGAAATTTAAGAAAACAAGATTGTCAAGAAAATCCTGAGGTGTTTAACTTCAATGTTTGATTCTACGGTTGATGCTATAGAAGAAAATAAGAATCTTGATACCTTTAAGGTCAACCAGCTGGTTGGAAATCTTCAGACATTTAAAGCAAACCGTTTGGATAAAAGGAAAATCTAAAAAGAAAGGTATTGCTTTGAAAACCAGTAAAAAATCAAGAAAGAAGCTTGAAAAGAAGATTGAGTCTGATTATAAATCTGATGTTGAAGATGATATGGCTGAACTATTTAATTACTTCAAGAAGAACATGAAGTCAAAACAAGCCAAGTGAAAGAGTTTTAAATCTGAGAAGAAAGATTTTGCGAAAGGAACTAAGTGTTTTGAGCGCCAAAGCTATGGACACTATGCGAATGAGTGTGCCAATAAGAAAAATAATACAAAGAAAAAGGCTCTCAACACAACTTGGGATGAAGAGTCATCAGAAGAAGAAAAAGAACATTCAGTTGATATTTCTGAAACTGTAAATGGCAAGTTTGTGTCTTTCATGACTAAGTCTCTGTTTGACAATGCTACCGATGAAGATAATGATGATGATATGTCAGATAAAGAGAAAGATTATGAAGAGTTGTATCATACTACATATCCGATTGCGTCAGCATGACCAAGTATGGCAACAAGATTACTATCAAGTTTAAGGCTGCTCAAGAAGAAATTTTCGCATTGAAGATTGAATTAAAGCAAGCACTTGAAAATGTTCATATCTTGGAAAGTCAAAAGAATTGCATATCTGAAAATTTGACTACTGAAGGTCAGAAATTCAAGAATTTTGAACAAGAGATTAAGACTTTATAATTAGAGTTACAGAAGGTGAATTTTGAAAATAAAGATTTGCAAAGAAGACTGAAGATCACTTTGTCTGAGTTAGAAGTGAAACAAGCTTCGCTAAACAAGATGAATACTGGTTTGAAGATTCTTATAAACATCTTGTGCAACTAGAAGTCTCCTTTTGACAAAAGCGGTCTCGGTTATGATCATAATGCATCCACTTTAGGTACTACAGGGAAAACAATTTTTGTTTCAAGTGTTGCACATACTACTCCACATGCTGCACATGTTACTAATGTGTCAAGTAGTTTCAAGAAAAAGAATGTGTCACGCATTGCACACACATCAACTTGTCACCATTGTGGAAAGAAATGACACAATCGTCCCCATTGCAATAAACTGAATAGTCTACCAAAGACCAAGCAATGGCGAAGGAATTTTTCTCCACCCAGGACGACTCAAATTTTGGTTAGAAAATCTGATTTACTTAAGGAGTTTACTCACACTGTGCTAAAAAGCTCAAACTACACAAATGTAGGTGGCTACATATAAAAATGCCTGATTAAGGAGGTCAAGCTCCCAACCCCAATGCTGCTACAAAGACATATTCAGGAGGAGTTGAAATTGAAGGGGAACTACTGCATCCATATTGACAGAAGCTGCACGATAATATTTGTTTGTCAACTGTAGACAAATACAGGGGGAGAAGAATGAAGCTAGTGGGAGCTTTACAAGTCAAGGCATTTCAAGATCTGAAAAGTTCAAGCAAAGGCCATACAAGATCTACAGTGCTGATTTTTTTTGTTTAAAATTCAATGTATTTTGAGCTTTTCTTTTGGGTAGATCATATTGTATTGTTCTAGGGAGATTTGTCTAAAAATTGCCAAAAGAGGGAGATTGTGAAGTCAAAGCTGTCAGGCCTTAAAACAATGTCAGGACAGAAAAAAAGGGGGAGGTGGCAGAGACATCTCTCGCTATAGCGAGAATGGCGCTGAATGCCCAGTTGGTTACGGACTCATTTTTAGAGTTTGAAATAGGACTCTTTTCTAAGTATATTATTATTAGGAGTCTCTTGCACGGATTTGGGACTATAAATTAGGTGTTTCTCACAACCCAAAGAGACAGATCATCTCTCAAGTTCTGAATTTGTGATCTAATTGAGAGAAATTTTCTTTAGAGATTTTTAAAGGGTTGTGCTGCCAAGTACTCTAGAGAGTCAGGTTCTTCTGCATCATTTGTAGAAGATTATCTTTTTGCGAAAAGATTTGAGGAGTCAAGCGCTACATTGAGTCTGTTGCAATTAATGGTGTGACGTCGTTGAAATGTGAAGTGGCATAAGGTAACTTCAGTCCTTAGGTAGGGGATATTTGGGGAAGAAATCTGAGTTTCTTGTAATTGTGAGATTCATAGTGCTTGATTATCGATCTAGTTTTGATTCGTGTTTTTTCACCCAGTTAGGGTTTTCCACGCAAAATCTGGTGTCCTTGTGGTGTGTGCTTGTAATTTTATTTCCACTGCATATTTATTGGTTTTGCACACTTTTTGGTTGATTTATTGAGTGGACTAATCTAGAGATCTCGTACCCTAAGCTTTAAGACACATTTCATGTAGGTTAGGAAATGGGCTTCGACATCCCTAGTCCTTGTCAACCCAGCTCGCCATGGGTTAATGGTAGTGTACCTTTTAGTACATCAGCTAAGGCATCACCCACATCCACAGAGGAGAGAATATTCGTGCACATTCCTTAGCTGGACCGAAGGCCCGGCTAAATGGCACATTTTGGTTTAACTGTTTAACAAATTCATCAATAAAGCCTTAAGGTTTGGGGTGCTCATGGATCGGACCAGCTTGGGTCTAACCTGGTCCCAGTCCTCTTTAGGTCGTGCTTTGACCTTAATTGTTGGCCCGATTAATATATACGCTGGGATTATATGTTAGAAAGATTGAATCCGGCCCAAATGAGTAATACATGCAGTCTAGTATTGATTTACCAAAACAAGTGATTAGAAAGCCCAAAAGAGTGATAAAAGCCTGGCCTGAACTGGCCCGACTGACCATATGGACGAGCTCGAGCCACGTACTTAAGGCCTACATTGGGCTTGGGCGGGATATGGGGTTCTGTTTCTAAAGTCGGGCATGGCATGTATATGACCCGGCTAGGCTATGAACACCCCTAATAAAGGTCAACAAATAATGGACAAAGCTTGGACTGATCTAAGGCCCTGAGTTGACTCTGGACCTTACTATTAGGCCCAATATAGGGACTTGGAATAACTTCAACCAATCCATCCAAACCACTTTCAATACTAGTTTCATACAAATTCACCCATTCCAATTTCCATATTAAGATAGGAAGAAAACGCACGTGACTTGTACCAGTTTTGCACCACATCAGTGGGCCCCACTTGCTCACCTAATAAATAAATAAGAGCTTTATAGATTAAATGCCACATAATCATCATAGAGTCTAGGTGTAATCTAAAATTCACGTTAAATAAGGTCAACATGATAGTTACAAGAAAATTAAACAAAATGATGGGTGAGAGTGGGGACCAATGCTTTAAGTGTCTTGACTGAAAGGGAAAATGATGTCCTATTTATAACGCAAGAGAGCCACATATGTTTGACAATTATATTCATATCTAACTAACTGGTATTGTCACTCATCTAAATTATCACACGAGAAAAAAAAAAAAAGAAAAAATAATTTTAAGATAAGGAGTTGAACTTGAATGGGTTGAACAAAGAAGGAAGTATGGGCCAATCAACATGTTAACAGGGGCGGACCTGGGCATAGTGATCCGGGGGCTCCAAACCTGAAAAAGTTGAGAATGGCTACTTACCTAAGTGATAAGGAGTGGTAGTTCTCACCTAACTCTACCTTGGGTACTTTACAGATTCCTGCATGTACGGGCTCCCTTCTCACTTGTGTGGGCTTTATTCTCGTGTATTTGCGGGCTCTCTCTTGCTTCTCAACTCCCTTGGTTTGGGTTACAAAAAAAAAAAAAAAAACCTGAAAAAGTTCCCCGCTCAGATTCTGAAAATTATTTAATATTTTTCTTCTTTTTTTTTTTTTATATTTGCCCCTTTCCCCAATATCTTTTTTACATAGAGCCCTCAAATTGAATGCTAACATGAACTTCACCATTTATCTGATGAGTTAAAAAAGACAATGTAGCCCCAGCATCCACTGTTGTTTTGGGGGACTTGGGGGTGTCGGACATGACTTTTGCATAGTGTCACTCACATGTCAGGTTTTCCTTTCATGGTTAACCTACATATTTGATTAGAGAAAAGAGAGATTAATTTTGATAGTTATTGAAATTAAGTTGGCTGTCGGCTAAGCATTTACAGTGGCCAAGTATTAGATGGTTCGGTTCAATCCATTAGTTAGAAAAATATTAATGGTTTTGTCCTAACTTTTGGGTTAGGCAAAAAAATTTGTGGGTTACCAGGGGCTGTGGCGTCATTGCAGGTTGACCCACATGAGTTACAGGGCAATGGATGTCGAGTTGGGTTGACCTGCACTAGGTGGGTATATTTGACCCATTTTAAATACGGGTGGGATATGGGTTGAGCTCCAAATCATGGACTTCACTAGTTGTTGACTCAACTTGTTTTGACTCAATTACCCAACTCATTTTTCACTTTAAACCGGCATAGACATTTAATAGGTTACATTCAAGTTGAGCTGGTGGGTTAAAGAATAAGCCTAGTTGAGAGGGATCAAAAGAAATGGAAAGTTCCATGTAATTGAAATGAAAGGATGCTTTAATTAGTCATTTTAAGAACTTCCTCTAATTTGATAGTGGAGACCCAATCAGAATGAATCCAGAGAGCTACAGAAAATTTTTTTTAGGAATTGTCAATTCATGGTAATCGTCTTTAAGACCGAAAGGGCAAAAAAATAAGGGCACTTTTCTTCATTTTTTCTTTCTTTGAGGTTTTTCCCGCTAGCTTATCTTTAGAGATGACTTTCACCTACCCATACCACAAAAGTCTAATTTTTCCTAGACCTTCTCCATGCTAAGGGAAATGACAAAACTGCCAGACGTTCTTTTCTTGATGAACCTCCATTCCATGCTTTTTTACTCTCTTTTTTCCCTCTTGATATGGTTTCTCTTTTCTTCTTCCTTTACCAATCCTTTGGTCATTGCAATCTGTGTGGCCAACCTTTATGTGAATGTTCTACATTTATATATTGAAGTAAAATCTAATACGAAGAATATATTAAGAGTGGTTGTTCATATGATCAGCTTTGAATAATGAAAGGTGGGCCTTAAATAGGATAAATTAGTTATTTCTCTATTTCTTTTTTTTAAAAAAAGTTTGTCTTTTTGTCTATGATTTGAAATGTATATTTTTTGGATTTAACACCAAAAATCACATTGATTGATAGATGGTGATGATGGAAGACTCATGAGATTTTAGTTTCCTGTCTTGCTTAGGGCTGATTTGATTGCATGAGAATATTTTTCATAGGAATTATAAGGAACCACTTTACCACTAATTTTTTATCCTGAATACATAACAAGGCCCATTTTTTTCATGGAATTGAATTCTCGGGGATTTAAAGAAATAAATTCATTATCATTAAAAATATGATTCGGCCAATCAATTGGTATGGATCTGAATTTCTTAGAACTTAAAGAAACCCATTATGCCATGAAAGATAGGTCACATTTGTTTACATGAAATTGAATTCCTACAAATTCAAAAGAACTCATTTTATCATGAACTCCCTTATCTTGAGAATTTATAACATGTTTGTTTGCATGAATAGAATTCATAGAAGAAAAAAAAACTCACTTTACCTTAAATTCCTTATTTTGAAAATATAATTGGGTAGTTTTTGTTTTCATGGAATTGAACTCCTAGAAATTGTCGTCGTTGTGTTGTCATTTAAAAAAGTATTAAAAAAATAAATTTATTGACCATTTCATTGATATGAAAAATTGAGGCCAATCTTGAATTTAATTTATATTATAATATGGGATAACTAGCAAACAACTTAGTTCAAGATCAATTGAATTCTTTGGAAACTACCAAATAGAAACAATATTGCAATATTGTGATACTCTAATGTTTTATTATATAATATCTTACTTTCCTTGTATTTAAATTTAGAGATTTTTATTTCTGTCTATATCCAAATATGCCTTAAGATCCAAAAGAATTTAAGAAAATGTATGTTAGATCACCACTCCTCAATTACATAATAACGTTATACATATTCATCTAAACTCATTTACACCAATGCATTTTCAGCCCACAAATGTAACAATATAAGTTTGCTAAAATCTCGAATTCATTTACAAAATTCATTTTTCTCATGTCATAGCCCACACTATTGGTATTTTAGTATAAAAAAATATTGTAATTGTAGCGAAAATACTCAAACTTTAGAAAGAGAGAGAGAAAAGTCATCTCTAGAGGTAAGCTATAGGGGAAAACCACATTTTCTTTTTTCGAAATTCCCCTTTCCAAATTGTCACTATATTTGCAAGTCACGGATCTATATTGTTAATTCCCTCTCTAAAGTTCCACCATATTTAGCATCATCATCAAAGTCTTATCAGGTTATCTCACTCGGTGAAATTACTTATTGAGTTGTTCTAAACAATCAAGTTGTTGCATTTTGAGTGCTCGTGGTTGTACCTTGAGAAGATCGAGCATTTAAGTATGGTTTAACTCTCCTCCCTCTCTTGCTAGCTATTCATGCTTGTTTAACTGACTTAACTACAATATGAACATTGTTATTTCCAAGAAATCAGAGTGCTCAATGCAAGTCAGAACTTTGTACTTCTTTTTCATTATTTATAGTAAATCGAATGAAAATGATCATGACATTAAATTGTATGTAATTCGAGAAAACTCAATCTGAAGGAAACATTATTCTTGTGCCAGTGAAAACCTGCAAAACTCCACCAGATCCCCCTGCCACGAGTGTGCATTCATCGTCTCCTGCCTGTCTCCAACATACGCTGCTCACGAACTTTTGATCGGAATCGGCTTGGGTCGCAGGCTCAAACCCTCGCACCCATATGGGCTCACCCCACCGTTGGTCATACACAAAAACCTCATTATTTTCGGATCCACATCCAAAGAGCCCACCGTTTCGCCACACGGACAGCCCAACAAAGCTCCTATTATTAACATGCCCTTGATATGTGCGAATGGTGCCAGTGTCCCCTATGTCCCAAAGTTTCATGCACCCATCAATGGCTGCAGACACCAAGCAATTCTCCCTCACAAATCGAACATAAGTCACTGTCTTCCGATGTCCGCAGAACGTATACACTGGAGCCAACATATTACGAACGTCGTAGATGTAGGCTCGCCTGTCGGCGGAACCCAGGGCGACCATGGGCCCGCCAAATGGGTCGAACTCGACGCAGCAAACGGGGCTCCTCACCGGGCCAGGGCCGGGGCACACAATGGCCACACTTGTGGGGCCGCTACAGCACCGTGGGTCCCACAAGTGAGCCGTCCCGTCGTCGGACCCTGATGCACCGAGGGGAGCCGGCTGGTGCGAGTAGTCCACGCTCCACACGCGGCGGCCGCCGTGCTCATCGCGCTCGAACACGGCCATTCGCCGCTCGAGGTCGTACTCCGTTACGACCCCATCATAGTCGCCGGACCCGACCACCCGGCTGCCGGAGTCCGGCCGCCACCGGAGGCTGCTAAGCTTGGCCGGGGTGCATATGTAGTAGTCACATGCATTCTTGTGGTCTAAAGGGGTGGTAGTGTGCACCCCTGAAGCACTTTCATGTGGCAGTAAGGACCTTACGCTATAGATCCTTATCTTCCTAGCAATTCCACCTGTGGCCAAGAGCTGGTCGGATGGGTCGAACTCAATTACGCCAAGGGTGTCGGATATGGCCCCTCCAACACTAGAAGAGATGACAGTGGAGAGATGGAAATCCCACTCACAACGTGCCTTTTCTTCTTCTTTTGTTTCTTCCTCTTCTTCATTTTCTTCTTCTTCTTTTGCTTGGGTTGGACGGATCATTTCCCATTCATAGGGAGATGGTTGGAGTCATTAGAGGTTTGGGACCAATGAGAGAGATGATCGGATAGAGAAGGTGGTGGTGATGTAGATAAAAGGATCGGGGAGAAATTTGTTGTTTGGATTTTTCTCATGTTTCCTTGTTAGTTTGTGGTTGTAGGAGTGACCCTGGTTGTTGAGTGTTATTGAAAGTTAATGCCACTGCTGTCCTCTTCGCGGTAATTGATACAGGGTGTCCTAGACAGGCCCTACCCTTTTTTGGAGTATTTTCATACTCGTGTTGCCCATCTACAGCTACGTATGTGATTATTTACATAAGCAGTTAAGCCCCTCTTGCCCATTTACAATCATGTTGTTTTAAGCATAGATCTCTGCGCAGGGAAATTCATCTTTCTCTTGCTTACTGCCAATTAGTACAAGGGCTTGGAAGGGCTTGGAAGGAAGAGAGAGAAAGGAGGAAAAAAAGTCCAGCGAAGAGGTTATTTAGATGTTTTGCAATGGGCACTTGGGGCATTTCCCGTTAGATCTGAGCAGTGATAGTAACATGTGGATTGAGGGGTCTACACAATATTATCTTCTTTGGGCATGCCATGTGTGAGTATAATAAAGTGGAATATTTAAGTGGATGAGGAAGAAAGAAATGGTGGTGTCTTCTCTGCCTTACTTTCAAGTGCAGGAACTGTTTGTGGTGCTCCCTTTTCAGTTACGTGGTTGAAGCCAGGCCTCTTTCTCTTGTTAGATCGCCAACCTCTCTCATTGAAATATCTCGCATCACCCACCAAACCGGAGAATTTAGCCGGATCCAGTTCATGGTGCAACTTGGCTCGTGCAAAATTACAACTTTATTCGGGTTGGGGGAAGCCCAACTTAATTTTGAACTGAGTTTTTGAAATCTGGCTGAAAATTGGGATGGTTTGGATTTGGGTTTTGAGTTTCTAATATAGATCTAATTATCCAACTTATTTATAAGCATCGGCATACATATGTATTACTTCATATTATATAAAGAATAAACTAATTTTATGCTTTTTTTTTCTCGAAAGGTAAGTACTGACGCACTTATCCACATATACTCTCCCAAGTCCCTCACCAACGGTGCTGCAAAAACAAATTGATCCCTATTGTTATGTAGAAAGGAGTTACCTTAACAATTGAACTATCAAAGGAAATTAGGATATCTCTTTGTGCCCTAAAACTTAAGGTACGAGTCAACCTGACTCAAGTCAAATTGCATCCGAGTAGAAGTTTACAATTTGAATTGTATGCACAATTCTATACAATTCGAGTTGGGTCAAGTCAACGCCCAAAAGTGAATATGGTGAGATTGTCCTGTTTGGGTCATGCTTGGATTTGAGTAGGGGTGCGATTTGGGTTGGGCCAGTCTGAACCATTTGTTAGTCCAAGTACATACAAAAGTATTTCAGTATTTAGGAAACGGATTTACATATCAAAAAGATCATAACAACAGTTGTGAAATAATCTTGTAAAGTAATGCACTTACTGTTTGAAGGAAGAAAAACAGAGAGACTTTTTGTTGTAGTTAAGTGATCCGAACATCCTTAAAAGAAAGTTGATCAAGGCTAGTGTTTAACACTATCAATTTTAAGACAAATTTCACCCCCGCAACGGTGCTAACGAACTTTAATGGCGTTTGTCTCCCAAGATACAATGATCGATCCATACAGTAGCAGCACTACAAACTGTGTAACTGTCGAACTAATTAGTGCAGCAGAACTCTCTCTTCATGACTTTGAATGATGACCTAAAGCAAGTGCAGCAGCAACGAAAATGGAATGATCAAAACAGCATGAATGAGATGCATATTTATAGCCTGCAATCAGGTCTCTTCATAGGGGCTGCATCTGTTCAAAACAATGATTGTTCACTGAACATATGCTTCTTCTTTGGACACACCCATTCAAAAGCGAATAGACACACATACCTCTTGGAAACATCCCATTTTGAAAAGAAACTTTATTAAATAAAATTTCTCCAAAAATAAAAAATGGATAGTGGGCCAAGCCAGGCCCAACTCACGCGTGAAGCCCAGGCCCGAGCCCGACCCGGTTCGGTGCGGGGCGTGTGTGGTAGTGACCCCACCTTGGTCTAGGTCTTCCCTCTTCCACAAAAGTCGAATACCCCTTGGGGCTCATCCTATATTACCAAGGTAAACATATTTATACCCAAAGAATGTTTTGCTCTCAAGCAATATGGGAAGCAAGTCCACCACTTCCTTTTGTTTTCATGTTTAACATGTTCAAGTAGTGGTGCTTAAGAGGCAATTTCTCATTCACTCCTTAATGGATTAGAGCAATCCAATACATATCCTTAAACTACTCATAAAGTAGATTACATTCCCATGTATTCCCACCTAAAAGGATAAGTAGGTCCCACTTTTATTTTGGCTCAAAGTTGACCAAAATAATGGTGCTCTAGGCCATTTTTCCAACACCATTTGGGTCAACACCCAAAAGTGGACTTGGCAAGATTGCACTATTTGGGTCAGGTTTGGATTTAACTAAGGGTATAATTTTGGTTAGGCCAACGCTAACTAGTATGACTGAGCCCGACGAAGAACGAAATTTGGGATCACACTAGCTTTGGGGTCGGGTGTGAATTTTGAAACCAACTGTAATTTGGGTTACGTTTGGGCGCATTCGATGGTATGGGCTTATATTCTTTGGAAAGTCATAGGCTTTGGACATATGAGTCATGAGGACTTGTTCATTGGAATCGGAAAGTCCTATTGCCTTTAATGGGGCCACCAGCATTACTTTGATGGGCTTTGGACCTTAGCTTCTTTAATGGGAACTTACCTACCTACTGAGAGATGCATCCTTTTGTGGCTTTGGGAGATGAGATGCCCTTTTTCTTTTTTTTTTTCTTTTTTTTTATAACATAGGGTTCTCAGCCATTTGGGCTAGAATAATCTCTATGGGCTCAAGAGAGAAAGTCAAATAAAATTCCTCTGTGGCCCCAATATAATAGTGCACTTTTAAACCCACGACCTCTGGATGCAAACCGTAGACCTAGGCCAATTGAGCTACCCCTCGGGGTTGAGATGCCCTTTCCACTTGGGCATCTTGCGTTTCTCAGCCCGGCCTTTTCAATATTCAACTGATCAGACCTGTTGTGCTCACATTACAAGAAGTCAAAGACCCCTCTTTATGGGAAGTGTCCAGATTTCACTCACTACCACGTGGCATATATTGAATCATGTGGTAGCCAGGATTAACAATTTCTTTTGGGTCTTAAATTTAGTTGGCTTGAGGTGATATGTCATAAAGAGGACTTTATTTGAAGTTCTTATTAGGGTTTAATTAGTGAGATTCCACACATCTAGCTACGTGGATTGCCACTTTTGGCATAATGAATTCTCGATTTCCCACCTTCCAAAGTGCCAAAGTTTCCATTTGTGAGTCCTGTGAAAGTACTTGGAGAATCCAGAATCTCAAGACGAGAATTCTAAAATATCATGCAAACAAAATAGGACTTAAGAATAATATATAGGGTATGTGTCACAAAATATATAGGGTATTTGTCATGCCCTGAGATTCGGGTGTATCCTAACCCCGTCCCTTACAAGAATCGAGATCAATTAAAAATCTTCCATCCGATTACCTTTGTGACCTCAATTCCAGGTGAATTGAAGTCCATGGTGAAGTTATGAATGATGATCAATACTAGAATTTTTTGATTGGCAATTCGGTGGCCTTCAGGACAAAACTCAAGTCCTAATTGAGTTATAATATTCTATTCTCTAGTTTTTGGACTGTAGTGTGGATCAACACGAAGATTGGTAAAAGAAAATTGAGGATATTCAAAGCAGTTTGAAGCCATACAGTCAAGCAAGCAAGTCAGAGGCAGAAACTCAAGTCGCTCGAGAGAGACCCACTTTGGGTCAAGCGAGTTCTGATGTTTTCTCAGAGGTTCAGGACAAAAGTTAAGTTCGGTCAAGCGAGCATTCTCTCGGTCGAGCGAGCTTTGTAAAAACTACTAGCCATTTTGGAAACATCTTCCTATTTTATTTCCACGATATGTTTGAGTCCTAATTCTCTTTGAATACACTAAGCATGACTCAATGGCCTATTTAAACAACTCTTGCTACCCCAGAAGTCCAGAACCTCATCTCTCTCCCATCCAAAGATTAGAGATACTTTGTGAGATTCATTGAGAGTTCATGTGCCGCGGCTCTGCAAGAGTTATGCACTGATCATTCTCTTCTTCTCTTGTGTTTTTGTTAAAGCACCTTGAAAGGCATCAAAGTGAGTTACGATTCAAGCAGGGAGAACGGCAAACGACAAGTTGTCGGTAAGAAGAGCGATAGTCCATCAGGTTATGTTTGGCTGGGGATTGGTCTATGAGTATATCTTGCAATCGTTCATATTCCTAGTGCTTGATTTCCCTTGGACCGAGTATAGGTCTCATGGATTTTTTTCATTTGGTTTTTTCACGTAAAGAATCTCGTGTCTTCTATGTGGTTGATTATTTGATTAGATTTGTTTATTTGATTTGAATTGCATAATAGAAATCTAACTGTCCATGAATTTATTGTTAAGATTAAACTAGCAAAACTCCAAAAATTGTCTATTGCATTTAAAACTCTAAAATTGGAAGATAATGAAACGTTTGATGATTTTTATGATAAATTATCTGATATTGTGAATTCCAGTTTTTATTTGGGTGAGATTTTTCCTGAACACAAAGTAGTTTAAAAGATTTGAGATCTCTACCTGAGAGGTTTGACCCAAAAGTAGTAGCAATTGAGGAAACCAGCAATCTAGACTCTCTTAAGGTTGATTAATTGGCTGGAAATTTGCAAACATTTGATGCTAGTCTCAGATCAACCAAAAGATCCAAAGGGATGGCTCTAGTGTCTTCCAAGTCTCCTATGAAGCATGATGATGATTCTAATTTAGATACTGAGGACCCAGATCGATCTTGATGCTTTCTTTGTGAAAAAGTTTAAAAAGTTTTTGAAAGACAATGAAAAAAGGTCAAGAAGATTGTTTAAGAAATACAAGTGATAGCATAAACCTACTTCCTCCTCCAAATCTGATTTTGGTCCCAAACCTGAAAAGAATGTTTCAAAAATTCCTCCAAAAGACACACAGTGTTATGAATGTAAAGGGTTTGGTCACTATGCCTCTCAATGTGTCAACAGAACAATGAGGAACCAAGGTAAGGTTCTAAACGTCACATGGGATGACGATTCAGGTCAACACAGTAATGAGACTGAAACCTGAATCCTCCTCTCCTGGTCATGGTAAATTTATGGGCTTTTATGGCAAAGTTTGGTACATTTTTTGTGCAGGATATCTCGAATAAAGATTCTAAATCTAATGATGATAATGCAGAAAATTTTAAATCTTTTTCAAACAACGAATAAGATTTAGTTGTAGCATGCGAAAGTCTGCTTAAAGATTCTAGAAGGATGACACAATGGAATGATATTTTGAAGGAAAAATAGAAAACTGTTGAAAAGGAAAATTCTACTCTACAAAAGGAATTGGAAACAGCCCAAGGTAAGGTATCTCAACTTGAAACACAACGTACAATTTTATCTAACAAATTGATTGATGCAAGTAATAAATTGGATGTGCTACATGAGCAATCTATCAAAGTTGAAAAGGAGCTTCAAGCCTTAAAGAAAGAGCTAGATTATTGCAAAGCATAAAAAGTAGACATGAGCGGGAAGTTAAAGACGACCACCGCAGAATTAGCCTCTACCAAAGCTAATTTAAATCGCATGAACTTTGGATTAAAGAAGCCGGATGAGATTCTGGGTACTCAGATTGTGTATGGTAACAAACATTGACTCTACTTGTCATTTTTTTTGGAATCATTGGGCATATTAGGCCACGTTGCAATAAACTGCGTAATAAGCTTAGAAGTCAGCGAAGGTAGAAGGACTTATCTCCTCAATAGGTCAAAGCAAAATCCATCCGAGTTTGCAAGTTTTACCTTCACTGCAATGTGGTTCTAGCTGCACTTAGAGCATAGAGTTCACACGTATGGTATTTAGATAGCGGGTGTTTTAGACACATGTTAGGTAAAGAATCTCTATTTAGATCCCTTGAAAAGCACAATGGTGGAAGTGTCCAGTTTGGTGATGGGAATAAGTCGAAAGTAATAGGTGAAGGATCTGTCAACAAACCAGGTGTGTCTACTTCCCAAAATGTCTCCCTTGTTGATGGTCTCAAGGCTAATTTGCTTAGTATTAGTTAACTCTGTGATTCTGAACAAGAGGTACATCAATTGGGCTAGAAATCACCTAACCAACAAACCCCCAATTCTACCGTAGAACCCTCACAATTAGACAACCAAAAAAGAGATGGAATTCGCTCATGCATGATTGAAATAAGATGCAGGAGGCATGCTCCAACATATATTAGAAAAGATGGAACAAAGCTCTTACCACTACAATGGCTAACGATGAAGAACTTGATTGATGGAGGGGCTGCCGGACATGGATTGGGACAAAAATGGGTTCTCTCGAACACGAAGAAGGAGAGGAAGAAGATGAAGAAGTCCAATCTTAGAGTGGTAGCGGGGTGGAGTTGATTTGGAGAGGAGAGAATGAGTGAAAAGAGGAAGAAGATAAAGATTATTGTAGGGTGCAACATTGGTGGAGTGGAAATGAGGGAAAAATAAGAGGTAAGTGGAGAGAATTGGCCTTATTAGGTGTGCACAAAAAAGCAGCTAAACCGATTCGGACCGATCTGAACCGGACGGTTTGGATTGGTTTTGTAGTAGATCGGTTCGGTCACGGTTTGGACTTCCTTGAAACCGTTCGGTTCAGTTTTTGGTTTGAAAGTGCGCTCAAACCACTCAAACCGAACCGAACCGAACCGAACCAATTATATAAATATATATTTTTTATAAAATACATAAAGGTATATGAAAAATTACTTGAAGAAGACTTGAACCCTCACTCCATTACTTGAAGTCCAATGCCTCTCACCAATTGAACTGACTTTTTTTGTGAAAAGATAAATAAATAAAAGGAAAAAACTGTAATCGTAACCAAACCGAACCAGTTCCTTTCGGTTTGGTTTGAGCACATGGGCGGTTCGGTTCGGTCCAGTTTGGGAAACTAGAAAACCGATGGGTTTGGTTTGGTTCATGGCTTTCCCTCCAAACCAATCCAAACCGCCCATGTGCACCCCTAGGCCATATCTACTAAAAGATGTGGGGCCTAGCTCTTAAAGGATCTTTGGCGGGTCAGTATCTTGAAATCGGGACTTTTGATGAGTTTAGTGCAAGAGAAAGAACTTCGTGAAATAAAGTCCTCTTTCTAACAAGCCCAAATATGACATAGTTCGAGAACTTTGAAATTTGACCCAATTTTTCACAATTGACCACAATACCTTGGCTGAAAAACAGCAAAACGAAGGGTTTCTAGGTGTCAAATGGCTTTGGATAAAATATAAAGTTGCAAGGAACGATTTTATTTACCAAATGGAGTCAAGATGGGAATTTTTAAAAATTACAAATTACCCACCCAACTTTTACGAATTCTACACTTAAGCCCATAAAGTCACCTGACTTGGCCAAAACGCTCTTAACACTTTCCAAAAGCTATTCAAACCACATTATAACGCTCAAACTAAGTTGGTCCACATCTAAACCACTTACAAAACTAATAAATATAAATAATTATTATAAATTACTATTTATTGGCACTAATGCGTGCAATTAGAGGGTTAGGGTTTTTCACCTATCATATAAAAGAAAATAATTTAGAACGTTAAAAGTTTAGAAAATTTTATTTGAAAACAGCTAAGATTATGGACAAAATTTTAATATAAAATTTACCTAAAGGAGCATGAGGAAAGTCTCCCTCTTGATTATGTACGGCATCAGCAAGGATCCGTGAGCATAGTGTAAAATATTAGTCGATATCAGTTCATATCGGCAGATATGAACAGGTATCGGCCCTAACCGGTCCGATATTTTGGCGAGATACTGGAAACGGTATCATGCACCAAAATATCTCCACAATATCAGACCATCTCGGCCTATATAATTTTGAAAATATCAGTTTAGTCAAAATATCGACCGAGTGGAATAAGCCCTAAATTCTTTTTTCTTTTCCCTCATTCCCTCATCTTCTTCCTTTCCCCTCATCTCCTTAGAGTAGCCCATCCTCCTTAGCTCATTCTCTTTTATATTTCCACCACTCTTCCTTCAAGAAATCATTTTATTTGGTACGAGAAAATCAACTTAACTCCTTTATGTTTACTATTATATCTTTTTTTAGATAAAGCATATAAATGAATAAAAAGATCATTGGCATGTCATTTTGGGGTTTGGGTTGTGTTCTTCGCTTAGATCTTTACAGTTTCATACTAAATCTACTCATATATATGATTTAAATCTTCTAGTTAAAAAATATAATTGTTGGAGTATTTATGATACCAAATACTAATTGCTTATTAATAGTGTGTAGATAATAGATCTACTCACACACATGATTTTGGCTTTTTTTTTTTAATTCTTTTATTCTCGAATTTTTTACCATTTGAATTATAATATATAATTTTTTGGGAATTTCACCATAAATATGTTCTTTTAATGATTCATGATCATTGTATGGCGTGCAAATGATTAATCTACATACTTTTATGTTAGATCTATATATTTTGGGTTTTAAAAATATATTTTTTTAAATCCTCTACATTTTCTAAAAATAATTATTGTTAGAATATTTATGATACTCTAAATACTAATGGCTTATTAATAGTGTGTAGATGATAGATCTACTTATACACATGATTTTGGGTTTTTTTTTTAATTCTTTTATTTTCATATTTTTTAATATTTAAATTATAATATATCATTTTTTTGGAATTTCACCATAATAAGACAGCGAGTTAGCGACCCAAACAGGACTCATGAGTTAAGTTGACCGGTATTTTTATTTATTGTAGTTACTAATGAAAAAAATATTGTTTGCCAGCATTTTCTAATATGGAGTTTTTGGGTATTTCTGCGAATTTTTTTGGATAAAAAAAACTTTTCACACCGCAACAATCGCAAGGGACCGATAACTGTCACTAATACCGAGATATTGGTTTTTTGTCCCGGCTGATACTACGACCGATACAGCGATTTTGAAGCATGTCCATGAGTCATTGACCATACCTTCCCAACCAGCATATACAAATGTAAACGGCATATCGAAATCACATGCGGCCATAACATTCTAAGTGCATTCTCCCTTCTTATTAGATTGATATGGGAGTTGTTTCTCTTGAGAGATTATAACACTAACATGAGTGCCATCAATTGCGCCCACACAATCCCTCGAACATAAAAATAAAATAATAAATTAACGAAGATCCATTAAAGAATATTAGTAGTAAGTTCAGAAAAAGAGAGGAAAGAATAGTATTTTATACCTTGAACCATGGCCATTATTTCTAATTTTGGAGAATATATTTGGTTTTTCATTAAATGGCGGAGGTTTTATTAACTCCATGCGGAATCTGGCCATTGCCATTAAAAATCTTATTGAAGTGCCAACATATTATTTTCCTCGACTGTCGAAACAGCTCATGTAACGCCCTAATTCGGAATGCCGAGTTTACCGCCAAGGTACCCAAAATTGGTGCATTACTTCCCAGAAAATCCAAGAACTTCCAAGATCATAGTACGCAGTGATGTCTAGTTTAGAACTTTTGAAACATTATAATAATCAACGGTTAAGTGCGGAAGCATAAAGATTACTGTAAACAAAATCATATAATAGCGGAAGCAAAAAAAGGTATCGTAGATCATAAAGCAAATGTAGCAGGGCTGAAGTCCAGCCTAAATCTCAAAGTGTGGATATATATATAGTACATATCAGATTAACTCCCTACTCACAATAAGAGACTTTCGAACCCAAAAGAAATGTGTGCTCATACCCCTAGTGCTGGCACTCCAGTCTCCAGTTCAACCTCCTAATCAGTCGGTCCCTATCTGTACTCATCCACTAGAGGCACCTCAACAATCGCGTCGCCCTCGGGGTCGGAAATAATACCTAAGCACCAAATGATGGGTCGGATCGAAAGATCTGGCAAGGCACATTATACAAGAACATAGAAGTATGCATTAAAGAGAATAGAGACGATCATATTATCATAAGAATGGTAACGGTACAAATGCTAGGCAATTAAGCAAGATATAACAAATAGAATCAATATGAAATGTAAAGCATCTAGTCTAACCATATATTAATGTGGCACATTCACATGAGCTGGATACAGCAAGATATTATGCCGCGACCCTCCCATACTGTAAACCGGTCATGGCGGGAAAAATAAAGTAACAATGCAAGGGATGGCGAGCTCCGCCAATAATAACAACAATATCAACATTCTCACACTTAATAGACCGGAACCGGAATCACACCGTCCTTCTAGCCATAACTCATCATGATAGCTCTAATCCATAACCAATATAACTTTCACTAGTGATGATCAGTCTAAAGGCTAAGTTTATAACAACTGAGTGAATGTTAATGCCGACTCAAGGAAGCAAGCTAGGGTCTGTGTCTGTCTTGGCTTGCCTTGCGCTAGTAAGGTCCTATCAAGTCCATAAAAGGTCCAAGATGTAGGTCCAATCCATAATTACAATCCACGTTCAAGTCCATTATCAAATCCATTGCCAAGGCCCACCAATGCCATGGTCTTAGTCCAGAACAGTCCAACTGTAACATCCATGTTCAGTCCAATAGTATTCAGTCCATTCTTATTCATAAATGGGCCATAAGTCCATAGCAACCACCCTCTTTATTCTAAGGTATCATAACCATCCATTCTTAGGCCATATGATGGCTTACCTAGCCACAGACACGGATTAGTGATTACCAATCCATAACACTAGGTCACCACTAAGTAATCCTAGGTTCATGTCATCCATTTTCCATATAATAAACAGGTATAATCAATAGAAAAGATATAAGATGATAGCAATGAATTAAGTCTAGTAAATCTCCAAATCCAGCCCAATCAATGAAAAACAGTAAAGGTCCAACCTAAGTAATGACCTGTTTTCAAGTCCAGGTCCACGTTAGTCAATTCCATTCCTAAAAGGTGTTTCAAATGCCAATAATATTGTATTTTGGTGCTCCAAAAGTTACGTGCATCTTCAACAACGTTTAAGGATCGAATCGAGTTCCATTTAATACACTAGACACTATTTTGGTGGTCCCCATGAGTCAATGTTGAGCCAAGCCATTGAATCATGTTTAGTACATTGATAAAAGTCTATATGGATGTCAATGGGCCCCACAAACAAAACACTCTAAAACAATGCTAGAATTCCAGACTTACTGTTTGTAGTATTGATGGACCCGTCCTTTTCTTTCTTGCCTTCCTCCGTCCCGGGTCTGCCGGGGTGCGGCGGGGCGAAAAGAAAAAAAAGAGCAAGCATCAATATTTTTTTGTACGGGTATGCCAGATTTTCTATTTTACTTGAAATTTGAAATGGTGATCCGGAGATTCACCTTCACAAGTAGAAAGGAAATCAAACTTTTTTTCTAACTTTCCATTGCACATATATTTAAAGAAAGAGACAAAATTTTAAATGTCGTGAAAGACAATTTTGTTTAGTTTGCCGTGAAAGGCGGTTTTGTGTCATAGAAGACGATTTTGCCATGGAAGGCGATTTACAAATCTTATCAATGATGAAAGACAAGAATTGTGATTTTTGTCTCTTTTAAAAATACAAAATACAATAGAAAGGGAAGAAAGAGGGATCTTACTTCTCAAACGATTGTGGGGACTCGTTCAGATCGATGGTCGCGAGTCATGTATGGACTCCGCCATCGTCCTTCAGATGAGAACACTTGATGCTTTAGTTCACTTGGCTTGGCTTGGACCTCGGATTTTTAGAGGACAAAGACCAAGGGAAGGTCCTATATCTAATAAAAAACCAAGTAGATAGGCTGAAATACCATATCTAGGCCATGTTGGATAGAAGAAGAGGGGAGATCTTGGGGGGGCGGCCCCCTAAGGGACTTCGATCACCTTGTAGAATTTGCAGCAAAGTTTCTTCAGAGTAAGAGAGCTTCTTTTTGCAAAAAATTCTTCAGGATAGTCTTCAGACAATTTTTCAGGACCGCTTTAGACAATTTTTCAGGACCGCTTCCCTTTGGAATGACCGCCTATTTATAGGCTTTTGATGGCCATTAGGAGGGTTTTATGGGCATTAATGGTATTAATGCTCCATGATGGGAGGAGTTACAAGATTTAATTTCAGAATTTTTGTAACTCCTTTTCCTTGGATTTTGATTGGCCAATGGAGAACAATGGGCATTTAATCTCCATGATGATGAGAGTTTCATGATTAATTACTATGATTAATCTCCATAATAATAGGAGTTACATGGTTAATTGTTATGATTAATCTCCATAATAATAGGAATTCTTCTTGCGATAATCATCGATGGATCCACACGTTGTTTGATGTCGGATGACGATGCAAATTCAGACATTGGTTTACACCAATGGGCCGGCAACATCTGTTTAGTCGATTTCTCGATCGGTTGGGCAGAAAGTGTACTTTCTTGGTCGGCCGATTGGCGGTTTCGAAGTGCCCGAAGATGATCAAATGATTTCGATGGCGGATCCGTGATGTTGACGAAGATCGACGGATATCATGCCTCAAAAATCAGATTTTAAGAAAATCACAGGGGCCAATCATCGCGAAACGCAAAAAGATTCGGGAAAACGGACGTTTCGGCGGAAATCCGGTGACCCGGACTTCCAGGGTCGCCGGCGACCATGGGGCTTTGGCCCCTTTTTCGGTCGCCGTCCGGTCGCCGTTTCTTCACCGTCTTTCAGGCTTTTTTGCTTCTGTTTTCTCCTGTATTTTTCTTTGACATTTCTCCTCATTTACTGGCTTAATTTCTCTAAAGAAAACCTATCGAAAGGATGTGCAAATCAGAGCACAAGTTTCCTATTTTTGGAAAAGCCGAAGACTCCGTAGCCGATTTGCCGCCAAGAATTGAAACTAGGTCAAACGATGTCGGAATGACCTGAAATTTGAGGTGAAGCTTCTTGAGCATTAGATATGACCAACCATGGGCTTTTATTTGAGTTTTGAAGCCGTTTGGGGTCCCGTCAATGCTCGACTTAATTTCACCATGCGGAAGATGTCGAGCTTTGATGTGTGGCCATCCGATGTCCGATTGACATGAAATTTGACAGGGAGCCTATTAGAGTCATTTTGAGATGATCTATTAGCTCCGATTTAGACGCCATGGTCCAGGGGAGCTTCACCGCCGGTAGGCTTGATTTTGCTTCGAAGCATCAAAATTGGGTCAAACGTTGTCGGAATGACCTGAAATTTGACGTGCAGCCCTTTGGAAGCATGCAGAAGCTACTCATGTGCTTTTTTTTATGAGTGGCGGAATCAGAGGTTCTCGCCGCTGAAAGGCTTGATTTTACCTTTCGAGAGTTGATGGAGGGTCAAATGGTGTCGATTTGACTTGAAATTCGACGTGGAACCTTTTGAATGTATTTTGAGACCATCCATAGGCTCTGATTAAAGATTTGATGTATTTGACACTGTCGCCGCCGGGAGCTCCCGCTTAGCTGTTGGAGATTGAAGTTAGGCCAAATGGTGTCGAAATGGCCCGAAACTTCATGTGTACCTCTTTTTTAGCTATTTTGAAAGATCTTGCAGTTTTTGTTTGATTTTGACAAGATCTAATGCTTGAAGCAGCTTTGCTTGTTTGTAGTAGGATGCGGCTCCATGTAGCTTTTGATGTTAATGAGTCAAAGTGACATTTTTTGTGTCAATAAGTATGGCAGGTCAACCCACTACACAAGGATCAAGGGTTGGGACCTGACTTGAGTCCTGAGATTTCTAGTGTATCCGGTCAATTGGGTGGCCAGCCGGTCGACCTGGTACACTAGCCAAATAGTACCCAGGCTAACTCTCAATTCCTGATATTCTCAGTGTATCCGATCGACCGGAAACAGGGTTGGGTCGACCGAGTACCTTAGTGTAGTACGGGTCCACAGTGTATCCGGTCGACATGGCACAGGGTTGGGTCGACCGCGTACATTGTCTCAGTAAATTTCCCAGAAGGCTAACTGGAACATGGAAATCTGGAATTTTAGTGTTTCAGGTCGACCAGACTGCAGGCCGGTTGACCAAGTACACATAACCTATAGCTTTCTAGATTTCTGGAATTTCATCCATTCAATCCAATTTTCATCAAAATCACATCCAATCTTGTCCATCCATGATGGAAGCATACATAAACATCAAAGATACTTCAATAATCATCAAGCCATCCACAATTGGGCCATTGATCTTTCAAATAAGAAACCTCATTTATCAATGACCAAAATCCATTAAAACAAGCTCATAAAGGTAGATTTATGCAGTCAGACATTCAATTGAATTGAAATTGCATAATCAAAAGAAAGAAAACATGTACTCTACGCTAAATAGGTATATTGTACTTGCTTTCAATCCAATTGCAATGAAAATGACTAGTAGAAGAGAAAATCAAACTCCAAGATAGAAAATAAGCTTCTAAGGTCTTCCAATCACTCAATCAACCCAAACATCCAAATCTAAGTAGATCTATAGCACCTAATCCCAGATCCACAAGAGAATTGCAATAAGGAACTGAATCTAGAGAGAGAAAGAGAGATTTCTAGGAAAATTGAACTAGAAGAGAGAAGTACCTTGATTTGTAGAGAGATGAGAGATCTATAAGAAGAGAGAGATCCTTAGGAGATATAAGACCAGTAGCTTGTAGTAGTTCTCCTTCTTCTTGTTAGGAGCTTAGATCTAGGGTTTTTAGAGAGAAAAATGGAGGGAATTCTTGGAGGGAAAATGAGAGAGAAGAAAGAAAAGAGAGGGAAATGAGAGAGAGCACGAATCTCCTTTAGGATGGGAGGGGTTAGTTTTATAGTTTGTGTTGGAAAGGAAGTTACTAAAATGTTCTTTCCTAGTTAGTTGTAAATGGATATAAGTACATGGGCTTTTATTTCTTTTTAGGAAAAATGGGAATATTCTCATGCGGAACCCCTTCCTATTCATTCTAATTACTAGCTAGAGCCTCTAACTAACTAACAAACTCCTACAATAAAAAAAAAAAATCCTATAGAACTATAAAATACAAAAAGGAACTAAATCCTAGAAATTAGACTACAATACTAGTAAAATACTACACTGCCCTTACTAATCCCTACTAATTAACATAATCAGATATAAAATACTATAGTTAATATAATTCAAAGAAAAGTGAGGGTCCACGAGGGGTGGGGCCTCACAGCTCACTATGTCAAAAACGCTTAATAGCCGTGGCTTTTCGTTATTTGCCACGGAATTGGCCATGGGAAATGCCGTGGCAAGTAACTATATGGTTTTTCAAAAACCATAGCTCACACCCGTGGTAAATTTTCAAAATACCATGAATACACACCATGGTCTTTTTTAAATAAAAAAACCATGGCCAATGGCCGTGGTTTTTCTAAAGAGAAAAGTAAAAAAATCAAAACCTGTAAACCTGTAGCCATACAAAATAATTATCAAATTGTTTAAAAGATCTAAAATTGATATTCATATACATAAGTCAAATGTACAACTTAAGAGTATTTTAAAATTTGTACATATCCACTTCTTACAACCATCCACTTCATCTTTTAAAATAATGTCTCCAGAGATGCCCCTTTCCTCTGTTGTCCATACTCTCTTTCACGAGCTGCATGATCTCTATTGCAACTCCCACCTACTAGCTGATAAATGGAAGTGTTGCACACAAATATAGAAGATAAATTATACCAATTCATATGGCAAGTTTGTTGGAAAATGGATAGAGAACCCATGGTTTTTGTTAAAGTTTGAGCCAAAATAAAAGTGGGCTCCACTCATCCTTTTAGGTGGGACTACATGGGAATGTGGTCTACTCCATGATTAGATTAAGAACATGTATTGGGTTGCTCTAATGCATTGATGAGTGAATGAGAAATTGCCTCCTAACACCGCTACTTGAACATGGTAATATATGGAAACACAAGGAAGCAGTAAACTTGCATCTCACATTGCTTGAGAGCTAAAGATTCTTTATATATAAATATGTTTGCTTTAGTAGTAGAGGTTGAGCCCCGAGAGGCATCCCACTTTTGTGGAGAAAGGAGGACCTAGACCAAGGTGGGCTCACCACCACACACGCGGCCCGACCCTGGGCTTGGGCTTCACGAGCTAGTCGGGCTTTGCTCGGCCTATTACCCATTTATATTTTTGGAGAAATTTTATTTAATAAATATTTTTTTTCCAAATGGGGTGTGCCCGAAGTCCAGAAGGGTGTGCCCGTCCGCAACTGAAACAGTGTGTCCAAAGAAGTATGTTTGTTCACCTGAACAGACAGGTTGTTTAAACCCATCTCATCCATGCCTTTTTGTTCATTCATTCTCTGCAACTGCATTGCATTTGGGTCATCGGTCGGAGTCTCGAGAGAGTCTATCGCAGTTCTGGTTCGCCAGTTATATAGTTTGTAGTGCTGCTAGTGTATGAATTTGATCATTGTATCATGGAAGACAAACGCCATAGAAACTCGTAAGCACTACTGTGGGGGAGAAATTTATCTTAAGGACATAGCATTAAACACTAGCCTTGATCACCTCACTTCTGAAGATTTCCGGATTACACAGTCTCAACAACTGTTTTATGTTTTTCTGCCTTTATACTCTTAAGTGGATTTACATTTCAGGATTTATATTTTATTGGTAGTGTATTATTTTATTTCTGTAATTAGTCTTTACAATACTGAACTAAATCTGTATGTACTCAGGATAACAAAGTTGACTTCCAGATTTAAAATGAAAAAAAGGAATGAAAAAATTGGACAAACTATATTGATGGTTCTGGCAAGCAACTTGGTATCATTTAGCGAGAAAGACTTTAGGCCCTATAACAGTGACATCATCAGGAGTATCCACATTGCCAACTTTCCATCTCAAGTCCTACATCCAAAATCATCAAAATAACCCAATTGTTAGTTCATCTTTCTCTTCTTTCGACAACACTGAATAAATTACATAGAAATGAAGACTATATATTGGTATTTCTTATAAAACACACCAAGTCAAGTTCTACATAAGAGACTCATACATATGGCCAAGGTAGCAAGAACAATTACAGACGCAGATAAAGTGACTCCTGAGAAACTATGAGGTTATTTATGTAAAAACTAATAAATAATAAAAATGAGGTCTACGGGGTCAAAGATTTTTTAGTTGCAGACCAACTAATAATAAATAATAAAAACAAAGAAGGTTGAGGTGTTTGTGGTTGCATACCGGCTTGAACTGCCACCTTCTTTTTACTTTGTCTTTCGTTATTATAATCTTCCACTTTCAATCGTTTCATTTAAACACCAAAACACAATGTAAGTGGCAAGAAGAGGATAGCTGGCATAATGATGTAGGATTATAAAGTATTCATGGCGAATGATTCTAGATTCTAAATATACAACCTCCATAAGCATAAATGTTCCACATAACATCTGCTTAATTACTATTTGGTTCGTAATAGCCAATAACCCATTTAGTATGCAGTAACAAGGCTACAACTTGCATTTATAGTTAAGTAACATGTCAAATTATGGTTACTTAGGTGTAGAGTCAAATAATTTACTCTTTGATACCAGTAGTAGCCGAGCATTTATTATTACAACAAGTATTTTGTTTATAACTTTCTCGATGGCTTCAAAATTCTTCAAAATAAAAATGAACAAAATAAATCAAGGAAAAAATCGAATAGGGGAGAATACTTTGGGAATCAAGCAAACCTTCTGACTACCCAAAGTGTCACGACCCGGGCCTGAGATTAGGGTTACCACGGCCAAACCCCGAGTCGTGATGCCATACTTACTCCCGTAAACCTCGTATCACCGAAGTCAATACGAGATTCACAAGGGATCTTACAATACCTGTCAATGCACATTATGTTGCGGAAATATATACATACATTGACATTGAACTTCAATATGTACAAATTCTTTACACAAAGTAAAGTTTACTTACACATTTCATTTCCTATTCAAATCAACCATGCATATTCAAATACAATGCAGGTGATCACTATTTACAACAAAATGAATCTTTTCAAAATGTTTCCAAAATTTTCTCAACCGGTCGCCTCCGATTTACGTCCATTCGTTCAATCCTCCTGGGGGAACCGGATTGGTTTCCTCCGTTGGCGGCGTGGTCTCGGAACCACTGGGACGGCCAACTGAGCCTGTCATGACATCAATAACACTGTGAACACGACGGTTCAACAATGTATACACAATTCTATGATACTTGCATGTTAGCAATTTGATTTCAATCAAGATATATAACAATAATATTCAAATCAATTCAAGTTCAATTTGCTTCAATTCAATTTCATTCATATAGTTCTTCCCTGAAGGAAGCATTCCATTCATGTAGTTCTCCCCTGAAGAGAGCAGTCAATTCATGTATACACTTTACCAAGTGTCTTTTCGTTGTCCTATAGCATAGGTGGAAGGCGCACCATTCACAACCCAGCGTTTAAAGGACTCATTTCATTTCATTAGTGCTCACTTATTAAGTGGCTTTTCAAATGGTTACGCACTTTATTAGGTGGCTTATCAAATGTGTGGGATTTACCAGTGTCTTGATCAGAGATCACCGGCATCACCACGGAGCTCCGGAACGCTCCATCTACTGCAGCAGACTTAATCTTTCATACATTACAGTGTTTGTTCATTTCAGTTCTTTTCATTTCATTTCATTGCGTTTCAGTATATTCATTCAATACCTTATTCAAGGATAGCTCACAAGGAGCATAACAGTATTAGACAAGAGAGGACAAGCCAACTCAAGTCATAAACAAGTAAATTTCCTAAAACAACATTCGGGTGAAACGTTCATTATGCAATGTAAGTGTTATTGTGGATGACATCACGTTTTAGTGAAATTTACATTCACATAAGTTTAGCTAACACCCATGAAGGTTTAGGAAAGTATCAGAAATCAATTCTGATATTCCCTCAATTTCGGTCACCTCGGCGATTACCTAGCGGTTAGCCGCATTAGGGGTTTCGGCTGACCGAACCACATGCGGTCAGCTTCCAAAATTTCAATTTCTACAGGACAATTTGTCCAAATTCGGTCACCTACGCGGTCACCCACTCGGCTGGCCGAAATTCAAATTTCGGTTAGCCGAATTTATTTGGTTAGGTTACGGTTCGTTTTCCAGAAGCTCAACTGATGGAAAACCCTGACAAGATTGGCGGTCACCTTGCGGTCCACCCGCGGCTAGCCGAACTCACAATTTCGGCTAGCCGACCTATTTCGGTCAGCTCTCGGTTAGGTGTCGGTCAGCCTGGCGGCTGACCGAATTGCGCCCAGAAGTTCAGAAACTTCTGAACCGAATTCTCTGTAAATGAACTCCTTGAGTTCTAACAAATCACCTAACAATTGAAATCAATGAAATTGAGTATACTTGCCTTGTTTGGACACTTCTTAGTAAGAAGTCCCCTGTTTAACTTGAATCCAAGCTGAATTCCTCAAATCAAAGCTTCTTTGAACCTAAAATCCAAAATCAATCCACAACACATAATTCTTGTGAATTCTTTGAGCCATAACTCAATAAGGAAACCATGAAAGTGCTGAAGTCAGCTCAACACTTACTTGTAGCTTCTTGATGGAAAGCTTGAGCTCTTCTCAAGTTTAAACTCCAAGAAAGTAAGCAAGAAGATGGAGAATATGAAGAAGATGAAGCCCTCTTCACAATCACTTGGCAAGTCTCCAAACCACACACACACACTTGATGAAAACCAAGAGAAACGGAAGAAAAAGGAAGAAGAAAAGGAGAAAGAGGTGCTGGGATGAAGGAATGAACTCAAAGGAGTTCATCCTCATCTTATATTCTCCATTTTTACATTTTACCCCCTCCTATTTCCTCTAATTACAATTCAAGTCACATGAATGGTCATTTGACCCAATTCACGTCGAATGGAATCGTTACACTTATAAAAGTTAACGTACTCCTCGAGATATACGTGTGAGTATCAAGAGTTTCCGTATTCGACGAAATACGTGTAATTTCGTATTTACGAAAAAGTCCTTACATGGCATGGTTTAGCCTAAACCCATTCAAGTCCATTCAGAATCTTCACTATTCTTGTCATTAAGTGCAATTTGACCACTTGAGCCAAATTCTATATCACTTTAGCCATTAAGCAGTATTAATTCCATAATACATGTTGAATTAGCGTTAATCCCGATTAATTAGAGTTAATCTTAATTAACTCGGGGCAGGGTGTTACACAAAGGCACGAAATTCATCTGCCAGTTCCCTCTATGAAATTCAGGAATCCAGGTTCCCAACATACTCCTTCCACATCTCTGTGCAATGTCATAAAATGAATTCTGCCATTAAAAAACTCAAATATAGAAAAAGGGGGCAACAAAAAATCACCCAGATGCCAAACAAAGAAAGACACTTGCATAACACAGTTTCTATGAATTCGGTGCTTTAGAAAAAATATATATAATGAACATCAAAATGATTAAGGGAAAACAGATATAAAGAGATATATTTAAGATTAGTAGGCTTGATGTTTAGGATTAAAGTGTAGGAAAAAAAAACAAAAGAACTGTGAAGTATCATACATTATCTTAAGAACCATGTACTATAGAAAAACCACAGCATACCTAAATGGAGAGAAGTATACCTGAATCAGTCCATATACAATGGAATGAATACCACACACTGATTTCTATAAAATAAGCACAACGGAACATGAGATAACAAATTATGGAATGACTGTAACTAGGAAAAGAAGAGAAAATAATTTGTCAATCCAAGGAGGGGCTTAGTAGGTCAATGGTTTAGATCACAAGACAATTATATCCAAATGTGCAAACACATCGAATGAGGTTACTGTACACAGTTTCGTGTTAAGGATCACATCAAAGAAGAGAATAGTAACGGTGAGTACTCTCTATCAACTTATAAAACATCCATCATAATCATCATCTTTGGGTCCTCATGCTATGAGAGGCCTACTACGATGATCAAAGTGGAATTGTGAAGAACCCATCTGTATTTTGGAAATTCTCATGCACTCAACCAGAACCCATAAAAAACCTAAAACATCATTTCAAGAATTCTATTAACTGGTTCATGATCTAAAACAAAGTACAGAAGAAAAAAAAATTGAGTTTTAACCTTCTCGGAAATTCAACAAAACCCAATACCTATCGATGGACAGAGTAGCTTGCAAAGACCATCACTCTGATGGATATTCCTATGCATACATACGGTGCAACCATTTCAGGCGCACATCAGGCCTTTTAAATGCCATGAACGCCATCCTATAGTCCTCCAAATGAAATAGATCAGATGCATAAAGTATAAATCACTTACAATGTCCAACTGATACGAAGAATCAAGGGCTTGAATTCAATCCATTGTGGTATAAGTAGGAGTGATCCTCGTATTCTTTTGAGTACCCAATTGCTTAGTGGCAACGACCTCAATCAATCTATTCAGCTGGCCAGCCATGTTTGCATCAGGTCTTTTAGCATCTATGTGGGAAAAACACCGCAATAACAAGATTAAGAACCACGGTGATATGCCGACCCTCACCTCGATCTCGATAAAGCACTGCCCAGTAGTTCGGCGGCTCGGTGAGGAGCGTTTGGCTCGAAAAGCTCGCCTTGCAGCACGGCAGCTCGGCTAGGAGTGCCAGCTCAGCGGGCAACTCGGCATGAGTGCCAGCTCATCACTGCTCCAGCGCGGCCAGCGTGGGTTGTTGACACCAAAAATGTCACTTTGCCTCATCAACATCAAAAGCTATATGGAGCCGCATCCTACTACAAACAGGCAAAGCTGCTTCAAGCATCAGATCTTGGCAAAACCAAACAAAAACTATAAGATCTTTCAAAGTAGCCAAAAGAAGGGTACACATGAAGTTTCTAGCCATTACAACACTATTTGGCCTAACTTCAATCCTCCGATAGCTGAGCGGGAGCTCCCGACGGCGACAGTGTCAAATACATCAAATCTTCGATCAGAGTCTATGGATGGTCTCAAAATACCTCCAAAAGGCTCCATGTCGAATTTCAAGTCAAACCGACACCGTTTGACCCTCTATCAACTCTCGAACGGCGAAATCAAGCCTCTAGGCGGCGAGAACCTCTGATGCTACCACTCATCAAACAAAACACATGAGTAGCTTCTGCATGCTTCCAAAGGGCTGCACGTTAACTTTCAGGTCATTCCGACAACGTTTTACCCGGTTTTAATGCTCCGAAGCAAAATCAAGCCTACCGGCGGCGAAGCTCCCCGGGACCATGGCACCCAAATCAGAGCTAATGGATCATCTCAAAATGACTCCAATAGGCTCCCCGTCAAATTTCATGTCAATCGGACATCGGATGACTGTACATCAAAGCTCGAAATCTTCCGCACGGTGAAATCAAGTCAAGCATCGACGGGACCCCAAACGGATTCAAAACTCAAATAAAAGCCCATGGTTGGTCCTATCTAATGCCCAAGAAGCTTCACCTCAAATTTCAGGTCATTCTGACATCGCTTGACCCAGTTTCAACTCTTGGCGGAAAATCGGCTACATAGTCTTCGGCTTTTCCATAAAATAGGAAACTTTGTGCTTTGATTTGCACAGCCTTTCGATAGGTTTTCTTTAGAGGAATTAAGCCAATAGATGAGGAGAAATGTCAAAGAAAAATACTGGAGAAAACAGAAGCAAAAAAGCCCGAGAAACGACCAAGAAACGGCGACCGGAAGGCGACCGGAAAATGGACCAAAGTCCAAGGTCGCCAGCTCCATGGTCGCCGGCGACCCTAGGGTCGCCGGATTTTCTGCAAAAAGTGTTGTTTTTCCATTCTTTTTCGTGTTTCGCGATGTTTGGCCCCTGTGATTTTCTTAAAATCTGATTTTTGAGGCATGATATCCGTCGATCTTCGTCAACATCACGGATCCGCCATCGAAATCATTTGATTATCATCGGACACTCCGAAACTGCCAACCGGCCGACCAAGAAAGCACACTTTCTGCCCGACCGATCAAGAAATCGACTGGACAGATGTTGCCGGCCCATTAGTGGCAACCAATGTCTGAATTTTCATCATCATCCGACATCAAGCAACGTACGGATCCATCGATGATCATCGCAAGAAGAATTCCAAAAGACGCGGCGCGGCCCTCGACTTTTCAAGCGACTCGGCAGCCAATTAATGAAGTTAAATGACCCTTTTATGGCAATCTATTAGGGTCATTAACTCATTATTTTGAACGGCCCAATCAGAAGCAAGGGAATGGGAGTTACAAGTCCAATTAATCATGACAATTAACCATGTAACTCCTATCATTATGGAGATTAATCATAGTAATTAATCATGAAACTCCCATCATTATGGAAATTAAATGCCCATTATTCTCCATCGGCCAATCAAAATCCAAGAAAAAGGAGTTACAATATAAAGAATTAAATCTTGTAACTCCTCCCATCATGGAGCATTAATACCATTAATGCCCATAAGACCCTCCTAATGGCCACCAAAAGCCTATAAATAAGCGGTCATTCCAAGGAGAAAGGGTCCAGAAAAATTGTCTGAAGTGGTCCAGAAAAATTGTCTGAAGTGGTCCGAAAAATTGTCTGAAAAAATCATCTGAAGAGTTCTGAAGAAATTGTCCTAGAAATCTCTACACAAAAAGAAGTTCTCTTACCTTGAAGAAACTCTGCTGCAAGCACTACAAGGTGATCGAAGTCCCTTGGGGGGACGCCCCCCCCCCCAAGATCTCCTCTCTTCTTCTATCCAACATAGCCTAGATGTGGCTTTTCAGCCCGTCTACTTGGTTTTTTATTGGATATAAGACCTTCCCTTGGTTTTTGTTCTCTAAAAATCTGAGGTCCAAGCCAAGCCAAGTGAATCAAAGCATCAAGTGTTCTCATCTGAAGGACGATGGCGGAGCCCATACATGACTCGCGACCGTCGATCTAAACGAGTCCCCACGATCTCTTGAGAAGTCAGATCCATTTTCTTACTTTTCTGTTGTATTGTGTATTTTTTTAAAAGAGACATAAAAATCACATTTCTTGTATTGACATTTTGATGAGACTTGTAAACTGCCTTCTACGGCACAAAATCACCTATCACGGCAAAACCGCCTTTCACGGCAAACAAATGAAAATCGCCTTTCATGGCATTAAAAAAAATTTGTCTCTTTCTTTAAAATATATGTGCAATGGAAAGTTAGAAAAAAGTTGATTTCCTTTTCTACTTGTGAAGGTGAATCTCCAGATCACCATTTCAAATTCCAAGTAGAATAGAAAATCTGGCATACCCGTACAAAAAAATGTTGATGCTTGCTCTCTTTTTTCTCTTCGCCCCGCCACACCCCGGCGGACCCGAGACGGAGGAAGGCAAGAAAGAAAAAGTCGGGTCCATCATGGGCCGTCACCTTCCTCCGAGAAGTACGGCTCGCCCTGACAGATATGAGCATCTATTTATGACGATAGGATTGCTCATTTATGGTGATAAGCTGTTAGCTTTATCATCCCTTAACATCAACTGACTGAAGGCATGGAAGGTTCGGATGGGATGTTCCCTTTTTACTTACCGCCGAATGTCAGGGTAAGGATCGATGGGACCTCACCCCACCTACCCCCACTCATAGAGGGATTGAACGAGGAATGTCTATATATATACATGCGGGATCAGCCCTATGGAGGTACGCAACACACAATACACAACACATCGTCTCATTCTCCTCTCCTTCTTCCTCCTCCTGCTTAGTTTTTTAGAACTAACTCAGGCATCGGAGCGCCTTCGGCTCACAGCAGCCAGGGGCTCTAACCTAAGCCGTTTTCCTTCCATTTTCAGGTTCTTGGCGTTCGGTATTCCCTGATCTGCAAAGTTCATCTCAATCTAAGTGGGTGTCGTATTTTCACCGCCTACAGCATCCCTCTTTATTCTTATAAGAGGATGAGGGTGTAGATTAAATCAACCGTTTCTTACTAGGGTTCGGTTCTCTGTAATTGTCATCACCCATCTCTATTCCATGATTAGCCATACCAAGGACTTAGGTACCATCTTGGAACAGAACAAGAAGTTGGTTGTAAAACCTAGAGACATGTGAGTTAACCAATGTCCACACTCTATTTGGACCCGGCTGGCACCAAACCCATTGGAAGGTTTGGACATTTTGGCTAGCAAGTATGTGGCGGTGGAGATTGTGAACTTCACAAACAGATGGTCAGATGGATGATCACAGCAATCAGACTTTTCCCATTGGATAGACTCAACCAAAGTCCAGCCCATGACTCACTCACTCCCACACACAAAACAAGCGCGAAATCAGACGTCTATAAATAATAATGAACCCACTCTGTGTTTTCTAGCATTCATTGAGCATCATGGGAAAGCCGAAGCAGCAGGTCATTTCCCGCTTCTTCGCGCCAAAACAAAACCCTCCTTCTTCTCCCCCTCCAAAACCCTCTCCCCCTCCCAAAATCTCTGCAACCGTCTCCTTCTCCCCTTCCAAACGCAAACAAGCCCTAGCCCTAGCCTCATTATCCCCCAACAAACACCCCAAAACCCTAACCCCAAACCCTAACACTAACCCTAACCCGCCGCCCTCCAAATCCCTCCATCAGAAATTCCTCCAGAAGCTTCTCGACCCCCCTCCCCAGAACCCTAACCCTAGCTCTACCGCTAACCCCAAATACACGCCCCTCGAGCAGCAGGTCGTTGATCTCAAAGCCAAGCACCCCGACGTCGTCCTCATGATTGAGGTCGGCTACAGGTACCGCTTCTTCGGCCCCGACGCCGATACCGCCGCCCGTGTCCTCGGCATTGTCGCCCACGTCGACCACAACTTCCTCACCGCCAGCATCCCCAGCTTCCGCCTCCATTTCCATGTTCGGCGGCTTGTTGGCGCCGGGTACAAGGTCGGGGTTGTTAGGCAGACCGAGACGGCCGCGATCAAGGCGCATGGGTCGAATAAGTTGGGGCCGTTTACGAGGGGGCTGTCGGCTCTGTACACGAAGGCGACGGTGGAGGCGGCGGAGGAGATGGGAGGAGGGGATGGGGATTTGAGGGGGAATTATCTGTTATGTGTGGTGGAGAAGGAGGTTTCGGTGGGTGGGAGGGAATGTGGGGTGGAGTGTAGTTTTGATGTGAAGGTTGGGATGGTTGGGGTGGAGATTTCGACTGGGGATGTTATGTATGGGGAGTTTGATGATGGGGTGATGCGGGCGGGTTTGGAAGCGGTGGTTTTGAGCTTGGCGCCTGTGGAGATTTTGATGGGTGAGCCCCTTTCTGGACAGACTGAGAAGGTAACTTCTCTTTTCGTCTCCCCCTCCTTCTTCTTCTTCAGATGTTGTTGTATTTTTTATTTTGAATTACAAAGTGATTGATGCAGGTATTTGGGTTAGGAAGCACTATAAAGGTGTCTGCAGACACTCTCAACGATGTGTCCGCAGAGACTATCAACAATGACTCACCTCTATTAATCAACAACTCTGAAATTTGATTCTCTACAATGCCAAAACTTAGTGCCTAAGTCACCTAATCAAACTAGGAAACTAAATAAATTGGAAACTATCTTAATTACAATCCATTAAACAAAATTAGAAAGCTAATGAAAAATAATTAGTAAAATAATAAAGTCTTGTACTGTCTTGGGCCCCCCATGTGTGGGCTAGCAGGTTTATCCTGCACCAATGCCTCATCAACTATGATACCTGGATACTTGTACAAGCCCAACGTATCCGTATCAGACTGATACGATACTTATATTGGTACCTGATACTGTGCACCGATACTTATAGGGTACTAGTATAGCATATCCTACGGTTCCTACCTAGCAAGTCCATTATTTCATTTAGTTCTTTAAATCTTCTTGCTTCTCAACATAGAAAATGTTAGAAAGGAACATAAACAATGATAATATCATTAATTCAAACATGATCTAAAGGAAAAATTGGGACACTTGTATCCATATTCATTTCCTAAATTTCCTAAAGTGTAGAGTCGTATCCCCAATCTCCGTATCCGTGTCCATACCCGTATTCTTATCTGGGCATCATAGGTCATCAATAGAGTTCCATATCAATACCTTCTTCATTATTAGAACTTTCTCATATGTTGGATGAATGATACACTGATGGATCTTAGCCATTGATTGTGCATGATAGGTCTATAAATGGGGGAGTCGCGTTTTAATTTGTAGCCATCAAGAATCAAGAGTCACAAACAAGTGTGGGAGTCTCGTATAATTTATTCTCTTTCTACTTGGTGTGTGAGTGTACATATAGCCTTGGAGTTTAAGCTCTTGGTTTAAAGGAAAGGCCTAGATTGCCATTGGGTGCTAGAAGATTGCCACAGAGGCAAGGTGGCATCCAACTGCATTTGCACTAAGTATATGAAATTGGAGGTTTTGGCATATTTGATCCAAGGGCTATTGACTAAACATGTATCATAGTCTTATGAGCAATCTGTGCTTGATGAACATCTCTGATCCAGCTTGAGGGGTAGTATTAAATTATCATCCCATGAGTACACGCTACTATTTTTGTTCTTTAATTTTTTAAGCCATAATTTTAATTAGTTACATTAGTAGGGGTATTTTTGTCATTAGATATACTACCCAAATTAAAATATTCAAAGAATATTGATTGTGCAGTGTACCCTAAATTTTTTCCCCCCTCCTACAACTACTACTCTTTTATTTTCATTCGTTAAATCAAACATTTAAACTATAAAATTTCAGTAAGGAATTCCATGGTCCATATTGACCTAATGAGGAATGAAGTAGGTTGATTTTTGTCTTTCAATGTTCTGCTCAAATGGTAGAGGAGTATTGTTGCTTGATGGAAGGATTATGGAAACTAAGTTCTAATAGAGTTTTCCTAGAAAATATGGCTCCATCCAACACTAGGAACTGTCAAAGATAATGAGGGCAAGTAGTTTTGGCTTTCTCAGTCTTGCGGGCTTTATCAAGGAAAGATTTGCTTGTTGAGGAGACTATCCAGCTCTCTAATTGTCGAATGAGACTAAAAGCGTGCATTGGCTTGGGCAGAAGGAAAGGCTAAAATGCTGTCGAAATCTACCTCATAGTCCATGAGATGGAGTTCTTTGTTTGCCCCTTTGTGTTTACGTTTTCATCACATTTCAAGTGGCAAGTTTGAGTTAATTGACTAGTGAATGGAGTGCGGATGGTTTCTTATGTTTATGATATAATTTCGTATCCTCATTTTTGTGTCACTGATGATAGGACCCACCGGGACTAAGATCATTCTGCTTCGCTTTCCATTTGTTGCATCAGCATAGGTACTTGCATACTCCCACGCACCCATGTGGCCCAAGGGATATGCAAGTAACTAATATAAGTGCAACAAACCTTATCTTTTGAAATAAAAAAAAGCCTATTCATTGCAAACTAGACCCATCCACGCAAATATTGTGATGCACACACTGACACACCACAGAAATATTCAGGCCATGAGAACAGTTGGTGGGGCCCACATAGCAATCCATCCAAACCGTGCACAAACAAGGACTTCCCTGATAGTCACTAATCCCGAGGTTTGGCACCCATCCAAATGGATTGGACAATTGGCCATCATAAACTTGATGTGATCAATATCAATCATAAAATACCGCAAGTGCACGGGTGTCTAGATGAGACAGTGGCAAGAACTGGTCGATCCCACGGGGAGCTAATTAAAGAAACCTTTAGATTGAGAAAACTAATTAACTAACAATTAAAGAAAGTTTTGAGTATTTAGAAATAAAAACAAGCATCTAATTTAGAAATATGAAATCTACCAATTAATGAAAGTGATTAGAACATAGAAATCTAATAAGCATCCACCAATTTTTTATCAAGTAACCCCAACTTGTTCCAATTTTTACTTCAAATCAAAGACAAATCAATGTTTTCAATTTGGTAAATCTAACTTTCAAAAAGCCCTTTTTAAAACCTAAGACTTCATTCACCTCATAAAAGAATAAAAACAATCTAAGCACTACCCATCAAAAGTAAGCATAAACCATAAAAAAGATCTAAGCCCTAAGCATGGCCTATCAAACCTAAGTACGAGTAGTCAAAAATTAATTTTTGTTTTAAGAAATAAAAAATAGAGATTTGCCTAGGGCACTAAGACAAGTCTATTAATCATTAAGCACAAAAATGTGGAACTAAGTTAGAATTACAAAACAAATAAAAGACAATCACTTATCTTCATCCATAGCTCTAATCAAGAACTTAGCCCGCCATTGCAAAGAATGCTTCTGGATTTGTCATTAAAGATTGCATCTTTACAACTTCTCCTTCAAATACTTGCTTGGACAAGGCCCAAAGCTAACCAAAATAAAAAATATGGAAAACTAGAACTAGAACTAGAAATAGAAAGACGGGAAAGAAGAAAAAGGGAGGAAGAGAGAGAGAGAGAATGGCTGGGCCACTTTTTGAAGGATAATAGGCTTGTAATGTCCTACACTAGTGGCCGCCTTTTATGGTTTTGCACACCTCCTTTTGTTAAGAGTTGTTTCCTTCTTGAGATGATTGTTGGCTTAGCTTTCAAACAAAGCTTCTCACTTAGGCAACAATTTGAATTGGAGAGGATTTGTTACTAGGTGTGGTCTCTTGGGCTCCAAGTCTTGCCAAATTGAACTCCTCAAAGATCTCTCATGTTGCCAATTTTGATAACTTTTTGCAATTCCCACATAGAATTATAATAGCCAACTTCCTGAGATCATATCTCACTCAATATAGCTCCGATTTATGAAATCGTGGGCTCCACAGATATCTACTCGAAAATATCTTTCCAACGATGGGTAGATTGCACCAATCCGATACTCGGTTTGAGAGTTATGACCATTTTAATTTGCTGTCCTTGAAAAATCCGGGAATAGTTTGCACATATGGAAGCTTCTATATTTGGCATGCTATGGGGTGTGTGGGACCCATGTTGGACGTCCAAGGCATGCTTGGACTCTTTCTTTGCTTGCTTATGTGATTCTTTTTTCATATTTGGCTTGCTTCTTTACTTGCAACTTTGACTAATCAACTCCGCTCGCAAAGTTTCTAATTTTTTCTCTTTCTTGATTTTGGTTTTCAAATTTAGAAAGTCAACACTATCTTTCCAAATCTGAGTTCTTCTTTCTTCTTTGAGGATTTTCAAGCTTTCCAACTTCACCAAGATGCCAATATATGTGGGCCCACCATGAAGGGTGTCCCGCCTTTTATCTCTCAAATTTCACCAATGCAGGTCCCAATATTGATTTCTCCTACAAAAATAAAATTAAATAATGTCAATAATAATCAAGTGTGAGGAATCTAGATGGACTATGCATGGGACCCTACATGCCTACGTAATGCATCAAAAATACCCAATTTTCCAAAAATAACACATGGTGTCAAAATTAACAGGTTTGCATTAGTGAAGCTAAAAAATTAATTTTGAGTGATGAATGAGTTGAAAATCCCTAATTTTACAAAAGTCATGCAATGTAATGTATTTTGACTGATTCCAACTTCGATGCTCAAATGCATGAAATCATGAAATTAAGTGTAATTATGCAATTAACTTAATTAAGTCCACAAATGTATATAAAATGATGAATGAAAGCTATAATTTTGTGGTCTTATCACACATGATAGGATCCAACATGATTAAGATCATTTTGCTTCGCTTTCCATTTGTTGCATCAGCATAGGTACTTGCATACTCCCAAGCACCCATGTGGCCCAAGGGATATGCAAATAACTAATATATGTGTAGCAAACCTTATCTTTTGAAATAAAAAAAAGCCTATTCATTGCAAAGCAAACCCATCCATGCAAATATTGTGATACACACACAGACACACCACGGAAATATTCAGGCCATGAGAATTGTTGGTGGGGCCCACATAACAATCCATCCAAACCGTGCACAAACAAGGACCTCCTTGATAGTCACTAATCCCGAGGTTTGGCACCCATCCAAATGGATTGGACAATTGGATGGAGGGTTGAGTTTTTTTTAATATGAAGCCATTAAACTTGATACTTGGGGTGGCTCCACATAGATACCCACAGTTGGGCCCTACATGAAGTTCTCACCAAAACAAAGCCAATATATATATATATATATATATGGGTAATATTCATGTGAGAACTATTTCTTACATATTATATGAGAACTTTTTTGTGGGGCCCAATTGTGGGCCCCATTTGGGGATGGGACCGGGGGGGATGGAAAGATCTATGTGAGACCACCCCAAGTGAAGTTCTCACCAAAACAAAGCCGATATATATATATATATATATGGGTAATATTCATGTGAGAACTAGTTCTCACATATTATATGAGAACTCTTTTTGTGGGGCCCAATTGTGGGCCCCATTTAGGGATGGGACCAGGGGGATGGAAAGATCTATGTGAGACCGCCCCAAGTATCAAGTTTGACCCCAAGCCCATGCCCCTAACCCCTTCATCTGTGGCCCACTAGTTTAATGGCTTCATATTCAAAAAAATATTCAACCCTCGATCCAATGGTTCAGTCCATTCAGATGTGTGTCAATCCTTAGGATTAGTGCCTATCAGGGGGTTCCCTATTAGTTGCTAGGTTTGGGTGGGTTGCTAGTTGGGCCCCGCAAAAAAGTTCTAATATAATAGGTGAGAACTTGGTCTCACTTGAATATTTCCCTATACACACACACACACATATACATGGTATAATATATAAGAAATGAGTGCTTTCGAGAGCATTTAGGGGTAGCAACGATTGGGGATAAAATTAGATAAACCCGTTTGAGATGGTTTGGGCATGTTCAATGCAGGCTGGCGGGCAACCCAGTGCACGAGGCTCCTGCCACTGCAGGGTTTGGGGAGGGTCAGATGTATGCAGCCTTACCCCCAAGCAAAGAGGCTGTTTCCGCGTTTTGAACCTGTGATGCCCAGGTCGCAATGGAGCAACCTTACCGTTGCGCCAAGGCCCGCCCTCATATTATTGTTATAATATGAAATAAGATAAGGAAGAAAGAGACGAGAGTTTTGAGAGAATGCTTGATGCCTCAATGGGAGGATCGATTGTATATTTATAGTTACATTATACCCTAATCAAGGGCAATCAAAATAATGAATAATCAATCTCCTAATCTATACAAGGAAGTTAATAAGAAATAAATCCGCAACATAATCTCAGATGATCCCACATGTGGGATATGATATACTGCGGTGTACAAGCCCTTGCTGGGCTGGGCTGGGTCTAAGCCACATTATCTTCTACACTCCCCCTCAAATTGATGTGGTAATGCAGAAAACAACAATTTGTGAGTGAGTTCATGATGGTGTGGCTTGGGAAGTGCCTTAGTGAAGATATCCGCTAACTGGTCATGAGTAGAGACATGAGGCAAGGCAATCTTCTCAGTGACAACATGTTGACGGATGAAGTGACAATCAATTTCAATGTGCTTCGTCCGTTCATGAAAGACAGGATTATTTGCAATTCTGGTAGCACTGGTATTGTCCCCATGAAGAGGTGTAGAACTACCAATAATGACACCGAATTCACTGAGAAGACGGTGGAGCCAGATGATTTCAGCACTGGCGGACGACATTGCCCGATATTCGGCCTCAGCGGAAGACTTGGACACAGTGGTTTGCTTCTTGCACTTCCACAAGATAAGAGAGTCGCTAAAAAACATACACCAGCCAGTTGTACATCGCCGAGAATTAGGTCAACCAGCCCAGTCGGCATCGGCATACGTTGATAAGTGCAAAGAAGTATCAGAAGGATAGAAGAGACCATGAGTAATAGTGCCTCGAACATAGCGGAGTATGCGCAAAGCAGCAACAAGGTGTGGTTTGTGAGGATTGCTCATAAATTGGCTAACCGTATGAACTGCATGAGAGATATCAAGTCGAGTCATAGTTAAGTAGAGCAAACTACTAACTATCCACCGGAAAATAGAAGGATCGTCCAGGGGGAGGCCATCTCCTGCATTGATTTTGCTGTTTAATTCCATCGGCGTATCAAAAGTGTGAGCATCATCAAGTCTTGCTGAGGTGATCAAATCGGTAGCATATTTACGCTGATGGAACCGAATGCCTGATTTGGTACGCGAAAACTTAAGCCCCAAAAAGTATGTAAGAGGACCAAGATCCTTCATTCTGAAGTGGCGAGTGAGATGGTGCTTAAGAGCCATAATGCCGGAGATATCATTGCCACTGATAATCATATCATTAACATACGCAATGCTCTGATACCATGTTATAATATGAAATAAGATAAGGAAGAAAGAGACGAGAGTTTGGAGAGAATACTTGATGCCTCAATGGGAGGATCGATTGTATATTGATAGTTACATTATACCCTAATCAAGGGCATTCATAATAATGAATAATCAATCTCCTAATCTATACAAGGAAGTAAATAAGAAATAAATTTGCAACATAATCTTAGATGATCCCACACGTGGGATATGATATACAGCTGTGTGCAAGCCCTTGATGGGCTGGGCTGGGCCTAGTGGGCCTAAGCCACATTATCTTCTACAATTATATATGTATGTATGTATAGAAATTCTCTTAAACTCCCCGTTTTCAAAAGGGGCGTTTTAGCTCCCTTTGACATGTCCAATAAAATAATGCCATCTAAGATTATTAATGCCACCTCACAATGTTTCCAACTCTTATAGTCGTTTAGGAAAGCATGAGTTGTTAAGGTGAAGAGTTTTTCTCCTTGTTTAAAGGGGCTATTAAATATCTTCTCCTATTTTTTCTCCTTACAAATAACTCTACGTGAGTTGACGAGCGAACACTTCTTAATGGTTGCAAGACTTATATGGTGTTTACAATAATAGTGGGTCCTAGCATAATTTTTAGCATCATATGGTCCACTAATTTTGTGACACTAAAAGGGTTTCATTGTGACTGCAATTGGCTATCACCGTCATTACAATCTGTGATAAACCATTAGAATTTGTGATAAAATTAAGTCTTATATGATGATTACAGCAATAGTAGGGTCCTTGCATGATTTTAAGCATTGGATGGTTCACGTTTTTTAACACTAAAAAGGTCCCATATGAATGCCACTAACTATTTCCATCATAAGAATTTGAGCGATAAAAATTACTAGCAAATTTTTTTTTTGGTCACCAATGTCAAATGGGCTTCATAGTGATTTTAGTTTTAGATGGTCTTCTTATAAAACTCAACATTAGATGGGCCCATGATAATCATTAATTAGATGTGTAGTATTCTGTTAAACGACATTTGGTGTGGCCTAATGTGATTGACACAATTAATGGATCTGATCATCTTAAGCATCCGATGTCCACTATGAGAAAGCATTCCTTATAAAAAGGAGAAAACATATGGAAACAAATAACAATCTTTAATTTAAAGGAAGAGAAAAACTAGGGAACCGGTCAACCTATTAAAGCCCTTTTTCTTAAAAATTAGGGCCCGTTTGGATACTTGCAGACAGTGGCGAACCTAGGATTTTCGTTTGGGTGGTGCGAGATTTTTTCTAGACTTTGCTAGACATTTTTTATATTAACAATTGCAAAAGAGAAAATATATTGCATTTAAATAGACACAAAATATTTAACCGCATCATTTACCAAAAAAAGATATTTAATTGCATCAACTCACATACATTTCTCTCATCAAAAGTCATCCCAACTCTAAAATAAAATTATTCTTAGCAGAAACTCATAGCACTATTCACAACAAGACACAATATTCACAACAGAAAGCCCATTAAAGACACCTCAGTTTAGTAAAATCAGATTAACTTGCTCATGAAAATGAAATAACCATCATATTACAATCAGGAATCAACCCATCACATTACAATCAGGACAAAATAATCAACTGGATTGGGCAAAATGATATAAAAAAGTCCAAATCTTGGTCAGACCCAAACCCAATAAAAGAAAAAACAACCAATTCGCTCATCTCATTAAAAAAACTAAAATAAAAATTCTAACCTTCAATTCCTATAAAAAGATTTAACATTAAAAAAAAAAAAAAAAAACATATGAGCAAAGCTACCTATGTTGTGCCAGAGAAAGAGAGATGGCCGAACAGAGAGAGGGAGCCAACGAGGTCGCTTTTGAGATTTGGGGTTTTCTTTTTTGCATTGTAGGATGTAGATTTGGGGATTTATAGGAGAGAGATGGCTGGACAGAAAGAGGGAGACGACAATGCTTCTATTGCCGTTATCGGAGAGGAAGCCTAAGTGACAACAAATCCGGAGTAGTAGGGGAGGAAGAAGTAGAGTTTTGGCTTGGAGATTTTTTGCCGATTTGGGATGGGGGTTTGAATGAAATCAATTGGAGTTCTCGATATTAGACTGTGGCGACATAGACCCTGGGTGGTGCAGACTTGGGTTTCAATGGGTGTGTAGCCCATGAGGGCCATGGCCCTTTAAGGGAATTCAAGAATTTACATGGGGTGGCCGCACCCACGTACTATAACATGTGTCTGCCCCTGCACGCAGAATATAATATTTATCTATTCAAATAACAATAGAATAAAATATTAAAGAATCTAACAGTACAATTTTATAATGTTGCAATATTGTAACTGTTTGGCAATTTTTGAAGAATTCAACATATTCTGAGCTTAGTTGTTTGGCAGTTGCTTGAAGATTATAATATATGCTGGAATTAGATGTTACGATATGGACAACTCTTAAGTCCTTAAACAAATACTCTTGATTGGGTGGATTTCATCGGTACTTGTTATAGATTTTATTTTATTTATCATTTATTTATTTTTGCACAGACAAGCCATTGAAAACCTTTCAAATTCCTATATGCGTACAGATGGGCTCCACAGGCGGCATCCTAAAAATGACTCATTAAAGTGCATTCCTAGACTTCAAAGTTGTGTCTGTAAGTGATGAGGCCAAACTGTTTCAAAGAGTTCTAACTACCATATTAATTCTCTAATAACTTGACAATGCCATGAGCATATGGTGAAAGGGCTACATAAGTTTTCCTAAAAAGTTCCAATTTTTCAGTACCGGGATTTCCTAGGTACACTCCTTTGTCCTGCTCTGCCCTTTGAGACCCATTTACCCTCCAAAGCTTGAAACATAACTAGTATTCAAATTTGATTAAAATTAAGAGATATCCTTGCAAGTAAGGTGTTCATTGAAAGGATGAGATTTCTCAATATAAAGGCCGGCCGAGATTCCTCCACTCATAGGAATTCTAGAACCATTAAGACGATTGCCAAGATTCCTCCACTCAGGAATTCTAGAACCATTAAATTTGATTGAAGCCACATGAGCTTTTACTTGATTCTTATAAAAGGGAGAAAGAGAGTTGTTCTTCCTCTTTAACATAAACTTATCTTCTCTCCCATCTCTGTTTTTCTTGTTCTTGTTTCAATCCATTCCATTCCATGACCAAATCAATCTCTTTTTTTCTTTTACTTTAACTTGTTACAGTCCTTTGTTGAAGCCATCCTAAAAATTAAATTCCAATCCATTCAAGCAAAGAAGCCCTAAAATACAAATCAAACCCCATAATAAGAAAGGCATAAAATATAGTTTGTAGTAAGTGATTTTGACAGGAACATGTTGTCAATGGTGAGATAATATTGAGTATTTGGTATGTGATGAAAACCAGCAAAAAGCCAATCAATGCTACATGGTGGATATGAGAATTTGGAACTGATAAGAAAAGAGAGAGAGAGGACGAGGAAGACATGGAGACTGAACATGAAAAGGGTGAAAAAGAAGTGAAGGAGAGGGATATAAGGAAAAGGAGAGGAAAAACCAAAGGTGAATAGATCTGGGAGCGAGCTACAGAGTTATCATAGAGAGAGCAAAAGAGAAGAAAAAGAAGAGAAGTTACAGAGACAGTGAGAAAGGAAGAACGATACCTTTTTTTTAAAGAAGTGGTATTGTCATGAGTGAGGCCCAATAAATGCAAGAAAATCTTCCTATAGATTTCTCCTGCAACATGAGGGTGTAGGAACAAATCTTGAGATATTTTAAAAGAAAAGCAAAGATTATGTTATTTTCTTGAGTTACCCAAACTGCTCCAATTTAGAAGATGAGAAGACTTTCTTAAAAATAAAAAAAATCTTGCACTTTATTGTGCATCCAAACAGGCCCTTAGCTTCTTTAAATCACTCCATTTATCCCTCATATATATATATAATATAGTATGTATATATTAGTTATCCAGTGCATACAGCGTGCATTTTAGCTTAAATACACACCTCAATGTAGGGCCCACCTGGGACCCCACTTGGCGATGGGGCCCATGGGGATCTCTTCATTTGCTTGAGGCATACATGCCTATAAAATATGGGCCTCATCTGAATGACCTGTACCATTGGATTGATGTGTCAATGTTTAAAGGAATGAAGTTTATTGGCTGTTGATGAAGGCGTTAGGATGATTCGATGGGGCCCATATTTTATAGGCATGTAGGCCCCAAGCAGATGAAGAGATCCCCTTGGGTCCCATCCCCAAGTGGGATCCTAGGTGGGCCCCTCGTTGTGGTGTGTATTTAAGCTAAAATGCACACTGCCTGCACTGGATAACTAATATATATATATATATTTATATATATATATATATTTATAGGGAGGTGCTCTTATGGGAGACACTCTCACCAAGTTTATGAGAGATGGGTGGGGGCCCTCACTTCCATATTTGGGGTCCTTGTATTTAAGTTGGTGAGAGTGGATATGGAAGTGAGGGCCCCCACCCATCTCTCATAAACTTGGTGAGAGTGTCTCTCATAGGAGCACCTCCCATATATATATATATATATATAAATACAGTGATGCCCACTAGACTATATGACATAAGATAATATGACATGATATATGAAAAATTCCCCCGTAACCATCTTTCTTGGGCCTCTTGAGTTTTCATATAGGGCCCCACCTTTGATAATTTGAATCCCTTGACAAAAACTAACCGCCTTGGAATTGGAGTTGATCCTGGTTTCACATTGATCCTGAGATTACTCACTGCTGATTTGTTTTTACAATAAGTTCGCATATGTATGACCATCAAACAGTAAGGAACCAAAACTAATAGTTAGGATCAATTTGATTGACCAGGTATTTCATATAACTTAAATGCACATCAAAATCTTCCGATTTCCTCCCTCTCTTGGTTTTCATGCATCTAGGTGGGCCCCTTAGTATGTAGGCATTTTTTAAAGGAAAAACACCTTAGCTGTGGAGAATTCACAATATTTATGTATACTTGTAGTGGAGAATTCACGACTCACAAGTATTCCAAACAATGCTTAAATAAATGAGCTACAAATGAGCCCCACATGTGCAGCTCATTTAGCTTGTGTAAATGACGTCCCACAAGAGTGTAGCTCATTTATTTAAGCATTGTTTGGAATACTTGATGGAAATAGTAATAATGCCTTGCCATAAATAATATTGCTATTTATCTTTTGAGTTTCTTTGTCATCAACCTTTTTCATTTTATTTCCTTTGGGCCCATTTGTTTCATGCAATTGAATTCCTATGATTTCTAGGGCTTGTATTTCTAAAAGTGGTTAAAATTGAAAAATTAGAGGTGAATATCCTAAAATGCTGATCAAATAAGTCCCGTTTAATGGAAAATAGTCAAGGGGAGAAGGGAAATGAATACCCAGCCATCAGCCTAGTAGTTTAAATCCCAGAAAATTAAAAGTCCCATCTATATCTCCTCCTTATATCCTTAACCCCTCCACGCCTAACCTCTTTAATAATCTTTTGTTGGAGCCCATTTGACCATGAATTCCCCTGTATTCAATTGCATGTAGAAAAAAGGGCTCATATATTCAGTTGTAATGTACAAGTAGTTGCCATCACGTGAATGGTGGTTGATGTCTCGTATGCTTTGTGATGTTTGATGCTAACGTGTTTGCACATCAGGCCAGTCTTCTAAGATGGGAATGTTGAGAACCATTTTGCATATTAAGTAGTGGAATTTATTTCTGTTGAATATAAACCTAATGTCGGGAGTGCTTTTTATTCCTGTTGAATGGATAAGCTCAATCTTGGAAGGAGTTCTATTTTACCCCTCCTGCATTCTGTTTGGCTGTTAATGGTTTTTGATTGGTTCACCCATTTTGTTATCTGATTGCTACTTACTTAACTTTTAGTTGCTGCTGGCCTATGCTGGACCTTCATCCAATGTTCGAGTTGAGCGCACGTCACGCGATTGCTTTAAAGATGGAGGTGCGCTGGCTGATGTGATGTCTTTGTATGAGGACATTGGTGAAGATTCTTCGATCTTGGAGCATAATGAGCTAACAAAAGAAGTTATGAAAGTGGGAAATCACCTTCACGGAATCGAGGTGTGCATGTTTTAGATATTGTTCACAATGACACATTAATTACCAAATTGGTTTTGTTCAAGTACCCTTTAGCTATTTGACTTGGCACTTGCATGCATCACAACAAAAACCTTCACTTTGAATCTTTGATACTCTGTTAGCATATACTTTTTGTTAGCTGGTTGATGTTCTCTTGATGTTTCATATGCTTTTATTTTCATATGGGTGTCAACATTGGGAAAGAAAGTCCTGTGGATCACCATATTAAGAGGAGATCAATGGGATAATCTACAAATATAGGACGCTCTTTGTACGAATATATTGTCATTTGTGTAGGATGTTAGCTGCTGTAATTAAGGGACAATTATGTGACTGTGATTAGGATTGTATTTTTCCCTGTTTATCCGCTGGACATTCTTTTTCTTTACTAATTGGGAGTAGGGAGTTGGCTAAGATGGAGTGTTAAGTGCTCTTCCTTTATAGATGCTGGTGGAAGGGGTGGAAGAGGTCTCTTTGTGCTATAAAGTGGGCTTCCATTGTTTCTATCTATCCACGTGGGGTTGTTGATCAGGTAGATGTAATAAGACATCTGGAAACTTTGGTGGGTTCTTGTTCTTTCATATTCCCTTGGTCTGGTAATTTGGAGACTGATCAACTAGCTAAGCAAAAATGTTTCCTAGAGGCTACATGAATTCTGTTTCTTCAAATGTGGGGACCCTTGTTGATCTGTTGTTGCCCCCCTTTTAGATCTTCCAAGTTCCAAAACCTTTGGTTTGAATCAATGATGCACTGTGTAGCATGACACAAGAGAAGATTAGTTGTAAAACTATTAACATATGCCACAGAATCTAGTGACAATGTGGAATTGGGAGAAATAGTCCCATATGACTGGGGTAACTGAATCTTTGTAATAAGAATTGACCCAAATGACTTAACTCTTAGAGTAGAGGAAAAAATAGATGACTTACCACTAATTCTTTCCGTTGCTCCCGAGTCAATGATCAAAGGAGAAAAGAGATATTTTGTGCATAAAGAAATGTACCTGTCTAGGCTTGAATTATATCAACATGCAAACATGACATAATACATTTGTGGAGGCAACTGACCTCCTTTTATAATTCGGTCTAACCAAATTACTGTTTGCAAACAGTTTGGAAGACTCCTTGCCTTCCATGCCCCTACTATCATTGATGACAAATTGATCTCCTGGTCTTTTCAAACCAGAGATTTCAAAACCTGGCCAGTACGGAATAGATCTTTGATGGTCCTAAAGTGGATCGGGAGGAAAAGACAGTCCTCTTTTCGTCCAACCTTCTGAAAGAATTGTTCGAAGAATTGTTCGACAAAGTTTGCAATTTTCATCAAAGAGAATTGTTACAAGAATTGTTTGACAAAGGTTGTAATTTTAATCAACTTGTCTTCCAACTTCCAAGTGTAAAATAATCACTTAATGTCTCTCTGACTAGACAACATACATCACTGTTTGAAAGCTACACTTGGCTTCCAATACTTCCAAACTACACACACTTGCATGCACGCATGCACTTACCCACCATGGATACTCAAAATATTACTGCTATAAAATATTTTAAATGCTAATACAAGTCTACAACACCATTAATACTCCAAATAACAAACTATTTCAAATGCTACTGCAACGGGTTGTACTGACCATGATCTTGGCAGCAGCAATTCACATTTGACACTAATCGTTCATGCCCCCAGGACAAGCACACAATCTGGCTTAACTGTCAACAGTCTTTGATCGATGACAATTAGCCATTCTTACTAAACTGTTACTGCTACCATGCATGATAGATAAAAAACAGGCCAGCGGTTTTGGTATTGATGGAAAATGTAAATTGCATTCGCAAAAAAATGATTGATATATGAAAGCATGACTTATAATTTCTTCATCTATGTTGTTCAACGCCTGCTTAAGTGCGTCTCTAGGCGCCAGTGGACCTGTTAATCTAAATCCAAATTGTTTTTGGCCCGTGGATTCGGAGTCGGATTTGGAGCTATGTCCAACAAGGATCTGATGTGTTGGATCTGTATCCAACATTTAAAAAAAAAAAAAAAAACACTGCAGATCTGGATCTGACTTTGAGACAAGAAAACAGGGCTAATATGAGTGTAATTGGATCAGCACGCAAGTTGAGGGATCACCTGTGGTTCACAAGTGAGGAACCAACTGTATTGTCTGGTATATGATTTTGTTTGCTAAGTTCAATCAAAATAATTTAGGGCAATCTGATATGCATATGATGATCATTTTCGGCATTATATTTGACCTTGATTTATGTTTTTTTAGGGAATTATGGCGATGCCTGAATTGGCTGTCCAAGCGTTGGCCTTAACTATTCGTTATCTTAAGCAGTTTGGCTTTGAAAGGATACTGTGCTTGGGTGCTTCATTTCGGCCCTTCTCTAGCAGCAATGAAATGACTCTATCAGCAAATACACTTCAACAACTAGAGGTGATTATCATTGCCATAGTTATTGTCTTGTGAGAATTGGGTGCACTGTGGAAGCTTGGAGACATATTATTATTGCTATTATTTTCTGACTGGTAAGAAGCTTTGGGGACTTGTTTGGTTCTTTCACGTGGGTGCTCTATTCCTATCGGGTTGTTTGTTTGCACTCTATCTACATATGTAAATGATGAACGTGCGTAACAATTACACACGATCATGTTTGTTATGCATTTTTTATTAATTAAATTCATTGCTGAGGTTTAATACATTTGCATGAAAAGTATACATCATATTATGTTGGTTTCACCTTCATTATCGAAAATTCAGGCATTACAGAGTATTTTCTGGGATAAATTGCATTTTCGGGGTCGGGATCAAGATGAATTAAAATGAAAGTATACTGATAACAAAAGGTAATGTGATATCTTTTGTACACCTTGCAGATTTTGAAGAACAACTTTGATGGTTCTGAGAATGGATCCTTAATGCAGTCAATGAACCATACCCATACTGCATTCGGCTCAAGACTTCTTAGACACTGGGTAAGATATGGTCTTCTGTGTGCTTATGTTCATACAGATTATATGCAAGTCTTACATGCTTTGATGTGCATGTGCTTTTTATGCATATGTCTCAGTTCATTTGTGAGATTGGCTTCATGCAGGTCAGTCATCCTTTACGTGATAGGAACTTGATATCTGCTCGTCTTGATGCAGTTTCTGAGATTGCAGATTCAATGGGGCCAAGTAGAATTGCACATCATGTTGTTGAGTTTGAGGAAGAAGCTTCCTGTAGTCCAGTTATACAACGTAAAATTGATTATTTGCTTTCTTCGGCTTTGACAACTTTAGGAAGGTCACCTGATATTCAACGTGGGATAACGAGAATTTTCCATCGAACAGCTACTGCAGCTGAGGTATGAATGGCCTTTCCACTACATCCTTGCTAATCTTCCTATTTGGTAATGTTGAAACAAACATGTATGGATTTTTCTCAAAACATATAATGTGTTTAGTATGGTAAAAATGAATAAGTTGGAACAAGGTTGGCCCTGACTGAAGTTAAAGGAGTTTTGGGTAAATTGTGTTAGTGAGGGATTTGTATAATCTCTGGCATGCTTAGTTTTACGGTTATTTCATGTTTAATGCGGGCCTTTTGGGGTAGTTGACCTTCAGGATACTTAGCGTGCCCTTATCGTCTCCATGTTATTAATGCTACGCACCTACCGGGAATGAAATGATATTTTCTATTTCGGTGTCAGTTTTCCTTTGGAAATTTTGGCATCACAAAGACATGCATCTGCATATATCTACATGTATATATAGTTTATGCCTAGCATCTGAGATACATTCCAATGAAAGGAGAATGTCTTATGAAATGAGAGGAGGGATAAGAAATAAGATGGTTCCCTTCCACCATCATCCTCAGAGAATTTTACAAACAGCAACATGCGATGAATCGCCTTCCACTTCTTGCATTAGCCAGGGAATTATTCCCTTAAGCATTTAACTTAAAGGAACAATTATATGGGTTTTTGGGCCAATTGATGCTATTTTACCTACTTGCAGGTCTGAGAAATTTATTGTTTCTCTTCGACACACTGCAGCTAGATATAGCTGGGGCTATCAAGGGGCTGGATGTGTGCTGGACTCTCCTTTGTCCTAGACCCAGATTTGAGCCCACTCAAGTAGAAATCTACATGCTGGCTCCACACATTTAAAGCCATAGTACAAATACCGATGCAGATCTGGGGTTTAGTGCTCGAGTCTGGAAGGGGAATAAATGACCATTGGAATGGATGGGGAGGGTAATGACCCGGAACTCAGGGCCCTTCGAATTCCATGTCGAGATTTGTAAAAGTATCATATTCATACATGTGTCAAATCCACTTGCATAATAAAATTCTAAGCATTTACCCAATTCATAAGAACTCTTTAATTAAAGATTTAAAAACTTGAATAACAATGTCAATCTGATCATAATTAAAGAAAAGGGAAACAATAAAACTACAAAGCTTTTGGAAATCTATTTGTAACAAACTAAATCAAATAATGAAAGCTAGTTTTTCATCTCAATCTTTTATGTGGGTCCATCGCTCAAGTGCCTGTGTCGAATTCTACCTCTTGATCATCATGGAAATCCTTGGACTCTAAATCTTGGTTACCTGGATTGAGGCAACAAAACAATAATTAGTGAAACTGAGTGAATAGAAACTCAAATCTACATGGTTGCACAATTTCATGTTAAACAGGAATAATAATATTGCAATAAGAACAGGAATGTGTTCATTAAGGTTCGGTCAAGGTTTCCTAACCTCCAGACGATCCCCTAACCACCTGACAGCACCACGCTATGAACTATCTCATGGATGCCTCATCATAAAAAGGGCGGACATATAGTTAGTATAAATGGCTTACTGATGCAGGACAAAATGAAATCTAACCTAATATGGTATGATGAGATCAAATTTAGAATTAAAATTAATATGAACTTGAAACACACCATTCATATCAATAAACATTGCAATCTAATGGGAAAATCAATAATTGATCCAAAACAGGTTTGCAGTCCTGCAATAAAAGTCCTTCTCGGATGAATGGGTAGGATCTCAATGGAAGATAGAACTCTCAAAATGCTTAGGGAAGGTCCACTTGTGTAGATCTTATGTTTCTTGTGACTATTTGGGCAGGGGCTGGGTGAGATGGACTAATGGGAAAACCTATGGTTGAGATCTAGCGACAAAGGGTCGCAAATCTGATGATCAGGTTCTTAAATGGAGATTTTGGATTAGTGTAGGAAGATTGCTCGTAGGAAAAGAAATAGAGAAAGAGAAGAGGATACCTTTGATTGGGCTCTCACCAAACTCCAATCCGGAGGCGTTACGTCTTTTGAGCAAGGGGAAACCCAAGAGACTCAGAGGAGAAGATGGAAAATCCATTCTTTTCATTATTCTCAAAGTTTCATTACAAGATAGCATAGCATAAGGAAGAAAGAAACCAAGACAGTTTATTGTTATTAGCCCAAAGTGATGACATCATCACATAATAAAAAAAAGACAAAGAATAAGAAACGGAAAAGAGGAAGGTCTTGGGAATCATGCGCAAGGGGATATGTGCACGAATCCCCAGGCCCTTTTCTCTTAAGTGGTGGCCCCCCTATTCTTTTATTCTCTTCTTTTAATGAACATGGGCCCCTTTTTACGACTCTATTCTTCATTAAATAACCTGGGCCCCTTTCAACTTTAAAAACCCTTTTATTTCAACTCATTTGGCACTTCCCAAAGTGGGCCTTTCTATGTGATTGCACACATGAGGCCTTCTTTCCTTCAAATGGTTTATCCACCAAAATCCAACTGTTGGATATCATTGTAATGGTAATCCAACAGTGGATTTATGACATCTTGGCGAGAAAAGTCATGATACACATCATCCATCCACATTAGAGTTTGATCCGCCACCCTACGGTTCCTCCGTTGGTAGACCTTGAAGGAATTGGGGGAATTAGGCATGATGTCCCCATCACTTACCTATAGTCAATTGAGAACATTACGACCTAAAAGTTAGGGAATAATATGCTTGACCTATAAGTTAGGGGATATCACATTTGACCCGTGAGTAAGGAAATCGGGTATATTTGACCTGTGAGTAAGGGAATAACATATCTAACTCATAGGTTAGATATATCCGATTCCCCGACTCATAGGTCAAATATGTTATTCCCTTATTCACTGGTCAGATATACCCGATTCCCTGAACTACGGCTCAAATGTGATATCCCCTAATTTATAGGTCAAGCATGTTAAAACAGGGGGAATCGGGTATACCAAAGTGAGCAGAGGAGTCCTTAAAATAGAGTTGTATATTTCTGTTTAGTTTTTTTTATTTTATTTTTGGGTTGTTACCCACTTCTTTGGGCTTAGCTCCATCCCTTTTGTTTTGGTTGCTCACCCCAAATTTCTTTGGGGCCTTTTGAGTTCAGTATATTTCTCTTATACTTTATGGTTTTTTCTAGCAATTAATTAAGTCACCATTTAAAAAAAGAAAAAGAAAAAGAAAAAGTTAGGGAATCGGGTATATCTGACTTGTGAATCAGGGAACAGCATCTATGTCATGGCCTTGGCATGTGCTAGTGGTTCAGGGGAGGTCCAATGGGTTGGTCTGCGTTAATCATGTTCTGCAAAAGACATTTTATTCTTGAAAATCATATAAACATGATTCATGCTTGATCAAAACTCCTTATCATTCTCAGCATTTACCTCAAGGTAGTTTGTGATCAACCCCTTACACCATTCCAGATTTATTATGCCCTACTCCACATCATTTACTGGTATCCAATGGTGTAAGGGGAACTACATAACTCTCTCGTTTCTAGGTTTGAGACGTTTCATCAGTAGAAGACTTAACATCTTTATTCAGCATAACTCGTAATATGCAGACATATTGGAATCGTATTTCATAATTTAACAACAAAATTCAGAATGTCAAGAGTGTAATAAAAATTCAGCCTAACATGGATTTCATCTGTTCACTAGATGAATTTGTCATCAATAGATAAGTGGCAAAATAATTCAACCATATATTATGTCAATTCAATAATCAGTAAAATTCTAAAGCATTCAGTAAGCCTTACTTTAAGTTTCTTATAGAAATAAGTCATGAAAGGTTCAGTTGTAACTTGTAATTATTATAAAATATCAGGGCTTAATTAAAATTCTCAGAACTCTTAAAGAATTGTAAAAGACAGGGCTGGTGTGAAATTTCTGAACCCATAAAGTGCTCATATGTAAAACAATAAGTTCAGCCCTCATGTTCAGATATCGATGGTCATGAAGATGGCCTCACGCCTACTTGTTTAAGGTCTGCTGGATGATGGACCAAACTGGCTCCAGTCCTTATGGGTCCTGCACTCCTAGGGCAGCCCAAGAGTGCTCCTTTGGATGAATGAATCAGATCATCCATCTAGTGGGACTTGCGGGCCCCCACAATAGAATTTGAAAAACTGCACTAAGACACTGGAATTTTGTAAATCTCACTTTCTGCCATGACTTCTCACTATTCCTTGGTCAACTTAAGTTGGTATAGCAGCCTAGTACTCTTGTCCACATGAAAGAATGGATTGGTAAACTACTGGTGATGGAATTTAGGATTTTGAGCATCACACAATAAAAAGAAATGTCGTCTTGGTGTGGAGATATCTGTAACAGGTATACGAAACTTGGAAAATCAGTCTAATCCTCATCATCCTCACAAATTTCACCATAAAACCTTCGAGTAGCAATGGAAGACGGAAGCAGAAATTTGGATTTGAGATCAAACACTAGTATATCAAAATTTCTTCTACTCACCTTTGATTATGCTATGATGGCTCTCTATTAATGGGAGAAAAGCTCTCCTGCTGGTTGTCTGTTCTTCTCCTAAGTTTCTCCTAGATTTCCACTAATTCTCTCTAGGGTTTGGCTAATAGGAAGGCTGGAGGAGAGAGAGGTTCTGTGATGTATAATAGGCTAGTGAGTTTCATCTCTATTAATAGACTGGTGGCAACAAGAAGAGTCGAAAAAGCTCTCCTACTGCTGGTTGTCTCTTCTCCTAAGTTTCTCCTAGATTTCCACTACTAATTCTCTCTAGGGTTTGGCGAATAGGAAGGCTGGAGAAGAGAGAGAGGTTGTGTGATGTATAATAGGCTAGTGAGTCTCATTTCTATTAATAGACCGGTGGCAACAAGAAGAGTTGAAAAAGACTTGGTGCACAAGAGGACCTTCCTCTTTAATCTGCGTAAGTCCTACTTGGACAAGGGGTTTCAAATGCACAACTTCTAATGAAGTGGGTCCCATCTCTAAGTAAACCACTCTCTCTATAATACTTAAACTTGGGTCCCCTCATTTAAAAATAAGGCCACTAACATAAGTCCAAGGGTCCCATTAATGTCTAAACTAACTAAATCCTATTAGTTGAAACCCAATGGGTCCCACTGCTAACATTAAAGTCCAATCTTAAGCCATTAGATCCAAATAACAAATCCTGTGGGTCCCTCGAAGTTCCTTACTCAAATTCTGTAAGATATGGGTTAAGCCACTTGTCCCTACCCAAAACCCTTACTCAAATATTTAGAAAATTAACCCCACAATAGCCATTGGTCTCACATATGTGTGTGTGTGTGTGTGTGTGTATTATTCACAAATTAATAAGTATAATTATTCAAGACAAGTCATTAATCCAGAATTCAAAAATTAAGTATAAAATAATCTAGCCCCTGAAACAGGTTCTGGGGTATTACGGGGTCATTGTGAGATCTGACCTTTATTAAAGTAGGCTTACCATTACTGCATGCTGTCCCCTAAAAGAGGAATTTTACTCATGTACTCAGGTGGGCGATAAATGAGTTGCAAGTTTAAGATCACAAATCTCAGATATGTGTGGATTCTGCTGACTGTTTTGGTCAGGGTTTCAGGGTGATAGCAACAAATGGAAAGAGGAGAAGAGGCAAAAATCTCAATGTTTCAGCCATTCTCCTTTTCTGAGGAGGAAGGTTTTTGGGGTCCATGACAGTTGAGACCCAGAGAGAGATGGAGGGTTCATGTTGCTATCTTTTATTTTTTCCCCTGGGATCATGTGAAACGGGCATATTACTCTGCCTGGATCTGGCCTGTTAGGAGTTTTGGACTCAACATGGATCTTTGTCCAGCCCAGGCGCCCAGCAGACCCAGATTCTTGTTCAGGCTTGCTGCCTAAATGAGTTCGGGCTGATTCAGACCCATTGACAGCATCAGATATATCGATTCACTATAGTAAGCGTCCTGATTGTTTTTGATGACTGAACATTACAGTTCATTGCAGTCATTCATGCTATTTTAGTCGCTGGAAAGCAACTTCAGCAACTCAGCCTTGAAAATAACAGTAGTGGGAGGCAGGAGAAAACTGTGCAGTCTCCATTATTGAGAAGGTTGGTATTGACAGCTTCATCATCCACAGCAATTGGTGATGCCTCTAAGCTTCTATCTGCTTTGGACAAGGATGCTGCTGCTCGGGGAGATTTGCAGAATTTATTTGTTGTTTCGAATGGCCAATTCCCTGAAGTATGTAAAATTCGTTGTCTTCTGAGTTTATTTATTATTTTTCGGTATTTCAAATAAATTTTATTTTCTTTTTCCATCTTCATTCCTCTCACTTTTTACAGGTTGCAAGAGGCCATACAGCTGTTCAGATAGCAAAGGAGAAGTTGGATTTATTGATTGGTCAATACCGGAAACAGCTTGGGATGCGTAATTTGGAATTCATGAGTGTCTCTGGTTCTACACACTTGATAGAGGTAATCCCTCATTTCAATTGGCTGTGTCTGTTTTGTTTGCGATAAGGTCATAGGCATTGAAAGAAAAATTAATCCGTTTGGTTGGAAAAAAAGGAATGTACGGGGCAGGGATTCCATCTTGATTGAAACTGAGTTGAATAATGAAAGCTGAGGTGTCTTGGTTGGGTTGGGCCAATTCCTGCAGTTTCCTGTAATTAAGTTTTAAAAATATATTAAAGAATCATGGAAAAAAAAATGAAGGAAAAGCTTATTACTAAAAAGATAAATCATTTCATTAAAGGAAACTTGAAGATTACTGCATGTTCATTCTTGATTTACGAAGATTTAGGAAAATTTATACTTGGAAGTCTCTGGCTGGAAGGGAGATATTTTTATTATTTTTGATAATTAATAATTAAGAAACTACTACAAGAACTTGTGAAACACACATCATCTCCCAACAATTGACAACAGTCTTATATTTATAGGTATTGGCAATAGTGGCTGACTAGTTGAAACTTGCTCAAACTCTATAAAGACAAAAAAATTGATAGGAGCGGGCTTTCACTATTGGAAGCTGTGTCTTTTTTATTCCGTTCCCAATGCCCATCATGCCTTTTTTATTTTATTAAGGGATTTTTACCGTAGGGGATATAAAATATCATGAATTCCTCAAAATGGTGTTGGTCAAAATTATATCCCAAATGTGGGTACTATATATGAGACCACATTTTCTCTTTCAAATTCTACCCATTTTGTGCGATATCGCACAATCTATGCGATATCGCATAAACTGTTTTATCTCCCTCTTATATTATTTTACTCCGTTCCCATCTCCTAAAACACTAAATCTCCTTTTTCGCTCTGCGATCTTCCCATTTCTACTACTTTCTCGATCGTTAAAAAAGATTCCAAAAAAGAGTAGTATTTCTCTCTTCGCGTAAATATGATTCATGAGAAGTAGTTCCCAACAAGGATGAAAATAGCGGCTACGCCCGCCGCCAAACCGCTACGAAGCGGGCAATACGTAGCGTAGCGGGGATACGTAGCGGCGTAGCGGTGCGATTTGAAAAAATCCCCCAAAAAATATGAAAAAAATTCCAGAAAATCCAGAAAATTGTAAAATGATAGAAAATGTGGTTCTTTTGCAAAAGTAAGAAAAGGGGGTGTAGCGGTGCTATCAATATATGAGGTCTTGTATCGCTGTATAAATAGAAAATAATAGTAACGATTAGTTTTTTCACAGGTATTCATGTTTCTTAGTCATGCTAACTTAGAAAGTAATGTAAAGCTTACAAAAAAAAATTAGAACATGAAATAAAGGCATAAGACTTAAGAGTTAGGTCATTACTCATTAGCGAACATTGAACAATCAAATATCAGTACTTCAACATTCAAGGTTCAAATTCAATGAAGTGAATGAACTATGAAGTGATCAACAATCAACATTCAACAATCAACACCAATTTAGAAATGAGTCAAATGACAAAGAGTAGAGACTAGAGAGTTAGTGAAGGAAATAGGAATACCTTATTCACCACCAAAATGAATGTCTACCAAGATTCAAGGTGCCATGGTCATCCTCATCCCCATCATTGTTATCATTTCTGTTGGCACCATATTGAATTTGATATTGATGAGAATTGGGATCAACAAATCCAGACAAGGCAGCCGCATCATAGGAACTTACAGGAGGTGGAGGTGGATTTCTTTGCATTTCACCATGGTCACCATATGGTCCATATCCATATGAGGAGGACCATGAAGTTGAAGACTCTTCTTCTCCTTGTCGCACTTGATCATATGGAAAATATTGTGAGAGTCCTTGTCCACCGTACCTAGGGTCCCACGAATCAGTCCATGATGCTACTTGTTGTCCACCAACCTCTCCACCCATATTTCCTTGCTCGCTACTACCTCCAGTCCTAGGTGGTGGGTCTCTTTGGCGCCGTTGATAACCACGGCTTGGATCAAATTTTCCAGATGGAGGTAACTCATGTACTTCCTCTACAGGAACGTCATCGTCTTCATCATGTTGATAGTATTTACTAGTACCACCTGTCCCACTTTCTCCTCCTCCTCCAGTTCCACCATGGCTACTCGAAGAGACGGTGGTGGAACTAGCTTTCTCAGAAGATCCAATATGAGCAGGTTCTTTCCCACTCCTCCTAGTCCTACTAGTATCTTCTCCTTGAGGTGGCTGACCTTCTGCAGGTGCCTCACCCATATCCTCATTTATAAACTCTTGAACCGTTCCCTGAAAAACCGGATCTGAATCTAGCAGTGGATCCTCTATCTCGGCTAGCCATGGGAGTAAGGGATCGTCATTTCTAAATATGTGATCCAAATTAATAGGACAATAAGCATGATCATCCCTTGCCCTTCTCTCCCTAGTTCTGTTTTTCAACTTCAGATTGTAATGACAGTATACAAGCTTGTTGAGTTTGTGCATGGTAAGCAGATTCCTGGCCTTTGTGTGGATCAAGGAGAAAGTGCTCCAATTTCTCTCACAGCTGGAAGATGTTGTAGTCTGAGTAAGGATGTGAACAACCGCTTTCCTTAGATGTGGAACACTCTCTCCATAATTCATCCACCAATCAGCTGAAATACAGAAAATAAATAAAGAAAATTAGATATTCGTAACCCTCAAGTCCTTATAATCAATTAAGGTATATAGATCAAGACTATTGGGTGGGGTCTTTTGTTCATAGTCATACCAGGTGGCATCCTTCCAATCGATCGTTGCACAAGAGGGTCAGCAAAAGTTCCTCTCCTTTGTGTATATATAGATATCGACGATGTGAAAATTAAAAATAAATCAGTAAACCCCTACTGCATGTATGGCAATTGGCACTTGGCAGCATAATTAAATTCTCTTAAGTAACCACCCACTCACCTCTTGTATGGCATCAATTTGATCATCTGGGTTTAACAATCTCTTTAATACCTCCCGTAATCTTACCCACAAGTCCGTATCTATTGCTTCGGTATATAGTTCGGCATTGCGGTAATAGAATTCGGGATTTAAAAAATAACCTACATTAAAAATATGCAGAATATACTGTGAGCAAACAAGATAATAAATACATTAGTTAGGAAAACAAAAGGTATCAAAGATATATATTAATTACCTGCAGCATGCAATGGATGGTGCAACTGATCGTTCCAACGGGCATCAATAATTTTTATATATTTCTCGTGATATCTAACATTTTCCGTAATGGCTTGCTTTGCCCGATCCATTGCCTCATATATAAAGCCCATTGTGGCTTGTCATCACCATCTATAAGCCTTAACACTTTAACTAAAGGCTCAAAAACCTTTAATACCTTCCTCACTTTCTTCCAAAATTTATTGTCCCTCATTAGGTTTGGGACTTCAAACCCCGGACCACTAGTTGCATTGCCTCATTTCGAAAGAAGCCATTCTTCTGATGCAAACATCTGAATCGGTCCGTTCTAAATTTTACAAGGCTTTCCATAGCCAGAAAATGGGTTGCAAACCTAGTTAATCCTGGACGCACCAAGGCATGGTTATTTGTGTATCTTTTCATGAAGCCTAACACCCATGAATGATCATATATTAATCTTGTAATTCCTCTACATGCCTTGATCAGTGAAGTCACTTTTGTCTTCCTTCCAATTTCTTTCAAGATGAGATCTATGCAGTATGCTGTACATGGGGTCTAGAATAAATGGGTCCTCTTGTCCATTAATAACTGACCTGCCTTCTTGAAATTGGCGCCATTGTCTGTAACAATCTGTACAATGTGCTCCTCTCCCATACTTTCTACAACTCTATTCATAAGAGTGTATATATATGTGGCTGTCCGTCTATGTTCAGTTGCATCAACGGACTTCACAAAGACGGTCCCAGCAACTGAATACACTAAAAAGTTTATTAATTGTGTTTGGGTGCCGCTGGTCCACCCGTCACACATGACGGTAACACCATTTTGTTGCCACATGGGCTTAAACTGTTCCACCCAAGCCTTTATTTCTCTATATTCTTTTTCAAGGTATTTAGTGCCCACATCATATACGGAGGGTGTCTGTATACCCCGCCCAGCTTCGGCGGTAACATCAAGAATAGTCTGGAAATATGGGGAATCTACTACTGTAGGTGGTATGTTCTTATGAATTACCCATTTTGTTGTGGCTAACCTATCTCTTGTAGCCTTCATTACCATTTTCATAACACTCGATATTTTTGGTTGTTTATCTCCCTCTTTTCTATGTGCTAGAGGATCAACAGGGGGAGGAACTGCTCTTCTAGTAGAGATAATTTCTACATCAACATCCTGTTCCCGGGTGCTAAATGCCCTACGCATGGCCTCCGCAATGCCTTTGCCCTTGCTTGGCTGCCTCGGCACAGTAGATGAGCCCCCTGCATCATAATATTTGCTTGCAGCAAATGCACGACGTTCCTATTCTTCTTGTTGACTCATGATGGACTCTTGGCGTGCAGCCTCCATCTGTGCATCTTCCTCATCAAAGTATTCATCCCCAAATACTTCATAACGGGCATCATCAACATCTTGCCGCCTCTTTTCTTTTATCTCTACTTTTCTAGCTTTGTTTTGGCCAACCAAAGCTTTCATTAGTTCCTTGACTTCCCTTGGTACTTCAGTATAGCCAGCAACATTGCCAGAAATGTGGCCCAAGTGGTGCTTGAATCTTGTAATGCCCCCATTGGTCACTTTCTCACAAAACTTGCATTTGATTCTCAACTTGTTATTCTTAATTGCCTCACCAAAGCTCCATGCGGGATCAATATCACGAGGCATTTTAAGTTATCAATAGAAGACTGAATACCTGGCTATAAATAATTAAATATGAACAAGTGGTATGTTAAAAATTAAAAAAACAAAGAAACATGTCAGAGGAAACATATATCTAACGCTTAGGAATCATTCTCTTGACATTTAAGTGGTATTTCATTACTTAAATTATAATGTTTTTTCAAAAATTTTAAAAATCCGAAAATAAGAAAATAAAATAGAATTAGGAAATGACAAACATATGTTGGATTGATCTATGCCAAACATAGATATAACATGTAGGAGCATTTTTCAATACATTTGATTGGCATTCCATTATTAAAAATATTTTTTTTCCAAAAAATAACAAAAATCCGAAATTAAAAAATTTTAAAAGTAAAAAAAACAAGCAATATATGTTGGAATGATCTATGGAAAACATAAATCTCAAATCAAGGAACCATTCTTAAGACATTTTATTGGTATTCAAATATTAAAAATTATTAAAAAAAATAAAATAAATCCAAAAATAAAAAATGGAGAAAAATCAATAAACATTCAAAATGTGATGGATTGATCTATGTGAAACATAGATCTATCATTTAGAATGCATTTCCAAGTGGTTTCATGGGTTGTCCATGAGTATTCACATTTTTTTTCCAAAAAATAAATAAATCCGAAAATAAAAAATGGAGAAAAATCAATAAACATTCAAAGTGTGATGAATTGATCTATGTGAAACATAGATCTATCATTTAGAATGCATTTCCAAGTGGTTTCATGGGTTGTCCATGAGTATTCACATTTTTTTTTCCAAAAAATAAATAAATCCGAAAATAAAAAATAGCAAAAAAAAAAAAAAAAAAAAAAAAATCCAAAAATATGTGTGCATTATCAAAGGAAACGTAGATCTAACAATATTACAAGACAAGGAAGCATTTATAGTAGTTAGAGAGAGATTAATTGAATGTGATCTCAAAAGTCAACTTACTGCAAAAAATCTAAAAGAAAAAAGTACATACCTAGAATCTTGAATCTTGATGAAGATGGAATGGATTTAGTTTGAATATTTCCTTGTTTTGATGTTTGTCACTTTGTTGTGGATCTTGTGGGCCTAAAATAGTAAAATCTTGAAAATACAGCACTTTGGAAGTTTTACAGCAAGGAGAAGGTGTAAAAAGTGAGAGAAGTGAACAAGTGAAGGGGAAAGTGCACAACAGGGACGAATTGGGGGGGTTTTAAAACCCCCCGCTACGTGGTGGCATGTATCAGCTGCTACGTACGGTGCGTTTACTGATAAATACAAAAAAGCGAGGCGGCATTGGCCGCTATGCTCGATATATCGGCCGCTACGCTTCGTAGCGGCCAGTATTTTGTTCCATGGTTCCCAAAAAGCATACATCAACCACAAAATTTTATGAGGTATTGATTTTGTGGATCCATCCTTTGTCCTCAGGGTAAAGTTATCACGACAGGACAATGACCAAATGCAAAAGAAAAAGGAAGAAGAGTTGGGAGAAACCTTGAGATTCTTTTGGATATATGGAAAAGCAACGGAGAAACCCTATTGAAAACCTTTTTAAATGATGGAGATAGTAGTGGGGAAGAAGAAAGTCGCAGGAAGAAATGAAGGTTTAGTGCTTTAGGAGATGAGAACGGGAAAAAATATGAGGAAAATCCGTTATTTTCACCTTTAGTTTGTGCGATATCGCACAGATTGTGCAATATTGCACAATATGGACATAATTGGAAAAAGAATTTGGAACCACATTTGGGATATAGTTTTGGTCAACACCATTTTGAGGAATTCATGGTCATTTATATCCCGTATGGTCAAAATGCCTTTTGTTAAAGTGGGCCCCTACATCATGATTAAAACCATTAATCATGTTAGGAAGGCCAAAATGGGCTATGGTGTCAAGTTTCAGCCATTGGATCATAGATTGTGAGAAATTTATGAAAAAGTCCAGACAGTTACATCTGTGTTTGGACATTTGTGGGCCCCATTTTTACGATCCAGATCACTAACGGCTAATCCGCTAGTAGAGATAAGAATATTTGTGGTCTTTGAGACTAGATAGGAATCTACTCTAGATCACAACAGAATATTTGCCTTTGGGCCTGTGGGCTTGGGCTCGTGAGTCTTTGTGGCTTTATCTATTAGATTAGCTCTGACATTCCCCTTGTTCTCACGATGTGAGAACTGTTGCATCAAGAGATTGTCATGTAGATGATGTAATGGGACAGGTCACAGAAAGAAAGGAATTGGTGAAAAAAAAGGCTAGCTGAGCAGTAGAAGAAACAGAGCAAAGAGTAATAGTTCCTTGTCAAATGTGATGCTGTATAAATTGACTATCAATCCCTATGTGTTTAGTCCATTTATGGAAAAGTTCATTATGGGTGATATAGATACCACTATGATTGTAACAATGGAGAGGTGGGGGCATCAAGAAAAATTTTGATTGTCAAGTGTAGAGGTGGGAGCATCAAGAAAAACTTTGATTGTCACAGTGGAGAGGTGGGGAGCATCAAGAAAAACTACTACATCAGCAAGTAACTATCACAACCAAATCAATTCAAAAATAGTATGGCTGATAGTACGATACTCAACTTCGGCAGAAAACAAGAGAGAACGGATTGTTTTTTTTTTCTTCCAAGAGATGAGAGAAGATCTAAGAACATAGTAGCTGGTAGTTGACTGGCGGTCATGGACTTTGCCAGCCCAATTAAAACCAGAATAGCTTGAATAGGCGTGTAGAGATAATGCATTGACGGAAGAAAGAAAAAGTGCTCGTGCCATTGTTTCTCGATGATTGCGTGGAGTACATAGGACTACAGCCCAATGGAGTAGTGTTGTAGCTGTAACAAATTAGCTACCCACACGAACTGTAGAGGTATTATTTAGTCGTGCGACTGCCCAACAACCTGGCGATAGCACTTTGGGTCCAGAAGAACTCCCGTAGTTGGAGAATATTTGACATTGAATTCTAGCAGAGTGTCTAGAGTCTTGTCATTAGAAGCCTATAAAAAAAGGGCAGCCCAGTGCATGAGGCTTCCGCCACTGTGGGGTTTGGGGAGGGTTAGATGTACGCAGCCTTACCCCCACAAGTAGAGAGTATGTTTCCGCGTTTCGAACCCTTGACGCCCAGGTCGCCATGTAGCAACCTTGCGATTGCGCCAAGGTCCACACTCTGTCATCAGAAGCCTATGTCATTGAAAAATATCATTGGTAAATTTTAACTGTAATAAAAGATAACTATCGATGAGCATGCAACCTTGTTATTAAGAAAATATCGAAGTAGACCTAGATCTTTCCTCTCAGATTGTTAATTAAGATAAGATTTGATTTCTGCAATGCCATCAGAATTATTGCCGGTGATAATCATATCACCAACATATAGTCGAAGAACTCATCCATAATTCGTGCAAAGAGATAACAGATCAAAGCTGATGCTTGATGCAAGCGTATGGTCCTTGGAACTCACCAATCTCTCCACAAGTAGTTCTTACACTCGTCGACACTCCCTCATACATGCCTTTAATGATGTCAATATAACCTCGTGGGATGCTCCTTTTATCTAAAATCCAACAAATTAAATCTCTAGGTACCTTGTCGTAGGCTACCTCTAGATTGATGAGGACCATATGGAGATTTTTCCTCTTTCCTTGATATTTTTTCATTAATTGCCAAAGTGAGAAGATCGCCTCCAAAGTTGACCTCCCTGGAATGAAACTAAATTGATTTTCAAATATCATGGTCAATTGTCTAAGTCGTTGCTCCCGACTTTGTTTATCTCTTTTGTTCTTGTCCAATGTGCCCGCGGAAGAAGAATTCTAACCTTACATAATCTTAGGAAAAGAGGAAAGATCATAGTGAACGCTTGCCCAATGTGCTTGGAGGAAAGAGGAAACTGTAGATCGTCTTTTATTAAGCTGCAAGTGCGCATAAAAATCTGGAACTCTGTCATAGGCTGGTTTAGCTGCAATTGGGCTTTACCAGAGCTTCTTCAACATCTTTTTGAAGCGTGGAAATCTCCTATTGGCTCTAAGAAAGGAAAGGACCTGTGGAAACTTTTGTTCCTTTCAGCAATATGGCATATATGGAAGGAGAGAAATGCGAGGTGTTTTGAAGGAGCAAGAACAAAGGAAGAGAATTTATGTGACAGGATAAAGTATTCAATTGCACAGTGGGTGAAGATCAATACTCTATTCAAAGAGTATTCTACTGATCAGATTGTGTTCAATTGGAAGGAGTTGGCTTTCTCTTAAGCTTGGGTTCAGGGGTATGGTGCAGTCTAGGTTTCTTTTCCTTTGGGGTTTTCTCTGTGTAGGTGGTCTCATGTAGGGCTTCCTTGTTCTTCTTTCTGTCTTACTTTCCTGTTCAGTATAAGACTTTTGTACTGTTTTTCCTTTTAATGAAAGTTGCCATTCAACCAAAAAAAAAAAAACAACTTTGTATATCTCTTTTGTTCTTGTATATAAATACTAAAATGCTTTTCTTCTATTCATCTGGCATTTTCTTTGTTCTTAATATCTTATTGAAAAGCCTAGTTAACTAATCCATCTAATTTCTCCTATGCCTTTCCATACTTATATCGGAATGCCATCTATCCCTGTAACCTTTCTTTTCTTCATTCTTGCTCATTTTTTTATTCACTTTTGTTACCCTAATTCTGTGATAATCTCCCGTTTGTAAGACTCACATACATACTTGTCAAAATCTTACGATACGCAATATGAATCGTATGATTCATATCATATCAGCACTAAACCGATTCGTATCGAAGGCTGGAATTGCTTTTGGGGGTGTAATCGTCCAATTCATTCACGAATCGTGCGTTTTTTGTGGGCTGGAATACAAAGAGCCCAAAATCTATTTGGGATGGTTTCCATTAAAAGAAATTAGAGCCCTAATAAGATTTGCATGGAAGAGATTGAACTTACAAAGCGTCCTCCTTCGTGCGACCCTGCTCCCCTCCAAGGTAAGTTCTTTCTTTTTTTTTTCCCTGTATCTGTGCTACATGAAGATCAATTGATACTATTCGTGAATGTGTTCTACTGTTCCTTCTTCATTGTTGCATCTGTGCTGCATGTGTCCTTGAGCTTCATGATTTCTTCGGCTACTTAAACCCAGACAAGGAAGAGAAGTGGCCATAGCTACAGCAGCTTGGAGAAGAGAAAAACAGAAGTGGCATTAGCTACAACAGCTTGGAGAGGAGGACGGGAATAGCCTGTCGTTCGGTAAGAGCCTTGGCGTTGCGCCAAGGGCCTGATGCAGGCCAGACTAATGGGCCACGTTTGAAGGTTTATTCCAGAAGGCCCAAAGCCTACAAGGCCCAGCAATGACAACATCCAATCCAAGATTCTCCCACGATCTTTAATCTTCTAGAGGATTTCCTCAATTTAGTAGATTTCTTAATTTGCTATGACTTAAACAATAATTAGGCACTCTCTAAATTTCCCTAGATTCTTAGACTTAGGTAGTTTCTAATTTTCATGGTTTGATTGCTAAATTAGTGCTTAGACGCTATTATATAAAGGGTGTAATCCCCTCTCTTGGGATATACAGAAATTAATGAAAATTTGAGTTTGCTCATCGTGTGATTTTCTCTGTCTTTGGTGTGAGACCTAGGCATCCTACCCTAAGCCGTTTGGCTTGGAGAATAGCCCGTTGGCTATCCTTCTCCCCTGTGCTACTTCAGGGCCGCATCCTTACTATTGCGCCAACGGAGCACAAAAGAGGACGGGAAGAGCCTTTCGTTTGTCGAAGCCAGGTACGCTATGTTTTTTTTTCCCTTCTTTCTTCTCCTCTTATACGTGTTCGGTCGTCCCTATTTGTCTCTTCTTTTTCTCAGTGGGCAGATGTGATTGATGTGTGGGATTGCATGTGGCCCTCTCTAGTGGATCTACTTGCCCTTCGTCTCTCTTTCTCTCTCCACCCACCCATGATTGAGACTCACTGGTTAATTTTTTACTCTTCAACCATTAGTGGGACCCATTGATGAATTTTCTCCCATCAAGAAGGTCAACCCTCGTGAATTTCACAGGTGGGCCACACTGATGGTTAAAAAAACATGGGAAAGAGGAGAACTAAATTTTTGTAGATCCATCGATGGGGCCCACCTGACAAACAATAAAATCCTTTGATTGGTCAGTTTGGATTTCAATAGGGCCCCGCACTGATGGTTCTATTTCAGGTGTGGGACCCCATTGGTGGATGTAAACTGAGCCATCTTTTTTGTTTTGGGGGCCGTATGTTTTTTTTTTTGTTTTTTGCCTTGCCCTCTTTTCAATATTTTTTTTTCATGAATGTAGATCCACCGGTGGGTGGCTGGGTGCCACTCGTTAATCTATTTAAGATTTGGCAATGGGCCCATTGATGATCCACATAGTACAAATTTATGTGTTTTTTATTTTTTTTATTTTTTTGCTTTTAGTGATGTGTGTGCCGGGTCAGGACTTATATTTCCTTTTTTCTATTTTACATGGATGATGGATCTACATCCAAGGAGTCCTAATTGTGAAAATGGGTTTATTTATTTATTTATTTTTTGCATGATGATCAGCTCGGATTTTCGGTGCGGCATTTCTTTTTTGGTCAATCTATTGGACCCGCCAATGAAGATGGTTTTGGTCTAGGATCTTTAACACACATAGGTGGCCCCACTGTTGACACCTGTTTTCTTTCAATTGACATCTGTTTTCTTTTCTTTTCTTTTTTTTTTTTTCCCTGCAGCTGTTTTATTTTTTCTTTCATTCAATTGACACCTTTTTATGGGCAATTTTAGAGATGGGGATTGAAGGTTTTTAAACTTCTTTTATAAGAATTTGGTCGCTTGATAGACCTTATTTTAGTGTCAAATATTTTTTTTGTTTCTTTTAAACACTGGGGCATTTTGATTCTACAAGCGACATGCTTATCTTTAATTTTGATATCATAGATATGATATATTTTTTTTGTATCTTATGCATTTTCAGCAATTCAACTGGTAGTATATTAAGATGCTATGTTTGTCATGTATTGATGTTGATATGGATGAGAAATAGATAGATAGTGGACATTTATAATTTTTCCTATTTTTCAGTATTTTTTTTAGTTTTTTTTTCTTCTATATTAAGAAAAGTAGAAAATATCCTACAATTCGCGAAACCTGGTCACCATGGTGAGAACTGCCGCGTCTCCTATAGTTACTTCATTTAAAGTTTGTTAATATATTCTCTCTATCTTTCTTTAATATCATTAACCTAGGAAGCACGGACACCTCTCCGGAGCTGTCGTGTCAGTGTCCGACACGTGTCGAACACGGACACGCTCGGACACTCCAAAAAGAGTATCCTATATTTTTTTTTTATTATTATTTTGTATTTCGGACACGCTGGGGCCACGCTGGCATCTTTTAATTGCAAAACAAAAAAAGAAAAGGGGGCTGTTTGTAAAAACTTGTCACTTAAGAGGAAAAGGGCTCCAGCCCTCTTTTAATTCGTCCAGGAGGGGGCTCTTTGTAAAAACTTAAAACTTAAAGAGGAAAAGGGCTCCAGGCCTCTTTTATTTCGTCCAGCCCCAGCCCTGGCCCAGCTCCAGAGGAAAAACCCAAAAGAAAGAAGAAGAAGAAGAAGAAAGAAAAGGAAGAAGGGAGAAGAAAAAAACGTCCAGCTCCAGCCCCAGAAGAGAAGCCCTAACGAAAGAATAAGAAGAAGAAGAAGATCACTTGTGGTATTGCTTCTGCTGCTGTTTTTCTTTCTCTGCTCATCAGGTACACTGCTGCTGCTTCCTGTTTTCTGTTTTTCTCTTTCTCTGCTATTGCTTCTGCTGCTGTTCATTTTTTCTTTCTTTGCTATTGCTTCTTCTGCTGCTTCTTTTTTCTTTCTCGTTTTTTCTTTCTCTGCTACTGCTCGCTGCTGTTTTGTTTTTGGCTCATCAAATTTGTTGTTTCTGCTGCTGTTTTGTTGTAATCTGCTGCTTTTTTTTTTTTTTTTTGACATCTGTTTATGTCTATGTTTCTGTACTTCTGTTTATGTTTTTGACATCTGTTGTTGTTGTTGTTGGGTCTTTCTGTTTTGGGTGAAGATCTGTTGTGGGCTCCTTCTATATTTCCCTAGCATTGTAATATCTGCAGTGGGTGATGTGGGCTTCTCTTTAATGCATTTGCTTTTTTTTTTTTATTTATTTGATTTGAGTACTGGGTCTGGGGATTTGTTAGTAGACTCTTGCCTTTCAATCTTAACATGAGGAGGTAACACATATATGAAATTTCAGTACTTAGATCCAACTTAGTTTAACATGGTAGAATCCTTTCCAGTTAATTTCATTTTTTTAAGTTTCATTGTTTTTTTAACAGCTTTAGATCATACTTCTGAAACATTACATGTCTTGATTTTCGTTTCTATTTGATTGCTAAATTGATTACAAAGTTAAAATTATATTATCTTTTTAGTATATGATTAGAAATATTATTATTATTATTATTAACTATTAACGTGTCCCCGACGTGTCCGTGTCCTACTTTTTTAAGAAATGCCGTATTGGCGTGTCCGTGTCGTGTCGTGTCCGTGTCCGTGCTTCTTAGTCATTAACCTTCACTTAACTTTTTTGTCATCACTCTTTATACATCGGACATGATGTGGGTCTCTAATTTTTTCCCCTCATTTTTGCATGCTTGAAAATATCTCTCCTTCTTGTTATTATATAGGTCATCGTATGGATTGGACTTTGCGTCCCTTACTACACACTAACTTTTTTGTTTGCCATCTTGTAGATTTCGTAATTTAACATTTTCCTAGTCCCTTACCAAACTTTGTATCTGTGTCTTCTCTTGCATGACTTTCTAAACCTCTACACTCCACCGCCATATTTTTATAATAGATAGTCTTTTCCAAGGCTGAAAGTAGCGGTAGCGGTGGGCGTAGCAACCTACCACCAAAACGCTACATAGCGATGCGATTTGAAAAAATCGTCAAAAAAATTTGAAAAAAAATATAGAAAATCTAGAATATTGGAAAATGAGTTAAAATGTGGGTTTTTTTTTTTTTGGTTGCAAAAGTAGCTAGTGCGGTCCCCTCATTGTATGAGATCCTTGATCGTTGTATAAATAGAAAATAGTAGTTATGATCATTTTTTTCACATGCATTCATGTTGCTTAGTTATGCTAACTGAGAAACTAATGAAAGGCTCATAGAAAAAACTATGTCATGATGTCAAGATTTAAGAGTACGTAGAGAAAAGAATACATCTATCCAACGAGGTGTCTAATTGGATGTACCTAGAGAAGAACCCTTGAGAGGAACTCTCTGTATTGACTGTAATTCAGCGTGTAATATCCTCAGTTACCTGGGCCCAGGTTTAGGTTGGCCCAGGTAGGACCTTTAGTTGATTAATTATAATTGGACTTAGTATTTGCCTCACGTGAGTGGTTTTTAGAAAGGAAGGGAGAGGAGTTGTATTCCAACTCTAACTAAAAAAAAGAGGAAGAGACAATACAAAAGAAGGAATAGGACTCTACCTTGTATATATAAGTAACCAACGACCCTTAGATAGGCTTATTCTTTCCTTTGAGAGAAAGTAAGGAGGATCTTCTTGATTGCAATCCAGGAGAAGAAGAAGAAGGCGACGATCAGCGGATGTCCTATTCACGTCCACACATTGCAAACGCAACCATCACGTATAAAAGGTGAGTGGATCTTCCTAATTCACCAGTTGATTAAACAAGATGATTGATATTTTGTGTTCCGGATATGCTGTGATGAAAGAATCTGTTTACAAGATGATCGATATTCTGTATTTTGGTTATAAATTGTGTAAAGGATCTGTTTTAGTCAAGGAATCCTATACTATGGATGTTAGGATGATACTAGTAGATTGGGATGCAGGGACAAGGAATAGAGTTGAAATCTTGTTGAAAACAGAGACTGTCGACATGGTTATGATTTGATAGTGGAGGGCTGTGGGACCCCCTAGCCCACTGAATGGATGATCAGGACCATGGATCCAAAGGAGGACCCATGGTCGACCCTAGGAGACCTGATGCTATAAGGGGTGGACCCCACCTGGGCCCTCATCCAATTGACAGGATGTAATACAAGCGACTGATATGTGAATTAGTGTCCCATGTCGTTAGGACCTCCTGGGGCCCACCTGGTCACTTGATTGGAAATCAGGTCCGGTCATCAGGTGTGGAACCCCTGGGCGACCTTGGAGGACAAGGCATCTGAGTATCGGACCATTGGGTCCCACTGTGCAGTAGACTTAAAGTAATTCAGGCGTTAAAATGGCGGAAACAGAGCTGGGTGACGACATGGATTGTGGGACCCCTCAGTGGACTTGATGGAAGATCAGGACCACACACCCTTTAGGGGACCCATGGTCGACCCTTGTGGTGGTGGACCCCTAAGGAGTGGGCCCCATCTGACCGTACACACAACTTGCTGTTATGGATTGGTTGTATTACATGATGCGTGTGTCTATTTTGATCTGTGGGCCCAAGATATTGATCTGATGATAAATCAGATTCATTGATAGAATGTTCCAGCCCTGGGCGACCGCAGACTTCAAGTCTGATCTTGGGTTGGTCCAGTGGGACCCACCGGATTTTGCATATCAAGAAGTTACACGTGACTTATGTTCCATTTTATGGGCTCTGTGGAAAGATGAGTCCCGGAAGAAGTCCAGTAACTGAGATAGACCTGGACTGTGTGGGGAATACTAATTAACTTTCTTATTTGGATAAATTGGAGATTAGTGATTATGATTAATTATTTGTGAATAAACTATGGGTACTGTGATTAATGTTATGTGGTGTTATAATAAAGTGTGGGCCATCCTAATACCAATCAATACCCATTTTGATTGTAAGAGGGGCAACAACCAGTAAATTGAGTAGGGGTTGGATCCACACTATTGTTTATGTAAATTGTTAATAATAATGGAATCTTGCTGATTATGTGGTTATGAGATATTGTGCACTGGATCCCAGACGTGGGATATTGGACTTAGTGTCCGGGCCATTATAGTGGCTGGTCCTTTGGGGACGTGTCTGATGAGACAGGGTCATGGTGACCGGTATACATGTATACAATGAGCCTTGGAGGCGTGGTAATGTGCATGGGCACGAATATATGTATGAATGTACTTCTTAATAGTAATTGATTCATGTATTCAGCTTTGTTGATTATATGACATTATGTTTATGCTGTATATGTAATTAGGAAAATTCATTCACCAGTAATACTGATGTTGTGTTGCCCCCTTCAGGTAATCACGTTGCGGGTGGGGCAGAGCAAAACGACGTTCCGCACGTAAATTTTGGCATGCGTGGCTGACGAGAGAGAACGAGAAATATTCAAATAATTGATAAAGGGATTAACCTTGTTTAGGGATTTTATTATATGTTTTAAACGTTTTAGAATATGGAATTTGGTTTACTCAGGGATATTAATTTTGTTCAAACATTCATAATTGAATTAAAGTTATATTTTATCTAAATGCCTGATTCCTTGTGGAAAAAAATTTGATGAATGTATGGTGAGTATTTACTAACTAAATCACGATCCAGAGTCCGACAGGGCCCCGGAATTTGGGTCGTGACAAAATGGTATCAGAGCCGACTCTCGACTAGTTCGAGTGTGGGTCCCCTGTCGTGGTCTGGTGTAAGTGGGCGGGTTTCCATGTGGGCGGGCCAAGAGGGCTGGCAGGCTATAGGGACTGGCAGGCTACTGCACAGGGACGTGCAGCCTTAAGGGGGGTGGATTGTGACGCCCCGGAGTCCCACATCGACTATAGAGAGGAAAGTGAATGGGTTTATATGTAGAGCCTACACCCTTACCTTGCATGAGGCCTTTTGATGGGTTCTGGCCCATCAAAAACAAAACCGTGAGGCCCGTGGGCCAAAGCGGACAATATCATGCATGCGTGTAGGGTGGGGCGTTACAGAGCGAGATCATATGTTTTTTGGTTTTTTTTTTTTTTTTTTAATATATAAAAGATCAGAAGAGTTGCGTAGAAATGCTATCTGGAGGTTAGAAAAGAAATAAGTCTTATCATGCATTTTAAAATTTTTTGGAAAGTAGAAATTTGTCTCACTCCGTAACGGCCCTGTAGCGGGCGTAGCTGCCTCATAGTGGCGGCTACGGATGTGAGCAGCTCTAAATACCATTTAGCATAGCGGTCTTCACCGCTACGCCCGATATAGCGGTGTAGCGGCTGCTATTTTGATCCATGTTCTTTTCGCTTTTGACTCTCCAAGAACCTACGTTTCAATTTTCTTTGTTTAGACTTCATTCTCTCCTCTCAATCACTTTATGCTTAAATGTTGTTGCCTTTTCCCATTTCAAATCCCCCACCTTGTTTTAGTGCACCCTTTATTTACTCCCTCTTTCTACTACTAATGTCAACATCTAAAATTTGTATCCTATGTTGTGTGGTCAAACTCTTCTAGAAATAACCTTATAAGCTAGTCAGTCATGTTTTATTAGTAGGAAAAAAGTCTATCTAGCCCCTATTAATTTTACTTTTATAGGTAATTAAATGCACATCTGTCTTTTTAAAGTAGGTGTTTGCTATTATAAGGTCAAATGCCAATGCAAATTCTAAGATAGTGTCTCCTAACTCATTTCTTTCTACAAATCCTTTTTGGTCATGCACTTTCCCATACCCTCTGTTATCCTTTCTGCATGCCCATTTAAGTCCTCTCCTTGGAATATCTTGTCACTAGTTGGAATTTCTCATGTTAAACCATCCATCTCCTCCCAAAATTCTCTCTTAATACTCCTATCTCATTTGACCTACTTGGGGTGCATAGGCACTAATGATATGTATTATATCTTCTTCTAACATTAGTTTAATTACTATACTTCTATCACTCAATCTCTTTACCCCTACAATCTTATCTTTCAAATCATCATTTACTATTATACTTACTCAATTTCAAGTATTGTTCTTGCCTATGCAGTGAAGTTTGTAGCTATCATTGAGCTCCTTTGGTTTGTCTCCTTACCACTTTGTTTCCTTCGGGCATACATTAGCTCTTTTTTTTCATTGTATTGAACTCTTGCTTGTCAAAATTCCTATATTTCAAGCAGCAAGTTGAATTCTCTTCTTCTTCTGGACTAGCTTCTTTACCTGGACTTGACCAGATTGGTGTATGAACCTTTACTTTCCACTCCAAACACGTTGATTGTAGCGTGTATGTTTGTGTGTACAAAACTTATCCAGTGCACACCCCATAGTGGGGCCCACCTAATCACCCATTCGAATGGGCCACGCCAAGGTTTAAAAAATCGGACTCGGGACCCGACTCGTTCAGGGCCGAGTCCGAGTCGACTCGCCGAGTCGCATGGGACTCGGCCTAGTTGGGCCGAGTCCTAAAATCAGAGGACTCAGCCGAGTCACAACGGCCGAGTCGCACGATTTGAGTTCGAGTCGCATGCGACTCGGCTCGGTATGTGCCGAGTCCGAGTCGACTCGGACTCGGCCGATTTTTTAAACCATGGGCCACGCACATAGCACGCCCAGCCCCCCCCCCCCCCCCCCCCGTTCCCATTTTTTTTAACCCATTTGAATGGTTTAGGATGATCAGGTGGCCCCCATATATTTCCTCACCATTGGACTTTCATCATGATGATGATCTTTATTTGTGTTTGGGTTTGAGTCCAGCTTTGGGTCTGAAATTTAAATTCAGGTGGGGTACAGGCTTGTAACCTGGACCCAGTTCTGGTTTGGGCTGGGGAGGGAGTCCCCTATTAGTAATTTATCCCTCTACTCACAACACCCACAACATAAATTATATCAAGTCGAGTAATTTGTTGTGAGGATTTGGCTCAGGATGGATCGGATTGGAGAACCAGAAGTCATGTATCTGACCCCCAGCGTAGTTGGAATAAGGCTGTGATGAGAATGAGGAGTAATTGTCAAGTGTATTGATTTCCAATTGTTGATGCACCAAACAGATCTCCCACTTGGCCAACTACTATCGCATGAAGGCGATGGTTGAAACACATCTGCTAGCTTAGCTTCAATACCGGTTTCCTTCAACTCATCTAATCTTATTTCTTATATGAAGTGATAGTGTTTCCTTCCTTAAACTTGGCTATCTCAATCCCCAAAAAGTGGACCCAGTCTTTAATATCAGACTCTACCAAGACTATTCTTTAGCGTTGCTGTCTCTTTGGGACAATCCCCACTTACAATGGTATCAATATAGAGTATAGACTAATAGAACAATAATGCCTTTTCCTTGTTTTCATAATATGACATGACCAGACCATTAAATAATAATAATAATAATAACAACATGGCGGTATCAGACTCTCTCGAGCCTAATCCTCCTCATATATGCATTGTCAAGCCATTTGTTGGTGAGGTTTAAACCTCCTCCTGAAGATCTCCATGCAAAAAGGCATTCTTAATGTTTGACTAGTTTCAAGGCCAACCTTTATTAACTATTAGAGAAAGGAGTGTTCTTATAATGTTTAACTCAACACTGGTGCATAGTTTCCTGAAAATTCATGCCATTAGTTTGTTTGAACTCTTTGGCTATAAGGTTCACATGAGAAGGTACTCTTTTGTCATGCCCAATGTTCCAATGCCTTTTGTTTTTCTTTCCTTCTTTTTTGTGCGCATAACAAAATTGACATTTTTTTTCATTGCAAGCTGACTCAGTTGTTGGTGTAATTGCAGTTGTCTTCTGATGTTAAGGTACCTTCAAGTTGGGTCAAGGTCAACAGTACAAAGAAGACCACTCGCTATCATCCCCCGGAAGTTCTGACAGCTTTAGATGAATTGTCACTTGCCACAGAAGAACTTACTATTGCCTGCCGAGCTACTTGGGATACTTTTTTGATGGGGTTTGGCAAGTACTATGCAGAATTTCAAGCTGCTGTGCAGGCTCTAGCTGCTTTGGATTGTCTGCATGCACTTGCCATCCTCTCAAGAAGTGAGGTATATAATAAACACAGTTTACATTCCATGAGATTTTGATATTTCCTGCATCAGTCAGTGACTTGCTTTTTATATTTTGTCACTCTAACCTTTATAAGCATTCTGCAGAATTATGTGCGCCCAGTTTTTGTGGATGATGTTGAACCTGCTCAAATACATATTTGTTCTGGGCGTCATCCGGTATGTAATCGAATTAGCAGATGGACATTTGGATTTAGCTAGAATTTATGAAGGTCTTCTGAGATTTTGTTCTTATGTCAATGGACTGTCACTGAAAGACATTATCTGTTCAACTTCTTCATTTCAAACCTCAAAATATATATTACAGAGTTGGACATCTCTTTTGTGCAGGTGTTGCCTGCATAGCAAATTTTTTTGATTTCCCACTAGAAAAGTTTTGACTCCCTGCTGAATTCGCACTGGTTCAAATCATAGTTTTTAGCTGGGAGGTTCCAGTAAGAACCCAACCTAGTTAACCCAACCCAGTAACATAATGGGTGGCTGGGTTCGGTTAACATTGGTTTGGACAAGTATTGGTCATCCCACCTGGTTTAGTGGCAACAGTTGGAACTCTTAATTTAGAGATTTAGAGAAAAATTGAAAATGAACGAAAACGAAGGGAGAAAAGGAAGAAGAGAGTAAAGAGAGAGAAGGAAAAGCGATTTTGGCTCAAATTAGGGTTTTTCATCCACAGTGGGGTTTGACTACCAGTCCTTTATGGTGAGGTTTTTTAATTACAAAACGGCTCCCATAGTTTGTCAAAATACAAAATAGTCCATCATCATCATCATTAGCCTTTTCCCAACTATGTTCGGGTCTACTACATGAATTCTTTCTCCATTCCAATCTATTTGGAGCCAAGTCCTCGGATAGGATGCATTTCTTAATATCTATTGTTACCACTTCCATCCACGTCCTTTTCGGCCTACCCTTCCTATTGGTGGGCTATCCACCTTTTTGCTCACGGGGGCTGTTACAGGCTTGCATTGGACTGTCATACAAAGCAGTTCCTGTGCTAGAAAATATAAATCACAGATTAATAATTGCATCCACTATTCCCAGGAGAGAAGCCTTTTTTTTTTTTTCCTGAATGGTTTGGAGAGCACATGCTTGGTCCTCAGCTTGTGCATACTTCAGCTGTATTTCTCTGTGTGCCACTTTTTTGCAAATAAAATGTCAATCGATCTACCATTTCAAAAAAAAAATCGATCTAGATGTGTTTAGTCTGCTCATGGAATACTCAAACCAATATGAATATAAGCTGTATTATCACAATGTAGAATCATGTGGCTATTTACAGTAATCCAAACTCTCTTAAGTTCAGTTTTTAATAGAATAGTTCATATGCGCCATGAGCCATTGTGTGAATAATTTGCTCTGGACCTTGATATGCAACTAGTTGTTTGTTTCTTTTCCAAGATACCATATTACATCCACCAACATACAATACCCTGGAGCAAATTTCCTGTTTATCTTTGATTCTGCCTAGCGTGCAGCAGTAAATGCTTCTATATTCAAGTGACTGTGACACATATGTACTATTATTCCTTGCCCTGGAGAGTGGAGACCGCCCCTTTAGATATCTCAAAAAACAATAAGAGGCATTCAAGCTTCCGGTTCTAGGAGTATGCATAAACTGGCTAACCACACCTACTGCATTTGAGATATTTGGTGCCTGATGGTTAGGTAGATTAGTTAACTAACTAACCTTTTTTATAGGCAGGGTCATTCAAAGTCCTTGACCATCAGGCTTTAGTCCGGTTTTGTTCTAAGGTGCTTCAGCGGGCTTCACACCGAGTTTTCTGGTTCGGCAAATCAAATCGAGTATATACTTATGCCTCACATATAAAATCGTATTAAATATGCTAATTTAAAACTTACTATTTACCAAAAAATAAAAATAAAAATCAACCCTTGCACATGCCGAATTTCTGGTCCTGACCTTTTATAAGGCCATACCTAACCTAAATGTGTTCCTATCTGAATTTTGATGTTTCCCTTTTTATCGCTCGAATTTTACTCATTTTTTAATCCTTAATCTGAATTACACTTGATTGTAGCCCTTTTTATCCTTTTGTCATGTGCTGATTGAAACTATGGTATCAACCATCCACAAAAATGAGCTATCTTGGTCCTAGCCATCAAATGAGAAGAAGGATGGCTAAAATTATTACTTGTGAACTCCAATTATTGCCTTAGATTGGACAACTAGTATACGTAATTGCATCTTATTTTTGATGGATGCCTCCAGAAGCCCATGTCTTGTCTGGTGTGTCGAACTTCATGCCATGTTCTATTTGATCCATTTGTTTGAACCTCCTACAGGCACTCATCATGCTTGCTTTTTTCATTTTTGGTTCATTCTAATCTGCATCATATCATATACAAACGCATATTCTCCCATGATTGGCATGCAGTAAAGTGGGCCCACGACATGTATTTCATGCCGCTCTAGTTTTTGTGGATATATTCACCGGAAACTTACAATGTACTATCTGATTATGGTTTGATTCATTCTAGCTGTATAGTTCACAACTTATCTTTACAGTACATTGTTTTCTTGTGCAGGTCTTGGATTCCATTTTACAAAATAATTTTGTCCCCAATGATACTAAGTTACATGCGGATGGAGAATACTGTCAGATTATTACAGGCCCAAATATGGGAGGAAAGAGTTGCTACATTCGTCAGGTTGCTCTCATTGCTATCATGGCTCAGGTAAAATTTTTTTTTTTTTTTGGGTTGCTGTGGCCATTATCACTTATTGGTTGTCATTGCTCAGATGTAAGACGTTTGGGTTTGGTCTGAATTAAATGTACATACCCGGGTGCCAAAATGACTGTGAAGTTGTAAATGTGGGGCTATTATTACCTTCACTATGTTTTTCATTAGTCTATTGTCGTATCGAGTATTATTAGTATTATACTTTTTGATAATATATTGTGAGTTATCACGTTGCATTGGTGAGGCCTCTGACCCAATGACTCAGATTGTTATATGCGTTGCACTTAAACGCTCACCTATGTATGTGGAGTCAATAAATGTTAACAGATTCGGTTGTTTCAGATAAAATAGTGATTTAGGCATATAAGACCTATATGACTTTGGAGTAGTGGTACATACCTTTGTAATGTGCCTAAATGAGAAAAGAAGGCAACCAAGTCTCTAGCAAGTCACAATATTTTTAGATATATATATATATATATATATATATTTTGAGACATTGAGAAATCTTGCCACGACAAACCGTGACAGCTGTGAACTGCAACATCTTGATGCAACTTACTGGTTCTTAGGACCGACCATGATGCCCCCACAATCGCAATTTTCAACTATTGTGTGAGCCCCTGTGGACCTGGACCCGCACCCGATTCAATCAGATCTAAAGAGGGCTATACTCGGATTTTTCGGGTTGGAGACTTTGGTTAACCTTGTAATTGGAATTTGGAGGTTCATTGACATTCCTAGTCATTGCGATCACGGCTCTGGTATTGTTTTGTGCTTTAGCCATTATAGGTTGATGTTTATTTGTGTGTGTGAGAGACTGCGTACTGCCCTTAAATCTAGGGCTGACTTGCTTCTGCTTGCTGATTCCCATGACGCGCAATAATAGGAAGAGATTGACCTGCTTACCCAATTTGCACTTGGCAGACTGCTGTAGAGATTGCTATCCGTTTTGATTGCTATGATGGCCAAGTGACATGCAGCTTATTAACCAGAAAATCATTGAAATAAGCGCATATCAATGGTTACTCTATCTCTGTGTACGCGCATGTGTGCCTCTGTACAATTGGGGCTGTGGGGACATCAAATGGTCCCCACAGGGGCTTTGATTGTTAAACCTTGGCCCGGTGCCCTGACAGGGAGGTTTTTGTCTTCCGTTTGTATTCCTTCTTACTTCAAGGCCGATTTTTTTTCCTTTAGTTCTTTGTGTGAAGAAACTAATTTTACTTGCATGGTGTGAACTTTGCATAATACAATTCAAAAGTAAAAGCTCAATGTGGATAGGATACCCGTACACGTATCAGTTTCTTTAATTTTGGAAAAGGTATCATATTCCGTTTCCTGCATCCATATCCATCCCTACGCCCATATCATGGAATCATTGGCATGTGTGTCTGTCTGCGTGCACGCGCTTGTTTGTAGCTTGAAATTATTGCACTTCTTTTGGCTCAATGATTCTTCTCTAGTCGCCTTTCTGCGTGGATTGAAAGGCCATCTGTACATAATATTTTCTCCCCACACCCCTTTCTCTCTCAGTGGCTTATTTGACCCAATTCTATCCTTCATTTGTCATATTCAAGTTTCAGCTTCAGCAAGAAAATGACAACTATTTGGAGCAGAATATGGCACATGAATTTTTGTGTTGGATTTTCCATACAAGGCTCTGTCGTTCATATCATACCAATTTCTTAAATGGATAATGTCATACAGTAGTTATTCTTGATTGCTACCTGTTATGGGAACTCTAATAATTCTTATCATTACTTTTTCTTCATAATGAGTAGTTATTCTTGATTACTACCTGTTATTGGAACTCTAATAATTCTTATCATTGCTTCTTCATAATGCGATTATACTGGCTGACTTCATGAAATGTACCTCTGGTCCCTCTAGGTTGGTTCCTTTGTACCAGCATCATCAGCAAAGTTGCATGTTTTGGATGGGATTTACACCCGTATGGGATCATCTGATAGCATTCAGCAAGGGACGAGCACCTTCCTTGAGGAATTGAATGAGGCTTCCAATGTACTCCACAATTGCACGTCGCACTCGCTTGTTATCATTGATGAGCTTGGGCGTGGCACAAGCACCCATGATGGTGTTGCAATTGCTTACGCTACACTGCATCACCTTGTTGCACAGAAGAAATGCATGGTCCTTTTTGTTACCCATTACCCTAAAATCATAGATATCAAGGAAGAATTTCCAGGCTCAGTACAACCCTACCATGTATCGTATCTGACTTCAGCGAAGAGTTTGGAAATAATGGATTCTAGGTTGGAAAGTGGTGGTGAAAATCTGGATCATGGGGATGTTACCTTTCTTTATAAGGTTGTTCCAGGTATGTCAGACAAGAGCTTTGGTCTTAACGTTGCCCGCCTCGCACAGGTCAGCTCCTGCATCTATAACTTACTATCTTCTATATTTTCTTTTTTTTTTTAGGTATGCCTTATTTTAGTAATTTTGTAGCATGATCTGTTGTCTTCTTGTAGCTACCTCCTGCTTGTATAGCCCGAGCTGCTGTCATGGCTGCGAAACTGGAAGCTGAGGTAAGTGCTCGGGCAGGAAACCAATTGGGGCAGAGGCTATGGGGAAAAACAGACTTCTTTGAAGAAAATCTATCATTGGAGAAGCATTTTGATCCTTCAGAATTCTCTCCTAGAAAAGAATTGGTTGCTTTATCTGTTGATCAAGGACACTTTGATGATTTAGTGAGTGCATACCGTGAACTGTTTTCTCTCTTGCAATCTTCTTTTGGTGTTCCTGACCCTACAAACAGCGTACAGTCTTTGAAGGATGCCAAACAGCTTGCAATGAAGATGTTAAGTAGGTAACAATCTCACTCATCATTGGTACTGATCGTTTCTCGAAATTATAGACTATCCATATTTCCTGCAGCAATCAAAGATCTCATTTTCTTTTGTTGTGGGATTGTTACCCATTGTTTCTTGAAATTATCTACAATCCATCTTTTCTGCTGCAATTGAAGATCTCATTTTCTTTTGTTGTGGTTGTTTATCTTTCCATATTGATTTTGATTGAAAATGATTTTCACTTTCGGTTAATTATGCTCTGTTCTCTGATAATATGGTGTATATAGGGTAGGCAGCTGACTGTGTAGTGTTTTGCTCTCCTAAGTTCCATATGTTAATATGGGCAATGTCTTTGCACACCTAGTGTATCCCATATTAGTCTGGCAAACTACCGACGAGACTTTTACGCAACATTTGCTGGGCAATCCTACTGTCCGCATTGTTGGCCCTATATGGTTGCATAAAACTTATCGTGATATGATAAGATGATACAGCCCATCGTTTTCCTATTAATTCGGATTACTGGTCATTTATTCTTGATTGTTAATGAGTGGACACCAAATGGATAGATTGGCATTAATTTTAAGGATATACTCCATCCACAGGATGTAGTAAAAATAGATTTGAAGAAGTGTAACTTATTTGATGATTTGGCTCAGGATAGATCGGAATGGAGAAACATAATTCATGTACCCGACCCCAACATAGTTGGGACAAGGCTTTTGATGATGATGATGATGATGATATGCTCCATCCATAATTTGTCTTCAATGATGGTTATTATTTCTATCCACAATAAGGTGCACAAGTGGTGTGGTCTGAATCTGATGCAAGAGGTGATACCATGATTTTTTGTTTCGTCAAGCAATGCTTCTGTTCGATATTTTATTTCTAGGCTAATGTAGGCCGCACTATATGTGAATAACTTCTTTTGGAATTATAACAATTGCATATGATTTCTCTTTTGTTTCACAGTATTTTTTTCCTTGTTTTTCTATATGAAATTCAATCACCACTCACAAAAGTGGCCGGAACGTTTGTTTTATGTTTGCAGTAATTCTTGCTATAGTTTGCTTTTTGAGTCCTAGGGCCTGTTCAGAATCTGTAATTGGGCAGTATATTGCTGGTGGAACCTTGACAATGGGCTTCTAACTCTCCTTTTTTGCCCCATTGAGTTTGCTTATGCTTACCTTCTCCTCTTAACGTTTATATAGTTCTTAAAGATCTTTTTCTTTTTCTCAGTGGAGGTTAATAGTTCCTGAGAAGCTGATGCAGCCATATTTAAATATGATCTTTTGTAAAAACTATTGAAGCTTGATGCTATGTTGGATACTCATAGGATGGCCGAGGGCTCAATCTTGCTGGCTGAAAGAATCTCTGAAAGCTTGATCTTGTTTTGTCTGCAACAGTACAGGACTACCGGTATAGCGGAACACAAGAATCTATCCACAATATGTAATGGGTGACCAAATCCCTCTTTTTGCATCTCCGCTTATTTATGTATGTGCTTGTCCTTGAAAAGAAGGAAAAATTGTTTGCATAATTTTGGTAGTTTCTTCATTTCATTTTTAACTAGAGAGGAGTTTACAGGGTTATTGCCATAGCAAAGCTGTCTGTGCTGCGGTTTGTATACAAGATACATGATTGCGGTTTGGTGATGTTACCTAATAACAAGAAAGTGTCCTTGGTGATAGGCAATAAATAGTTTTGAGCTGGGAACTTCTCAATGTTTTATGCAGATCATCCCACCTCCTTTGTTCTTCCTCATGTAGCTGATTTATCTCCTGAAAATATCTGATTGGAAGATCTTAACTTGTCAGTGAACCATTACTACATGGTTGAAAATGGAACAATGGTCTAGAATTAAAGGTGTCAAACCTCTGTATCTGTTGGACCGTCTAGGGCCCCGTCAGTGCACCATTTTGGGCTCATGAATCATAGGCCTACTTGTATTTTGGGTTTGAGACTTTTCAGTGATATATGCACATATGGGTCTTTGATTATTTCATTTTCACCACAGAAGGCAGAATTCTGTACTTGAATATGCCCTTATGCCGCAGAAAGAGGTGAGACAATCAAGACTTTAATGATTCCATGGATTTTACAAACTGGCTTGTTTTGACACTAGAGAGTAATGCAACGGCTGCTGGGAAAGACTGAATTGAGGAAAGGTTAGTAGGTTCAGGATGGGGAGTCTTTGAAATAATCCAGTCCTTCATTTTAGTAGTTAGTTTTTCAGAATTAGCTCCAAATAGAGGACTAAACTATCTGTCCTAGCCATGCCCGTTCGGACTGCAACATGTGTACATTATTTTCTATTATCTAATAAATAATAAGGTAGTTATAATTGGCTTAAAAAATCAGTAAGTATGCAACTAAAGCTTCAAACTTCCATATTTCCTTAAAACAAAATAAGTTGAAAAAAAAAAAAAAAAAAAACCTCAACAACATGATATTTGGTGAATCACTTGTCTCTCAAGGTGGTGACTAAGTTGGTTTGAGCCTGGGGTTTGCTTCCAAATTCTCAAGTTTGACACCCATTAGTCGGGTACCATGTGTGGTAACCCCAGGCCATTATGTGTGTGTGGGGGCTCTCTTAAGTTTTTTCTGGCTTATATTATCTGAAGCTGAAATGGTCTGCAAAATCATTTTCATCGTAAACTGCTTTAAATCATTATTTCCAAAGTTAAGATAAATCCAATTAGAATTAGATTTTTCAGCTCAATTATGTTAAAAAAAAAAAGGAGACCATCGATTTTGATTTGTAGGACTAGAACTGTTTTAACTTAGGATTATCGAAGTTGCAGCTTATGAGAACCTTGTTATATATATATATATATATATTAAATTTAGTATTTTCTTTATAATATTACTAGCAATAAAGGCCTATGCTAGCCAAGAAAATCAAGTTATATTTAATATTAATATTTTTTTATAATATTTTTATAAAAACAAATTGAGAATAAATAATTATTTATTATAAAAAAGAAAGCCACAAGCTCAATTTCACAACTAAGTTAATTTAATTATAAAGATTAGATTGTAACTCTAATGCTATCTAGATTTGGAATTTGTATAAAAGAATTATAAAAAAGAAGAGGGTAATGATGAAGATAATTGAATATCTTACCCAAAAATTTTATAAAACACCCCACCAATTAGCAATTAATCATATCAATTTGAGTTTATTTATTTATTTATTTATTTATTTATTTATTGAAATGGGATTATCAATATAGTTAGGGGTTTTTCTTTAATATACTAACCATAGGTTCAGATATGAGATATCACAGCCAATGTTCCACTTCTAACCAAAAGGCAAGTGCTAAGACTTGCAGGCCGCAAAAATCATATATATGCGCAATATCAAAATGAAAGCTTCTTTAATTGATTCTGAAGAATTAATTAAAAAAGTAATTCAAATATGTAAATTTCATGTTTAAAATCTAAGTCAATATCTCTTTATAATGTTAAAACTTAACAATGAAAAATAGTAGCTATATTGATAAAATGATAAAAAAAAAAAAAAAAAAAAATAGCCCATGTCGTTGCATGTATCTTCTTCTTTTCTGACCACTGCCATTATGAGATTCTGCAGCACATACAATATATTAAAATCTAACTTAAATAGAAAAAAAAAAAAAGGTTTGTAATAAATCAGAGCACCTTTAAGTAATTAGAATCTTTTCATGCATGAAAAGATGCCTCCTAATCCTCCCTCCTAAACAATAAGAATTTGAGCTGGTGGTATGTCCCTTCACAAGGGTCTAAATAAAACCCCCCCTTAGTGATATGGAGCCTTCACAAAGATTTAAATGCTCCCTTTAGTGATAGGGAGTCTTTATTAAGATTTAAATGCTCTTGCTCATTTAAAGGCTATAAATCAAGTCCATTAAAATTTGGAATTTTCTTTTAAGATTCCAGCTCACACAAAAACACCATATGAAAACCGTACTGACCTTTCTCCTTTAAAACCTTTATATAAAAAACCTTTATATAAACATGTGATGCCATTAAAGAGAGCAGGCAAATTAAGAAGGAGGCCGTGGTACTGTCTGTCTCATTTTAATCTCATTTAAAAACCTATAAGATACCATTGAGTTCTTATCATTTAATCTAATCTAATATTTAAAAACTTATATGAAACTCTATAATTCAGGGAGCATGTAATTTTTATTGGTCCTGAAGATCAACCATCCATGAAGCGAGGAATCCAAGACGTCAAGAAGAGATTGAAGAAACTGTATAATCCCTGCAAATGTATCATATGACAGCTGATAAACCCGTTGCTTTTGGGATTTATGGAAGGGCTTTCTGTTGCTTCTGAGAAAATGAGAAATTTTAGGCTTTCTTGTGTGATTTTTACGTGCTTTTGTACTCTGGTTCGTGAAGGAGCCTGCATATGTAGGGCGTGTTGTGACCTTGATATACACTATTCTCTATTTGGTTAAGCTTTTAGAGTAAAGTAGTTGTCAACAATGTAGTTAGAAATGGCCAACAAAGTGATATATTAGGAGTCAAAGAAGCCTCTCAGAAGATCCATTGGCATCCAAGAATGTAACCTCTTTCGGTTTGCTTTAATATATATAATAAGGAAAAGACGTTTGGTAATGGGAGAAGTAGGTATTGACATATTACCGAATTAAATTAGATAGGAGAATTGGGTATTAGATTGACGGTGATCATTAGGTCAAAATTGTGAAGGATGGTCAAAACCAATTGGATAGGCTTCATATATTTTAATTTCTTGGAAGCAAAACCAATAAACATGGCCAATCGGTACATAAAATTCTAAATGTAGACTCATACGACTATTTTTTCGTAGTCTTTGGAACGTTTTTCTTTTTTTTAATATTTTGATACCAGATATTAAACCCATGACCTATGATTTCTATCTTATCAGTTCTTGCAATGGCTGCCCAAATACTTCAGGTAGCCAGGTAGCTACAGTGGTCCTGCCAATATGTTACGCCCCAATTTCGAATACTGAGTTTACCGCCAAGGTATCCGAATTTTGTGCGCTACTTTCCAAATAAGCCGGGAAATTCTAAGATCATAAGTTCGTAGTAAGGTACAATTTAAAACTTTTAACAATATTTATAACAACGGTTAAGTGCGGAAGTGATAGTAAATAATGAAAGCAATATATCATGTAAGCGGAAGCTAATATAAGGTATCGGTCTCATAAAGCAGATATAAAAGGACTTAAGCCTCATCTAGTCTTAAAGTAGAAAATATAAGTGTGTACATAACTGAATAAATGCCCCCAATGCTCACAACAATGATCACTCCAATTCCAAAATAAAGTCGCTCAAACCCAAGTGCAGGCTCTCCATCGTCTGGTGTCACATATGGGTCAACCGGGCCCCACCCGTACTCATCTACTCTTGGCGCCTCGAGGAGCTCCTCACCCTCGGGGATGGAGTTGGTACTGATACCTAAGCACCAAATATGATGGGTCAAATCCAAATGACCTGGCAACACAGTATACAAATAACATGGTATGAATGCATTAAAAGGGAATATAAACAGTAATATGATTAAATGAGTAACAAAAGTACAATGCTAGGTTATTGTGCATAATGTATAATATTAAGGATCAACATAAGTAAACATACTAAATAACCATCTAAACAATAGGGCACATTCACACATGCTGGCACCATAGGTTATTATGCCGTGGCCCTCCCTTACTACCTTCGAGTTGCGGCGGAGAAATGCATGGGATAATAGCCCGTCCATTACCTAATTTACCGGATTCTGCCGGTCGTATAATGGTATCGTGTAGTGTCGTGTGATACTCCAGTGGCATACATCCACCTTTATTGGTCATCATGATGGTCGTTATATAAAACTAGTTCTTACTAAGGGTGATCGATGCCAAGGCTGAGCTCATGTCAACATAGTGAATGTTTTACGCCTACTCACAAGAAACCATACGATGAATCAGTGTCTGCTAGGCTATCCTTGGATGAGCAAGGTCATCACATATCCATACTAAGTCCAGCATCATAATATAGTCTATAACCTAATCCATCTGTCCATATCCATCATTTGTTCCCATATCCATGATCCATCATGATCATTGGGGCTCTAGGTAGGCCCTATTAAGTTTGTCTCTATCATATGGTGAGAGATGGATGCATATGAATATAAGCAAAGGTGGCTTGTGAGGCAATTACATGAATGAATAAATGGTGGAGGGTTGATTCACATGCATGATTTCATGCTCCAAAGAAAAATCATGTGGGACCCATAAGAGCATGCATTTTTTACCTGTGACAGAATCGGTTGGGCTCTCTTTACTGAAGTATAGAAGTACGAGGCCAGTTCAAAATACTGTTTCTCAAAGAAGTAATTCTAATACCAGACTCTTTAAAAGCACTCTCTAAAACGGCAATGAATTCCAGTACGGAGGTCATGCATTGATAGGTGGGAGTATGCATTGATAGGTGCGAGTCAGCATCTGGGAGTCGGCATCGACGCTGCACCATACTACTATGCAGCTGGAGGCTTTAGGTTTCATTAGACTTGGAAACCGGCCCACATTCGTATAAAACAGCACAAAAATATGAAATGGGTTGGGGTTGATGGGCCAAAAGGGAAGAAAGGACTCAATCCAAACTTAACCCATTTATTAATGTGAGGAATGTCAAAAGCAAACCCAACCCAAAAATGAAAAGGGTTGAATTTGAACCCTGAATAACAGGGTCGGTGGGTCAAGTCAGGAATTACCACTCATAGCGAGGTGCCAAGAAATGGCAATCAATGGGGACCATTTCAATGCCACCAAAAAGAAGCAACAAAAATGTACCTCCCTGTGTTACGACCTAGAAACATGGCTAGTAACAACATAATCTCTATTTGTGTGTGTCCTCCTTGTGCAGGGGCATGTTACTTCTCTGTATTGTTTCAATTTTATAGGATTTCTCCAAACAAACATAGACATCCACAGTATCTAAATAGACTATTTCAAACTTTCTAGCCGAGGTTTAAGCCGGGGTTCAGGTTGAGCAACATGTAAAGGCTCAACGTCAGCTCCAGTGTCCAACCCATTCATTTTAAAGGCCTTTATTTCCACATCATCTACAATGTACTGTGCATTTCATATAAATGGTTGCCAAAGTTGGTGCCATGTATAGCATGGATTTAGATTTCAAGGTAAGTTCCATTGATTAAAAAAAAAAAAAAAAAGAATAATGCATAGAGACTTTGATCTAGCATGGAAATTGAGATTAATCCTATTATTGTTTTGCATTGGTTTCATTCTATTTTTGTTTGTTTTTAGCCTAATAAGCTCAGGGTTAAGAATCTCATCCTGGACCACCAATTGGGATGAGTGAGCTCTTTGGATTCTAAGGGAGAGCTGAAGTATATGTATTATTGATTGGGTTCCGTGTGTTACTAAAGTTGGAAGAGGTGTGTTTGTTTTTTTTTTTTTCCCGTAAAGAGAAAAGAAATTCAATGGGGTTTGGAAGGTCTTCTTATCTTTCGCTTTTGGCAGATTTGATAAATGAGGTGCAAGATATATCTGATCAGTTATGAGGTACTTTTCATCACATATTTTTCGCAAATTAGCAAATGATGTAGCGGATGACTTTGCTAGGGAAGGAGTGTTTTGTTTACATATTTATTAAAATGTTTAGCTTTCTTTTTGTTTCTCTTAGTACCTGTGTGGGTAAAACACCGTAATGACGAAGTTAAGCAACGATCACGGCTAAACTCGCCGAGCTCCTCAGCCTCTGTGGTAGAAGACCGTCAGCTCGGCAGTTCGGTCAATACCTTGGCAGCTCGGTAGAACAGTCCAGCTTGCAAGATCAGCACCGCGGTTCGGCAGCTCGGTATGAGTGCCAGCCCGGTACAATGGCGGGCCACGGCCAAGCTATCCTTGGTCCCAGGCCACAGCATCCCCAGCCACAGCACTAGAGTTAGAGTGGGCCGCCATTCTCCTCCTAGAGTCAGAATGGGCCGCCATCTACCTTCTGGAAATACGGCGCGCCCTGACAGATATGGGCGGTCATTTATGACGATAGGATTGCTCATTTATGGTGATAAGAGATGTGCTTTATCATCCCTGTACGCCAGCCGGCTGAAGGCGTGGAAAGTGAAGTAGGGGTGTTGTCCGCTCCACCTACGACTGCCTGTCAGGGTATGGAGCGATGGGACCTCACCTCACCTACCCCCACTCACAGAGAGAATGAACGAGGAACACTCGCCTATATATGCATGGGATCAGCCCCATGAGAGGTACGCACTACGCAATACACAGCCCACTACTTTCAACATTAGATAAGCTCTCATTCCTCTCTTCCTCCTCCTGTTTAGTTTTCTCAGAACTAACTCAGGCATCGGAGTGCCTTCGGCTCACGGCAGCCAGGGCCTCTGACCCAAGTCTTTCTCCTTCCCTTTCAGGTTATTGGAGTTCAGCATTTCCCGTCCTAAGGAGTTTAACCTCAATCTCATCCTAATCTAAGTAGGTGTCGTTTTTACCGCCTACAGTTTGGCGCCGTCTGTGGGAAGTCTGAACAAAAAGCTTGTAAACACCATGCCTCCGAAAACCAGAAATGGTGAAGGACCTTCCAAGGGCAAGGCTGTGTCCACACAGCCTACGCTGGCGCAAAATCTTCCGCCTCCTCCCCCTCGGCAAAGGAGGTCTGGCGGGAGGTCTCCCACTGTCCAAACTCTGTCGCAGTCCAGGGAAGTGACCATGCCCTCCCTTCGCGACGTTCCACCTCCAGAGCAACCCCACCATAGCCATAGGCGGACGGTGCAGGGCGAAAAGTCGGTCACCAAGCCGCACGAGAAGTCGGCCCGGGCTAGGTCGCAGTCTCATCATCAGGCCAGCCTTGAGCACAACGAAGACCCCCGCCTGGCGGATATCAGAGCACAAAACCTCCTCATCCAGGAACAGCGTGAGCTTATCGAACGGCTCACGCAACGGCTCGAAGGCAAGAAGGATCAGAGCCCGCCGCCCAGGCGTCCGGGCCACGGACAAGACCTGAGGCACGTCCTCAACAATAAGAGGCGTGACCGAGACCAAAAAGAAGAAGGCTCCAGCAGCAGCCACATACATGAAGGGCCAAAGAAGCAATGCCAGGGGTTGGAGGACGATGAACTAAAAAAGTGGATCGACCAGCAGGTAAAGCAGACTGTCCGCCAGAATTTGGAAACTGCTGGTATCGACCGGGACCATTATGCCACCTTTGAAGCTGAAGATACTGGCGCTTCTCCTTTCTCTAGGGAGATAAGAAGATACACGCTTCCCGAGAAGTTCAGCGTCCCAAGGTTCACCCTATATGACGGGACCTCGGACCCCGCTGCCCACCTCCGACATTACATCCAAAGGATGTCGGTCTGGGGGGATGACGATTCCCTGAACTGTCGAGTGTTTTCCTCCAGTTTGGCGGATCTCCCCCTGCGATGGTTCTGCTCGCTTCCCGAAGAGTCCATCTCCAGTTGGCGACAGCTCCGAGCCTCCTTCCTGGGGAAATTCCAGGCGCATCGTGTCATCCCTAAGACCGATGCCGACCTGATGGCCCTCCGAATGCAGGGAAATGAGAACGTCACCCAGTTCGCCCGCCGATTCTGGACTGTTTACAGCCAGATCGAGAGCGCTTCTGAGGAGCTAGCGGTGAGGTCCTTCCAGCTGGCTCTGCAGCCGGGTATCCCACTTCGGGCGCAGCTGGTCATGTATCCCGTGACCACCATGAAGGAGCTGATGACCCGGGCCAACCGTTTCATCTTGGCGGAAGAAGACGAGGCGCGAGGTCGGGAGAACTTTGGCCTCACCAAGAAGAGCCAACCGGCCAAGGGAGACAGCAGGTCCTCCAGGAGGGAGGATCGTCGAAGGGACCCATCCCCGGAGCGGCGCAAAGCCCGGTCCTCGGAGCAGCGCCGAACCCCCTCCGCCTCGACATCGGGGTCACGGAGCAGCAGGAAATCCGGCCACGAGCCATCCTCATACGTGGCCGTGAACACCATCTTCAAGGAGCCGATCTATAGGCTCCTCAACAAAATAAAGGCGCAGCCGTTCTTCAAATGGCCGCGGCCAATGACGGCCGACCCCTCTTCCCGGGACCAGACAAGGTTCTGTGCCTACCACAAGCAGAACGGGCACAGGACCGACGAGTGCAAGAGCTTCAAGTTCCACCTAGAAGACCTCGTGAAGGAGGGGCACCTTCGGGAGTACATCAAGCAGGAGGGCCGAGGTGATGGCCGACCTCCGCGGCGGGAAGCTGTTAACCAGGACAGCGAGCCGGAAGGAGTCATTCACGTCATTCACCTCGCAGCCCCACCTAAGAAGAGCTCTCAGGCCCGCGCTGAGGCCCGGCGCGCCTCCCATGAGAAACAGGTGCTGACCGCGGCGCCAGAGCCGGCCGCGAAGAAGGCCAAAACAGAGGGGGTCAGAATATGGTTTTCTGACAAAGACCTGGAAGACGTTGAGCTACCGCACAACGACGCTCTAGTTCTCACCTTGAAGCTACAAAACTTCTTGGTTCAGAGAGCCCTCGTCGACCCTGGCAGCTCGTCCGAGGTCCTCTACTACGACTGCTTCAAGAAGTTGGGACTGAAAGACGAGGACCTCCAGGCATGCCGCACCCCTCTGGTCGGCTTCAGTTCCAAACCTGTCTATCCCAAGGGCAGGATCTCCCTTAGAGTCCAAGTCGGTGGCGCCTGCAGACAGGTCGACTTCCTAGTGGTCGATGTCCCTTCCCCGTACAATGTAATAATGGGGAGGACATGGCTGCATAGCATGGAGGCGGTGCCCTCCACCCGGCATCAAAAACTCAAGTTCCCTTTGGAGAATCGATCGGGACGGACGGAAGTGATCACCGTCAAAGGCGACCAGCACATGGCCAGGCAATGCCTGCTGGCCGTGCTGTCCGACGAGGCCGGGCCGTCCCAAGTCAATGTAACCGAGCTGGATAGAGAGGCCGAGCTCGAGGACGTCGGCAGGGCTCCGGCGCAGAAGAGCATCGAGGACCTCACCAAGGTCAATATTGATCCCGCCGACCCCGACAGATTCTTTCTCGTGGGAAGTCAGCTCCCCGAGACCGAGAAGATAGAGTTGCTGAACCTCCTCGAGGAGAATAAGGCGGTCTTTGCCTGGACACCGTATGAAATGCCCGGCATTGACCCCGCAGTCATCTGTCACGAACTGAAGGTGGATCCCAACCATAAGCCCGTGCTCCAAAAACCGCGCCGGACTGGGGTCCCGCAGACTGAGGCCGTGGCTGAGGAAGTTCAGAGACTCCTCGAGGCAGGTGCAATAAGAGAGGTCCACTATCCGCAGTGGCTGGCCAACACCGTGGTGGTCAAAAAGAAGACGGGCAAATGGAGGGTCTGCGTGGACTTCACCGACCTCAATAAGGCCTGTCCAAAGGACAGCTTCCCTCTTCCAAAAATCGACCAACTCATTGACGCCACTGCCGGACACGACCGGATGAGCTTCCTGGACGCCTACCGGGGGTACCACCAGATCCCCATGTACGCGGCAGACCAGGAGAAGACAGCTTTCATCACTCCCCGGGGCACCTATTGCTACAAGGTGATGCCCTTCGGGTTGAAAAACGCGGGAGCGACCTACCAGCGGTTGGTGACGAAGATGTTCCAGGCCCAGCTCGGCAAAACGGTGGAGGTCTACATCGACGATATGGTCGTCAAGTCCAAGAGGTCGCAGGACCACCTGACCGACCTCCGCCAAATTTTCGACATCCTTCGCCAGTTCCAGTTGAAGCTGAATGCATCCAAGTGCGCCTTTGGGGTCGGTTCCGGCAAGTTTCTGGGAAGCCTGGTCACAAGAAGGGGGATCGAAGCTAACCCCGACCAGATCACCGCGATCCAGGACCTTCAGTGTCCGACCTCGGCGAAACAAGTTCAGCGGCTGACCGGAATGGCTGCCGCCCTGAACCGATTCATTAGCCGCGCTTCAGACAAGTGCAGACCCTTCTTCCAACTCTTGAGAAAGGGCTCCAAGTTCCAGTGGACGTCAGAATGCTCTGAGGCGCTGCAGCAACTAAAACAATATCTTTCTTCTCCACCACTGCTGTCAACCCCGACCTTTGGAGAGCCACTGTTCTTGTACTTGTCAGTCTCGGACCATGCAGTGAGCTCGGTACTCATCAGAGAGGACAACGGCCAGCAAAGGCCCATCTATTACACGAGCAAAACCCTGCTGGACGCCGAGACCCGGTATTTGCAGCTTGAAAAGCTCGCCTTGGCGCTCGTCAGCGCCTCTCGGAAGCTCTCCCACTACTTCCAAACCTTCACAATAGTGGTCGTGACCGAATACCCACTAAAGGCTCTTCTCCGGAAGGCAGATTTCTCCGGACGAATCTCCAAATGGGCTGTCGAACTGGGGCAATATGACATCGGCTATCAACCCAGAACGGCCATCAAAGCCCAAGTTCTCGCGGACTTCATTGTGGAGTTTACCCCTCAGAGTTCGGCACCGACCGCGCTCGACACCGAACTGGGGGACGATAGGGGTACGGAGGTTATCACTGAGATGAATAGCGGTACGGAGATTGTCACCGAGACGGAGCAAGAGCGTTCCTGGAAAGAACTACTAGACTCGTCGTGGAAAGTCTTCGTTGATGGATCCTCGACATCCAGGAGAGCTGGCGCTGGCGTGGTTCTCCAGTCTCCCGAGGGCCTCGTCATCGAGCAAGCTGTGACCCTCGGCTTCAAGGCATCTAACAACGAGGCCGAATATGAAGCCCTCATTGCCGGACTTAACAGTGCCAAGATCCTGGAGGCCCGGTCCGTTGTGATTTTCAGCGATTCTCAGCTGGTGACAAGCCAGCTCAGCGGAGATTACCAGGCCCGGGATGACCGGATGGCTGCCTACCTTGCCCACGCCCGGGGACTCCTCTCCGAGTTCGAAACGGCCGTGGTCCGGCAGATCGGGAGAGAGTGCAACTCCCATGCAGACGCCCTCGCTAGCCTCGCCTCGGCTGTGGAAGCTGGCGAAAGGAGAACTATTGAAGTAGAAACGTTGCAGGAGCCCAGCATCAACCTCCAGCATCCCCGGCAACTCATGTGCCTGGACCTCGGCCCGAGCTGGATGGACCCCATCATCGCCTACCTGAAGGATGACCAGCTGCCGGAGGACAGGACTGAAGCCAGAAAGATCAGATTGAAGGCGTCCCGGTTCTGGCTGTCCCCAGACGGCAAGCTCTATAGAAAATCATTCACAGGGCCATACCTCCAGTGCGTGCACCCCAGCAAGGTCGACGACTTCCTCTACGAGATCCACGAAGGAGTCTGCGGCAGTCACATAGGAGGTCGGTCGCTTGCGTACCGAGCTATCAGCCAGGGTTACTGGTGGCCGTACATGCAGAAGGACGCCCAGCTTTACGCCAGGAAGTGCGAGAAGTGCCAGAAGTTCTCCCATTCTCTCCACCAGCCAGCCCAGGACCTAAGTCCTCTCTCCAGTCCGTGGCCTTTCGCCCAGTGGGGCCTCGACATCGTCGGACCACTTCACCGGACTCCAGGGAACAAGAGATGGTTGATTGTGGCCACGGATTACTTCACGAAGTGGGTCGAAGCTGAGCCTTTGTCCTCCATCACCGAGCTCGACACAAAGAACTTCGTGTGGAAGAATATCATCACAAGGTTCGGAATTCCCCGCACTCTCATTTCGGACAACGGGACGCAGTTCGACTCCAACCTCTTCAAAAGCTTCTGCCAGGAGTACGGCATTCGCAACATCTACTCTACCCCGGCGTACCCTCAGAGCAATGGCCAGGCCGAGATCTCAAACAAGGTCCTCCTCGACGGAATCAAAAAGAGACTCGACCGAGCTAAAGGAAGATGGGCAGAGGAGCTGCCAAGCGTTCTATGGGCCTACCGAACTACCCCAAGGCGTTCCACCTCGGCTACCCCGTTCTCCCTCGCCTACGGCATGGAAGCAGTCATTCCCCTTGAGGTCGGCCTCCCGACCTTGAGGTCGGAACTCTGCGACCAGGGCCTGAACGATCTGAATGTAGCACGGGAGCTGGACTTGGCTGAAGAACGAAGAGAGGCGGCAGCTATCCGCCTGACCGCCTATCAGCAGCAGTTGGCCAGGGGGTACAACCCGAAGGTCAGAGAGAGAAGGTTCGTGATAGGAGAGTTGGTCTTGAAGAAAACACTTCCAGGCGACCGAGATCCCAACGAAGGCAAGCTGGCGCCTAATTGGCAGGGACCGTTCAGAATAACTTCTACAGCGGGGAGATCTGCCTACCGACTCGAAGATATGGAAGGGAAGCCGCTCCCGCGACCATGGAACGCAGCACATCTAAAAAAATTCTATTTCTGAAAAATGTACTCAAGGAATCAGATATCAATAAAAGGCAACTTTTCTGGAATGAATGTTTGCATTGCTCCAAGGCTCGCAGCGGCTCGATCCCACTATTCGGAATGTCAACTGTCAGCTCGGCTCCATCGCCAGCTCCGACATCAGGGTCCGGTAACAGTACCACCCTCGCGGCTCGGTACCTCAGTTCAGAGGGCCAACCGTCCTGAGCTCGGTTCCTTCACCAGCTCTGGCGGCACAGCCATAAGCATTTCAGGGTCCGGTAAGAGTACCACCCTCGCGGCGCGGCACCTCTGCTTGGAGGGCCAACCGTCCTGAGCTCGGTGCCTTCACCAGCTCTGGCGGCACAGCCATAAGCATTTCAGGGTCCGGTAAGAGTACCACCCTCGCGGCTCGGCACCTCTGCTTGGAGGGCCAACCGTCCTGAGCTCGGTGCCTTCACCAGCTCTGGCGGCACAGCCATAAGCATTTCAGGGTCCGGTAAGAGTACCACCCTCGCGGCTCGGCACCTCTGCTTGGAGGGCCAACCGTCCTGAGCTCGGTGCCTTCACCAGCTCTGGCGGCACAGCCATAAGCATTTCAGGGTCCGGTAAGAGTACCACCCTCGCGGCTCGGCACCTCTGCTTGGAGGGCCAACCGTCCTGAGCTCGGTGCCTTCACCAGCTCTGGCGGCACAGCCATAAGCATTTCAGGGTCCGGTAAGAGTACCACCCTCGCGGCTCGGCACCTCTGCTGGGAGGGCCAACCATCCTGAGCTCGGTGCCTTCACCAGCTCTGGCGGCACAGCCATAAGCATTTCAGGGTCCGGTAAGAGTACCGCCCTCGCGGCTCGGCACCTCTGCTTGGAGGGCCAACCGTCCTGAGCTCGGTGCCTTCACCAGCTCTGGCGGCACAGCCATAAGCATTTCAGGGTCCGGTAAGAGTACCACCCTCGCGGCTCGGTACCTCTGTTCGGAGGTCCAACCGTCCTGAGCTCGGTACCTTCACCAGCTCTGGCGGCACAGCCAACGGAATCATGGTCCGGGTTCGGTACCCCCCTCACGGCTCGGATCCTCTCTCGCTTAGTACCTATCAATCTACTCGGCAAGTTACTTGCAACGATACGCTACAAGCAAAACAGACGACACAGAATATGCAAAGAATGTTGTTTTATTAAGATCAGCTTAAGTACAAGGTATGGCGAAACAAAAAAAAAAAAAAAAAAACAAAATTACATAATTCAGGGAGCTGCTGCTCCCTCATTACAGCCGGTCCCGGCAGCACTCTTGCCAGGTACGGCTGGGGCAGCTTCGGGGACCACCGGAGGAGCAGGGGCAGCTGTTGCTGGAGGGACCTCCGAGGTTGAAGGAGCGGGGGCGATTCCCGAGACGGCTCGCAACTCCGAGTCCGAGCGAGGAAACCTGGGGGAATTCTGAAAGATGGGGCTGTCCGGAGGGACACCAACCCTCCGCAAGGCCGCCTTCCACCCAAGTGCCCACGCTTTCTCTCGGATTCCTGGCAGTTGAGCCTTGTAGTCAGCTGCCAGTTTGCTGACCTCCTCATTCATCACGGACTCGTGCTCGGCGACATACTCTTCCTTGAGTCTCGCTTCTTGATCTTTCAGAGCCCGCGCGAGCTCGGCCGCCTTCCCGTCCAGAGCCATCTCTAACTTTCTCTCAGCCAGCTTCCTCTCAGAGATGAGCCTACTGTTGGTCCCCCGCAGCATCTTCATGTCTTCCTCCCTCCGCGACGACGCAAGACGGACCTCGTCTAGCTTCCAGGACAGTTGGACGTTTTGATCCACCGCCTGTTTTGCTTCCTCCTTGAGGTGCTCGACCAAGGCCCGCTCTGCGTCGAGCTCGGCAAGAAGATCTTCCTTCTTCCTCGCCTCCTCCTCCAGGGCCGCGTCCCTTGCCGCCAGGGACTTGAGCAGCTCCTCCTTTTCGGTTGCCCAATCTGCTGCCCTGGCTTCGGCTGCATCCAGCCTCCCCATGCCAGTCTGGCACTTTTGCAAGACCTGCAGTGGAAACAGAAGTGTCCCAAAATGAAACACAGCAGAAAAAGAGAGAGTGTTTTGAGTCAAGCGTGTACATACCGTTACCAGAGACCGCATTGAGGACATCAGCAGGGACTTGTTGTCCACCTGCGCCCACCTTGCCATGTCCTGGGGAAGGGCGCACGCTCGTCCCAGAGCAACAACCACTTCGGGGCTGACCGCTCGGTCCGACTCGGCTAGTTCCCTCCCCAGCACCCCCTTGATGTCCGGTCTCCAGGGAATGAAGTCGGGAGGAGCGGCGGACCCCCCAACCGACACGGCAGGCTCGGGGGCGGACGGGGCTTCGACCCTGGGCCTCTTCTCCGGCCTGCGCTCCTCGACGACCTCGGCAGTATCCCCTCTGCCTAGGTCGGAGTGCGATTCTTCAGAAATGACCACCGGAGCGCTCGACCCGACCTCTGCTGCAGCAGGCATTCCCGATTGAGCATCGTCGGTAGCTTCCGGAACCGTCTCGGTCCCGGGCGCGGTTACCTCAGCAGCGTCCGCCGCCGACATACTTAGGGCGACGTCGGCACCTCGGCAGGGAACCGAACTTTCGCCCGTGCCTCCAAACGCAGCGGCGGAGAGGTCTTCCGCGACAAAGCGCTTGCGGCGACCGCGCAACATCTCGACCTCGGACTCTTCCGAGCTGGATGTGCTCCGGGACTCGCTGGAGACAACAAATTTCTGCCTTAGCCGCCTGCGCCCGGTCTCGGCTCTCTTGGTCGCAGCTGCTCCACGGACAGGGGACTGTCCTCCCAACTCTACCGGAATGCCACTGGGGATTGCGACAGTAACGGTCTCCGGAGCAGGTGCCTGAGTCCGTTCGGTGCCCGGTACGGTGTCTTCCCCGTGAAGCACGGAGTCGATCCCGGTTACCCGCCTCGGAGCAAGGAAGGACTTGTAGTGCGGCGTGTACCCCAGCAGCGAATACGCAGCACGGCAGTGATGGCCGCGGTACTTCCGCACCTTCTCGTGCCAATCGCTGTTCACCCTCCACCGGTTCCTTCGGGCAAGCTCCCTCCTCTGCCGAAAACCTGCAGGAACAGGACAGTGTCAGCAAGGGAAAGAGATGATAAAAATACAAAATCCAGGGGCCTCGGTTTTTACTTGGGGGGACTCCTATTTTGCGCGGTATCCGGGCCGTGGTGCTGGGTTCCGCCTCGCCGAACTCCCACGCCCCGCGAACGAAGACACGGTCCTCCCCCGCGTATTTATACGAGTCTTCCAGCGCGGTCACGAAGGCGGTCCGGTGGAGCCTCAGCCGAAGATAGTACGTATGCCCCTCTGCGGATTTGCAGAGGTCATACGCCTCCTCGATGTCCGAGACACCGAGGTTGATGGACAAGATCTCGTTGAGCCGCACTGTTCCCATGATGATCTTGTATCCGTTGGGAAGCAGCTGGCAGGGGCTCAACCCCCACTCACGGAGACATTCCCTGAGGAGTGGGTGGAGGGGGAACCGGACCCCTCCCTCCACGACGGCCACCAGCCAGAACGGCATCCAACCGTCGCTGTATGTGAAACCGTCGTCGGGGCCGTCTGGTCTAATCTCTACAGTCGCAGGGACTTCATATTCCTTCCTAAACAGGCTTATGGACAGTGCGTCCCCTAGCCAATGCCTGTGCACACCCATTCTAGCCTAGAAAGAGGAATACCCGCCAGAAGGGAAGAAGACAGAAGAAAGGAGTGCTACAGTGAAGCTCTGCGAGCAGAAGGGTCGCAGGCAACAGGAAAGTATTGTTCTTCAGTAGGTTGCAGCAGAAGTTCTGAGGATCGAAAAGAAGGAAGACGGAGAAGGAACCCTAATTTATAAAGGATGGAGGCGCCGTTTCAGATTTCGAGAGAAGCCTTCAATATGGCCCTACCTCGAGTAGCCCTAGAGTCGCCTCGGGCAGCCCAGTCGTCCTGCAGATTTGATTGCGCGCCCTCAACAAAGGCGACACGTGGCACGGTGCCGCATTCCCAGAGGACTATTCAATGCCTCGACAGGCGAGAGGGCAACCGCCTCGACTGACGGAAAGAACTTAATGCAGCACTCCACGTCAGCGCAAGAACTTAATGCAGCACTCCACGTCAGCAAAAGGCGATGAGGAGACCCCATCGAACCGAGACCCCACCGATTCGGCAGTTCGGCACAACGGGCACTGTCAAAAGGTTAGGGGCAGTACCGGCCTGACTAAATCCACTCAGCTTCCGACCTGCTCCAAGGAGCCCACAGGCCAAAAGCTGGGGGGGAAATAATGGGTACGGAACAGCCGTCGGAGACCACGGTCATGCATCGGGTCTCGGTCGTTGGCCGACGTCTCAATCCAAAGAATAGCAAGGAGTTTCGACTCAAAACAGAAAAGCAATGCAGCATTCCATCAACCACAAACATTTCATCAAGAACAAGAAAGCATCAGAATGCGAGCGAAAATCAGAAATTTTTATTGATCACAGCTCCTGATTACAGGACGGATGAAGATACAATCAAAGAAAGAAAAAAATTACAAAAACCCTCAGAGGGCTGCAGCTTCCACATTGCAGTCGATCTCTGAAGGGATCTCGGCTGCGACCGTGCTGGCCTCGGTAGCAGTTGGGGCAGTTTCATGGCAAACCACGGCGGCTTCAGGAGGGACCTCGACGGCCGCTGCCACTTGGCAGCCCCCGGGATCAGCGCTGACAACCGAAGCCTCTTGAGGCACCTCGGGAGCGGCGATCGCCTCCGGGCACGACTGCGAAGGAGGGTCGGAGGAGACCTGAGACATGGCTGCGAGTCCCGGGTCCGAGCAGGAAAACCTTAAGGCATTCAGGAACAATGGGCTGTCCTCGGGTACTCCAGCCTTCTCCAAGGCTGCCTTCCACCCGAGCTCCCAGGCTCGGTCCCGGATCCCCGGCAGCTGAGCCTTGTAATCAGCAGTCAGCTTGCCGACCTCCTCCTCCATGATGGAGTCATGCTCGGCAAGGAACTCCCCCTTGAGCCTGTCCTCCTGTTTTGCCAGGGCAGACTCGATTTCGGCTGCCTTCCCCCTCAGCGCCTTCTCCAGGGAACTTTGCGCCTGGTTCCGCTGGGAGAGGAGTCTCTTGTTCGTCCCCTTTGTGCTCTTCAGTTCGTCCTCCAGCTGTTTCGCCGCAGCCCGGAGATCATCGAGCTCGGAGGAAAGGTGCTGGTTCTGGACCTTCTCGTCCTCCAGCTCATCTTTGAGGCGCTGGACCTCAACCTTCGACTCTTCGAAATCAACGACGAGGCCGGCGTTCTTGGCCGTCACCTCCGCCAGCGTCGCATCCTTGGACGCCAAGGACGCCCGCAGCTCGTCCCTTTCGACCACCCACTCAGCTGCCCGCGCCTCGGCCGCGTCCAGCCTCTCAATGCCCACCTGGCACTTCTGCAACAGCTGCAAGACGGAAACCCGAAGTCAATAAAACGACAGGGACTAAAAGCTGAGGGAAAGACAATTGTACTTACCTGCACAACGGATTGCATCGAGGAAAGCAGGAGAGACTCGTTGTCCATCTCCGCCCACCTCGCCATGTCTTGAGGGAGGGCGCAGGCTCGCCCTAGCGCTGCGACCACTTGGGGATTGGTCGCGCGGTCTGTTTCGGCCAGCGGCCTCCCCAGAGACCCCTCGATGGCCGGCCTCCACGGAGCCGGAGGAGGAGGCAGGATCGTACCACCAGCAGACGAAGTCGAAGGGCCAGGCGAGGCCTCGACCCTTGCCCTCTTCTCGGGTCGTCCGCCCTCGACAGCCTCGGCCGAACGAGCCCGACGTCCAGCCCCAGCGGCATGATCCGAGGGTGGGACGACTGTGGTCACGGCCGGAGGCGGAGCTGTGACGACCCCTGCCCCGTCAGGCCGAGCAGCCGCGACCACGGCAGGACTAACCACCTCGACATCCGGGGCAGGAATGCCACCTGGGGATGCCGGAGGCGCCGCGGCCACTGCCTGCGGAGGATCCCGGACCTCGCCTCCGATGTCTCCGAAGGCCGCCGCGGACAGGTCCTCCGCGGCATAGCGTCGCCCGCGCTGGCGCAGCATTTCCTCTTCCTCTTCCTCTTCCTCCGAACTGAACGCTGCTAGCCTCGTTCGGGAAGACGGGGGCTTGGCCCTCGAGGGTCTGGCGGACTCTGCGGCAGAGACCGCTGGAGCACGTTCTGCCAATTCGACCAGGCGACCGGCGGGAATTGCAACGGTCACTGTAGCCGAGCTCGGTACCACGGCCGCCTCTGTTCCTTGACTCGCACCTTCGCCGCTAAGGACGGAGTCTATCCCCGACACCTTTCTGGAGGTGTTGAAGGACCGATAGTGGGGCACGTACCCCAAAAGGCACCAGGCAGCACGGCAGTTGTGGCCGCGGTAGTTCCTCACCAGCTCGTGCCAGGCGCTGTTCACTTTCCAGCGATTCCTCCTCGCGAGCTCCCTCTTTTCGCGAAAATCTGCACAGACAAAACCATGTCAGGAGCCAGAAAAGGAGAGAAAAGAACTGCAAACCGAAAGAACTTCGGCCTTTACTTGGAGGAATCCCTATTTTTCGAGGGACCCGGACCGTGGTAGCAGGCTCTACTTCGCCGAACTCCCATCCGCCTCTGACAAGCACTTTGTCTTCGCCAGCATATCGGTTGGAGTCCTCTAGCGCGGTTACAAACCCTGTCCGGCGAACCCGCAGCCGGAGGTAATATGTATCCCCCTCTGCGGACTTGCAGAGGTCATAGGTGTCCTCAATATCTGGGACGCCGAGGCCAATTCCCAGGATCTGGTTGAGCCGCACTACCCCCATTATGATTTTGTATACGTTGGGGAGTAGCTGGCAAGGGCACAACCTCCACTCCCAGAGGCAGTCCCGGACCAGTGGGTGCAGGGGAAAGCGAACTCCCCCTTCCACTACAGATACCAACCAGAAGGGCATCCAGCCGTCACGATAGGTGAGGCCGTCATCGGGGGTATCCGGTCTGACCTCCACATTGGAGGGGACCTTGTATAAATCCCTAAAATGGACTATGGAGTCTGAGTTTCCTAGCAGATGCCTATAGACTCCCATTCTCGACTCAGACAGACCTACCTAAAGAAGAAGAAGAAGAAGACGGAGAAGACTCCTAATGGAGATTGCCCAAACAAAAACACCGGAAGGACGTAAGCGCTGGAGAAAGATCTCTTGCAAAACGCAGTAGAAATCTGAAGAAAGCAGAGGAAAGCGAAGACGAAGGGGGCGCCCTGATTTATAAAGCCTGGGGGCGTCGATTCGATTTTCGAGGAGAGCCTTTAAGAGGCGTCTCCTCAATCAACCCTAATGTCCCGTCTCGCAGCCCTAACGTCTCCTCGAAGTAATGGCAAGACAGCTAAAGGAAGCGACACGTGTCACTACTAGCGCGATATCCGAAGACTATTTAATATCCAGGACAGGCGAAAAGACACCTCCAAGGGGCCCGCGTGATAGCAACGACCCCCAGACCCAATGGGGCCCTCTCGATCCGAAGCTCCCTCGTCCCGGTACTACCTTCATGACGATCACCCTCACTTGAGCTCGGTAGCAGAACCAGTTATACGGTCATCAAGCTTCTGACCCCTTCGAGCCAGGAGGCTCTCAGGAGTCAAAAGCTAGGGGGCAATTGTGTGGGTAAAACACCGTAATGACGAAGTTAAGCAACGATCACGGCTAAACTCGCCGAGCTCCTCAGCCTCTGTGGTAGAAGACCGTCAGCTCGGCAGTTCGGTCAATACCTTGGCAGCTCGGTAGAACAGTCCAGCTTGCAAGATCAGCACCGCGGTTCGGCAGCTCGGTATGAGTGCCAGCCCGGTACAATGGCGGGCCACGGCCAAGCTATCCTTGGTCCCAGGCCACAGCATCCCCAGCCACAGCACTAGAGTTAGAGTGGGCCGCCATTCTCCTCCTAGAGTCAGAATGGGCCGCCATCTACCTTCTGGAAATACGGCGCGCCCTGACAGATATGGGCGGTCATTTATGACGATAGGATTGCTCATTTATGGTGATAAGAGATGTGCTTTATCATCCCTGTACGCCAGCCGGCTGAAGGCGTGGAAAGTGAAGTAGGGGTGTTGTCCGCTCCACCTACGACTGCCTGTCAGGGTATGGAGCGATGGGACCTCACCTCACCTACCCCCACTCACAGAGAGAATGAACGAGGAACACTCGCCTATATATGCATGGGATCAGCCCCATGAGAGGTACGCACTACGCAATACACAGCCCACTACTTTCAACATTAGATAAGCTCTCATTCCTCTCTTCCTCCTCCTGTTTAGTTTTCTCAGAACTAACTCAGGCATCGGAGTGCCTTCGGCTCACGGCAGCCAGGGCCTCTGACCCAAGTCTTTCTCCTTCCCTTTCAGGTTATTGGAGTTCAGCATTTCCCGTCCTAAGGAGTTTAACCTCAATCTCATCCTAATCTAAGTAGGTGTCGTTTTTACCGCCTACAGTACCCTTGTTGGGGTTTTTTATCCCTGTTTATGCCTTGTTTTGTTGTTCTCTTTCTTCTTTGAATTAAAATTTATTATTATAAGAAAACTCTCAACCCAGTCCATGATTAATAGTGTCAGGTTCATGTTGAGTTGTGGGTCAGGAATTGCCACCCTACATGTGGTTTATCCATTCATCTAAACCTAAGTAAGTAGGACGATCTTAAACACCCAACCACTAGATCTTCCATGCTGCAAAGGCAAACAGTTGCCAAGCTAACACTTGTCTGCAAATGGATGTTTGGACTTGTTCAAATCATCTTCATTTCTATTGAAGGGACCATTCATTGTTGGACCACATGACTGCACACTGACATCTTAATGTTTGTTATCTAGGTCCGTAAGAGGTGTCATTTTCAGCTTATGTACGGGGTAGTTCATTCCTGGTTTTTAACTTTTATTAGGAAAAAAGACCCTCCCCCTCCCCCTCCCCCTCCCCCTCCAACGATAACAAAAAAGAAACATAGAGATCGATCCTTAAGTAGAACTGTTAGGAGTGGGTGTGCTATCCACAACATCCATCCTGTGATTCCCAATATGCGCCATAATTTTACTTTATATAAAAATTGAGGAGAATCTACTCCTAGGAGACTCAGCAGTCTTGCTTTATGGGCCGACCCACCTTTAATCACTGCACAACTTTTTTTCCTATACTGCCGCATGCACATATATGTCTTGTATATGTACACATGCAACTTGTATACGTGCACACGTATGCGACTTGTATTCAAAATACACACTCGCATGAGTTCTGAAAAAAGTTGTGCGAAAAGCAGTGCATTGACAAAAAAAAAAAAAGAAAAAGAAAAAATAAGTTTTACGAAAATTCGTCGCAAACAAGAAGTTGTACGAAAAGCTGTGTGAACACTGATTGTGGGGTTTTTTTTTTTGGTACGTTTTTATGGGTTGGAGGATTCTTTTGGGTCTTTCCAAAGCGCTTTTATGGTTTGAATGACTCTTTTGGGTCTTTATAAATATTTTAGGCATGTTTTAGGTAAGAGCTTTTTGCATATCCCCCTAAAGTTTGTAGGATTTGTAAATTGGTCCCTAGGATTTTAGTAATAAGTCATTGTTTTTTCATTTTAATATCTTTCGTATCCCCAAAATCAACAACCTTCCATCCACCAAAAGTTTTTAGAGTGAAATGACACTTTTGTTGTCGATCTCTTTATCCCTAATACATAAATTTAAAAGCTTGGATTTATTTTCCTCTTAAGCTTGAACTTATTTTCCTCTTTATCCCTTTACACACATTTAGTCCTTGAACTGTCATTGGTATCCGATGTTGACATTGATCAAGGCATCAATCATTCATTGATTCTATTATCTCAATAAATTTACATGATATATAGCTGGTTTTTAGTGTAAAATTCTCACTACTGTTTTACATTAAATGATATATCATTTAGTGAGATTAAAATTGAGCAAACACCTAATCCATCTACATCTTCCTTTACCGTCTTGATTATCAAGAATCAAGGTGAGCCGCACAATAGTTTGGTGTTTGGAGGTCATGTAGGTCTTCCTTTAACGCTTCCTTGGCATAGATAGTATTAATTTTGTCTTCTGAACCGATCATGTTTACTTTGAAACTTGCCACTTTAATTAAATATAACAACTAGGTTTGCAACAAATATTTAAGTCCCTCAAAACAGTTTTTGATAAATTATTTTCATGCTTTTTTATTGAGGAATTTACTCCAAAAATCACCTTAGTTCATATGACATTGAAGGGACCACTTTCATTTTTTTATTAAAGTTTTTCTTGATGATGTCGTCACTTGTTTAAACCCTACAAAATCACCGAAACGCTATTTTTCCTTTCTTCCTCCCCCTTTGTTTTCCCATGTTTGGTGGTTTCTTAGCATCCAAATGAAGAACATTCCGGGGCCAAAAGAGAGGTAGGCAACTGAAGTTCTTCTATTTCTTAATTTCGCGTCTTTTTCTTCTATAATGTCTATTTATTTTATTCTTAGCTCTGATTGATTTTTCATCCTGAGAAAAAGCTCAGGTCTTGCATGGTTTTGTTATTGGTGGGGCTTTCGATCTTTTTCCTCTTTTGGGTGTTGTGGGGTTTTTAGGTTTGTTGGGAATGCAGTCTTTTTGGGATGCTTATGACCATTTTCAGTTAATATTACATGGGGTGTGAGAGATTTTTGATCTATCTAATGCCTTAGTTGTATTCGTTGATTTGCAGTGGGGGTTTTGTGGTAAGGATGGATGGTGTGAGTTTTGTTAGAAAATATGGTTGGTAATGAGAGATGGAGCTGGTAAATTCTCGATGTGGGTTTTTGTACATTTGATCATTTTGTAACTACTTTAAATGCTAGTCATTCAAAGCTTAACTCATGCATTTTCATTCTAAATATACCTGCCACTACATTTCATCATAAGAAAACATATATCCAACAACCATGAAGTACAAGTTTAAATGTCGACCCTTTGGTTAAAAACTTACCATCAATCTTGCCAACCAATTCTCTTTACAATAACCAAAGCAGGCATCGAATCTCATGATTTTTTGTAATTGTGCTAGCAATGAAGCATGTAGAGGATGTATGTTGGTTTCTTTGATCATGTAGCGTGTGTGCATATCATAGTGGATCTAATGATTTTTTTTTCCAAAATAAGATCAGTGTCAATGTCGTCACCAAATAGTTTATGAAGTCTTGCTAAAGGTTAGAATGAGTGACGACGTGGTCGCTCCGCAAAATCTTGAAATGCTTAGTCCCATTGAGTCGTTGATGCTCGTTGAAAAATGGCAAAAAAAGAGAGAAAAGTTTGGTGCGAAAGTACAATTTTGTTTTATAAAAACTACTGGGCCCTTTTTTATTAGTGGCCATCTAAGGTAATTTTCTGGATAAATTCATCTTTTTTATTTCTTTATTAAAACTTCTAACATCTTTTTGTCACGCTCATAGGTGAATCCCAGAGGCGAAATACAGCTGAACTATACCTAAACAACAAAGGCTTTTATTCTTTCAGTGACGCAATAGTATCAGATATTGTATACATTGTATGTAATATTATATTTATTTTAAAAAAAATATCTCTCATCACATGGGTGATCAGGTATAGATCTGCTGGACCCTAACCCAATATGAATGGATATAAAACAAGCATCCTCACCCTTTTTTTTTTTTTTGGGGTAGGGTCCTATGTATGTAGTGGGTGTAGAAAGTGTCCATTGACGTCTCTATACCCAATCCCATCCAGTCCACGGACAAATCCTCTGCAACGTACAATGGTCGTGAGCGTGAGACACATTGAAATGCATGCACGTCAATAATCAAATCAAATCATTCTATCTATCTGTCTCCTTAATCAAATCAAAGCACTCAACCCGTCCATAATCATGCATATGCACATCGGTCACTTGCACCCACATCGGTCAATTACACAGAAACATGGTTGTTGTTGGCTTGTCATACTCAACTACCCAAATCCAGCCATCCCCTCTGATCAAACGCAAAAGCTCCCTTCTCATGTACCATCAGTGGAAAATTCCCCTTCACACTCATCTTTTTCTCCTCCTCCTCCTCCTCCCCCTCCTCTTCCTTTTTATCATCTTCTCCTTCTTTCCTTCTCTTCTTCTTCTTCTTCTTCTTCTTCTTTTTGCCATCTTTTATCCTTCCTTCTTCTTCTTCTTTCTATCTAAAAATTTGAAAGAGATCAAAAGTTGAAGAACACAGATGGGTAGAGGGAAGATCGAGATCAAGAGGATCGAGAACTTGACGAATAGGCAGGTAACCTATTCCAAGAGGAGAGGAGGGATACTGAAGAAGGCCAAGGAGATCACCATTTTGTGTGACGCGGAGGTCTCCCTTGTTATCTTCTCCAGCACTGGAAAGATGTCTGAGTACTGTAGTCCCTCGACCACGTACGTTTTTTTTTTTTTTTTTTGATCTCTCTCTCATTGCTAGTCTGCTACTATTTCTTTTCTTTTTTTCCATTTTTGCTCACCTTGCTCATGGTTTTTTGGCTTTGCACTCATATGGGTTTTGTGGGTTGTTGATAAAAGGCTGGTGAAGATCTTGGATCGCTACCAGAAGGGATCTGGGAAGAAGCTCTGGGATGCTAAGCATGAGGTGTGTATAAAGGAGATAGCGGATCCAAAGGCTGTTACAATGGCAATTTTTTTAACTGCTAGAAAGGAAGATAATAGAGAACATATGGCCATCTGATCTACAAGATTTATCATCTTTTCTTCAGTTTGATGTTAAAACTGGCTCTCTCTCTTTTTTTTTTCTTTTTTTCTTTTTAACTAAACTTCTTGTTTTTATTGCATGATAGCCTGATGATATAGACCTTTTGGTGATGGATCCTTGTGACCAACAGACCGAGAAAGGGGCTCAAATATTGCTATGATTGGATCTGGGTGATCCTGAGGAGATGGTCATCTCACATTTTAACTTATGTTTTATGGAGGGTTTGTTAAAATTTTTCTATGATTTTCATAGGAAAATAGCTTTGATCCAAAAGGTTTCATAGGAAAATAGCTTTGATCTAAAAGGTAAAGAGTGTAAAAGTCTGGGATAGATATATGGAAGTGACCAAGAAATTTCCCATCTTTGATAGTAAATAATTTCTCATCCTCTTCCTTAGGAGAGAAAATTCAACATCGTGTGTGAAAAAAATTTATAGTCTTCATAGTTGACCATACTCCCTTCACTCCTTTCCAATCCCTCCCTTTTCGTTTGTAATGATATAGAAATGTTTAGTGTCTCATTATGGATCCATATGAATCAAATTTTGTTAACTAATACAGATAAGTTGAAAATTGAAAATTCATCAAATCAAAGTATTAGTTCCTCTGTGTAGCCTTCTATGAAGTTCTTTTTTTTTTCTGAAAGTCCTTATTCTTGATGAAGTTTAGCCTGTCCTAAATTTAAATAAAGCCTTGGACTACAATACAATGGCGGACAAAATAGAGCTCTAATAGAGTTAGGGTTTCGCACTAATACCATTATACCAACGAAAGTTGTGTTTTACATAAGCACTCATCATTTATCACTTCAGTCCATGTTTCTCACCATGAACTTTTAATCCTCCTACTTAATTACTCATGTTCATACAACTGAAATTGAAGTGCTAATCACAGTTTCTCAGCAATGAAGTTGAAAGGATCAAGAAAGAAAATGACAGCATGCTGATCAAGCTTAGGTAAGAGTTGCTTACTGACCTCTATTTCATTTGATGTTTCTATGCATTTGTGTTTGGTATGTAGATAAACTATCATGAGCTAGGAAAATAAGTCTCTAGTGGAGCTACAGTTTTGCAATATATTAGGAGGGTTATCTTGAAATCAGTTGAAAAAATGGAATTGCCACTTTGTAATACGATCATGAGAAGCTTGGAAGTCTTGAGTTGATTGCATCGGTAGGGTTCCTATCATGCAATGTGATGAGAGTGGAGGGTGTTTCTACAAGATATTATTAAGAGGGTAATAGCTTGTAATTTGTGATCCTAGGCGTGCGATCATGATTTGAATCATTTTGTTTATGTAGTTTTTCTAGAAAAAAAATTACAAACTGCTAGGGAAGAAAACTCAAAATTAAAGAAAATAAAATAGAATCATTCTTTCTTAATGGTTTCTTTGGTGCTTTAGATATATGTAAAGTTTACATGACAGTGGAAAAATGTAGTAGTAAATGGAAATGGAAACTAGATTCCAAACCATTACCATTAAGAGTTAACTTTCATGTTTCAAAGCTACAGATGTGTGCTCTAGAATTGAATCCAAGTGTCGCGTCTAACTGACTTGAAATCTAGAGAACACTATTATATTCCTTTCATTATCAATTTGGCTTTCAATATTTTACAAGAATATTTGTTCTACTTTTGGGTCTGATTAATTTCATAGCCAAATGGTATAACTACGTACCTTGTTCTTATTCATTTATTATAATGCTTAAGTTATCATTGATATTTAGATATGTTATAACTAGTAATGTGTTCATATGTAGGGCCTGACAATATAGGAATATATATTTTAAAGGAAAAAAAGATAGCTAATACAATGTTTATGTAGCGCTTAAAGATAGGGAAAGCAGCAAACTTCTCTTTAATAAAATACACCCAAAACTTTCTATTCAAATCATCCATAAAATTGATGAAGTATTTATTACCTCTAAGAGAAAGTGTCTCTCCACTGGTTCACAAATGTCCGAATGAATCAATTGTAATGGTGTCTTTAATTTCTATGATTTTTCGATTGGAAAAGAATTTCATTGTTGCTTATCAAGTGTGCACTCCTCACACACATAGGCAACCCATGCATCACGTTTGTGGTAGATAAAAACTTAAGCCCATTGAAGTAAAGATGCCTTAAGCGAAGATGCCACTTCCATGACTTAGTATTTGAAGTCCATGCAAGCACTTCTCCAGTCTTCTGATGAGATGGAGCGGGAACTTGCAATTTCTCGCCATTTAAGCTTGTACAATATGTCTCCCATGCATATCTTTTAATAAAAGAGAAAAACTCTTAGTGTGTTTTACATATCCCTTTTCCAAGAGTTTTCCAAAGTATTACATGTCCTGCGGGGCACATAATGAACATTAGATATATATATATATAGATATAGACATACCATCTTTCTGATAAGTTTTAAATTTTTTCTTACCTTTTACGGAAAGCTTTGAAAAGTTTCTCAAGCTTACTTTTCAATGAAAATCTTTAGCTAGCTCTTCAAAGATTTTCTTCTTCTCGCACATGTGATTACCTTCTCTAGAATCCGAATACTGCACAAATAGTTAGTCACATACCTTTGCTTGTACTAGAAGAACTAGAGAGATTTCTTTTACTTGATTTAATGCGTCTGTGAACTTGGATTTCACATCCCAATCCGTGGGCTTGCTCCAGCAATCTAATGTATAATGTCCAAGCTTAGATAAAAATAAAACCATGTCTATAATGTCTCTCTTTGTGTACTTAAATAAAACCATCTTGCATGAGAATAAAATTTACTTAACCTCCAACCTAAGAGTGTAATTAATCTAAAATCTACTACAAAATAAAGTTCATTATGCTAAATAACAATTAGACTGATACGGCATAATCTCACTTACATATAAAAACTAATTTGTGAAAATGCATACCAAGATTTAAAGAATAATAATCATCAAAGCCTTGTCCTAAGTATGGTGAGGTCATTTACATGAATTATGTTTCTTCATTTCAATCTATCTTGAGCTAAATCCTTCGATAGGTTGCACATTTTCAAATATATTTTTACTACTTCCATTCATGTCATCTTTGGCCTGCCGCTCTTCTTTTGTGGATCACCAACCTACAAAGCAAAACTTTTCCTTACCGACATCGTTGATAAAAAAAAATGAAAATCCTTTAATCTCTAAGACTATTCCCTTCTTGCATAGTAATGTTAAAAACAGTCACTTACAACAAAATTAATTTCTGTTACCTCAAACCTCTAAATATTTCTTAGACAAGGCTAGCTTTAGATGAAGCCAAAAAGGTGAAGTAGCTTGATTAAAAGGAGATTCCCTCCCATGAACAATCCACCAACAAAAGAAATAAAACCTTTAATTATAATTAGATTCAGAGTTTTAAGGTCTTGCACCACTTGACAATATTACATCTCATCGATATGCGAACTTTTTATATTCATTCAATTTCCCTTGAAGAACTCCTATATGTCTCCGAGTACAAGGGGATTTACACAAATTCTAGTCAAATCCTAAGAACAGAATCCATATAAAGTAAGAGAATGATAACTAAAGAAACATTAAACCATCATTTTGAAAGAGTAAAAAAGTAGATGTCTTCTTATGCATTATATAGACAATCAAGCAAATGGAAATAATTCCTTATACAGACGAAATCAATCAAGTGCATAGGCGAAATCCAGATGAGCTGATATTACCATCCACCTTATATTTGGTTATTCTATATCGTACATGAGCCAGTTAGAAAACTAGTGTCTTCTTCATCCCAATCAAAATCTTCAACCAAGGAGACTCCATCATCCCATCATTTTCCATCGTTTTTCAATGCACACAAAATTAGGATCCAATCAAGACAGGAAACTTAACAGATATTACATCATTTTGATGTAGGCTCGTCAAAGACGCCAGAAAATCCATATGAGATTGTTAGTGCTAGATCAAAACAAATCAAAGGGTGTTTAAATAGTTTCCACTTCTAATATTTAAAAAAAAAATGTGTAAAATAAGGATTTTCTGATCCCACAATTTGTTTCTTCTCTTAATTTTAGGGATGTCAAAAAAATATAGAATCTCAAGTCTTGCATTAGATATCTAGGACTTCCAAGTTTGGGATCCATAATCTTAATTATATGGATAAAAGAAAATAAGAAAATATACTCAGTTACAAGAATGGTCAAAATTAATTGAACTCTGGTCAAAGTTGAAATCTATATTGCAAAATTAAGAATCTATATTACAAAGTTAAAAAGTGACCTTTCAGCAAATAAATATTCTTGTTGTGAATTATCCTAAAGAATCAGGACCTAATATTAGACAAAAGATGCACTACAAAGCCACTGATTGCCGCTTTCCCAAGAATTAAGGGTTTTGCATAGTTGTGGTTGTGATTCCTGCTTCTCACCAACTACCCAAGATCGATTCGTGGGTCGGCCCACTCTCCCTGCATGTGCAGGTGTTCCCTTCTCATTTTGTGTGCGCTGGGATCTACTCCCGCAGCTCGTGGGTCTCAAAGGGGGTCATTAGCTAGATTAAAAAAGAAAAATGAAAAGAATGTATTGTTTCCCTTCTTTCCATTACTATTATCACATTATTGTGGCATACATATATATATGCATGCGAATCAGGAGCTTAAAATGCCGCATAATAACATGGATTAACACATTATACATATGATTAGGCACTTGAAAGGTGAAGATTTGACATCCTTACACCCAAAGGAACTCATCCCAATCGAGGAAGCCCTTGAGAATGGTCTGGCCAACGTTCGTGTTCGGCAGGTCAGTCTTAAGATTCTATCAATTCCTCTTTTGCATCTTTGTTACTTCATTTTCGCTTGTTCATGTTAGATCATCTATTAGAAGGTTTAATTCTCTGTGTTCTTTGTTTAACAGATGGAGTTCTTAAGGGCACTCAAGAAGAATGTAAGTATAGATGCTCTCTTATCTTTATCGAAAAGGGGATAACTTTGATCTTTTAGAATAAAAAAAGGTGTGCTCGGAATGGTTTGGTTGGATTCTGAGCCAAATTAAGCTCAACCCGAATTGTAAGAGGACTCTTCAGCTCGACTAGTACAGGGTGTCAACCCCACCTAACTCTACATAAGGTTCCATTTTCTCAACCTGAGTCAGGTCAGATAGGACATGATTTTTGGGTTTGCTCAGTTGGGGTTGCGTTATGGACCAACTCCACCCCACCAATAAAACTTTGACTCCCATTGAGGTGCAATTTAGTCAGAATTTGAACCAAGAGGACCCATATATAATTCAATGATGTGAAAACTGATACTCTACTTGCACTGCCATTTGTTTAAATATTGCACAGGAAAGAAACTTGGAGGATGAAAATAAGCGCCTGAGTTATATCTTGGTAAGTCCTTAACTCTAGGGGAGGGAGAGAGACTGGTCTGGTTGAATAAATAGCATGAATGTGAAAAAGATCATTTCCGACCTATGAAGCATGGACATATCAAAATAAAATATTGGCGGATACAATACGCGTATTGTATCCACCAATATTTTATTTTTTATGTATAAAATCAATATCCTTACCGTGTCTATAGTGCATCCCTGGCATATCCATATCGTATTCGGGCATCATCACAGTATGTGGCCCACCTTGAAATTTATCAATTCCATAAATTAGGCAAAACTGTTCATTAAGTTGGTCACAAATGTTCTAACACTTTTCAGCTTCCAACACCATCAATTCATATGTGTGAGGTTCACGATCTCCCAATTCCAATGATCCAAGGTGTCTGATTGACAATGCATATCCAAAACAGATTGCCAATCAGAAGGCCAAAGGCATCCAATTAATTTTGATTTTTTTTTTTTTTTGGGGTTCTCCATACACATGTTACTGTTTTTTGCTTTAGTTATTTTGTTTTTCTTGATAATATTCCTAGAAACCCCAAAGAATTGAGCCACATGTCCAGATAGTACATTATGGTCCAAAAAAAAATAAAAATAAAAATAAACCCACCTTTGACCCCAACTCTCTAATCAACAACTTCTTCGGTGGGTTATAGGCTTATAGCTCTAATGCACTGTATATTTAATGACTGAAAGCATGGAATCAGTTACTTTGGGTTATCCACCAAGTTACAAAAAACTGGCCACAGCTAGTCCCAGGGTCAGACAGCTACTTGATTAACAGCACTCTGCTCGTAAGTTTGTACAAGAAATGGAATACCATGGCCCATCTATTGATGGTTGCCTGCACGTAAAAATTTTAAGACATGGAGCCTCAAGAAATTGTAGACTTCCTACTCCTAAATTTTGCAAATATGACTGAGGGATTGATAATTATTTGGTGATGTAGTTAAGCAATGTCCCAGTTGGGTGTTGTTCTCCCCAAACAGTTTGTTTTCACAGTAATTTCATTTTTTGACAAAACAAAAGACTTCATTTTCTACAGTTTCAGCTTCTATTATTTAGTGTGAAATAATATTTTCATGGTGAAATGTGTTTCTACCTCATGTATATTGCAGAAAATGATTCTCTACTACTTGGGTGCAAATTTACTTTTGTAAGAAAATGCTTACATTAAAGAAAACATGAATATCACTTGGGACCTCTTTTTTTTTTTTTTTTTTTGTTGTGAGAAATGCTCCATGCAAAAATATTCATTTATTTTTTAGACAAGACTTTCCTCACTATTTTTTTTTCCTGTTTTCCTTGTTTTTAATAGCATCAGCAGCAAATATCAATGGGCGCTAATGTGAGAGAAGTGGATCATCATGGATATCATCAGAAAGGAAGAGACTATCCTTCCCAGATACCTTTTGCATTTCGCGTGCAACCAATCCAGCCTAATCTACATCAGAATAAGTAGCTATATGCATTCTGCAATATGAAGATCACATCTTACTCGGAAAAGACAATGAGTCAGACTTCTTTATCATATGCATGCATTATTACGTAATATAACACGCTTAGTAATGTAAGATTATTATTACTGTATGGATATTTGCAACTTAAACATGGTGATCATGGTGTGATAATCTTGTTATTGCTTATGATGTCTGTGCGCTTGCCAGTGAATCATGAATATATGAACTACTACAACAAATGATCTTGGGATGAGATCCATCAATGTCAAGGCCATGGAATTCTGAGGCCTCCACTGGGTGCAATGTATTAAGTGGCGCGCGTATGATGAAGCGAACCACTTATCCTGTGGGCTCTACCTTTGATTAATTGTTCTCTAAAAGAATATTCTCTTGATCTGAGCATCATTACTGTTTAATCATCCGAGTCTATGAGTGTCACTGTGACTGCTAATTAACATGGTTAAGATTGTATGATCCTTTGGTTTCAAGCTTCTATGGCCCATTACGGTTTGACCCCATCATGTGAAGTCAAACTTCTTAAAACCTTTTTTTTTTTTTTTTTTTTTGTACCTCGGTCAAGGGGGTCGGGACCTAAGAGAGAGCCCACACATACGGGAGGACAGTCTACTACGTGGGAAATGAGCCCACACACACGTGCGAAGAAAACCCACATAAATAGGAAGGGAGCCCGCACAAGTTGGAAGAGATTGTGTACCTAGGGTTTGAACCGTGGACAGCCACGTGAAAACTGATGCTCCTTAGAGCCCTTCTCAAAACCATTTGGTTTACCTCGAGTTCAGATTCTTTGATTGGTATATTTATTGATGGAAGCACAATATATGTGTGTTCAGATCTAATCCACATTTCATTTGGCTTGCATGGATTTGTGTTTCTTTATAAATCCATATGTATGCCAGGGGTGTTCCTTTTTTTCTTTCTTTCTTAATTTCATTTTGGTGTATAGAAACATGCTTCCAATAATTTTACTCTATTTTTACTAGGGGTGTACAAAAAATCCGTTAATCTGTCAATCCAATCCGACCCAATCCGCGGATTTTGATCTGATCTGAAGGCCAATGGATTGGTGATGGATTGAAAATTGTGTAATCCGCTAACAACGGTTTGGTGGCGGGTTTCACCCTTAATCCGCATATTCGATCCGATCCGATCCGTTGTCATTAAATATAAATATATATAATAAGAAAAAGATGTAAGGGGTCAATATGTAACCTCATGAATAGAAAATGATAGGACAGGCATACAGCTCTCAACTCATGCCCCTTTAATTCAGTGGCTTCAGAATTCATGGGTTTTTTCTTCTTCTTTTTTTTTTCCATGTAATGTACATGGACAGATTGAACGGATTAATCTGATCCGATCCGCTCCGGATCGGATTTTAACAGCCCCGGATTGGTGACGGATTCCGAATCCATCAATCCGTAGATAATGGATTGGTGATGGATTTGGCCCAATCGGCACAAATCCGATCCGTGTACACCCCTAATTTTTACTTTATCTTTATTTAGTTTGAATGGTGTATATATGGGTATGGCTGGGATAGACGTTCTCAATCCCTTGGGAATAAGCTGTCTTTAGGAGGCCACTGGTCAACCATATGACATGACTTTTTTTGGATTATATTCTCAAAAGGAAAATGGTAATTGGTAAGTTAGCTAATTACGCAAATTATTTGGATTCAGGCAAAAACTAACCTTATAGTCTTAAGATAGATCGGAATGGAGGAACAAAATTCATATTACTGACCCTATAATGTATGCACTAGAGAAGAAGTTTGAAATAACCAATAACGGGGACCTTTAGACATTTCTTTTATGCAATTGGAACACTGGGAGTGAAATATTTTTTCTATTGGCCTTAATTTGATGTTGCTATATATTAAAGTTCAAGCTATTAGCGATATTAATGTCCTCTATGTCGTGTTTGAGGGGAGAGTATTTTATGGCGATTTGTATATCTTAACTTTGGTTTTTCTTTTTAATTCAATTTTAATAACTTTGACAGGAATGCATTTCTTTGAATTTCGTATACTTTAATTCCATGTAAACAAGGTGTCCTATAAGATGGGATGCTCCCTCTAAGCAAGGAAAATAGCATTGAATGAGTTTGCCGCCTTCATCTACGTAAGTATATGAAAATGCTTGGTCAAGAGAAATGCTCAAAATAGCAGTTGCGGTGGGTGTAGCGGTCACTGCCCAAAATGCTACATAGTAGATGATATGTATTAGTTGCAATGATACGTAACAGCGTAGCAGTGTTTATATTTTAAGTAGTCAAATAAATTTGAATCATGTATAGCAACGAATCTTTTTCTTTTTTTATTGATTTTGAAACATAAGGGTAGAGAATTTTAAGAAAGACTGTTGAAGATAACAAATAGAAAAAAATAACGTTTTAAATTAAAATCACTTGACTGTACTAGATTTTAGACTGTAATGCTGATATTTTCAAAATAGTGTATTGGCCTCAACTATTATGGTCGATAATACAGCCGTCATGTCTATTTTAAACTATGGTCAAGAGTGTGGGACATGTAAAGGCCTAATTTGATCTATAATATTTTGATTGAATGGGTGTATTATTCTTGAGCATGAAAATGGTGCATGCACACTCCACAATCCTATAAATAGAAAAATAGAAAAAGTGGTCTTATACAATCTCAAGATGGAAACTCTGTATTAGATGATATAAAATGATGATAAACGCCAAATCTAGTGCTAGCTCCCTTATTAGTGCCCTCAAAGATTGGAACAACATATGAGCCAAAGGAGAATGCATGCATACGAAATGAAATATTTGCACAAACATTATGTATCAGGAGAAAATTTATATTTAATTTAATGAACAATGATTAATTTTAAACTTTTAAAGTTAATAGTAAAATAAAATCTAAATGTCACGTATTGTACCACAAGCTACGCTTTCTTTACCTCAAAAAGCATCGTAAAGTAGTGTAAAGTTATGTCAATAAAGAAATTAGAGGATTTTACAGAAAAATTCCCCGTATGTGGACGTTGCACGAAACTGTACCTCGTAATTGGGGCCTTACGAAAGGGTTCCTTCATCCTATTTTTGTTTTTTTTTTCTTACTTTGACAGGGGTGACGCTAGCGTCACTCGTCTCTGACTGGCGTCGCTCCTCCTTTCTCATGAGAGGTTTAGGGTCGAAGAGATCATATTGAATGAGAAAAACGAGCATATCTTTCAGAAGGCGATTGAGGAGTACCGAAGGGGGAAGATCGTGGCGACAGTGGCGGAGATCCAAGACCGGCATGATGCCACCCCCGAATTCTGAATCTCCCATTCATTGTATTTACTATGTCAGATGAACCCGAAATCCCGGTTCCGCCTGAACCAACCACTCACGACATTCTCAAGGCTCTGTTGGCCCAAACGGAAAGCTTGAACGGAGCCATCAATAAGTCAGCTCCTTTTACCGCACCTTCGGTTCAGGTCTTTGATGATTGTGACCAATATGCTGAAGACTCTCCCGACCCAGGACAACCTTTTTAACAGGCCACGGCCCTTCCTTCCCCTAAACCCAGAACTTAAATGGAAAAATGGTTGAAGGAACAAGGGGAACAGCTAGCCAAGGAGATCGAGAAGAGCTTGTTGGAGCTCCACCAGGTGTTTTTGGATATGGCGGTGATGGTGGAGGCGCAGGGGGAGCAGATGGATGACATTGAACACCATGTAGTCAACGCGCCGCACCATGTGAAGGATGGAACCAAGAGCCTCCACAGTGCCAAGGGGTACCAGGGGAGCAGCAGGAAGTGGTTTTGCATTGGATTTATCCAGCTGATGCTTACTATCTTGGTCATCATCATCCCAATCGCTACATCCCTCTTTCATTCATAGTCAGATGACTGCTTTCCACCTTCGACCCTAAACCTCTCTCATAAGAAAGGAGGAGTGACGCTAGTGTTGCCCCAATCAAAGTAAGAAGAAAAAAAAAAAAACGAAAATGAGATGACAGACCCCTTTCGTAAGGCCTCAACTACAAGAAACTTTTTCGTACAACGTCCGTATACCGGGAATTTTCCGGTAAAATCCTCAAGAAATTAATACACTTTTTTACCACTATGTCCCCGCCCCGCCCCCCCCCCCCCCCCCCCCCCCCCAACTTTATTTCATTCCATATCTTATCTCACATTACTTTACCTCACTTTCATTGCGATAATAAAACACCCACTTTACTTTAATTTCCCACACATATAATTCTTAAACAACCATGCCCGGTCCCTATTGGGCTGGGCATCGACCAGTTCATTCTTGAGCTGGAACTTGGAAGTAGGTGGTGTACCCCTTCCATGCATTTGACCCTGAATGTAGTTCCATTACCTAATGGGAAGCGGATCCCCTGTTTGGTCCAAACAAGGTTTCGTGGCCGACATGTGGATTTCCATGTCAACCCAGCTGATGGCTCATTTCCTACTATGAATAAAAGAAAAGCATACGGGCTTTCTTACAAATTCATTAAAACTGTCAAAATGAGGAGCCCGACCTTTTCTCAAGAGCCCGCTTTTTTCTTAGCTCATTGTTCAGAAGTCTCCTGGAACTCATTTGGGCAGAAATCCTGCAACTCATGCAACTAATTTGGGCAAAAACCCTGCAACTCATCTCTCAGCCTGGCTTCTTGGGTTTTATAGATTCCTCTCTCTCTCTCTCTCTCTCTCTCTCTCTCTTTCTCTCTCGTTTTCTTTATGTGTAGGAAGAAATCTTGCAACTCATCTCTCAGCCTTGCTTCTTGGGTTTTATAGATTGAGCACCCCCCCCCCCCCCTCCCTCTCTCTCTTGTTTTCTTTATGTGCAGGAAGAAATCATGCAACTCATTTGGCCAGAAATCCTACAACTCATGCAACTCATTTGGGCAGAAATCCTGCAACTCATCTCTCAGCCTGGCTTCTTGGGTTTTATAGATCCCCCCCCCCCCCCTCTCTTTCTCGTTTTCTTTATGTGTAGGAAGAAATGCTTGTATAACACGTCTCGTGGCGCCCGTGGCGCCCTTTTTCATTATCATCTTTTAGTCGCCGCCATTGTTGCCGTAATTAGTCCCCTTTTGTATTCAATGTAAAATCTTGGTATCGAATGGCACATGGGAATGTCTGACAAAGAAAAATCACAGGTTTCAATTATGTGTACTAAGGTTGGATGAAAGAAATACTATGATTTCACTGTTTCATTAGCCAAGAGACGACCCTGTATTCGATATAAAACCTTGGGGCACATGCGAAGGTCTGACAAATAATATTCATATGTTTCAAAACTGTATACTAAATTTAGGTGAAAGAAGTATTAAGATTGATGTGTTTTATTTAACAGACCCATGTATTCGATATAAAATCTAGGATATTAGATGGCATATACTATGGCTTGAATCATTGTATACTGAGGTTGAACCCATTTTGAGAAGATTGTATGAAAAAAATATTGAGGTTTCAATGTGGTCATCAGGCAAAGTCCACCTCTATCCGATATAACATCTAGTTATTAAATGGTATTCGTAGGTTTGACAAAAAATATTCACAGGTTTCAATTCTGTGTACTAAGGTTGGATGAAAGAAATACTGTGGTTTCATTGTCTTGTTAGCCAAGAGACGACCCTGTATTCGATATAAAACCTTGGGGCACATGTGAAGGTCTGACAAAGAATATTCACAGGTTTTAAAACTGTATACTAAGGTTAGATAAAAGAAATACTAAGGTTGAGGTGTTTTATTTAACAGACCCATGTATTCGATATAAAATCTAGGATATTCGATAAAACTATCGTCTTATTAATACAACTTCTTTATGGTGTTGGTGATCAAATTAATACTCTCTTACATTCTTATTGTCCGGTGATTTCATTACCTATTTTTTAACATTGTTCTTATATTCATTGCAGGTGGCGTACATAATTTCTCGTATAGAAATGTATTTCGATGTGAGAGAGTTCAAGAGATTCTGAAATGATGATGTAATATTTTGAGCTTTCAGAACTTAAGTCGTTCGACCCTTTTTTGTATCGAATACAAGAATTTTGTATATCAACTAGCCACACTCCAGGCTCATTTGATATGGAGATATTGTAATTTATTTAATTATATTAGTTGAATGTGATGGGAAACTTGGCTTCTTTCTGCGTGTCAAAATTAAATTCAAGAAGAAAAAACGGATTTACTAATTGATAATAGATTTTGGTATTGGGTGTTGATTGATTGTCACTGATTAATCGATAATGCATGTATGTTGATCAATCGATAATGGAAACATCAAGGCATTATCCCGGCTAACAAAACACTGAAACCTCAAATATTTCATCCAAACAACCTTCTTAAACTGGGTTTCAACCTCAGTATGTAATGATTCAAACCATAGTATACACTGCCTTAACATGAGATTGATAATTCTTTAGACGTTTCTACTAACGTTGGACCTTTTTGTTAAGTGCAGACCATTGCGATCTATTGCACTATTTCTTTATCGATTAGTATGAGGTCTCCTGGCTAATGAGGTACCGAAACATCAGTATTTCATTAGGACAAACTTCTCACACCGTATGTCAACCTCAGTATATCATGATTCAAACTATTGTATACAATGCCATAAGCTGAGACTATAACCACAGCATTTCTTTCAACCAACCTTAGTACACAGAATTAAAACATGTGAATGTTTTTTTGTCATACCTACAGATACCATCTAATAAATAGATCTTATACCGGATAGAGGTGGACTTTGCCTGATGACCACACTGAAACCTTAGTATTTTATTCATACAACCTTATCAAACTGAGTTCAACCTCAGTATATAACGATTCAAACCATAGTATATGCCATGCCATCTAATATCCTAGATTTATATCGAATACATGGGTCTGTTAAATAAAACACCTGGGATTTCTTCCTACACATAAAGAAAATTGGGTTCAACCTTAGAATATAACGATTCAAATCATAGTATATGCCATGCCATCTAATATCCTAGATTTATATCGAATACATGGGTCTGTTAAATAAAACACCCGAGATTTCTTCCTACACATAAAGAAAACGAGAGAGAGAGAGAGAGAGAGAGAGAGAGAGAGAGAGAAATCTATAAAACTCAAGAAGCTACGCTAAGAGATGAGTTGCAGGATTTCTGCCCAAATGAAGTGCATGAGTTGCAGGATTTCTGGCCAAATGAGTTGCATGATTCCTTCCTACATATAAAGAAAACGAGAGAGAGAGAGAGAGAGAGAGAGAGAGATGAATCTATAAAACCCAAAAAGCCAGGCTGAGAGATGAGTTGCAGGATTTTTGCCCAAATGAGTTCTATGAGTTGCAGGATTTCTGCCCAAATGAGTTCTATGAGTTGCAGGATTTCTGTCCAAATGAGTTGCAGGATTTCTTCCTACACATAAAGAAAACGAGAGAGAGAGAGAGAGAGAGAGAGAGAGAGAGAGAGGAGAATCTATAAAACCCAAGAAGCCAGGCTGAGAGATGAATTATAGGATTTCTGCCCAAATGAGTTGCATAAGTTGTATGATTTCTGGCTAAATGAGTTGCAGGATTTCTTCCCAAATGAGTTGCAGGAGACTTCTGAACAGTGAGCTGAGAAAAAAAGCGGGCTTTTGAGTAAAGGGCAGGCTTCTCATTCTAACAGTTTTAATGAATTTGTAAGAAAGCCCTTATACTTTTCTTTTATTCATAGTAGGAAATGAGCTATCAGCTGAGTTGACATGAGAATCTACGTGTCGGCCTCTTATTGGTCCAAACAGGGGTTTCACTTCCTACCTAATGGCTAAACCTAAAAGTTTGTGGGGCCCAATAAAAACCAAAGAAAAGTCTGGATCTATCACACAGTAATCATTGTGTGTCCTAAAACGAGATCATCCATACAATTGAACACTAATCTCATTCCTTCCAACAAGAAGTCCCAATGTCAATTGAGCACTATGATGGAAACGTGATTTAAGCCACATCAACAGCGATGCCACGTCAGCGTGCCCGATCATATTTTGATCGGTCCTTGTATGGGTCCCACTCCAGTTTAGCTGAAACTCGAGGATATACGGTTGGTAGAGATGGAATTCTTCATTCTGAATGGTCATGATGATCAATATGTGGGCCCCACAGAAGGAATAATCGATGCCCATTGACGCATTGTGGGCCCTACTACCCCAAGAAAAAACCTACAAAAGAATCAAAACCCGTGAGCCTTCCCTCCGAAGTCTCACACTCTCACCTCATCCCCTTTTCCCGCCACTCTAAAAGTCTCTGCTCCTCCTCCTTCTCATTTCTTGTTGTTGTTGATCTGTGAGAGCACCAGAAGAAGATGTTGGAGCTGCGATTGGTGCAGGGGACCCTGCTGAAGAAGGTTCTGGAAGCGATCAAGGATCTGGTGACGGACGCCAATTTCGACTGCTCCACCTCCGGCTTCTCCCTCCAGGCCATGGATTCCAGCCACGTCGCCCTCGTCGCCCTCCTTCTCCGATCCGACGGCTTCGAGCACTTCCGCTGCGATCGCGCCCTCTCCATGGGCATGAACCTCAACCATGTGTCTAAGCTCCTCAAATGCGCCAGCAACGACGACATCATCACAATCAAAGCCGATGACGACGCCGACACCGTCACCTTCATGTTCGAAAGCCCCCGTCCGTACTCTCTCTGTCTCTCGATCTCTCTCCGTCTTCTTGCATTTGCTTTGTGTTTTGTTTTAATGTTTGATTTCTTGAATCATCAGAGCTTTCTTGAAATTTAAGCAGAAAGTTGTGAAAATTTGTATGTTTGGTTGTTTTTTTTACGGTGTATGAGAACTCGTGAAATATATGGAGTTGTATTGCCCGGATCTGAGGATTTGTTAGATTGGAGGTTTTTGTTGAAGCATTAGGGCTAGTTCGTATTTACCGGTATTGAATTGCTAGGGTTTCTTAGCATTCATGTTTTTAAGTCGAAAGTGGTGGAGAGTGAAGGATCGGAAGTGAAGAAGATATGCATTGGGGAAGTTTGATAGTCTTTTATTTGATTTGAAAGGATGATTCATGCGACGCACAGAGGTGACGATCCATGGCCGGTGATTTGGATAACGTCCTATTTGATAGGTTATGATTAGTTACTATAAAATGAATGCTAGTATACTGTTATTGCTCAGAGTTTTAACTTTTAAGTATGTTTTAGTTGAAACAAGCGAGTAAAACATGCATAATTTACTCCCAGTGATCATGTGAGAGGTGCCTTTTTAACTGCCGCGTGGATCCCCTGTGATAAATCCAACCTCCTAATACTCACTAACCTCCTGTGAATTATAGTTATCGTTGGATTAAATTCAACTTAACACACCCTAGTTTGACACTAATCTGAATTATGATCACGGTTGGATTAAATTTCGTAGAAGTTCGAACTTAGAGACCCTTAAGCTTAAAGCCAATGGTTGCGATGATTTGATTGAAATGGTTTTTTTTTTTTTTTTTCTCAAGCTCATATCCACAAAAGACCTTTCCTTTCCATTACACTATTCACAAGGGACTTTGAGTTTTACCTCTCACGCAGTCTGTGAGAGATACCTCTTAGTGGTACGAAACAAACTAATAAAACATGTTATTGCTGTTCATCTATGCATGTGCTATAATATAAACATATGTATTAATGTATTATATATAAGCAATTTTCTTTCCACATCTTACTGATAATTCAAGTCTGGAAAATAGGTAATGCGGTCTTCTTGCCTGTTCATTCACTCACTAAATCAAATGGCAAGGGCTCTAAACATGTAGAAATTACAATATTGCTTCCTCCCTCAATCTTATTTCCTTACTCTAGCGTGGAAGACCTTATTTCCAACAAATTCTTGTGGGTGACCTCTAAGTCAAAACATTCCATAAGGCAAAAGATCAACTAGTCCTGTTCAATGCTTTTCTTGGTTCAGAGAAATGTAAAAAGTATAAGTCATTCTGGTTGAACTTCTTCAGCATTCTTCATTATATTGGGAAAGAAAGTGTAAATTTGATTTGAATTTTGGACATGGAATTTCGCAGCTTTGACATTGGAAAAGTAAAAAAATTTAGTGTAGAATGATGTACATGTCCTTTTTCTTGAAAAAACTACTTTAATCCTCGCTAATTGAGGACTTACTGCCAAGTTGCATTTGAATCTTTTGGTGTGGTTTCATGGGAATTGTTATAAATTGTATTCATGCAATATATACCCCTGGTACTTTGTCCTTTGATGACCCTAAAATGTGGTGGGAAAATTTGAAAGGGGAAAAGACGACAACATTTAAGACAAAGTGAAATTGGGGAAGAATGGAATTTTCAGGAATAAACCAAATTGATGTGGAATCAAATGGTCGATTGAATTATAAGTGTCGCAAAAGAGGTACTTCGAGAGCCGAAAAAGGACTCAAAAAGAAGCCCGGTGGTTGGAGTGTAGAGATGTAGGAAGCCGTGTGGCCAAATTTGGAGATTCTAGATCCAATTATCAAACATATCCATAATTTGGTCCATACCCCCACCTCCCTTTTTATTGGCTATCTGACTCGATCCTGCAACCTCAATTTTGCGAGAAGGAGAACATCCGTTCCCCATTGTCAACTTAGATTCTCTAGTAGTCAGGTAATTGGAGTCCTTTAGAAGGTCTTCTATTCTTTTTTCATGCTATGGTATTATCTTCATAAGAATATGAAGAACCCATAAAAATAAAAAATAAAAAATAATAAAAATAAAAATAAAAATAAAAAAACCTCATCGCCTTGATTTCAAAATTTTCAGGTCAAGATAAGATCGCAGACTTTGAGATGAAATTGATGGATATCAAGAGTGAACATTTGGGTATTCCTGAAGCAGAGTATCAGTCAATTGTTAAGATGCCTTCACAAGAGTTTGCACGCATTTGCAAGGATCTAAGCTCTATTGGTGACACAGGTACCTCCTTTTGCAGTAGAATATTTCTCTGTGCTGATTTTATTTTACTTCTATAAGCATCTTGAATTACCTAATAAATTGATATTATGGGTATTTCAGACATGTCATGTAGATTTGGAAGTACTTGAACATTCTTTTAATATTTGAGTAATGCTTTTTCCACTTTTACCATTTGTTGGTATTTCCTCAAGAAAAGCTTAGCTGTATCTACCTCATCCCTTGCTGGAGTGGAGACTATGACATGTTCACTATGTTTGTGTATAATGGTAACTGTGAGACTTCTGTTCTTACAACATTACAAGTGTGTGAATGTTGATCTAACTGCAGGCTAAAATCGCTTTTGCATCTGTGATATGTTACTGATATTCTTCTTTTTTATAATTATTCTAATCTGCTACTTCATATTAGCATTTTGTTATCCATTTTCATATTAGCATTCATGTGTTAGTTATATGAGAAATGCATTAAAAAAGAAAGAAAGAAATGCATTTAAATCAATCAAATGATGCAGCCACCATCCTACGAAAGCCCCACACTCCGGCTGGACATGGCTAGGTCAAGAGCTATCATTGGACCCCGTAGCCCACCTAGTTTTGGCATGGGCCCTACTTCGTGCTTGGGCCGTTCTGTGATTTCACATGTGGGCACCAGCATCCAGCCTATTTTGAAAGAATTCTATTTTGGTTTTTTTAAGGTTTGAAAATAATGTTATAAATTAGCAATGGGGTAGGGAAGTTTCAATATATAAATATTTTTTTCTGTTTTCAAGGCTAAGACATTACTTAGAGTTGTATGCTTACGATTTATAAGGACTATTCAGACCCAAGACATGGGAAGGAGTATTGCTGTGAATATTCTTTTAAAAAACCAAAAACCGAAAATAAAAAAACAAAAAAAAAAGTGCCTTGGACATTAGATCCTTGTTGATAGGTTGAACCTTTTTGTATGGGTGTTTAATTCTCTAATGGTTGAAGCCATTAGATGTATTCTCCTTATTTTCTGTTGTATTTATGTGTAAAGAATCTAGCAGATCAAGTTCATATTGTGATCTTTTTGGAGTGTTTGTCCAAATCTCTTGATATTCATTGCAGGCCTGACATTGATTTGCTTAAGTCAGAATTTGTACTGAGATATATTCACGTTGGTTTGTGCAATTGTGCGAGATTTTCTCTATCTCTTGCTGTTGGGATGTTCACACTGTCAACTGAATACTGTTTTTATTGTGCCAAAGTTTGTTCTTGAATTTTTGGTGTAGTCCCAAAAGCATATATGGCCATAACGGTTAGGCAAGGCATGCTCATGTACCCATTCAAGTTACTCCCCCATTTATCTGTGTGGATATCACGAAAAACCATGACTAAAAGGAAGAAAGAAAAAACTCCTGATCAAAATTGCAAGGGAAAAGTCAAAGCAATACAAAAATATGAATCGTAAATGACTTACCCTCCTTGAAGCATAAAATTGTCTGAACACGGATGGGCAGTTGCAAGTGGGAGCTATTGTAACACCGTCAGTCTGGAAATAAATGATTTTTTTTATTTTTTTGGAATCAAGTATGCAAAACCATAAACCTAAAATGAAATTTAATAAGAAATTTTTAGAATGGTTATTTTTTTAGTCATTTTCAACCCCGGCGCTTGTGGAAAATGTCAAATCATGCAAGAGTAATACTATCTCACGTCATGCATGTAGACCAGAAGAAAAGATAGAAAGATCCAAGCAACCCACACTAGTGAAAGAAGGGGACAAGGACAATTCAAACTAAACAAGCAAATAAGAGAATAAAACAGGTGGAGAAGGACTCTTGTTTCCATCAGATTTTTGTGGATACTAGAGCACTAGACCCTTATCTGCCTAATGACCGTAAGTTTCCCTCTATTGCCATGTTACGAAGGCGATGGATTGATTCGCCAATTCATCAGTGCTAATTGTTGTCACTTTGGCAATGAGGCAAGCAATCTCGATACCTATTAATTTCATTTTGGACCACATTTCAGTTTGACTCCAAACCGAAACATTGCTATGTTTCATTGTCTCATTTCGAAAGTTATGTTTCGAAAAATACAAGGAAAAAAAGGTATACATTTTGAAAAATAAAATGTGAAAAGAACAAGCAAAGATAGAATATGAACTATATATATATATATATATTTCACTCTACTAAATCAACAATGTAATATGCTATATGTACATGCCAAATAAATGAATATCAAAATGAAGAAGAATTAGACCAGTGAACAGAGAAGTGGCCAAATGAAGTGAATCACTATTTTAGCTTCTCAAGGCCCAAAAAGAACTAAAAATAAAAGCCCTTATTCTAAATGGAAAGGACAAAAAACTCATTTACACTCAACCTTAATGGAGGCACATTGTTCAAACCCTAACTGGAAACAAAAATGAAAAAGAAGAGAAGTCCTAGCCTTTTGTCAAATTTCAGCTAATTTGATGAAATCTTTGAATTCATAATTCAATCAAGGTTTTCAATCGGCTGAAGTCCCAACCAAAATCTTTCAAGAGGGGTGTTTATCTTTGTCGGTTTGAAAGAAACCAAATTTGATAATTGGGGCGGCTTCTCTTGCGTATTTAGGTTATAGGTGAGGATGCTTGAAGGTGAAAGCCGTGCAGGGACGATAGGAGAAGATGAAGCGAGGAAGGTTGTGGAAAAAGTGCAAAGATGTGATAGCTTTTACAGTCACAACTTGAGGAGAGGTAGAGTTTGGGAAGCTTTAGCTCAAAATGCCCCTTTTAGGGGGCTGCCCGTTGTCCACTCCGGGGCAAGACATCTTGGCAAAGGCAGTTTAATTACCCACTTCTTGTATGCAAAGGAAGCACTTTGAACTCTATTTCCTTCCATGGAGCATTCTAGCTTTCTATTCCTGTTCTTTGAACTCTTATTTGATCAGATTCATATTTCTGTTCTTGTGTAGTGCATTTTTTTTTATTTTTTTTTGGGTGGGAGTTGTTCATTTACTAATGGATTCATAGCATTTTCAGTTGTTATATCTGTGACAAAGGAAGGAGTGAAATTCTCTACCCGAGGTGATATTGGCAGTGCAAATATTGTATGCAGGCAGAACAGCACTGTAGACAAGGTAATCAATACCCTATGCAATGGGGTCTGTGTTCCCATTGGTTTTTCTTCTTATTTCCAATGGTGCTGTTTTGCATAGTGGTCAACTTGCTAAACTTCCTATGGTTTTCCAATTCGGTCTGGCTGTTCTGGCTCTGTGGTTCTGACCGTAATTCTTGATGATTGGCGAATTGTCCTTGGCACAGTGAGCTGTGAATCCAGAGGATGTTTCTCCTAATCTGATAATGTTTCACTGCTTTTGGATGCACTGCAAATAACCATGAATATAGTCGCAGAAGAATGGCTTATCTTTTCTGCATGCTTTTGTGTCAGCGCTGAAAATTGAACACTCCATCAAGAGCTGAAAGATAATTCCAATTTTCATTTTCCCAAATCAATACCAGCAATATGGCTCTGTTAATAACTCCGAGCAGGTGGAAAAAAATGAGACAGAAAAAGAGTTCCCCACTGAAGAGGTTTGTGATTTCAGTGCCAGCCCGAAAGCATAGCAGAATGGATATCCATCTTTCTGCAAAATATTCAAACAGCCTTCAACTTGTGGTACATCTAAAAGTGCCATTACTGTATTCATGGGTAAATCACTTGTTAGAAAAAATAATAATAATCTACAAACTGCGTTCTTTTTAGGGGATGTTGACGGGCATAGTCAGGCTTAGCCTGATCCTGATCTAGGTGCAAAATGGGCCAAATGTTTGAAGCCTGTATCAATCCAATCAAGAATTTATTAGGAAGCTATGCCTATTTTGAGCATTTCTCTCATTTTTTTCATAAATGATAAATGAATAAATCATGCACTTAACGATACCACTTGTACAGTGGATTGGACCTATGCCAACCCAGCTGGATTTGATAAACCAATGACCAACCCAAACCTCCATCTATTTATATTTGGACCATCCCTTAAATCCAACACAGTCAAATCAGAGTCTCAGACCCATCTCATCAGTCACTGTTTACTTGCATTCTTCAGTCCTATATAACAGCTGTGGATGATTTTGTTATCATTTTTATCAGCTCCAAGGACAATAAATTTGATCAGAGTAGCTTTGGGAAAGTGATTCCTGTTCGATGCGGCATCTTCTAGAGCAGCTGTAGACTAGCAGAGTAGTTCAGTGACTGTCACTGGTTGAGGACTGCTCAAATCCCCAACTTCTCTCTTGGGAGGGTATACCTTTACCACCAGTAGCATCCTAAAAGCCCCAAGTTGTGTAAAACACTTTTAGTAAAATGCAAAACATGCCATTTTACTGACAAATGCCCTGAAAACTTGATTTTTTTTTTCTTTGTTCTCTTTTAACAGCCTGAGGATGCTACTACTATCCAAATGAAGGAACCTGTCTCTCTGACATTTGCGCTTCGGTACATGAATTCGTTTACAAAGGCCACGCCTCTTTCAAGCTCGGTTTCTATTAGCATGTCCTCTGATCTTCCCGTGGTTGTAGAGTACAAAATTGCTGAAATGGGTTATCTCAGGTATTACTTGGCTCCAAAGATTGAAGATGACGAAGAACAATCCTAGCTATGCGTGAAATGTCCTTTCTTTCTCCTTTTCATTGTTATCCTCTGTTGCATTTTTGTTGTTTGGATCTTTGTTGAGAAACAATCAAGTCAAACCAAGTCCAACCGCTAGGACTATAATTGTAGTCCAGGTCATCTTGTGAGGCCCACTTCCTCAACCCATGTTCAAAGTCAAGATAGGATATGGAGGTGCTTGCTAGAACAATTCAGGAGGCTGGACAAGGTGGGTTGAACTGATATTGTGTTCCAACTGATTGGACTTCATCATTTCGATCGTGTTTGTTGCTTGAATGTTTAGGGATCAAGAACTATGCATTCAATTCAGATTTTAAAAAATGCTAACAATTGTGAGAGGTGTGTATTCTGTAAAAATAGTATATTCCATTGCTTGACAAATTCTTCTTCATCGTAACTTGATCTCTTTTTTATCTTTTATCTTTTATCTTTCTTCTTTCTGTTCGCAAAAGACCCTGTGCGTGTATACGCACTGGCCCGAAAGTTCATTTCGATCTAAGTGATTTGTGTTTTTATATAGTTTTCTGTCTATGATCGGTCCTATGATCAATGGTAATATGGTTTGAGTTGATTGGACTGGTCGTGTATGGATGGGTTTGTATAATTTTGGCGGATTTTCATCATATGTGTGCCCCACACTGGTTAGATATCTAGTTTCTCATTTGGCTTCCTATTTTTGGTTTGGAAGCACCTTGTTTGTTTATATAGAACTAGGGGTGTAAATTAAGCAAGCTCGACCAATCTCTTCCATCTCAAGGATCAGAACAAATGCTCATTACAGTGTTTGGAGCTGGTTATTTATTTAGTTTCAGTTGAGTACTGTATTTGGCTTTAAGATTTTTCTGTGAGAAAGTTTTATTGCTGTCAAGTTTCAGCGCAAAGATTCGAGTTGATGGGGTGGACCTTGTGACTTTTTCCATGAAAACTGTATGCTCTTTTCATTAGTTCACTAAAAGAAACCTCAACACCCAGTCATATCTAAGAACCAAAGTACATAGAAGATTTTGCAAAACCCAGAAATCTATTTCTGTTTTTAAATGTGCAACCACAACCTTTGGATTCATGCATACTAGCTGTTTAAGAGGATTCCTCAAATTGCTAGATTTCAGCATGAATCCGGAAAACAGCGTTCACTGTCAGTTTCCTCTATCAAATCCACCCACTCCCAACTTATGAAGGCATATAATCAAATGATGGCCTGAATTAATTTTTATACATGTGTGAACAATTATAGAAAATCAGGTTTGATTAGTGGCTCAAATTCTTGTACATAGTACCAAGGGGCAACTGCTAAATTCACTTATGTGTTCCAGGGAAAATCTTGAGATTCGGAGTATGTATATGGGTGCACCTGGGCGTGTCAAAGCCCAAATTGTTACTGAGAAGTGAGAACTAGTCTGGAAAGAAGTCCTAATAATATAAATTTAGTCATCTAATTTAGAAAATGTGCAATTAGAGAATGATTGTGCGCGACCGGTTTCCATTATATTTTATTTTGTTTTTACAATGATTTTTTTTTTTCTATTTTCCGTTCTAAGAGTCTATTGTTTGGTGTGGAATAAATATTTTCAATGGTGAGATATGTTTCTAGTTTCTACCTCTTCTACAAGATCGCAGGAAATGAGTCTACCATTGGATTTGAATCTGCTCGGTGAAAAAGTTGCAGAAAGTACTTTCTCAAAAGTGATAACTGCAAAAATGGTAGAAAAAGTAGCAAAAAGATATTCTTCTCTAGAAACCATTCTCGAGGGGAAAGAATTTTCTCCAATTTTTAGACATTCTTCTGTAGAATTGCAGTCTTACACAAGAACAGAAACACATTTTACATGTTTTTTTTTTAAAGATAGGTATATAAAGTTCTTTTAATCACAAATCCCAAATTTTATATACATCTTTTTATTTCAAAAGAGAATTCAAAGTTGGGAGTTTAGTAAAAATTATAAAGAAGTCCACTGATTAGCAATTAATGATAAAGATTTGAATTTTTTACCAAAGCGAGATAACTCGGAAAAGTCGAATTTTTACCAAACTACCCATACCCATAGTTTACTATATCGTGGTCTATTGTTATCCTTTTAACTAGGCCAGGCCTTTTTATCTCTTCGGATGAAAGATCAATTATTTCTTCTTATTAGTGATGGCAAAGTTTATCAACATCTCTGAAATAAGTCTTGTGGCTTTTTTGGTCAGTTGGTTTGCAATCCCAAATCTCGCTTAGCTCCCTATTAGAAATTTTAAAATTTGTGGGGAAATATTGAAAATTTTCAAATAGTAAAGCAACCTTTTTTAGATTTAATTACAAGAATCCCACATCCGATATGATTGAAAATAAAATGTTATTTATTTATTCTTCCTTAGTGTAACTATATTGAGTTGGCATGGGCATGGGCATGGGCTTTAGGACTCATTAAGGAGCCCTGGTACGATAGCCCTTAACACAATTTTTTCTAACACTCTTGCTCTTGAAATTTCAGCAAGTAAAGGCCAAAAAGTAGGGCTGCAAACGGGACGGTTCCAGGTCGGAGCCATAGTGGGCCCGGACCCGGACCCGTTTCTAAATAACGGTTTCAATTCCAGATATGGTTTTGACTTGGAACCTGTTTGATTGGCTCTAGAACCAGGTTCACCTAGGGGACATAGTTTGCAATATCACAGACTCATATGCTGGGTCTCGAGTCTACATATCGAAACTTATATGGTCCTCGAACATGACCCGTTTATCAATCGAAACCTAGATTGAGTTCTTGACCCGGACCCGTTTAAAAATCAAAGCCTAAAATAGGTTCCAGACCTTGTTTTTGGGGGGTAAGAACTTCCAAATAACCGGAGAATCGAATACACGCTAACTAAAATCACAAGACTTGTGCTCTTCAAGAATTTAAACTTGAAGTTCCTCATTATGCATAAGTGATGAAACAAGTCTGAGATCACCACAATCTTTAATTGGTTTTCTTTTCAGTATAAAACAAATTTGAAGAAAGCAAAAGAAGGAAATGAAGAACAAACAACCCTTTTAATTCACAAAAGACAGAAAATTGAAAATAAAAGGAATAAACTGAAAATTGTTCGGCTAAAAGGAGAACGTGATACTTCGACCTATAGTTATTTAGTAAAAAAATCCAACTTTTACCAGTTATCCCTGTTTTATGAAAATTCAAGTCCTGATCATTAATTTCTAATTAGTGGATTTCTTTATAATTTTTAGTAAAAATTACTTAAACTCTAATTTAGCTTTATAAAAATAAATTGTCCTTTGCATATTGTTTTTGTAAACTTTCATCCGCATGACACAAAATCTGTTGGAAGTGGGTGGACCTCTTGGATAGGTTTCAAAAACTTTTCACCAACTAGAAGTGATGAACACCTATCTAAAAGCCATCAAAACCTAATTCAGGATGCATGTCCTCAAACTCAGCCATCATGATTAGCAAACAAACCTATGAAGGAGAAAGAAACAACACTAAACATGCAACCACGAAATTCCACAACATACAAGGAGTAGAAGATACCTATGGAGCTTGGTTGTGCTCTAATGGAGAACTTGATTTAACTCTTTGATGAAGAGCTCTTCTAAGATCAGAATCTTCAATGCCCAATCGTCTTCCACGCTATGACCCGCTTCAGATCTCTTTTCACAAGAGAGATGGTGGAATCTTCAAGAGAAAGACTATCTAGAATCTCTAAGGAAACTAGAAGGGAACTAGAAGAGAGAGAGGGGAGGGAGAAGAATGCAACTCTTGCACTTTAGGGTTGATGGGCGTGAACTCCTCTTGATAGACCAAGCATAGACGTCCAAAGCCACCCCTAGTCTCCTTTATATAGATTTCCAACCTTCTCTCTTAGTGTATTATTAGAAGTCCAACTTCCATTACACTTAGTAACCCTTTACTCTACTATTACCACTATTAGAAGTCTCACTTCAAATAGAAATAGTAGCTTTCCTTTTTGAGTTCAAATAGAATTAGTAAAGATCCAATCTTGGGCTAGCGTGGGGACCACTAGGGATTCATAGAAAGATGGCTCCAACTGGGACACCGCGACCCCACATCTCATGTGCAATCCAGGCCCACAGTTAATTGCAAATAACTCCACTATGTAAATGCAATTGAACTCCAGTCTTAGGAATAAATTACATGAAGACCCTAAACTTCCCTATCACTACAAGTGGGCCCCTCTATCATTATCCATGGATCAATTGGACAGACTGTCCCACCAATTTTGACCCATATCTTATTATCCTTGAGACCCAATTAATTATAGTAATCACTAGTACCATCCAATTAACTCTTAATTGAGATGGGTGTACACTTACCAATGATAAATCCATTAATTGGCACAAGGGGATAATAGAGATAGATTCCATCTTGACCATTAAATGTTCCCACAGTCCTACTACCACGTATCCAAGACATCGAGGTGTTGACCTACAGTTGGCCTCACTCATTGGTGACTCAAAGCAAATGAATAGATAGAAACTTGAGTTCATAAATGTCTCAGGGTTGAGAGCCTATTGCTAGGGAATTATGAGAGCAGACCTTAAAGTAAAGACAGTGTTCTTAAGGTACTTCTCATGGTCCTTCAATACATCCAATGTACCAGCACTATGATCAAGAATCTTACATTCTGATGATCGAGACAAATCACACTATCTCATAGTAATCAAAGTACTGCAACCTTGTTAGATGAGATGTCCAATCTCATCACTGGTTGTGAAGATATTCAAGTATAAGATTTGTTATACATGTCTCCCGTATGTGGATCTCATCCATACACATGTATTGCATATAGTATACTTATGGACTCCGGTTCATCTCATGAACCATCATGTCATTCGTATTGGTTATGTGCATTTAAGTAATAAACACCATTCATCTCATGAAATGATAACATGAATATATTGATAAATAAAGAAATTAATCAATTTATTACATCAATCTTAATGGATTGAGACCATAAAACTAACAAAATCTTCATGTTGTAATATTGCGTTATATGCGATGTTAAACAATTTGTACAAATTCCATCTGATATAAACTAAAGTGTTTGCAATTTATAAGAATTTTACTAAATGTTCTACAAAGAATAATTGATGAGATAAACAAGAATAATTAACCCATTGTGGGACCCATCAATTAGTGATAATAGCAGAACAATCTAACAACAGTAATTAAAATTAGGTTCATTTTAATTAAGGAATCAAATGAGACTGTGAGACTGAGGTGTTGGCAATTTTAGAGGCCCTTCGATTATTCTTTTTCTTCTTTTCATGAAAAATCTTTAGTGGAGAGTGACTCATCAAATGCCATCTCTTGGATCTCAAGCAATGAGGGCCGTTGGAGGTTCCACTTTCTCTTTGCGGAAATCAAGTCCCTATCTTCTCAAGGTCATGTCGAGTTTAGGTATGTTAGAAGGTCGGCAAATGCAATAGCAGACTCTCTAGTGAAACAAGGGGTAGATAGGGTGACTCCCTTGATTGCTTACACCATGTAATTGTCTATCTTTGTTTCTTTGGGTATAAGGCTCTTATACCTGTTGTGGGTGGTGTGTTGTATTTTTGTTTGCCTTCTTTTTAATATAATGTTTCAGTTACGTTCAAAAAAAAAAATTTTAAATGAGGTTCATTTAATGATGAAATATAATATGATCCATTTATTGATTGCATTCTCAATATTATCTATCCAACCTTGGTCATCAAAGTGGGATCTATCTAATGTTTCTCATCATTACATGTCTCAAATAAAATTTTGAAACTATAGTAGACATGCACAAACACTACTTATTATGGTAAAAACCACATAATGTCTTACAATTTAAAAATATGATCTATAACGCTGGGAAAACAGTATGCCCATATAATACTAAAAACAGTGTGAGATCCATTTAGTGTTGCTAATCATGCTGGGCCCTACAAAATGTTGTTAACCAGGGTGTTGTACGTCTAATGTTGATTATCATGATGCGCTCAATTCATTATTGAACGTCATTGAGAGATAGATTCATTAAATGTAAAATCAGGTAGAAACCCTTTGATGGTGCTAACCACCCCCACCCCCCACCCCACCAAAAAAAAAAAAAAAAAAAAAACTCATTTATAATGATGAATATTGGCCTGTTGTTAAATTGATCCAATACATAAAAACAATAATATTTTTATAATATCTTGTTCAAAATATATTATATTTGACAAATTTTACAATGTCCAGAATGTCTTATATTGAATTTTATCATAGCCAATAAAAGAGATATCCTTTTGAATTGGTGGCCCCCATTGTGGATAAAACACTTCCTTTTTAAGTGCATTATACTTTTCTTTTTCTTTTCTTTTTTTTTTTTTATAAAGGAGGGTGTTCCCGCCCTTTGGGCCAGACTAATCCATACCGGCCCAAAGGGGCCGGATAAATCCCCTATAGCCCCAATGTGGTTGCGTAATTCGAACCCTTAACCTCCAAGAGCAAACTTTGTTCCCAGGCCAGTTGAGCTACCCCTCAGGCAATTTGAGTGCATTATACTTGATGAATGTTATTGTAGATCACATTTGACATATTAGAGTAAATCTTGTCATATCTCTTATGAGGGGGGGCCCATTGTGAATAAAAACCTGAATTGTTTTTGTAATATTTTAATTTGAGTTTAGTATACTTAATAAATCATATGAGGGAAACACTGCTGCAGCTGAGGCTGCCGCCACACGATCTCCCTCCCCAAGGCAACTGGGCGAGGGGAAGGGAAGGAGCCCTATTTATAAATTAAAAAAAATAAATAATTCTCAATATTATTTTGGTCAAAGTGTTTTTTTTTTTTTTTTGTTTTTGTTTTTGTTTTTGTTTTTGTTTTTGTAAAGTAGGCTACACAAACTTGGAGTGCTACATAAACTTGGAGACCATGATCGAATCCCCATTTGTAAGTGATACTAAGATGCTAACATGATTGATCCCCCTTGTGTGAGTAATACTAAGATGCTAACACTACTCAAACATGAGTGTATTGGTGGTCAAAGCAAAAGTAATATAATCGCATGGAGTATATAATGCATAGTTTTAAATTGCCAAGCGAGATGGATGTGAGTTTCTTTGCTATTATGAAAGAGTGATTTCCCCTTTGAATCCACTATGATCATATAGATTAGAAAACAAATGAGAAAATCATCTTAACCAAATTTGAAAAGAAAAAATGACAAAAATTACCGTAAATAAATAATTGTACAGATAACTTTTTAGGGTAATAATGTAAAATCTATAATTCAGAGGTCAAAACTGAAATTGGGAGGTCAAGATTGAAATTGACTTGGTCAAAGTCAACAACTTTAATATATAATAGTGATTGAGAAGAAGAAAAAAAAAAAGACCACAACCATTTACATTCATGAATAAATTATTAAAAAATACTAATTTGAAGGTTAGGATTATACAATTTAGAATATTATTTGTTCATGGTTAATCCAATGGTTGTAAATGTATTGAAGAAAAACCAAGTTTAAACACAATTAGATAAGTTATAATAGACTGGGTATGGGTCAATTTCATTTAGATCTGATAAACAACTATCACGAGTAGGGCGGAATCAAGGATTTTATCTTGGGGGGCAAATTTGATAAACAAAGCATATAGTAGTAATATTGATTAAGAAAAAAATACTCAATAAATAAAAATATAAGTTATTTATTAATAAAAATAAAATAAAATAACGTAAACGCCACCAAAAAATATATTTTAACAAAAGATGTTAAAAGTCCCAAATTATAAAAAATAAAAATAAATTCTTTAAAAAAAGTTATGTATTTTTATAAAGTAGAAAAATGGATATAAAGTTTTTAATGAATAAAATAATACCAAACTTTGCGGGTCTGAAAGGAGAAAAGAATTATACAAGAAAATCCAATGAGTGTAATTTGATAAAAGAAAAGTTAGAAAACATGAAATTTTACAATACATTGTGTTGTGTTAAAAGAGAGGAAGTTTGACCCATGATTTCTTTTAAACATGAAAATAGATTTGGGTATTCTTTAAATTGATGGTTTTGAGTATACTGTACGAACAATGAGACATTTTTTTTGTAAATTATTTTAGATCAACTTACAACTTGATCAATGTTGTTGTCAAATTAATAATAATACATGTTGCCGCCCTATTTAAACATATGAATAATAATAATCTAAAATAAAAAAAAATATTGATAAGAAAAAGGATACCAAAGAAAGGTACAACATAAATATGAATGAGCAAGAAGCTCGATTAGTAAAAGTTTTCATGGTGATTAACAAATTGGTATAAAGCAGTTTCAATAGGTGTGAGTTATAGTTAGATGAAGTTTCATTACCATATGAAATCATATCTTTGATAGGATTTTCATAAGAACTTGTGAGTATTATAAAATCACTAATATGTCTATCCCCTCATTTTATGAGCTGTCAGTCTATTAGGATTAATCTATTCATCTATCTAGATATAGGGCTATTACTAATTGAAGTATCACCTCGTTTAACATGACACCTGCCTTCTTATTACCATCATGGGAACCTAGTATTTTGTAAATTGTTAATGTCTCATGCAAAATCATCCACTCCTCCACTTTCGCTTATGGGGCCACTAGCTAGCACACACAAAATATTCAATTATGCCAAACGCATAGAAATATGATAGAGGAAGAAAATGAGTTTATTTATCATAATCATCTTATTCTTGAAGACATGGAAATCAAGAACAGAGAGACAAATGAGAAAACAGAGTCACCCCAGAGACTACACTTCCATTCATTAGATAAAGTTACAATGAGTGTTGACCACACATATATATAGAGATATCCATATCTCTTCGACTCAGTCAGTTACAACAGTGTGAGCTAAGGATCTGTATTCAGATTCAGTGGAGGAGCGGGCAACAGTATGTTGCTTCTTTGCACACTAAGAGACAGGGGTAGCTCCAAAGAAGACACAAGCCAGAGGTGGAGCTTCTATCTGTGGAGTTGCCAGCCCAGTCCGCATCAGAGAAGGTATGAAGACAAAGTGGCCCAACTGTGATGTGCAGACCAAAAGACAGAGTGCCTTTGATATAGCGAATAATACGTTTTAAGGCTGTGAAATGAAGCTCTGAGGGATTATGCATGTATTGGCAAGCTAGATTAATAGCAAATGTTAAGTCTGATCTTGTCAAAGTAAGGTATTGGAGGGCACCAGCGATGCTGCGATAGACAGTGGGATCCTGCAGTGAAGGAGAGAGACTGGTGGAAGAGGAGTCTTATAGTAAGAACAAGGAGACCTGATTGGTTTGCCATCGATCATAGATGTCTTAGCCAGCAGATACTTTGCGTATTTGGTCTGAGAGAGGAATGACCCACTTGAGGTGTAGCTGACTTCAACTCCCAGAAAGTGATTTTACCAAGATCCTTCATCTCAAACAGAAGATGTAGGTGAGCAATGAGGCACTGAATTTAGTGGCTATCACTCCCAGTGATCATGAGATCGTCAACATAGAGCAGAATTAGAGTGACTGATTGGTGGAAGTGGCAAATGAATAGTGAAGGGTCAGCATAAGTGTTCTGAAAACCAAGACCAAATAGAAAACTAAAGAACCGCTCGTACCATGCTCGGGGTGCCTGCTTGAGGCCATACAGGGATTTGTGAAGCTTGCATAGGTGAGTAGGGTGAGATTGGTCAACAAAACCTTGAGGCTTTGTCATGTATATATCCTTATGTAGAATACCATGTAGAAAGGCATTGGTAACATTCCCCCAAACTCGATTAGAGAATAAATCGGATCCGATGAGTAAAATTTAGGGCTAATTAATAAAAATTGCCCTTTAGGCCCAAAGATCGGAAGTCCGCTGTGAGTATATTGCATTTCAAACCTCAAGAATATAATACTTTACGGAAAATCATACAATTCAAGGCATATATGGATATTAACAATGAATAATAATCTCATTAAAATTAAAGTTGACAAAGGAACAATTAAACCTAATAAAAAAGTTAAATTATTTACAATGGCCATCCCAATAACCAAGGCCATTAAATAAAATGAAGTCAATGAATAAAGATCCAACGAGGAATAATAAATGAATAAATAAAAATCTAATGAAGTTCCAATGAGGCTCTCTAGTGCCAGGTATGACGACGTTACTCTATGTCATCGGCACACTACTCGCTCCTCATCTACTGGTTGGAGATCATCTAGGATCTCTTCATCTGCCGGCTTCTTATAGTAATCACATCTGCACACCAAGGAACAAGGTCAATGACGTGTCGAGCAATAGATAAGCAAAGTACAATAAACATAACATGTATCAAGAATGTGAGTAAAGACAAGTACAAGATCATATGAATACAATGAAACGAAACTAGGCAATAAAACATGAATAAATATCATCAGAAACAATTAACGGAAACCTAACATCAACTAGCAACCACCACAAACCATGCAATGCAATGCAAGAATCAAGAGGGAGACTTCGTGAATGTCCTAGTCACCACACGGGGTATCAGTAACAATCTAATCCAGATTGCTGATACCAAAGTTCGGCTCTAGGGGGATCCTAGCTCGCGATCTTGGGAATAGTAGCACAGTCCAAGCCCGCTCCCAACTATTTAACGCCATGGACGCCGTCCTAAGCCGACTGCCTACCTCGATGTCTGAGCAATCGGCCCATCAGTAAAACTCCAAACTACAGTTGGCCATGACATACAAGTGATAATGAAGTGGTGTTGACATAAGGAAAACCAAGACATGCAAGTCTAACTAGCTCAAAACACAAGACACGTTCATAGGGATTACCTCATTCAAGACAATACGAAACAAGTCAAGCCCATACGATAATCCCTTATACACTAGCCAATCATGTTCATCAATACATGACATATGATCCTAATGTACACTCTAAGTCAAGTCCAAAATTTATGTTTCATAATTAATTAGGTGTGTTATGCCACGAGAGTGTACAATGAACAATAACAACGGATACAATTGAACAAGTCAAGGAGAAATTACAAACCAACTCTAGGCAAATGGTGTCATCCCTGTACTATACCAGTTCTAACGGACTACGTAGGGGAATTGATTCAACGATGCTTCTAAGAAAATTCCTTGGTGTACAATCATATTAAGCATCTATTGAGGTAATTCTATACTCATTCAGTTAAGCCATGCCTAGTACACGAATACCTAGACACCCATTGAAGCACACCAAGCCTCGTGCTATGATTTTAATCCCAATAATGATCAGGTGAGAGTAGGTTCATGGTTTCTAACATCTAAGACCCAAATCTAGGTTACCGGTCTCATCTCCAAATAAACAGACAATTGATAATTTCGGTTAACCTTCGGCCTGCATTCAGTTAACCGAACTCCACTATTCGGTTAACCGAACCTTGAGTTCGCTTGACCGAACCTTAACCGAACTTCAAACAGCTCATCTAACAAGTAAGTCCAGAATTCCGGATCATTCCGCTTCAACTCGGTCAGTTGTCGGTTCACCTTCGGTTAATCGAACTCCATTGTTCGGTTAATCGAATCTTAACCGAACCCTACCAAAGGCTAAAAACAGTTCTCTGGATTTGGAACCGAACTTGAGTTTGGTTGACCGACTCCTGACCGAACTAAGGCGTTCTGAACCGAAGAAGCTATGTTTCAGGTTATTTCTGAAGCTCTTCCATACCAAGTGGTTTTCTCCATTTCTAAGCCTTTCCAAAGGCAAACCCCTGCACAAAAAGGAGCCTCTATGCTCACCCAACAATTCGTCTCCATCATTTTACATCCATTTCAGTAAGTTAGAAACATCTAGGGCTACCAATTTAACAAGTAATCCAACCCAGTCCCCAATACCTAACCTAGCATATTTATTCCCCAATTCAATTTTAGAAACATGCTTGGAATTAGGAAGATCTATTAAGAAGCATAACCAATCAATAAGAAACAAACACACATGTTTAAATATACAATGCAAATCTACTTGCCTCAACTAAGAAGAAGATGAAGTTGGGGAAAATTCGAGAAGAAGCTTTCTATCACGAAATCCAACAATCTAACCTACTCAAAAGCAACGTAGAACGCAAAGGGGAAGAAAAGAGAGGAAAAGATCGAGATCAAACCTATATCTAACCAAAAGAGAAGATGATTGGAGAGATAAGGGTGAGAGAAATCCTACCAAATTAGGATCAATGGAAAGAGAAGATTGCAAGGAGGAAGGTGTGCGGTTCGGATCTTTTAGATGATCTCTCCCAAGAACTCTGGGCTTGAGAAGATGAAGAGGAAAAAGAAAAGGGGCTACTGTAGCTTCATTGCAGAGATTGGAATGATACAATTATGGTTAAGACTAGGGTTAAGGTAGAAGAGAAGGAGAAAATGACAAGTTTGCCCTTAAGTGGGTCCGGTGAAAGAATGTACTACTTGAAGGGTTTCTAATGGTCGGATCGCGACGAGCTAAGAGACAAAAATGATCAGCGTGACGAGACCTTTTCAATGAACTCAAAAATCACGGTCATTGGGATTTTTCCAGGAAAACACTCAATTTTCCCTAAATTGCAAACTACCCCCTTGCTAGGATCAAACGAACTCAAAATCGCACGAAACTGCGCAGACACTATTCTAATGCTAAAAGAAGCTCGTTCAAGGTCGAAACCCACTTAAATATCTGACAAAACAACTAATTATAATAATAATAACATAAATGGTCAACGGACCTACTATTGGGCCCAATCGACCCAGTAAGGTCGTGGACCTTACAAAAGCCTTTGGCAACAAGTCTTGTTTTGTAACGTGCAACTGATCCATCTTGATGATGCTTAATCTTGTAGACCCAGCGGCAGCCAACAACATGACTGTATGGGGAAAGTGGAACTAGAGACCATGTGCCTTGTTGTTGAAAAGCTGAAAATTCCTCGGCCATGGCCTGGCCCCATTCATTTGATTTGGAAGATTCTGTAAAACTGATGGGTGTAGTCAGGTGATAGTAGCTATGTGGAGGAAGAAGTGGAGGATGTTTGGTGGAAAGATATGCCTTTTTAAAAAAAAAGATACTTGACTTGGAGCGAGTGACCATGGAATGGGCAGTGTTATTGGGAAGTGCAGATGGATGCTGAGGAGTGATAGGAATTACAGTGGTAATGGTGGTAGGGGCAGGGTCACTGATGGTAGAGGAGTGGCTAGTGTGGAAGTAGGAGTGGCCAATGAGGATGGGTGAGTTGGCAATGTAAAATGATGGGGTGCCTCAACAGACTGTGGAAAGGTAAATGGAGATATGACAACAGAGGGTGCCCGAATAGGTAGGGATACTAGGGTGTTTGGAGAAGGAGATGAGGAGGATGATGAGGAAGATATGTGAGTATCAGGCTGAGGGATAGGTGAAGAGGTTGTCATAGAAGGAAGCCAATGGGATAAGATAGAGGTCCAGGCTGGATTACTTAAGAAGGAATTGGGAAAAAAAGTGGTAAAAGGAGAAAAGGATTTATCAAACACTGCATGGTGCGAGACATAGAGATGACCAGTGGCAGGGTCTAGACATTTGTATCCTTTCTAAGTGGTGTTGTAGCCTAGAAAGACACTGCTTGGACCTTGGTTCCAGCTTGTTGCAGGTGTAGGGTTTTAGCCATGGAAAGCAGGCACAACCAAACACTCTCAAGTCAGTATAGTGTGGTTCTGCATGGTGAAGTCTCTCCCAGGGAGAAAGAAAGTGTAAGCTCCTCATAGGCATCCTATTTATGAGAAATACGGTAGTGGAGACGGCATCTACCCAATACTTGCGATGCATAGAGGCCTGAAACATGAGAGTAAGACCTATCTCTACAATATGTCTGTGTTTCCTCTCAGCACATCTGTTTTGTTCTGGGGTGTAAGGGAAGGAAACCTGGTGGGAAATGCCATAAGCGGCAAGAAAACTATGGAAAGAAGCATTTATAAACTCACCTCCACCATCTGTTCAAAGACATTTAATTGGACAATCAAGCATGTTCACAACTTGAAGTTTAAATTGTAAAAATATACTGAAAGCATCAGATTTAGAAGTCATAGGAAACAACCAAGTGAATTTTGAAAATCATCAACAAATACCAAGTAATATCGAACACCATTAACAGAGATAACAGGGGAAGGCCCCCAGACATCACAATGCACAAGTTCAAGTAGCTTAGAAGAAACAGTAGCAGAAGGGGAAAAAAAAGGAAGTTTATGACTTTTGCCAAATTGACAATGTTCACAAAAAGAGAGAGAGGTAGTGCCATTTATTGGAAAACGTGGGGTCTATTTGCTCTAATACTTGCGCTGGCCAAAGCATCATCTTGTGGGCCCCGAACGAAAATGACGAAGAAGGGTGAAATGATCCTCATAAATTCTATTTTCAAAAAGTATATTTTTGACATGGTTCTGAAATTTCGAAATTTGGACTCATATTTAAATGTGAAAAGGTTGTTTTGCCCCTAAGGCTGAAAAACTGATTTTCTGAGTTTCAAATAAAATCGGTCTAAACACAAAAGTTGTTGGGGCTAATTTGACCTATCAAAAGAAATCAAAATTGTAATTTTTTTAAAATCAAGAACAATCCCCCACATTAACACGAGCACCCTAAGGCATCCCCAGGTTGCCAGACGGAGTCCAACGACTCTCAAAATTCCCCAAAGTTGTGGAAAACCATTTTAAACCACAAACTAACTCGATTACACTCAAATCTCACTTAAAGAACTAACCTACAACTAAAAACACACTAATCACAAAAATTAGGGGTCGGGGTCTTACATCCTCCCCCCCTTAGAACATTTGGTCATTCCAATGATCTAACCAACTCAAAATAAAACGAGGTTATTACTCGCACACTAGATCGCAAAAATCTCAAAAAGTATGCTCATTGAAATCACAAGGTTTACAACTTCTGTAGGTTTCCCCGCTCTGACTTGACCCGCTAACACTCTAATTGTCATACTACTCCACATGTCCAAACTTTGTAGGATGTACCTCTATCAAAACTCATTTGCCCGGTCTTCTATCCTTGGCACGCATAATTGACCTTGGGAGTTCGATTCGTGTCCACAATCCTAGAATGAAGACTTCTTTAAAGTACCCAGAATTTCTTGTTACTATAACTCTTTCTACCCAATTGCCACTGGTTATCTACATAATAATCGATTCTTGACCAAATGTGTTTGTCCACTTCGCATCACACCTCAAACAGTTACAACTCTACATTTAAATCTTAGAACTGTTCGAATTAAAACTTGCTCAATCTTCTGCCTCTATCTGTAGTTCACCGTCCTCAAGTCTTACACATGTGTCATTCCTTCTTTTCTGAATCTTTCAACTGACCTTATCCATAGGTTATGATTCTCCATCTCATATATGTACTTTGCCAAAATTGATGTTCTACAAGTTGGTAAAATCCACAAAATCTACTCTATCATGTGACTAGGTAACAATTAATCCTGCATACAACTCTCTACACAGCTGCCGAAAATTGACTTCCTATCCTTTTAACCACACACTGACGCATTTTGTTGAGTTAACTTCACCATCATTCTTGAATCGTTGAAAATCTTCTAATACTTCTCTGATAAAAGTTCATCAGATTTGAGAAATTTCTAGCTTTTGGCATCCACTTGAAGCTCTATCAACTGAAAATCACCTCAAACTTCCTGAAATCCACTACTAATCTGGCTTCAAAGGTCTTCTGACTTAAAAAAATGATTCAAGTTTATCCAAAACTCCTCACTTACTAGCCTAAGACATCATCTAACGATCCACAATCAACCGTAATTGAGTCTCAATATGCTATTCACATTCCTTGGTGACTATCAATTGTGCGCATATTCTATTCCTAACTCCATTTGCGACATCGAAAAGCTGAAAATTATGTTAAAGTCCTTCAAGAAACACATGCTAAGTCCATAAAACTCTAACTTTCTAGCACGAAAACAAGCAAAGGATACTAAATATCGGTACGGAGACATTAAAATATGAGAACGAGACATAGAAGCGAATCTCTTCTCTAGGGCGATCCAAACATCTCTAGTAGACTTGAGGCTGATGACACACACAAGAATAGTTGCAAAAAGCGTAGCATTGATCCAACAGAGGATGTTTTGGTCCTGTTGAATCCATGTCAGAAATTGTGGATTGACATCTGTTGTAGAGTTACTAGCATAATCAAGCAAGAACTCTAGTGGACATGGATGAGATCCATCCACAAAGCCAATCATACCATGTGCACATAATATAAGTAGGAACTGAGATTTCCATAGAAGGTAATGTTGGTTGTCCAGCTTGATGGAAATGAGATTTCTAATGTTGGAGAACAAGAAGGCAGGCGAAGAGCGAGAATCAGGATAGTTATATGACGACATTGGGAAAATTGAAGAACGACAGAAATTCACCAAGATTCGCTAAGAAGCAGTTAGCAATCAGCAAGTGTTCAAGAACATGATGAATCCGCTCAAGAGCAACAAGAATCAGCTCAATAATCGTAGGAATTGCTCAAGAACAACAGGAATCCGTTCACTAAGATTCGCCAAAATGTAATCAGCAAATGTTGAAAAACAGGATGGATTCATTCAAGAATGAGTAGATATCGCTCAAGAACAATGAGAAATTGCTCAAAAACAACAAGAATCCGCTTATAGCTTCAGCAACAGAACGAGAACTGTGACTTTAAAAAACTCAAGAGAAAACAATACCAAAAATGTATTCTTGGATCACACGATCTATGATGGAAGATTTGAAAAGAAGAGCAGAAGAACATAGATCTATAGGTGATCTAGAGAGATAGAGATTGTTCTGGCTTGAAATAGACGATTGCAAAGATACCTTGTTGAAAAAGGAAACACAACTTCTTCAAGAAGTCAGTGATTCACCTAGATAACTTGCAAAGGAAGTCAAGAAGACAAGGTCAAGATCGTTTGACACAAGTCTAGAAGCTCTGATACCATGAAGACATGGAAACCAAGAACAGAGAGACAAATGAGAAAACAGAGTCTTCCCAGAGACTACACTTTCATTCATTAGATAAAGTTACAATGAGTGCTGACACCCCACACCCCCCCCAACACACACACACACACACACACACACACATATGGGAGGTGCTCCTATGAGAGGTGCTCTCACCAAGTTGGTAAGCTATGAGTGGGGGCCCTCACTTCCATATCCACTCTCACCAAGTTGATGAGAGAGAGAGCATATCCAATAGGAATACCAAATTTTTTGGAGGGGGCCAATTGAACACATCCATGATGGTCTTCCAAATCTTGGAGGAGTCATGGCCCCCTCTAGCCCCTCCGTAGTTCCGCCCCTGGTCAGGAGAGCACTACAAACTTATAAAAATAAAAATAAAATTGGGTTGATGGTAATGGGCCAGACGTGGGTCTCTTTCCAATAAAATTAAGTTAATTAAGATAATTTTACAGACTCTTTTTAGTTATAATAATTAATAAAAACTTTATCATACAGTCATTGATAAACTGTTATCATTTTCCAATCAGAGAAATTTTTGTACAATATTGGTAGGAGTAGAAATCTTGACTCGACTCATGAATCTAACACGAACTCTACTTGGTAATTCAAAAATAGAGTTGGATCCTTCTGCTTGCCGGTGATAAATGGATTGGGCTGGTGTTGACCCAATATACATGCTATTTGACCTCCCGACCCAACTTAACCTGGATCCTTATTAACCCTCCAATTCAACTCGAACACAATCTATTAATTAGTGTTCAGATTAACCTTTATAACTTCAAATATGGACTTGTATTGTCATCCTTAACCTGATCAATAAATGGATAAAGATCAAGTCGAGCACGCACACACTATTGTACATTATTCAACTCATTTAATCTCTCTTTCTTTCTTTCTTTAATCTTTAAATTATCCTTCATTTTGTTGAAACTTATTATAATCCTTTTGGTGTGACAATTTAGACGATTGACATTTAGAATCATAACTCTTTTTTTTTTTTTTTTTATAACAATGATATATGACACTTGTCAGTCATCTATAACTCTCTATATTTAAACTATTATTTTTATAATACTTACAATCATTATTTTTGTGTGACCATTTAGATCAGTGATATTTGGAGTCACACCTTTTTTTTTTACAGCAATTGAATGGATGACCTTGTCGCTCATCTATAACTTTTGTAACTTATAATTAGGGTATGCTCTTCCATTTCAATCAAAACTTTCTCCCTCCTTTTAAAATATTGGTATCCCACTTTTAGTTAAATTTTGCTTCCTCTTAGAAAGTCAGTATTATTTTATTGTTTATGTGAATTAAGATGATTGGGGCTATAAGTGTATGAGTCCATATTGAAACCTACATGAATTCGGTAATAATTTTGATTTTAAAGGTTTTACTTCTATTTATTATTGTTTATATGCACATATACTGACAAAATATCATATCATATAATACAGATGCATTAAATTCATTAATTTTTTATGACTTTCTTACATTATTTAATTAATTCAAATATAATTCTGTAGCCTAAATCTAAGTCAAAATATTTGCCTTTTACCAAAAAGAAAAAGTCAAAATATTTGCCTTTAAACGAGAGAGAATTGAGCCTCCTGGCCCATATTTCAAACAAGTAGCATAAAAGTTGAAAATGGAAACAAATGTGGCATGAATATAACTCGTTGGTTGGAATATAAATAAATATATATATATATATATATATAGTAATTGAACCTTTAGAAAGACTACTTTAGATATGAAAATTTATTTGATTATATTTTTGTTCATTCTTATATTAATTTTTTATGCTTTGTTTACACTTACACTACTTTGAGCTTTTGGCTTTTGCCTTTGAATATCCTTTATAAGTAGATGAATTCATCTTCAAAATAAGTTATAAAGTTATTTATTAATTTATTTTCTAAATTGCAGCTATAAAGTCTTTATTGAGAATGGATGGCATATGAAAAGTGAATGGTGAATGTCCAACATGGATGAAAGAGACTGTTGTTGAGATGGAGCTTGTGGGGAGATTAACTTGCTTGGATCTCCAAAGGTAGATAGTGAATCGCATGGGTGGGGTCTTGAACATACTTGTTCAACAGACTCGTGGAATTTATTATGCATACCTACCAACTCTGATGGTAATAAACTCAACGGGTAGGCTACATCTCCAATCTGCTCTTAAATCTTGAAAGTACCAACAAATATCCAATCCAAGTCCCCTGTATTTCCCGAATATCAAGCCGCCTCCGTAACATGAGGCCTTAAAAAAGTCCAATACTACATTCTAAATTAATTTAATCATATCTTTTTTTTTATATATTTTTTAGTAGTTGTTTAGTAAATAACAACTTATCTCATCAATTGCAAAAGTTATTATAAATTTAAAGGAATGATAATTTTTTTAGTAGTTGTTTAGTAAATAACAACTTATCTCATCAATGGTAAAAGTTATTATGAATTTAAAGGAATGAAAGAGTAATGAAGAAAAGAAATTGATTAAATAAGAGAAAGACATTAGAAAGAATTTGAAATACCTAATTATTCAAAATAAAAGATTTCTTGTGTGGCCCAATTAGCTACATGTGTCAAGATGGTAGAAGGAAAGTTCTCTTATTATAAATGGGAGCGAGAAAAAAATAGCATATCAAATGATCCTAACCACTTTATTTGTAGATCTTTTCAAGATTCAATCCAACAGTAAGTGAAGGTTTAATGATTGTAAAATTTGCCAAATCATGAGATGAACAATATATCAAAGGGGCTACACTAATATAAGGTGGGTCAAAGTGGGCCCATAGAGCCGAACTGTAGTAAAGAAGTCAAAATGGCATCGTATCATTTTCATGAATTTCAATCTAAAGAGTTTGACAATATTAAAATAGTATTTGACAACATTAGAGTTATGTTGACATCGACAAAGAAAAGGAAAAAGGGGCAAAAACAAAGAGATAATTTGGGCTAGAAGTCCTTAGCCGTCATTATAAAAGTTCAGGGTCATCAACTGTGGTTACCCTTTTTAAGGAGATTTTTTTGGTAGATGTCCCAATAAAAATACTATAAGTCCAAATAGATAGAGTGGAATTTATGTGAGAACTCATTAGAAAAAGGTAATTTCTCTTGATCGGTTTATATATTCATAAGTGGTTGTTAATGGGCCACGCCAAACCCGCTTGAGGCATATCCAAGCCAGACCCAAGTTTAAAAATATAGGCTCATATCCAGCCCTAGCGCAACAAAGCCTAAGTGTACTGCCTGAGCTCAACCTATCTATGTTAGGCATGACTCTACTCATTTAGTCAATTGGGCCCAACCCCAATTAAAGAAAATGCCATAAAGATCTCAAATTTAAAACAATCTTCATTATTTTCTTTGTACTCAATTACATATGTAAAACACACACATGCGTTACAAGAACACACAATCATGTTTTGATTCATTCACGATATTATGTCATCTGCAAGCAATGAACAACAAGGTACCTCCTCTTGAATATTCGTAGTCAACTTGTACATAATTAATGAAAAGTATAAGGGCTCAAAGCTAACCCTTGATGCAAACCAATGGCTAGTTGAACTGTTTTGTCTTTCAACAAGTAGTTCTCACATACTGTTACTCCCTAAAATATGCATTTAATGATTTCAATATAACATCTTGGGACACTCTTTTTTATAAAAAAAACCTACCAAATCAAATATCTAGGTTATAGGCTTTCTCTAAATTGATGAAAACCATACAAACATTTTTCCTCTTCTCTTGGTATTTTTTTTTATATTAATTATCTAAGTTAGAAGATATCTTCCATAGCTTACCTCACTACTATAAAACCAAATTAATTGATTTTTTGATATCTTGGTCTTTTGTCCAAGTCTTTCTTTTGTTTGAGTCTTTGTTCCATTATTCTCTCCCACAGTTTCATAGTGTGACTCATTATTATATATATAATGACAACAGCCTCTTCAGAGGAAACGCTTTCCAATAATATCCAACAATCTTCAACAAAGCTTGTCTTTGGTCCCTTCCAAAATCATTTTCCTATATTACATTGACAATTTACCTTCAATGGGCCCTATTTATTAAACTAACAAAAAGAAGAAAAAAAAAAAACAAAGGCCATTTGGCTTTGATAGTGGGCCCCAACAAACCTTCTCTTTGGTCCTTCCCAAAATCAATTTTCTATATTATATTGACCATTTACCATCAATGAGCCCTAAAGATGATTAAAGTAACAAAAAGAAAAAAAAAACACAAAGGCCCTTTGGCTTTGATAGTGGGCCTGACAAACTAATGAAAAATATAGAGATCAAGTTGGCTATGATTTCAATGATACGATGGCCACTTTTGTAGGCGGTATTTTGTTACTTTTTTCTTCTTATTGTCCTTTTGATTTTGGTAGGATTAATCTGTGGAGCCAATTAATTTCATAGTCCACATTGAATTTTGAAGTAATACTCAATTTATGCCTACGCACAAACATAATCAAATCAATGTGCTAAAATCTCTACTATTTACTAGATTTTCCCCTAAAATTTTTAAGCTGCCTAAAATTTGTCATTTACATTTACTATTTTAACCAAATAAATCTATGGGTCCCATTGTGAAAGTCAGATTTTCTTTTCTTTCCAAACTCACAATTTACAAGGGCAACTTTCATAGGCTGTATTTTGCTGCTTTTTTCTCCTTATTTTTTTTTTTCAGTATTCAGTAAGATTAATCTTTGGAGCCCATTGTGGAAGCCAATTAATTTCAATATCCAAATTTAATTTTGAAATCGACACTTAATTTTATGCTTAAGCATAAATATAATCAAATCAAGGTCCTAAATTTTCTACTATTTACGTGATCTTGCCCTAAAATCTCCCATGCCCCTAAAACTTCTCTCACGATTTTTCATCTTTATCACAAATTTTTTTATTATCATTTACACTTACTAATTTAACTAAATAATAAAAATATAGAGAATCAAAGAAATAACAAAAATTCGGCAAACCAAGATGTTGGACCAAGTTATAGATGGAGTCTTTCAAGTATGAATATTTTTATAAAAATTAATTTACTCTTCGTGCCATCAACAATTTAAACTGATTAATATTTTTTTTTAGATATTTTCTTCTTCATCATTTATTATATTACATAATTACTCTTTGACTTTTCCATTTTCTTTAACCCATTATTATATGTAATTGAGTCATTTTGTCAATATCATGTATTAGATAATTCAATTAGATTATTTTACTTATTTTTTCTTTAAACCTTTGATTTTTGAAGGTTAGTTTTAATTGTATTATGAATTATATATTAATATTTACTTATAATTTATTTAAATATTTATAAATGCCTCTAATTAAAATTGTAGATATTTTTTTTTATCACGCAGGCTTGTTGCACTAGTATATATTAGGGAAGGGGTGCTCTCATTGTGCCACGCCAAAGCACGAAAGTTCTCCTTTTAGAAAACATATACATAAAAAACATACATGCATTAATGTGCCACATCAGTAGCATTGTATTTTCTAATCCTTATCTCTTGATTTCCATTCCTAAATCTCTAAATCAAATCCCATGAATTTAGGCAATAAATTTGGACTCATTTTCTAACTACATTTCCTAAAATATATCCTAAAAACCAATCTCAAAATCATTACTCTCGACCTCTAATTTTATCCATTTTTTGGGCCTGGGCTTAGCACAGTCGTTTGTCGCTAGTAAGGTTAATAACAAGGTAATTGGTGCAACTTTGTATATTTCCTTTGTTTTTATATAAAAAAATTGTATCATTTCCTTGAAGGCTCGTGGCATACTGATCATGGGATGAGATGATATGATTCAATAGATGGTAAGTTGTTGTTTTTTCTCTTCACAAGTAAATATTTTTAGGAAGATTGATTTATACAAAGAGAAGAGACTTGCTATGGTCCGTTATTACTGTATCTGAAATATCCTCATTTATTGATGTTGCAACCTCACACAATTATCTCTTAATTTACAATTGATCGATGTTACTACTAAATGATATTCTATCTTTTCTAATTTTATCACACATTCATTGAAATAGTCTCATCTTAGTACGATTGCTAATCTCTAGTTTCACGCTGACTTGTTAGTTTGAGAAAACTTTCGTTCTTTACATTCCTTTTCTTTTTAATTTATTATATTTTTATTTTGTATTTGTGATTTTTTTTTTTGGTGAGATTATTATTGCTGTATTGGGTGTAGTAGAGACACAAGTTGGTTTCATAATGTCTTCCCTGCATAACATCGTACAGTTTAGTTTTTTTGGGATGTATGATGTCTAACCTATTTAGGCTGTGAGATTCCACCTCACGTTCGATGACAGCACTCTCTCTCTCCCTCATTCATTGCATGGGATATCATGTATAGTCATGATTGATGTAGTTTTAATTTCTTGATAAAATATATTGTCTACTGCCTAACATGAGATTGGCACGTTGCTTTCTTTTTTTCCTTTTCTTAACTTGGTATCTTTTTAGAGAAGCATATATAAGTACCTATTCAATTCGTGTTATACTTTATAATTTATTGTCTCCTAAACCATTAACACATATATATTCCTTGTTTTGATCTTTCAGGAAATTGAGTTCATATAATCATATTCATGGTGGTTGTAGACTTGTAGTGCTACTTAAAAAACAAAAAACCATTTCCAAAATCTTTTTTCACATGCTGGCTTTGATTTTTACAATAAATATCCCTTATATTTCCTCTTTTGGGCCTATTTGCGTTGGGAGAATTCTGAGTATTCTTGTCAGGGAGAATTTTGGGAATTCCAAATAATGGCCCCCGATTTCAAATGCTCAACCCCTCTAGCATTTGGAATGCTAAAAATTTGAAAATTAATAAGGCTAAAAATGCATTTTTATGTTGTATGGAATTTTGATCAATTCTTGCATCAAACATAGCATTTGAAATGCTTAAGAACAAGATGCCAAATCATACCAAAAATTTTCTAACAAGCTCAATTCCTTGTCAGAAATGCCTTCAACCAAACAGGCCCTTACACTGAACCAAGAGTGTAGTTGATTGGCCTACCACTACCTGCTGGGGAAGTAGTTCTCACATAGTTTGTACCAGCATGCCCTTGCTTTGCATAGGATTTTCTGGTAGTTGTATTGGATTGGATATAAAGTCTATAAAGAAAATTTTCAAAAAAGTAGGTCATATTCTAAAAACTACATGAAGGTTTGAATATTTCAAAAAAAGTAAAAAAATAAATAAATTTCACAATTCTTTCAATCCAATCCTCTCCATAAATTTATTTAGACCCTTCCCTTATAACGGACGATTTTCGCTTTTCTTAACCTCTTTTCTCCATAAATTCGCCATTTTAATTTTGATGATAATTACTATTTATTGAACCTGGTTTTTAAGTCATTTGCAATCCCCTTGATTTAAATATCCATGCATAAAAGGTAGTTGAAGTGGGGCTTACTAGGTCATCTAGGGTGGATCTTATCATTTCTTCTACTTGATTCATTAAAGGAAAGCTTTCAAAAATCGACGTATCGGTATTCTTGTCACTTATTAGTTTTCTTATGGAAAGGACCAAATTGAAAGAATGGTGGAAAACTTTTTAACTTTTATAAAATAGAGAGTTGCTAAATGCCACATTCCAAATTTCTCTGAGCACATCTCTTCTCTCTACACACTAGAAATAAGTCAAAAAAATTCCAAAATTTCTCTCTACACACCCTTTTTTACCCGAAATTACCCTATTCTCTCTCCCTTTCCTTTTTCTCTCTCCCTCCCTCTCTATGTTTGTCGCCCACTGTGCGCTCTCCCTCTCTCCTCCTCTTCCTGCCTGTCGCCTAGCCTGTTGCCTTCTTTCTCTCTCCCTATCCTGCCCGCCTCCACCCTCCGCCACTGCCAACTCTCCCTCCCTCCCTCCCTCCCTCCCTCTCCTTGTCCGCCTCAGCTGCCTACTCTCCCTCTCCTTCCTTGTCTCTTTCCTTATCCTTGTTCGTCTCCCCTTTCGACGGTGCTACTAGAGGGGGCAATGGTAGTTGGGGTGGGATGAGTGAGTGTAGAAAAAAATTGGATAAGGAATGATACTGTAAATGAAATCCATTTTGATAATTTCACACATGGTTATATTGATTTTAAAATAGAGACGTGGGACGAGAGAAGTTTACGATGTGGCATTAACGGCTTTCTCTAAAATATTCAATTCTTCACGTACTCTTATGAAAATAAGCCAAAAATTTTGTTGTACCTTATATAAAACATTTCCCCTTACAAGTATATAAGAGAGTAGAGACATACATATTACATACATACCCGCAGTCTCTCTCGTGGTCGTGGTGGGAGTGGGAAAAGAAAGAAAAGGCAAAAGGGAATCCTTTCTTCTTTCTTTTACCAGTGTGTATTGTTCCATGGATGTGAGCCATTTCCCGAGGCCCCAAACTGTGATTTCCTCCTCAATCCCTCTTTCTTCTCCGGCCGTCTCCTTTCATTGCCATCTCCCAACATCTCCCAGGAGAGAATTTCTCAGCTGCGGCATCTGTATCCGCCCCCCCGACATCTCCTTTCCAAGAAGGAACCACCGCAAATTAGGGCTGCAGACGCAATCCTCCGCTCAGCTCCTCATCCCAGCTTTTACACATAGAAGATTCCCTGTTGCAAGGTCAAAGAAAGATGCATCCCAGGTGTGTTGTTTCTGTGATGGGAAATATGATTTGGTATGATTTGTATTGGAACCATGAAAATCATCTTCTTCGCAGTTTCTTGCTACTGAAATTTGTTGGTAGTTCTTGATTTCTTCGCAAATTGACCTTTCTTCCTTTGTGGCCATGATACATGGAGATATAGAGAATTTGGGCTTATCATTCTTTGTTCCATTGTTTAGAGTTTAGACTAGTTGGGATTTGAAGATTTTGGTAGTTAGAATCTTAACTTGAATAACTCTTTAGTAGTAGTCATATGGTTTACAGTGATAATTCTTATATGATGCAATGACTACGATTTGCGAAATAATGAATTTGAAACTGAGTAATCTTTGGATTTTTTTTTTTTTTAATGTAATAACTCAAGGCAACCATGATGTGAAAAGCTTAACAAAGAAATAGATAAAGTTGAATTCAGAGACATGACAGATTATTTGATGTTCATTCAACCATGATGTCACTTCTCTTGATACTGTCCTCTTGGGGAATGATGAGGAATCAATCTTTCGTAGAGTTTGATATAAAAGATCTGGGTCCAATGATCACTTTTATAGGTAATTGCTGCTTGTTCACAGACGGGCGTTTTCATCTTTTAAAGGATATATAGACTTGCCTTCCGTCAGACCCAGAAGAGTGCATAGAATCACTAAATCCCAACAGATTCTATGGTTTTGGATCAAGCAGTGATGTAGGACCTAAATGATATTTTGGGGTCAGATACCTATCCAATATACTGTATGGGCGAAAAAAAGATAACATTTATCCTGAATTTTTTGGATATTTTGTTAATTTTTTTGGGGGAAAGAATCACATTGGCATTGCTACAGAGTACAGGCTGCTACAACCAGTAACTGCTATTCATTTTCAATGTGCATCACTTTTTTGAGCTGGCCGATATGCCCTATGATAACACCATTTTAAACCATGGAAAGTTGCCACTACACTTCATCATTAACCTCTTGAGGGGGACATGTTGACAGGGACATATCTATTGAGCTCAGTATCCTGTTATGTTAGATTGAGTTCTCTCAATAACTCATCTATGTTGGTTTTCAATGCTAATTTAGTTTGCTTGAATCATCTAATTACCGAGAACAGGCATTCTCTCCATCATAGACCTCTCATTTATGAGTAATCTCCTGCTTTAAATTCAGGATTCGTTTATAATACTACTGCGAATGAAATCTTCCTTTCTTTTATTTTTCCTTTTAATTATTTTTATTTATTTAAGGTAATGTAACTTGAACATCGCAACCTTGTGAGGTTGTGACAATGAACCTTAAAACAGTGCTACAGGTTCTTGTTAGTGCGAATAAAACTGCCACCGCTTTTACAACATAACTACTATGCTGCCCATGTACGCAAGGACACGCCATGAACATGGGAAGGGTTACAGACTATAGATAAAAATGAAGTATCAAATACGATGGGGTATGGTACGTTGTTTATTTTGAACTATCCAGGTGCCGTGGCATACCTGTCAAGCAGTGCGAATATTTTTTGTTACAACCTAAATATGCTATTTATGCACATTTTCTTAACCTGTGGACTCATCTGTCTCTGGTTTACAGATATATATGTATATGTATATGTATATGTATGTGTGTGTGTGTATATACACAGAGAGAGAGAGAGAGAGAGAGAGAGAGAGAGAGAGAGAGAGAGAGAGAGAGAGAGAGAGAGAGAGAGAGAGAGAGAGAGAGAGAGAGAGAGAGAGAGAGAGAGAGAGAGAGAGAGAGAGAGAGAGAGAGAGAGAGAGAGATACATATACATTACATATATATTGGATAAATTATAATGATTGGCTGATTATATCGTTGTTTTAAATCTTTGGGTTGCGTTTTTGAAATCCATGCTAGAGCCAAGCTTCTAATTAATTTATTGTGCTGTAGCGTTCCAGTTCAAATGACACTGATATCCTGGAAGGTCTTGCATTTTCTGAACAAGGTGACAATACAAAGCAGATACACATTGACAATCAAATTGAAGATCCTGGGAATCTTTTTGAGGAGAACACAATGGAGGAAAGAAAACATAATTTTGAGGCTGCTAATGAAGGCCATGGTTTGGCAATAAAAGAAACCTTGTTGAAGTCCTGTTCAAGTTCGTTGAAATGTGAAGGAACTATAACAGCTAAAATACCACAAGAATCTGCTGCTTGTGAAGTTGTTTCCTGTTCCAGTGACAATGGATGCACACAGACTGCACATGAAAGCCTTGCCCTTCCACCTTTAATGATTGAAGCACCTAGATCTAAGAAGATGAGGGCTTTATTCTTCCTCCTATGCAATACAGTTTTTGAAGTATGATAACTTCTAACCTCTTTGATTTAGAATTGTAGCGCTCTCTCTCTCTCTCTCTCTCTCTCTCTCTCTCTCTCTCTCTCTCTCTCTCTCTCTCCAATGCTTTTGTTTAATTTCGTTTTGCTTTTCTTGTTCTCTAAGAAATGGAGAATCCTTTGCTTTTGGCATGGGGAGTCTTCATCTTCATCTGGCATTGGCAATCCAGAGGTTTTGAAAGATAAGCAAACTGAGATATTCAGTGTACCTGGGTCGGAGTTGTATTGTTCCAAGGTTGAAAACGGCCATCGAGTTCCAAACTCTGGAAAGGTAGGTTCTCTATTTTAATGTGTTTTACTTAAGGGATTGTTTGTTTTTACTAATTTACATGTGTAATCATCACATTACGTGTACACACATTTGTTTGTGCCCATTTGTGCATCACATGGGTAAATGAGGTGTAAAAATGGTGTGCGAATGAGGCCATTTTCATATGAAAATCTTCACACCTTCTTGCTTAGAAGAGTGGCAGTGCAATTCACCTGGGATAGGTTGCGATGTCAAATCCCAACACGTCGCTTATTTTTTGCAACTCTTGTGGGCCTCAAAATTTGAATCCGACCCACCCAAGTTTTTTATTGATCCCTCAAAACGTTTAGTTTCATGTCTTAAATATTCATAGATATTGAGATTAATGAAAAATTTACGTATGCAATCCTAACTATTCAACGTTTACTCATGTCAAAATGGTGCTTCCAAACTAACACAGTAATGTGTTTCACATGTGGAAAATTCACATATGCAATTTTACATATCTAAACCCCATATCCCATGCATAAAAGGCAGACTACACCTAAATGCCACCGTTGGTACTTGTTGGTTTACATGTTGGCAAACATGTGGAAATAAATGAGATTATTCATTTCTCCAACTAGATCTATTTTAGTCAGCTTGTTGGCTGGTTTTTTTTTTTTATTGATTTTGCCAATGGGTTTTGAGGAACTTTTTTATGCTGATTTTTTTTAGTAAGGCTGGTCAGTGGACCCATGATTGCTTGGTTATCCAAAAGACCCAGCTCAAAAGGTCCAGGTATGGACTTCTCATTTAGCTATGAATGCATAAACATGTAAATAGTACATGTGTTGGGCTACCGAGGAAGTTATGAGCCTTAGAGAGGATAGAGCAAGGCCTAACTGAAAATGAAATAAATTGATGCTCATATCCGAATCAACCGCTCGAAGGAATATATGCTTCTAAAAGGTCTTTCATTTTACACCCAATCTCAAAGTTAGTTCGATACTTGTGACTAGCAATGATAAGAATAAATGCAATGACTAAATGACGATGAGCAATATCTATCCTCTATAATCTTTTCACTTATGGATTCCATCCCGAGAATGCTTAGAATGGTTATTCCTGTAACACCCATGGTAGCAAATTGATAATAACTGGAATTGGGGGTTTGGGCATAAAAATTCCAAGGACCTGTTAAAAGTGGGCCCAACCCTTAGGGATCTAAAATCAAGCTCTGGATCTCGTGGTATATTGCACTGTATAGGATGATACTAGGGTTTTGTATTTGTTTATAATTCCCCAAGGTGGATTACCCTGGGCAGATGGGTAATCCTTAGGTCCTGTTTGTTTCACATAACTGAATTCCTAGGATTGTATTTTATGAGGTTAAAAATGAAGAATCAAAGGTTAATATCTAAAAAATGACTATCAAATAAGCTACCCTTTAATGAAAAGGAATCAAGGTGGAAGATGGGAAATGAAGACCGAGCCATCCCCGTAGTAATTCAAACCCTAGGAAAGTTAGGGTCCATCTGCATTGCTACCTTATGTCCTTTACACGTCACCTCATATCCTTCACCCCTCGCATCTTTAATCATCCTTAGGTGGAGCTCATTTGACCATGAATTCCTATGTATTTTATGCAAACAAACAGACCCTTAAGAGTAGAGTTTTGTGATACTATGCAGCTTTAGCCACAAGATGTGCATACAATATGCATGGGATTAGCCGATTTAGTGGGATCTTTCATCCTTCTTGGAGGAGAAATTACCAAATGTGTAGTATCCCCTCATGCTTGGTGCAATCCATGACTGACTGCTCTCATGAATGCCCAACATCTCATGACTGAAATAGTTGATTCTCAGACTGGAATCCATTTCAAACCATGCAAAAAGATTGACCATAAAGTCGATTTGGTCATTATCATCATCAGGAAACAAGAATATTGTCAGCAGAGAATTTGAGTGACCGTTATTATAGAATGCTCGGGGATAAATCCATGTACCTTCTCCGTGGTTCTCTATAAAAGTCAACTAAGCTACTCGGTAGCATGGACAAAGAGGAAAGGGGAGAAAGGTCGTCCTTGCCTCAATCCGTATTTGCCAAGGAAATAGCCTTTGTTAGCTCTGTTCTCACGCACTGAGAATATAGCAGAGGATAAAGGTTCCTTCATCCACCTTTGCCATCAAACACCATGCCTATTTGATCCAATAAGTAGTCAATGCAATTCCATTCAGTCATATCATACGCCTTGGAATCCAGCTTACAGACCATGCCTGGCTGCTCATCTTTTCGCTTGAATCAATGTTGTCATCTGGCGTTAACACATTGTCTAGAATTATCCATTCTTCGATTAAAGGTCCTTGGGCCTGGGAGATCACTTCATTAATATCATTGTTTCACCTGCTATTCAACACGTGCCACAGTGGGGCTAATTGGCTGGGAATCACCTTTTAGCACCAACACTATAAGCAAGGCACCCAGTTCCTTAGAAAAGAAGCCTCTAGAATAACAGAGCATTTTGATGTTTTGCAACTGTATTCTCTAGATTCTTTTGCAATGTTGGTTTCCTCTTTAGGAGCCATAGTTTCATCCAGCAAAGCTTAGGTTTTGCAGGTTTAGAATATCAGCACTTTTAACTTGAACATTGTCTAGATTGATTTGACTCATGGTTCTTCCAAGTTCTTAATCAATCTTTTGAATAGTGATAACAGGCATGTTGATTGCAAGACCATCAGTTGTGTGTTTCTCGGTGAGGACTCTGCATATTCTCATGTTGATAACATGAGGAAGTTTTGAATCTTTTTACATACTGAATGACTGCCAAGTCATGAACTTCCTCTGTTGAAAATTTCTTATTTTTTAACTGCTGAACAAAAATATCTGTAGGTATTTGATTCTAAATTAGCTTTCTAGTCACTATCTGGACAAGAGTTTAATGTTCAGTAGCATATCTGTTGGACTTGCCAAATATTTAATAGTATATTATTGCTGCATTTTTTACTCATGTGTGTAGTTTGGAATCTGAGCCATAGGGTTTTTGTTAACATGCTTAGTCTCGTTTCAGGCAGTAGATGGAGTATCTAAAATACAAGGCGAATCCTGGATGGTACCATGGACGGCAGAAACTGTACTTCAGGTAAGATTGTCATGCAAATCTTTTTATGGTTTGTGATATAGGCATTGATAGAATAGGTTTAAGTATTTTTAAGATCATTGAGGGTCCACAACTCTATCAATATCGTTAAATCTTTATCCCGTGACTCCCATCTGTGGGGTTGGCATCTAGCGGTTATGATCTGCATCAGAAATATTGCCAGTATTTTAAAAATGTCACAACAATGTTCATCTTCACCTAAATGACTTAAGCTGTATATTTTTTATGACTCTCTGCGTGTCGGTGGTTGGTGGTGGTGTTTTTTATGTCCTTTAATTATTTATTTTTGACAAGACTTTTGTTTGTGTATCTCGAGGACCTCAAAATCTTAAATTACTAAGATTTTCTTGGGACTCTAAATAGTCAAGAATGGTCCATGACAATTGTCACAATATCTCATGGTGGGAACAGCACTAGAAAGCATGATATTTTATTATCACAAAAATTTAGAAGTCACAACTACACATATTTAGAAAAACATGAAAAATAAAAACAAGTGAACAAATATAGTATGCATATACTTAATTCATTCTATTAAGTCAACACTGCACTATTTTTTTACATGTCAAATAAATGATTTATAAGGCAGATCTCCCATAATTGTCCATTCTTAGCTCTGATCTCCAATTATCAATTCTATAGCTTAAAATGATAGCATAAAACAAATGCATTCACATAATCACTACACCACAATGGGAAAACTAGTAGGTAGTACCTAAATCACTATGAAAAGTTGTTAAAAAAGTTTGCACTATTGTCCTTTTGCTGCTGAGATCCGGGCCAAAACAGCTAAACAGGCCAAATAGGTCCGAATTCTGAACCCAAGATTTTCAGTTTTGTTGCCTGAGCAAACCGAACAGTCTCCCATCCTGTCTGGCTGAATTGAATTGAATTGAAATCAACTACTGAGAGTTCTCTCCTAATCGCATAATTGAACAAATTTCCTTCATGCCTATCTCCCTGCATCTTTTTCAATGCCCCCGGCACTATCCCTTTCATATGAGCATGATCAACCGTCCTAGCACTGTTTTTTCTCTGACTGTTTTCTGTTCCATTATTGTCGTTCTATTTCCTTTGTCACGATTCTCTATCTAGATTAACCATATATTTTCCATGGGCTTCTTCATCCTAAGTCCTACCACTATCTAAGCATAACTATATAATCCTTGTTCCATTTGGATAGGTGTATAGTCGATCCAATGGTCCAATCCATTTGGATGGGTCCAGACTCAGGGGACGTGTGAAATTCAGGGTAGTGGGGTTGGTATTTGTGTGTGTGGTCCAGTCGGATGGACCGTCAAGTGGGCCCCACTTTTGCTGCACACTTTGTACAGGACGTGCATTGTGTGCGTGCGTGTGTGCGCTGCACTCTTTGTACAGGACGTGCATTGTGTGTGCGCGCGCGCGTGCGTCTGCATATTACATTCAGATAGAGGATTGGAATTTCGTAGGATAATTGGGGGGATTTGGTTAACTAGGCTCTTCAATAAGATATTAATTACAAAGAAAATGTCTAAATGAGTGGAGAATACGTGTCGCAATACCTATATATAAGAACAAGAGAGATATACAAAACTGTAATAACAAAGAAAAAGTTGAATGAATGGAGAAGAAGTGTTGTAATACCTATATATAAGAACAAGGGAGATATACAAAACTCTACCAACTATCATGGGATTAAACTTAGGAGTCATACTATGAAGCTATGTGAGAGAGTAATGGAGGAAAGACTTAGACAAAAGACCAAGATATCTAAAAGTCAATTTGGTTTTATGTTAGGGAGGTCAACTATGGAAGCTATCTTCTCACTTAGGCAATTAATTGAAAAATATCGAGTAAATAGGAAAGATTTGCATATGGTCTTCATCAATCTAAAAAAAGCTTATGACATGGTACTTACAGATTTAATTTGGTGGGTTTTCAATAACAGGAATGTTCCAAGAGGTTATATTGAAAATTTGAAATTATTAAAGACATGTATGAAGGAGCGGTAATGAGCGTAAGAACTACCTGTGGAGAGACAAGTGAGTTCTTAGTGACCATAGGTTTGCATCAGGGGTCAGCTTTAAGCCATTATCTCTTTACACTGATTATGGATGAATTAAGTGCTTCTATTCACGATGAGGTACCTTGGTGTATGTTGTTTGCAGATAATATAGTTTTAGTTGATGAATCAAAAAATGGTGTGAATGCAAAAATCTAGAGATGGCTGGTCGCTTGACAATCCATATGCTTTAAAATAAGCTGTATAAAGACAAAATATATGGATTGCAACTTCAGTGGGCATATACAAAGTGCTAAAACTATTGTGAGAATTGAAGCCTAGGAGATACCACAAAGAGATTTATTCCATTACCTACCATTAAAAAAAAAGAGATTTATTCCATTACTTTTGCTCGACAATTAGTAAGGATGGGGAGATTGAAGAAGGTTGAATATAGGATAAAAGTGGGACGGTTGAAGTCGAGACTTGCTTTTGGAGAGCTTTATGACCAACGAATGCCTTCAAGATTGAAGGAAATTTTTTACAAGACACCGATTAGACCAGGTATGACCTATGGAGTAGAATGTTGGACAATCAAGAAGCAACATATGCACAAAGTGGATGTAGCAGAGATAAAAATGTTGAGGTGGATGTGTGGTAAAATTGAGGATAAAATTAGAAATGAGCACTTTTGAGAGCATTTATGGGTACCATCAATATGGGATAAAATTAGGAAAATCCGTTTGAGATGGTTTGAGCATTGCCAGCGCAGGCCGGCAGTGATACCTGTAAGAAAAAGTTTGGTTATGTAGGTTGATGGCCCACTAGAGGGAAGGGGTAGGCTGAAGAGAACGTGGATGGATGTAGTAAAAATATATGTGAAGAAGTGCAAGTTATGGGAGGATTTGGCTTAATGATGCAGATTGACCTCAGGCCATATGTGTAGGGCCCAAGTAGATTTAGGACTTTTCCTATTTATTTAATTACTTAATAGTTTTATTTGATGAGTTGTATTTAGGATTAGGTTTCCTATTTATTTGGTTTCCTATTTTAATTAGGTTTCTTAGGGCTTAAGTTGTGTTTTCCTATTTATATAGCATTGTCGAGAATTATTTTTCAAAGAGTTTATTAATGAAATTGGGATTTTCCATTGAGTTGCGTCCTCGTTTATTGTCTCTTCGGAGATTGATTGTGTCTTCGGACAAGTGCTTAGGCGCCCATTGTGCTTTTTAGCACTTCCCACGCAACCCCTAATCCTAGGGACTGCATCAATTGGTATTAGAGCCGAACGATTTCTAATCGGTTGGTGTGGTTAGCCCTACCCATCGTCCATCCATCTATCTATCCTCGTCCATCTTCCCTTTCGTCAGAGACCCATCTCTACCGATACCGAACCCCTTCCCCCTTCACTACCACACATCCTGCATCTACATCCCTTCGTCAAAACCCATAAGCCCATCTTTTTCCCTAAATCACTAAACCCTATCCTAGGCCTACTGGAAGCCACCAAACCCACCATCCACGCCATCCAAATCCAACCTTACCCTGTGCTCCCTGCCCTGCACAACCCCAGCTGCACCACCAACCACTTCGCCTCCCAATCCCCAAACCCAGATTACCAAAAAGAAAAAAAAAAGGAAGAAGAGAGAAGAGAAGTACCTGGCACCGTCATCGCTACTCCACTCCACTGCCAGTCATCGATCTTGCTAGAACATTGCCTCACCTCTCCATCACCAAACTTGTTGCCGGAACCGCAGCCATCACCATCATTGTCCACCAGCCTACTCCTCGACTCCAGTTGCTAGTAGAGTCGACATCGTGCAGGTGTTTCCCCGTTGTAGAAGCGTACTGTTCACCAAGCGAGTATGCGCCGACGTCATCTAGCGCCGAACACCATCTCCAATGGCGTTGTCGTCGTCATGTCCTTCGGCTAGTCCCTTCAAGGTCACCGAAGCTCTCCTCCTGTTGTCTCTCTTTCGTTCTTTTCGTCGAGCATTACCAGTGACAAGGGTTTCGGCCTCTTTTCCATTTCTTCATCGACACAGAAGCAGTAAGTGTGAAAAGCAGAAAGAAGGGTTTTAGCCCTTTGTTTCTGCGCACTGAACACGAGGAGCAACAAAGGGCCCTCAATTGGGCCTAGTTCAGGTCTGGGTCAGGCGGCCTTGCCAGTCTTATTTGAGGTCCAACTCTGTTTGAAGCCCAATAAAGTTGTGTTGACATCATCTCTGCATAAGCACATCTGATTAACAATAGATTTGACCTGATCAACGGTTGAGATTTCTTTTTATGATATCAGGCACATCCACCATCAGAATTCAGATCCGTTTTT